>CM059604.1:43838550-45088550 GCA_030412105.1 Cyclura pinguis
TTTACTGACATCCTGTTCTCTTTTGTTTTCTTGCAGATTTATTGCTGAAGGACCAATAAACAGCTATGTCTTCCAAAGCAATTTCAGGATGTATTGCAGCTGCTGAGAGGGAAAAGTATTGCAAATTGCTGTCAAGTGTTAAAATTAAGTAACCAGCAGTGCAAGTAGACAATCACTCCCCAATTTTTGTTCTGTTCACTTGTATGATGCCTTTCTTTTAGCTACTGTAGTGGTGAAATTATTGAACAATTGAAAAGTAAAGTTACAACATCAGAGTTCATTAGTGAGGAAGATAATTGCATTTGAACATTTAAGAGGAAGAACCCAGAGTAGTAATAAAAATGTTATTTCTTCTTAAAAAAAGTGTTGTCTGTATTATTTTGTATATATTATTTTTATTTAGAGATGCTGAAAATATATAGAATCCTCAAATAGGATTTTCTTAGTTGTGAAGTTCACTTATATTTTTGCAGCAGGACTAAAACTGCAGTGGCATCTCTAAATGGCGTCTTTAACATTTCAGAATCTAAATCTTCCACAGTCTTGTGGACTTTTAGGAGATCATAATAAAGGCATTCCTGATTTTAGATTCGGCTTTGTTTTGTTGGACCAATGCAGCTACCTTTTTTTTCTATCAAATTTCCATTTGCTTCATTAAATATATGAAACAGTTACCACACTTAAAATATGTATTGATTTATGGTTGATTTTCCTAAATTCTTCCTTTAGCCAACACACTCCATTGACTGATGAATTATGATTTGTTTCATCTCCAGTGCTAAAAATGTCTCATAGTTTTGGCAATAGTTTATCTATGCACTTTTATAACTTTCCAATATCTTGTCTGTAAAATTTCAGAAGGAAGTTCCACAGTGCTGGCCCATGTCCTAGCACTGGATTCTTTATCTTTTCTAATGAAGATATTGAGATCAACCTGGTAGTGGTGGAACGGCTAGACTCCTAGCCCTTTATTATACTGGTTCTCTCCTTCCTCATTTGGCTTGGAATACAAGGGGGCAGCTTCAGGGAGGGCAGAAGTACATTATCTTTTCTTCTGCTTTTAACTATTTCAAATGCTTTTGGAGAAGAGGAAGACAGAAAGAGGAGGATGAAGCTGAGCCATGTCAAACAGCTTCAATGATGGGTGAAGATGATGCCAAAGAATTTCCACCATTCCATATATTCTATGGTGGTGCAATGTTCAAGAGCCAGTGCACTGGCAAATTGTTGGCTGAGGAATTCAGATAAAGGCCTGCACTCTACTGGGCTACTCCACAAGCACTGGCAATTTATCAGAGATTGTGTAAATGTGGTCCCTAGTGCAGCTGATCATTCCCCAAGTTCTCTCTCTTTGACTTGGTACCTTGTCATACTACACAGTTATAGTACTATGATTTCATTTTAACTGCCACAGCAACATCCTATGGAATCCTGGTATTTGCAGTTTAGGCAGGAGTACTTAGACTTCTCAGTCAGAGAATTCTAGAGCCTCACCAAACTACAAACCTGAGGTTTGCAGAGGATATAACAATGGCAGTTAAAATGGAATCTTAGTGCTGTGACTGTGTATATGAAAGAACCCTTGATGGGTGAACTGAAGGCCTTGATATTCATTGCATAATTGCTTGTGCAACTGTGAAGTCTAGCATAGTCATGCTGGTGTATATGTGTGCTACATTGACAGTGTATAGAATCTTGACCAAAATGATAGAACTTGCCGGTTGGTCATTGTTGGTTAAGCAGGTTTAGGAAACAAAATAAATGTGTTGGGTTCAGAATAAGCTGGTCATACTTTTGCCTGTTGAAACCAGGTGGACAAATATAATCATGACTGACATCAATTCCATTGGTTTCACTAATAGAATATGATTAATGTAATTGGGACCTGACTCAACTGTAAGCACTGCAGAAAGCATCACAACTGGATCCTATTCCAGTCTGTTCCCAGCTGTATCACAGATTAGTTGTGTGATTTTGATCATGTTTCCTTTACTGTAGTATACTGCTGTGAAAGGTGAGCTAAGAAGTGAGCTTTAGACTTCCAGAAATAAACACGTGTCCTATAATCATATTTAATGTGATAAAAATTATGAATAATCCAAGTCATATTGAATCAAATGGATCAGATCATTGCAGGTCTCTATCAGTGTAGCAGAAGAGTAATTCATCAGTATTTTAGATCTGAGTGAAGTTACTGTATCAGTGGACAACTTTTCCTTCATTAAATGATGCAGATATGAAGACCATTTGATTCTTCCTCTTGTTCTTCCTAGCTCAATTGTATTCACTTTTAAAGATGGTTGCTGAATCACTCTGCTTTCAGTCATTATTGACAAAATCTGAACAGGGTACAGAAAGAATGCAGAATGATACAGAAGACCTACAGATCAACAGTACACAAACTAATAATCATGGAAAATGTGAGTTAACATATGATCTGAAATCAATTAAGTAACAAAGACAGCAGTTCATAAAATCAGTATAAGGAAACAGCAATACTCATAACAGATGAAACAAAAGAAAAATAAATAAAAATACACATCTAAAACCAATACTAAACCTCTTTCGTTCTCACATGTGAATACGTTAGCTAAGTTACCTGTTGTCCTCCTCATTCAGATATTAGATTGGAAGTTTCTTACACCAATGAACTTAGAATCCCTAAGGCCTAAATTCCTGGGGGCTTTAGATTCCATCTGATCTTGAAAGCTAAGCAAGGTCAGTCCTGGTTAGTGCTTGGATGGGAGAGCACCAGAGAGTACCAAGTGCTGTGGGCTATATTTCAGAGAAAGGCAATAACAAACCACCCCTAATAGTTTGCTGAAGAAAACCATATGAAATCTGTGACTCTGTCAAAGGTCGACAGGCAATTTGGACTTGCACATACACACGTAGAATATATGCACACTGATATGCCATGTTTCTTTGTAAAATGCACATTCGTAGTAGAGGGTGTGTACATCTTGTCTGAGGAAATGCAGGATGTTTGAACTTCTAGGTTATCTAAGGCTTTTAGATAAATTGATTTCTCCTGTTTAACTTAAGTTCCTTGGGGATGGGAAATATTTCTCATGAATAAAGGCATACCTTTCTAGATGATCCCATTAAATGTTCAAGGACATCAAAAAAGATCATACACATGTTGAAATACTTGAAAAAGACTGGTGGCAGGAATGCTTAGTATGGATATTGTTAAGTGACCTATCCTACGCTTATTTAAAGTTTTGACATGCTTTAAATGAACTATCCAGTGTTGAATTGTCAGCATAATACTGTAGTATATTGTTTTTATCTGGTACTGGCTCTTGTGCTGTTATTCTTATTTGAAATGTCTGTTCTCTGTGGATTGCTTGCTGCACAATGCAAGTGTAGAAAATGTGGCATATAAATAAATGACTACAGCTTGCTCTTGTTCAGCAAAATGGCACTTGCTTCATTTACTGAACGGATGGATGGAATGAATAAATGTATGGACTGTTTCTCCATAAAATTCTGGAGCCAGGATACCCAAAATATAAAAGCATGAAATGCATGGCAAAGTGACTTACATAAAAATCTGGAGTGTCAAAATACAGAAGCAAATGTGCATGGAAATGGCTACCAATCTGTTTGCACTTGAAAGCGCTGACCATAAAGTCCTATAATCCTGGAATATAACTTGGGACTGGGTGATCTGGAATAACTCATTCACCTAAGCAATATGCCCAGATGTTAAGATCTTTGGGAAAGACTCTTTTCAATCCTTTCACCTTTCAGAAGAACTGAACAGTAGATCCCATAATCTGTGCCAACAATGATAGGAACTTGAGTGCAATACATCTGGAGTGTGTCCAGGTTGTGGAAGGCTCTATCAAAGAGAAAAAAACCCCAGCAGCAATAAAACATGAAACTTTGTGCTGAATGTCTCCAGGGTGTGTGCACGTTTTAGCTGATGCCAGTAGGACATAAGCACCAACACTAGGTCTACAGAACTAGGAAGGACGTTCCATGAAGGCATGTACGTTAAGGTCCATTTCTCCATTACTTCCTCCAAAGAGACAACAGTTCTCTAGTAGCTGCTGCTTTCTCTTTTCTCCCAACCTAGCTTTTCATAAATCGAAAATCTGTCATTTGAAGCTCACACTTTTGTCATGTTGCTGGAAAAATTATCACATATATAACAGTCTGGCAAGTTTCATCAACTTTCTCTTCCTGTGCCACTTCATTCTATAGCAGTGCCAGGTTAAGATCCAGCTTAGCACTTCCCTCGCCTCAGAAGGAACTGTTACTGGTGGTTCTAATTTTTTTGGTGGGGGGGACATTATTATTATTATTAACTTATATTAAAGATTTCTCATAATTTGAGGCCCTATCCTGTAGCTTACTTAGCTCATGGCTAAATTTTGCACTGTGTGGGATGTTTTTGTTTTACTGGAAAAAATTTTTTGTTAAAAAAATAATTATTAAGAAAATTTTTTAAAAAATACATTAAAAGTTACAAAAATTCACAGAGTTACAGAAAAATAGATGTAAAGAATTAAAAAAGAAAGAAACAAAAAAAAAGAAAAAAAAAGTGACTTCTGATATTCTTTTCAGAGGTTGTGTGTATATGTGTGTGTGTGTGTGTGTGTGTATAGTTATTCTTACCTCTCTTTCTAAAATTACAACAAATTCCCTTCTTTCAATAGCCTATTCATTCTAATTATCAAAACCATAACTTACAAAGTCTCTTTCCTTCCTTCCTTCCTTCCTTCCTTCCGTCCTTCCTTCCTTCCGTCCGTCCTTCCTTCCTTCCTTCCTTCCTTTTTTGCAAAAAGTCAATAAGGGATTTCCAGTCTTTGAGAAATGTCACTAATGACCTTTCTCTAATCACATTCTTCAATTTCGCAATTTCTGCTAAATCTGTCAATTTCAGCATGCTTCTATAGTTGGTAGTGTTGAATTCTTCCATCTTTGCACATACAACAATCCTGCTGCTGTAGTAATATATTGAAGCAATATCCATGAGTCTTTTCCAACTATACATCCATCACTACCCAGAGAAAAAGCTCAGATTTTAATTGAATATTAATCTTTAAAATCCCCTGCACCAGTGTGTATATTTGACTTTTTTTTAGCTTTCTCAAATGTCCACCATATGTGATAAAAAGTACCTTCATGTTGTTCGCATTTCTAACATACATTAGATAACTCTTTATACTATCTACACAATTTCTCTAGTGTCATATATTTAACATTATTTTATACAAATTCTTTTAAAATCATAACATAATGTAAATTTTCACCGCTTTGTCCACGTGTTTTCCCATTGTTTCATCTCTGTATTATAACCAAAGCTCTTAGCACATTTTATCATATTGTCTTTAACTTGTTCCTTTTCCATTTCAAATTTCAACAAAAATTCGTACATTTTAGCAATTGCAATTGTGCACAGAAGCATTTCAATCCTGACTGATTTTGTTCAAAACCATCAGTTTTTTTTTTAAATCCATTTTAAATGTATCCAATAACCATAAAGTAAGAAAGCCATTGAAAACTATATCCTTCTGCTACTAACTGTTCTCTTGGTTTCATTTTGTATTCTCCTTGACAAATCTCTACAAGGTCTTGATACATTAGCCATCGTTCTTTACCTGTTGTTTCTTTTCTATAAAAAGCTTCTTGTGCTGATACCCATGCAGGCATTTCAAGCACAACCTGGATTTATAGCTATTCCATATTCTCATTAAAGCACATCCCACAAAATAATGTTTTAGTGGTGATTTTTGATAACAGCATCACTTCTGCTGATCTGTTTTATTTATATGTAAGTTACAGTGTCCAACCCTGTATTACAGTCCAATCTCATAAAGTAGACCTGTTCAATGGATTTAATTTGCAAGTGAGTGACTTTAGGATTGCAACTTTAAAGATCTGACAAATCAAAGATGTTAAACGCCAGATTAGTTCTTTTATAAGACAAAGCTTTTTATCAAGCACAGATGGATTTTCCACTTGGTAATGTGTTCTTTAAACATCCTGATCCATCAACCAAGGGGTTCTGTGTGAAATAACCACAAATCATCATGTGCCACAGACATTACCTCTTGATACTGACAATGTTTCTCATTAGAGCAACTTCAATTTCAGCTTCAAGCCATGATGTGATCAGCAGTACTGGTGATTCCAGTGTCAGTGCGGCAGTGAGTCCACTACAGGTTTTTGTCCGAACTGTAAAGAAGCTCTCCAATGTGCTGAATCTCTTTTGAGGGATAGGGTTGAGCAGCTTGATTAGCTCCTTTAAAATTTGGCCTTAAATCTTGAGCAGATTCACCTGGTTGACAAAGAAGCTACCAGCCACCACTGCATGTGATGATATCAAGTGACATATATAAGCAAAGGAAGAGGCTTTGAGGGTCTATATCTTCCAGTACTATCACTGATGGAGAGCTGCTGCCATTTCACAGATGATCATAGTGGCATTGTTGAAGGTTCTCTATCACTTGCTTCTGTTATATGCATTTACTCATATGCGATAATAATTCTTCACTGAATAGGAAGCCAAGAAGACAAAGGCTCTTGGTTTTTTTGCCTTTTTTTTTTAAACTGGCCATCCTTAAAAGTCTGTCATTATCCTACAGTGGTCTATCAACAGCTCTTAAAATAGCTCAGTAGTCTCCCTGTGTGAATCAGCAGGCTGTGCATTCCCTCACGCTTTTTTTTTAGGCCCAAACTAACAGTATGAATTGTTTTAAAAATAACACATATGACCTGTCAGACCCTACTAAGGCAGTAAAGGGCCTTCAACACTTCATGGGCCCAACCTTCACTGACTCCCTTTACTTCCTATTTGTATTGAGAAAAAAGATCCCAATGAGAGAGCATTTGAGAAGACTGCTGAGAGCACAAATCTTTCAACTGTCCCAACTTGGCAGGCATAGTCCTGATTTATCCTCTGTCACCCCACTTTTTCAGCAGCTTTTCAAATGTCCTAGTTTCTCTCTCCTCCTTCCTTTCACTTCAGCTTACTTCAGTTACTGCAAAATGAGTGCAAAGTGCAAAAGTAGTTTGCACTCACTTAACTCAGCAGGAGAGAGAGGAAGGGTTCAGTCTTGTCCTTCCCTGTAGTTTCAGGCAAAAGCAGCCTCTCTGAGCTTGTTTGTCCTTCCTCCTTAAAAACTGTAGTTATCAGGACCATAGACTGATGTTGCTTGGCCACAGGCATCCCAGCTTTCATCTGTGAAATGTTGTAAGATATGAGAGCTATACGTGTGTGTGTGTTTGGGGAGGGTATTGCTAATTTAGGAAGTAAGGATATTCTCACCCTCCCCCCCATTCTTTTCTTTTCAAGGTACACTTGTGAGATTTTTTCACATTTTTCTGAGGCTTGATTTAATGTAACCATTCTGGTGCATATCTGCATGTACACATGGTTGTGAGACAAGAGAATTTTTATATATATATAAAAAATTATCATTAGGTTTAAATTCTCAAGTATTTTGGGGAAAAAAAACAACTACCTGTTTTTGAATAGCAGGATTGCAATATAGGGACTGCCATTAGAAGGACTAAAGGGAAGTGTGTATGTGTTTTAAAGGAGCCTCTTTAAAAAGAATCCACATCTCCAGCTTAGCCAGGGCTCCAGTTATTATTTATTTTATTGATGTATGCATTCACCCATATTTTCTGGCAAATAAGACACACTGGCACTTAAGACACACCCCATTTATATGCCAGCAAATACTATTTGCTGACATGTAAGATATACGTATACATATATGAACTTTATATATAAACCACACACACACACACACACACACACACAAACTTTAAAAACAGCATCAAATAAAGAACAGTCTAAAGGCATTACAATTGTTTTAAGTTTCTCCTTCCCATAATTCTGAGATTTTTATTTATTTATGTATTTGTTTGTTTGACAAATTTAGTCACTAACAACAACAAAACAACCTTTGGTTCCAATGATACACATACTTATTATGTATGAAGATTACTTTCTGTTAATGAGTTGATGGCACTTTATTTCCCATTAAGGATGAGTCTGAGTTCTGAGAAAATATGCACAGGATTGCACTGTTAAGTACCCAGTGGTTCATATCTCTGAAGTACTGGCTTCATTAAGCTTCTTCTAAACAGGTCCAGCTGTCTTAATAAGAGTATACTATTATTGATTTTTTTCCCCTGGAACAGTGTATAAATTAGTTGTTTTCATATTGATAGAAGGATCTTAGATGAAGTTAAAAAAAATCCCAGAGTACTGATGCAAATGTACAGAGGGTCTCATCCTAGGTCTGCTTGCTCATAAAGCAGTGACTGAAATTGGCTGCCCTTTTTTGTTTTTGTTCTTGGCGAGAGATCCATTTTTTCCAGTCTTAAGTTCATTGCATTCTGTATGCATGTTAAAAGTTCACACATTGATGTGTTTCCTAATATCTGTGTTTTTGGGTGTAGTATTTCAAGTGCATGCATTTTTCAAAGTAACTACAGTAGTCCCTCCACATTCATGAGGCTTAGGGGTGCAGAACTGGAAAAACGGCAGATAATTCTCCCCTGCGATTCCCCTCTCATTCCCCTCCAGAGCTTCCCCCCTCCCATTCCTTTGCCTCTGGCCCTGACATTATGGTGGTGGCGCGAGAGGGGGAGAGAAAAAAGACGGCCTAAAAGGCTGACTGGTACTTTCCCCTCAGACAGAGAAGATGGGAATTTAGGAGTTCTAATTACATCCAGAGGCCATCTTAAGAAAGGAGCACCTGACCAATCAGCAGCCAATACACGGCAGAATGTGCAACTACATGGCAGAGAGGCCATGCCTTCAGCAGTGGGAGGGGGCTTTGCTCACCCAAAAGGAAGAAAAAAAACATCCATTTTAAACACAAGCCTTGCAACCCTGGGGTGAGGAATCCAAGGGACCGGAGGAGGAAAATAAGGGGGGGGGGCAAGCACCTGCCTCACAATCAAATTCATGAAGGTCAAACTCACAAACATGAAGGGAGGACTGTATTCCTAATGTGATTCATGACTGTACCTTATGTTCACTGATACAGGCATTTTTGTTTTTTGTGTTGAAAGATACATCATTTTGTACACATTTTGACTGTATGAAAACACTGTATGAAAACAAATACTGACAAATAATTCTGTTTAGTGCACATGTTTGTCTGGAAACTGAACTATTTTGGTTTGCATTGGAATACGCCAATGTGGTGCGGTAGTCTGACGTTGTACTAGGACTCTGAGACACCAGGGTTTGGATCCCCACTCAGCCATAGAAACCCATTGGGTGACCTTGGGCAAGTCAGAGGAAAGCAATGGAAAATCCCCTCTGAACAAATCCTGTCAAAAAAAACTATGTGATAGGTTCACCTTAAGGTCACTAAAAGTTAGAAATGACTTGGATGCAAACAACAACAACAGAAGCAGCAGCATTAGAATGCAGGGCAAATATATTTTTCCTCCTTGCTATTTGAAGATCAGTAATATTTGGTCAAACCTTTTTCACTAAAAAGATTAATGGGGTGTTCTGGGTTAATGTCTTATGTTTTGCTTCCTAAATTATCCAAGCACTTTTGCACAAACCTTTTAGTCAAGGGATGAGATGGAAAGTATTTTGAAGGCATGTGATTGGCTCAAACCTCTTATTTTCACAAATTTTGCCATAAATCAATTGTGATGATTCTTCCTCCCTGTTCCATCCCATGGTAATTTTTCAACAGATTGGAAGCAAGGTAATGAATATTCCTGTCAAAGTGAAAGTTTGCCTCTCAGCATCCCCCAGACTGGACCTTGTTGAAAGGAAGATGGTGATTTATGTAGGGAAGTGGAAAGGAATGCATTACACTTGTCTGCCTTGTATGCTTGTTAGTGTGTGCTCTCCCCTTCCTCTCAAATGCCAAAATAAAGCTGCTCTCATGGTATCTGCTTTGTCCTCTCTTGTAAGGAACTGGCTATGATCTCTCATTTTCTGCTGCTTGACACCAAGGAAGTGATAATGGTGTCAGGAAAGATTGTACTTGGTTTGTAGGTCAGTTAGTAACGTAGCCTGCATTGTATACGTTTCTCCTTTATAAATCATATTTAGAGAGGTCAAGCCTATATAATCTAACCTTAAAAGTCAGTCAAATAACCCAAGCCAACCAACAGACCTAAGCAAGCAAAATAACACATGAAATAGCAGAGAACCGCAGGCATGGATGGCTATTGTCTGAGTCTGGATACATTACTTTTTCACCTGTAGCTCCCAGAACCCCCCAGCTGGCCAGCCAAACCCTATTTCACAAAATGTAGGTCATGAAATACAGCTGGAACAATGGGAGAAAATGAGGTTGGAGGAAATTAAATTTACAATACGTTATGATCTTAAAGAGGACTTTTACAAGATGATGTATCATTGGTATTTGAAACCAGAAAAATTGGCCAAAATGCATAATGAGATTTCTAATAGATGCTGGAAATGCAGGCAACCAGTGGAATCTTTTTTTCACATGTGGTAGACTTGTGAAAGAGCAAAAAAAAATCTGGAATCAAATACATTTTATGGTGTATAAAATTCTGAAAGTTGCTGTTCAATTGCAACTGGAATTGTACTTGTTGGGATTGGTAGAAGATCAACTGAAGAAGTATGACAAGATACTACTATATATGAAGACTGCAGTATGACTACAATATGCACTGAATTGGAAGAATACAAAGATTCCAATGAAAGAGGCCTCGCTGATAAAACTGTTGGACTTATCTGAAATCTGATAATATTGATAAGAGAAAAATCAGTGGTGATTTTTTTTAAAGACTAGGAACCTTTAATAAAACAAGAGTACAAGATGTTGACTGTAGGTTTCAACAATTAGTAATTTGGAAAAGTTACAGTTGAAGTATTTGAATGGTCTTTGTAATTAGAAAAGTTATTTTACAGCATTATCTATAATCTACATTTAGAAAGCTGGAAACCAATGGATATTTCTTTTTCTTTTCTAGTATTCTTGTTGTCTTCAGTTATCTTCTAGTACGTATTATTTTCTTTTCCTACACTCTTCTTTTCTTTGTTTGGTTTTCTTGTGTATTTGTTGTTGTAATTTGTTTTTTTTATTTGTTTGTATGAAAACTTTTAATAAAACTTTAAAAATACTGTTTTATAATATTTAATGGAATTGTAAGAGTTTAAAAATGGTGCCAACCATTGTTCAATGGCATAAATCATAAACATAAGACTGTAAAATTTGGAATCGGTTGGCAGGGTCACTTAATTCTGTCCTGTACTTCTCTTAGGATCTTAGGTACCAGAGATCAAGGGTGACAAACTGGAATTTATTATTTCTTAATCTTAGAACCAGGTCACTTTAAAGACACAGTTTGTATCTAACTGTCAACATCCTGAAATTTTGGCCACAAGAGAATAATAGCAAAATGCAGTAGTATACTTGCTGGAATAGCCTGAATAAAGGCACTGGATTCCATCTGATCATGCTAAACAGGGTTAGCTCTGGTTAATGCAACAAATACCAGTTGCTGTAGGCTATATTTCAGAGGAAGGAATGAGTAAAACCACATCTGAGTATTCCTTGCCTAGGAAAGCCCCATGAAATTTATGGAGTTGCCATAAGTGGACAGGTGACTTGAAGGTGCACGTGTATTATTTCCATGAATTCGTGGAATGAATAGACCCAACTGTTAAATTAAAATGTTGATTTTAATTAGATCCTTTCCTAGTGGAAAGCCATACAGTGAAAAGTTAGTGTTGTAAGTGATCTGTGCATAACCTTTGTCCAGGCAATAAATGGGTCAAAAATATGTTAATTGGAATTTATAGGTATAGAATTCTAAGTAAGAGCTTGACTAATAGACACAAGAAAGGCAAGGATGGTTAAACACATATGTTGTATATCAGAATTCATGGAGGATAAGATCATCCCTAGATGTTAGTCATGATGGCTACACTGTATGTTACTTCCAATATTAGAAGCAAGTTATGAAAAACATAATTAGGACAGCATTATTACCTGCTGGTGGGCTTCCCATAGGTATCAGCTTGCCCATGGTGGGATTAGAATTTTGGGCTCAATATGTTGTTGGTCTAATGTAGCACAGCTTATGTTCTTATGTCTTTATGCAAAATTTAAGATTAAAACAGATGTGATCCAGGTTTCAGACAAAGAATTATGGATGAGAGTTTGAGTGGTATAGAGGGTGCAGTGCAAGGTAACAACTAAGGTCTAATTCTCACTCGACCATAATTTCAGAGGGTGATGTCTTCTCATTCTTTCTGTCTAACCTGTTCCACATAGCTATGGGGAGTGTTTCCTGTGCCACATTGAACTACTCTCTTGCAAGATAATAAAGAATACAAGCTAACACCCATCTCACTAAGATGGACAGGCAGCCCATGTTTAGAGAGTGTTAACATGCTAATTATTAGTGGCCTGATTAATTTATCAAAAGCAAGTATCATATTTGATGGGGCCCTTTACTGTGTTTACTTTTCTCTGGACTGTTTAACTGCCAATGTGCTTTTTTTTTGCGGGGGGGTGCAGGCAGTTGGGCAGCTCTGTAAATATACTCTGTGTACATATGTTTGGGGCATTCATGACAATGTAATGTACTATCCACAGCATGGGTCTGGGTCTGGGACAGTCAAGGATTGATTTTCTGAACTTCAGGACTAGTGCATTTCTTTCTGTTTATATGCTTTTTTCAAATGTTTGGTGCTTCAAGAATGGCATTAGGAAATGACAGTTGTGGTGAAAATGGTGTCTTTGGTGGGTGCTCCCTGTCTCTTTTACACCTTGCAAATTCAGCACTTTGATACCTCTTTACCTTCCATGGCTCTGTTCCATATACTCCTGGGCTTTGTAGTATTGGGAGATACTAGAGCTCTGGCAGAGACTTTTAAATTGCTTATGATATGACAAATCC
Organism: Cyclura pinguis; assembly: GCA_030412105.1. Lineage (NCBI taxonomy): Eukaryota > Metazoa > Chordata > Lepidosauria > Squamata > Iguanidae > Cyclura > Cyclura pinguis. The sequence goes on from CM059604.1 coordinate 43,851,433, forward strand.
CAGGATTCCATGGGATGGAGCAATGGCAATTAAAGTGATATCAACATGCTGTCTTTCCATAGGATGAAAGAGAGGCTAGAGATTGCCTGAAGCTCTGAGAGCAGGCTTATCCAATCTAGTGCCTTCTTGGACTAAAGTCCCATCAGATCCAGCCAGTATGGTCATTTGCATGGGCAGAAAATCAGGAAGACTCTCTGAGGAGCACCTTAGAAGGCTATTTAGAAAAAAGAAAACCAAACTGGAGCAGGGCTACATTTATACTTAATACGGAAGTACTAATTTGGGTGTTGAGTTTCTGCAGTTACAATTATGTGGAATGGGAGAGATGGCTACTCCAGAGGACCTCACTTCTGTAGCCCCACAAGCCCCATCCTATTATCTACATGTATACATTTGCAGAAGGGAGAATGCAGAAAGCATTTGGGTCCCTCTGTGTTATGGAGCCTGTCTGTGGACCCGACTCATGTACCACAGGCTTCGTTCCACAGACATCCCCAATACACAGATGAAGGCAGGGCTATGGGATGCAACTGTCAGCAGGCAAGTCCTGTATGTGTAGTCCTCCTCTCCAATTCCATGTGAGTAAAACTGGAAAAAATGACAACACGAATAAGACAAGGTCTCTTGCCATAGCTAGCACCCCCAAGATGAGTTCTGTCCTGTGATGCGTATGCTTGCTTGCTCTCCATTGTGCTATAATCACCTGTTCTTCTCTCATATTATTAGTTGCTGTTGGTGGGGGAAAGGAAAGTTCACAGCATGGTGATTATCACAATATGGGTAAAATATAACAGATGTTATTGGAAGAAGGAAATAGAATTTGCCATTATACATGTTGCACACAACATGTACCGTATTTGCTAGTGTATAAGATGCACCCTTGTATAAGATGCACCCCATTTATACACAGGCAAATAATATTTGCTAACATGTAAGACACACCGGCATATAAGACGCACCACATTTTCAAACAGCATTTTTCAGGAAAGAAAATGAGTCTTATGCACCAGCAAATACAGTACTTCTGCAAAGGACAAGAGGAGGATGCAAATTTTCCAGCATGTTGATTTATTAGCTTTGCTAGGACTGGGAAGCTATTGGGCACAGGGGGTAGGCCAGATGACACTGAAATATGTGGGCATACCACCTGACATCACTGGATCACTTACCCAAGGAGACAGAGAAAGAGGAGATGAGCAATGTGCACTCAATCAGCATTGGAAGGAGTTGGCTGAAGCCAAAGCTGGCTCAGCTTCTGCTTTCCCAGAGGAAAGGCAAGTTTTAGAAACATCAACAGAGCATGTGCCAGGTTTCACACACTGCTTTTTGACTTCCATTTTTGATGGCATGTGGCACATAAACCACATCCACATTCTTCTTGCCAGTTTGGGATCAGAGATGACAGGAGAGATTCCTCCTTTAGTAACCATAAAGGGAGATCCCCACTGTGCTATGGATCATTCCCTGGAAATAACAGCAGGGATTCCTCTCCCTGCTGTCCTCCAAGAGGTGGGATCTGGATTCAATATCCCCATGAATGCAATTAGGTCTAGGGGCCCTACGCTGTCCCTCCTTTGCTATGTAATTAAAGCCATCCCTCCTTTGCTAAGTAATTATAGTTGGGTTGTACATTCAGTGTGTATACTAATCCATTATGTTTCAGTTTATGCTGGTTCCCCTGAGCTGAACAAAGTGGAGATAAAAACTGATAATTCTCTGACTGGGAAAAAGAATCTTAAGTAAAAGGAAAAAAAAAATCAAATTACAAGCGCCACAGAAATGAATTTGAATAATATGACATGTCTTCAGCTAATTGGGGGACTTTGAGAATGTGTCAGCAGTCCGTTAATTGGTTAAACAAACATTATGGCATCTTAACTGTTCATTTGTCAGCCTTCTAGATTTTTCTTTTCATTAATAAAGTCATTTTCTGCCAGAATCTGAGTCATCTGACATACTTTTGACTATTTATATATTTTAGGATTATTCGGTAATCACAGCAAGTTGAGGGAAGAAGCAAAAACTCATTTTTTCAATAGGGATATAAAGAATATTTTCAATATTTTCAATTTTTTTCATCCACAGCAGAAAAAGAGTGTCTCAGCACATTGTGCAGTTATATACTACATCATCTGCCATAACTGCATCCCATGTGATCCTGGGGTTTGTACTTTTGTGAGACACTAGAGCCTCTAACAGAGAATTCTAAATACCCCTTCCTTAAACTACAGATTCAAGGATTCCATACATCGCTGTGCTGGTAGGCAAGGTTACATTATAATTTTGTATTGTACATTATAATTGTGTAGTGTGAAACAGCCGCCTGTCAAAATTATTTTCAACTTTCACAAGCTATTTTGTCCCTGCATGAGAACAAAAACCCAGTATTTGTAAAATTTGCAGCAGAAATATCATTCGGGGAGGCGTGCACAAAAATGTATTTTGCAATGATTTTTTTTTTTTGTCCTATGAAATGTCCTACCAATAAGAATATGTCAGGTTTTCCAACTGCCGCTTCCAGTTTGCAAATGAGTAACTGGATTTATTCAACACTCATTTTTTAAAAAAATTATTTAGGTGAAGGTTTACTAGCTCTTAAGAATCTGCCCTTGGAAAACATCAATTACTTTGTTAGAATGCTATCTGCTAAGTTCAAATGCGATACACTTGTTTCATTTCAGTTGTTTGAGCTGGAGTACCCAGTGTGGTGTAGTGGTTTGAGTGATGGACTGTGATTCTGGAGACCAGGGTTTGAAATCCCACTAAGCCGTAGAACCCACTCAGTGCCCTTGGGCAAATTGCGTTCTTGGCAAAGGCAAAGGCAAAGGCAAAGGCAAAGGCAAAGCTCCTCTGAACAAATCTTGCCAAGAAAATCCTGGGATAGTTTTGCTTTAAGGTCATCATAAGATGGAGATGACTTGAAGACATGTAACAACAAAGCTTTGCCTGAGTGAAGAAAGTCTGTAGAGACATCAGAACTAAGTTATCAGTAAAAAGTCTGTTTCACTTATTTTACTTAATTTTGCTAGTTATATGTTTGTCCCGTCACATTTGGAGGTTTAGGGAAGCAGGAGCCCCATGAAAGTAGAAACGACATACTGTATTTGCCAGCATATTAGACTCACTGGTGTATAAGACACACACCCTCTTTTCAGACTGTATTCTTTAGGAAAAAATATTTTAGTGCCCCATCCACCGTTCCTGTTGTTTCTGCCTGGGTGGGGAGGCCTCCCTGCCAAGGCAGAAAGAACAGGAAGGGGTGTGTGTGAAGGAAGCTCCTTTCTCCCCGTTCTTGTCATCTCTGCTTCGCGAGGAGAATTCCCTGCTGAAGCAAAAAGAACAGGAAGGGTGCGTGTGCGAAAAAAGCTCCTTTCTCCCCGTTCCTGTTGTCTCTGCCTTGGTGGGGAGAACTCCCCCACAGGCAAAATTGAACAGAGAGGTGCCTTTCCTTTCCTTTTTGCCTCAGCGAGGACTTCTCCCCACCCAGGCACTTGTGTGAGCACTCCTGTCACACACACACACCCCCGCTTTCCTATTCCCCAGCAGGAGTTACCATATTTGCCAGTGTATAAGATGCACCCTGTTTTCAGAAGGCTTTTGGGGGGGGAGTGCTTCTTATACACTGGCAAATAAGGTAACTATCTCAAGTTCCCCCCTCCAATCTATTTAACAGACACACAAAAGTACAATCTGCATATTCAACCTACCTCAGATTCAAATGCAGAGCACACAATACATTTGAACGCATGGTGGAGAGCACACCAGCTGCACAGTTTGGCCTTTTAGGGGGCAGGGTTCCTTCATGAGGCAGAAGCAGGCAGCTGGTAGCACTTGCCATTGCCCTAAGTCATTTTTAACAAGGACTTAGAAGCCTCACCTCGCATTCACAGTCTTTCTCAGTCTTGTGAGGCTTACAGAGAGACTGTGAACATGAGACAAGACTTACAAGTCTCTATTAACAGTGACATAGGGCAGTAATAGAGGGAGCAGCCAATAAACCATGAATAATCAAATCTGTGAAAGCTAAACACATGAATGTGGAGGGATGACTGTATTCACGTCCTTCCTGTACTCCAAAAAGCTCAAGGTGACATATGTGGCAGTGGCAGTTGGGGGCTTCCCTGCAGTCAGTGTGGTATATCTTCTGTGATTTTAGCCTGATTGTTAAAGAAACTATCCAAGGTGTGGAATCCTATCCAAAATAAGTTCAGCACCTTGGATGGTTCCTTTAAAGTTCAGATAAGGCAGGCACTATGACCATTTCCGCACGAGACTGTTATAACGCTATGATTCCACTTTCAATATCCTATGGAATCCTGGGATTTGCAGTTTAGGGAGGGGCCAGCTGGTCCCTCCCTAAACCGCAAAACCCAGGATTCTATAGGATGTTGAAAGTGGAATCATAGTGCTATAACAGTCTTGTGAGGAAATGGCCTATATCTCAGTGAAGGGAAGCCACCGGCCACTGCTGGCACATAGCCTTGCTCCTTTCATTTTGCTGTTGTTATGTGCCTTTAACACCCTATCATAGGACAGAAGTCTTGGGAAGATTTATTCAGAGGAGATTCGGCACTGCCTTCCTCTAACATTGAAACGGTGTGATTTGCCCAAAGTCAGTGGATTTCTGTGGCTGAGTGTAGATTCAAATTCTAATAGTGCTATAGTGCTACTATGCCACTTTAATTGCCTTAGTTCCATCCTGTGGAATCCTGAGGTTTGTAGTTTGGTGAGGCACTGGAGTGCTCTGGCTGAGAATTCTAAATATCCTTCCCTAAACAACCAGTCTCAGGATACCATAGGACAGAACCACAGCACTTAAAGTAGAATAATAGCACTATAATTTTGTAATGTGAATGGGCCCCTGGAATGGCCTCTACTCCACTCAAACATTCAAACCAGCACACTATACTGGCTCTCTCCTCCCTCTGTTAATCTTCAAAATAAGTCAAAGTGAGAGATAGTGACTAGCTCATAGTAAACCAGTCAGTAACATCACTCTGTGGGGCCTTAAACATGGGTCTTCCAAATCCTAGTCTAACATTCTACCCATTAAACCACACTGGCATAAGAATTAAGGAAACTGTCCTGCTTTTAAGGAGAAGGCACATTTGTGCTATAGAGTGGAAGAAACAGATATATTTTTGTTTCTCAGAAGCTTGTTATACTAGTACTATATCATTTTAACAAGCAAATTGTAGGAGGAGGTCTTGAGCTTTAAACGATACAGTCCTTAATTAATGTCTTCTATTTTCTTATAGCATACGTCTTAAAATGTTAACCACTTTTCCTTTTTCTTTTCAAAACAACTTAATTTACTGTAAAGTTGCTAGAATGAAAAAAGAACCCACTTTAAGAACATAAATAAAACAATTGTAGATTTCAGGCAATAGTGAAAGCAAAGTATAGACACAATAATTCAGACATCTGCAATAATAGTGTGAACAAGCTCAATTAGAATGCCATTTATTCATTCACTCTCTCACTCCATTTTGGCATGAATTCCCCACAAACATGGTTTATTAGGTGATTAATGAGAAGTTACTGTGAAGAATAGTGCAATACCTAGTTTTCACTAGTTGTATGGATTTGCTGGAAACCATGCGTCTGGGCCTTTTGCGACCAGAAAAAAGGAACTGTTTTGTTTTTAAATGTGTGTGCAAATATTGGGATTTTCAGTCTTTTATTTTAATAAAAGGTGGTCTGTTCCCTTCAAAATCAGAGATGAAAGAAAAACTTTGGTTTTATGCAGTGTGTGCATTCATTTTATAAGGTGAAAGAGAAGGTAAGAGCTACTGTATTGTGGATATGGCAAGGGAGAGAGAAAGCATGCTCACCACTGATCAAAACCATGTCTGTGTGCGAGAAGCAGGAAAGGAAAGACGATAGAGATGTTGCGGCTATTTGGAAGACCCATTACAATCGATGTGACCTTAGTTCGTAACAACTAACTTAGATTCCATTGAGTTTTGTAGATCCACTTTGGGCCTTTCCACACTACATTCCATTGAGTTTTGTGGGCCCACTGAGGGCCTTTCCACACTACAGTATTACAATGCTATTATTCCAATTTCAACATCCCGTGGAATTCTGGGATTTGTAGTTCACTGAGGCCAAAGAGCTCTCTGGCTAAGAATTTCTAAATGCCCCTCCCTAAACTGCAAACCCCAGAATTCCACAGGATGTTGAAAGTGGAATAATAGCACTATAACACTGTAGGACACAAATGGCCCTAAGTCCAACTCCTTTTCTAAATCTTACCTACGGGGACTGTAGATTTAAGCATACATCTCAGGATTTAAAAGCTTGCATGGGCACTATGAGAATGAGCTGTGCCAGCAAACTATTCCCATCTTTAAAAAACATTTTTCTGGACAGAGAATTTTTATGACACCTACAAAAATTAAGTGAAGAGATTACAAGGTTAAATATGTATTCCCCACAATTTTCCTTTTCACTTGTGCATAACTGCCTGGCAATTGGCATACAGCTTGGCTTGCATTCTGTTCTACTTTATTTGTGTGTGTGTGTGTGTGTGTGTGTGTGTTTGGGAGGGAATGTTGCTGCCAAGTGCCTTTGGCTAAATTTTTAAAAAGCTGCTGAATACACACATCTTCCTGTTGCTTCTCTGGGTTCGGAAGAGAGATACTGGGTGGCGGAAAAATCAGTGAACTGAGCTTCTTTAAAGTTCACTGTAACTGGGGAAATAAAAACATCTGGCTTAACTTGCTCTTTCTTACCGGTGCATGATGGTACCTGCCCTGAATTGTCCATTGGGGATGGCATGATAACATGATCTGTCTTGTTTACTTGGGACTGTCTTTTAGCTAAGGTTGTTTTTCACTGAGCAGCTTTTACCTAGGATAATATCTTTGGGTGCATACGGGTGGATGTAATTTGAGCAGTGAAACCACTGTGGAAGTACACTCAAAGCATTTTGGTTAGATGTACAATTTTATCTCCAAGATTGCACTCAGGGGAAGGCAATATAATATGTTTATAGCAGAAGCTGGAACAGTGGTGATTGGTGGAAAAGTAATGTCACTGCTTACCAATTTTGCTGCCTTTCTTTCTTTCTTTCTTTCTTTCTTTCTTTCTTTCTTTCTTTCTTTCTTTCTTTTTCTTTCTTTCCCTTCTGAATCAATTCTCCCCTCAGCAGCATTTTAAAATTTTCATTTAAAAAAACATGGGAGGAATGAACATACATACAACTGAATAAATGTACATGAAGCTGTGGACTTGCTATTTATTTCTTAAGGTTTTAAAATTTCCCAATAGCCTAATTCTCCAGTCATTGTATGATTAAAAACATAAAACACAAGGGAAAAACAAAACATAGTAAGAAGACAGAGAAAAGCCAGGTAAAATGAGCAGCAGCATATAATAAAAATGAAAATTAAAACCAGCCACAGGGACACAACAATGTGAAAATCCAAAAGCAGGATGGGAAATGTTTGCCCCTCCGCATGTTGTTGGACTGCAAGTCCTATCACTGGCCAAGCTGGCTGGAGCTAACAGGAGTTAGAATGTAACAGCATCTGAAGGGTTGCAGGTTCCCCACTTTTTATGTAAAAGAACTAGAAACAGTTCCTAAAATGCCTGGGGAAATTAAATGAAAGTCTTTTCCTGTGTCCAAAACCCCACAATTTCTTAAGAAGGAGGAATCCACAAAAGATCCCTTGGTGAAAAGATCCTCTCTCTTGCAGCCAATGGTTTCAACTTTTGGCAGGGGCACTTAACCCTTTCTCAAAGAGACCATTGAGAAAGGGTTCAGATTATGACTTTAGTGTCCATGTAGGTCTATATGAGAAGAAATGCTTTTCCAGGTAACATAGGGATTTAAAGGTTTGAATCAGTCTAGAAATGGACCAGCAATCATTGCAAAGTAGTGACATAATATGATGGTATCAGCCAGTCTTCATTAATAATCTAGGTGCCCTGAAACATGGAGGAGGTAACTGTGATAACTGAAGCCCCCGTCAGAGCTGCTGATGACGAGCAGCAGCTGTTGGTCCCTGTGGCTCTGGCTGGAGATGAGTCCTGCAGCTCAAGAGCTCCCCCTGCTGCCATGGACCAAGCAGGCGCGGACGTCCCTCTGCCTGCTCCTTTAGAGCAACAGGGATCCGATTCTGAAGAGGCTCTGGAGCCTGGTTCAATAAGCCCACAATCAAGGTGGAGACTCAAGAGGGCTGTGCAAAGGGAGGCTTCCTTGGCTAAGTTTAAGAAGCGGTGACCGGACACACCTGTGCCTGGGGCTATATAACTGCCTGCCTGGAAGCTTCCCTTTGCTTATGGCAAACTTCTTAGAAGCTCTCTTCTTGCCTGTACCTTGCTCCCAGCACCTGGTTCCTGATACCTTGAATTGATCTCTGGACTCTTGACCCTTGGCTTTGGAACTCTGACTATGGCTTCGCTTGGCGCTCTGGTAAATGAACTTCCTTGAGTAAGTGCTTGCTTGTCTCCTCTTGGCTGGACTTTGCTGGCTCTCCCACTCTCTTCTCTGGGCTGGCTCACTGCCCAGGTCTCTGACCTTGACAGTCACTTAGATGAGCCCTTGTTTTGCTGTTTAGAACATCTCTCAGATATGTTACAAGAGCTGTGGGAAGCTGGAATCAAATGGCAGGAGGTGGGGGGAGGGACAGTGAGTCCTGATTTGCATGTATGTTCATGAATCCTTTATATCAAAGATGGGGAAATTGTTGTCCTCTATATAGACTCCAACCTCCATAGCTCTTCCAGTGGTGACGAATGTTGAGAGCTGCAGTCAACCAAAGTCTACAGGTCTGGACCTTCCACACTTTATTTTAGATCCTTAGATTTACTAGATGATATTAAATAGCCAGAGGGCCTGGCAACCTGAGAGGACAACTATCCACCCAGAAAGATACCTTGCCCACATTTTGCTTCTTCTAGAAACTTTTGGAGGGATTGCACCCCACCACTGCTCTGCTGTCCCTCCCTGAACCAACTTGAGGGTGCACCCTCGCTTAGGTCCACACTTGAGTTTAGGTGACAGTGGCAAAAAAAAAAAAGTCCTTGGAAAAGAATATGGCCCATTGTTTGAAAGCAGAATTAAACTTTTAGGAGGCATCAAGAAGCATAACTATGCCTGAAAACAGGATGGTCCCTCCAGATGTTGTTGAACTGCAGCTCCCAGCACAACATGGAATACAGCTTTCTTTGTGGCTGCTTTCAAGTTGTAGATCTCCCTCTTATAGGTGGCCCGGTTGGCCCTATCTCTGGTTTCTTTCCACTGTCAGGCAAAGACTTTCTCATTCAGACAAGCCTTTTTTATAATGCTTTAATATGTTCATAAACTGATTTAATTTAGTGTTTTCAACAGATTATTTAATTTTTTAAAAAACTTTTGTCTCAAATCAAGTTTACTTATACTTTGCTTGATTTTGCTATAAGCAATCTTGGGTCCCATCCTGGAAGAAAGGTAGGGTATTAAATAAATAAATATTTGCTGTGGTCCAGTGGAAGTTGCAGTCCTATAACAATGGAGGACCATACTTTTCCCATTCTGCTTTAAAACAGAGACACACTTCTTGCATGCTTCATTTTTGAAGGAAATTGCAGATTGCTTGCTTGATCTGCTGCTGTTGCATTGCCACAACTTTGCAGGTGGGAAGAGGAACAAAATGAATATGGGAATACGAAACCTGTGGACCAATATGGGAGTACGAAGCCTGTGGACTACTAGGCTGGTGCTTTCCATATCAGTGGGGTGATGACTGTTCTGGGTTTTACTTCACACTTAGAAAGAACCTTTGTTAAAGTTTAGAGTAAAACCTGGAGCAGATTCAGTGCCTCCACTGATGTGGAAGGCACTACTTCACACTGTGTGGTATCTACAAGAATGGCTATACCATGGAAAGTAACTTTATTCCTTGATGCATCAGATTTGCTGGCCAAATTGCTGCCCGCAAACTGCTTGAAAAATACATTCAGCCCCATTTTGAAGCACCGAATGGTGTTGCTAGATTATAGTGCTTAAACTGGTATAGTTCAATTGATGTAAATTATGTAGTTAGTTAGCTTCATTTATGTCAATTATGTCAACAAGAAATGTGTTTGCAAACTGAGCCTAGAAAGACTTTCCACTGGCAAGATGTCCGTGCCAGCTCCTGCTGTGAGGTAGAAAACACCAAGACATTCTTTCTGTAGCATTTTGATTTCTTTAGAGGCCTTCTGAGAGAGGACAATTGAATTATTAATTACAGTTATGTTTATTCAATAACCCTTTGAGCAGATTGGGGAATTTCATGGAATGCAGAACAAAAGCAACTGCCATTATGTTAAAAAGGCATTTGGTAAAATAGGATATAGATCTTTGACTGTTGTACTTTAAACATTAAAAAATACTTCAGCACTTCACAATTTTATGCTAACAATTCTTTCACTGGACACAGAGCCACTTGTTTGAGACATAACTATCTCATACTGTGAGGATCTTAAAGCATGCTTTTGCCTAATTGCCTTTATGATTTTTAAATTTTACAGGGATAATTGCCAGTTGATCATTGCTCTTCAACATATATGACATATTCCCCGAAACCTCCATTTCTCATTTTTCTCAAAATATACCCAGTTGAAAGCAAGGGAACTGACTCCCCAAATGCATTGGGTAAACGCAGCTGAACTGATCTACGTTGCTGATAAGTGAAAAAGTAATGCATTAGGGGTTGAAGTGAGTAGAAGGATACCAAGTGGGCACAATCAGATTGTTTTGAATAAATTATCTCAGCTGAATAAAATAAAATTCTTTGGACATAGAAGGATTGATACAAAGCTAAAATTATGCTCACATCATTTATGAGGGAATGCTTGTCTTCTGAATGCATATTTTTTTAAAATGAGAAAATAATTCAAGCATCCCCATTGTCTGAAATGGTACAATCCTGCCAACAGTCATTTGTAATTCTACTGATTATGTGACTCCAGTTTCTTTCAGTCCCAGATGATGTAATCATGCTGACATCAGCATGTTTGACATCCATGGAATGGTCCAAGATAATCAGGCTTTCCTTCTTAAGATCAGCAGGAATTGTAACCTTAGGCCAATGACCCAGAGATAACCTCTGAATTTTGCTTGTGTAAACAGCCTCTGAACCAAATTTCTGAGTTCAGTGGAATTGCAACAGCATACTTCAGGGGCATCTGAAGCAGCCCAGCTGTATCTAGAGTTTATATATATGTATTAATACAACAAAGAATCTTGTGGCATCTGAAAGATGGACATAGTTTATTTGGCATGAACTTTTTTAGACTACAGCCAGCTTTATGAAATGCATGCAGTATAGTTTCAGTTGACAAATTATTAAACTTCGTCTTTGACTACATATATTAACACAGCTGCCCACTTGGACATACACAGAAATAATGTCTTTAATTTAGCAATGGAGATGTAGTTGTTCTCTGAAATACAAAAATAATTTTACCTTAATAAGTATGTAATCCATTAACAACAATTCAGTTTCAGCCTAGACAGAAAAAGAGAGGAGAATCTTCAGGGCTAGTAACACCCCAAACCTGTAGGGAAGGAGTGGGGATCATGCAGCTCTCCAGATATTCCTGGACTGCAACTCCCAGCACTCCTTACCATTGGCTAGGGCTACTGGGACTTGCAGCAACACCTGGAGAGCTGAATGATCCTCACCCTTGCTATAGGGGTAACATGACCTACACTGGGCTAGGCGAAGATGTTGCTGGGCTACAACTTCCATCAGCCCTAGCCAGTGTAGTAAATGTTAGGAATGCTAGGAGGCATTGTAGGCAGCACAATTTTACCCTTGTCCAACACAATGGGAGGATTCTATCTTGCTGCTGCTTAGAAGACTCTTTTAGCAAAGAAGAATTTGATCTCCTCAGTCCTGGGGTAATGAAGAGCTAACTGCCCCCACTGACCCAGGTAAAGGAAAGTGTGAACTAGGCTTGAGGTGGCAATATCTTAGATTTGGAGGAGGTGTAAAGAATGAATGCAGGGGCTCGGGTAGGGGCTCAAATACAGAGATGTCTTGGGAGTTAAGGGACTCCTCTAGAGTAAGAGCTCTTTTCAAGTAAAGAGTCCTCATAAGGAGATGTAATGCAGAAGCATCTGCACCTGGATTCTGCCATAATCTGTCAGCCATAAGAGTCTCACAAATGGCTTATTTGAATTGTGGAGAGCAATGGTTGTGCTTTGGATTATGTCAGACAGGAGCTTGTTTGCTCTGATCTGAAATGGTTAGGTCCTGGATTGTGATCTGACATTGGATTACCTGATTCTCTGGTAGGAGACTATTTTGACTTTAGTCCTTTCCTTTGACTCAAAGTCCAAATAATCTCTACCTGGGCTTTTGCTGCACGTTGGTGGTTTTTGGTCTTGAACAGGGATTATTACTTCCTGCTACCATGTTTAATCTTACCTGGAACTGGATGTAATGTTACCTGTACGTTGAAAACAATCTTTTACTATGTAAGGCTACTTGGCCATCTAGTACTACATAATGGTGAGGGAGATATGACTTTTTTAGGTGAAATGAAATTCCCATCCACCCTAGCAGGGCCAGTGGTGAAGGATGATGGGAGCTGTAATTCAATAACCTTTTCATAGTCGTAAGTTGCCTGTCCCAGAAGTGATATCTAGTCTGATTGGCAGTAGAAATCCAGTATCTCAAGTAGAGGCCTTTCTCATTCTTTGATATCTAACCCTTTTAAAGTGGAGCTGTGAGAGACTTGTGCATGCAGCACATGCGCTCTGCCATTAGCCTTTCTGTATCCACAGTCCATATTGCAGTATGCCATGAGGCAGTTCAGTTTTCAGGCTGGGAAACATCTGTGACTGAAATTGAAGCTACATAACAATGATTGAATGCTAGATATTTTGCTGTATTTTACACTCAAGCATCCTCGATCTGGATTTTGACCACTAGGCTTGCCAGACTGAAAACTGGAAAAGGCTCTTGTACCTTTAATGATAGCTTAAAAACAAAACAAAACAAAGGATTTCAGCAGGTGTTGCTGGTCACACTACCTGGTAGCAAGCAACAACTGCTGAAATTCCCTCTACTACACCAGCATTAAAGGTACAGGAGCCTTCTCTAGTTATTTCACTGGTTCTAGTGACCACCCCTCCCTGTAGATGTTTACATTAAAATTCACTGTCATAAAGTTGCATTGGAGACAGTGGATTCTCCCCCTTTTCTAAAGACCTCTTCAAGTGAATCAGGATGAGATGGACTGGAAACAGAAAGAAACTCCCCCATCCAAACAGAATAGCCCTAGTCAGAACTGCTTGTATTTATTTGAAAGTAATCCCAAATGGCATGTTGGGTATTTAGCCTACTAGAGTCTAGCCCAGAGGACACCTGCCACCCAAGGGCCTTCCACACTACCTGATTATAGTGCTGTGATTCCACTTTAACTGGCATGGTAACATCTTACTGATTCCTGGGATTTGTAATTTGTTGAGGCACTAGAGCTCTCTGGCTGAGAGTTTGTTATCCCAAAATGTAGGTGACTCAGGGGCTCACTCATGATGCCAATACCTCCATGTGACAATTGGGAATTGATTAGCTCAATTAGTAGGCCTGAGTGGAGGGTAATTGAACAAGATCTTTTCACCAATGTTTACAAGGTCTTGCAGAAAAGAACCAGCCAGAGATTCCAAAATAAACTAAATGTGTTTTATTGAAAGGTTCAATCACATATGCAAAGATTCAAGCACTCACACACTCGCCCAAGAGCTAACCAAACGATAAAGGGAGGGAAATTGTTCATAGCGGAGTTTTAGGGAATGAGCAATAATTACTGATCTGGAGAACAGTGAAGAAAGCAGCGATGTAGCTTAGACTTGTGCCTAAGGACAGTACTCACTCCAGAATCAGAGTGACATTGTGGCATTCAGCAAGTGAGATACTGCATCTGACTGACCAAAATAGAGAGTTTTTATACCCAAGATCTGCCTAGAGGGTGTGTGAATGGCTCTCTGGCTGTGCAAACAATGAAGGTTGCAACATGGACAACGGGGTCTGAATGGAGTCAGTGGTCTTAGGTGAAAAAGAGTTAATGGCTGTCATAATAGGTCTGTAATGGTGGACAGGTAAAGGAACAATGAAAGGAAGCATCCAGGTGCTAGGAAGAAGGGATGCAACAACTAATGGTTTGGTGGGAATTTCCCACTGCTATTGTGTGGTATCAGATGTTACAGCTTCTGCTTAAGCCTATTATCTCTGGAATTATCTGGTGATTAGCCTGACAATGACCTTGGCTATGCCTGGCAGAGGATCTCTGACCTTACTTTGCAGCCACATGTTCAGCCAGTATTTTTCCTTTGCCCAGCCTGGCCTTACAGTCATATCAGGATCCATTTATATAATTGCCAATTGGTGTATTTTGCCAATTAAATCATATGTTGCTAATTAAACCATATCAAGTCTGGAGGTGTGCAGGTGTTACCCTGATTCCTGAGGGTCCCGGGAGGGACACCTAAATGCGCTCTCAATTTAAGTTGGGGAAATTAGTCAAGAGCATTGCCAAGCAATATGAGAGGCAGGGTAATGTAGCGAGATCTTGAACCCTATGTTTATGGTGTCAGGCCGAGTCAAGGAGCACACAGAAGTTGGAATAATAAATGATATTTTATTAAAACACAAGCAAACAGTGTATGCAGCACACTCACACAAGATAACTAAAGAAATAAAGGTTGGAGTGGGATAGAGGGATTTTTAGAGGAGTTGCTGGTTTGGGTGATAGTTCACCTGTCCTGAAGCCCGGTTGGAAGCGGAGAAGCTGGGGAGCATGGATCTCAGCACACGGAGCTGAGGGGAAGGCTCGCTGGACAAAGCGACAGCAAGGCGGGGGGGGGGAGCCAAGAGCGATCCAAGGAAGCACTTGAAGTCAGGGTTTTTATAAGGAGAATTGTGACCGCAGGCTAGGTCGGACTTGGGGAAAACAATGGATTTGGGGCTGGAGACAAAGCCTCCGAAAGGTCAGAATTTGAATGATTGAGTTATAGCCAAATTGTCAATAGGGTAGCCAGTATGCGAACGCGGAGTGCTTGAGAGTTCTATAGCTCGATTGTCAAGCTGCCAGCGCGGGGCAGAGGATCTTTTGAAAGTTGCGTGCATACTTAATGAAAGTACTTGCCTTTGAGGTCTCCTAAAGCTGCGAGTTGGCTATTTCTGACCTGCCTGTATTGTTTTGGAATATTACGGCGATTATCGGCCGAGCCTGTATGCGTGCTTGTCCGGGGGCCTCGCAAGCACGTGGAGGGGAATGGGTATGTGAAGCTGAATTATCGATATCAAGAGATATCTTTTTATATCCCCCAAGCTCGGGCTAGCCAGGGCAGTAACAATGGCCAGTAACAAATTCTTAAAATCCTCTCTTTATTTCAAACCCTAGGATTCTCTAGGATATTGTGAAGTACGGTGGAATTAGAGTGCTACAACTGTACAGTGTGAAAGGACTTCAAATCTGAACAGCATGTAAATAACTGGATTGCAGTACCTCTCCACATTTCCATATCAAGGTGCACTAAAGCACATGGTAGAGCTTTGTAGCTTGTTAATTCTTTTGATTCTGGGAATATTTTAGGCTTGATGAATGCACAGTAGGCAAGGTAACAATTCAGTTTGCCTATAGTTTCTTTTTCCTTATATGTCTGTTTAATGTAGAAGTAAGCTTAAAGAGTAACAGGCTCACATATACTTTAAAACAATTGCTGATAGTTTCTAGAACCCATCTAATTGGCATCCTGATCGATGCTGTTGAGGCATAATCGGGGTGATGGACAGTGAACCACTTTGACAATGCATCTCAATTGCAATACAGATCATACAGTGTGTTAAAGGCCCTTTTTTTTAAACAGAGTTCCTGATACTGCTTGTCACAACCTGTTCTTAAGAACAGATACTGAACAGAACTGGAGTGTGTGGTGCTTGTTGCATTGTTGTTCTTCACCCTTTGTGTTTGCAAATAATGAAAGCTTACATGCATGCTTTCCCAGTTCTAGCTTGTTATGTTTGTTGGGAGAGCAGCTGCAAGGAAAAGTAGCAGACAAGTACATCCCACGGTTAATTTGTTTGCAGAGTTTTGCAGTAGCTAGGCCATGCGGTAGCAGAGGTCATGCAGAGGTGCAGTGTTAATTAACAGGGCTAGATGCAAGCATGGGGGCAGGATGCTATCTAGCAACTCTGTAGGGCCTAGAAACTGCTTTCTAACTCTAAAGAAAGGTCTCTGTTCCATCAGAGCTGTATAGCAACATTTCTGTATTCAATGTGTAATCATTACTCTTGGGATGGACTTTCTAGCTAACAACTCATGTGTAACTGCTAAATGTATTTTTTTTTTAAAAAAAAGAAGTAACCTTCTTTCATCTGACAGTTTGCTAAAGATATTTTCAAGATAATGAAGTCCCTCCTCCCTTCCTTGTGCAAATACTGCTAGTGACAAGGAATCTTTTGTAATTTCTTAGAATAACCAGGATTCCCTTGTCATAGCTAAACAGGAGTGAGGACTTGGGTGGAAGTGTGAAAAAATAAACACCAGAGTTTAGAATTAGGGGCAGGAGAATATAATGGAAAAGGAAGAATTAGGAGAGATGGACGGATGTTTGGTTTTTAATTCTCATTTCCTCTTGCAGCTTTCTTTTCCAAATTGTAAGCTGGCAACTGCACTTGAAACCTGAGACTCCAAAACATATTTGGGGGGTCTTTGTAAGAAATTATTGAACAGGAACTGACAGAGTGTGGAATTAACAAAGTACAAATAATACTTCACAAACAACAGCCAGTAAAGGGTTATTTTTTGGGGGGTAATGGTGCAAGGGGATGATGATATTTAAAAAAAAAATAGTGTACAATAGTTACTAGTAATAAAACCAGTGGGTTTTTTAAATGTAACAAGTAATGTTCACTTGTCAGTTCAGTCTGAAGGGGTAATTTTGGAGGATTTTTGGGCAATTTTTATGTTTTAAGTGTTTTTTTTAATGACTGACATTGCCCATTATTTAGTAATGGGTAACAAGCAACAGATTATTCCGTTTTTAAAAGTAAAACATTACCTTTTGCAATTAAAATACTGGGAAACACTAGGATTGGCCATACCATTAAGGAGAAATGCAGCTACCTTGGGTGCCAGATACCAGTAGACGGGACAGGCTTTATTGCAGTTAGAGCCCTGTCACCGATCTGTACGTCCTCAGCTATCATGGAAAGTGGAGTCTATTCCTTCTTGTTATTTCCAGGGTGCAATATCTGAGTTGGCCACCTGGGGGAACCAGAAAACTTTTCTCTATTTTCCAATGACAGAATAGTAACAGTAATGGTAACTTATGATTAGTGAAGAACTTGGTGCATTTATCCTTATGGACTGCAATAACAGTTAATAACCAGTTGGGAGGTCAGAGTATTGTGATTAGTTACTTTTAAAAATAATGTTCCAAGATCTGTGTTTATCTCTGGCCTCCCCTCCACTGAATTATGATGTTACTTTGGGAGCTTAAGGAGTAATATATCAAATTACTTCAGCATAACAGAATAGCTGTATCTGGGCAGTCTAATCTCCATGTTATTTAAATTGTGTGAAGAGAAGTGGGCACTGCTTTCACCCCTCCTTTCCTCAGTGCCCTAAATCTGAGGATCCAAAGCTTAGCTGGACATACTGGCCAATCCTATTTGCTGGAGGTCAAAGCTCTGTGTGCCATACAGCCTATCCTGCACTCCCATGTCCGTGGAATAGTGAATCAACTCCAAGTGTTAACTCATCCTTTAAAGAATCTCTTTAAGGTACTGATCTCTATTCTTAAAACAGATAAGCATACCGGATAGCTCTTTCAAAACCAGCCAAAATCTGGTGTGGATTAACACCCCACTGACTTGGGAACTACCAGCCACCAGTGCAGTGCCCTCTAGTCTCTCCTTCTAGCAGTGAAGCACATTGCCCCACCCAGTTCTCTTTCTCACACAGGTTAAAGTGGGTGCCATTTTGTCCTCTGCTTTGGTCAGCAAAATTTCTTGGGCCACTCCTAGACGTTCTTTTATTACATCCTTTGAGCAATAGCTTATTTTTATTTGAAATCATCAGTTTGTGATTCTGAAGTTTAAACTAAGAACAGACATAGAATAGCACGGCTGTGGCTGAAATGAGAGAGAGTAAAAAAGAATATGCACACTGTTTTTGAGTTTTTTTGGGGCAAAGATGAAAGTTTGTAAACAAATATAAATAACAGGCAATTTGCTAACAAATAGGTAATTTAAGTCTCACTTGAAATTGTTTTCCTTTCATAATGCACGTTGTTCAACATTTGATTGATTTTGTTATTAATGTGACCAGGTGAGTTAATACATTCCAAACATTTATGTGTGTCCTACATAAATTTTTGGAGTTTCACAACGCAGAGATTGTAGACAGGAAGGAGTGAATTGGGTAAAAAAAAAAAGTATGAAATCAGTGACAGAAAAATTCGTCAATTGAATTAATGTCCCCCCTATCCTTATTAATTTATAATTCTAATACAACTGATAAATCAAGAGTTCTGTAAAACTAGGTGGTGAAAAATATTCTACAGGATTTGCCCCCTTACTTGTCTGGCACTGTTCAGATCAGAGTTTTCAAGGACGTTGTAAATGTCTGTATTTTCTAGTTAGTTACTTGAAGTAATTCCTTTTCCTGGGAACTTGAGTATGCCTATGTTACATGAGATTGTAACTAAACAAAGAATAGCTTCACCTCTTTGTAATGTAACTGTAGTTGAAACTGTAGTTACATTACAACCTATAATTATGGGGGCGGGGGGGGCAAGCTCATCCAAATAGTGGTGAAGGAAAATCACTTGACTCAAGTACTGGCTTCATTCTGTTGAATGAAAGACATTCATATATTTCAAGGTAATTAAAAGACAACTGTTTAACAGAGTTACTGTTGGACTTGCAATTTATAAGTAGTAACTAAATTCTTTTCAGACTTTGGAATTATAGCTGCAACTATTATTCTTAAATGCAGGGGATATCCACCATGATCATAAAACAGATTCCAGAGTCCCAGTTCTGCTAGTACCATTATTAGGCCAATTAAAAAGGCACAAGATCAGGTGAAATTAACTTCTAAACTCTGGCTTGGGCATTGTGGTGATTTGTAGTTTGTGATAGCCTAACCATGGTTTGATATGACATTCAAACTGACAGGCTACAGCTTGCAGTCAGCCGTCAGTCTGGGAACTAGAGTTTGATGAAGGCTTATAAAAGCATTGTTGATGGTAACATTGGTTTACACCTATATCCAAATCGCCAGACCTTATCCAGAAGTTGTCCCTTGGTTTTGGTGCAGAAATTGATCTCTATTCACCAGTGCCAGACAGGCCACCAACAGCTGACCAAGCTAAATCAAGGGATCAATCAGTAGCCACCATAGTTCCCTATTAATTTCAGTAGGATGTGCATTTGGAGCTGAGTCGTCCTCTGAATCTTCCCACATCTCCTTCCAACTACACAGGCCTAGACCGAGAAGGTACCAGAAGACTGAGAAGGTAGGCTTTGTTGCCTTGCCTTCAGAGAGGGAATGTGTTTTTTGTCCATTCTGTTTCAGAATGAGGCCAATGCTCCATTAATCCTCAGTGACATCGTCATGTTAAGATCACACTGGCTATAGAGCACTTTGCCTTTTTTTTTTAAGTTTACCATGTAATCCTAATTGGCTAGGATTGTACACTGAAGAAACACTTTGATTAACACACACACACATACACACACACACCACCAAAGCAGCTGAAGATGCAGGAAGCATCATTTTATGTGTTTAAGAGTAGAGGGGGTTCTTCCCTGTGAATATTTTCACCTTTCCTTCACAGAAATTTTCACACTGACTTTTAATGTCCATGCTGTGTGGTACAGACTCTGATAGGGTTTTTTTTCTTCCAGGACAGAGTGAGACTTATGTGGCAGTTACAGTCTAATGAATCAGGAGTTGTAGGTAATGAAACCCCTGACTGAAGCCCTTGATCAACTTTCACAGCTACTGGATGCGCAGTACTGAAATGACTTGTTATGAAATATGCTCCAGCAAAGAAAAAAGAAAGCAACATGAGGAACAGATGTTGTGTTTCTAAAGCATTTGAACTGTCAATTTCTCTTTCATCTTTTGATCTGTATTGTGTGGTGCCCCCTGTCATCAACCAGCTCACAAGGCAGGGAAATTACCAGCAAGTCAGGTGAGATTTTTTAAAAAAACCTGGATTCTAGTGCTTATTGCCTCTGCTATTGCACTTTCAAGAACTGTAATCTAAATCCCCTACAAAACTAATAGCCTTGGGAAAGGAAACTGTAATGCTGGAGTCAGTATCACATTACATAGCCATCTGCTACTGGGCCAGAAACAGGCAATCATGAATAATAATTTAAGGTGATTAAGGACACAATAATGACATCTGGCCTCTTGCTTGTCTGGCATCCATAATCTTGAGAAAGACTGGAGCCTTCTCTCTTTTTTATATATATATTTTTTAAAATACTGGTGTCACCAATACTATTTTGGCAATGTTAATTGCTGCAGTTGTCTCCTACCAGTTGCCAGAGTGGCATGTATGCGATGTTTTATGCTGCCTTTTATTTTCACAGCAATCATTGTGACTATACTGGAAGCCCCCCCCAACTCTGTGTGTGTGTGTCTATAGATAAGTGTGTATGTATGAAGTCCTTTTAACACTATTACTAATACAATACTACTTACATCCTATACATATATATATGCCTTCAAGTTGCCTGTTGACTTATGGTGACCCCATGAATTTGATGGCATTGTCTAAGGCAAGGAGAACTCAGAGATAGTTTTGCCAGTTCCTTCCTCTGAAATATAGCCTGCAGTATCTGGTATTCATTGATGGTCTCCCATCCAAGTACTAACCAGTGCTGATGCTGCTTAACTTCAGAGATCAGATGGGATCTGGTGTCTTCAGAGATGCTCATTTGTTGTTACTCTATGCCTTTAATTTTTTTCTGACTTATGGAAATCCTAATATGAATCTATCATGGGGTTTGGGGGATCTGAGAATGTGTGCCCCAATGTTCAAACTGCTACACTATGCTGGCTTTATCCTCCAACATTTCACAGATGAAAGCCCAGGAGGTGTGCAGCCAAGCAACATCAGAGTGTGTTCAAAATGGGAAACATTCTTAATGAGGAATAACACACAAGCTAGAAGAGGCTGCAGGAGTTTGCATTTGCCTGTTTCCAATGGGAAGTGAAACCACTTTTGCAGTTTGAACTCAGTTTTGCATCAAGTGAAGTAAGCTGAGGACAAACTGGATAGTGGATGGAAAAGAGAGAAACTGGGACATATTAAAAGTAGCTGAAAAATGAGACAGCAAAGAATTAATCAGGAACGTCCCTGCAAATTGGGACAACTGGAGGTTATGGATGCCTGTTACTACTACCATACTGAGACTGAATAATTGCTGAAAAGCGAAGATTAATCCTCCCTTTGAAATGGTGGGCAGATCTCCCCCATCAGTGGCTTTCAGTAATGACAGGGAAAGAAACACGTTGTGAATATATTACAGGCAGAATTGCAACTGCAAGAACAGCTAAGGTGATTAACATGAAGCCAGTCCACAGCAATCTTTTGGTTATTGTACTCTTCATGCGCTTTCCAAGCCTTTTGATGATTACCACAATGTAATTTCATTTGGTGTTTATTAATTACAGCCTCCTTCTTTCACTCTCAGGTTAGTCTGTTAATATTTCCATTGTATCAGCTCTTTAACCTTTCTTCCTCAGATCTATAGCAGATAATCAGCACAATTTGATTAAAATGGGATTCTAGCTTTTGATTCATGTTTCCTTTCAAAGATTGGGGGGAGGGGAGTCCTGTCCTCTCAATTGCTTAAAAAATTAATTAGGGTACCATGTTGCTGTTGTGTTAGTATATTTGCACCCTGTTGTACTCGCTCTGAATGTCAAAAGCATGCATATTGAGAACTACTACATGTTAAGCCAATGTATTTTAAGTCTGACGGCCGCAGCATGTATTTGTCTGGTTTACAGTTCCTCAACTAAACTTGCTAGAGAGAGAGAGAGGGAGGAGTCACTAACCTGCTTAGGTATTGTCTAGGATTACCTATGAAGTCCTAGACCAGAGGTTCTTTACTGGGGCTTTGGAAACCCCTGGGGTCCACAGATCCCTTACAGCAGCAGGAACAGGGATATGGCAGCAGGGCACTTACGGGTGCTGAAACTGCTCCCGTGGTTGCAGATGAGGGAGCAGTTTGGGCATGTGCGCACACACCTCTGTTGCCATGTCCCTGACAAAAGGGACATGGCAGCAGGCCTGTGGGTGTGCCCAAACTATGACTCTGGAGACCAGGGTTCGAATCCCCATTCGATCATGGAAACCCACTGGATTACCTCAGGTCAGTCACATTCTCTCAACCTTGGAGAAAGGCAAAGACAACAAATCTTTCCAACAAAACCCTTACGATAAGTTTGCCTTAGGGTTGCCAAGTCAGTTTTCAAAGGGAAGATACATGATAGCTAGGAAGAACCTCACCCTGTCCTCAGCACTTTGTTGTGTGCTTTCAAGTCACTTTTCATTCATGGCAACACTAAGAAGAATCTATCATAGGATTTCTTTGGCAAGATTTGTTCCTCTGAGAATGAGAGAATGTGCTCAAGGTCATCCAGTGTCTGAGTGGAGATTTGAATCTAGTCTTCAGAAGCCTTTAATAAATAAATATTTGAAAATTTTAATATTTGTATATTTAAATCTAAATTTAAATGTTTAAATCTTGAGTTAAGTCTTGGGGGTCACGGGCAAAAAAATTATAAAATCATTATCCTAGGCAATATCATACAAAGGCCTTTGTCTTAGCAGGATATGAAGGATTCAGCTCAATAATTCTATGGATATGTCAACAGTGAATAAACACAGTTGTAATATAGTTTGAGACTTTCAAAAGTGATTGGCAAAGTATCTCATGAAAGGAAGTACTGCTTAGGTGATTAGGAACTGGTTGGAGGAATCTGAAGGCACGGAAAGAAAAACAGCATGATTTTCAGTTTGGATGGATGGACTAATTGACCTTTTCTCTTTCTAAATTAATGTTTCAATTTAAGCATGCTAGCTTGTGAGCGGAAATTATTTTAGTTAAACATGGTTACTCTCTGGGAAATTACTCCAGGAGAATAGTGAGGAATGAGTAGCAATAGAAGTGAAAAAAGCTAATGTGGGTTAGTGGGGAGTGTGCCACTAGAACATGTTTGGGGGCATTTTGAGGGAAAAGTTTGATCTTTTGAGGGCACTAGATCCTGTCTGATCTTGGAAGCTAAGTAGGGTCAGCCCTGGTTAGTACTTGGATGAGAGACTGCCAGTGAATGCCGGGTACCATAGGCTATATTTCAGAGGAAGAAACTGGCAAAATCACCTGGGAGTACTCCTCACCTAAGAAAACTGTATGAAATTTATGGGGTCACCATAAGTCAACAGGTGACTTGAAGACAAACACACACGCGCGCGCACGCGAACACACAGTGGGGTGTGAGTGGTCCTCCAAGGTCTTCTGGGGGCTAAAGGTCTGCCCACCCTGCAACAATTGTCCACCCCCACATAAAACACTGGGTGATTCTGGGCTAATCACACACTCTGCCTAATGTACATCACAGCGTTATTGTGAGAGGTGAAGCCAAATGGAGTTCATTGGAGGAAAGATGAGATAGAAATGTAGTTGCTGCTCCTACTAGAACTGCTACTACAAATTTTAGATTGGGTAAATCTGGAGATCAAAGGCCCCATAACATTATAAGGAATGAAAGCTGTGGACTGAAACCTAGCTGGGATCAAAATTGCCTGAAATGCATTGAAAATAACAGGACCAGCACCAGATATATCAATGTGAATAACTTGCAAGCAGCTAGCCATGCAGGGAATCAGTACCTTGTTCTTGGACTGTTTACATAGAAAAGAGTTGCTGTGCCTTTGGCTAATCCAATAAGTCCAATCCAAGAGCTCAGGAAGTGCTCATATATCATCTTGAGAGTACAATTCCTACCTGATTTGCGGTCTCATTCTAAACTAAAAGCATCTGCCAGGAAATTAAGAATTTTTTGAAAAGTTAGCTTAAATGAACAATTTTTTTTTCCAAAGCAGCTTCTATAAGAAAAATTGATCGCACACTTATGTTTGCGCTACTCAGAAGTAAGTCTAGTTCAACTTAGTCATTAGGTTTATTTCCATGCAACATTGCAACTTAAGGGAGAAATTTTATGTTCCCTCCACCACTGAGAAGAAGGCTTGCCAGACAGTGGTATGTCTGCCGTTCTTAGTCCCCTCACCCCCATGCAACCTGGAGTTCAGCACTCCTGGTGTACTGACTGTCAGTGGTGGGAACCAAAAATGAATGTTTGGGAAACATATTAGGAGAAGCCATGGATCCATAGGAGCCTTTGTCCTTGGGCTGTGGTACCCATTGTCCCCTAAAACTATGTTAGCTTGCAGCTAGTATAATTAGTTTGCTGTCATTATAGCCAGTAGGGAGGAGGGAGATGAAATGGGAAACTTCAAAACAGGGAAAACGTGCATTTGCTGAGGCAGAGTTTTGCCATTGGTTCTTCCTGCCACTGTATGATAGCTCTGCCTTGTTCTTTTCTTTTTAGAGTTTTAGTAACCAGCACAGTGAAGAAGCAGTAGCTGTGGGAAGAGACCATTGCTCAAGGCTAGAATACAAGCTTGTGTAGCCGGGATCTCAATGTTCATTGTTGGTATCTTCAGTGACATAATATTAAATATCTCGGTTTGGGTTTTAGAGAGCCAGTGTTAAAGAAAATGGAGGATACTGGTCTATGTATACAGAAAATTTGACCTAGTATTTGGGGCTACTCCCACCAGTGGTGAAAACGAGATGATAGTCTAAAGTGGCAGATGATGGTGAGTGTAAGTGTATAGTAGGGGCAAGCTCCCTTCTGAACTCTGTGCCTGTCTCACCTGGAGGCTCTCTTCCCTCACAAATGTTGAAGTGCTGCATGCAAGCCAAGCTGAATGGGGAAAGGAAACTATCTTCCCCTTTCCCCTAAGGCAGCAAATTGTTTTGGGCTGCCCCCACTAGGATTGGCCTGCCTCCCACGTTCCTTTGTCCAATGCCAATTGTGGCTTTCCTTCCATTTTTACTGTATGCTAGTTGAAAGAAATGGAGACTCCTAAAATTTTATGGGACCAACAACACCTGCCCAGCCTACTGTTTTAACTGGTGACATCAGCCGTCTCCCTGTAAAATCTGGCAGCAGCAACCTGGTACGTGCAAAGCAGAGAACCAAAATCAGCCAGATGGGAGCCTGCCATAAATTAAGAGGTTCTGTTTCTCATTTTAGCCTGCTGGGTGGGAGGTCGAAGACAGTGTGCTTATGCCAGATCCGGCAGCACTGTAACTCTCTCTTCCATTTGAATGATTTACAAATTGAGAGATGTACTCCCACTACAACAGTTTGGCAAAGGTCCTGATTTCAAACACATTGTTTTAATTTGGGACACCCTAAAACCACAGACTCATTCAGACCTCTGCTTATATTTTTAACCTGTGAATCAAAGTGTTAGGGCTTCTTAAGTTATCTCATGGCCTTGCTTTTAACAGTGGATTGTTATGTGACAAGGTGAACTGAAAAGTGTGATAACTTCTATTGATGCGAAACAAGACCAATGAACATCAAATTGGCAATCCAGACCCTCACTGCCACAAAACATAGTTGAACTACACATTGCCAGCCAATAAACAGCTTTTTGAACCCAGCTCTCAGGATCCTCCAGCCAGCCTAGTCAGTACTGGGTGTGGGATTCTGGCAGTTGTAGTCCAAAATCATTAACTTTTCTGAGTTCTTCTGTCAAGTACTGATGCAACAGATTGTTGTCACTTGGATGTGAGACAAATGATGTAAGTTCTCTCCGTGGAATAAAACTTGGCCTGGCAGAAACAGGGAAATTAATAGTAGTGGTTGGAAAAAGCTCTAAAAGCATAGTAAATAAGAAAGTACTATGTGAGGAGATGTTTTGCTGTTAAATATTATCCAACTGCACCTTTTAATATAGTACCTAGTTTCTAGTGTGTACTAGATTTATAACTAACACTTGTCACCCATCTCTACTTCTTAAGCCAGGATATAATTTTATCTTTGCTTTTGTTACATCTGACAATTTCACTAGCATTCCTACTGAACTTCTGATTTACACACCAGACCAAAGGAGGAAAGAGTACTGCATTATTTGAATGCTATATATGCAATAGCTAAAGATCTGATGGTGACAATTATAATTTCCCATCCTTCTTTTCAGTGAGTTGAAGCTGGTGGCATACCTTGATGTGACAGTATCTATACAACAACCCTGTGAGGCAGGTTATGCTGAGAAATGGTGGCAAGCAGTAAATTTTAGCTTTCTTGCTGACCAGATCACGCTGGCCAAAATCAAGTACTCTAATCACACTGGCTGTCCATTCTGGAATTAAAAGTTTAAATAACCTTAAAGAAGGATGGCCCCTAAGTGTCTGGTTTTCCCATTAATAGTTTTCTGAAGACCAAAGTAGATGATAGATTATGGCTCCAGTTCTAGTCATACATTCCTGGAAGTAAGTCCCAGTGAATTCATTCTTATTTCTGAATACAAATACATAGGATTGCATTGCAAATATGTAAATTCATTTAGCATTTTTTATACTTTAAATTACAGTTGTGTGGTGGAGATAACTGATCAAGAACAACAGTATGCAGTTGGGGGGAGGGTTAACCTTTTCCCACAAATAGTGGTTCCAAACCTTCCCTACTTCTCAAAGTTACTGTGTACCCTTGAAGTGAGGCTGCCATTGCCATGAAGGGAAGCTCCTCCAAAGAAGGAAGTAGCAACTTTGCAGGTGATTTCCACGCCCCCCAGGGTACTGTTCCAAGCTTCTAAGAAGCAAGTTATAAATAAATTGATTTTAAATTGTTTTTTGCTATAACTGTGATTGCAGCTTGGTTACAATCCTAGGTTTTCTGTAACCATGATTGTAACTTAAGGAAAACTTTACTCCCTTTGCCATGAAACCGGTTTTAGTTTCTTTTATAGTTACAAGGCATGTGCGGCTTCACTACATTTGTGCCACCATGTTGCCCCAAACATATCTAGTCTCATCTGATTTGGAGCCAGTCTTGACTATACTTGGCAATAGCAGGAAGGATTAGAATATATATTTTTTTCCCCTGAAATTCTGGAGAAGACACTGCCAATCAGTGTTCAAAACTGGCTAGCTCGCCAGTTCTTTGATTCAATCTAAGACAGATTCCTACATTCTGACATACTCTGGTATATTTTGCACCATCCATCAGTTGCTAGTGCCTTTCTGTTTTTTTAAAGAAGTAATGAAAAAGGCCAGCGTGATGTAGTGGTTTGCGCATTGGTGGACTGTGATTCTAGAGACCATGGAAACCCACTGGATGACCTTGGGCAAGTCACATTCTCTCAGCCTCAGAGGAAGGCAGAGACAAATCTGAACAAATCTTGCCAAGGAAACCCTGTGATATGTTTGCTTTGGGGTTGTCATAAGTCAGAAATGACTTGAAGGCATATAGCAACTGCAGATGAAAAAGGTAACTGTTTTATACTTGACTGAATGCTTGTTTCCCTAACTTAGTACTGTCTATCCTGAGTAGTGGTATTGCTCCAGGCAGGATTTTTTTTTCATATAGCCTTGCCTGTTCAGCCCTGACGACTGATCCAGAGACTGTCTTGTCTTGAATGTGAAAGGAGAAGAATGTGACAGCCTTAACTAATTAAAAGTGAAACACAAATTAGGAGTTCAAGTAGTCTAGGCAACTTGATTGGGCACTATGCTGCACCCAAACAAAAGTGCTTGCAAAGATAAATTGAGAGCTTTAAAGTCAGTGCATTTTGGGCAATAAAGGTTCTCTTATCATTCCCCCCAAATGACTTGCTTAAAAGAAAACTGAAGCTCACTGACATTCGGATAGCTCTGCAGTTCATACACCCAGAGTAGTGATCACCTTTAAATTTAAGCACTTAATTTAAGAGCTTCAGTAATTTTAAATTGCTGTGTGCCACTCAGAGTGACAGACGGTGACTTGAGTGCTTCAGTAGTTTCAAAACACTTCAGTGCACACTTGAGAGATATTTTTCTACAGAGATTTATGGAAAACTAGTTCAGATTTTTGTGATTAACACTGAAAAGTGAGAAATTGAACCATAACACGCTTGTCAAAATACAAGAAAGCTCATCTCTCTGACTGCCACAGCTCCTCTGGTATGGAGAACAAATTTCTTGTTATAACTGATTGCCAAATTATCTTTTTTCAGGCAAGGGTTCTTTGCCTTCAGTGCCTCCATGATGAGTGGAATGCCTGTGTATGATCTTCTTCTTTACTGTGTGATTTGCTCACACACACACACCGCCCTTGACGTGTTAACAGCTCACCTTCTCCTAAAGACAAGAAACATTGAGGGAGGGAAGGGGCTAGAACTGGCAGCTATCACTATTGGCTTTTCCATATTTGGGATCCGCTAGCCCTCTTCAGGCATTGATAGGGTACATGAACATTAGTAAGAGGAACAGAGCTGTGAACATCAGCCCGGGCCCCAATTCACCAGTCTGGCCCACAGCAAAGGTCTGTTGTTGCTGCTGTGGTGGTGGTGGTGGTGGTGGTGGTGGTGGTGGTGGTGGTGATAGCATTCCTTCAGGTCATTTGCAGCTTGTGGTGGCCCTAAGGTTCACCTATCACAGGGTTTGCTTAGCAAGATTTGTTCAGAGAGGGTTGCCTTTTGCCTACCTCTCAGGCTGGGAGAGTGTGATTTGCCTGAGGTCACTCAGTGGGTTTCCGTGGTAATTGAACCATGGCTTATCAGAGTCCTAGTCCAACACACAAGGCACACTCCACCAGGGCTTTTATTTTCCATTTCTTGTAATAATACATTTGGACCTCTACATTTGCAGGTTTGACTTTCACAGATTTGATCATTTGTGAGTTTCTCAAACCTCTGCCTCCCACCTCAGGCACTTCTTTTCTGGGGGGACCTTCCCTCTTGGCAGCACTGATAATCTGTGCAGCAATTTAAAAACCTGCCTCTGGGCCTCTTCCACCAACCACTGTCTGGCCAGCTAAGGACAGCTGGCAGCCTGATTTCTCAACACCACAAACGCTTTCCCAGTGCCTCCCTCACACCCGAGGAAGGAGATGGGCAAGACAAGAGGGAGGAAGTATATGGCTACCAAGCTGACCCACCCCTTTTTCTCTCCTTTCCCTGACCTGGTTTGGACGATGAGTACCCGTTCTTCTCACCATACCTTGGCCCCCTTCCCTCGGACCCACACACGTGTTTTTGATATTTGCGATTTTTCCATTTTTGTGAGATTCCTGTGCCCCTAACTCTCTAGTGATTGTGGAAGGCTGACTGTAATTTTTTTTGGAGAGAGGAAGACAGAAGAGGAGGAGAAGCAGCAGCAACAACTCCAGTGCATCCTTGTATACTCTCTTCCACATTAGTCCATACTTGGAAAGGGGCTAATTAATGAGTTGTAGCGGTGATGGTGAGGCTCAATAGAGCAATCCTGCCCAAGCGTCCTCTAAATGTGGAGCCAAGACTGCGATCAGCAATGTGCACTGAAAGGAAGAATTCAGTTTCACAAAGTTAACAAATTATTAATGCTAGTAGAACATTTGCATCCATAAGCTGAGGTGGATTTGTAACATGCAGCACAAACCTAGTCCTTCAGTGCCACTGCACAGGAAATGTTGTTAGGACAAGGAATTACTTCTAAGGCAGGATCGTGCAGCCCTGCAGATGTTGTTGGACTATAATTCCCAGGGTTTCTTCTTGTTAGTTATGTTGGCTAGCGCTGCTGTGAGTTGCAGTCTGACAACGTCTGGAGGGCCATGTGATTCCCATCCCAGCTCTAGAGTTTCAGTCCCACCCAGCATAGCCAATTTGAGAAATTCTGTGAGTTGGCAATCCAACAACATCTGGAGGGTTTCACTTTCTCAATCCATTTGAAATATTTACAGCCGGTATGGAGAAACCATGGTTTTTCTAATGCTTTTGGACTAGACTGTCCATTATCCCTGACTAGTGGCTGTCCTGCCCATAGCTAATGGAAGCTGGAGTCCATCACTGCTAGGTTTCCTACCCCTGTTCTTAAAGCATTAAGATTTTTTGCTGTGAAACAAGGTACCTTTCAAACTAACCAAATTATGCATGAGAGTACTGAGTTTTCCATGGATCTCCTGTCATAGTGATTATAAGAATTCACAACATTATGGGTAAAGTAGAATTATTCATCCAACTTTTATTGTCAGATGTTGGCTGGGGTGGTACTTTTGAGACATTCTGGGCCTTTTAGTTTTCCATGCATGATAACATTTACGGATCACCTTTTTTTTCTGCTTGCTTTCTTCTTGAGTAATAAATAAATGTCTCGTTCAGGCTGAGTTGAATCCTGTACTCTGTTATGGTTCAGTTAGTTTCACAGTATCCCAAGGAACTGATGGGGTTATAGGGCACTTCCTACATCTTCATCCTTTTATCTAGAAATAATTTCCAAGAAGCGGCAGTGAACTCCTTTTAGTTAAAAACTAAGCTTCTCCAAAGTTTTCAATAATAATGTCCTTCTCTTGAATGTTTGTGGGTTGCTCCTATGCTATGTCTTGAAAGAAGGTTAGCAGCAGTGCTTTGTTATCAAACTTGTTGAAAGTTGCAAAGAGGTCAAAGTAATAAAAGGCTGACACTTAACATCTAGCGAATGGTCCAGCCTGTTTATTATCCTTTCACTGATAATGGCAAGTAGAAAGGTGCTATGAAAGGAAGATGCTGCTTATAAACCTGCAGTGGATACTTTCAGACTAATAGGTCATAAGGCAAATTTCTTCTTCTCAGATGCTGGCAGCTAGTATGACTCTGAGGAGATTAAATGTTTCTCAGAATTTATTTATCCTTTCTAATAGGGAGATTTGTAACCAGTTCTGTGGGTTCTTGACCAGAACCTGAGAAAGTTACTGTTGGGACTCCAGCTCCCAGAATATTCCAGGCTAGCTTTGCTGACAGAGGAATTCATGAAGTAATAATCCAAACTAACTTTCCCAAACTCTGTTTTTCACTGAAAACCATGTAGGACATGCATGCCCTCCAACTATTCTGGTTTGGCAACGACAGTCTCACTTTCACAGCTGTCTTTCAAATGTCCCAATTTCTTTCTCGTCCTCTCACTTTCCCCCATTGTCTTCAGCTTACTTCAGCTGCTGAGGCCTGAGCACAAAATGCAAAACTAGTTTCCAGGGGAGAGAGGAGAAGGGTGGGAAGAATATAGCCCTCCCCAGTAGACTCAGGGAGAAGCAAACTGTTGTAGCCTCTCCTACCTTGTGTACTCTTTCTCATTAATGACTTTTGCTGTCTTGGCCACACTCTGCTATTGCTTGGACATGTATGTCAGGGTTTTCACCTGTGAAATGTTGGATTGTATGGAGATATGGATCTGAAAGGTAAAGGTTTAGCATCTTGACCTTTCCAACTCCTTCAATTTTTTGAAGCAAATCAAACTCAGAGGAAATGTTTAGATATAATTCCATAAGTGTTGCCAGGTGGTTCTCTTTGAACTTCTCCCCAATCACCTTGTATCCCTCTTCAGAACTGAGTGGCAGTCTAGGGCCATGCACATCTTTAAGACTGTGTACCCTGAATATTTGTCCTGCTTTCTTTCCTACAGGCATTTAAATTCATTTTGAAATATCTTCCATGCAAAATAGCTTCCATGTGAAATAAATGTGCATAGGAGAAGAGAAGAAAAGGGGTGGATCTAATAAAAAGTTGCTATGTGTCTTTCTGACTTATGGCAACCTTAAGATAAACCTGTCATGGAGTTTCTGGGGCTGAGAGTATGTGACACACTCAAGGTCACCCACTGGGTTTGCATGGTTGGGTGGGAAATCAAACTCTATCGTCCAGGGTCAACACTCAAACCGCTGCAACATGCTGACTCTTAAAAATGCACTAGAGAAAGTCAATTTGCATAACAAAATGTTCTCCTCCCACACGGCCTACTATCACACCCAGAAATCTTCCCTGGAGGGATTTCTGGCTCTCTAGAGCAGATGTTGACATAATGGACTGATGTGAATCAACCTTCTGAATCAGAGTTTGAGGGGAGGTTCAGCATACATCCTAGGTCAGTTCCGATGAAAGAAGTTTCTTCACTAGAATGACACCATTTAGTCTCATTGTGTTAGTAAAATACCTTACAGTCTGTCTTTACCCAACCAAGGGTAGACTTTGGTTCCACAAAGACAGGAAAATCCCTCTTCAGAGCCGCTGTCCTGTTCCTTTCCATTAAAACTGTGGGAGTTCTCCTCAGCAACTGCATATCACAGGTAATTCTATAATACATTGACTGTTCTGGCAGTAAAGAGTGAAAGGGAGCTTCCAGTGCTTGTTGAACCTTGCTGGAACAGCAAGATCGTTCTGAGTTCCAATACATTTTTGTGTTTTTATGCTCTTTTAGTTTTATGTTTAGTTTAGTTTTTATGCTCCCCACCAACCCCTTTTTTGTTCTTCCTTCCGACCCGCTTCTTGACTTTGCTTTCTGGTTTTCCCATTGGTCTGACCTACTCTTCAGTCTCAGCTACTCCCTTTGTCCCATAGTTCTTGGTTTTTAATTCCTGATTCACTTACAGTTGAGGCTCATGGATCAGGGCTCATAATGGACTCTTCAATTTACATGCACATTATATTCTTAAGCTCTTTCAGAAATTATGCTGAAAATATGTAAGGAGTGGAACAAGTCACTGGGTGCAAGAAACCCCCCTTATGTGATACTTTAATGGGTACAACATAAGTAGCAGAGGAGACCAGAATGAAGTTTGCAGGCTATATCATCTTAGAATGATAAAATAGCTGCCATCTTTTAACTCGGAGTTATTGTGAGGCTGGGAGAGAGTCTGTGTATACCCATTTGAAATCCTTAAAGGAAGGACAGAGCAAAACTGCAGCAATTCAAATGTGTGTGTGTGTGTGTGTGTGTGTGTGCGCGCGCGCGTGCACACGCACACGCATACATACATATGTATATACCTCTCTTGGACTTCCAGGGCTGGATACTGAAGTCATTAAATGTTAAAACATAAATAAAAAGACTGAATATGAGATATCCAACAAATTAAATGTGTTAGATTATTACATGGAAAGGTTTTTTTGAGAGTGTTAATCAAAGCTTACCCTCTCCAATGCCCAAATGTTTTAAACAGTTCCTTTTTCACCTAGTCTGTGTCAGCAGTGAACACTTGGTAGGTGGTTGTCATGACTAAATAGCACCTCCATGTAGGTGTCACACTCCTGTTCTAGGAAGAATGTGGCTTCTCTTTAATATTATAGAAACCCTATGAGTAGCAGTGTGGACACCCCTCTGTTTCTCTGCAGGAAGAAATTGCCATACTGAGGGGTGCTGATTGGGAAGAGCTGAAATGTCGATGTTCATTTAATGTCTTTGTTTTGGAGTGCAAACTGATTAACTGAAGCAACAGCATTACAGATAAAAGGCTACATTTTAATTGTTATGAAACCATTACAGCAGATTTCAGTTTTGTGCTGCAAAACCAACAAGAAAACATCTTGGCAAAAACATATAATGCCAAGCATGGATAGGTAGGGGTTACTGGCAAATATGACTGGATGATTTACTCTTTGTTATCTCTTCAGTCCGTAGGATCTAGTTACAAAAATAGCTGTTGCTCTGAATTATACTTGTAAATAGAGGACTAAGTCCCTCTAACATCTTCCTTCATAAACAAGCTTTGATGTTTGTCACCCAAGAGCAATAGTTGGCTATGTACAAGTATATCTCAGTTAATACAGTAGATACATTCCTTGGCATTACTTGTGTTCGGGTGGATAAACAAACCGTACCTCACCGTATCCCCAGACACAGAGCTGGCTTTGAACCCCCAAACACAAGGTAGGAAGGTAGAAAAGAAAGACACACACACACAGCTTTGGCCAAAGGATCCCAGGAAGGATGCGTTATTCTTTCAGGCTTTCCTTATACCATTTTTGTGTTTATATTAAGGAATGTTTACAGGAAAGAAAAGATTCACGCATCAGCATTAGCGGAGTCGCAGCTTATGTTACATTCTATCTGACCCTTAAGTTCCCGAGTCTACATGACTCTGTTACTTTCTAGTTAATTCTCAAAGATATTGTTGACATTTCAAGAGTCCTTTGCTTGTACATACTGATTATAAACAGGAACAGAACAGAATAAACAATTTTAAAGCAAGGTTGTTTGATCAGCTACAAGTGTCTAAAATGCCAATTAATATCACAGTTAATGATTATCAAGTATTAATTCTATAGCAAGTTACAAAAACCAAATTTCAAGCCTAACACTTGAACAGAAAATTTGGCACCAGAGGGGAGAATAGGGATAGGCACCTGTATCGCACAAAAGAGCATTTCAATGTTTCAGCGAACTTTTAACACATACTAACAAATATGCATATGTGAAATAAAACTATTGGGTGAGGTCACCCTTGCATAAGTGAACAAATACATTTTGAATCTTCTAGAGACAGTTTGGAGGCTACTTTCCAAATGAGTCAAGAGATGATTTTTTTTCTTTTACCGGCACTTTTCTTGTGATTTCCATTTTGGTGGCCAGATCAATGTTTTCTTTGTTTTTTAACTGGGGCAGAGTTATGAGTTATGTGCTCTCCTATTTAATCTCTGTTTTACTGTTTGCACATGTGTCGTAAAGGATTCTAGAGGCAGCTGTTTATCTTGCCTGTTTTGGACAGGCAGACACAGCTGAGTATGGTCAGCTAGAGTAGAATCTCATTCTTGCCCAGCTCGAAATATATTGCATTGTTTACTGCAGATATGCTGCTGCAACCCAGCACCAAAAGTCTGTGTTTTTCCAGCCCTTCTTCACCATCCTTTCACTGGCAATTCTGCTAAAAAAAAGTTCAGCTAGACACAGGACAAGGAAGAGAAGTGGGTGCTTGGAAGGTGTAAAAAGATGTAAAAAGGAGCTTCTTTTTCAGAGGTGTTGTTAAGCAAGATATGATTGTATTTGATCTATTATGTTCCTTGAGTTTCTCACCCTTGACGGAAATTAATTCTTCATATTCTGTCTTTATGAACATTCCCCTCCTCAAACATTGATGATCCTGACTTATTGTAAAGGTCAGGGGTAGTGCTGATGGAGAGAGTCAGTGTGGTGTAGTGGTTTGACAAAGGCCATTTCTGCACTATACTGTTTATAGTGCTGTTATTCCACTTTCAACATTCTTTGGAATTCTGTGGTTTGTAGTCTGTGGAGGCCAAAGAGCTCTCTGGCTGAGAATTCTGAATGTCCCTTCCTAAACTGCAAACCACAGGATTCCACAGGATGTTGAAAGTGGAATAATAGCACGATAACACTGTAGTGTGGAAAGGCCCTAAGGCTCTGTAGACCAGGATTTGAATCTCTCCTTGGCTAGCGAAACCTACTTGGACAAGTTGCACTGTCTCAGCCTTAAAGGAAAGCAATGGCAAATGCCCTCTGAAAAATCAGTTGCCAAGAAAGCCCATGATAGGTTTGCATTAGGGTTGCCATAAGTTGGAAGAATTCTAAGTTTAATAAAAGTGGGTGGGACTACAAAAGAAACTTTTTCGAGCTCTGTTTTTTATTTTTGAATGTCTGGTAGCAGCGGTAAATGGCATTCTTACCATGTGAGTAAATAACATGTAACTAACTCTTGGAAATTGTATTTTTTGTACTACAACTCTCATAGTCTCTCAGCCAGCAGTCCAAAAAAAAATCCAAGCAATGTTTCCAATATCTGTATGAATGACAATGTATGTGTAAAACTCACACATGCTGCCCCAATTAAATTAGTCTGTACTACATACTGGACATCTCTGGCTTCTCTTACGAAATCAGAGTTTTGAAAAATCTGGGCCATACTGTTGCTTAGTCAAGCCATGTGCTACTATGAGTCTCTAGGCAAGTTCTCCATCATAAATGTTTGTCTAGAGGCAGGGCTGCCATTAATATCCTTGGCTGTCTTCTGCAATCCTAGCACTTTAGATTAACCCATTGCCAACACTTGTGTATTTAATATCACACCATTTGTCAGACATGGAACCCAAGGTGGCTTCCAACAGGGTTAAAACAAGATTGACAACACAATGAAACAAGCTTCATATTAAAACACCATTAATTCAAAAAGTATGCAATCATTTAAAAGCATAACAATAAAAATAAAAATGCAGAGCACCTGCCATTTTAACTTCTCAGTATGGACTTCTGATGTACCATTGCACTAGAGAAATTTGCTAAAATGAAGGTGTTGGGTGAGTCCTAGGCAGCTGGTGTAAGTTTCCACCAGCACCAAATGAACTCAGTGTACATGGGAGAGTGGGGAGGGCTCACTGGTGAGAGAGGAGCACCACAGGATTTCTCTTCTGGGAACCTCCTTAAATCTGGAACCAGCTGTGCCTGCAGGTCTTTGGCTGTGGAACCAATAGGAAGTTTTTAGTCAATTATGCAAAATAATTTATATGGCTTAGTCCAATCTAAGAATATGAATACATACTAGACTGGTGTGGTTATAAATAATTTATGGTGTTCATGCCTTAGTTTTCTTTGTAATAGATGATGAAACTTTGTAGAAATATGTATATTTTTAAAAAGTGTAGGTGTTTAAATTCATCTGCGTGTAACTGAGACAGGTATTAGTTCCTTGCTCAAGTGCAAGTGTGACTATACATAGAACAGATTTTGGGTTGCTATTGGTTTTTGATATACTTTTGACAGGGCAATCATATTTTTCTACAAGTAAGCACTATTACTTAAACCAGAGGTTCTTTACTTGGGCTCTGTGGAGCCCCAGAGGGTCTATAGATAGATTTGAAGAACTCTGTGAACTTGGATGGAAAACACACACACACACACACACACACACGCATGCACACACCCCTTCATTTACATTAATTTCTCAAATGAAAATTCAGCATTTCTCTCTATTATGAATGTAGGCAACAAATTTGCATTATCTGCGCCTTTGCCACTGATAGAAACTGTAGATATATTACTTGATGGTTGTTGCAGTTATCTTATACTCATCAGTACTACTACTCACTACATTGAAATTACTGTAGTTGCTAGAGAAGGGGTGAAGCCTATGTCCCTGCCACTATTCTGAGAAGGAGTTTATAGACTTCACCAAACTGTCCAAAGGGTTCCTAGCACAAAAAAGGTCTGATTTAAATAATTTAATTGTATCTTACCTTACTTAATCTCGTAGGATGGCCTTATGTCTTACTTTTCAGAGGATTCTTTGAAGGCCTTTGCTACTTGAAATACATTCCAGTCCATGTCCTGTTGAAAGTTAACTATTACAAAAGAGAATTTGTACCTTGAAGATGCCCATTAGCACTTAGCATAGAACATCATCTACATTAGAGATCCATTTGTTCCTTGAGGTACTTTGGTAGCGTGACATGTTCCTGAGGGTGCTTAATGGGTTTAGGCCCTCCTTCCATCCCAACTGCCACTGCTATGGCCGCAGAGGCAGAGAAGAATGGGCAGGCACAGCTTCATCATGCCAAGAACCAGAAGCAGATGAAAAGCCCTCCCTCCATCCCAACTGCCATTGCTCTGGCCTCAGAAGGAGGAAAGAAGTGGCAGTATCTGTTGGTCTTCATCCCCACCTGCACTGTCATTCGCTTTTCCTTATATGTGTGTCTTATATAGATTGTAAGCCTGAGGGCAGGGAATTGTCAAATTAACAATTTGTGAGTCACTCTTGGAGCCTTTCTGGCTGAACATTCGAGTATAAATACTCGTAATGTAAAATCTTCCACTTGGTGAATTACTCTGGTCTCAGATCTGACATACTCCAACAATATCCACTTTTAAACACATGCTGAAAATGCACCTGATCTCCAATTCTTAATAACAATCTCATTTGAAGATTAAGGTGATCTGCAACTATTAGTCACATGAACTTCTGGGCTTTTTTTTAAAGGCTGCTTCTCCTGCTTAAGCTAAGGAGAAAGTAAAAGGATAGACTTATTTGAGATATTTGCCCAGTCCAACCTATCATCTATCTTCACAGACAATGAGAACTTTGTTTTATTTTTAAACTATTGTGCAATGCTTTGAAATGTACAGATCTAAGCAGTCTGTAAATGTTCATAAACACCCAATAAATAAAAGTTCTTATCCATGGGGTATAGCTGTCATGATGAGAACTGCACTCCAGAATTTACCACTACTGGAGTGTGGTATAAATATTTCAAGGAAGTGCATAAAGTTTGAGATATGAAGCTGACTCAAAAGGTAGCCCAACTGGAGAAGATGCTACACAATCAGCTTCAAAAGAGAGAGAGAGAAATTGAGCCAAGAATCAATGTACTTTCTAATCTTCTTTCTTTCATACTTGATATCCCAACCTTATTTCCATTCAACTGTCAATTTATCAGAGAGAATCTAAAAGCATGGTTGTGGATGACATGGCTTCCTTTATTTGATTAATTGTTTCAATTATTTTTGGTACAGTTTAAGGCAAGCTAGATAGGGAACATATACTTGATGGTCCGGGGTGCTTGCTGTCAGAGATCCTAATCAGATATACAGAATTGATTTCAGAACAGCATACCTGTCTATCATCCAGTCTGTTTTTCCCCCTTTCTAACCAGGTCTTGAGAAGCAAGGAATTGAAAAAGTTACTGTGCTGGAGTATAGCTCCCAGAATCATCCACCCAACATTGTCAGCCATGTTGGGCAGGGATTCTGGGAGTTGCTGTAGTCCAACAAAGCAAGCTTTTCAATGCCATGCCCACATGTCCTATGTCCCAGCACATGAAAGATTACAGTTAACTTTTGTGCAGAGATCCAGCTCAGGCAGAAAATAAAAAAAATATTTTAAAAAGTGAATTATACCACAAAAACTTGGAGTATAGAGTGCTCCTATTCAAGATACTCCATTATGTTTTTACTTCCTTGCAATTTCCTTTCCCCTACAGAACCCTGAGATATACTTCGCATAATTTTGCGGCTCAGCCCAGTCAATTCTCATTTGAGCTGTTTGAGCTGTTTTCATTTCCCTTGGAGATTTTCTTAAAGGTTTTTGTTGCACTTCTGTAAACCCTGTCTTTCTCCCAGGCAGGTTGATATACTTGTCTCTCATGAATGAGTGGTACTATTTTGGCTATATATGGAGTTGGACTCAGGGATCTGACTTCACTGTCTCTATGATAACCTCTTGATTTTTATTTGGGTGTTTCATTTTTAAAAATATAAGTTCCAAATTTAATATTTTATTTTGCCTGAAGTAAACATGCTTGTAATGAATATATACAGCCATGTTTACTTCATGAACACCACAACAAAGAAAACAAAGAGAAATCCCAGTATTGTCACTAATGGTTCAATTTTGGGTTGATTTCATGAGTTTTATATGCATATTTCTATCTAGAGGAAATCTTACCATTGCATTTTTTTGTCTTTGATTTTCTTCCCCTGGGGTTGGCTTTCATGAGGCCTTCCTCCTTTCCTAGTATCATCATTTATATGACCAACACAGCTGGATACGTTGAGTAGAGTGAAAAAGACAAGGGGCAATAAAAAAGACCACAGCAAAGTATATTGAAATGCTGTGAGCAAACTTTTGAAAGACAGCAGACACTGTAATAACCTTATCCAAACCAGTGACCTATAGGTGTCTTAGTGATAAATGCTATCATCCCAAGCTAACATGTACCATAATGACTGCTGATATTCTAGTTAAAAACAAAATGCAATCTAAAAGTCCACCTACCTCATCTGTCTTTTCAAATATAAAGATTTAAACAACTCAAACATACATATGTCACTACCCCACAAAAGAGGCCCCATTCATTTCAATAAAAAACAATTGATTTGTAGGCATATTACTTAATGCTATATACAAATCTATTCTGGTTGGAATGACTGGGGTAGCGTCTGATCGTTGCAAGGCATGAAGGATTATATGGCGTTGAATGTTATCCTTTAATGTAGGCATTGTTAAACAGCATACAGTAAACAGTGGTGGCTTGTGGCTACCATGTTCAAGGGGCAGTGAATCCACACTGGTTTTAAATTTGAACTTTCAAGGAGCTATCCAAGGTGCTGATCCTATTTTAGGGACAGGCTTCAGGACCTTGGGTGTCTCTTTTAAACTTTGAGCTACAACACAGAGCAGATTCACTGCCCACAGATGTTGAAGCCACCCATAGCCACTGATACTAAAAAAAAATGTTATCAGTATAATTTGTACAGCAGCACATTTTAAAAAGAGAAATCACAGTGGACTAACAATTGCTTCAATATTTTTCCAGAGTCTGTTAATGTCTGTTAAGAAAAGAAAATCACTATGCTTATTCTACCCTGAAATCTATCATGAGTCTTTAAAAATGTTGACGCTTCATTCTACAAATGCATCTCTAGTAAATTGCTGTCCAGCTTATTCTGTTTTAATTAAGCTTCCATTTTCTATCTCTGTTATATGAAATGAGAGGTTACAATAAGCTTGTTAAGATGTGTCTGACATTAAAATATGTCAATTATTGGCACGTCAATGTGGTACCAAATTTACTTTGTAGAGAAGTCTGTATTTAACATGATTTCTACCACCGGATAAGTTGTGATAAATGGATGTTGGCAATTGATGATAGATATAATGTGCATAATAATATAATTGTCATATCAGATTTTTTAAAATGAAGTAACTGTTTAAAAAGCCCATAATGACAATTTTGTTTCAAATAAATGAACTGATCATAGTTGTTATAAATTCAAATGTGATAAGAGCC
Source organism: Cyclura pinguis (assembly GCA_030412105.1). Taxonomy (NCBI): domain Eukaryota; kingdom Metazoa; phylum Chordata; class Lepidosauria; order Squamata; family Iguanidae; genus Cyclura; species Cyclura pinguis. The sequence goes on from CM059604.1 coordinate 43,892,240, forward strand.
AATTAATAAGAATTTACATGATTGTTTGGAACACTTAGATATATGACAGTTTAAGTAAACTGTGAACTGAAACAATACAATTATAGTTCTGTATTTCAGTGCATGGTTATATGTTATATCGATGCACATGTTGGATATTTAGAAGAAGCCTAATCTGAGAGGCAACCTTCAGTGAGTAACTATTAGTCATCAATACTAGTTAACATTTGCAAGTTGCTTTACCATGTTCAAAATAATTCCTAGGCATTATCTACTTGGATACTTTACTCCATGGGGCTAAGTCATGGTTGGGCATTATGTAGCCTTCCAAATGTTGCCAAACTGCAGTTCCCAGCATCCTTTATCATCCTTTACTAGGAATTTGCAGACCAAAGTCACTGGGATGGCTGCATGATTTTCATCTCTGGGTTAAATCCATTTGTTAGGCCTAGCAACAGCAGACCGACGGAACTGGTTGAACTTGCATAAGCTTTGACTTACCAAGTTCTCATGAATTTGATAGGTCTGCCCTAGTTGTGATTAGCAATAAGATCTGGGCCACACTCTCTATATTAGAGACAGGGATGCTGCGACTTAGGAGCAAAGACCAGCTACTTAGTGAATTCAGGGCAGAAGTACAAATTGAACAGGAATTTTGCAGTTCAGCCTCTTGGCACCTTGCAGCACCAGCTCTGATGTATCTCAGAGGTACACCAGCTGGTTCTCTGGAAGGAGGAATTCTTTACTTTTTCTGTGTATCATTTGTGAGTGTGTATGCATGCATCAACATACACATGTACACACATGCAGCATATCTGCCAACTGTCCTGAATTGGCAGGGACAGTCCCAAATAATCCTCTGTCCAACCACTTTTTCAGTTGCCTTTAAATTATTCCAGTTTCTCTCTCTTCCTCCTGTTCCCTTTGTCATTCATTTAATTCAACTGTTGCAAAATGAGTTCAAAGTGCAAATATAGTTTGCACTCAGTCAACTCGGAATGGGATGGAGGAGGAGAGGCAGTCCAGAATCTCATCCTTCCCAGTAAGTTTAGTAAAAAGCAAACTGCTGCAGCTCCTCCTAGGTCATCTATTCTTCCTCATTAACAACTTTTGTCATCTTGACCACACTTGGATGTTGCTTGGCCTCACATGTCTCAGTTTTCATCTGTGAAATATTGGGAGGGGGTGTATGACACATGCATACCTGTCTGCCCATGGATGTATACATGTGGGTGAATATGTCCAGAGACATATTTTAATTTTTTAGTTGAAGTAGATTAAAGTCGCACATTAGTAATGTTCGGATTACAAGCAATGGCTACAAGATATTTTCTAACTAATGCTTCCCTAATGTTTAAGTGACACTTACAGAGCCTTTTGGCAACTTTCTTCTCAACTTCTGGCTGAAGAGGGCAGCCTTTCCTCATGTACTTCCAATGAGTGTAATTTGAAATGGTTGCTGTGCATTCTCAGTATTCTTTGCACTACATCATCCTGCAGACTGTTTTTTAAATTACTGATCACAAATATTATTGATAGAAATTCTGTACCCATGACTTTTGAATCTAAAAGACAATGACAATATGAAACATTGCCTTTTTAAAGTGAATGCATTCAGGGCATTCTACTGCTGAAAATCCTCCATATGCTTCACTCTCCTTTAACCCCTGAACTATTCCATCTCTTTTTCAAAATAGTCAGCTAGTCCAGTGTTGCTGCTGTTTTGAGTTTCATGGTATAATCTGCCTGGATCATCTTTTTTGTACCCCCTCCCTTCTCAAAGTTTTGAAAGCACAAAATATCTCTGCCTTATGATACTTCTAGGACAAGACAAATGGCTACTCCACTTTTTGCAATTAGCACAATAGATTTAGAGGGCTCTTATAAGAATTTATTGCTCAGATGCATTTCTATCGTGTTGCAGGGAGGGGCTTTCAAAGTAGTAAGAATGATAGATTTTCACACTTATTGCTGCTGCAGTCCCTACTCTGCATCTCTTCTCTTGCAGTGACAGACAAATTTGAATGCCTGTCTAACCTTTCTCCATGTCATGATTTAGATACTTTGACGGGCTTAGGAGAGAATAAGAATGAGCTTGAGAAGGGAGGGAATATAGTGGCAAAGAAATCATGAGCACAGTCCAGTGAGATACTTCCATTTATTTGAATGGAGCCTGAGTTAGAGTTGGAATTAGAGGTCATTATTTTATGCCCAGCATCTCTGGCAGTGAAATCAAACCTTCATTAATGAAATTAATAACCCTTCCTCCCTTCAAAAGGTTCCCAAGGTGGTTTACCAAATGTTAAACTGCAATAAAAGCAATTAGATTTGTTGAGTATTCAAGTGCAACCACAAACAGAGTTTTCATTTTGACTTTAGGGTGGCTGTGTCTAGTCTGCAAATGAGAACATTATGCTAGTAAGTATTATGCAGATTAGTACGATGTCTGTGAAACAAAGTTTGTTGTGATATGTATAATGCCTTAAGCTGTTCAGCAGAACTGGAGAGCTCAGCTGTCTGGAAAAAGATTCTGTTGGGTTCTTGAGTGCTATGTTGCTGTCTTGTTTTACATGAGCCTCTGCCGGTCTTTGCAGTTTCTGAGGCAAGCACAGGAAGCTGTAGCCACTTTAAACAAGTCCTGCAGTTGAGTAGTTCTGTGGCACGATCAGCAAAACTAAGGAGCAAATTAAGCCCACTGAAATCAACAGGACTTAAGTTACTCACAAACAGCCAATAGAATCCTACACATGTCTACTTAAAGGAAGTCACACTGAGTTCAGGTGGGCTTGCTCCCAGGTAAGTGGGTATACCAGTTGTCTGTAACATGCTTCCTCTAGATGAATTGGACTACATCTTCCACCGTCTCCAGGAGGCATGATATGTGGCCATGTAGTTCAAGAGATCAGGAGGGCACCAGGATAGGGAAACCTGATGTTTAGCGTTGAAACCTAAGACTTGAATTCTATTGGTGGTTCAAACTACAGTAGACTTACTGAATTTACATACATGTTGACTCACCATTCAACAGTTTATTCAGTGGGTTTGCTCTAGGGTAGCGTTCAGGCCCATATCTCATTTCCTTGCCTTCTAGATTAAGTTGCCTTGGCTTCCATCCATCTCTCTCTCTTGTAAAGTGTTAAGATTTGACTAAATTGTACTCAATGCTTTTGTTAAGTCTGTGGCCATTACCCTCACTGTCCTGTTACAGTGCTATTATTCCACTTTCAACATCCTATGGAATCTGGAGGTTTGCAGTTTAGGGAGGAACCTTTAGAATTCTCAACCAGAAAGCTCTTTGGCCTCAGTAAACTACAAACCCCGGAATTCCACAGCATGTTGAAAGTGGAATAATAGCACTATGACAAGGTAGTGGGGAAATGGCTTGTGTTTCTGAAGAGAGAATAAAAATACAGTACCCTACTAAATATTACTGACTCATGGAGAAGAAAGTTAGGTTGAAATCCTAAACACATTTGCTTGGAAGTAAGTCTCATTAAACACAGATGAACTTACTTCTGAATAATTGTGCACAGCATAATTTTCTGGCCAGAAAATATATCTCAGAAGTGCCTTCTTCAACTTCCATGTTTTTCACACTGGCTCCCTTGCTTAGCTGGGGGAAGTTATATGACTGATAATAACAATTTTATTTGAAGATTATCAATTCTATCTTTAAAAAATCAATGTTATCATTGACCTCTAGTTTTTTGAGTTTATATTCATAGGAATATGAAAAGCTGATTTTTGCAACCTAGACTGTTATAGTCATGCTGGATAAGCATTAGATAAGTGGGTCTCAAACTTTCGTTCTCCAGATGTATGAGACTTCAGCTTCCAGAATTCCTGAGCAATGGCCATACTGGCTGGAACTTGCGGAAGTTGAAGTGCAAAATATCTGGGAAACTAAAGATTGAGAGTCACTGGTCTGTACAGTCTAACAGATGTGTTTTAAGGTTTTAGATGAAGGGAGGTCTTTTTCCTCCCCTGAATTTTTTTGCCTTACAAAGCATGTTCTGTACCATGCTTTCCTCTTCATGTAATAGCTTGGTTTCCATTCAAGAAATGGTATGCCCACTCCCTCTAACGCTTCTGTCTTATTTTCAGGTTTACTCAAATACCTAAATAAAATTAGTGGACAAACACTTGTGTAACTCCAAATAAAATGGAAATGGATGCAAATCATCTTACTTTCAGTTAAAATGGAATTTGTCAAAAACATTTTGGAAAGAGTTTAATTACTTTAATTACTCCAATATTTTCAATATGGGTTGTTGCATTTTTGCTTTAACCAGTTTTGCATCTTGCCAGCGGCATATGCCCATTTCCGCACTAGACTGTTATAGTGCTATTATTCCACTTTCAACATCCTATGGAATCCTGGAGTTTGAAACTGGAATAATAGAATAATAATAACAGTTCAGTGTGGAAATGGCCTATGACTTGAGCTTCTTCGCAGCTTGTTGGTGGGCAGGTGGCGGGGGGAACAAGTAAGTTACAGGAAAATACCGGTAGCTATTCACTGCCAGTGAGATTCTGTACTGAAATAAAAATCCATTCTTTATATTTATTCCTTCTAAAGGGATGCATTTTGATGGAATAAGTATAGTGACATTTTGTTTTGTTTTTTAATACTGCCATCTCCACTGTGTCTCTTCTGTGTTTGTCTCATCTTGCCATTCCATTGATTGCTGTAAAGCAAAAGTTATCTCTCCATAATAACACTCTTTCCTTTTAACCATCCCTCAGTGTTTTATGTATACCTGACAAGTCTGTTGTATATAACTCTTATTACATTATATCCACATCTGATTTTGTATAGTTTAGCTTTACATCACACATTTTGCCTGCTATCACAAATTGATGTCTCAGAGAATTTTTGTCATAGGATGGTATACCAATGTCATAAGAGAGTAGTGGAAAAGCTTGTTTTCACTCCTCTCACAAACCTTGGCCTAGTTGTCTCATGACCTTAAGAAGTCAGTCTCCCCAGACTGGTCAAATGGCTCAGGTTGCGACATTCTCCCTTGTCTTCTGCATATGGACAAATGCAAGAAAAGGAAAGAAGGGACTTCAGGATTACACATTGCCCACAATGTTTTTGAAATGTGCCAACTATTCAACAAAAGGGTTTTGAAATCCTTTTTTTTTCCCCTGGCTGTTGAGAAATGTAAACTTTCTTCCATTGGCAAGTGTCCACGCATTTTTCATGAGGCCTGCCTCACTCTTTCAAACCCATTGCATGCTCCTTGCTCCAGACAAGATCTGAAATAAGTGTGAAATGCTATTTTGATATGTGATCCACAAGTCCTGTTGGCCGTTATGAATAGTTTGGGAATCATAGCCTAACAAGACTGTGACTGTGAAGGGTTTGTCTGTGTACGCAGAAAGATGATTCAGAAACATTATACCTATGATGGTATAATGAAGAAACTGAGGTGAATTCATCAAGCTCCATGACAATGATCAGACTGAATGTCTGAGTCAGCTATCAATGTCACCATCTGAGATTATTAATTCAGTTTATATCCAAGTGCTTTGGCTTTAAAGGTCAGTAGACTGGGCCTTTGATTTCCAGTAGAGTTGAACACAAACACTGGTGATGCATCCAAAGGCACAGAGGAGGTAACATTTTAATTCATTTGCTAGGCTTGTTGTGAGAAGTACACTAGGATAATATATACCTCCAGATATGTTGAACAGTACTCCCATCAGCCCTAGCCGGCAAACCAGTGATGAAGGATGATGATGATGACGACGACACACAGTCTGATGATATCTAGATGGACCTAAGATAGGGTTGCTAGTGGGAATAAGAGTCAAGATTACTGTCCTTTTAATGGTTGTGTAGAAGAGTGTTGAATCTCCCTTGGAGATACTAGTAGGACTTGAATATTTGAGAAGCTCAGCAGACTTGCAGCTCCCTTAGTGTGGCGCCAGCTGTTTGGACTGTACAATCAGCTTCCCTAGATAAGGCAGGCAACAAGTGCTTTACACTGCTGGAAACAACATTGATTGCCCACTCTGTGGGAGACCTCCAAGTCTGCCCAGAGACTCAGCTGTGTTCCTGAATCCAAATTACTCTTCTGCACACCTTCCTGTTAGTTTTGGTTCCTCAGCTTCTGACTGATACCCTACCTCTCCTTTGGACTGCTAATCGATCACTTGGCTTCTTGTTTCCCCAGGTGAACTACAGCAAAGAGGAAATTTCAGTAGGTATTGTTTGCATGGCAGTCCTAACACAAAATGCTCCTTTGATCCAGAAGCACCCTGAGGCTGAAAACTAAACCTTATCAGTACAAGCAGCTCTAGTTTTGAGAGGCCCTGAACAAAGTTCTGAAGTGGGGCCATTTCTTCCAGGAGTGCAGTCGTGCATTTACTCTCTCATCAGGCCTTATTTGATGGCGGTAAGAAGTAGGTAGGAGTGGGTGGCAGTGCTCTGGAGTACATTCAAGCTCCTCTGGGTAGGTGGGTCCAATCACAATGTCCCATTATAGCATTGATCCAGAATATTATGGCAAATCGAAACTCATACAACTGGGAAAACTCAGAGCAATGGGGTATAAGCAGTGAGTCTAGGGAGGCATCTTTTGTGGACAGTGGAAGAACTCTAAGTTTCTGAGTACCTGGCCCCTGCCCAAAGTTCCTAGCTGCTGCTGTTGGCCCAGTACTCCTTTTTTTCCAATATAACAGGATCTGCCAAGTAGTATAACCTCATTCTTCTCCCCTTCTCTCTCTTTTTTAAAAAATGAAATGGTTCCCAAATAAAATAAAATCACACAATGGGATAACTAATTAAAAGAAACAGCTACTGGCTGGCAGCAGTAGTGTGGTGTGATTCTGGTAGAAGATCTTTCAGAGACAACAGAAGTGACACCAGAGCTAACTTTACTTAGTACTGGGCAGAAGGCGGCACTGGTAAACCACTCCTGAAGGCTTTTTCCTTGAAAATCCTAAGGTGGGACAATCCAAAATGAAACAAGAGATGGTGTTGGAAGATGAGACTCCCAGATTGGAGGCACTCAATAAGATTCTGGGGAAGAGCAGAGGATAAGTATGATTAGCATGGTGTCTAATGATGTAACTGAACTCAAGCTGAAAAGACTTCAGCTGGTGAGATGCGTGGAGGTGAAAAGCTGCACAATGTATGTGGCAGGAATATTAAATGTGAGAAGCAAATGTGAGAAGGAATGCTGGAAAGAGTAAAACAAAAGTTATGGAATACATAACTGTAACCATTATTGAGGTGAGCAAGCTAAGATGGACATGAATGGGGTATTTCAATCAGATAATTACACAGTGTTTTACTCAGGAATTGAGAATCAAAGAAGAAATGGGGTGGCATTAATAGTCAGATTAGATGCAGCCAAAGCAGTCAGGGGATAAAATATGAAGTCTGGCTGAATAATATCAATAAGACTCCACAGAAACCTGTCAATATAACCATGATTCAAGTTTGTGCTCCTATCACAGAGGCAGATGAGGAAGAAATTGAAAGATTCTTCACAGGTGTATAGAAAGAAATAGATCACACACTGAAACAGGATATGTTGTTGATCATAGATGAGTGAAATTTAAAAGCAGGAAACAAAGCAGAAACAAACCTTATTAGACAATTAGACAATTCTAGGTTGACAATTATCTAGACAATTAGACAATTCTAGGTTGAAGAAACAAAGCAGGAAAGTGACTTTATTAAAGTTTGTGAGGCCAACAGGTTGTTCTTTGCAAATCCATTTTTCAGGTGACCAAACAGATGACTATATATGGAAACATCACCAGATGGCCAATATAGAAATCAGACTATATAACTGGAAGCAAAAGATGGAGAAGTTCCATTCTGTCTGCAAAAGCAAGACCAAGAGCAGATAGTGGCACAGACCATGAATTGCTAATATCAAAAATTAGAGTAGAGCTAAAGAAGAACACTAAATCACTGTACCAAAATACGAAGTGGAGAACATCCCTGCAAAATGCACGCACACACACACACACACACACACACACACACACACACACAGAGTCTGTAGCCAAAAACAAAGAAAAACCTTGTTGGATGACATCTGAAACTGTTCAAATGGTTAAGAAGAGACAAGAAGCAAAGGTAAAAGATAAAAGAAGCGTGGTCACTATTCTGAATGCAGCTGTTCAGTGATTTATGTGTAGGAATAAAAGGAACTCTTGTAATAATTAATACAAAGAAGAAGACAAGAAAAAGTAGAACAAGAGACCTTTTTGATAGGATCTGAGAACTTAAAGGGGAAACTGTAAAGATGAGATCCATTCCAGTTTTAACAAAAATCTTCCCACAAATATTGAAAACAAAACAATGGCCCACAGATTGGAAGTGTTCAGTATCCATTCCAGTCCCTAAGAAAGGGGGCACCAGGGAATGTAGTAACCATCAGACTATTTAATTGATCAGAGAGCCAGCACAGTCTACTGGTTTCAGTGTTTGACTGCAACTCTGGAGACCAGGGCTTGAATTCCCATTCAGTCATCGGATGATCTTGGCCAAGTCACACTCTCTCAGCCTCAGAGAAAGGCAAAAACAAGTCCCCTCGGAACAAATCTTGCTGAGAAAACCCTGTGATAGGTTTGCCTTAAGGTCAGGATTAAATTTAGAGGAAGCAGATATGAAAAATGGGGGAAAGAACATCAACAATTGCTGGAGAAGAGTTCTGTGGATATCATGGACTACTAAAAAGACAATGGGTCTTAGAGCAAATCAGACCTGAACTCTACCTAGAAACCAACATAATTAAACTGAGTTGTTCATAATTTCGTCAGATTATGAGATGATATAGCTCACTGGAAAAGATGATAATGCTTGGTAATGTGGAAGGCAGTAAGAAAAGAAGTAGACTTGTGCTGGGCAGTTGACAGCAAATAAAAATAAAAGAAAAAGTGAGAAAGAAACTTCTTGCTATGTGATGGGCAAACTTGTGGAATATTTAGAGCTAAGACCGCCTATTTGTAACTACTGAGAGAATTTTGATATGCAAGTTTTGATATAGTAGTCATGTAACAGAATCCTGTCAGGAAAAGCAAAACAACATGATTTAGTGCCTTTTTGCATTCACTTGCAATCTTCTTTGTCTCAGTTCCATAACTTTAGGTTTAATAATACCAAATATACCAATGTAGGGGAAAGATACGCAATATTGAGTGCTAGTTAAGTATCTGGAATTTTTTCTCGCCTTTTTGGTTTCAGGCTTAAATCCAGTAGCTGATGCTAGCTCGAGTAGGACTGTTGCATGCCCTCTAACATTTCACTGATGAAAGCTGTGACAAATTTAACTGAACAATATCAAAGTGTAGTCAAATGGCAAAAGTTATGAATGAGGAAGAACACGCAAGTTAGGAGGACAGTGACCAAAATGGTGAAGGGTCTGGAAGCCATGCCCTATGAGGAATGGCTTGGAGAGCTGGGTATGTTTAGTTTGCAGAAGAGAAGATTAAGAGGGGACGTAATAGCCATGTTTAAATGTTTGAAGGGATGTCACGTCCAGGAGGGAGTGGGCTTGTTTTCTGCTGCTCCAGAGACTAGGACAAGGAGCAATGGATTCAAGCTGCAGGAAAGGAGATTCCACTTGAACCTCAGGAAGAACTTCCTGACGGTCAGAGCTGTCCGGCAGTGAAATATACTGCCTCGGAGTGTGGTAGAGTCTCCTTCTTTGAAAGTTTTTAAGCAGAGGCTGGATGGCCATCTGTTGGGAATGCTGTGATGTGTGTTCCTGCATAGCAGGGGGTTGGACTGGATGGCCCCTGGGGTCTCTTCCAACTCTATGATTCTATGACAGGCTGCAGCAGTTTGCTTTTGCCTAAGCCTACTGGGAAGAGCAAGGTTCTGCCCCTCCTCTCCCTTCTGCTGAGTTAATTGAGCACACACTACATTGCACTTCAATCTCAGTTTGCAGAAATTGAAGTAATCTGAAAAGGGAAAGGTAAGAGGAGGAGAACTAGACTGGGACATTTTAAAAGCAGCTGGAAAATTGGTATGACAGAGGATTAACTGGAACTGTTCCTGCCAAAGTTGAAGGGTATGTTATTGTGTTAACAGAACTTATTTAAGTGTCAATTTACCAAGTTATTTAGCACATTTATTCTGTTTGAGACTATAATTGGACTTAGGTCTTAGTAGCAGGTGCTGTAATTTCTTACAAAAATTTTAGTTATCTCACACCCTTTTATCTCCTTTCCTTTAGCAAAGGAGGAAGTTAAAAGTTTTTGTGTGCACTATTTCCTTAATACAATCTGTGAAGGAATCTACTCTTTCCCAACCAGTTCCTTTTGTATTCTGATGGTTTTATTAGTAAAAAGCTGTCTTCAACTTTTAAAATTTTTATCTTTCTAATTAAAATAATTTGGATTAAAGGGAAGCAGTTGCCGTATTAATAATTCTGTAATGCCACAGTATTTTATACTAAATAGTGGCTTCAAGGGCTTGTTTTTAAAGACCGCACATAATGGAACCTTAGTATAAAGTGGAATGGAGTATAGGGGCTCCATTTCACAAACACATCCATATATATATTTAGTGCAGTGTGATCTCTCTTTTTAAGTAGGAGCAAACAGAAAACAGGTAACAATGGACTGAAGTGCTCATTTTCTTTACTGTGATTTAGTTTTGTAGTAGTCATAGCACTGGCTGCGAGGATGCCACTTAGTCAGAAGTATGATTTCTCCCACCTTGTCATGTCATACTTCAAAACATGTATAGTGAGATGTCTGCATCTAGGCTCCACATTTGTTCTAGACACCAAATCAGCAATGCAGTCAGTTTTAACCAATGCATCCTGATATATGTAATCCAGTAAGCAAGTTAAAGATAGCCAGGGTGGTGTAGTGGTTTGAGCACTGGACTACAACCCTGGAGACCAGGGTTTGGTTCACTCATAGTCATGGAAACCCATTGGGTGGCCATGGGTGCATCACACACACTCAGCCCCAGAAAACCGTGTGATAGGTTCACTTTAGGGTCTCCATAAGTTGGTAATGACTTGAAGGCACACAGCAACAATGACAAAGCAAGGTAAAAGCCATTGTGGTATAGTGGTTTGAGTTCTGGACTAGGCTTCTGGGAGACCAGGGTTCAAATGCCTGTTCAGCCATGGTAACTCACTTGAGTGATCTTGGGCAAGTCATGTTACCCCAAAATATGGATGACTCTGAGGTCCACTCTGATGCCAGTGCCTCCATGGAACAGTGGGGAATATTAGCTGAGAGGGAAGGCCTGTAAGAGGGGGATAACCTAGCAGGATCTTTTACACTTATGTATACCAGTACTAATGCAGGGATACCAGCTGAAGATTCAAAGAATATTTGTTTTTGGTTTTTTTTGGAGAGAATTAACAATCACATACACACAAGGTCCAAGCAGTCTCTTAATCACACAAGGCTAGCTGAAGGAAAAGGGAGGAAAGATTGGATAGTGAGAAATTAGGGTGAAGTGGGTGATATTTACCTATCTGGAGAAAAGAGATGAAGAGACATGGCCCAGACTAAGAATCTGAGGGTAGTACAAGAACAGGAATTGGAGCAGCAGAGTGATTGTCTGTGTCTAGAAGATTACATATTACAAGTTGTCTGGCTCAGAGCCAGGGTTTAAATATTCTCTTTCCACACTGAGGAGAAAGGTGTAAATGGCTCTCTGACAGAGTAGACAATGGGGTCTGGAACGAGATAATGGCCTTAGCTTTAGGCGACAAAGGACTGATGAGAATCGTGAGAGCTCCTTAAGGGTGGGATAGATGAGGGGACAAAAGGGGAATTTTGGTGGACAGGGGAAGAGGGTAGAAGACAATCAGTTGTTCCATGGAGGCAGTTTTGGGTGCTGTTGTTTCTGAAGGTTGAGTTGGTGGAGGACATTTGCAAATCTGTTATCACCCTGACTATGACTTAGCTATGCCCTGGAGTCCCAATCTGAACTAGTTTTGCAACGCACATGAGCAGCCAGTTCCTCTTTGCCAGCAGACTTCTCAGCCATAACAGGATACAATTTATATTTCATGCCAATTTATATTTGTCAATCAAACTGTCTCATGGAATGCGGGGTGTACAACATGGTAACAGTCATGTTCATTCAACCCTCTTCTGAATTAAATTTGCAGAGAAAACACTAAGAGAGTGTCATCAGAAGTCAGAACCAATGTGAAATCACCTGACAACAGCATAAACAAAAGCAACAGCAATAACAAAACAAGTTCTATGTCTTACCTCCTAGTCTGGTGTTGTTAGGTTTTCTAATTTTTTTTTTAATTTTCAAAAATACATTTTCCCATAGCTATATCTTCACAGCCTTCAGAATATCTTTTCCTCCTGCATCATATTGTAGCCAGATGGCTGTGAATATAGTGGTATTGTGTAGTGTAGAACAGACAGAAGACACAGCGAGACAGAAAACAAGAACAGGCAACGGAAATTTTCCCCGGAAAAAAAGTGCTCAATGTTGCCTAGAGTCTAAACCATATAGTGACACTACTCATACCCAATAATTTCAAAGCAGTGTCACCTTCTGTGTATCCTAGGCTAATTCCAGCTGTTAAAAGATTCATATTGCCACTAGGAGCCATATTTGTGGCTTCTTAGTGTGGGAAGACGTGCAGCACTTATACTTGGTCTTGCTTTCTGTTTCTTGTTCTGCCATCTCCCAACACATCAACAAACCACTTTGCTCCAGGCATTTGACTGGGTGCATATACACACAGCTCCCTCTCCAAAAACAAAAACAAAAAACCACTCCATTGAACCATTTGAGTTCAGTGCACATCAAAGGTGCTGTTTCCATATTTGGGGGCCTGCTCTTTTCTTCACAAGCAGCTAGTGCTGGAATTCCTCAGACAAGACTCCCTTGAGCTAGTGGTGTGATTTGATTGAATAACTAAACATTTACTATCCTGGAACAATGGTGTCTTTCTTCAGTACAGAAACTAATGAGATCTATACAATATTAGGTTTTGTACTGTGTATAGTGAGCACTGGATGATAGTAACTGTAACTTGTCTTTATTTTACTTTTTCAGAAGCCCACAACAAACAAGTCTTCAGCTGCTCCTTCATACAATAGATGGTCCAGTTCACAGCCACATCAGGTAATAATTCTGTATGTTATATGCATAAGGATAATGAAGACAAGCATGTCTGCTGAATATTATTGGTGTTTTGAGATTTTATGTCACTAACCATGGTAAATCAAATATTTGTGCTGCCTAAAGGCCAAAGAATTTGCATAGGCTGCTAGGTAGAGGGTGTCTAAATGGTCAGTTGTGGTAGCTTCTGTGAAAAAGTGAGGAATTTGTGTTCAGTGACTTGTCACAGGGCCTGGAGCTTTTTCTTCTTGTCCTCACAAACCTCTATACTAATTTGGTCTGAAAAGATGACAATGCATTCTTTAACAAGAGCAGTGGCTCCCAAATTTGCTTCTTTGGATATTGTTGCAGTACAGCTCCCAGAATCTTTTGCTTTTGGCCACGTTGACTGGGGCTTCTGGGCACTGAAATCCAATGAGATATGAAGGCAAAAGGTTAGAAAATACTGCTATAGTAGAAGGGTTGAGCTGGACCTAGAGCTCTGGCTTGACTGGGCTGATTTTAGTTGACTCAAAAGGAGGAAAGAATGGAAAAGTCCAAAATGCTTTAGAGACAGTTCTGTTTGGTTTTTGGTGTAAAGGAATAAAACTGATTTTTGCAGAGCTTGGAAAAGGTGCTTTCTTGGGCTGCAACCCACAGGATCCTCAAGCCTCCACTGCAGTTGGTAGTCTTAAAGAGTAACATTTCGAGGCCCTCCTTTTATTGTGCCGTATGCCCACTGCAGTTCTGTGGACCTATTTTACTCCTTTGGGATGCCATTCTTAGGAGCTCCTGTTGGCATGACTGACTTGCCTTGTTTTGGATTCTTTGGTCGTGGCTGGTGATAGATGGTCATCTCCAACACCTGTGAACTTAGTTATGAACATTCAAAGCAGCAGAACAAGTTGGCTGCAACATTTGTATATCCTGTTCATTTCAGCTATTGAAGTTAGCTGGAATCAGGTCATTGTAATAGAAGTCCTATCCTGCAATTGCAATGACTTTATTGTTTTTATCATTGTGTATAGATAAACCCATTTCCCATGACACTCTGTTCCAGCAGAATTAGACTGTACCTGGATCAACTTGATGTTGTTGTTTTTTAAATTATACTTTGGAGGACTTCTGAAAACCCTTTATAACAGGCATCCTGGTGCATTAAATGGCTCTGATCACAACATTTCATAACAAGGCTTCACTCTGCTTTCTAATCAGAATTAGGTTGAGTGCTTAAATTGTCACTAGATTCCAATGATATGCTTAGGGCATCGATGTAATTGAGTATTGTTCCTTCAGTGCATATATATGCAGCACATTCTCTGCTGTTAATAGCAGACACACTCCCAAATTAAAATAATGCACCTTTAACACACCCAGTGGGATTCACTTTAGTGCCTATTGTTCAGACTTGGTTTCTTTTCCTGGGAGAAAAAGATAAGCACGTATTCAAGATTATTGTTTTGGAGTATTAGAATACTGTTAGTGGTTGAATGGGGTTGAAAGATTAACTAGTAGGAACGTTGTTTGAAAATAAATCTGAAGTCATTCTGCACCTGTTGGAAAAGCTTTGTCCTTTTATATTAAAACATGCCTGTGGTACTGCATCTCCACTTCCAATATTATACCTCCTGCATAGTAATCTTTCTCTTTCTTTATGCCATTTGCTTTGTAATCTCCTTTCCTTTTTATCTTGTTATTGTGTCCTTTTATCTTTGGTATTTTGCTTCTAATAAACATATAGACTTCCCTGGTGGATATTAAAATGCCAGTACCACCAACAGAGTGGGTGTGGAGGGGAGGAGAATGTTACAGCTTTGCTGAGGAATCCTAGAGCACTGTTTTCCTTTTTATACAAGGGCTCAGCAAAACGTTTATATTAGATCATAGATTCTGTTCCATGTGGTGTTCTGTAAGGGTCTGTGTTATTTATTTACACATTTAGAAAATAGTTTTCCAAGACCAAACAAGATTATGGTGCCAATTCATATTGTCTGCATTTTCTTTACCTCATGCGAGGAACTCAATGAAGCCTCTTTTGTGTACATCTTAGAAGAATCCATACAAGAATTGAATGGAACTACAGAAGCATGGCCCTTGGTGCATTTAAAGAATATTAAAAGTTAAATTGACTTCCTTTTACTTTCTGGTAACCTTGATATATTTTAAACTCCTGTTGGAGAAGCAGGGATTGAGGTTGTCCCTAGGCCACTGTGGACCAGGAGAAAAACTCAGTTTGATTTTCAGTAGTTCATAAAATGTGTAGTGCAGTCATCAACCCAGACATAATGATTCTACTAAGTTAACTGGGGAAAAAATTAATCAGAAATTTATTGTTCCTTTTTTTGGCTGTTATGGAGGACATAATATGGCCAGAGGAGTTTAATGATGTAATTTAAAAAACAGTTATGCATTCCAGATGTAATCTAATCCTAATTTGAATCCTCCCAAAATCTTTGTAATCCGTATTAGATCTGCCAAAATCAGAGAGCAAAAAAGTATAAATCACTCTGTTATTCAAGCAAGAGTGTCATCATCACATCACCAGATGTGATGCTTCACACAACAGAGCTTCAAAAAGTATTTTTTTCTTTTTATTACAGCTCCCAGAATTCTGTGAGTTGAGAATTCTGGGAATGGTAGTCCAGATTCCAAGCTCTGTGCACACACAGTGGCTGCAATTAATATGGAATCATTCTTTAGAACTGAATATAGACACGACAAAGGGTGTTTAATTGCATAAATTTGCTTAATCAGCAAACAGTGATGTGTGGAACCCTCACGTATTTTGGTAGGACTGTGGGTATGATTCTGCTGGGGCAACTGCTTCTGACGTAGTGATAAAAGGCCATGTTTTCCTTTATCCAGTACTCTTAGGCACCTGGGTCAAAACACATCTTCCCATCTCCTGCTTTATAACTGTGAAACATTCTAAATTTGAAAATTGGGTTTTCCTGTTGGGGTTATTGGGCAAGGAGAAACCCACCCCTTTGGAGAAAAGTGTGGAAGGTAGTTGGAAGCCTTCAGTTGTCAGAAAGCCATATATTTTAAAGTTGTTATTCTGCAAAATATTCCTCAATGACTCTACTTCTAGCCTCTGTCCCAGGGCTTTCCAATGGTGTACTGTGACACGTTAGTGTGTTGTCTGAAGTGTGTAGATGTTTCACCTACAATCTTGGAAATGTATATTATTATTTATAAATCATATATTTTTAAAAATATATGGAAGTTTTTGGTGAGAAATGTTGTGTCCCCATACATTTCATTATTACAATTTATTTATGTGTTTGTATCTCTTATAAG
Organism: Cyclura pinguis; assembly: GCA_030412105.1. Classification (NCBI taxonomy): domain Eukaryota; kingdom Metazoa; phylum Chordata; class Lepidosauria; order Squamata; family Iguanidae; genus Cyclura; species Cyclura pinguis. The sequence continues at coordinate 43,908,585 of CM059604.1, forward strand.
GGGTTAGTTTAACCTCTGGTTTGCTAATACAATTGAATTACTGTGTCGCGAAATGATGCATGTCTAGAAAAGTGTGTCACCAACATGAAAAGTTTGGAAAGCTCTGCTCTATCCCTTCACTTATCCTCTGCTCCTAACAATTTCTTTCTCTGTTAGTTAAGCTTTTTCCTTATCCACCAAACCATTCCTCAGATCCACCTGTTGAATATACTTTTATACACTGAACCCAAAGAATGCTCCTAACCTAGTAGTGTGACAAGAGTGAATCTCCACCAAACCATGCCCTCTCTTTATTGCATATTCTTTACCTCTTCTGTCTTCATTAGCTTATTGTCTAGCACAGTCTGAAAGTTTACTGGGTAGCGATGGGGAAAGGCCAGAGACTGACCATAAGGCCAAAGAAAGACAGAGTCAAGGTAATAGCAATAGCAATATAGCAGTTATATTTCTATACCACTTATCAGTGCTAAGCACTCCCTAAGTGGTTTACCGTGTGTTTAGCTAATTACCTCCAACAAGCGAGTACTCATTTTACCGATCTATAGAAGGATGGAAGGCTGAATCAACCTGGAGCCCTGCAGGATCAAACTCACAACATTGTGGCTGCAGTACCAGCATTTAACCACTGTGCCACCAGGGAAAGGTAAAGACAAAGTATCTTGAAACAGAGACTTTTTTTAGAAGTTGCAGAGTTATTAAGATGTTAGGAAACTCAAGGAAAAGCAAATTAACTATTTGGCACTTTTTACTAATAAAAACAAGAATCTAAGGGCCTTTCTGCACTACACTGTTATAGTGTGATTATTCCACTTTCAACAGCCTAAGCCTAAGGATGATGATGTTCACCTTCGGATTTCTAGACTACATGAAACTTACAATTTGCTCCAATGTATCTGGTGAAGATGTTTGGCTTGTTGTTGAATAGTAACTTCCACAATAACTTCACTAGTTTCATTTTCATGTGTAAAGGCATTTCTTTGAAACACTCTATTTTAGAAAAGAAAAATCCCTCTAAATCTTCAGAAACAGCTAGATCTGAAAGATTCGGGATGCCTTCTCTGCAAGCTTCCCTGGGAATAAATCTGCCATATTGTTAATTGATTATCTTTATTCACAGGTAGTCATAAACAGCTTAGATCTGAACATTTCAAACAATAATAAAAAACACAGCAAACAATACACAAAATTAGGATATAGTGTTTACATATAATAGCTTTAATTGCAGTTGGGTCTTGCATCTAAATAACTATATGTAGGATTGCATTTTTTTCCCCACATAAAAGCATAGTTCATGTTCATTTGGAAGCTAGTTCAGAGAGAGAGACTTCTGAATGAGTCACAAAACAAGGATTTTACCACCTCCGGTTAAAAAACCAAAACAAAACCGTCTGTTGGCCTTGAGTTCCAAGCCTTTGGAAGATGTGAGGCGCAGACAAATTGTATAGTTTAGGCCAGCTATAAAACTATCTTTAGCATGTTCCCCAAACACTTCAATCTGTTCTATTCTTCTTAGCTTTTATGAATTTTCTATCAGTTTTCTGTAAGAAGCTTGGGTTGTTCTAAGGCTATTGCCAGTTCAACATCTCATTGTTGACAAATATTGCTAGCTTCTGACATTCTGGTGATATATCTCCATGAGCTCAGAGACTAGGTGAGGGCCATAACATATCATGAGTTGGTTTGAGCATATCTAATAGGAAATCCTTTAAATATGACTAGTTACATTTTGCCGTTGTGTCCATTGATACTTTTACTTTGATATGTTGGAAGAAAAGTGGAATCAGAAGACTTAAAAATTAATTGTACATTTATTATGAGTTGCACAAACGTGTACTGCAAATAACTGGGGAAGAAGTTTCTTCAGCTGAAGTAGAATGGATGAACAGGAGAGGTGGCTCATAATTATACTGATGCATCTGAACATCAGTTTGAAAAGTAAGAAAATGAAGATATAATTTAAAAAAAAACTCCTGTGCAGTTGAGATGACAAGATTCAAGATAAAATTTATTTATATACATTTTCCAGTAGAAAATGCCCCCCCCCCCCAACATCATCCAACTGTGTATGTGTGTTATGCTGAGGAAAGAAAACCTTTGTTCGAACACAGGAACGCTTTTAAAAGAACCTTTTAATAGCTTGAATTTGCACAGCTTGAAAATGTGACCATTTGGACATGGCAGTGCTAGCTGAGAGATTCTGGGTGTTGTAGAGCTAAACATCGCATTTTTAGATTTGGAGAGCTGGTGCTTATATTTCCACCACAGAGTTATTGATTTTAGTGGTCCTGCATTTCCTGTCCTGTTTTTCTGTAGTAGTATGGGAACTGTGGATCAATACAACAAATACGGTATTAGTGTTCACTGATTATAGAAAGCCTGAATATTAATTTGTCTAACTTACAGCACAGTCTGCTGTGTGTTTGCTCAGAAGAAAGTCCCTGCGTGTTTGTATAGGACTTACTGCCAGGTTATCATGCCTGGATTGCAGCCCTGAGCTTCTGGCTACCACATGCAATGAATGAGTAATTGAATGCCGTAACAAGTGAAATGAGATTGAGGTACCAAAGCAAATATATCCACAAAAAGAAAAGGTAAACAATTCTGAGAGATGTGTTGAGGAACAAAATACAAAGGAAGAGAGAAGCAATGGCTGCAAAGAGCAGAGGTTTTTTTTAAAAAATGTTCCATGGCTTCAGTTTTGTTGGCAAAAGGAAAATAGAGGTCTGTGGTGAGGCAGATCATCATGTCAGAAAGGGACTGTAATGAAGGGGCAGAACTAAAACAGGGACTATGGAAATCATTTCTAACATCAGCTTTAATTAGGTTCCACCTCTCTGTGACTTTCAATGCCAGTGCCAAGCACTTACTGGGTTGGTTCTGCTACATACAGCCAATCCTAGCCACATAGTGGTGACAGGCAATTTTTTTGCAAGCAAATGATGCCATTAAGTTTGCTGAGGGGATTTTTTTTCCTGCCAGAAGTGCATTCATGTGGCTATGCATGGTAGGGAATTCTGTGAGCTGTAGTCCAGAAATAATATTTTGAAACTCTGATGCCCTATAAGCCTTTTAAACGACCTTAGGGATATGAAGCAGAAGCCATTCCATCATTTTGTTGTTAATTGTTGTCAAATCAGATTTGACTTATGCTGACCCTGTGACTAGAGACCTCCAGGACACTCTGCCCTCAACTGCTCTGCTTAGGTCCTGTCCTATGGCTTACTTCGTTGAGTCTATCTACCTCTAATGTGGTTTTCTTCTTTTCCTACTATCTTCCACTTTATCAAACATTATTGTCTTTTTTAATCAGTAATGTCTCATGGTATTTCCAAAATATGATAGCCTCAGTTTGGTCATTTTGGCTTCTAGAGAGTGTTCAGGCTTGATTTGCACTAGGACCTATTTATTAGTCCTTTTTAGCAGTCCATGGTGTCTATAAAACTCTCCTCTCACTTCATATTTAAAATGAATTGATTCTTTTCATGCCAGCTTTCTTTACTGTTCTGCTTTCTGAACCATACATAGAAATTTGAAGTAGAACGGCATGGAATTCCATGAATACCTCTGATCTTAAATGTATGTCTTAAATGTATATCATTGTGTATCTATGAAACTTTCTCATCTGTGTGATCCTGCCTTGTAGTTCCTGAGAGGCTTTTAAGCAGGTTCAATCATCTTCTGAAATATGGTGGTCAGAGAGAAGGCTTTTCTCTGATGATAGAAAAACCATCTCTATACAACTTCACCTGATACCGTCTTTGTTACCTTATTGGTACTAGGAGCAGTCCTTTCTGATTTTGCATAGTTTTAAAAATGGAAGAGGTCCTGTGATAATTTTTTGGAGCTGCTTGCTGTTTTCTCACAATTACATTGATACTGTAGTGTATTTCTCTGTGTGTGATTAATTTTATAAGCCATTTTGGACCCTATTCTTATGAATAAATATGCACCAACAAAATATATAGCAATTTAATATTCAGGGAAAGAAGTAAAAGACACAGAGAGAGACCTCAAAAGTGAATTAATTATCAGTTGTTTGGCACAGTGTGTTTCTCAGGATTTGCTTTCAAAGGTGAGAAAATACATGAAGCTGAAATTCTGTATGGATTTTTTTTTTATTATTTTCCTGTTCAACAGGACCAATCTCTCAAGCAAAATGTATAGAATTGTACTGTAAAGCAGTCTCATTCCAAGATGGTATAGTATGTTGACATGAGCAGCTGAAGCAACTTGGACCCACAAAATACAAGTTCAGCCAAATAAGCTTTATGTGGGTATAAAAGAGATGAAAATGCTGAATAGCATCTTTTTTTATATACAGGAAATTCAGGATAAGAAAACCTTCCTTTGTTCCACTCAGCTGATGGGCAACATTGTTCAGTTGTAGGACCTCTGCAGTCATACATTTAATTAGCTAAAACTGGCAATTGTACATACTAGTTTCTTAAAACCTTCAAGGACACATTAATCCTTAGCTTATTTCTTTTCCTTTGGGTGTGATCCTCTACCATCACTATTCCAGCATAGAACAATATTTTAGTTATCCTCCAAATGGATGCAATTAGTTGAGCATGAAGAAAACGTACAAGACTTGATTTGGAGCAAATGAATTGTTTTTGGTGCACCTGCTGAGGTCTCCTCCTTCTTTATCCTCACATTGGCATCCTCCTTTTCCTTTCTTTCTTGGTAGATTTGAAAAGCAGAATGGAAACAATCTATACCTGATTAGAAGCCAAAGCCACATTGAGCAATGCTCTCAATTAAAACCATTGCAAGGCATCTCTGTACTTGAATAAAATTGAGAAAGGCATTACCAGAAACAACTTCCAGCACAAGTCCTACAGGAAAGAGCTAAAGACTAGATAGATTACTAGATTACTGGTTGATGTAGTCTCAGTGGAAATTAATGTGGGTCTGTTTACTTTAACTCTTTTTTTAAAAAAAAATCACATAATGTGATGTGGGTGAGGGATAAGAATCAGGCCTCTTCATGGGACTCAGAAAGACATTCCTTCATCCATTCAAGCTTGTGTTTTACTTCACCAAAGCACAAATGTAAGTGAGAAAGATATGTTGCTATACATACTCCTTCCAAGTTGACAGGGAGAAGTTTTAAGTTGAGTTGCACAAATACGATGCATTTGATTCATTTGTCTCCTCCTTTCAGGAACAATTACTTTCTTCTATTCTTCCCTGCCTTCTGCAGCTGTGATGCATTATCTAAACTGAATTACATCTGCTCATTTAAGGCTATAAAGAAAATGAATGAAAATAGATTACACGCTATAGACAAAGGGCAGAGATTCTGCACAGCAAAATGGCTCTGTTCATTCTTATTACAAATGGCTGGTTAATAGAACAAAATACAGTGGTAGGTAAAGATGCTTTTAACCAGTCAAGACATATTTCATATCTGATCTAATAATGACTCCACAGCTACCTTATAATTTGTTGCACTGATCTTTCCAAGCAATCAAATTATATGGAAAACAATGGCTGGGCATCCAATGGGCACTCCACTTACTCTCTAATGTGAAAATAGCCCATTCCAGGCAAAGGTTAGAAAGTGATTACCACTACTTCTTAGACAGGTCAAAGTGCATTTTCACCATAATATCCGAAAGGGGGGAAAGGGAGAGGAGTAATGGTAGGAAGGAGTAGTGACTTTATAGAATATCTAGATATCAAAATCCCCTGAAGGAGCAAAGGATTCTGTGTGTTGTTTCTAAAAAATGGTTTCTCTTGTATTCCTGCATCAGTCCTTGTGGTTACTATAGTGCAGGAGGTAACACTGTGCCATCTCCAGCTAGGATTGGCCTTCTGTAGTATTTGGGGGAGCCCCTAATTCTGTGAGATCAGGTTTTAATCCTGGTATCTCCACTTCAGAGAACTAGTGTGGTGTAGTGGTTTGAGTGTTGAACTAGGACTCCAGGAGACCAGGGCTTGAATCCCTGCTCGCTCACAGAAACCCACTGAGGACTTTGGGCAAGTCACACGTTTTCAGCTTAAGAAGACAGTAATGGCAAACCTTGACTATGTCTTGCCAAAAAAACTCCCAAAAACTTATGATAAGGTCAACATAATTCAGAGCTGACTTGAAAGCATGTAACAACACCAAATCTCTAATTCATGGAGCTCAGACAATAGTAGGACTGGGAAAGACCTTTAAGATCCTGGAAAAGAGTTAGTACAAGTTACCTTTTTTTTTTAGACCATATCTCTAAGAATCCCTCCAGCCAGCATGCTTACTGGGAAATGCTAGAAGGTTAACTTGTCTGTCCTCTGCTCTAGTGAATCACTGCCATTCAGAATCAACAGTATCAGAGTAGATCAATAAATAGTCTGACACAATGTAAGGCAGCTTCAAATGCCTACTTGCTGCTTATGATAATGGATAATTCCCTTTGTTTGTTTTTATAAATATATTGTATCTACTTAGAAAACATAATATAAACTGGCCTTCAGCAGAAATACGTCAAAGAAATTCAATGCTACGTGAGCAGAGAGACTTAAGTTTTAGCAAGGTTTGAATGCTATGAGCCATACCAGGTATGTAGGAAGAACTGGTTATGTTTTCATTTTAATCCATTTCCAGTTCCTCAACCCAAACACCTGGTATTGTACATACGTGGCCTGTGCAGTACATGCAGTACTAATCCCTTTCTCTACCCTCTCATTTAAAAAAAAAAAGTGGAAAATCTCATCAAAGAGTAAGTTGGCACTCAGTGAATTGTACCCCAGACAACCAAAAAAGAAGCCCCCCTTCCCCCATCTAGAAGTAGAAACTGGACTTGTGTGAGATTTTTCCACTGATTTTGAGGCACTGCATCACAACAGGTGCCCATGGTGTGTCTGTGAAAACTGTCCCCTGCTCTGAGCGGCTGCCCATCACTTCAATACAAAAATGGAAATCCACTAAATCTGTCTTAGTTGTTCTTCTCTAGATTGTGTGATACAACTGTAGAGTTAAAAAAAAGGTCACAAATATACATATTAGGGAAACACATGCATGAAAATGCATGCAATGATGGAAATAATGCAGAGTATTAGGGGGAACTGTGTATATTAGGCAAAGTTGTGTACAAGAACGCAAAGAATAAGAATAAAGAGAAATGCACAGAGGCATGCATATGAGATTTCATCCTAACTTTTCTAAAAATGCAAGCTTATGCAGAAACAGGATAAAATAAATGTAAGAAATAGAAAAATAAGAACTGCAGGGGGAAAGAAACCAAACTGACAGGTTTGTGCGCTCTTCCACCCCAAACCCATGAGGACTATTGAACAATGGCATCATCTATATCACATAATGTGTCTTCAAGTAAATTTGATCTGCCTTCTTGGAGGACAAGCTGATCATTGAGAACTTGATGGTGCTTATAAAACACAGCAACAACTCTGTGTACAGCTGCCTTGCAATGCATGTGTCAGCAACAGATAATGGAAAGGAAAATTCAAAGTGAAGGCTGATATTTTGTCTTTAATTCACCCTACTTTGGTTAGGTATGGGAGCACATATGGTGGAAAGGTCACTTAGTTATGTGAGAGCAATGAAAGAGTCTGCCTATTTGGCATAATGGGAACCGTTAAGGACACTGTGTCATTTTTAATGTCAGCTCTCCTGGCTATTCTTATTTGTGTCAGAGCTCGAGCCTGGTTTACTCAAGAAGTAGATTTGTATTCTTGTCCTGCCCCAGCTTTCAGAGTCAGAATATGCTTGGCGAAGTCTCTTGGATTTGTTTGTCTATATTAAAAATGTATATACTACTTTTCAGAGTAAAAAGCTATGGGGGCAGTTTAGTGAGATGAAGCAAAGGATCATAAGGAAATTTGTTACCAGTCCTAGCCTTTTTAATTACCCTGAGCCCTTATGAAGAATGGCAAGGCAAAGCATCACCATCTATGAGTGTGTCATTGTTGGTGCCATTGTCATAAAACTGTAATAGAGCTACCAGTCTTTTAAAAAGCAGGCTACAAGTGTTATATCTGTTGTTGTTGTTGTTGTTTTTTCCTGTCAAGTCAATTTTGAGTTATGGTGACCTTATGAATGAGAGACTTCTAAGTACCCTGATTCTTAACTGCCCTGCTCAGGTCTTGAAGACTCAGAGTCATTGAACCAATCCACTTGTAAAGCTGTCTCCTTTTTGTGCTTCCTTCCACTCTGCTGAGCGTTATTGTCTTTTCTGCGAGTAACTTCATACATGATATGTCCAAAGTATGACAGCTTCAGCTTAGATATCTTTGCTTCTAGTGAGATTTCAGGCTTGATTTGTTCTAAGATCCATCCATTTGCTGGTATCTGCAGAACTCTCCTACAGCATCACATTTCAAATGAGTTATTTCATTTATGTCTTAAGATGTTATATCTTTGTATATTTTGGTACATACATGTATATGTATATCTATATCTATCTATTGTTATTTTTAACATACACAAATAACAAAAGGGTAGATAAAGACAAAAATTCAGCACTTGAACAGGCATTAGGATTGGGAAAGAATTCTACACATGGACAAAGACCACAGATGAATGATCTCCTAATTTGCCAGCAGCCTCAAACAAGAGGGTGGGGGGTACTCAGAGAAGGTTCGGTTGATATGGACCCTGATGTTTGCAGGGACCATTCTGCAGGCTCATTCTTGCATAATCAAGTGTTGCACTTTACAAGGATCCTAAAAAAGTCCTGTGACTTGAAATGTAACAATTGCAAACCTCTGAAAAGATACTGGCTGGCATTTTGTCCTGCAGTTATGGATATGTAATTTACAGTTACAGATCCATAATAGCTCCATATTCAATAAAGCTACATAGTCTGACTGTAAGACTACATAAATGGTCCCCAGGCCACCTTAACAGGCAGCAGCTGCATTGGGTGGAGGTCTGTTCAACTGCCAATTGGGGCACAAGGAGAAATTTCTCATCTCCTTCCACCAGTGAGTTGGACTGCAACAGTCAGAAGCAGGACTCTGTTACCCTGATTTCTGGGGTCCCATGGGGGACGCCTCAGTGTGCTCCACGTGATGGGGAATGGAAACTAGCCAGAGCATGAGCAGTAGCAATGCGAGAGGCAGGGTAACCTACTGGGGTCTTTTTACCCAGTTTTTACCGGGTCAGGCCAAGCCAAAAACCAAACAAAGATGTTCAGTAAAATGATTTTATTGAATGAAAGTCTCATGCACCAACACAATCACTCGCACACTCACTCAAGACCTATTAGGAAGCAAAAGAGAGGAAACTGGATAGGGAAATATTGAAGGAGTTGTAGCTGGGGTAATACTGCACCTTTTCCTGAAGTCCTTGGTCCGGGAAAGACAATGAAGAAGTAGAGCTCAGCACGGAGAGGGCTGAGGGTATTACTCAACTGACAAGAAACGGTCTGCTGGGATGACTGGGAGTGATCCAAAGAAACTCTGACAAACTGGGACTATTTGTAGGGGAAAAAGTACCTGGAGGGCTAATCCTTTCCCAGGGAGAACAAAGAGTGTTGCAATGAGAAAGAAGCTCCACAATGGTAACTTCCTTTGCGTGATGAGATTACAAGGTGTTGCCAAAGTCTCCGGATCTTCGGCTGCATTGGGTTGTGGTGGGACTTTATGTAAATAGTCCTTGCCTGATAGGATTTTATTGCTATTGATGCTCAACTTGGGGTAAACACACTAATCCCCTCAAGTCAGCTTCTCAGGGGCTGAGGACCCTTTGTCTACTGTGGGTTTGCACAGCTTGAGGTCTCCTGGGGCTACGTGATGGGGGATTTTACTGGCCTGACCTGTTTTCGATCGTTCGACCGTTGCTGCCTATGTACCCATCCGGGTGACCTCTCAGGCACATTGAATCATATTTTAATATCAAAATTGTAGACCCAGGGACAGAGTTTACCAGTGAGGTAACAACTCTATCACAATTCTTTGCCACAGCCTTGCTCACTGCTGGGAAGGGGGCTGGGAATGTTATCCTTTCCCTGCTTCACCCAGTGAATTTCCTGGCTGTTAGGGTGGGCTGGGCAGGGTGAGGCAAACGCATATGTAACAAATAGTTGATGTAGAATATCAGCAATTTTCTGACTGTACACTTGTTTGTTGTGATATTTAAAAGCTGTGGATTCCTGAATATGGTAACCTGTTTGAGTGGTAGTAAATCTGAGAAGAAGTCACAGATCTGAATGGGGGCAGTGGTATAGTGAAGCCAAGTTTCAGAGGGTCAAAGCTCCAGATCTGCTTGATTAGCAGGGATGAGGATGTTATCTGCTATCCATCCCAAAGATTCCCTGACCTCCTCCCCTTAGCTTAGATGCAGTATTCTCAAAATAGATAAGGGAAGTTAGATTTTCCTTAATAAACTTCTCTTACTATACTCCAAGCTATTTTGGGGTGGCTAGGTCTTCAATGGGCAATTAAGACCTATTAGTTTTACAAAACGTGTTCCTGGTAGAGATGAGAAAAGCCAGGTTGATATGGATCAGAGCAGCTGTCTGGCTTTTTGTTAGGTTTCTTCGAGATGTGGCTATGGGAACTATCAGGCTATGGGGACTACAGGACTGTACTTTATCTTTACAGTACTGGAACATATTTTTAGTGGCTTTAGGGAGAACTAATACAGACCCATAACACCATCACCAGTTGTAGCAATTTATTTACCTTATGTACCATACACACAGCATGTGCCTACACTGACATTTTGACTTATTGCTATGAACTGAGCTCTTGTACATGATTTGATAGTTTAGGCTCTAATTGAGCTGGAGGCATGATGCTGCTGACAAAATGAGTTTTTAATGTTTTCCAAATCTGTTTAGTCATAATTATGCACCTCAGTGGCTTGCTTACTAATAGTTCTGTATGAGAGATTTTTCTCGCTCCTGGTTTCTCCACCTCACCCTCAGGAGTAGCATGGGAGGATCTGTGTTTGGGCACAGCTAATGCACTTTCACCAGGAAAAGTCGATGAAACCAACTTCTAACATAAAATATGCATTATGGATACAGGAAGGCAATGGATTTTTATTGCCTCTTTAGTCACCTTAATCCATGTGTGAATATAAGTTGATAGTCTGCAGCAGTAATTCACATACCCAAGGCTGAAATTTGCTTTTTAGTTCTCTCTCCCTCTTCCTCCCTTTGTGTATAAATCAACTAGAGCTCTGGAAGGAAGCAAGGGAGACAGTCCAGCATTGCAAGCAATTATATTATTGTTACTGACCTTATTGTAATGGTTTAAATGCAAAAGCCTGCTCTGGATCATGTATTTGATTCTCAATCCATCACAATTTCAAAGGCTCCGGTGTACAAACTGGATTGTACTGGCGCTTGTTGGGGTTGCTACTGGGACAAAACTCCCTCCTCCCTCTAATATAATTAGTTTTATTTGATGGTATTTACCTTAAGCTAAGTTTCGCCCACTTGAATGTGCAACTGCTTTTTCTTTGGATGTTCCTAAAAGCCATTCATGTAAAGCAGAAATTGCCTTTCTCGGTTTTTCATAAATAAATAAATGGCTTTCTTTGCCACATTTCTTTTCCTTTGGTGGTGCCTGTGGAGAGTGTTTAAGCCTTTTGTGAAAATGTCTATTGTGAGCAATTCACGAACAGCTGAAATTTTGCAAGCCCCTGATGGATCTTGTTAGGGATTAGAGGCATAACCCACAAGCAAAGATGTGAAGAAAACAGCAATACATCTGTCAGCAAAACAGTTGATGAAATCTGCACTATGTATGTTTTGGCTGGAATGAAAGGAACTGTGTTCCCACCCCATCCACCTCTCCTCCCCAACAGCTCCCCCCCCGCCCCTCTGTGTAGCCTCTGGTAAAAAGACTAGTCATGTTGGTTGTCAGTTGGTTCTTTTAGCACTGGATTTCCTCTTAATAGAATAAATGGCCAGGACATCAGTGTACTCAGTTACAACATGCAGAGAAACTGGCAGGTCAGGCGTGGGATGAAATGACATCTCCACTGTCTTCTTTGAATTAAGCTTGTTTTACTAGCACATAGCCTTCCAAGAAATAGACCTGCGGAATGGAATAATATTTCATAGTGCAGACAGACAGAAACTCAGAACTACATAAAAGCGAGGAAAATGAAGCTGAATTTTTTTGTAGCAAGAATTGGCAAAGGACTAAAGGAAATTGCCAGCAGCTGATGGAGGATGAGAAAACATAAATGTCAAACAATGCAGCACAAGTTGGATAATCAAAATAGATGATACCTAGTTCCTAAATAAAGATGGTGCAGCCTAGACAGGAATATGTTTAGCCAACTATATAAAACGAGGGTGGAAATTATTTGGGTTTACAGGTATTAGTAAACTGCTAACTTCTATTAGCTATTAGTAGCATAGTCAATGGTGGGGGAGTGCTGGGAGGTGAAGTCTTAGAAAGTGTGGAGGTTCACATGATTCTTACCTCAATATAGACTAATAAAACCAAACTAAAGGCTATCTAGTCCAGCCCTTTGTCCAAAGACAAGTGTATCCACTTGTCAGTCCTAAAGAGATAAACCTATTCAATCTTTTCTGTCGGGTTCAATTGCAGTTGTCTGGATGCTTCACAGAAAAAAGACTTGGGTAGAGCAGACTGATTAGAATAGACAACAAGCACCTTGAAAGAGATCTAATACCAAAGTAGTGGCTGTGCTGGCTGGGAGATTCTGGAAGCTGTAGTCTAATGTAGTTTTACCAAGCCTGGAGATACTGGGTTGGAAGGCAGGGATTGCATTTTTGTATGCTGGATCTGAGTTGCCAGCATCTCCAAAAGCACTGCAGATGTAACCACATTAGTCTTAAAAGAAATCACCTCATACTCACATGGCTCATAGACAGCTGTGGAAGAGCCCTGTAAATTTTGCCCTAAATACCCTAAAGGCACAAGATCCTGCTGATCTTGGAAGATTACTTACTTACTTATTTAATTTATATGCAGCCTTTCTCTCAAAGTCAGACCCAAGGCATCTGCCAGAAAGAGTAAAAGAAAAAAGACCCTAGACAATGAGGGGGAAAAAAATACCCAAAACAAAACCAAGTAAGGTCAGCCCTGGTTAGTACTTGGACAGGAAACTGCCAATGAGTATCAGGTGCTGTAGGCTATATTTCAGAGGAAGGAACTGACAAAACCATCTCTTGAGTATATCTTGCCTAAGAAAACCCTTAGGCAGGCAACTTGAAGACACACACACAGAAGTGGCTTGCCATGAGTTTAAGTAAAGAATGGGCTGGGCTTCTTTGGGTGATGGCCATTAGTACACAGGTTGTTTGGGTTGCTATGCATATGGGATAGATTAATGAAGAAACTGATTCATATTAGGTGAATATTTGTCCTGGGATTGATATGGAGGAAAATAACTCTGTGTACCCTGAATGGAACAGAACTGATTAAAAGATAACCCAAGATCGATCTGAGATTGTCTCCAGTATAGACTGGGCCCTGGAATGGAGAGGTCTTTCAACTGGTTTATCTTGCTACCTGGCTGTTTGAAGTGAAGAAAACAAAGACATCATGCTAGCTGATTCGCCTTGATAACTTTGCAAAACTGTAGAAAAAGTAGAAAAACAAAAGACTTTCCTAATCATCCAAAGGAAGAAGAGAGGGGGCTCTGAAAAAAAAAAAGAAGAATGTAGCAACACTTTTAAGATTAACAGGTTTTTATTTTAGCATGAGCATTCATAGGCCATTTCCTCACTACACTGTTGCAGTGCCATTATTTCACCTTCATCATTCTGTGGAATTCTGGAGTTTGTGGTTTACTGAGGCCAAAGAGTTCTCTGGCTGAGAATTCTAAATGCCCCTCCCTAAACTGCAAGTCCCAGGATTCCGTAGGATGTTAAAAGTGGAATAATAGCACTATAACAGTGTAGTACGGAAATGGCCTAGATATAAAACCACTTTTTCAGATACAGTACAGAGTTTAGATGCAGTACTGAAAAAAAACCAGTTTGTCTTCCAGGTGCTACTGCATTCTTTTTCCCCCCTTCTTCTTCCTCCCTTCTTTTTAAGCTACAAGAGATTAATACTGTACACCTGCTTTCTTTGAAAACTATCTAAATATCCAAACACTCTTAGTATATAAGCAGTGATGCCACCAGATCAGGCCTTAGGTACCAAAATCCAGTGCCCTGTTAACCAGAACTGGATAAGATTGGCTTATCATATTTTGAAATATGTGAGAAAATGAACAGAGTAAGGTACGGTCTGTCACACATTGAGCCATGAAGTCTATATACTTCATTACTTTACTACATCCCTGGATATAAAGATGAAAACATCTTTAGCACTTTTATGAAATTTATGTGTTTTTTTTTAAAAGCTTTTTTTTTCACTAGTGGAGAACATCACTGAAATGCATCAACTTGCTGTTTGTGCCTTAAATGAAATTGTGGTTTAATTAATTTTTAATTTTTTAAAATTATTTTTAATATTTTGTTGTTATCCAGTATATTAACATTACTTTCTTTGTCAGCCTTTTAAAGTATCTGCATGCCAATAGTTAGATAAATTCTGTATGACAGCAATACATCCTAAACACTGTATCAATCAGTAGATTACAGCCTGAAAATGTGTGTCTGTACGTTGGTTATCACGGTTTCTATACTGAAACCCACAGTTATGGGTTTCTCTACTGAAGGGATTACTGTTACAATGAAATTAGAATTCTTTGAGAACATGATGTTAGGAACCACAAAAATGTTTTTATCCTGCTTATGTTGTCCTAACATCTGTGGGGATTTTTTTTTCATTTTTTGAGGATGGAAAATGACGCTGTGTTCATCCATCAAGCATGAAATCTACAGTGGATGATGGGCATTTCCTTTGTCAAAAGAGAACGAAGTCATTGAAAGTTCTTCTGGCAGGAAATGTGTCTGAAATAAGTTGTGATGTTTAGCTTTGAAATATGAGAAAGAATCAGCCTGTTTTGACAGGTTTAATGTGCATTACAAAATGTTGTCAATAATGTCTAGACAGGTGACTTCATTTATGTGTGTGTGTTTATTAAATTACTATGTTATGAAGCTTTTTTTAAAAAAAGAAAAAACCAAATGCCAAATAATTTATTCAGGTTGGTTTAGTTCTTTAGCAGATGAAACCAACCTTTCTTTCTTTCTTTTTTTAGATATTAAAAATTCTTTCTTGCCTTTTCCTTTACCACTGCTAACTAGACTATGAAAATGATGTTGCAAGATACCTTATTGTGTTATTTTGAATTTTATACTGAGTAGAAATGACTTTTTAAAAATCTCACTTTTAATTAGAAGTTGCCATCATTTAAAACATTTTAGCCTCCAGTCATTTAGGTAACCATGGAAAATGTCTCTACCTGATGCTCAAAACGGGACTGTTTACTCTTGATTTTGTGTTATAGTTTTTTTTGCTGATTGTGCCAAAATAATGATTGGGAGAATAATATATGGATCTGTAGTTAAGGTCTACAGAAAAAAGTCCACAATGTAGAGTGCTCTTTGACTCCGTGTCAAGTAATTTTGAATCTGATCTTGTCAATATTAAATTGTCAATATTAAAAAGTACCCTAACATCTGACTAGACAACCCCCACATTTATTTCTTGACAAGTACATGGATTTTTGCCAGATTCTCAGACTCTTTTCACACCTTACCTTTTCATGGTGCTGGGCTCACGCGAGCAGCCTCCGGAGAGAGGCTCTCGTGTCCAGGGTCCTTCGGCTCCGCACGAGCTCCCTCCTTCTTTTGCAGTGCAGCCTGGGACCTCCAAGGCTGCACTGAGACAAGAAGCACGACTGGCCCGGCTCCCGAGGCTCCGCACGCAAGGTAAGTGCACATAGGGCCCCGGAGCGATGCACAACCGTGCAGCATTTTTGGCTTCAAGCCGAAAATGAAAAAATGTGTGCGCAGTCCGCATCAGGCCCTTGAGCGTCGCGCAAATGTGAGTGCGTTGTGTGGACCGCTCCTCACATGTGAGCAATGCTCAAGGGGCCCTTTCGCATCGGAAATGCCGTGCGAAAAGGGCCTCAGTTCCCAAACCTGTTAAGCTGTATTAGCAAGTGGATATTAAAAGAATATCTGGTTTCATATCTGTTAACAGTAGTTCACAGTGTGCACATATGTATTTCCTGTTGACACAACCTGCCTCAACTACTTCAAGAAATCTTGATGCTTGCTTACTTGTTTGTATATATAAGTGAAGCTTTTTCCATGATTGAAAACTTTAATTTTCTGTGATTCCAAGCTTGAATAGGGCTTTCTTGTTCTACCTCTGAAATCTATGCCTAATAGCCAGTTATTTGTAGTGTTACATTACAGTTATGCCTGTCAGTATCACTTCAGTGGTGGCAGCAGGCCAAAGAGCACCACCCTCCTCAGGCTTTTATGGTCCCACCAGAAGTCTTTTCCAGTGAGGAGGTATTTGAGTCTCCAGAACCAGAGACTGGTGAGAAGCTGACTGACTCTGCAAACTTGAAGGCATGGACTCAGTTGGAGGATGTGTTTGGCTACAGAGAAAGACTCCTTGAGAGCAGGAACTTCCCCACTGTGAGATTTGTAACCTTACAATATCAGCAACTGAGTTCTGGATGGTACCCCACTAGCTCAGCAATATGAGTTTCACTTCTAGGGCAATAAAGCTGTTGAAAAACAGCACTGTTCTTTAGTTCTTGTTCCTGCCTGCTAGCTCCTGGGACTTGATACCTTTCATTGATCTACCAATGTCTCACCTTGGACTTTGTTTGACTTTACCTCCTGGAATGTCCCTGTTTGGAACTTGATGATTAGATCTTGGAGCATTGTTTGTTTTGGGTTTCAGATTCCCCTTGCCTGGCTAATATATTCCCCCTTTTTTTTCTGGTAGGACTGGGATTTTCTGACCCTAGTGCAGCTTTTGACTTGCCTTCTCATTTTTCTTTTCTGCCTTATCTACTTGTGTTGCAGGTCCTTGGCCTTAATCCATGAGTCTTGTCCCTGGATCCTGCCTGTCCTGGTATATGACATATATCAGTCCAGAAACAGAGTAGCGAATGGCCTCAAAATCAAACTCAATTTTGTACATAGATTTCAGGAGCACTTGGAACTCATTTTTGAATTTTCTTCTAGGCCAGTCCACAGTGCTAGTAGCAGGAGAGCTTCCTCATGCAAAGGTGTACCTGGATGAAATCTAATAGTCTGTTGATGAGAATAAGCAGTGAATATAATATTATTTCTGATTTACTGCAGTATTATGGAAATCAAGGCCACCTACAGTCACTGATGACTTTATACAGTGTTGTCTAGACTGTCAAACACATTACTGTCTTGTCTTGACTTATGCTTCCCTTTCTTTCTCTTTCTTTCTTGGTTGGGTTTGTTTCCCTGATGTGTTTCTTTCCACTCAATGGTAAGTTGAAGTTGAGTTCATTTTGAAAAATACTTCAGTAAATAATTTAAAAAAGAAAGCGCAGGTTCTTTGTTGCCCCAAATGTGTAGTTTATAAAGAATTAGAAGCTACTCAGAGGCGTCCATCTTGATTATATAGAAGTCGAAGCACGTTAGTCTAGGACTGCTCTGTCTCACTTTAGTTTCATGCGTGTTCATTCGTAAGTCCAATCTATCACATTCTGTAGTCCCCTCCCCCCCCAAATCTCTATGAAAATTTATTCTTGGACACATTTCTAATTAAATACACACAGCTGATTATATTTTCTCAGAAAATATACATTTCTAAATGTAGCTCCCTAATGCCACATTTATTAATGAATTTTATCCATATATTTATTTTGATATATTTTAGTACCAAGAAATGCAGTACACTATTCAGAAGTGCAAAATCAGAATGGTAACTTTATTATAGTCTGTTTATTAATCTGGAAAAAGCAATTCAGGTTGGTTCACTCCAGAATGGAAACCAACCTCCTCTTTTCTATAGCATTAATATATCAACTAGAAGTGGGTTTTCCATAAGCAATTTAGTAGAATGAAAGAATTAACCATGAACTGAAAGCTATTGAAAAGAGAGAAGGGGCAGTTTAGACAAACAAAACAACTGAGTCTGACTGACTGATTGAAAAACAAGGGAGGACGATGTACAAAAGGAATATAAACATGTTTTGTTAACTTGCAATCCCAGTCAGAAGTGATTGCAGGATTTTAGTGGTACAATCAACTGTGGCTTGTTGTTTTTCATATCAAGAGGTATTTATCAGGGAAAGGCTTACCGATCATTTTATTTAATTTCATCTTGATATTTTCCTCAAAGGGCATTTCTGCCAATCACCATCCTTCATCAGGTAATCAGTGTTGTAGCAAACAACAAACAAAACAAAGTTAGGTTAAAAAAATAGAAAAGGGGATATGAATGAAACCAAGTTGTTGCTAAACGTTTGTCATAAGCATTTTATTGTGCACACTGGCACGTTACTAACAGACATTCTTACAACTTTTGTTGGTTCTCCTCTTTATCTCCTCCAGTTCAGTCCATAAACTTGAAGTGCAGTATGTAAATGCAAAACGAAAAATACCAGCCAAATGGAGATGCTGCAAAGGGGTGATTTGTCCATATAATTTACTGAAAGTGTGTAAACAAGGATGAATGGAATGGATTGACGGCACTTCTGGGGACCAAGGAGAGAGCAATGTCAGAAATATACACCAGTTGAAGCCCTGAAAACTTAATATAGCGTCATCAAACAAGGTCTATTTGAGAGCAATGGGTGAAGCCAATTACTGTGGAGTAGCCAGAAGTCTACAATAAATTCAGCTGCCTGTCATCCAGACTCCTTTCCCTGGGATAGTGGAAGGAATCTTCAAGTAGTTAGGAAGTGAGAGTTGTTTATTTATTTGAAAACAGTTACCGAATCAGAGACTGACTGGTGCTGCATTTTGTTATGCTGCAGTATTATTTTCATGCTTGGCCTTTTGAATCTGGCAGAACTGAGTTCAAAACATCCACAGAAGAAATACCACAGTTAATCACTATCAGTTCAGTAGAACTGAATTCACAGGAGAGTTACACAGACAGCATTTCTAAAGCAGAGGCACAGACATGTATATTAGTGAACATGTTTGCACCAGTAAACACTAGCATTCAATAAGGGGCCACCATTTAATCAAGTGTGAAGCAGCTATTTGGCAAAACCTGTGTTATACTTGTGCTCAAAGCTGTACAAGAGGCAAAATCAGTTCTTTTCATGTCCCCATTAACTTCAAAGGTACTATGCACAATTTTCCATACCATGTTGCTAGGCTTTCAAAATAGCCCTGAGGAACAGTCAACAGTCAGGAAGTAACTACCTAACAACCAAATGAAAATATTGATTTCAGTTAACCTAGCCATGTGTTTCTCTGTAAAATAAACATATTGTCCATGTTCATAAATTATGTTATGCACACATTTCTGTCTTTATGAAGGGCCCACACCCTGAGATTTTTTTGACATCTTGTGCCATATTTATAAAAGGAACAGCTTTCCCACCCTCAAAAGGGGACAAAAATAATAAGGGACACCAGCCAGCCCTAAAAGGAATACATTTTCTGGCCCTCAAATAACATTTCTTATAATAATGGACACCTGGCAACCCTACTTCTATTGGAATTATTTGTCAGAAATCTAAGACTGCAAGAATTCGGAAATATCACCCAAGGTTATAGCTATTGTTTGATTTCCACATTATAATCAATACAAAGACTTTCCAAAAAGTAGTCTTTCCACATCTGAGACAGAGAGAATATTGCCAAAAAAAGCCTCCTTTGTGAATCACTTTAGTAGGATGAGATGGTCTTCTCCCTGGTATCAGAATTTTGTGTTGGTAAGACTGAAATGGTAGTGAGGACCATTTCCTTTATTTTAATTGCACTTGCATCCCAGACTATTTCACATAAGCATGAGTGGGCATGCAGTTTCACAGCTTCAATATTACCATATTACATTTGAAATCTTAGATGTTGTGAAACACACACCACCAAAATGGTAATTATACATTCATTATAAGGGTACACCAAGATCACTCTTGCCATTTCATTACAGTACCACCCCCATATCCAGATTCATAATCCACGGATTCAGTTACCCTCAGTTGAAAACAGTGGGCAGCGCGGAATCACGCTGCCCACTGTTTTCCCTCCTCCAGCCACAGGCCCAGAGCCCGATGACTGCAGCACCCAGCAGGAAAACAGTGGGTAGCATGGAATCGCACTGCCTGCTGTTTCACCTCCTCGAGCTGCAGGCCCAGGGCCTGATCCTCACGACGCCCAGCAGGAAAACAGCAGGAAGCATGCGATCACCCTGCCCTCTGTTTTTCCCCTCCTCGAGCCATAGGCCCAGGGCCCGATCCCTGCGGTGCCCCGTGAAAAAACAGCAGGCAGCATGGGATTGCGCTGCCCATTGTTTTCCCGGCTCCAGCTGCAAGCCCAGGGCCTGATCCTCATGGCTATCTGTGGATTCCCATATCAGCGGGGGCTCCCAAAACCAATCCCCTGCAGATATGGGGATCATACTGTACTGTCAAGGTCAGAAACCTGGGCGGCAAGCCAGCCTAGAGAAGGGAGTGTGAGAGCCAGCAAAGTCCAGCCAGGAGGAGACAAACAAGCACTTTACATGAGGGAGTTCATTTACCAGAGCATCAAGCAAAAGCCATAGTCAGAGTTCCAAAAGCCAAGGGTCAAGCATCCAGAGATCAATTCAAGGTAGCAGGAACTGGGTGCAAGGAACAGGCAAGAGGAGGACTTGAAAGAAGTTTGCCACAAGCAAAGGAAAGCTTCCAGGCAGGCAGTTATATAGCCCAAGACACAGGTGTGGCTAGTCAGTGCTTCTTGAACTTAATCAAGGAAGCCTCCCTTTGCTCAGCTCTCTTGGGTCTCCGCCTTGTTTGTGGGCTGATTGGCACGGGCTCCAAACCATCTTCAGAATCAGATCCCTGTTGCCCTAAAGGAGCAGGCAGAGGAACGTCCACACCTGCTTGGTCCATGGCAGCAGGGGGAGCTCTTGAGCTGCAGGACTCGTCTCCAGCCAGAGCCACGGGGACCAACAGCTGCTGCTCATCATCTCCACCCTGAGCAACAGGGACCAACAGCTGCTGCTTGTCATCAGCAGCTCTGACAGGGGCTTCAGTTATCACATGTACACGTGTAATTTCTGTGGGTAAGACTGAATGCAAACACAGAGTCACAGAATCTACACTACAAGTTGGAGTCCTTGTCCAGAGAATGGTTGAGTCAGCAATAGGCCTCTCAGATTTTCTGATCCTAATGAGAAAAAATATCTTGATACGCTGAGAAAATGGTTAGCCACCATGTCCGTTTTGAGAGGGCTTTGTGAGTGTGTGTGTCTGTGTGTGTATGTGCAGAAAAATCTTTTGCACCACAACCTCATTTTTGTGCAATAAGCAGGTTTTTTGTTTTTTGCATGGGAAAACAATGTGTTTGTAGACTGTTTTCTGTGCAGGAATGTGATTATGCACAAAACCTAACTCTTTGTGCAAAATTTTGTAAAGTCCCAAATCATGAAAAATCATCCCCAAATAAACTCACATAATCTTACCCAATGGAGAGAAACCTTTTGGAATGATTCATTGTTGGCATGTAATAAGCAAAGATTTACATCCTTAGTTCCCACAGTGACCTTGGACCTCCAAGCCTGGATTGGTGGTTCCTTCAGAACATCTATCCTGCAGTTAGAAGTCTACATCTAAACTGAATGTTCATTGAATTATTGGTGATAAGTATTGACATCATTAGTCTATGCCATTCTGCAAATGGGAGGATAAAAGTGAGTCAAGAGATCAATACACAAAAGGAGATATGGATGGATTGTTTCACGATCCCTTTCATGCTGCATGTAAAGTTTCCTCTCCTAAAAGGAATGGTTTTGAAGGGGCCTTTTTTCTTTTCGCAAGGCAAAGTCATGAACTTGTATACAAGATGACATAGGCTGATCATAAGGAAATTTTTGAAGTAAAGGAGTTAGAAGCAAAGCAGTTGTACTGAGAGAAACATTTCTTCTGTCGTTTCTCATTGCACAATATATTGTGCCCACAGTCCTGAAAACTGCAGCTGATAGACACTATTTCTTTTGAAACAACCAGAATAATGTGTGATAATGTGGGATAACTTGCAGATAAAATGAACATGTGTAGATATATATGTATAGAAAGAACTTCAGAAATACTGTGTACCATTTAAACAGAAATACAATACACCATAGTAGGGAAGACTGTGGGCCAGAAGCCTGTGTGCCATCTCTGCTTGCTGCTCAGGTGGTAACTGATAGGCAGCTTCAAAGCTTCTGCTCCTTATGGTTCTTTATCTGGTTCTGTATATGGCGCTGGTCCTTTATATGGTTCTTTAAACCAGACATGAATGGTATAGCTCTTCAAATAGAAGAGACCTTCAAGCAGAGGACTATCTTCTATCAGCCCTCCAAATAGAGAACTTTGTTTAAAGTGGGACACATGGCTTCCCTACGAACCCTTCCAGGTTCTGCTCTACAATCAGTATTTTGGAGGTGTTCAGATCTAGTGGCATGCTTGTAGCCTCTGTTCTTAGATTGCCTGATCAGTGGCAAAGGTGAGTCCCTGGCACTAACAGGCCAAAGGGTGGGGAAGGAACCATGATGAAAGCAATGACATACAACAGAGAGAGCAGCAGAGGGTGATGGGACATGGTAAGATTTAGAATACCAACACATGCAATTGACTATTTGCAGGGTTATGTGCCAGCATAGCGTAGCAGTTTGAATGTTGGGCTAGGACTTCAGAAAATCAGGTTTGATTCCCTGCTTGGCCATGGAAAGCCACTGGGCAATCATAGGGAAGTTGCATTATCTCAGCCTTAAAGAATGGCAATGCCAAACCCCCTCTGAATAAGTCTTGCCAAGAAAACCCTACAATGGTGTTACTGTAAATCCAAATCAATTTGAAGGGACATAACAACAACAGTCCTAAAAATACTGTGGGACAAGAGGATTTGATGGCCCTGTGTAATTTTTTTTCTCCCAAGAAATGCACTGGTGCAGTGCATAACGTTAACAGGCATAAAGCTATTCTCAGTTGCTGTTTCCTATGAAGATTAAGCAGAACATCTACTTAGTCAGCAAAGCTGCCATGTTGCTGTAAAAAAGAAAATGTGATCCTTGTATCTGCTTGGTTGGAGGAATAGTGCTCTTCAGCAGTCTGATTGAGAGATCCTTTTATTACTGTTACTGTAAAGCAGCAGAGCATACTTGACACATATAGCACTGTTTAATTTCTAAAAAGAAAGATACCAGAGTTCAAGCCAGGCTGTTAGAAGAGTTAGATTGCCTGAGCTTTTAGCCCTGAACTTGTGTGTGTAGTAGGAGCATCTTGGTTAATAAATGGGCAGGGGAATTGCATTTCACAGAAACACAGAATGCTCATTTTCTTTGTTAACTATCCAGTAATTCCAGGCGTGGTGCTGAAAACAAGGCCCAAGTGTGAGCTAAAAGGATCCAGAACTTGGATGTTGAACTTACACAAAGTCCTATGGGATGTCATCAAGATTTTTCTGTCCTCTTTAATTAAACCATGGGAATAGGGCTGACACCCAATGTTTTGCAACTCTCATTTAGAGATCTTGGAAGTAACACATTACTTTGGGAGGACCAAGGAACAAATGATGTTCCTTTTGCAAACAAAATTGACAAATATTAATTACCTATCACTTTTGTCCATTACTTTTTGAAAAGGGCATTAATTTTTTTTCTTTGTGCACTTTGAGGTGTTCCCTTCCAGTTTTAAACAATGAGATACTAAAGGGTTTTGGTAGTAGTTTTCCATAGGGATTTCTTTTCATGTTTTTCATGGTTGCTCCAGTCATGTAGGGATGGGGGGGTGGGGGCACGGGGGGCGGTTTCCTTGCGTGCCAATGTTTTTGGGGCATCCCAGCCCATAGCCACGCCCCCATGTGCCCTGGCCATGCCCCCATGTGCCCTGGCCATGCCCCCATACCCCCACGCACTGCAGCCATGTCCCCCATGGTGACCGTGCCCCTCGTGCCGTAGCCCCGCCCCTCCCACCCCTCTCCAAACACTCCAAGCTCTGCCACTGTGTTGCTCAAGTTGACTTTTTTAAATCAGCAATGTGACTTCAGTATTTTTGAATATCAGTGTTGTTAGGTGGCTTCCATTCATTTGGTTCCCCTTTTAAGCTTTTCTTTGGCTTACAGGTGAAATGTGTATGTGTGTGTGTGTGTCTGAGAGAGAGAGAGAGATACGCAGGGGTCGTAAATTGACTGAAAGAAACTCCCAAAGTAGAGGTCACCTCTCCCCCTCTTTCTTCCCTCCCCACTGCCCCCCAAACAGTTACTTCTGAAGGATTGAAGGTTGATGAAAGATTGTATTGTTGGCAACTGTTAGAAGATGTTTTCATGGTCCAGTAAGTTAATGTTGAATTGGTGTGTATCTAATAACGCTGCCCTTGAATTCTCTTATCTTTTTAATTCCCTTCCCTGTTTTTCTGTGAAAAAAAAAAATAAGAGTTTTATTTTTTCTTATATCTTATGTGATTAATATTAGCTTGTGTTATGGCTGGCTGGTGTTTTAAGGTATGTTCTATGCATAATAAGGATTTTTGCTGTGGATTGTTCTGTTATAATTAATGACTATGTTTATAGCACTCTGTACTACTGGCTTATTCGTTTATATGGCTGTTTTTTTGGTGATCCTCAAAAAATAAAATGTTGCATATTTCATTGTGCTACAAAGATATTTTAATGTATGAAAACCTTTCAAAGTGCCATTCTGAGCTTTTCCTCTTGTTTTGTTACATTTCCAGGACACTAGCCATCTCCCTTATGGGGAAACGCCATTTCTGTAGCCCTGGTTTTCTGTGTGTCACACTCTGCTCTGGCTGGTCAGCTGTTATTCTGTGCTTATTGAATGTAGCTATTCCTTCTTGGGCTTTTGAGGTTCTTATAGTTATTTCTGAAAATGATTGAACTTCCTTAGATAGTGGGGATTCCTTCCCCAAACTGCTGCTACCTTCCTGCTGTATTTCAGTGGTGCTGATTTTGGTCCCCAAGGGCTCACATTTGGAGAAAAAGGTATTTACTCTTCACTTATAGGATGCACTCCAAGGATAGCAGTGGAGATGGATTTCTTTGTTCTTCATGTACAACGTGAGAGGATGTTCTGAAAATCATTGACACTTTTGTTTGATTTACTTGGTAGCCTCACCCCTATTCTTCCTGAGCCTCTTCACCTTTCTCTTCACTTGGAGGACAGAGTTGTGTATGCCACACATCATGTCCTGCACACCCTAAAACTGGCTCAAAGTTGGACAGGATTTCAATCCATGTCCTCCAGGGTCCGAGTCTGAAATCTGAACTGATCACATCAGCTCTTGTACTAAAGACTTTGACAAATCCAGGAGCGTGTTTAAATCCACATATGAATTCAGGAGTAAACGTCCAGAGGAATATCAATTTTGTACCGCACTTTTTTGTGTTTCCACAGCTTCTGTGGTACAGCACCTGCAAAACTGCCTTTGTGGTATTAAAAAAAATGGAAGATGAAATATCTGGAGGGACTACTTCATGTGCTCTTAAAACTTCTAGAAGAATATATCTATTTTAATGTGTCATTATCACTTTATCTTCAGTTTGAGCATTTACATTGCCGACTTCTTCAGCGTATAGTTCACAGTCCATTTTCACTGTACATTTTGTAGTTGCCACATTAGAGATATGTATTGCTGGTAAGTTTCTCCCCCTCATAGACAAATAGTGAATCCTAAACATGTTCACTTAGATGTAAACAGAACTTAAACCATCCATGTGTTGACTGAATTCATGGAAAGGAAAGCAGAATCATGTATTTTGTCCTTTCTACTGACTCCCATTCATTCTGCATGGGAAGCCGCCTTATACCAATTCGGATTGTTCAGCCATCTGACCCACTTAAGAGCTGCACCTTTTAGTTAGGAAAGAGCTATGATCTCAGGCAGGATGACTCTACTGTATTATCCCTCATGCTTTCTATGTGCATTGATTTTTTTAAAACCTGGAGTCATTTTTTAAAACCTAGAGTTTGTTACCTCGCCCTCATTATGAAACGGCACTATCAATGAAGACTATGCATGTGCTTATTTTGAACAAGTGCATTGGCCGTAAGTAAGGGATTGTGAGCACATATCTTTACAGGAGAGTCATCTGTCTCAGATTATAGATGGTATTTTAAATCATGCACTCAGATATTTCAGCCTTCAGATATTTCTGAAGCCTTTCATATGTAAACTCAGGCTATCATTTATCATCTCATAAGTAGCAAGCTGCACTGAACAGATGACTGACACAGAAATGGCCTTGTCATCTGTCAGCAGGCTGCCCTGCTTTTTCTGCTTAACCATTTCCTCAGTTGTGGACAGATAATGGAGGTTGCAGGCTTTCAGAGCACGTTGAGAACAAAATGTTAACTGATTACTCTAAAATGTTTACAGTAGACAGGAGTTCTGAAGAAGGCACGTGTAACTTTAATTCTCCTCTGCACAAAATTAAGGTTGCTGGTGAGGGTCACACACAAATTGCTTCTTTGTTTCTGGCAATCTACACTACAGCTATGTTGTTGTTGTTGTTGTTGTTGTTTGCCTTCAAGTAATTCCCCATTTCTGTTGATCCTAGAGCAAACCTATCATGGGGTTTTCGTGTCAAGATATGTTCAGAGGGGGTTTGCCTTTGCCTTCCTCTGAAGCTGAGAAAATGTGTCTTACCCAAATTGACCCAGTGGCTGACTTAAAAGTTTGTGTGATAATTATTCTTAGCTGTCTGGTACCATAACATTGAAAGCAGAGTGTCACATGAGAGTGTCCTATGGCATTAACATGCTCCACACACACACACACCACATGGGCTCAGCCTAGAGGATAATACATCATCTGCTTAAGAATGATAATGAGAGTTCTAAATTGCCACCTAGACTACAAGCTCATTTTCATTCTCAAGGAACTGAAAAGCCAAAATGTTTTGTTTATGAATTGAACTATTAAGATCTGTTTTCAAAAATCGCCTCCCCCCATATATATCCAGATAAAACTTGTGAGAAGTGTTCTTCGTTTGCTTTTAAATCACGCACATGCTCTTTATCTTTATTTATACTTCATAACTTTCTCAAAACCCAGAACATGTATTAAAAAACAACAACATAATCAAAAGATACAAAACATCAACCTGAAAATAGAATTAAATTACAAACAATACTAAAAACAATTATTTTTTTAAAAAATTTAAAACAGTACAATTAAAATAGTACTGCACACTCTTAAAGCTCTGCCTTTAGAAACCTTCAGCTCTCAAAAACTTGTCAGAATAAACAAGACTTCGCCTGCTGATAGAAGGACAGCATGGAGGGAACTCTGCTAGCTTCCCTAGGGAAGGTATTTGCAAAATACTTTTCCATGTCAAGAGGATAAACCCTTCCAGAATACTGATGCTGGTGGAAATTTCGTTCTAGCACTGTGGAAACTTTCCTTCTCTGTGGCTCTGTCAGTCCATCAGAGCTGGCCCAGAAATTAGCATGTTTACCAAGAAGCACAAGAGGATAGCACGAATAACAGAGGAACTGAGGAAGAGCCATGTTGGATCAGACCAAAGGCTTATCTAGTCTAATGTTCCATTCACACAGTGGCCAAACAGGTTCCCACAGAAAGCCTGCCAGAAGGACGTGAATCCAGTTGCACCCTCTGTCTCATTTTCCCAATAGCCTAGGTGATAAGCATCCTCATAAAGTACCCAGCAGGGAACAATAGAGATTTAGTTTTCTAGAAAAGGAATGTTTACTTGGGGGTGGGGTGGGGGGACTCCTCTCTCACACAAAGCAATTCATAGATTAGCTTTTAAGGCTGTCCAGAGAAGGCAGCAGTAAAGGAGAAATGAGGAGAAAGGGAGGGAGTGGTAGCACAAAGGAGGTTGTATAACAGTCTGAAAGTATTTGAGAACAGGGGAAAAGAAGGGGGTGGGTTAAAGCAGAGGAGACGGCTTAGGTAGCAACAGAGAAATAGAGATAATAATTGTCTTTCCTTTATCACTTTGAGAACACAGGAAGGGAAGGTAATGATTCTCCCAGGCATGAGGTTAAGTCCACAAAAGAGCCAGCTTCTCTCAACCATCCACAAGGTATTGCTAGGCAAGAACTGCTGAATGGAGAGCTATAGAGAATGAGCATAGGAATGTGAAAAATTCTCAGTTTTGCCAGGTTTCTTTTCATTTTATCTGTATTCTCATATCATCTGTTCTTCATTTCAGGTGGTGAGATTTTTGTGTTTTTTTGCTGCATGGAAGTCTATGTGAATTTTTCAGATAGGTATTCGGTACAGTGTATGCTTACCTAGATACTGCTTTTTTAAAAAAAAAAAAATCTATTCACTTGTATCAGAATTTCTCCCCCATAACTGGGCCACAAGGCAGCTGATAAAAGTTACAACAAATATAAACTGAGGCCATTTCTGCATTACTCTGTTACAGTGCTATTATTCCACTATCAACATCCCATGGTATCCTGGGATTTGTAGTTTAGGGAGGGCCATTTACAATTCTCAGCCAGAGAGCTCTTTGGCCTCAGTAAACTACAAACCCCAGAATTCCACAGGATGTTGAAAGTGGAATAATAGTAGTATAACAGGGTAGTGAAGAAATGGCCTGAGACAGAAATAAAAGCATACAAGTTAAAATGTAATCAAACTATCTAGAATTAAAACATTTTAAAACAAATTAAAAAGGCAAGGATAAAAATTGTAAGACAAAAATCTTGTCCTAGTGTACTAGTGCACTTCATTTTTGAAGCACAGGTAGGATTTTGAATGTATTTTGTTTCTCTGAAAAGGACCGTAAGCCTTGCAGTCACTTTCTGAGGTAAGGTGCACTTTGCATTGCATTGAGTCTTAAGAGATGCAAAAATGAGTTATTTCTGTGCCAACCCTAAAATCACCATTTTTAACCCAACGGTTTGGAGCCCTTTTGAACTACACAGTTGTAAAACTTTAACTGCCATGGCTCCATCCTATGGAATCCTGGGACTGAGGATTGTTTGATTTAGAGTATTTATACCCTGACTGTCAGCCGAAAAGACTTCCAGGGTGGCTTACAAATAATCAATTTGACAATTCCTTGCCCTCGTGCTTTTTAAAGTTGTTATTAAGATATTCACCTCCTTAGAAGTGGAAGGAGAAAATATGACTTACTTGCAGCTTTGTTCTCAACTGTCTCTCTTTTTTCAGCTGCCCACTCAGCTCTGCCCAGAATGTGCTGAATGCCAAGAGCAACAGGAAGTAGTGAAGTAGTCTCTGTTCACATGCCAAAGAGAAACTGTACTCCCCTTTACCCGTTTTGATTGGTTGCTGGGATGCCTTAAGCTTTATTCATTAGCTTTGAGGCAATGGTGGTGGTGGGGAGAGATTGTTAAGATGGAAAAGTCTGTATTGGCAGCTGCCGTTTGGCCTCGTCTTTTCTTAAAGGACTCATGCCCTCAAATATGAGCCTTCTGGCATTCTTTTTAGTCTACATAAGGGGGAAAGTTTCCAACCTTCAGAGAAAGGCCACTCCTTTTAATAAGGGATGCCTGTCATCTCTAATTCTGAGGTACAAAATGCTATGTCCACCATTACGTACAGTCCCCAGGGACCTAAGTATTGTGTATATTAAGTAGTGAAAAAATCAACAGGGGAAGAAGACTACCAAAAATATTAAGGCACTAGGATCTCACCTAGTTCCCAACCCCTGACCTGGAAAGAGTGGCCGGCTGGGTGTGGAGATGATATCAATGCATATCAATTATGCATCAAGGTTTACAAGAATCCCACATATCCGTGGCCTCTGAACCATAGAAAGTATACTGTTATACTGCATTGTATGATCAGTTGTTTCTTACAAGGTTGGTGTTTTCTGATGACACATGTGAAGATTGAAGTGAAGCATGGGCACTGTTCTAAGCATTCTAAATGAGGAAGCAATTACAAAGGATCCCGGAAAAGAAGACGAGAAGAATTCAGTATATAATAAAATACTACATTTTTCCTTTGCCCCCTCTTTTATATTAGATGTATATCTTATAATACCTTTAATTCATAATAAGGATCAAATGTACGATTAACTAAAACCATTTGGGATAACACTAGTCTCCAGAGAAAATTCTAGAATGTTCATTTTCCTAGGAAATCTACAAGGCTGTGTTCTCTTTTATGGTGCTCTTGGGAGCTTCTTTTTGTGTTTTGTAAGGCGAAGTGTCCCTGTTGTATCATTGGGACCAAACTCTACAATTTCTACGCCTACAAATCTGTTTTTGCAACTTTTGTTCACCCTTATTCAGTCCCATATTACACCACAGTCCTTATTCAAGATTATATTCATTCAGTTTGCTAGAGCCTTACAGAAAAGAAAGTGGGGACTCATTCACATTCTGTGCAGACAGGACAGTCATGAAACGAGGTTTTTTTCTGGCAACATAATGTTTCAAAACCTCTGTTTCGAGCAGGATGTGCTAAAGATACAGGAAGAGCTTTTGACCTTCAGTAGTTAGCCATTGTTAAACAAAATGGCAACTAGCTATTGCCATGAATGGCCTTGTCCTAATGGCTTTTTCCACCACTTCATAGAGTCATAGTGTTGGAAGAGACCACAAGAGCCACCCAGCCCAACTCTCCATCATGCAAGAATGCACAATCAAAGCACTCCCACCAGATGGCCATCTAAGCCTCTGTTTAAAAATCTTCGCAGAAGGAGAGTCCACCGCAGTCCAAGGTAGTATATTTAGATGGAATCTCTTTTTTGTAGTTTGAATCTATTCAGTGTTCCTCATTTGTAAAATGAAAGCATTGTTTGGCTTTTTAGTAGTTCCCTTGCAGTACTTCTGACCCCATCTAGAATTCTGTATTAGAAACTCAGATCTATGGATATGTTCCTCTGATCACCAGGCAATATTCATAACTGGTCTTGGCTTTTTCCACTGGCTAAACTTTATCTGCATCTTTATGGAAATAAGAATTGGCATGTTGCTCAGTGCTTCTGCTTCAAGACAGCACAGAAATTATATCCGTTGACTGGCAGCCCATCTCCCTCTATAGAGATGGAGAAAAGTAATTCATTCTAAATTCCTAAGGAGAAATACCCATCACACCTCAAGCTCATTTGCAAGCTTGCAATTTCCACCTTGGGACTCTAGTCTAATTACAGAGCCTAAGGCTTTAACATCTGGCCAGAGCCTTTGGTTTTATCATCTGTGAAGTTCTTGTTTCTCCCTCCATCTCATATTCTGTAACATGTGCCTGATGAAAAGTGCAGGTGGAGCGTCAAAACCTCACCAGTTTATGATATCTAATAAAGGCGTTACCCAATCCTAATTTTTGAGTATGCTCTTCAACCCTTGGCTGATTTAAGTAGTACATTGGAAAATTTGCTGAGCTTGGAGAAGTCATTTTTTAAAAAAATTATTATTATTACTACTAGGGTCCCCTAGTTAGTGGCCATGCTGCTTGAGAAATTCTGGAAGTTGTAGTTCAAAAAATCTTTCCCAAGGTCTGCCCCCAAGGCATCTTTTTTAAAAGTCTCTGGAAGACAGACCTCCATATTCGTGTTTAAAAAAAAAGGAATTAAATCCCATAAGAATAAAACTTGCTTGGCTTCTCTCCCATTTTAGGAACATGAAGGATGATTTTAGCTGCTCCAGATCATTAAGAAATGAAGAGAAGATCTGCTTACATAACAATAAAAATGCAATGCTGCTAATTAGTTTAAGAATGTACTTACAATTAATGCATTGGCTGGTTATAACCAATATGAAATCATGGGCACAAGCCATGAAAGTGCTTGTACCTTCTGAGTAGCTTAGGCTATGATGACAGAAGATGAATTACTAACTTACAAAAGTGACTTCTTTACTTGTGTTTCACATGGAGGAAGCATTTGACAAGTATCTACTATACATGAAAAATGCTTGCATTACCATTTCATCTCTTTTTCTCCTTCAAGCATTCTTAATTCCATTCATTTCCACTTTTTTGCGGCTGTTTGTTAAGCTTGGGTGATGCTGCAGTGAATCAAATGAGTGGGAAAAGT
This sequence comes from Cyclura pinguis, assembly GCA_030412105.1. Taxonomy (NCBI): domain Eukaryota; kingdom Metazoa; phylum Chordata; class Lepidosauria; order Squamata; family Iguanidae; genus Cyclura; species Cyclura pinguis. The sequence continues at coordinate 43,940,564 of CM059604.1, forward strand.
TATAATGCCTAATTATACAACTTGCTGAATGTCTGTAAGATGAACAATAGAAAGTACTAGGTCTACTTTACCCATTTAGCTTCATTTAAATGGTTCTTGGCATCTATGTTGCATTAATGCGATAACTTTTGTGTAGCAATTAACAAACTGTGGCATTTGGAAATGTTCAGGCAGCTCATCAGGAAAAGGCTGTGAAGTGGATAGTTAGTCTTTGTTCATGTACTGACTGCTTGGGATTTAAAGCCCCATCCTCGGCTTTCTCTAAGAATGAAGAAAAAATGAGCTAATATTCCTAATAACAAATGCAGAGTAGCCACGTGCCATTTAGGTCCTGAAATAGTTTTTGATAGCTCTGCAAATGTTGACAGATGTAATTTCCCCCCTCAAACTCCAGTAATTACAAGTTAATTTAATTTATAATGAAATGCATAGCTGGCTGGTTTGTGATCCCTGGGAACTGGCCATTTCTTATTTGTCTCATTTGTTCATTAGTTTTCTGAAAAGAGATACGTTTCTGCAAAGAACCAGTCAAGATGGCACTCTTGACATGGGAAGCATCAAGCCCCTTTCCATCCATAAACCTTCGTGCTGTCCCCCTGGCATAGATTGCCTTCCTAGTTTTCTTGTATTTAATGGGAATTTCTGTAAAAGAGGGGAATTTTGTGCTTGCAGATGGGGTGGGATTTGGCAGAAGGAGATTTCCAGAGACGAAACAGAACACTGTGGCAAAATTTGAAGAGAAAGTCTACAGTAGCTTTTAGTCATAGATTGATCTACTCTTTTTCTTCAGATTTGGTGGTGGTATATCAGAGACCTACTACATGACACAACCTGCTATCCCTGATAAGTTTAGTGATTCTTTCTTTTACAAAGGTGCACAGAATTGCATGTGACATATTCTAAATGTAGCTGTGCAACAGGAATTTACCAACATTAATCTTTAAAACCCATTTTCTAATAGTTCCTACCCAGTCTATTAGCTTCTGTCACCTTGTGCTGATATATTCAAGTACCCTTCTGTTCACTTTTGTTTGTAGTTTGTTTTTTTTTTTCCTTTTTTCCCCCTTTTGGTTATCCCAATCTGCATCTCCTGACTTAACACTCAGGTCATCTTATTATATGCTTGATATATGGACAGACTCTTCTGAGTTTTTCGTAGTCTAATTTGGATTTTATACTTGTCTGTGGGGTTCATCACCAGAAACCACCATCACAGTAGTAGTTCTGCATCCACACCATGAATATAATAAAGGAAACATCCCAGAACATTTATTTGTAGTTGTAGTTTGTAGTTACTTCCGTCTTGTATAAACACTGCACATGTGTTTCAATACTTTCCTGTCTATGGATTGTATTTCATGGCGTCACTCTGCTGGCTCCAAGCCTCTGTTGCTAGTGGACTTTTTGTATGGCTTATCTTTGCTAGTGGATCTTTTATCTAAGCTTGGCTACATCCCTATATATTAGCCACAGTCTGGTCATTTGCTATGAATGAATGACAATCTATTTTTGTGTGTGTGATGCTCCTATAATTTAATATTTATCTTTTTTAAAACACCAAACTTTAGCCTATTGTGTTGTGTTGTGTTGTACTGTGTTGTTTTAATTTTTCTGGGGTATTTGTAACAGTGTATTGTAGGTTCTGCATCTGTTGTGCTCCTTTCTTAATGCTACTTTTCCAGTATGTTATGCTGTCAAGAAAAGCTGCACATCAATACCCTTTTATATTATACTAGCACAATAGATTCAGATGTAATAGTGTCAAAGCACAAATTTTGTCTTTACTGTGATTAAAGTTAAACTGGCAATTGTCAAGAAACACTGTGTTTCTTTATCCCCTCCTCTTTGTTTGATCTGATTTAGACAAATGTGTGACATGTTTTGGGACAGTTGGATTTCTTCCTACATTTTCCTCCTACTGTCTTTTTTCTTACTTTTCTTTCCTATTCTAACCTTTTTCAAAAATTGAAAAAAGAAAAGAATATTTGCATGTCAAACCTAAGTAGGATTTGTAAAAGCCAGTCACTGAGCAAACACATGATAAATAAAGGGTGGGGAATCATGTGGCCCTTCATTTGTTGTTGACTTACACCTCCTGTCAGCTTGAAGAAGCATAGCTAATGGTTAGGGAAGCCAGGAGTTACAGTCTAACATCATCTTGCAAGGTCACATCACCCCTGTGATGAGTAAATGGGAATGTTGTACAATGGAGTCATTGTAAAGAAAGCTCACTTGTGACTGAAATCAACCATAGTGCCTGGACAACAGCAGTGCCAGAACATTGGTTTATACAGGAGTGCAGCCACCTTGCTGATTTTTTGTTCCACCCTGTGAATTCTTACATAATGAATGTTCAAGAATAACTGATACATATGATAGCTTGTCTGTGTACTGGCATTTTGGGTTCTCAAATGAAATCTAACACTAGTGGGCGGAAGTACCCCTTTATGTGCCTATATTGTGTGGTGTGTTTAATCATTCATGGCTGAAAAGGAGCTGCATGCCATTATTCACCAGGTTATATTAATAGCTGCCCATGTTTCACTCTCCTGCTGCAGAATGAAATATTGGAACAAAGGCGTGCTCAGGGATAATGGAGTCTGTTGGATAAATATGTATTTCAAAGAGGACACACATCATTAGCAAATAGTAAAATCTTATCAGATGAACATATTTGCCGAGCTGAAATCAGTTTCCTCATTTCCAAATAATGTGATATAGCAGGACTAATGGTCAGAATGTGGCTGATGCAGAGGTATTTGCATAAGGAGATCGCACTCCTCTCTCCCTCAGTTCTGTGTGTCTGCATACATACATTCATTCTCTCTGTTTCTCCTTTTTACCCAGTTTGGCTTAGTGTGACACTGAGGGATTTACACACAAGAAAAGAGTGCTGGGAGTTATGTGCAGTCTGTACCCCCTTAATCATGAGAACAAAGATCATCACTATCGAAGATGCTGAACCCTTGTCCATGACAGGATCAACACCTTGGAGAGCTCTTCTAAGTTCAGACTAAACTCATAGAATCATAGAAATGTAGAGTTGGAAGAGACCACACGGGCCATCCAGTCCAACCCCCTGCTATGCAGGAACACCCTCAAAGCACTCCTGACAGATGGCCATCCAGCCTCTGCTTAAAAACCTCCAAAGAAAGAGACTCCACCACACTCCGAGGCAGCATATTCCACTGCTGGACAGCCCTGACCGTCAGGAAGTTCTTCCTGAGGTTCAGGTGGAATCTCCTTTCCTGCAGCTTGAATCCATTGCTCCTTGTTCTGGTTTCTGGAGCAGCAGAAAACAAGCCCTCTCTCTCCTCTACATGACATCCCTTCAAACACTTAAACATGGCTATCATGTCCCCTCTTAACCTTCTCTTCTGCAGACTAAACATACCCAGCTCTCTAAGTCTATTCTCATAGGGCATGGCTTCCAGGCCCCTCACCATTTTGGTCGCCCTCCTCTGGACCTGCTCCAGCCTGACCATGTCCTTCTTGAATTGGGGTGCCCAGAACTGGACATAGTATTCAAGATGAGGTCTAACCAAAGCAGAGTAGAGTGGTACCAGTACCTCCCTCGATCTAGACACCATACTCCTATTGATGCAGCCGAGAATTGCATTGGCTTTCTTGGCTGCCGCAACACACTGCTGACTCATGTTCAGCTTGTGGTCTATTAAGACTCCTAGATCCCTTTCACACATACTGCTATCCAGCCACGTGGTCCCCCATCCTATATTTCTGTATTCCATTTTTTCTATCTAAGTGTAGGACCTTACCCTTCTCTCTGTTGAATTTCATTTTGTTAGCTTTGGCCCAGCTCTCCAATCTATCAAGGTCATTTTGAATTTTGATCCTGGCATATTAGGAACCCCTCCCAATTTGGTGTCATCTGCAAATTTGATGAGCATGCCCTCTATTCCTTCATCCAAGTCGTTGATGAAGATATTGAACAGCAGTGGGCCCAGGACAGAACCCTGTGGCACCCCGCTAGTCACTTCTTTCCAGGATGAAAAGCAGCCATTCGTGATCACCCTTTGGGTTCGGTCGGTCAACCAATTACAAATCCAACTAACAGTAGCCCTGTCCAGCCCGCATTTTACTAGCTTCTTTGCAAGAATGTCATGTGGAACTTTGTCAAAGGCCTTACTGAAATTGAGAAATGCTACATCCACAGCATTCCCTTCATCTATCAAGCTAGTAACTGTATCATAAAAAGAGATAAGATTAGTCTGGCATGACTTATTTTTGAGAAATCCATGTTGACTTCTCGTGATTACCGGATTGCTTTCTAAGTGATTAGAAACTGACTGCTTAATGATCTGCTCCAGAATCTTTCCGGGTACTGATGTCAGGCTGACTGGACGATAATTATTTGGATCCTCTTTTTTTCCCTTCTTGAAGATGGGGACAACATTTGCCCTCTTCCAGTCTGCTGGAACTTCTCCTGTCCTCCAAGATTTCTCAAAGATTATAGCAAGCGGTTCCGAAATGACCTCTGCCAGTTCTTTTAATATCCTGGGATGCAATTCATCTGGCCCTGCAGACTTGAATTCATCCAGTGTGGCCAGGTATTCCTGTACCATTTCTCTACCTATTATGTACCTCATTTCCCCTGCTTCCTCACCTGCTCCCCAACCGCTAGGTTGAGTGCTTGTATCCTTCTGGGAAAAAACTGAGGCAAAGAAGGTGTTAAGTAGTTCTGCCTTTTCTCTTCCCCCTGTTAGTAATCTGCAGTCTTCTCTGAGCAGCGACCCTATCGTCTCCTTCTTTTTCCTTTTGCTGTGGACATATTTAAAAAAGCCCTTTTTATTGTTTTTGATGTCTCTGGCCAGCCCAGGTTCATTCTGTGCTTTAGCCTTTCTGACCTCCTCCCTACATCTCCTAGCTACTTGCTTAAATTCTTCTTTGGTGGTTTCCCCCTTCTTCCATTTCCTGTACATGTTTCTCTTAACACTTAGCTCAACTGAGAGTTCTTTAGTCAACTATTCTGGTTTTGTCAGATGCCTTCCATTTTTCCTCCTTATTGGCACAGTTTTAGACTGTGCCTTCAGTATCTCCCTTTTAAGGAACTCCCATGCCTCCTGAACTCCTTTCCCTTTCACTGTTCTTGACCACGGAATTACAGCCAGCAGCTCCCTAAGTTTACAGAAGTCCGCTTTTTTAAAATCTAAGATGAATGTCTGGCTACACTTATCTACTCCGTTCCACTGAATGCCAAATTCCAATAGGGCATGCTCACTCCCCCCTAAAGATCCAACCACTTCTACCTCATTAACAAGGTCATCCCTGTTGGTCAGGATCAGATCTAGAATATTTGATCCCGTTGTGGTCTCTTCCACCTTCTGGACCATGAAATTGTCTGCAAGACAAGCAAGAAACTTGCTGGACCTTGCTGTCTTGGCAGAGTTTGACTGCCAACATATATCCGGGTAATTGAAATCTCCTATTATTACTGTATCTCTCCTTTTTGAATGTGCAGTCGTTTGGTTGAGGAAGGCGTCATCAAAGTCCTCAGTCTGAGCTGGAGGTCTGTACTAAACCTCCACCAGAATATCCCTATTGTTACGTACACTGGAACCACCAGCTGCTACAGGTTACTTGGAGAAATGACAGAAATGGACAACACTTCTGTGATGAGGGAGATTTCACTTACAGCTCATCAGGACCATAATATATATTTTGCTATCTTCTATATGGTTCCACCTAGAGACATGAGGTGGAAATTTTTCCATAAATTCTGTGATGCTATTTTTTTATTCTGTGGAAATGTCAGTGTGAATGAGTGAAGCTGGAGGAAACGCAGTTATACTTCAGGAAAAGAAAGTTGAATTGTATCTCCGTCTTTAGGCATGTGTCCCCAAAAATAGCATTCTTTCAAAGGTAGTCATTTCTTCCTCAAATATAAGAGAAGTATATGCTATTCACTTTACCTTATTACAAATATTCCAGTAAAATAATTTCACACAAAGCTCTGAATGCATTCAAACATAACACTTAAACCAACTCTGCTAAACCAGATAACATTACTTAGGGCACTGAAAATTTTTTTGGAAAACCCACATTAATAACACAGTTTTTTCCCCCTGGGACATCAGGGGAATGTGGGCAGGGTGCTGATTTGTTTGAAAAGGTGACTGATCATTTTTTTCCTTGAAATGGTTCCTTAAACAGATTTTTGTTTTGTGTTCAGAGAGTAATCGCAATAGGAATGAGAAGGCTGCTGATTTTTGAAATTATTTGAAAAATTGTTAGTGATGTTTCTTCTTTTCTTTATTTTGAGCATGTTGTGGTTTGATTTATGAATCAGCTTGATATATTTGCTCTGCAAAGGCCCTTTCTACGGTGCACATACTTGGAGCTTGTGATCCAGATTATAAGCGATGGTCCATGCACGGCTGTGTGAATGGATGTTCCAGAGCTGTAGCCGTATGCATGGATATAAAATTAGACCTCTGCCCCCACAAATTTTCCTTCATTCCTCAGATTTCTAGCATTACAGAGAGTGAGAAATTGGAAAATATTTATATCTTGAACTCTTATATTTGCTTTGTCTCTATTCCCCCTTTTCTTTGGATACCTATTTCTTTTTTTTTTTTTTGATTTATCATTTTTGTATATCATTTTAATACAAAACATATATTTAAAAAAGTTTCTCTATCATAGTTTTATCTACATACATGAAAGTTTACTGTATTTTCTTATCCTCCTACACTTCTACCTAAAATCTTAGTATTAACTTAAATTTTACCAGTTATTTATGTACTTCAACAGTTGTCTTTTAATAACCTTGGTTTCAGGTCCTTATGTACTAGATATTCTATTAAGTGACCTTAACACTTTAATACATATTTTCTTAAAACCCTTTGGAATATAATAATGTATTTTCCCCCAACTACTCATTCTCAAATGCTCTTTATATATTAATTATAATTTGTATTGGAGGTAATTATCTATTGGAGACTACTCGTTTTTTATGCCTTCTTCTGTTTGGTTTCTTAATTTTCTTGAAAGAGTATCTGCTATTTTCATCTCTTGTAGACTTTGAAACCATTGCTCCATTTTGGGAACATCCTCATTTTTCCAAAATTTGCAAATTCTATTCTTGCAGCTATTGCCATATATAGTATGATTCTCCAGTACTTCTTGTTGGTTTGATTATCTATTCCATCAAGTATATTTAATAAATATATTTTTGGGGTCATAGTGAATTGAATATGAAAGATTTTTTCTATATTTTTGTGTATTTCTTTCCAGTATTTCGTGTCTTTGGGCAGGTCCACCACATATGATATATCGTACCAGTCTGATCGTTGCATTTCCAACATCCTTCTGTTCCAGTTTTGTATATTTTTTGTATTTTTTCAGGAGTCATATACCATCTATGGAAGATTTTGAAATAGTTTTCTTTCAAGTTTTGTACTGTTGTAAACTTCATGGTCCTCTTCCAACTTGATTCCCATTGGCTCAACTGTATTGTATGTCCAACGTTCTGGGCCCATTTTATCATTTCATCTTTGACTGTTTCTTCTTCTTTATCGTAGAGTATTAATTTCTTGTATAATTTTGCTGTTAGATGTGGTGGATTGTCCAATAAAAGTTTAATTATTGGGTTCATTTCTTTATTAGTTTCAAACCCTTGCAATTTCAAGTCTATCTGGAATCTCTCGTGAAGTTGTCGATAGGGGAACCAGTTCAGTTAAATTCCTTCCTCTTTAAGCTCTTCTCTGGTTCTAATATTTAGTCTTCCTGTATGGTCTTGTAAAGGCTTAACTGAAGTTTTAAATGTATGGTTGGCCCTCCACATTTGCAGGTTTGACTTTCATGGATTTGATTATTTATAAGTTTCTCCAGCCCTTGTCCCCCTCCATCTCAAGCACTTGCTTCCTGGAGGAATCTTCCTTCTCGGCAGCTGTAATCAGACCTTTTAAAACACTGTTCTGGTCATCTTCCTCCTCCACCAACAGTTGCTTGGCCAGCTAAGGCTGGCTCATAGCCCAATGTCTCAGCATCACAAGCCTTCTCAGGTATGCCCCCCCCCCCAGATACTGAATGAAGGAGATAGGCAAGAGAGATGAAGTATAAGGCTATCATGTCTTCTCATCCTCTTTTCCTCTTCTTTCCCTGACCTGGTTTGGATCCTGGGTGCCTGCTCTCCCCATCATTCCTTGGCCCCCTTCCCACAGTCACACACATATTTTGATATTTGTGATTTTTCTACTCTTGCAGGGGTCTTGAACCCCTAACCCCAGCAGATGTGGAGAACTGACTGTACTAGAAATTGAGACTGAAGGAAAATTTCATTGGGTGAGTTAAATTCTTATTTGGGGGTAATACCCTCATTTGTTAGCTACATTTGTAGGTATTTCTCAATGACAGCAGGAGGCTGGACAACAGAGTCCTTTGGTACTTCCAGCACTATGGTTCTGTAAATTACCAGTTTTCCTCTGTAGATGGAGAATGAAGGTAAGAATGAAGGCAGTAGACATTTTGATGACAAGTCTCTTGCTTTGTGCTTATGACTTGTGCATGTTCAGGGACATTTGGAGATAACCATAAACACTACATACAAAGGCTAATAACATTTGCAATTCAGTTACTGCATGGCCCAGACTGTGTGGAGAATTCCTGTTCTTGAAAATGGCATCACAGTCTGCATTATTAGGATCACTCACATAGTATGTGATTACAAACCATGCATTTCCTTCCTGAAGCATTGCCGTGTGGTGTGCAATGCTTGGATTCATCCCTTTTTGTTGTTTAACTTGCATCTTTTGGGAGCTAGAACTATGATGAGTTCAGGCTACAATCACTAAAGTGCTTGCTCGCCAGCCAACCTGAATGCTACTGTACATTTGGAGACAGTTTTCAGTTCTTTCTGATCACAACTGCCTCCACATGACTAGCCATTCACATGTTACCATAGATCCTCAAATCTAAAACACAACTACAGGAGAGAGGTGGTGAGAGGGGGAAAAATATGGAAATACAGAAAGCCAATACTCTTGAGGAAGCTGTCTTGGAAAAATAGTTGTCTCAGTCAACAGCAGAAATGTGATATTTGTTGTGGCATACATGTCTTGAATTTCATGGCCTTTTAGACCTCAGTTTGATCTTCTCTACCTATGTCAGACAATAGTATCCCAACAGGACCTGAATGCAACAACACCATCATGTTGTTGTTCTCTGTTAACTGGAATTATCCCATACTACTTCTGATCCTGAGTATAAAATATGGCCATCATGGCTGATAGCCACTGATAGCCTTTCCTTCATGAACATGGCTAATTCTCTTTTAAAACTCTCCAAGTTGGCAGCCATTGGTACATCATGTAGATATAATTCTATTAATATTCATGTGGAGAAAGCTAGCTTTTCTTTGCTTTTTTTGAACTTAGCTTTCAAAAATAAATTAATTCATTAATTCATTAAGCCTGAAACACACCTGTCAAATTAAAAAAAAACTGCTGGAAACTTAAAATATGTGTATTGTCAACAGATGATAAACAGCCATTGGGCTTCACATCATGTTTTATTCCTCACTCCATCCATTTATTCTATGGAAGCCATGTCCTTGTCTTTTTCTCTGAGTTCCTGCAGTCCCCTCACATGGCCACCAAACACAGATTAGCTATGGATAGGTTTTGAAACCAGCAAGCAATTGTTTATTGCTCTCAGGTTTTCATTCTTTGCGATATCCTACTGGGAGCTTGAAAACACATTTTTATTTCCTTATGATTTTGCCCTTTTCTACTTCAGAAAACATTGATTCTCATTCTCCTCTAGAGTGGAACACAAGACATCATAAATGCCCTTTCTTTTCCTTGCTTGCCTGTGCATCCACATTATTAATATCAATAGAGGGTTGGTTAACCTGGTGCTATTTCTAACATTGTTGAAGTTGTTGTAACACAGATGGCAGAGCCTGTGTACTGCAGAGAAATGCTGGTCCCAACAGAGTCAATGGCAATTGCAACAGAGTTATATGGTCACAGCTTCCAGCTTGAAGCTGGAAATGAGAATCCCATTAGATAGGGTGGAACTGGGGAGTGAAAAAATCCTAGAAGTATCCCTCTTGTTTTGCTAAACCCCAACAGATGAATGTTGGCAGGAATTTCTGAGTGGACCCTCCTTACATTCATCTCTCAGGATCTCAATATATGTGTCCCTTTCCATTAGTTCTTGCCCTGCATAGTAAGTTTATGGGACACTGCTGACTACCATAGCTATGGTAGTTTGATTTGATTTCCCCTTTCTCAATTGGCTGCATTTTTGGGGAAGATTGTTATAGCTCACTTTGTTCACCCTTTCACTTATGCTGCCTGCTACACTGCCTTTTCTACCTCATAACACTGTGACTTCCTTCCACTCTTTTCCTGTGCTTATCAGTGCTCCAGTGAGTGAAATATGAGAAGTACACTTCTCTGAGATCTCCAGGGGCCCATCCTATCATGAAATGGAAGCACACATTACTTGCTAGTATATAGGGAAGTTGAATCTTGGTGCCATCAACTAAAGCCCATCTTCTGTAGGAATGTAAATACTTCCTATGATTTGTGTGTGTGTGGAGAAAGCATTTCTTTCAAATGTGAAACACGCTGTTGAAGAAAAGATTAACTGCCATAAGCTTTTCACATTTTGCAAAAAAAAAAAAAAATGCATTTTTCCCCCCACAAGACATTGGTACAAACAAACATTTTGCAAAGATCCTGAAATGCAAAGAAGAAAGGAAAAAGCACACAAACCTTCATAATCTTACCCTGCAAAGAGAAAACTTCTGAAATTCTTCATTATTGAAAGCAAGCATAAAATAAGCAAAGATTAACAGCCTCATTTTCAGTCAAAACTGAAGTAAAGGTAACCAGATAGCTGAGGGAAAGAAAAGATAGGATGTGCTACCTCTGACTATATGACTAAGGAGATAGAAGGAGATGCATAGGAAGAAGTGAGGTTAAGTCTGAAAATATGGCTAAAAATGCATTGGAATAGCCAATACAGAGAGAAATCTCTTCTCTGTTTCCCCTAGTGGAATATAGTCACTTGTGGAAATGTGGATGCACCTTTATTCACTTCCAACAAGGTCTCTGTAATGATGTCTTAGAGGTGAACTCCTATTGCCCATTGAGAGAAGAGCCTAGAAGAGGTAATGAAGTCAGATGTTTTACCCTGTTTCTTTTGTCCTTCAACAAGTACTTCTGCCACTGAAAATGTGAGAATTATCCATTAACTTGGGCAGAGCACAGAAAAAAAAATCCTTTTTTTTTCTGAACTACAACTCTGAGAATCCCTAGCCAGCTTGACCAGTGGACACAGTGGTCGGGAGATTCTGGATTCTATAATCTAGAAAGTTATTGGGTTAGCAGTGAAGCCTCAAGAAGTGGATGCCCACCACTGCTTGGTGCCAGCCATGTCCTCTGTCTCCTTCGTGAAAGTGGGCATGTAAGTCTGTTTCTGCTGTCAGCTTGGCTCTTGCTGAACAGAGCTGATTGAGCACAGCATATCCCCCATTGAATGTAATAGAGTTACAGTGATTTATGCTATCGAAAGATCTAGTCTTGGTTGTTTCATTCTAAATTCTGAATGACTAACTCAGTGCTAGTGACAGAGAAGATAATACATGATATGTGAAACAACAGTAGGTTTTTTTAAAAAAAAATCATAGTGTGTCAGATTTTGCTTCTTAATGCACCAGTGTTCCAGATTTTTTGGTGTGGTATCTTTTGTTTTAAAATTCAACTTCTAATGCACTGAGGACAAATTGTTTGGGGTTCCTTTGCTGTGAGCAGGATTTAAGGTTTCTGCAAGTCTGATATGTACACTTCTGATACTACGTTTACCATGGTTACAAAAGTTCCCCACAAAGTGTGTCCCTGCTGTCAGGTAAGTATGGCAACTCTGTGTGTGTGTGTGCGCGTGGATGTGTGCGTGTTTCTCACACATCTCTGCTCCTTTCTGAAATAATGAATAATGGTCTTTGTATTTTAAAATGGCATTTCAGTGACTCTGCTAGATTGAGCTATATTTCTTCTCCACGAATATATTCGCATGGTGATAAACTACTTATGGAGTCTGCCTTGGGGGTCTGTTTAATATAATGGACTTTGATGCAGAAGAGCTACTGAAATTTGTCAGCCCTCTTTGAGAGCAGTTATACCTTGCTTTTTTGTAATATTTTCATTTATACATGCAAAGCTTTAAATATCCACCAAATAAATGAAGCACGTATTGCTCCTGAGGGGCTCATCAGTTTAAAACTGTCAAAGCTGGTAGGTTAGGGAGCAATATTAGTCTCCTCTAACAGGGTCTTTCCTACGTTACGATCATGATATGGGAGTCATTGCAGTAAATGGCCTTTGCTGTTCCTGTAACAAGAATGTTTTAAGACAGGTGAATTCTTCAGCCCTCCAACATCATCTCTCCCAAGAAATGAAAATGTGGCCATAGGCTTTTCTTACACAGCTGAAATATTCAGTCATTACTAGGGTCATGTAGAATCAGAAAGGCTGAGCCCACTGGTGTAGTGGTTTGAATACTGGACTCCAACTGTGGAGAACAGGTTTCAAATCCCTGTGCAGCCATGGAAACCCACTGAGTGACCTTGAGTACACCAGACTCTCTGAGCCTCAGAAGAAATCAAAGGCAAACATCCTCTGAAAAAATCTTGCTAAGAAAACCCCATGATAAGTTTGCCTTAGGGTCACTGAAGTTGAAAATGAGTTGAAGGTGTCAGAGTTCAATTCCCTGCCCGTGCCTCCCTGCCAACAAAGGAGGGAAGGTAATAGTACTTGCCCAAGAGGAGGAAGCAGGTGGGGGGGGGTGTCCAGTGCAAACAATCAAGGGGAAATGCTGAGCTGAGCCAAAGTCAAGGTCAAATCCGAAAGGTCCAGAACACTGAAGGTCAGTCCGAAAGGGTCAAAAGAGCTGGAACACAAGAGTCATGGGCTTAAATAGCGATTTGCTACAAGCAAACATCAAGCCTTGCAGACTGACTTATATGCAGACAAAAACAGATGTTATTCATCATTGTTCTGTTTACTTAACCTTACCCAAAAGGCTTCCAAGCTGCTCGTTTCTGTCTCCTCTGTGACTGGAAGCTGGGGGGCAAAGGTGAATTTAATTCCTCTAAATCATTGCTGGTTCCCTCTCCCACTGGCACTGGTTGCGGCAACTCAGTCTCAGCTTATCTTTCAGCTCATGGGAGTGTTTCCAAGATAGTTTGGTCTATCACTGGCTCTGTTTCTGGCACAACTGCTCATTGGCCTCAGAGCCATCATCTATCACAGAAGGCACACAACAACAACAACAACAATGACAACGACAACAACAACAAGAAAGGGCCTAAATATCCAAAGCCACCACATCCCATCTGATTTTGGAAGCTAAGTAGATTCTGCTCTGATTAGTACTTGGATGGGATGCCACCAACAAATACCAGATGCTGTAGGCTATATTTTGGAGGAGAGAGCTGGCAAAATCACCTCTGAATTTTCCTTGGCTAAGAAAACCCTTTGAAATTCATGGGGTCACCATAAGTTGACAGGCGACTTGAAGGCACAGGCACAACCAGGGCAAAGGAAGCTCTCATGGCGGTCTATTTTGCTTTCTTCTATCCCACATTTTAAGCCTTTAAAGCCAAGACTTTTTTTCCACCCTAAATTTTAAAAAATCACAAATTTTGGTAAACTCATAAAAAATTAATGGCAACACTTTTTTTCCCCCTCCATTTGCTGTAGGCAAATTAAAGAGGTAGCATAGAAATGTATATCTTTGTATATTTTGTTCCCAAAGACAGGCTGTTTTTCTCCTCACGGTGAGAAACGGATGAAAACTGTGCAGTTTTTGAATATTGCACAGTTCAGAACTTATTCTGAACTTGAAAAACAAACAAAAAACCCCACAAAATATATGGTTTTTAAAATGCAACATTTTAAACATTAAACAACATTTAAAACAACATTTTCTTCCTAGAAAACAAGTTTCCTGCACAGAAAGCAGTACTTTGTGCATAGAAAACAACATTTCTGCACAGAAACCAGTAATCTGTGTAGAAATGTTATTTTTTGCATTTTCTGTTTTATGTTGTGTAGAAATATTGCCTTTTGTGCAGAAACCCTTTTCTGTGCAGAATGACTCCCAAACAGTAAAGATTCAGACCCCTCTAGGGTTCTCCCCATTATGATTTCCTGACACTCAAGAAATCCATTGTTCAACATTTTTTGAATATTATTTCCTTCCCTAAGATAGGGCTATTCCCAGAAGAGAGAGGATGATGCTGTACCTGCTGGCTGTATAGCTTTTACAGATGAGGAACCTCACAGAAAAAAAGGTCAGCTCCAGTTTAGCACTAGAATGCACGTGGATTCACGCCCGGACATTTCAAGAAGCTCTTAATGCTCTAGGCCTGAATGGATGAATCTGCCAGATGCAGTTTCCACGTTCATTATTTTTTCAATTGAAGGTATTTTACAGTCCTGATTATGAGGAAGTCTATAAATGTTGGTAAATTATGGACAACAATCAGAAAGAAAACTAATCTCCTCTTCTTCTTTGTCCTTCTGCATGGTTTCAAGGAAGAGATCTGAAGTTTTAACTTCACAAACAGCACAATGCCAGACAAGTGATGATCTTCAAGTGGTTTGCAACATGCAGATGGCCAGTGACTGCTCACAGAGATGGATAATCATAGTACCAAGAAAACCCCATGAGAAGTTTGCCTTAGGGACACCATAAGTCAGAAAATGACTTGAAGGCAAACAACAACAATCATAGTGAATTTGAACCATAGCTTAGGGTTCAGATACAACCCTAAACTATAGTTAGTAAAAAATGGATGTGAAGCCTTCTGATCCCCTACTTGTGGGGGAGAAAAAGAGCATGAAAAGAGGGCATGGAATCAAGGAGCACATGATTCTGAGTCTCTGCAGTTCATGCCCATCAGAATAAACAATTGTCCCTCCAGATATTTTCACTTTTGTTTCCCATCTCTCACACCCAGCATGGTCACCCAGTAAAGGTCTATGGGAGAAGCAGAGCACCACCTCTGGTCTTGCATAATGTCTCTAACCAGCTCATTTGTCTGAGCATGGGACTGTGTGTTAACAAGAAATGGCAAAACAGGAAGGAAATAATTGTGTTTCTGGGTTAATGTTTGAAAGGTGAAATGCATCCTACTGTAGAACAGATAAATGACCTTCCCATACTAGATCACAATGGAAAATGTTAATGTGACTGACTTCTACTTTGTCATTTACACTACCAGGAAACAAAAGATTTTCAGGTCTGTCCTGGTCCTGAATTGTATTTTCAGATCTATTACTTCTCAATAGTGATAACTGGTTGTGTAGCACTCAGCAAATAGAAAAAGCAGCATTGGAACTATCTCTTTTTTCTGAACACTGGAGAAGGTTTTCAAATAGTTGCTGGCTCTTGAACATCAAATGAAGCACTTCTTTTAAATGAATTGCATTTATTTTTTTAAAAAAACTTTTAAAATTTTTGATTGATTTTTGATTGATGTTTAGAATGATGGTGGTAATAGAGAAAATAAGATACAAATCAGAATGAACTGATTATTTCTTACAGGTATTATTTACATAATATAATAAGTTAAGCTAATTAAATGCCAGGCCATTTGTAAGACAAAACTCAGATGAATTGAACAGGTCAAAAGAAGCAGCGATTAGTTATGCATGTGTAATTCAGTTAAATTCATATTTAGAAAAAGGAGATGTCACATCAGGTCAACATTTTATTCCTAATTACTTTTTCATACTAATTTGTCATACAAAATTGCTAAGAGCGAACCATACATCTCATTATAAGTTTCTCTTAATTTTTTGAAGGTTTATGTTGTAGGAATTTCTTGGAGTAAATCTGAATACCTGTGAAAGAGATGTGTGTGTTTGAGAACTGGATGTTTTGTTTTTTTTAAAATCATGGTGGGCAACTTGTGAGGATCTGGTGGCCACCTTTGTGCCTTTGGGGATGTTAGTGGGCCACTGACCCACCATCCTGGGAAAAAATTGCACACAGAGTGGTAAATGACACTGTGAAGGTTTTCTATTTAAATGTAAATTTGCCCCTCTATCCTATTCTAGAAAACATTCTTTTTTAAACAAAGTGGCTGGATTACCATAAAACAGGCTGGGGGAATTATATCAAAATGGCAAAATGTGCCCCCTAGCAGGCTTATGGTGGAACAGTTTTTTATTGGGGGATAATATAATGTTGGGCAGCTTTATGGAAGATGATGGGATTCTGGACTTTCTGCTTTTGAAAAATTAAGTTCTTTCTCCAGTCTAGGAGGAATCAAGCAGCTTCCTTGTTAGATACAGAAGGCCAGTAAAGAGAAACATGACTGTGCTGATACCAGCAAAGGTGGACACTGATTTTTAGATGGCAAGCTTGATTAAATCAGTAGATGGAGGCAATGCTCTCTCCAGAAGGCACTCTGGAAAATTGTATACTGAGTGTGTTAAAATTAACAAACTTTGCTTACAGACTATATGGGGAAAAAGATTGTAAGGAAGGCAGGAAATAGCCATAAGGAAAGGAACAAGAAAAAGGAGAAGTAGAAAGTAGAGGTTAAAAGCTCTAAAGAACAGACATTTTCAGATGCTGTTCAAACATTGCTACAAAAGAGGGGTATTTGCTGGAGTGTTCCACATAAAGGAGATAGCAAGAAAGAGGACAAACAGGAAACAGAGGAACTAACCTAAGGTTTAGCGAACAGATATTGTCAGGACAAAGATGGCAAATAAAAAAGAACAAGGAAAGAGGAGGAGATTAGTGCTTGCATGTCATACTAAAACCTGGCTTACTTGTCCTATAGTTGTGTCAGGAAGACTATGGCTAAGCAGGAAATACTTCTCTGTCTCTCTTCCACCTCCACACTCTGAGATACCAGAGAAGTATCCCAAAATTGCTGCATCAAGAGATTTAGCAGCTAACCCTGTTCACACTTGCATCCACCAAGGGAAAAGGCATGTGAGCAGAACTCTTTAAGGTTCAAGGTCATCCCAAGAGAATGATGCTCACCTTTAGCTGTCCTTTCTCTTAAACATTTCTGGTAATACTTCCCTATTTTGCACTTTTCCGTCCACTTGGTTCAACAAAACAGTTGCAACTCAAAGGATGTGAAACAGATGGGAAGCAGCAATCTCATCAGAGTGATTAAATTGTTCTCCTTGTCTGATGTGCATTACCCTAACAGGTAGGCATCTCCTTAGAATTTGGGAGAATTATAGCTCAAAGAAAGTCTGCAAGAGAAGAGTAATGACAGTATCTTTTCACCTATGTATACCAGTATTAACTGTAGAGAGGACTTCAGTTAAAGTTAAAACAGAGCATTTTATTTGAATTGACAAACATACAAGAAATCAGACACTTTTAAGAGTCACACAAAGCTATTGGAAAATGAGGTGAGAAAAGTTGAATAGAGAGAGATTAGGGGTGAAAAGGGTGATAGCTACAAGTCTTAAAGAAGGATGTCACTGTCATGCCCTGCCTTGGAGACCCTGGCAGTGAGGAGGAGGATTCTGAATCCAAGGCAGAAGTTTCCCCAGAGGCAGGAGTTTCCCAAGAAGCTTGCTCAGGAGAAGATAACAAGCAACAGCAGGGGCCTGAGCAAAGGGAACAAATATCAGAGGATGAGACCACACAGATGCTTACTGTGCAAGAGAGACAATGTCAGAGAGGCTGTGCCACTCAGCATGTTTAAGTAACAAATGAGCCCTAATGAAGGAACACCTGTGGTGACAGCATCAGTAGATAAAGGGCTTTCAGCTGGCCTTTTCCTTTCAGGGTTTGCAGCTGATCTTTACAGTCATGGAAGCCTTGTGCCAGGTTCTCTTACATCTGGACTACCTTGAACCTCTGCCTGCTTGACGACTACTTGGATTTGCCCTTTAAATTTGTTTGCTTTGGAACCTAAATGTGATAACTGAAGCCCCTGTCAGAGCTGCTGATGACAAGCAGCAGCTGTTGGTCCCTGTTGCTCAGGGTGGAGATGATGAGCAGCAGCTGCTGGTCCCTGTTGCTCAGGGTGGAGATGAGTCCTGCAGCTCAAGAGCTCCCCCTGCCGCCATGGAACAAGCAGGCTTGGACATTCCTCTGCCTGCTCCTTTAGAGCAACAGGGAGCCAGCTGTGATCCTGCAGATGCCTTGGAGCCTGTGCCAATCAGCCAACAAACAAGGCGGAGACTCAAGAGAGCTGAGCAAAGGGAGGCTTCCTTGATTAAGTTCAAGAAGCGGTGACTGGCGACACCTGTGCCTGAGCTATATAACTGGCTGCCTGGAAGCTTTCTTTTTGCTTGTGGCAAACTTTCTACAAGCCCTCTCCTTGCCTGTTCCTTGCTTCCAGCACCCGGCTCCTGATACCTTGGATTGATCTCTTGGCTCCTGACCCCTGGATTTTGGACTCTGACTACAGCTTTCACTTGTTGCTCTGGCTTAGATAAATGGGCTGCCTTTGAGTAGTTGCTTGCTTTGACTCCTCCCAGCGGGACTCTGCTATCTCTCCTTCTCTCTTTTCCAGGCTGGCTTGCCAGCCGGGTCTCTGACCTTGACACTAAACTATGTTTGGACATTTTCCTGCTCTTGCCTTGTGAGTAAACTCTGATGTGCCATTTGGTGATAAATTGTCTGCTCTGCCATGGACATAACAGTCACTGCGGAGGGTCTCAGACAGCATCTGAGGGTATCATGGAGGAGCAGCACTCTGGACTAAGTCCTATGTGCTACAATTGGCTGGGGTCAAAGCTAGGGTTTTTATACCCTATTTCACATCCTGAAAAGATGTGTAGACAAAGCCATAATGGCTTTCCTACTGCAAAAGGGCTCCAGAATGTCACTCTGGAGTGACAAAACATTAATGGATCTCATGACAATCTCTTAATATTCAGTCAGATAGGGTGTATAGGGAAGATCTCTGTAGGGTAAGATCAACAGATGGTCTCGGATTGCTCACCAGTCTGGGCAGTTCATCTTTCATTGTGTTCAAAAATGCCAAGAGCTTGAAACAGTAAAGGGATTAGCACAAACTCATCAGCATCAGATTTTCTACATAATCCTATCTGATCTTTCATAATCTCAAACGCATCTCTGACCAGTGTAACCCTGAACACATTCTCTGGTCAGTGTGACCCCCAATCATGTTCCCCTGTCATTAATAAGTTCCATTTATGAAAATTGCATATCTTGTAGGAGGGGTTGTAGGGTATTGTTACTAGGCCATACACCCCCACTCCATGATATGGTTTAATTGGTAAATATTAATTGGCATGAAATATGAATTATGTCCTGCTACGGCTGAGAAGTCTGCTGGCAAAGAGGAACTGGCTGCACATGTGCTTTGCAAAACTAGGTCAGATCAGGACCTCAGGGCATGGCTAGGTCGTAGTCAAGTAAGCTTCAGTGATAATGGACTTGTAAATGTCCCCCAATGACTCAATGTTTAGAAATAATAGCTCCTGAGACTGCAGCCATGGAATGACTTATTGTCTTTGACCCTCTTCCTCCGTCCAACAAAATCCCCCTTTCGTCCCTTCAGCAGTTTCTCCATTAAGGAGCTATCATGATTCCTATCAGTCCTTTGTCACCAAATGCTAAGGCCATTAGTTTATTCTGGACCCCATTGTCTACTCGCCAGAGATCCATTAACACCTTCTCCCTCAGGACAGAAAAAGACTATTTAAACTCTGGCCCCAAGCCAGAGAACTTGTAGTACAGTAGTACTCTGGACATGGGCTGTCACTCTGCTGCTCTGTTTCCCATTCTAGTACCACCCTAGGACTCTTAGTTTGGGCCACATCAGTTTGTCTCTTCTCTGTGAATAGGTAAATATCACTCACTTCACCCTAATAATTTTTCCTCCTTTTTCTTCAGTTAACCTTGTGTGATTGCAAGACTGCTTGGACCTTGCGTGTGTGTGACTGTTAATTCCCCAGTAAAACAAATATTCATTGAATTAGTGGCTCATGTTCCTTCATTCGTACTGGTATACATAAGTGTAAAAGATCCTGCTAGGTTACACTCCCCCCCCCCCGGCCTCCCCTTTGAGCTAATATTCCCCACTGTTTCACAAAGGCACTGGCATCATGGGTGGACCTCAGAATCATCCACATTTTGGGGTAAAAAGATGGTAACACATGCTTAGTAAAACTTGATATTACTGCACGTAGACCAGCAAAACCCAGTACAGCTACTGTTTGGGTACACAACTGAAAGTAGTACTGGAAGTCTTAAGGAAGGAGAAGGACACTCACCAAAAAGCCCTCAAAGCCCAATCCATACTCAAAGAGGGAGAAGAAACAAATAGCACTTTCTTTGCTGAAATACACTGAAATACATGCCTAAACTCTAAATAAATTTAAGGGGTTGTATTGACTGTGAGGCATGCAAAGACACTTCTGTAGGCTGGATTAGGCCACTAGCAAAACTATCCACAAGCATCAGAAGAACTGCTGTCCAGTTGACGCTACCAAGCAGGAACATCCCTATAATATGCCAATGTGAAAGTGACAGATGCCGGATGGAAGGGGGGTGCCAATGCGTACTATTCCCCCTCCTTGTGTTTGGCAACCTGGCTCAGAACAAGGCAGAGTTCCTGGATAGAGGCTGAAATACCACAACATTCTAAGCTAGTTTTGTTATTAACTATTTCTTTAAAAGTATGGGAAACACTTCTTGATCTCAGAGAAGTGTTTGTATTTTTTATTGTGAAAATGCTGCATCAGTATAAGTGAAAGGTTGTTCTTATCTCCCACTTGGCAAGTCACTTGGCTACTAATTACCTGCTTTTCAATGCAGATTGAGCAATTCCATACTTTACTAGCCAGGTTTGAAATAAACTTGGTGACAGAGAGACAGATAGTTTTTCTCTCACAACATAGACTGTGGCTTGAAGTGTAACTTGAAAATTTGATCTGGTTTACTTGTGGTCAGTTTTTTGTGGGGTCCTTTGCCTGAGGCCACAGAAATATCCTGTGCTATAACTGTCCACAAGGAAAGGCTTGTAGTGCCATATAGAGTGGTTGTGAGCCCAGATTAAATGCTTTTGGTCAGAGTGGTTTCTGCATTTTTTGGTGAAAATGTATCAGATTATAATGTCTCCAGCCCTTAGAAATAATATCATTTTTCAGAGTAATAACTACAATTTGCTATACAAATCCCAAATTCTTTTTTATTTTTGCGGGGGAGGAGGGAGGAAGCTAGATTAGAGGTTGTGGAGACATGGAAATAAGTTGGATATTTTTCAACATATGAAAAGCTAGGCTATTGTTTATAGATATTTTAGATAAATTGACAGGTCAAGTGTATTAGCTGAGAGAAATAATCCATATCAAACAGAGTTCTGTGATGCCTAGTTTCCTTATACAGTCAGTCCTCTACATTTGCTAGGGTCATGGCTCAGGACCCCGCAAAAGTGGAAAAATCACAAATATCAAAGTGTGTGTGTGTGTGTGTGTGTGTGTGTGTGTGTGTGTGTGTCTGTGGGAAGACGGCCAAGACAGGGTGGAAAGAAAGGACACCCGGTGTCCAAACCAGGTCAGACAAAGGAGAGGGAAGGGGGTGGATCAATATGGTGGCCCTGGACTTCCTCTCTCTCATCCCTTTCCTTCCTTGGCTGTGGGGGCATCAGGAGAGGGTCTGTGGTGCTGAGAAGTTGAACTGCAAGCTGTCCATAGCTGGCCAGGCAGTGGTTGGAGGAGGAGGAAGACTAGAGGTGGGTTTTTAAAGCTCTGTGCAGCCTGATTGGACCTCCCAAGAAGGAGGGTTCCCATGGAAGAGAACTATCTGAGGTAGGGGGGCAGGCATTGAAGGAGTTCGCAAATAATCAAATCCTTGAAAGTCAACCTGCAAATGTGAAGGGCCGGCTGTAGTTCCTTAGTTAATGGTAATAGATAAGATTATTGTCATCCTAAGTCGTGCTTGAATTTCTGGAAAGATCTAACATAAAGGAAAAGCAACTCTATCTAACATGACACATTGGAACAGATGATGAGTTGTTATATTTTGATTGGATTATAGTTTTCTTTTTCTTTATTTTGAAAGGTCCATTGTGACAGATGGGTGGTTGTTCTGTGTTCTTTTAAAAATATAATCCTTCCTAACAACTGCTCGGATTGAATATGCTAAGTTGTGGAAAACTCAGCAAATACCTACAGTGGAACAATGGTGGGGTACACTTATAGAAAATAAAAATGCTGATATGGTCTCTCAGAGACTAAAAGGGAAATCAGACGAAGAGATACAAAGAGAATGGCAAATGGTAAATGGAAGTGGGTAATTGCTGGGTATACAGATGGAGATTGGTTACTCATGATGTAAGATAAGATATGAGTGGGCGGCAGGGTATATATCGTGATGTGGCAATATGGGAGGGAAAGGCAAGAATCAATGAGTAAAAAATAGCTGTAAAATGTAGTACAGTATTATATATCTGAAAAATAGTTTGTAAAGCTAGATCTCTGTGGAAGATCAGAAATATGTCAAGTATACTGTCAGTTACTATGTATGTTTTTTATAATGTGAAATGGAATAAAATGATTTAAAAAAAAATATAATCCTTCCCCCCAGCAAAGCCAGGGGAGACATGCCTCTGTCATAGGCTAAGCAAATTCTAGCTCCATGTCCATGACTCCACTGGCTACATATCTCTGCTGCAGAGGCACTCAGTTGGATCTGATACTTCGTGGGTACTGACTCAGTTGGATCTGATACTTCGTGGGTACGTACTGCCTGACTCACCTGGCACCATATGGCCACTATGCTGTTTCTCTTTATGAAGCTATTGCTGAATACGATTGTGTGGTAGTAGTCGTCATTTCTGTTGTAAATGATCTTCTTGGGCCTATAGAAATATTCAAAAGTGGCTGTGTAACTTGTGGCGCTCTGAGTAATATTGGCCTGTGCCATCAATGGTCACTCACTATTGGTCATGCTGGTTAAGGCTGATGGAAGTGAAAGTCCAATAACTCTGGAGTTGCAGTTGCCTACTTCTGTGCTAAATGAATAAACAGTAAATAAAACTGATTTTCTCCTCTGCAATGGCTTTGACTGCCATTTATTCCTACATTTTGCTGGGATACCTCCCCATGCATCTGTAATATCTAAATGGAATAACGTGTATGTGTATATGTGGTCACAATCTATCAACAGTGCAAGAAGCTGACCTCATTTTCCGAGTCTTCTTTGTGTTTGAGGTACAAAGTGAGGTTACAGAACTTAGAGCATAAGCAAAATCTATTTAATCCCTTTCCAATAATTACGCTGACTTTTGCAATAGATCAGTTTAATTGAATAAACCATTTATGCTGTGTGTGCATGCTTCCACGTGTCTCTTCTGTCCTCTCTCTCTCTCTCTCTCTCTCTTTCTTTCTTTCTCCTTGCCAGCATATAGAAAACATGCAAAGTAAAGAAACAACCTTACTCAGTTCAGGATATTCCCCCTACTCCCTACAATATTAATAAAAAAAATAGTTCCATAGAGATTTCAAGTCAATATCCTTGCCTGCTTTCAGTTTTAGGAGAGCTTGCTACTGGATCAACACTTTTACAGCTGAGTATACAACTTGCTGTTTTCTAGCACAATCTGATTTAGGAGCTAACCTACATTTTAAACAGTCCTCACATTACATGAGTGTTCTTATTCCATTCTCTTCAACAGTCTTGGTTTGGCAGGGATAACACCGGTTAATACCCTGCTGTTCTACTTCTTCAGCTGCTTTTGAAATGTCCTGATTTCTCTCTCCTTCTCCCGCTTTCCCCCTTTCTCCTCATTTTACTTCAATTGCTGCAGACTGAGCTCAAAGTGCAGAAGTAGGCCATTTCCACGCTACACTGTTATAGTGCTATTATTTCACTTTCAACATCCTGTTGAATCCTAGGGTTTGCAGTTTAGGGAGGGACATTTAGAATTCTTGGCCAGAGAGCTCTTTGACCTCAGTAAACTACAAACCCCAGAATTCCACAGGATGTTGAAAGTGGAATAATAGCACTAAAACAGTGTAGTGTGGAAATGGCCATAATCTGTGCTCAGTTAATTCAGAAGTTTCTAAATTAGAACATAAATTCAAAGGTTTCTCTGCTTAAAATAGAAGTTTTGTGTGTCTTTCCTCATGAATGACCTTTCCACTCTTATTGCACGGTCATATTCTTTTGACCGCACTCCGATGTGGCTGAGCCACTCGTGCCTGGTAGTCGTGTATGAAATGTTAGAGGATATATGTTATTCTTTTTTAAAAAAATGGTTTCTATTTAATAGAAAAACAGAAGATAACATGGGGATCCAATTATTGACTTGATCAGGATAGGGTAGCAGGCTGAACTTTTAGACTTGGGTACTAGGCTCTGTTCCCCAGATTTCAGATTTTAGCCTTGGATACAGGACCTTGTCTGGCCCAACTGAGCATCTGAGACTGTACAAGTTAGTGGCACTTCTTCTCATTGTGCCTTATTTGAACGTTCTACTTAGTTTTAGAAAAGTAATTGCTTACACTTTTGGTGGAACTACCCTACATTGTGCCTGCATCTTTTTACTGCAGTGGACAGGTGAGAATATGACAAAGTAGAGAGCCTGTGAGAGCCAGGGTGTTGTAGTAGTTTGAGTATTGGACTAAGACCCTAGAAACCAAGGTTTGATTTCCTGCCTGGCCATGGACACCCATTGGGTGACCTTGGGCATGTCACATACTCTCAGCCCCCAGGAAAAACCCAGTGATAGGTTTGCCTTATGGTTGCTGTAAATTGGAAACAACTAAAAGGCACACAACAACTACACAGAAGAGGATTCATCCTTGAGTGCAGGTTTCTTGGGTTGTGCATGAGAGTGGATGGAACAATCATACCACTTTATTACAAACTTTGGTAATATAAAGAATAAAGAGGGAGGTATGACTCAGTTTATATCTGCTTTTTGTTAGTTTCATATGTATTCAGCTTCATATGTAATTTGGTCCAGTGCACCAATTTTGCCTGCAGCTTTCACCAGTTGTGTAGGGATGGGAGGCGGGGGGGCAATTTGCACCAGGTGGAAATGTTTTTGGGGCATCCTGGCCCGTAGCCATGCCCCCATGTGCCCTGGCCACACCCCCGTGCACCCTGGCCACACCCCCACATGCAGTGGCCACGCCCCTCATGCCATAGCCCTGCCCCCTCCCACCCCACCCCCTCCAAGCTCCGCCACTGGGTTTCACTAACATGCTCAGTTTTATTTGCAATTTTTGAAAAGAGCACTGTATCACAAAATACTGAGGAGTACACAGTCACCCACAGTTCACCCAGGAAGGGTGGATGAAGTTCAGACCAAATTCAGACCAAACGAAATTCTCTGGCATTCATAGAAATAAACAGAAGTTGGTAGAGATGTCCACCATTGCCTCTTCTCAACACAGAAAAGTTACTAACTTTCTGTTAGGTAAAGCTCAGTCTACATCATGAGCCTGGCAGCCAGAAATTTGTTTCAAGATCTCGCATCTCTCTCCTCTTAAACATTTTGGATCCAGTTTAATACAGAATTATTGCTGGATACAGAAGCATAGATGAGGGAATAAAATGAAGAGTGTGAATGAGGGAGGCAATGGTGAAAAATCAACCATGGGACCCTTTCACTACATAATTAGTGATATGATTACTTTAACTTCCATGGCAACATCCTACGGAATCTGGGGATTTGCCATTTAGGGAGTGCTATTTAGAATTCTCAGCCGGAGAGCTCTAAAGTCTCCCTAAGCTATGAACATTAAGATTCCATAGATGTTGCCATGGGAGTTAAAATGAAATCATACTACTATAAATGTGTAGTGTGCAAGGGCCCATATTTGGGAGGAGGCAAATCAAACAAGCATGATGTATAGAAAACGTATGGGGGTTACATTTGAGTTGGCAAGGAACAATATCTTACCCTCCAATTGTCCTAATTCAGCAGGGACAGTCCCAATTAGTCCTTTGTCCTTCCACTTTTTGAGCGGCTTTCAAAGTGTCCCACTTTCTCTTTTCTTCCATTTTCCTTCTTCATCCTAGTGTTACTTCGGTTTCTGCAAACTGAGTTCAAAGTGCAAAAGTAGTTAATTAACTTAGCAGGGAGAGAGAAAGGAGGTGATGGTATCTTGCCCTTCCCAGTAGGTTCAGGCAAAAGCAGACATCTTCAGCCTCTCCAAGGCCATTTCCGCACTAGCCTGTTATAGTGCTGCTATTCCACTTTCAACATCCTATGGAATCCTGGGGTTTGTAGTTGAGGCAGGGGCCTCAAAGGTCCCTATCTAACCCCAGGATTCCATAGGATGTTGAAAGTGGAATAATAGCACTATAACAGGCTAGTGCAGAAATGGCCCCAGTTGTATGTTCTTCCTCATTAATACTTTTGCCATGTTGACCCCCTCTAATGTTGCTTGGCCACACATGTCTCAGTTTTCATCGGTGAAACACTGGCGGGTCTGGGATATGGGATTGCAATTTCGTACCTTGCATCCTTGTCAGAAGATGTGAGACAGGAAGATTTGGCTTTTTCTATGTTTTATCCTACAATGCAATAGATAATGGTAAAGGACAGAGGAAGGGAGAGATACCTTCCAAAACTTTTGGAGGAAAGGAAAGGTGCTGCTGTATAAGAAAACTACAGCTACTTTTCTTCTGCCACAAGCAATTCTTTTGTTTATGGATAAGACAACTTATACGACTCTACCTCTAGGTGTAGGAAACCAATAAGAATTTCTGTGGAACAGCTTGTGTATTTTCAGGGTCTTTACCTTCTTGCAAAGTGGGTACACTCCTTCTGAAAGACCATCATGACCTTTCATATGAAAGACTCTGTATTCTGAAGTAAGTGGTAGTTCTGTTCAAAGTTGGCTGAATGTGTGTTCATTAGCATGCATGAAAATTTTGCAAATTAAGTTAAATAAAACTGGTAATTGCACTATTTGACTGCGTGATTCTGAAGCTGTGTGCTTTCATCAGTGGCCATCGGGGAAACGGAGTGCAAATTTACTTGGCAGATTTAAGATGCAAAGTTTGGCCTGTTCTTCACATTTAAGCATGCATTTGGAGCACAAAGTCAGTCTTGTGTTTCCACAATTGCTAATGGAGAGCCTGGCATGAATTAATGCATGTTTATGTGTGAGAGTGGTTCAGTGTAGCTTTTAGGTCCATTGATGAACAGGAAAATATAGACCTCCTTATTACAAGAACAATGGGAAGTCATAGAAATGGAAGATTTTAACAAAGTTTAACAATGAAAGGGATTCCACAATTGAATGAGTTGGGCAAAGACATCTTGCCCCTAGTGTTTACCCAGCCTTTTCTTGAAACCCTAAACACAAAAAGGCAGTATTTTGTCTTTGGATGTGGTTAGGGAACCACTACCCACTGATTGGCAATGGAGTACTATTCATATTAGCCCCAGTAAATGGGAGTCAGTGGTCTAGGACCATCTGGAGGGGCGTATATTTCCCATTCCTGTTCTAGGATATTACGTTTGGATTTTCCTACTACTTAATTGTCTTCTCTCATTGCAATTTTACTTGCAAGCTATTTCTAAATTTAGGGTTTGACACAAACAAATTAATGACCATATAATTTTTTTTAATGCACAAGTCTGTCCTCTTTGTGTTGTACTTTCTTTTTTAGTGACTTGTAACTGGCCACTATATTCTCGCTCCCAATTGACTGATAGGGTAGTAGTGTGTTTCCTTCAGTCTTCCCTTAGCATTAGACCAATTTTGCAATCCTCGTTGTGCAACAGGGCTGGGGAACACAAAGCCCTCCAGTTGTTAGACTGCAACTCCCATCTCTCCAGAATTTTAGCCATTACAACTAATGATGAGGCATGGTGGGAGCTGCAGGCCCAAAATATAGGAAGGGCTACCACATATTATCCATTACATTGCCTTCTGACCTCTTGTACTGCTGTAGTGTAGTAATAGTATCACACACTATTAGGGCTACCAGGCTTCTCTTGCTTTAAGGGATGGCTGTGATATTTAACTCACTTTGAAAAGGAAGACTTGATAGAATGTTGCCTGGCAACTGCTGGATAAAAGGGGGAGGAGCAAATGCCAGTGGCTAGCCAATTTCTGCTCAGAGAACTCTGAGGGGAGGGTCCTCTTTGATGAAGGAAAATTCCTTCTAAAAAGCGTTTTACTTCTGGCAGTTGGAGTCAGTTGCAGACAGACAGCTGGGAAACAGCTGGAATCAGTTGTCTAGGGGTTTCTGAGCAATGAGTGTTTGAGTGGATCTAGGCAAAGGGTCTGACATAACTTCATTAGAACAGTGTTGTTTGATTCCAAAACCTGAAACCTGAAAGTATTCATTCTTCTTTTATTAAATAAAGTTATCCTGTCAGTTATTTTGTAAAGCTGATTCTGAGCAACATTATTTACCCTGAAAGAAAGGTAAGGCACACTTACCACTGAAAACATAAAAAAAGCACACCAGTCTACACTGAGGTTGCATGAAGACTTAGCTCCCCAAATCCAAGGAGGGATTTTATATAGAGGACTAGAAAACAGGGTGATAGTGACATGTTTCCAGGGTCTAGGGACTGTGGGGCCAGCCTGAAGGGAAATTGGTATACAGTGGCGGAGCTTGGAGTGCATGGAGGTTGGGGGGGTGGGGCTATGGTGTAAGGCCAGGGCTACGGTACATTGGGGTGTGGCCACAGTGTGTGGGGCAGGGCTACGGTGTGTGGGGGTGTGGCCACGTTGCATCAGGCGGGGCTACAGCATGTGGAGGTGTGGCTATGAGCGGGGTCACCCCCCCCAAAATTACTGCCCGGTGCAAACCGCCTCCCCCCCCATCCCTGTTGGTATATCACAATGTCCCTTATTAGAAGGTGGGCAAGATTGTTCCTTTTAAGACTAGAAGGTGCCCCTTATTATAAGGAGTGTCCCCTGTTTCAGAGTTGGAAAGTGTTTTCTTTTATATAGATTAAACAAGATGCCATATATTGGGATGTGGACCCTTCATAAATACAGAAATGTGTGCAGAATCCAATGTATGAATGTGAACAATATGTTAATTTTACAGAGAAACACACGGCTAGTTTAAATGAAATCAATACTTTCATGTTTGGGTAGAACAGGAAGTTGTTAATAGTTTCTTCCTGATTGTCAATCCTGAATGCCATGAATGTTGAATGCCCTTTATTGGTATTTTGAAAACCTGGCAATACTTCACACGCCTTTGATGGGCTGTGGCAGCACATTGGAAAAGGGAGGAACTGCCTATTACCTCAAAGGAAAAGTGTGAGTGATTACATGGGCCCTTTCCGCACCTTACCTTTTTGCAGAAGTGGGGGGCAGCGCTCGCACGAGAAGTTTGCATCCCTGCTGCTTGGGCTCCGCAGCAGCTTCCTGGTCGCGCGAGCACCCCACCCACGCCTCGCCTCGCCTCGCCTCGCCTCGCCTCGCCTCGCCTCGCCTCGCCTCGCCTCGCCTCGCCTCGCCTCTTCCTTCCACAGTGCAGCCTGGGTGCTGTAGGCTGCACTGAGGACAGGAAGTGCGACCAGCCTGGCTCCAGAGGCTCTGCAGGGCAGGTAAGTTCGCCCCAGGCCCCTGACCGGTGCGCAAGCATGCACCATTTTCGGCTAAAAGGCGAAAATAAAAAGGTGCGTATGCGCTGGGCATGAGGCTCTTGAGCATCGCGTAAATGGGAGCGCGTCATGCAGACTACTCACATTTACGCGATGCTTAAGGGGCCCTATCACTTAAGAAATGCCGTGTGAAAAGGGCCATGGTGAAGGAAGGCCTGTGTCATCAGAAAATGTGATGGTACTAGCCCTGTAGGTATAAAAACAGGATTTAGTATTGTCATTACTGCAATTATTGCTTATTGTTGTACTTATTTTGCCATATTGCCTTATTTTGCCATTATGCCTTATTTTGCCATATTTAAAAAAAAAGAGCTTACAGAAAGAAATATGCAACAGTTAAAACATGAACAGTGAACAGCACATCTGTAATATAGAATTATAACTACCTTTAAGAACAAGTAATTCAACATCATTCCTTCTTGGGAGTTGTGCCAGTTTAATTCCATGTTGTAGGATTGTGAATGATAAAGCCTTTCTAAACCAGAGAATTAACATTTTTTGGGTACGGAAGAAACAGGATTAATTTTTTTGTGTCAGCAAAATGGAAGATTCTGTGTAAAAAAAAATGAAATGGAAACATTGTTTGTCTCAGTTAATGCTTGCTGAGTCAATACAGAAATCTAAAATGTCTAATGTTTACTAACAGGATGCAAAGGACATCAGGGAACCATAGCTCAGTGGCACAGCACATGCTCGGCATGTAGAAGGTCCCAGACTCAGTCTCTGGTATGTCTAGTTAAAGGATCAAAGCAGAATACAATGGAAGAGCCCTTTGCCTCCAACTGCTTCTAGCTACTGTCTATTCTAGTTAGAACAGACTCAGTTGGGTTTGGTGGGCAAATACTTTAGCCTGAAATAACACAGCTTCCTATGTGTTTATAGTCAACTTGACAATTTCAAGAATCATTTCAGAGATTCGGTAAGGGTTGCACCTGGGGAAGCATCAGGGGCAGCCTAAAACTTTGCTCTGTCTGAGGCAGAGGACAGGAGCACCATCTCTCCTTTCCACATCCTGAAGCAGATGACCGATGGTTAATGGCATGACATCCTCCACCACATTTCAGGCAATGAGTAGTTTGGTGGCTCCAGGACAGGCCATACAGGATATGATGCTCTCTCCCTCCCGTTGAGTAATGCTCAGAAAGAACAGCCAAGGTCTGCCATCCCTGACACCTGAAGCAATTACTTCACTCTGCCTAATGGGAGACCCAGCACTGTTACATATTAGCATTGTAGGCAAGAATTAATGTAGAAACTTGCATGTCACCAATAAACTGTAGTAAGGATCCTAAACAGCAGAACAACTGCTAATTGAATGAGTAGAGGGGAGTTTGTATGTGGATTCTGGCTTTCTTAGGCAATGAATGGAAGTTTCACGCTTGTGTGTGCTATGCAAATTCCTACACAAAAAGGTGTCATGGAAGAGGCTGTAGGTCTGGAATAGGGATGGGAATCATGTAGCTCTTCAGATGTATTGGACTGCAAATCTCACCATTTATTCCCCACTGGCTATGCTGAACAGCACTGCTGGGAACTGCAGTCCAATAACATCTGAAGGCCTGCATTGTTCCCACTCCTACTCTTGAATTTTTTAGGAAACTTCATTTCCAGACTTACAGAGGACTTTGGGGGGGGGGGAATCATCTGATGGGCTCTCCTAGTCTGTGGAAGTAGAATGAGAATGAAAAATCCTACCTCCCCCCCCCCCCCATCTATACAAAAACAATATATTTTCTGATGCCCTCAGTGAGAATTTCAAACATTTGGAGGATCAGTTTTTCCACAAATTGTGAGAGCGATTTCTGCACAGTCTTCTATGCTGCTGCGTTGCATGAACAAGTTGCATGGAATGAGTCATCTGTATCTTTTTCATCAGCCAAGGCGTCTTTCTATGTTTGCTCTGTTTGTGCACTTTGATTGACAAAGGTGAAAGAAAGTGGCTATTTGCAGAGATATCTTGCACACATTATGGAACCTTGCAGAAGAAAAAAAAAACCTCTCCTTGTCTTGTTCTTGCACTGAAAGTGAGTTCTGTCACAGAGACTGGCAATTCCTTAACAATTGGCTTGATATGTCAAAACAGCCTCCCTCATCAAGCATTCTTGCAACTGTTCTTTATATTCTTGCCTCCTACATCAATAGGCTTCCCAGATTTACCTGGCAAATCCAGACAACTATATCCAACATCACCATTTTTATGTCCCAGAATGTCCCAAATGGAAGATCCAGGGGGTTTTGAATTAACGTTGTACTCAACAATAATTTTGAAAAACTTTCTGAAAAGGATAAAAAAAAATGGAAAATTCTAAGTGCTGAACATATAATGGTGATGATAACAAATGGAAAGGTGAGAACTCTTTGTATCTTTAGACAAAAAGAACTGATGTAGCTATGCTGATAACACTTTCTGAAAAGTAAGCATTGTTGAATTCAATGGGCTTTTCTTAAGAGTGTAGCTCACTCTTCTCGAGAGAGGCAAAAAAAAAAAAGGACATTGCCTGTCAAATTCTGCCCCCCTCCCATGAAATTTTCCCTCAGTCCCCAGATTTCTAGCAACACAGAATATCTAGAACTCATACATTTGCTTCATTTGTATTCCTTTGGTAACTTTCCCTGACCATATTCTTCAGATTCCTAAGCTATATTTCTAAATGTTCATCTGAAGTTAATGTTCTGCTAGAAATTTGGGAACTAAAGGAAATTTTCGTTTGGGTTGGCAGAATTTCTGGCAGGGTGGAGGATGCCCTCATTTTGCCCTTTTCATAGCTACACCATGGCTTTACTTCTGAGTAAAAATGGCTATGATTTCATAGGCAGTATCATTATTAGAGGAAAACGAAAAGCTCATTCATTTCCACATAGCAAGCCCATTATTTTTCTGTTCTCCAGAACATTTTTTAAAAACTGCCTCATCCTGAGGGACTTGGATAATCCTATGCAACCGAAAAAAGGAGGAAGGCTCCAAGACTAGTTATCATCATAAAAAAAGAATTCTTCTATTGTAAGCTCACTCTTCTGCAATTTTCTGAAGCCAGGTAAAAGGTCACATACTGTCTGAATTTACTGCCGCTAAAGTATTCATTCCACCTGCTGATTTGTGTGTTCCTTCTGAACGGACAGACAAGCTAGGGTTTCCTGTTTGGGTTGCCTTAGTGCTGGATCAGTGCTTAGACGCAAATCCAGAAGGATCAGAAAGACTGAGGCTCCAGCACTAGTCCCAGTGGAAATGCAGTTTTCAAGAGAGCTCAGGCAGCTTTCAAAGTAATTCTGCTCTGGAAACAGTAAAGTGTCCCTTATTTCATAGATCCTTGTCTGTTAACAGCACATTAAAATAGAAAAAGTATAAAGGAGGTGATCTAGTTTTCACTAGAGGATAAACGATCAAGTTGGCTTTCTAGCATGCCTCACAAATCTATAGCCAGGGAGGGGAGGAGGAGTGAAGGAAAACATAAATACATCAGGATCTATTTCAGGATTAACAGCTCCCACCTCAAAAAAGAGTTCTATGACTTTAATAACTCCTTTGCAAGAAAAAAAATGGACAGGTAGCACTCTTTTCATCATGGAGATAAAGGATTACAGGGCAGGATGAGGTGGGGGTCGAGATATCCCCTCCTAAATTTCTGTAACATGCAGTTGCTCTAAGCATAGGAGCTCTGTCAGGCAAAGTTGGTACTTTTAGAAGGTATACTGTTTAGCAATTGGTTGGAGGGGCAGTGTGTGAAAAGAATTTTATCCAGAGACAAAACCATGTCCACCGAACGTTAGTTGGATAAGCCTCCAACACTCCCTCCTTTTTTTCAAACGTGTTCAGAAATAATTACTAAAAGTAGATTGGGAATAGCACAGTCCATTTTAGTGAAGTAAAGGATACTCACAAGTATTCTAGTCCTTAAGGAGAAAGGATGTCTCCTTTTTTGTGGAAAAGATCATAGTGCAAGAAACTTTGCTTTATGCATTTTTTTGTTAGTGGAACAGCACATAATACAGTTTTCTGTGCAAAAAGTTGATAATTGTTATTATCGACAAGAGTCCTCAAGTATTCAAGTACTTCTTCGTTTCAGTCATATAGCTATACATAGTAACATACGCTTTAGTCAGAAGAGGCAGAGAGAGGTGTTTGCGTTCCCTCTAACTGTATTTTTTTTTTACTAAAATAATTTTGGTGATTTTTAAATATATAATTTTCAGGACCATGGCCATTTCCACACAAAGTTGCTGTAACGCTATAGCAGCAGATGGATTGTCACCAGTCCAGGAGCCGTTCTTCTGCGTAACGCCATCACTATTCAGCTGCTATGTCATCCTCAAGTGTCACCAAATTGCCATATTCTATTTACACGGGAAAAAAATCCATTAAGAGCCTCCTATAGCACTGTAATCCCACCAGCTGTTGTAGTGTGGTACCATTATAACGCTTGATAGCACTTCCTGTTATGGCGGATCCAGCAGTAGGCAGGCTGTGGGCATGCCCAGCTTGTCCCTCCCTCTGCAACTCCCATGGGTGGTAACTTTCTATCACTTCTCCCTGTTTGTTTTAAATGTGTCCTTTGAGTCAAGACTTTTTATATTTTTAATACATTTTAAACAGTTAAGGGCAAAAGCGCAATAGTGTACAGGCATGTCATGCTGTTACAACATTGCTGTGCTAGTAAAGCTTCCCCCCATCAAAAAAAGATCACTGCCCAATCAGGGGTGGTGGGGCAGGGTGAAGGCAGGGCACAGCAGCGGCCAATGATGCTGCAATGAAGGAGGAACACCGTGGCAATACTGCTACCCATCTGCTCAAGGGGGAAGGGTGCGGAAGAGAGCAGCCCTAATCTGACAGCATCGCGTAAATGGTGATGCTGCCGTTATAATGGTATGACACGCTAATGGCCTCTAGTGTGGAAATGGCCAATGTGATGTTTCTATTTCTATTCCTTATTTGTTTGTGGTGGTGTTGTTTGCTGGTATTGAAAGATATAGCTGTTTTTTAGAGCACAGGAACAGAGCAGATCTTGTGATAACACCAACAAGCACACAAACAAGAAACAGAGGGGAAATTCCACATTATTTCTGTGGCTTAATTGTCCTCTTTTTCTTATGTTCACACACAAGCAACACCTCATACTCTCCTACTATCCTTATGTGGGAAGAAGAGTCATAGATAGTTGTCTGGGCCTTTCTGCACTACACTGTTTGAGTGCTATTATTCCACTTTCACCATCCTATGGAACCCTGGGGTTTGCAGTTTAGGGAGGGGCATTTAGAATTTTCAGCCCGAGAGCTCTTTGGCCTCAGTAAACTACAAGCCCCAGAATTCGACAAGATGTTGAAAGTGGAGTAATAGCACTGTAACAGTGTAATGTGGAAAGGTCCTCTGTTATCCCACCTTTTCAGCTGCTTTTCAAAATGTTCCTTTTCTTCTCACTTTGACCCTTTCCCTTCAGCTTCCTTCGATTGCAGCAAACTGAGTGCAAAGGACAAAAGTAGTTTGCACTCAAGTAACTTACCAGGAGTGGGAGGAGATAATTTCGCCCTTCCCACTGGGCTCAGGGAAAGCAAAGTGCTCCAGCCTCTCCTACCTTGTATGTTCTTATTCATTAATAATTTTTGGTATCTTGACCACACTCTGATATTGCTTGGATACACGTCCTCTTTTTCATCTGTGAAATGTTGTAGGGTGTGCCACCAGAGTTTTTGTCACCTCAGAAGAAAACTTAGTAGCAGACTCCGGAAAATCCCAAAATTTGTAGAAGTACAAAGAGACCAATAAGGATTGAACATGCTTAGTAGGCATAAAATGGTGCCATACCATGGTAGGAGGACCAGATGGGAACAGTGAGGGAATAGAGGCCTAAATCGAATTGCTAATACCAACTAAAGTTAAATGAATTGAATCATTCAACATTTATGTAAATCCCGTTCATTCAATGAATTTACTCTAGTAGTGACTGTCAACTGGATTTAGATCAGAGTTTTGTAAAGGAGACTGTGTCTGGCTGAAACAATGAAAAAGAATGCTATATGCAGCAGCATTATACATTCAAGTTTTCCCTTACTAATGGGAATACACACACCAATTTTTCCTTTTAATGGATTTACAATCCAGTCTTGTGCAGAGCTTGGTGCACCTAAGCCCACTGAAATCATACTGCACATTACTGTTTGTCACATTGCAGCATGGTGCAATCCATTTTTCTTAGCATTTACAGCAATACACTGAAGGATACATGAGGTGTTTTCCTTGTGAAGCAAAACAGTTAACATGCTGTAAGCTACAAAGCGCTTATGAAATATTTATACTATGTCACATGTTCCTGGCAGATATAAGCTCAATACATGGACTGTGACAGTGGTTCTATTTTGTTTTATAATGCAAAACTTTGTGTACAGACAAAGGGACTAAATCTGTTTGTGACTGACATTTTTTGTGGAATTATTGTGGTTTACCACTTCCTATGTATCAGTTCCAATCCTAAATACCAAGTGTGGGATCATGTGGATGTTTTTGGACTGCAGCTCCCAGCGTTCTTCAACATTGCTGGTTAGGCTGGGTTTACAGTTCCATGAGCTACATGATTCCCATTCCTGCCATGTATCTTCTTCCTTGGCAATATGTCTATTGAACTTAATAGGACCTATGTGTTTTGTATAGGTTCACAGTGATAATTCTGCAATGATACAGATAATGTTGCATTGACTTGGTGGTGATAGCTCTCACATGGAAAGATGTGGTAATTTCCCAGATCCCATTTGATCTTGGACATTATTACTTTGATGTGGAACCTAAGGAATACTCAGTGCTATAGGCTGTCTTTCAGAGGAGGGCAATGGGAAAGCATTTCTGACTATTCTTTCCCTAAGAAAGCCCTATGAAATTCATGGAGATGCTATAAGCTGACAGATGACACAAAGGCACCCCCCTTTCACATTCACATACAGCCATAGTATTTACTGTGTCCAAAAGTGCACCATGGAACTTCAGTAGCTTTCCTTTGACAGCTTTGAGAAAGAGTATCAGAAACAAATAATTGCAAAGCAACAGTCTGAAATGATGACAACACCATAACAGCAGGACAGCATAGAAGATAAAACCCCAGAACAAACATGAGAACTGAAGTTTTTTTTTTAAAGAGTAGGATAAAGTTTTCAGCTGGAAACTAAAAATGACACAAGCAAGCTTCCCTGAGGAGAGTGTAACAGCAAGTGAGGCACTACTACAAAAAACCAAAATTCTTCATGTCTTGTAACTTTTGCAGTCTGTACCTTCTTAATCAACATCAGTTTTATTTTTTTTAAATGAGACCCAACAAAAGCTATCTTCTTGATTCCTACCCTTCTTCTCTCTTATTTTTCTTAGTTCCTCTGTAACAGGACAGCCATAGAATTTACCTAAGGCTAAGCCCTATCTTTTACTATTATACTGAAGCAGCTTTTCACATTCCTGTAGCAAACTTTCTACATTTAAGTTGAAGCAAACTTAAAACAAAGCACTTCATGGTGACAGCCCATCTCATTGTAAATCAGGCCAGTATTTTGGCTTAACATTGTCATAGTCCCAAACTGATGCATAAGATTTCTGACCAATATATTGCTTCAGGAAATATCGATGTGATGTGAGGCAAAGAGGCTGTGCCCCAGGCAGTCTGCCCTGTTTTTATTTTCCTTTTTCCTGTTGCTGTTTTTATGTCAATTCCTGTTTTTGTGGCAGCAGATCTGCCATTCCTGAACAGTCAATAACGCCCCAGTTGACTTGTATTCTTTCTCCTGTCTGAGAGCCTGAGATAATGCAAAAGGTTAACAAGACATTAGGCTTGCAGTGGATTTGCTTCAGTCTGTGTGGGCCCATGGAGGTCTTTAAAAATCTAGTGCAAATGCAACATATATGGAAGAAATGTCTGTTCCCAAATGGAGGCAGTAAATGGAGAACCTCTTGGTCTCTTTCACCTTTTAGTGATTCCTCATCCAGGCCTCTAAACAACTTCTTCTGGGACTGGAGATAGGAAACTACTTAAAGCCTGTTAATGTGAGAACTGAGCTCAGTTTGGAGGCCAGGAAATTGTTACGTTGAGGCTTACTCCTAGCAGACATGTATAGGAATGAGCCACACTTTACATACCTAAATTCAGTTTCTCTAGAAAATTAGCATATTGTTCACATTCATACATT
Organism: Cyclura pinguis; assembly: GCA_030412105.1. Taxonomy (NCBI): domain Eukaryota; kingdom Metazoa; phylum Chordata; class Lepidosauria; order Squamata; family Iguanidae; genus Cyclura; species Cyclura pinguis. Next base: position 43,978,302 of record CM059604.1, read on the forward strand.
ATATGAGGCGCATATTTTTGTCTTCATGACAGACTACAGGATAAATGTCTCTATGACAAAATACAGGATTTTTTTCCAGCATCTTGTTCAGTCTATATAAAAGGAAAACCAACCAACTCCACAACCAATAAGGGGCATCTCTGATAATAAAAGACACCTGGCAACTCCACTTTCCTCGAAGCCAAGCCTATGTGACCTGATTTATCACCAAACATGCCATATATCATGCAACATTACACAGCTAGTACAAAGGGACATTACTATGCACTTCCATTGTAAGGCCCATCCATTCTGACACCCATGCTCAGTGTTTAAATGGTTTTTTTGGGGGGGGGTCCTCCTACATTTTGGTTATAATTTTCAGAGGGGGGGAGAAAGTGTCCAAGTGGAGCAGGAGAAGTAGGAGAGTTACCTTTGAATGTAGCAGCTGGGGCATTCCCTCTTTCTGGGGCTTTAAAAAAAATCCTAGTTGCGGTTGTAGCATTTTTTCAAAGAGATGTTTCTGTGGATGGAAGCCATTGACCTGAACACCTTCCTTGTCTCAGTAGCAAACTTAGATTAGAAATAGAAAAGACTGAGGCCATTTCTGTACTACACTGTTAGGGAGGGGCATTTAGAATTTTCAGCCAGAGAACTCTTTGGCCTCAGTAAACTAGAAGTGGAGTAAGAAGTGTGTTTGTGTGTGAATAGTGCAACAACAAGTATCTATGAAGATGCAAGGGGGCTGATTGATTTTGGGGCAGAGCTGGGGTAGGGGCCAATGAGCAAAGCAGGGGTCCCTTGGTTTTCAAAGTCCTGGGTGAAGTGCTCCAAATTGCTCCATGCCAGCCAGGCCTGTTCAGCTCTAGCTTGGGCAGGGCAAACTTCTCAAGTTTGTCTGTGCTATATTCCATTGTTGTTGTTGTTGTTGCTTTGTGTCATCAGTTATGACAACCTTATCATAGGCTGTTCTTGTCAGTATTTATTTGGAAGAGGGTTGATCTTACCCTTACTCTTTGTTCTCTGCCTTACTAGTAGGGCAAGAAAGTGTGACTTGCCCAAAGTCATCCAGTGAGTTTCCATGGCTGAGCAAGGATGTGAACCCTGAACATCTAGAGTCCAGCACTCAGACCAGTACATCACACTGGCTCCCACCATTTTCCTCTATGGAACGCTTTTTGAGTGTATGTGCATAGGCCGTGTGGCACACACGACTCTATCCTTTACCATTCTATCCTGGTGTGATTGTATATGAGTACCTGTGAGGGGGAGGGAAAAAGAGATCAGGGCTGCCTCCACACCACTCTGTTCTGCTAGAGAGAGTGGTAGATACAAAGCTGCTGTTGCAGGTTCTTGTACAAATGTTTTATCACAATGGATCTGGATGCATTTCTTGAATAAGGCTAAAAGTTGCATGTGTTTATGAGTAAGCATAAATACTGGGGAAGTGGGAAGGAGGAAGTTTATTCAAGTACATACGCTTCTCTTCTTCTTCTCCCACCCCTCTTCTTTAATTCCACTTCCACTCCAAAGGGAATGATGAACAATTATCTAGCGTAAAGAGATCGAGTTTCTCAGACCGAGAAATTTGGACTAAACACACACATGTCAGGGCAGCCGACCCTTCTTCCTTGTACATAACAGGCCTCACTGCAATTAGTTTCAGGATAGATGATGAGGAAGAATGGTAACATAGTGGGAGTGCACAAGTTTTGCATGCAGAAGGTTTGAATTCAATAGTTGGCATTCCTCTTAGGGCTTGGATATGGATGTCTTGGTAGAGAGATTTTAGTACAATATATCTGGAAGGCAGGAGGTTGGACTGATTGATGTAGAACAGGGCTGGAAATCATGCAGCCCTCTGGATGTTGTTGGACTGTCCCAGCAGCCCTAGTTAGCATATCCAGTGATGAGAAATGCTGGGAGTTGCAGCCCAACATGTGGAGGACCACATGATTCTCACCTTTGGTGTAAACTGTGTTGAGTTGGATAGACCACTTCCTGTGCTTTTGAGGAGCTCTTATGAAATTCCAGTTCTGAATTAATTCAGAATTTAGAAATTCTGGACACTGGTTGCCAAATTACATAATACACTGAAGAATCATTATCAGCTTTCTCAAAGTCTTTCATTGTTCGGTTTAAAAGTAGCCATGGTATGATTGTATATGTGTGCATGAGAGGGAGAGGGAATGAGAGAGCAAGGCTGCCTCTACAGTTAGGCAGAGTGAGGTGACCCACCTCAGGCAGAAAGGGAAGAAGCAACAATGCCAGCTTCCCAGCTATGGGAAGGGATGTATTTTTTCACTGATTTCATTCTTGAAGAAAACAATGAGTAATTTTAGCAATTTTCTTCTTGCTGAAAGAAAGTCTTCAAAAATTGTACAGTTTTCAGAAACTATTCAGTTTAGGATTTATTGTGCGCAAAATTCCCATATGGTGGCTCTGTGCAGAAAATTCTGTTTTCTGAGCAGAACCTTCTCCCCATGCATTCTGTTTTGCACAGAATAGGTCCCAGACTGTGAAGGTTGTCAGTCTAGGATTCTTCTTGCCAGGCTGTCTGGCACCGAAGAAACATATTTTCTGGCCATATTTGAAATATTTTCAAATACTCTTTCCATCTCTAGCTATCTTCCTCTCTTGGAGGGCAGAATGGTGCATGCTATACAACCATTTCTGAGCCACTTTAACCTGTCTGGGTGGTCTCAGGTGTTGTGCAGAATGCAAATGTTGAAGTAAGATTCAGCCCTCGGTCCACTCAGTTTCTGTATGTGGATTGGAGAATTCGTCGCCCTAGGCAATAGTCTCTTGACAGACCTGGGCAAATTCCCTGAAGATGATGGTGTTGGGAGATAGAATGTTTAAGCTCTTCTCCCATGCAGTTTTCCTATTGGAAATTGCTTCCAAAGCCACTTATGGCCCTACTAAAGAAAAAAGATAGACATGTCCCTCCAAAGTGATAAATAATTTGTTACCAGACTGCATTTTAATTGGGATAATGGCACAAGGGAACACACCCTCTCTCAAAACTGTTCTGTCTAACCCACTGTCTCCTCCTAACAGCTGCTCTTAAATTTTAAAGACCTCTGGAGATCCAGTGAGATGAGTGAGATATGGAATAAAGTAGTTGCCAGGTAACTATTGTAGATATTTAGTTTTGGAATCTGGACACTGGAAACTAAAATTCCTGCTCCTTCATCTTGCCCATGATTTTCTAAGCAGCCTTGAAACAGATATTACTTTTAAAAATATAAAATAGGGCAGGGCTTCCATGTGACCCAGTACCATGAAAAATCAAGGGCTCTATGCTTGGAGAGGTTTCACATGTAGCAAAGGTTCATCTTTTCAAGTGATGTTCTCAGTATGAAGAAAGTGACAACAAGGGAGATACAGCTAGCCTCTTCTGTCTGTCTGTACATCCAGGTTATCCCTAACTTGAACACATGAATGGTACTTAAAATTCCAGGAAAACAAAAAAACAAAAAATGCACACAAGTCTGTGTGGGAAAGCAGTCTTGATGATTTAAGCCGACTGTTATTCATTTGCAACCTTGTTAGTGTACGAGAACTAATATTTCCAAAAATTGCACTTGGCCCATAAGGAACTTACACATTGTGTTATCGTCATCCAAGAATTAATTTGTGAAGACGGCTACTTCATAAACAAAGGTTGCATAGAGTGCGGGCTTTGAGACTTCAGTGATGTGTCTTGAAGCAGCTGAAGGTCCTTTAGGATCCATTTTAGGGCTTAGTTCACTCAATAGCTTCATTAGAGATGCTGAAAGTAGGATTGTATTGATGAAAAATGCTGGCAACTCTTAACGTGAGAGTCCTCCCTAATATTGAAGAAAGGATTGAAAAATTATGCAGAATTAATCAGATGACTTCATGAAAGGAAGTAACAGAAATGTAATGAAATTCGGTGGGCAAAGTGTATGATCATAATTCTGGGACTTAATAAGCAATTTTGGGTTATACTTGGGGATTTATCAGGAGGAAATGGAAGAGGAGAGCTCTGGGAGCTGATCAATATGGAGATAATATTCCTCTAAGTTTTGAAGCTCACTGAGAGTTCCAAATATGAATGCATGAGTCAGCTAGCTGTGGAGGTTATTTGGGGTCACAGTGATAAGGGAGATACAGAAAGTGCCCCGAATCTTAATCATGTTTGATCTTGAAACAAAACCTTTGTTTATGAAGTAGCTGTCTTTACAGATTAATTCTTGGGTAACACAATTTTCTTTATGGACCGCCAATACTGTGTAGTTTCAGAAAGAGCAAAGGCAATTCTTGGACACATTAGTTCTCATACACCAAGAAGGTTGCAAACAAGTAACTCTGGGCTTAAATCATGGTCCCATGCACACTTATTTGTGTGAAGGCCCCTACTGAATGAACACCATGGAAAAGTGGTGTTCCAGATCTCATAAATAAATAATGAAAACTAGTGAAAATAGTGCAACTTCCAAGTAAACATGCATGACAGGAAGTTTATTGAGTTAATATTCCCTACAAAAATATGCATTTCACAGACTCATGATGCTGGAAATGGGATGAAGTACATTTTGCCTCAGAAATCCATGTGGTTCTAAAGTTTGCTGTGTATTTTAGTGAATAAATTATGAATACATAATCATGCATACATTCAAAAATGTGAAGGGCTAAACATGCATATTTGAAAAATGCATCCAAACATGTTTTAATCAATAAAGAAAATGCATTAAAATGTTGATTTTGTGGCACAGGAAGCTTACACTAAATCAGACCACTGGCTAATTTAGCCCAGTGTTGTTAACTCTGACGGCCAGAGCAGCTCTTCAGGATTTCTTAACTTTACCTGAAGATCCTCGGTTTTCTCTGTTGGTCTAACAACTAACCTGCCTACCTTCCGAAATGGGATGAGATCAGTTGTGTGGCATGATGTTCAATTATGTGCCCAAAATGTTAAAAACAGGTATAAAAATGTGTACTTGAATGAACGCATACCAAAAGATGCATTGATTCCTCTGTGGGAAATGGGAAAAAGCCTTTCAACCCAATATGGAATTGGGGCAGGACAAGAATGTTAATGGGATTTTGAGAAACAGAGCAAAAAACTAAACTGATTTTCACATCTCTAATAAGGATTGGGCCACAAAGTTTATGAAAGCTGACTTTATCAGAACTGTGTGTTATTGTAAACCAAACCTGTTGCTGGCCACAAAGCACACAGCATAGTTGCCATGTTTAGAGTTTGACCAAATGTATGCCTTTGTTTACATGGTTGACTGTGTCTGGGTCTGTCTCTGTTTTTTGTGTTAATGAATACAGATGTGTTCCTGAAACTCCCCATCTGGTTTTGTGCATTAAATGTGCAAGCACAGCTGTTTAAATCAAATATTGATAAATACCACATGGAATACAAAGGCTTCTCTTGTAAGCAAAACTTGTGTAGGTGCAGAGCTTGTGATGCATCTTTCAATGTTCTGGCTTTTTCATCTGATTGCCTCATCACTTGGATGTCAGTAGGTTATGGGATATAAGCCCTTAGCTTAAATTGAACCAGAAATTAATTTTTCATCCTCTTTCCAGGGGATTAAACTAAGGCCACAAATATATTTCTGATGGTACTCCTTCCAAGAAATACTGTCACAGGTACCTTTTCCATGGAGAGCTGTTTTACATGATAGAGATTAATATAAAATATTACTGGTTTTACAAGTTGATGCCCATTCAGCAGGCACCTTACTGCTTGGGCACTTGGGGCACCATTCCACAAACAGGCCACAACACCATCAGCCTGCAAGCTAGTGAAGAAAATTTCATTTAAAATAGCTCCATGTGCTGCTTCTGTACTCCCACAACTTTCTTCACTGCTCCACTGCTCTGCTTTTATTTTTGTTCCTTTCCGTGCCTTCTGAAACAGTGTCCACACATGCAGGCTAGCTGCTCATGCCATCCAGGTAGCTTATTTGTGGGCAGATCTTTCTTTGGAACAGGGCTTGTTGGTGTGCATCTGTTCAAAGCTCATATCCTTATAACTATAAAATCGCAAGATATGTATTTTTATATACTTTCACTTTTCCTAGAGATATGTGCCTTTAAGTCACAAGTGGACAAAATATGGCCTTCTCCAGCCTCTTTGGAATACTCTTTTTCTGCTCCCTCTCCAGTGGAAATAACCTGTCTCTCCTATAAAACCCTAGCAACAGCAATTAACCTTTTAAATAATTTGCAGAGACTCACCACAGTTGCCCAGTCCTGCTTTAAGGACATCCTAGCCAAATTCCATTTATATAGGATTAGGAAACAACATTTATGATTCAGAAGGTCCTAGTTCATACATGAGGAATGAGTAACCATGGACCTCCAGATGATATGGGGCTTGAGCTCACACCAAGTCTCTTGTCATTGAATATGCCAGATGAGACTGATGGGAATTGTAGGCCCAAACACTTAGAAGGCCACAGTTGCTCATTCCTGTTGTAGGAAAACTTGAGCCACAACCAAAGGACACAGTGGGCTTTAGGCTAGCCAAAACTTAATGCCAAGTAATTGCTCTTGAGCATTGAGCCTTGCATGGCATTTGATCTTGGAACTATTACAGGGTCACTAAAGGATGAATTGGAATTCTGTGATTCAACGTTTAGCTTCAATATGAATGCACAGCAGCTTTGCACATAGCTCCAATATCTCTCCACCTCAGTACTATGCTAGGGATGATGGTCATGGTGACAATGATATTGTTGTTTTGATGATTACTGTAATAAAATACATGAAGCAGTTGCAAATCTGTGCACCAGGGCTGGACAACTATGCATCTCTAGATCTTGTTTGACTGCAGCTACATCAGCCCCAGGCAACAGAGCCAATAATATGACTGGAAAAGAGTCCAAGAAAATGTGGAAAGACAGATTGACCATACCCTGCACTATAGGGGTTAAATCCCAATTCTTCACTCCAACTGAAATAGACCCACTGAATCATTGGGAACTTGGTTAAATCAACATTTATCTGAGTTACATTGATTCAACAGATCTGTTCTAGTTGGGTGTAACAAATGTAAGTATGCATATAAATCTGTATTTCAGACCAATACACTCTCATTTGGTTACTTCTTGTGCTTCTAGGCTGCCATTCAGACCAGGTTCTTAGTCCGAGTCTTAGTGAACCCAGTGTACAATATGACATATGTTGTGTGGGCAGACACACACAAATACACAAAACCTTTGGATGTGATCTACACACAGACACACACACACACACTGCATTGTAACAAAAATTCTTAGAGCATCTTACAACAAATAAGCATTAAAAACCATTTAAATACATAATAGAACATAAAGTCCGTCTAAAGCAACCTAATGTGTGACAACAGAACTTGTCACTGCTCTTAAAAATTAAATACATACATGTAACAAAGATGTTAAAACTGGTTATCTAGGCTACATTTGTTATTTTATAGGTCTGGATGAACAGAACTGTTGTCACCTGACAATGAAAACACCACAGAAATGGTGCCAGCAAAGCTTTTGGAGGGAGAACAATGCTAATAATGCAAGGATGTGCCCATTCTGTATGAAATGCTGTCCATTTTGATCTGCCATCTAAGTTTGCAGTGTACATGGAGGTGGGAATCATGTCTTCCTCCAGAAGATGTTGGATCGAATATCCTAGCACCCTGAACCAACATAGCCAATAGTGAGGAATGCTGGGACTTGTAGTTCAACAACATCTGGACATGTGATCTGCATGTTCTTGCATGTTCATAGATAGCTTTTATGTAGACTAAATACTATTCAAAGGAAATAGTTGAACAGATGGAAATGCAACTAGTTTTGCTAAGAAAACATGTTACTTTTGTAATCTTTTATTGCCAGTTTTGTCTCTCTTTCTGAAACCTTCATCTCACAGGCTCAGAAAAATGGGATTTCCCCACCACCACTTGGGCCTTTGTATTGTTTGTTTTGTAATAAGCTGGAGAAGCTCATGAACTGCTTGGGGCAAGAAGATGAAATTTGACATGGGTTTAGCCTTTATTTGGGAGGCCTTTCTGTGAAAATTGGAAAGGACTTAACTGATGGATTGAAAACAGCAGTCTGTGGAAGTGAGAAATAAAAGTGTTCTGCCCCTGACAGTTGCTAAATTATTTTAATAAAATGACCCACCACAAGGAGAGAGAGAGAGAGAGAGAGAGCGAGCACACATGTATTGGGTAGTAGTGAGTAGAAGCCACTTACTTTATTGGCTTACTGATATATTCCCAGACTGAATGGCTTCAAATACAATCCTGTTGCATTCATATTTACTCAGAAGTTCTGTTTGAGTTCGCTGGAACATATACCCAGCTGACTATGTGTATAAAATTGCACACTCAGACTTAGGTTTTTTGCTCTCTCAGAGATTTTTTTTTAAAAAAATCATTCTCTATTTTGGGAAGCCAACTTTAGGATAATTTCTTTTGTCTTAGTCTTTTATAAGATGTCAAAAGGTCTCTCACCCCTTCCACTCTGGCAATTTTTTTCTCCATACTGTGGACATGGTTCCAATTGCTCGCATTCCAACAATGTTTCACATCAGTCCTCCTCCTTATTGTGAGCCTTGGTTGATACACTAGGCTGCATACTTCCATTCTAGCAGCACCTAATAAGCTTTTGTATACAACTGTGCTAAGTGTTGGCCACACCAGAGATTCAGAAATGTAACTTTCCCAACTTAAGATCACCATAGTCAAATTAGTTGAAGGGCTGGAATGCAGCTAGATGCTCACTGAAGTACTCGGTTGGCCAGACAAAAGTAGAATGCTACCCTCCTAGCATTTATACCAGGTTTCGTCAGTTAAAAGAAATAATGTATTCTCTATCATATACAAGTTTTTCTTTACTTAGATTCCTGGTTGCAAGATCAACAGCACTCCATTCTCTCCAATTTTAGGGCCAAATCTGAGACCAGAGGATGAGTCTTTGTGATATCATAGGTGTGATATCGTAGGTGATATCACAGAAATGAAGCAGGCAAGAATTGGGAGGGGATCAAACCCTCTTCTGAAGCAGGTGATTGTGGAACCAGGTGAATCCGGATACATGGGCTGAGAATCTAAGAAATCCTGATTAACTAAATAATATCGGAATGTAAAGATGGAAGCAAAGACCCCATTTTTTTAATGACCATCCAGGTGGCAAAAGGAGCTGAGCAACTGCAGTGTTGCTACAACTCACACGAGAGTTTATATCCCACACAGGCTTAATTACAGCACCCATAGTAAATGCATTTCCCCTCCTCCAGGGACCTTCCATGCTATATATTATATATAGCAGATTATATATAGCATTGATTCCGCTTCAGCTGCATCCAGTGGAATCCTGGGTGAGTGAGACACTAGAATTCTCTGGCTGAGAATTCAAAATGTTTTGCTGCTGCTGCTTTTGTTGTTGTTGTTGTTGTTGTTGTTGTTGTTGTGTGCCTTTAAGTGATTTCTGACTTATGATGGTCCTAAGATAAACCTATCAAGGGGGTTTCTGAGGGCTGAGTGTGTGTGACATACCCAAAGTCACCTATGATTTAGCAGGGAACCAAATCTTGGGTCCTTACCACATCATGCCCAATAGTGTGTTTTCTGGTGGGATCCCAGCATTGCCATTTCTACGATGGGATTGGGGCCTGAACACTTTCCACCACACCCTGCTGGCTTCCGCAGATGGGTAGCATCAGGCACACTGTTCTTCCCTCCGCTGTACAGTGTCAATGGTGAGGCCCTCTCCTTGCCTTTTCAGCACCCCATGACTCATGACTGGTCAGTTCTTGCACCGTACTGCGGAAGGAAGTGCTATCAAGCGCTTTAGCCCTTACTGTATGCCTGCAGCTGATGGGATCATGGTGGGAAAGGGGGCCATTACTGAATTTTTTCAAATAATGAAAAAGGCCAGGTTTCCCACAGATAGTGACGTGACAACAGCTGGCCCACAATGATGTCATGCAGCGGCATGGGTCCTGGACTGGGAACAACACATTGCTTAGCTGGGATGACAACAGTAAGGACCTTGGTCTCCTGGGTTGTGTTCCAACACTCAAACCACTATACCATTCTGGTCTCTAAATGACAAATCCCAGGATTCCATGAGAAGGAACCATGGCATTTAAAGATGAATCACAGTGTTATGTATAATTGCATAGTATGAAGGGACCTCAGGTTCTTTGCTGATGTCAAGTTGCATAGATGGCTAAACACCGGAGCAAATAGAGGTTTTTTTCCCGTAGGCTCCATACCACTGCTGCTAGGATCTGTGCATCATAGTTTCATAAATCAGGATGCTGGTCCTCCACTTCTTCCCTTGCTTCAGATGGCATAATGGGTATATGCACCTAGTTGCTCTGTTCTCAGTTCCCTCACCTTGTTTTTGGGTCCACCATGATTTGCCCAGTCACAGTGTACATGCAAGCAATCTTCAAGTTGAACTGGTGAGCATTGGCACGAGGTGAGAATGGCTGGCAATGGGTACTTAGGTTGTAAAGTAACCTCATGGGGCGGGGGGGGGGGAACAGTCTGTTTTGCAGGTACTACTCCCCCTGAGATTTTTCTCCCTACCTGAAGAAGCCTAGCAGTTCCCTGATATTTTAAATAGAATTCTGAGATCTGGCAACCTTTATTCCCGAGAAGTCCTAGATAGGCTATTATGTTAGTGTTGGTCTGAGACAAGGATACTCACTTCCAGTTCAGGTCTGTCTTCCCTAACACACAGAAAGCATGATACAATCCAAGGACTTGTGATGTTCCATCAGCACGGTGGCTTTCAAAGCCAACTCTGTCTATTTCCTGCCTTGTTAGCTGGTGCAGGAGATCAGAGAATAAAAGATGTTTTTGAAATGCTAGGCATGTCTAGCAAGAATTTAGTTAGACGTGTATTGTTTTTGCTATTAACAATAATGGCACTTATTAGTGAGTCACATATTTTCAATATGACAGGATTTTCTTTAGAGTAAACCTGCCATACATCCCTACAAACACATTGGCACTTTAACATTGTTGCCCTCAGACTACAGAGCTGAAGTGAAGGGTACTCTGGTTTCCACTACTAGTATGAAGACTTAGCACTATTTGGAATCTAGATTGCTTCCCAGAAAGTAGGTCAAGCAAGGGGAAAGAGTGACCCAGTCTATCAGCCAGGGAAGGAGTTGCTGTTCCAGAGCTGCTTTGGGTCCCATGCCAGGAGAAAGGTGGCAAATAAAATAACGTAAATGCTTGCTTTCCCTCCCCTCACAATCGTTTTTAAAAATTATTGTTATGGTTATTAGATAATGAGCCTAAAGGATGGGATTGTTTTCTCTTTCAATAAAATTATTTTCCTAAGCACCTTCTGTACACAGCTTAGAATATTTTTGGAATGTTGCAAATTTTAAATGGCTTTAAAATATTACTTAAAATGATTAAGATGGCATATGAGCATTCCATTCTGGATGTCAAGGTATCTCTTAAAAATGTGCTAGTTTTCCTGTAGATTATATATACAACTAGAGGCTGTTATTCCTGTACAGAAATGCAATGAATAAAAATGTAATGTGGAAATGCAATGAATAAAGATTTAATTTTACATTTTACAATCTGCAGCTCTAAGGGATCATAAGAATCATAACAGAAACCCTGCAGTTACTCTTTTGAATTACCGCTCCCAGAATCCCTCAGTCAGTGTGACTATTCTCAGGAGTACTGGGAATTGTAATTAAAAAACAAATAAAGAAACAGGTAATATTTCAACGTTTTGGACAAAACAGCAGCTAGCCCAATGTCATGACAGCTCTGCTGGTGGAAGACCCTAGGTATTCCAGCAGAACACAGCAGTGGCAAAGCTGTTCCTTTGTGGAGCAAAGGATTTGTGGAATTTTTTGTGAGTATGGGAACAGAATCTACCTTTTGTCTGGAAAAAGTCCATTTTGGGTGTTTTAGCATTATTGTAGTGGGAGAATGGATCTAATCTTTTATGCTTTAAACAGCACTTTCTCTAACACTGTCAAATATGACTTTAAGAACAGACAACACAAAAAGTAATACTAGAAACAATATGAATATCTTGAGTTCTCTATGGCACATATTCTATTTTTGTAAGGAAAGACAACTGGAAAACTATCAGTGAAATATATGCATAGACTGCAAAAAAGTAACATTATAAAACATCAGGCTTTAAACTGCTTGCAGTGAGTGCTCCATGGGATTACGTTGCCTTCATAAAAATGCTGCAAGCATAAAGAGACTAATTCCAGCTTTAAATTAAGTAGTTTGGGGGGAGCATGTTCCAGTATTAAATGGCAAGAGCATGTGAGTCATTCCTAGGACACTTTCCCTTGAAATGGGGGGCAGGGGAAGGAATTATGTTGAATGCACAGATCTGAAAAAGAGAAAGATGTACACTAGTATTTCATAATATAGATGGGTGAAATGTAGTTGTTGTAGACACTATTTTTGTTTGTACCAAAAAAAAAAAAAAATGAGAGGAAAGTTTTCTGTGTTCTTAGTTTCCCTCTCTCTCTTTTTTCCCCTGCCTGGTGGTTATATTGCTGTTATCAATTTCCATTGGACTGTATTATATTAAAAAGCTTATATGTTGATTATTGTGACTCTAAAATGTGGAGTTTCTTTTTTTATTAGATACACTATATTCACCAGGTAGTAGTAAATGGGACTACACTCATAGGTAAGTCTCATTTTTAACATGAACAATCTAATCTACAATGAAAGTAATATACATGCAAAAAAATAAAGAAACAGTAGAAAAAGAGAGAAAGGGGGGAAAAAAGAAAAGAAAATGGTGTGTAACTAATACACAGTAGTGCTCTGACCCCCCTAATCCTGACTGTAATGAAAAGGAAAAAGGAAAAAAAAATCTACCATTACAGATTCAATTAAATAATCCTACTTAAATTACTAACAACTACTACCACAGAATATGGCATTATTAGATTTCTTATTGCTCAAAAAATCCCTAAACAGTTTCCAATCTTTCAAAAAGTCTTAAAGTGTTTTATCCACCAGAATGCATGTTAATGTGGTCATTTGGGCTAACTCAGCAACCTTAACAATCCATTCTTCCATCCATGGTGCTTCAGTCCATTTCCAAATTTGAGTAAACACTATTCTTGCTGCTGTTGTCATGTATCAAAAAAGTAATCCCTATTTACTATACAGCTGTTTATCCATAATGCTCAACACAAACATTTCTGATAACATTACAAAATCTATATTTTTTTTATTAGTATATAAATCTTAGACCAGTAATGTTTCATTTTCTTACAAGTCCACCACATATGAAAAAAAGGAACTCTCCTTATCTTGACATCCCCAGCATTGGTTTGAAACGTTCTGAGACATTTTTGACAGCTTAGTTGGGGTCAGATACCATCTATACATCATCTTTTAAATTACTGCACAAAATAAATTTTATATCTTCATACCACATTTTCCCCATACATCCATGTAGACATTATGCCCAAAATAATGCTTTACCAGTTATCCCCTATATAACTTGAAACTAAAGCCTTTTAACTTGACATCTGAATTCTAGTAATTAGGGTCCAAATGAATCCCCTTTTGCAAATATTTTTGAGTCTAGTCATCACTTTTTAGTCTGTACTTTTTAGTCTGTAGCACAGAAACTACATGGACAGAGAAGAGCTGATGAAATGACATGAACTAAGTAGAAGGTAGCTTCATAAGGCGGACAGCAGTCTTTGGAATGAGGATTTTTGTTTGTTTGAGAAATGGCTTAGTTGTACTATCATGTACACTACAGACACAAACTAGTTTAAAAGTTGTCTGATTGTCACACCTTCATGCAAGTACTGCAGGATTTGAAATTTCCCTGAGGATGCTGAGATTTCTGTAAGTTATGAAGAATGTCATTATCACAGAATTACACCTAGGGTTGACTTGGAGAGAAGCCATGCTACCAGTTAATGTTTATTATGCGGATGTGCCAGAGGTCAACCAACTCTCCCTCTATGGAGACTCTTTATTATAAGGCTGATCAACGTGTGCTGCCTTTGTTCTGATCATTATCACCTTTTCCGAAATTATCTTGGTAATTAAGGTTATTGTAACAGCTGAGCTTGCTAGATCAAAGTAAATCTCTGTGCAGCTCATGAGTAAATTATTAATTTGAAAAGCCATTTCCTAATTAGTTTTTTAGTTATCAGAACCATAGGGTGGGGAGAAGGGATCTAAAAGTGAGTGGAGCAATGTATCAAGCTCACCTCTTGGTCTTTGAGAACCTGAGCTGCTAGATGAAAGGAAGGCTCTTTATAAGGTCTCATCTGATGTGGGAAAAGTTGTCGTAAAGCCACGATTTGGGTCAGAGCTTGAAGAAGCCACCAGTACCTTTACATCTACCACTGAACTGGGAAGTGAGTAAGGACTGAAGAAATCTCACTAATTTACTTGTCCTTGACAAGACAGGCTGTCTTGACAAGTTGAGACAGCCTGTCAAGAATTCGTTATCCTCCAAAAGGTTTCTTGCCTCCAGCACAAGAATGAAACAATAAGCCCTTTTTTGTTGAGCTTTCTGCAGTTTGTGCATAATGTCTCTGAGCAAACTCGTGAAGTAAAGCTCACATCCAGAGCAAGTGCAGGTAGATGGGCTAACTGATTAAAAAACAAAACCAAGCAAGCAACCTATTTAATGCCTTTAATTTTTAACAGCCCATGCAATAAATTCTTATTTTTGTTTTCTACTAATATGAGACCTAAGGTGTTTTACAATATGAGGATAAACAAAATACAATTAAAACAAAGGGCAATGCAGAAGTTAAAGAAAAATGAAACAATCATATTAAAAATACTAATTTAAAACAGTTTTACAATGATAAAAGCTCAATACACCCCAACTAAAAGACCCGTAGCAGACAGTTAACACTCAGAGGTTTCAGTAAACAGAAAGGTCTTTGCCTGCTGGGAGAAAAAGAACAGAGGGGAGTCAACCTAACTTCCTGTGCTGGGGAATTCCACAAAGTAACAGTTATTGTAGTTTAACTATTAAAATTAAACCATTCACATTAAAAACAAATGCTTCTTGCAAATGTGGAAACCCTCCTGAGACCAACGGAAAATACATTTTACTCTCTTTAGCAGGGATTAAAATGTATGTGAGAATGAAACAAGGCGGGGGGATTTATCTCTCTAGGTGAGGAAGTCATACATTTCATCACTCATTTTATCCCTGGCTGTTCCTGATCCTCTTCACCATTTGTTGTTGTGAACGGTACTCTGAGGAAGGGGTAAGGAATTTGTGGCAGATGGAGGAAGAGGAGGGGTGGAATAGGAGGTAGATTTAAAGTTGTCTCATCTACTCTATGTGTATAGCACAGCAGGTGTGGAACGTATGGCAGATGAAAGAAACAGGCAGAAGAAGTTATGGTTGTTTCAACTGCTGATTCAAAGGTACCTCCATAGCACTTTTCTGAAAATTATTATGTGACTTGGAGAAACATAAATACTCATTTTCTGTGAGCCGGTTTGCAAAGCCATTTTCTGAAACCATCAGAGAATTATTAAATTTGGTGCATCTGATCCTCAAAAGTACTCATGGCCCAATTATTATAACTTTTACATCTTAAATATAATGATTTATCTTGATACTCCTATGGAATATTAGACTTTACTATTCCTGGGTTATAAGCCCAGCCTGGCCATTTCCGCACTAGACTGTTATAGCGCTATAGCGGCCCCTCCCTAAACTGCAAGCCCCAGGATTCCATAGGATGTTGAAAGTGGAATAATAGCGCTATAACAGTCTAGTGCAGAAATGGTCCCTGTTTTGTACAACTATCTGAGAACAAGGGAATAATCAGTCTTGAGACATTCCCTCTACACAATACTCTGTGGACTAGTGGAGGGTTTTATTTTTATTTCTTAATGAAAAGGAGTAAAATTTTTATTTTTGCTCATACCAAATTATAAAACGAGTTGGGAAAGACTATTATTTTGGTTTCTATTAGAATGCAATGTAGCTAGGCTGCATTTGTATTAATCAGTTTGCTCTAGGAAATAAACACCTACATTTATGGTGTTATTGTAACTCTACTTCTAACAACATTTGCACAGGAAAATAGGTATTATGCAATATGATGCCAGTTAACTGGGTGTTCATGAGCTGTGATGGATTATTTTTAATGGCTGGTATTTACCTACTTCATTAAATGCTCCTTGATAGACTGCTGTATCGGAAGGCGAGGAGAGAAGAGCTACACCGTTTCTCATTCAAATGAGCAAAATATCTTGTGTTTGTGCCTGTCTTAGGTTTAGGCTAACTAAGCCTAAAGATTTTTCTAAAGCCCCAGACTTCTTACCTTTATACTTCTGTCACTATCTCACTGGCCAAGTGCCATTTTCATGCCCGTCTCCATAGCAACATCTTTAAGGATAAAATAACAGGAATGTGAGGAAGCTGCTTGCCCACAAGAAAACAACCTCAGTGCTAGAACCCCGGCTAGAGAAAATGCTGGGACACTGCACATTCCAAAAGAGTTGGGCAGGTTATTACAGGTGGTTTCACGTAAAGGGGCAATGTCTTCTTCTCCTGTAGCATATCTAGGGGAAAGGGTTACATCTCATTTTCTCATATTTCTCACTGTATCTCATTAGAATCTATCTATCTATATTTTTTTGCCCTGCCCAGTGTTTGCCTTCCAAAACGTTATTGGGCTTTCCAGGCAGCTTTCAGGGCTCCTCTGGTTGGTCATGAAGTACCATCAAAAATAGCCAAGGGGACATTTGAAAAGAACAAAAGATTTCCCTTGGCATCCACAGATCTATAGGATGGCAACTTAACCATCATCTTCTTCCCCACTTCCAAGAAGGAGAAAAGATACATAGACCTGTAAAACATTTAAATATGTTTATAATGTATAACTATGATTATAATTTAAATAAAATATATTGCCATTTGATCTACTGTGGTATATTCATTTGAGGGTAGGAATAGACTCTGGGAGACCAGGGTTCAAATCCCTGCTCAACCATGGAAAACCACTGGGTAACTTTGGGCAAGTCACACTCTCTCAGCCTAATAGGTATGGAATAGCAACCTGCCCCTGGTCAAATCATGCTGAGAAAAAAACCATGATAGATTCTGGCCCTTTCCACACGAGGCTGGTGAATTGGTTCATGCCGTTTCTTACCGGATTTTCTGGGCTCGAAACAAGGCGGACTTTCCCTCCTTTCTTTCCGCACAGCTACTGCCTACGTTCCATTCTGATTCGGAGGAGTGCAAATTCATGAATCCACACTGCCTCCACCGTGGCCACTCCTGCTACTCCCCTCACCCCACCCCATCAGCTGCGATTAGCCCCCCCTTTTTTTGCATGGTTTAGTACATCATTGCGTACGTGCGTACATGCATAAGTCCATACTACCCCCTGGCCCCTCCCATGAGCCCTCCCCTGACCACCAATTTGCATTGGCGCAAATGTACATGTCTGCACCACTGTGCAAGTACGAATTGGATCAATCTGGAAAATTGGAAAACCGATTCCTTCCGGTTTTCAAATAGCGCGCTTTACCACCACATGGGACACATTTAGTCGGAACTGCGTGCAGAACGAAGGTAAATAAACCGAGCCTAGTCTGCTCCAAGATGCAGAAGACCTCCGTGGCAAGACGCATTGGCCCGCCTTAATAACCGTGTGTGGAAAGGGGCATCATCACATAACACACAACAATAACAACATTACATTTCACCACAGTAAATGCCTGCCTAAATTCCCTGATGGCACTAGAAGCTGTCTCATATCACAAATGAAGCAGGGTCAGGCTGATTAGTACATGGATGGGAAACTAGGGAATACTTGGTGTTTCAAGCAGCATTCAGAGTAAGGCAATGGTAAACTTCACAATAAATCTTGCCTAAAATACTCCATCACAGGGTCACCATAAGCTGGAGCAACTCAAAGACATGTAACAACAGCAACAGCAAGAAAACTATGGCCTAGTGACTTGTGTACTTCCTCAATCTGCCACTGGATGCTAACTGTTCGTGATCAACTTCAAGGTCTCTGCTCTTCTCTCTTACAGTTTCTGGATCTTCAAACAGCAGACTTCCTCTGCCGTGCAGTTTGATCCATTACAAAGCTCTGCCAACCTTTGAATGGGAAAAACCAGTTAGTCTTAAAGGTGCTGCCACATTTCTCTTTTCTTTTTTCCTCTTCCTTCCACCTTTTTATACTGGATTTACTTATTTGTACTTATTTTGACTGTCCCTCTGCTTGTATATAGCATTTCTCTCCTGTCTTTCTTCAAAGACACTTCATGAATGCTAACAACAACTAATTAATAAATTTGCAGAACAATACCATTGAAGATGTAAGGGTAGGAGAAGATGAAACAGTAATACAAAAATCATTAACAGTAGTTGGAGTCATGCTTTTTTTTAAAAAAGCCATTTTCTTGCTTTTTTGAGTTGTTACTTAAAAGAATTTTAAAAGTAACAGAAAAGCAAGAAGTAATGTAACAACATAACATAACATAAATTGCCTCTCTTTGTGAAGGTAATGCTAATGAATTACCTTTGTGGAGATGGCTTTATAGCAACCTCCATAGGAACATACATTTTCAAGGAACTTTCCAAGCTTTAGCCACTGGGGAAAAGATACTGTTAAAACAGCTTCCAACAAATTTAAAACACTTACAGAAATAGTGGGTAGTAGCTTCCATGTCAAGGGGGAAATGTTGATGGGCCACTGATTCCAGTTTTTATTTTGGCCTTTGGATCTGCCACCTTGGATAGCTCTTTTAAAGTTTAGACCGAAACCTGGAACATATTCAGCACCACACTGACATGGGAGATACCACTGCCCTTGATTTACAATGTTCTTAAACTGAAGAGCCTCACAGTGTAACAAGAGGCAGTGTTGGCTGGCTTCCTCTTAAGAGTGATAGGCCTAGCTCCAAAGCCATGATAACAACTAGTAAAAATGTGCCCTCCCTGATTGTATTTCAGTTGTCATTCGAACATGCAAAAGTGTCTCTGCTGAAAATCTTAATAACTGTGTGGGCTCATACAGTAGAAAAGATTCCCTCAGATATCCAGGTTCTAAATCATAAATGGTTTGTTGTTCATCATCACCTAGTAATATGTTTATCTATGACTACATTCTTTAGCTAGGGGCTCTGCCTTGTCTCTATTTTAGCCTCATATATGTGATTTGTCCTATTTTCTAAGGCTATTTTCTCCAAGTATAGTGGACTTCTCCTAACTCATTTTTGACTGTACAGCAAGAGCTTCTTCCATTTTTAATCCAGGCAAGTCAGAGACTTTTATTAGAGAAACATTAAGGACATGAATCGGTGCATACTTATTCAGGAATAAGTTCCTTTGACTCCAGTGAGACTTTTACATAGCGCTTAAATTACTTTATAGTAGAATCACCTTAATCTGCAAGAATCTTGAAAAGAATAATGAAAAATTTCTTTATGCTAAAGGGACCTAAATACCCTCAAGGCACCAGATTCTGTCTGATCTTGGAATTAAGCTGGCTCAGCTTTGGGTAGAACTTGGATGGGAGACCACCAGTGAATACCAGGTTCTGTAGGTGATATTTCAGGGTAAGGAACTAGCAAGACTACCTCTGAGTATTCCTTACCTAAGAAAACCCTATGAAATTAATGAGGTTGCCATATCTTGACAGGTGACTTGAAGGCACACATGCACACACACACACACACACAAACAAGAAAAGGTAAGACATGCCATTGGAACAATTGTCAACTGCTAGGGTTTTTTTTTTCACATTTTACGATTTATTTTGGCAAAAGCTTCACTTGCACAACATTCTTTTCTTCTACCAGACCAGCGTTTTTGTGCAGAAACTCCTTTGCACAAAGTGCTTTTGCACAAGTACAATTTTTTTGGGGGGGAGGGTTGAGCCACAATTTTCACCAAAATGTTCTCCTGCACAAAAATTCAGAATTTTTTTGTCAAAATTATTGGAAATGTTTAGGAGTGTTTCAAATCATTTTTGGGGACAAAATAATAAGGAGGGTTCCTTTTTCCATATGTGATGGACTTGTAAGAATGTGAACAGTTATTGATCTGGGTCTTTTATGTGAAATCCAAAAAGATTTAAAGGTGGATTTTGCAATGTCATCAGAAACATTTTTGCTGGGTATTATGGATGAAGAATTGGTTAGTAAGTATATATTGCTTCTTCAATATATAATAACAGCAACAAGAACATTGTTTAATCAAACGTAAAAACAGACTGAAGCACTGACAATGGAAGAATGGATTGCTAAGGTTCCTGAGTTAGGCTAAATGACCAAACAAATGTGGGGTTTAAAGGATAAGCCAGTAGAAGATTTTTTTTTTAAAAAAAATTGGAAATTGTTAATGGACTTTTTGAGAAGTAAGAAATCTAATAATGCCATTATCTGTGACTATGCTTACTATTAATTCTAGTAGGATTATATATTTAGTTGGATCTGTAATAGTAGATTTTTTAAAGTTAGTGTTCAGTGGTTTAGTAAGCTAGTGTTTTTTAGTTTAGTGTTTCAGTATTGTGAGTTAGTTCCAGTTTAATTTCATGTTGCTTTCCTTTTTCACTTTTCTTTTCTTCTCTCTGCTTTTTCTTTTTCTGAATGTATAACTTTGATTGTGAATTTAAACTAATAAATAAATACTTTAAAAATGTTTTCATCCACCGCGAGGTTTTTTTTGGACCCTGCTCAAGACTGAAAAGACCAATTTTTTAAAAAAAATCATGATTGGCAATAGCACAGTTTTAAAAAAAGAGAAACATTTATTGTGCAGCAAAAAAAGAAAAAGTCCCCAAGGCAAATAAAAAATGAAAAATGACCAGACATTCTTCTATTCTCACCAAATATGGGGTTAAAATTTTGCATTTTTTTTACTGCTTGTGGAAATGAAATATGCAAAGATTTGCATCCATGCTATGGAGTTTAACTCCTAAGAATTTTTTTTAAAAAAAACCTTTTCTTAAATTGTAACTCCTTGTTGTGTAAAAAAGTAAAAGGGGAGTTGATCATAGCAAATCAGTTGCCTGTCTTTATCTAGCAGCGGACAAAAGCACATAAAAGCACATATAAATAGGTTATCATAATTGTACTCTTCACAGAGTGCCCTTCACAGTACCTATTAGTGAAATGAAGAGAAAAGGCGGTGAAGTGATCCTTCACATTTCTCTTTCATGGCAATGTGGCCTTCCAGCAAATATAAGGAAGTCGTATCCTTGAAGTTGCCCCTGTAAACGAGAGTACTCCCTCTCATGTGAATTTATGGAACCTTTCTGATAACAACCATCCTCCCATTTCAATTTATTGCTGTTGAATAATCAAGTGGCTGTCAGATCTGAATAAGCTTTTTGTGGCTGCATCTGCATAGATGCCCCACCTTCTCCCAGTTCTAATTCAGTGGAAACATTCCTGCATTCCCCTTGTGCACAATAGTTGTGCACATATAGAAAAATGTCCCCCATCCCATTCAGTCTGGAAAAATCCAATGGCCATGTACTATCTGCTGAAATAGGTAGGGATGGTTGACAGCTTTGAAGAAAGGAAATCCAGTAGCATCTAATGACTTACATGTCAATATCATCTCACACTGGCTTTAGTCTGCCCTTTAAAGATGCTGTTCAAGGTTTTGGACACTTTCCTCCCAAATAGGCTGTGCACTTTGTATATTTCCTTTAAACTTCAGAATAAAACTCAGAATGGATTCACATGGAAGCTACCAGCATCACTGGGGAAACCCTAGAGTCATCGGCATACAGCTTCCTTTAAAGAGAAGAGGTTCTCGTCCACCAGTCCTCCAGATATTTTGGACCTCATTCCAGAAGTCCCAGCCAATATGGTCAATGCTTAGGAATTATGCAAGCTGAAGCCCCAAATATCTGGAGGGACATTTGACAACACTGCTTTAAAACATCCAGTGCCTGACAGCTGGTTCTTGTACATATCTATGGCTAACTAGTGTACACCCATAAATTCTGATTATGTTAATGTTCTAGACATCAAGTCTTTGAACAGAAGTACAATTCCTCTTTGAATCAGAAGGTAGTGCATGGAAGAAGACCAATAAACTTTTGCATAAGTTATTCTGATCTTCTATTTGTGTGAGCAGTTGGCTGCCAACAACATACACTCCCTTCCCCTCCATCTCACCAAAAAAGTTGAGGGGGAGAGAACTGTGTTCAGCCACAAGGAGGAAGAGGACAAACATGTAGGCTAGCATTCGGCCAGTGTAGTTGGTCCAATTGCCAGAGTGATGTTTTAAGTATTGATGGCCAATGTTTTTAACTGCTTTGGCCATTGCAGTGAAGAGGCGCAGAAGAGAAGCAGGACACCTTTACATCTTGCTTTCATCTTGCTACTATAAATGTTTTCACTCTCTGAGGTGATGATAGGCAGACTCCAGGTTTGTGGGAACCAACTGTTTTGTGGTTTACACCCATCACCTAATGCAAGATGCAAAATTGTGACTTTGGGCATAGAGCCAATGGTCTACTGTACCCTGTGTTGGAGCTACCTATAATTCTTGGCCTTCTGAATATTTAATTTGGTAGGAAAAACTGACACATCACTGCTGTAAGATTCACTTTTTTGGTAGTAATAGTTGCAACAGGGAGTCTGCAGCAGCAGAAGGCATTCCAGTTCTTTACCTCATAGTTTCCAACATAATGTCCAGCAAGTAGTAGCAATGGACCCCTAAACAATTAATTTTACCCAGATTATCCTAGGGACAACACTGTAGTCTAGATCCACTGGGCTGGGTGCCCCTTCTCCAAAGTGAGACCATTGGAAGATGGATCATTGAGGTTGTATAGGGTAGAACAAGCCACGCAAAATTAAAGTGTGCGTGCATGATCCATCTCTATTGTAATAGTCCTGAGAACAGTACATTATAAAGAAGATGGTAAAAGGAAAGTTTACTATCCAGTCCATTTTTAAACACCGTTAATTTCTTAGCCTTCAGCTGAGCTAAAGTGAAACTATCTAGCAGGGTCTACTAATCACAGAATAAGCCTTTCAGGATTCTAGAAGCCATCTGCCTGATAGGAGAAGATAGGGCCACTAGCACTTGTGAGCTAGCCTTTGGAATGATGTCCATGTAGTAATAGAAATTTTGATCAAGATTGCTATAGAGCAGGTATATTATTACTGCTTTCAGCACCAGCAACTGAGCTCATGCATAAAAATCCAGTCTTGGTTTTTCTCCCCAACCTTTCTTGGTTTCAGTTACCCCATTTGAAGATTAAATTTTTGAGTGTCAAAAACACTTGTCAATTTATTGCAAATCGTGCTGCGATTTAACAATAGATCTCAACCTGCCTTCTGCATACCCCGCTCTATATATACGCATCTTAAGCTACATTTAATGGAGAACTAGAGCTGATAATATGCAAGCTGCAGCCATAACTCCAATCATAGCTATATCTAATTTCAGTCACTTCCCTTTAATTAAGCATACAGTGTACTTCAATAGAAGTATTATCAGCAGTAGACATATGAATCTAATGGAGATAACTACAGCTGGTACATGCAGCTTTTGTAATAAATGTGTGCATCTGGTCAATGGTCAATGGTCAATGTTGACTCAAAATAGTTTTCATAGAATCATAGAAATGTAGAGTTGGAAGAGTCCACACGGGCCATCCAGTCCAACTCCCTGCCATGCAGGAACACCCTCAAAGCATTCCCTTCCCCTCCATCTCACCAAAAAAGTTGCAAACAAAGCACTGTTTTCTATAACAGAACATTACAATGTACTATTGTCTCATAAAAAAGAGTGCTTGAAATGCATAGTTGACCCTTTAATAGCTACTGCAATTGCTATCACACTATTTGTACAGTCATTGGTTGTTCAGCGTTTGTAACCTGACAAATATTCCTAGTTGGCTGGCACAACTCTACTTTTAGATCTGATTAGGACTGTAGGTCGCACCATTCCCAGTCCAGCCATAGGCCCTGACAGTGTGTTTCTATTCAGTGAAGTACCAACATTCATTTCTCTTGATTCATTTTATAAAAGTGTCATATTTCAGAGCTGGAATGACTTTTGGATGTCATCACCCCCACAGGAGAAAGCTACGCCAACAGTCATTATACATATCGGATAATTCTTTTTTAAAAAATAAAAAGCTGATGTTTCATTTAAAAATAATTGTATATCTGTTGTTACTGCCCTGGCTAGTCCGAGCTTTGGGGATATTAAAGATATCCTCTTGATATCATAATTTGGCTTCACTTCTCTATTCCTCTCCACGTGCTTGCGAGGCCACCAGACAAGCACGTAAACAAGCTCGGCTGTTAATAGCCGTAATATTCAAACTACAATACAGGCAGGCCAGAAATAGCTGACTCACTGCTTTAGGAGACCTCCAGGCAAGTACTCTAATTAAGTATGCACGCTACTTACAAAACAGCCTCTGCCCCATGATGGCAGCTTGGTGGGTAAACTATACAATACCCAAGTACTCTGCGTTTGCATACTGGCTACTCTATTGAGAACTGCTACGATAACTCAATCATTCAGATTCTGACCTTTTGGAGGCTTTGTCTCCAACTCCAAACCTATTGTTTTCCCCCAAGTACGGCATAGCCTGCAGTCACAATGCTCCTTATAAAAACCCTTGATTCCGAGACCTTCCTCGGATCGCTCCCGAGTTTCATCCTGCCTTGCTGCCCCTTTGCTTGGCGAGCCTCCCCACAGCTCCACGTGCTGAGCTACATTGCACCCCAGCTTCACTCTCTATTTTTCTGGGCTTCAGGACAGGTGAAGTATCACCCAAACCAGCAATCCCTCTAAAAATCCCTCTATACCACTCCAACCTTTATTTTCTTTAGTTATCTTGTATGAGTGTGTCGCATACACTGTTTTGCTTGTATTTAATAAACATCATTTATTATTTCAACTTCTGTGTTCTCCTTGACTCGACCCGACCCCATAGACATAGGGTTCAAGATCTCGCTAAGTTACCCTGCCTCTCGTAACGCTAAGCAGTGCTCTGAGCTAATTTTCCCCAACTTCAGTGGAGCATATTTTGGTGTCCCTCCTGGGACCCCCAGTTCACAGGGTAACACTGTTTTTAAAAACTATGGATATTTGAAAACATGATTCCTCTTGCAGAGGTAAATGTTGAATGAACTAAAGAAATGAAAGACTACGCTATCCAATCCTGCTGCTTTCTGGACACTATTCAACTGTTTCCTTGAAGCTTCAATACTTCAATACGCAAAACTTCCTGTCTCCGTAGCCACAACAGATTCCCATTTTGGCACCTTTTACATCATGTTGCAGCATCTATATGGCTTCTATGCACAAAATTTCATTTTGTAAAACTTCAACATATGCTACTACAAATGCCTTGCTAAAATTCAAATATGTTTAGTGACAATGGCCATCTTAGCATTTTAAAAAAGTCAAAACCCTGTCTTAAATAAATGCATTAAATGTGCATTGGCAGTGTATGGGTTTTTCCAGCTCTTTTCTGTAATCAGGATGGCTAGCAAGTAAGCCACAATTAACAACAGAGAACTGTGATTATTTCAGTTTTTCCCAAATAGGGCTTGCTAAACAACTTCAACCCATAGTTTAAACTGCTTTATGAATTTGCCTAGTTTGATAGCAATTAACCATACTTCTTTGTTCACATGTTATCAGGGAGCCATATTTAATTGTGACTTGTCTGCTTCTACCTCTGTACAGGTTAGGAAATTAGGTAGGGGAGTGGCAAGGGTGTCCTCCTATGGGGAGGAAAATATGAAGGCATTTCCCTCCCCCAAGAATTCTGCTAATCCAGATGGAGTTTTCCTTCGTTCCCTCAAATTCTAGCCTCACAGGAACTTAACATTTCAGTTGAGCATTTAGAAATGCAGTGTAGAAACACAGTTCAAAGAAAGGGGGAAGGTACAGTTACCAAGGGAATGCAAGCATCGGAAATTTAAGAGTTCTAGTTGTGAATGATTTTCAGTGTCTCGCTCCTTGCGATGCTAAAAGTTTGGGGAATGAAGGGGAATTTCATGGGGAAATAATTCTTAGTGTGGAAGCACTACCTTCATTTTGTCCCCTCCCCCGGTATCTACAACTCTGGACATTTGGTGGATGAATGCATGAATGAGTGAATGAGTGAGTGAATTAATTCATTTATTTTGTTATTTCAACAAAAGGTACAATTTGCAAAGACATAGGCCATTTCTTCTCTACATTGTTATAGTGTTGTTGTTCCACTTTCAGCATCCTATGGAATCCTGGGATTTGCAGTTGAGGGAGGGGCCTTTAGAATTTTCAGCCAGAGAGCTCTTTGGCCTCAGTAAACTACAAACCCCAGAATTCTACAGGATGTTGAAAGTGGAATAATAGCACTATAACAGTGGCCATAGTCAAGCGCCATCAGACAATACAAAACAATATAAAGGGATAAACTAGATAAAATTGGATGCAGCTGCATTCTTTTGAGTGGACACTGTATCCAAATTACATAACCCTTTTCCTCTCACCATAGATTCAGTTATCAAATACTACATTTCAGCAATGAATAAATTGGGTCAGGTCTCTTTAAAAAGTCCATGTCAAGAATACATGTGTTACTCAAGCATATCCTGGCTTATTAAGCCAGAATGTTTGGCTTAGCATTGTGTGTAAACAAGGTCAATGAGTTTGCATGCTGCTTCTTTCTCTTTATGGCACCTTGATGTGTTTGATCTGGGGATGAAATATATGCACAAACAGGGGCCGTTGCTCACATCCATCATTACTCACTGTCTTCTTTGTAACGTACAAACGAGGAATCCCTGTTCCCCAGAGTTACTGATGGTAAAAAAGGAATGGATCCTGGATTTTCACATTATATGTACATTTGAAATAAATGGATCATATGAGGGAGGAAGCAGACACAACTTCTTTCACCCATTGTTCCCTTCTTTCCATATCTATCTCTCCTTACCTCTCCTACTCAGTGCCTGCTATGTCACAAAGATATGACTGTAGAAATGAGAGGAAGGGAAAGCCAGGACCAGTTTGTCCATCGGACACCCCTTTTTCTTTCCCAGGAAATGTCTGTGCATTCCAGTCCACTGTGTTATCCAAAAAGAACAACAACATAGCCTTTCTCAATTTAAAAAAAAATGGGAGGAGAGAGACCCAAATATTAAGTGGTGAGATAACATAACAGTGTTATGTTTTTCAAAAAGGAACAGTTCCTGCCTAATGTGTCTACCAGGTTTTAAATTCTTTGAAGAGCTTCTTTTCAGCAGGGGCAGAAATCAGACACATTTTCCACTTCTGGAGAAGAGACAGGAAGAAGCATCTAGTTCTAGTGTGTATGAATGAAAGGAATGTCTTTGATATGAGTTGGAAGGCAATAGGGCCAGCAAAAAAACAAAAACAAGGAAGAACGGGCTGCAAGATCTAGAACTTCTCATTTCTTGACTGCAGTCTCCATTCTAATTAAGGACTGGGCCACAGTATAGAAAACCTAAACTATTTCAATGTCTTTATTACCTACTTAAAAATTATGTAAATCATCTGTAGTCATTATTTTGGTTGTATTAATATTCAGCTGTAAACCTGCCTGTGCACTTTCTGCCTTGACATTCTACAGTAATTGTTCCAAGTCCTTGCTATTTTCAGCTGGTAGCATGGTGTAATCTGCATCTCGTAAATTATGTTTCTTCTGCCAATTTTGTCACCTCCTTTCTCCAGCTCTAATCCTGCTTTACATATATGTTCAGAGATAAAAGATAAGATGATAAAGAGATAAGATGATAAAATGCAACCTTGCCTGACCACCTTGTCAATTGGAAACCATTCCATTTCTCTGTATTCTGTCCTGATGGTAGCCTCTTGTCCTGAATATAGTTACAGATCAGGACAATCAGATATTGTGCATACCCATTTCTTTAAGTGATCCATAACTTTTCATAATCTAAACAATAAAAGACTTTGCTATAATAAATTATGCACAGGCTGATTTTCTTCTGAAATTCTTTGATGTTATCCAACATGGGTTTGCAGTATGAACCATCGTGCCTCTTCCTTTCCTGAACCCAGCTTGGATGTCTGGCATTTCTTGCTCCATATATGGAAAATGTTTTTGTTATAGAAATTTGAGCATTGCTTTGCTTGCATGGGAAAGTAATGCAAAGGTCCTGTGGTTGCTGCAATCCGTGGTATCCTCTTTCTTGGGCTTTAGAATATATGTGGAACATTTCCAATCTGTGAATCATTCTTTTGTTTTCCATAGTTGTTGTTAGATTTTAGTTAGAACTACAGTAGATTATATCTTTGTAGCTTGAAGCAGCTCTATTGGTATACCATCTGTTAACTGGTAATTTATTTCTTCCATGTGCTCTGTGCTGGGGGATGATAGGAGTTTCAGCCCCATGGAAATGCAGCGGAAAAGCCAGAGTTCAGCGAGCCAACAGCAGCAGCCTTGTTCCCCAGTAAGGATATTCACAAACAGAGGAGTTTCTTTCTAACAGGAGGCACTTTATCTTGCAGCAAAGTAAGGTTATCTACAAAACATAGAACAGACAGACAAAAGCTTGCGCCAGACACCGGGTTTGGTCAACAGACAAATACAGACTGGGGATTGCTTCCTTATGTACATATCTACAACCAATCAGGTAGAGGGTTTGCACACCACCCTGTACCCTTTGCACCCCACTCCATTTTCTGATGCAATGTCCAGCAATCACATACATCTGGAGCATGATGCAATGTCTTGCAGTGGGCTGAACATTTTCCCAGGGTTCCCTGCTCTGAATCCCTGACACTCTAAGTACAACTTTCACTTCATTTTCTGGAATTGTAGGTTTGTCTTCCAATTGTTCTTCCTTGAATTAATCTGTCATCCTTTCCTCTCTTTTATATACTTCCTCAGCGCATGGTTTCCATCATCTTTTGATTTCTGCTTGGTCATGCAATGTGCTCCCTTGCTGGTTGTAGAGCATCCTGACTCTTGGTTTAAATTTCCCTTTGATTTCTTAGATCTTTAAAAGAGGTCTCTTGTTCTTCCTTTTTTTTTTGGTCATCTTCAATTTCTTTGCTTTGATTATTATAGCAGTTTTCCTTAACCCTGCACACAAGTCATTGAACAGTTGCATTCAAGGTTCTGACTCTATTTTTGTGACCTTTTACTTCTCATCTGTCCTTAACTGCTTGAAGGATTTCATCTCTCATCCACTGAGGCTTCTCTTTCTTTCTGGCTACAGCTAGGGTCTTTTTGCATCCTTCCCTGACAGTGCCTCTGGGTTCAGGCCGGAGTTCTTCTGGTTCCTGGTCAATTAGATTTAATAGTGCAAATCTATTTTTTATGTTACCTTTAAATTGTATGGAGATGTTCTTCAGGTTCTATTTCAGCATAATGGTTGTTTTAGTATTCTTTTTTAACTTTACTCACATTTTTGATATTAGCAGTTCACGGTCTGTGCCACAATCTGCTCTTGGTTTTGTTTTTGCAGAGAGAATGGAACTGCTCCATATTCTGCTTCCAATTATGTAGTCTACTTGATTGCTATATTGGTCCTCGAGTGATGTCCATGTATACAGTCTCTTCTCTGGTTTCCTGAAGAATGTGTTTGTGATGAACTCATTACAAAATTGGCCTCACAAAATTCAGTCAGTTGTTCTCCTGCCTCAGTTCTTGATCCTAGGCCAAATTTACCTACAATATTGATTCTTTTCTGTTTCCTAGTTTTGCATTCCAGTTGCTTGTGATTAACAAGAACTATTGTTTTGGTATGTGATCAATTTACTACTGGATTCCAACATAGACTCTTTCCATTTCTTCTTCTTCTCCCTCTGTAATTGGAGCATAAACTTGGTTATGGTTATCCTGATTCCTAAAGTCTTATTGATATAGTTCAGTCAGACTTTGCATTAAATCCCCTGAATGCTTTTGCGCCATCCTTCTTCAGTATTAATGCCAATCCATTTCTTCTTAGATTTTCAATGCCTGAGTAAAACACTGTGAAATTGTTTGACTCAAAATGTCTCATTCATGTCCACCTTAGCTCACTTACCCTGCATACTGCATTATTTGTATATGCCATTTCTTGTTTTACTCTGTCTAGTTTTTCCTGATTCATGCTTCTCATATTCCATATTTCTACAATATGTGTTGAGCAGCTTCAGACTTTCCTTTCATCTCTGAGCACATCAAGAGCTGAACGTCCTTCTGACTTGAATCGAATTGCATCATTAAGCACAGTGCTACTTGTAGTTGTCCTCTGCTGTACCTCAGTAAGCTTGTTGAGTGCCATCCAAGCTGGGAGTTTTGCCTTTTGGCACTATCTCATGTTTTGGATTATCCCGTTATAGGATGTTAATAGCAAAAGACGTTCAAAAGTGTGTTACTGTGCCTCCTCCTGCACGGTACTAACAAGTGTTAGCAATGGCACCACTTTTTTTGTATCTGACAGATCCTCCACTAGTGTCACCCCCCACTACTGCTGCTGTTCAGAAGCTGTTTGGCACATTTAGTTTGGTTCCTCAGTAAAAACCTGCCTGACATGGGAGACCCTACCAGCAGCAGCACTGCTACTGTCAGCATAGCCTCTTGCCTCAAAGGATCATGTACTTCTATCACTGCAGAAAGGTAGTGCTGTTGGTGGGATTGCAGCTTCTGGCTGTTCGCTTAATAACCCACCCCTTGCCTTGGTCCAGTAGCTAGTCTCATCCGGAACAGAGCCACTGAAACAATGGAACTTGTATAAAAACTGGGTTACCAAATTTCCACTGGTTTAATGGGTCTACTATTGTTGGGTCTAGATAATGTATTGGGATAGGAGATGGGAATGAAATCCACAACCAGGAATGAACTCTGAAACATAACTATCTTTTGAAGTTTGTAATTCCCTGTATTTTTCAGTGGCATTCTTTAGTTTGTTTGTTTTTTTTAAATGTGCACATCCAGGGAAAGTGCACACACAAAAATTTGTATGTTCATGAAAATAATTTTAAAATGCCATATACTGCTCGGAATATTTTGTGCAAAATAATGTAAGTTTTGGATGAAAATACATGATCAGTATTTTTTTAAAAAAAATGGAACTTTTTTTCACATGTGGTGGTGAAGTCCAAAAGTCTAAGGGTATTACTTGAAGGTTTTCCATGGAATGGAAACAGTAACTAATAAAAATTTGACATTTTTGGCAATAGTGGGTTTATTTGTATTTATTTATAGAAGAAAACAAAGATCTTAGTAGTTAAAAACTAGGGTTTTTTTGTTTTTTCTGTTCTAACAGCTTGTATGGTGATTGCTCAAAAAATGCTGAGGTCTACACAATTTATCTTTGGACTGTTGTTATGAGAAGTTATGGTCTCTTGCTTTCACAGAAAAACTGACACAAATTTGCAGTTCAGGAAATGAACTCCCTGATGACTCGTTAGTATAGATTGGATTCCATTTATTTCCTTTAATAATAGAAACAGAGGTAATCTTGATCCAACTGGTTCTCATGTCAGTCTTTGGAATGACATCTTAACTTGAAGGCTAGATGGCTAGATAAACAAATATATGTATACAGTGAGTCATTCAAAATAATTAACAACCATTCCTGTCTTTTTTTTCCCCCAAAATGTGTACATGTGTAAATGTGTCCCACCTGTCTCCCTTCATCTGGAGTCATTTGCTACGCTCTCTACTGGGATCCCAGGAGATGATGATGTTGCTCCCCTACCTCTACATCTGGCTTGTTTTTCCTCCAGTCCGTTGGCTGATGTTTCCTCCTGTCCTTCCCTCTTCTCTAACTCTGTTGGCTTTCCATCCTGCTCAGCCACTCTGGTCTCTTC
This sequence comes from Cyclura pinguis, assembly GCA_030412105.1. Taxonomy (NCBI): domain Eukaryota; kingdom Metazoa; phylum Chordata; class Lepidosauria; order Squamata; family Iguanidae; genus Cyclura; species Cyclura pinguis. The sequence goes on from CM059604.1 coordinate 44,010,047, forward strand.
CACCTTCTTCCCTTTACTACTCTGGGCTTCCCTTTTGATCTCCTTAGCCTCTCTGTCTTTTAACCATTTTAGCAACTGGTTTGGTGAAAACTGGTGAAAACTGTCTGAATGACACCACTTTGTACATATGCTTGTATTAAGTTTTATTAAGGAATGCTGATGAATTGTAATTTTTATTTTGTTCTGTTGAATTTTTAAAGTTATATTACTTTCAATAAAAGTTTTTTTAAAAACGGAGAAAGTGCATTGTTCTAAGAATATTTCATTTACCTAGGAGAATGAAATATAGATCTTATCTTATCTTATCTTATCTTATCTTATCTTATCTTATCTTTTAATGGCCTGAGCAGTTTGGGGGCAAGTAATGGAGCTTGAAGCATTGCGCTCTTCACCAGATATTGGATGCTGTGCTGGCTACAAGGTATAGCCACAGGTCTGTCCTGTATGCATAAAACTGGGTGCACAGAGATTGTGTTTTGAGAGAGTAAATAGCAGCAGCTCTTTTATGCAAATCTACCTATTTGCATGTTGCCATAATCCAAAGTCCAAAGTGCAGTATTCTTAAACGTGTCTTTGCATTTTGGGGAGATATTAGCATAAATTATCACAGTGTGTTGTTACAATCTTTGCATGCTACAGAGTCCATTAGTTGTGACTAATTATCATTTAAGACTATTTTTCTGTCATTAAGGGGAAAGGAAAAAAGCCCTTCTCCCATCTGGCCTCGTTGTTGTGATTCGTCTTGTGCTGAGGTAATGTGCAGGAGAGAGAAAAATATTTCACTTCAGCAAATGTGGAGGAGCAAAATTAAGTGTAAAATATGTGATCTTTTCCTGCATTAGCATAAAAATTCATTCAGTGGGAGGGAGGGAAATACCCCTTGAATTGAAGATATAATAGCTATCACTGGTACGTAACCAGTTTGTGCATAGGACACAGTATACTAGGACATGCATTTAAAACTGTGTTTAGAACTTACCGTTAAAAAAAAGCCCTTTTCATAAGTTACTATCAGAGCTTTAAAGAAGTTACTTTCTTGGGCTACAATGGCTTCCATGCTGGAGAGTTCTAGGAATTGTATTCAAAACATAGTTTCCCAAGGTCTTATTTGTGCCTAAACCAACATGGGGACAGGCAAATGCTGAGTAGCCCCATCAACAGCATTGCGTGGGGTCATTGCCCCTGCTTCCTGCTGCACATTCAAAGGCTTTCATGCAATATGGAATGGTGTACAATCAGATTCTGGGTTGTGTAAGGGTTTCTTCATGGTGAACATTCACTTGGACATTGGGTTCAGGGTTTATTGGTCCATCCTGCACACAGGTTGGTCTGTGCCTGTGCAGTAACATCTGAAAACTCTTCAAACTATACAGTTATAGCACTGTGATTCCACTTTGACTGCTGTGGCTATATTCCTTCTTTGCATACAAATTTGGTACCCTCTGGAAATAAAAGCCAGAGTGGCAGAACCTTGTAAAGCTTATGTGGAGTTTACATTTGATATTAATGTTATGGTCTCAGTGGACAGCTGTTCGTCAACACTGTTTTTCTAGTATCAAGGGATCAAAAGACTTGAGCTTGATCAAAACAAACTATTTGCGTTATATGGGAGTAGATATTGATTATATCATCCTTTAAACCTGGAGACATCAGACACTTTAATCAGCTGTTCTCAGTTCGTACCTGTTTTCTGTTTTCAGTGTTATCTTCATTTGTAGTGCAGACACAATTTGAAAAACACTGTGATGCTGCAGTTGAAATGCTAGGAAGGCTACACAATTTGCTTTAGGGGCAAGGGTCACTTAGTCTTCTGATGTTTTTCCTTTCCTTTCCTTCATGCATGGCCCATTAAATTCTCTGAAATGACGCTTTATTTTGTGCACCTAAGTGAAACAGTAGTGTTAACAAAGTCTTGGCATTTAGTGCTGGAAACAGGTATAGGAAGCATAATGCGGAAAGAGAAAAACAATAACTACTTATCTATATACACTGAATCAGCTGTTTTGAAAATGATCGTCTTAAACTATCTGATGTGGGCTGGAAATTCCCCCTCCCCAATGTGCCAAGGACTGGTACCACATTTGTACCCACTGGCTGCAGTTGGTTTTTTTTGTCCTTCTTGTGCTGGAAACTTGCCAGAGACAGGTAGCCAAAGGCTCATGGGTAGGTACTGATTCATACAGTACTACTTTGTGTAGTGTTGCTGTAGAGGATATAGGGATGGGGATTCATATCTGATACAGAAGAAGGACCTATCCAGCACTCATTCATGTAACATCATTTAACTTTCCCATTTCTAAACCCAATAGCTTAGAAATGACAGATTATTACTTGTAATCAATTTTTATTTCCTGCCACAAATATATTACATTATGACTGTTATATTACATTATGACTGTTACTGAGTGAGGAATAATGTCACTCCTTTTGTGGAATAACTCTAGCTTTTTTTTGCTCTTATAATTTCGGGGATGTAATTATGGGAATTCTCCTCCAGGCTTTTTTCTGATCTTCTCCAGCGCTGATTTCCCCCCCACATCCTGTTTCTTTCCTTTCTCTATTTTTGGATTGGGATATCACAGCCCTCTCTTAGCCCCCCCCCCAGCCCCCACAATAAAAAAATGGAAATGTGTGGCCATCACTTTTGATTTTAAGTTTTTGAAGGCCCCTTCAAACCTGGCACAGCCAATAATGGGTGCTGGGGTCAATTTTGCATGTCTCAAGTATACCCAGTTGTATACAGAATGTGCACACATGGTCATATGAAGAACCATGTGCATTGGTTGAAATCCAGTATTCCCTCAGCATTGCGTAATTATCCACATAGGGAGATACACCATGCCAGCACTATACAGCAATTACCATGCAACATTGTGTAGCACATGTAAATGACTGGGTGCTTCTGCGCAACACGGTCACATTGCACACTGTGCAGTGCACAACCGCAATGCACAATGTGCAAATTCAGGGTGCAAGTACTATGTGCAATATGCAATATACTACAACAATGTCTAATGTCTAATGTTGCAGAATAAGTTTCCGCTGCTGGCAGCAGAATATGTCCATTATGCAGTGGTGAATAATTTACCCTACATGTATGTGTGTATATCACTAACAGGAGGCCAGCTACTGTGTGCATTCTCTTGGACACAACAGAATTTCCTACTTGATGGGGCAAAGCAGCCAAAATGGGTGAATGCACAATTAACAGCAAGAACCCTTGAGACCTGTTTGCTCTGTGATACCAAGGATGCATAATAATAATAATAATAATAATCTACAATCACCCTAGGTGGTGGTCTTTGTCTGCTTCTTAGCAGATCTGGTAAAGCCTTTAGTCATTTCCTTTCCCCATCAGAGGTGGTTGATATGGGCATATCTTTAACCCAAGAAGTATTAGATACAGCACTGTCAGAATGTGATGTCATTCTAAGTAGTGTTCTCTGCTCCATTTGTACATTGGTCAATAAAAGATATACAAAGAGACCTTTCAGAAACTGTCATCTCCTTTATTCCCCTGAGACAAAAGGAGCCAGGCAATATCTATGCATATTAGCTTGTCTCATTTAACACATTTGACCTTCAAGTATATTTTAGAATCATAGAATCATAGAAATGTAGAGTTGGAAGAGACCACACGGGCCATCCAGTCCAACCCCCTGCCATGCAGGAACACCTTCAAAGCACTCCCGACAGATGGCCATCCAGCTTCTGCTTAAAAACTTCCAAAGAAGGAGACTCCACCACACTCCGAGGCAGCATATTCCACTGCTGGACAGCCCTGACTGTCAGGACGTTCTTCCTGAGGTTCAGGTGGAATCTCCTTTCCTGCAGCTTGAATCCATTGCTCCTTGTCCTAGTTTCTGGAGCAGCAGAAAACAAGCCCTCTCCTTCCTCTACATGGCATCCCTTCAAATATTTAAACATGGCTATCATGTCCCCTCTTAACCTTCTCTTCTGCAGACTAAACATACCCAGCTCTCTAAGTCTATCCTCATAGGGCATGGCTTCCAGGCCTCTCACCATTTTGGTCGCCCTCCTCTGGACCTGCTCCAGCCTGACCATGTCCTTCTTGAATTGGAGTGCCCAGAACTGGACACAGTATTCAAGGTGAGGTCTAACCAAAGCAGAGTAGAGTGGTACCAGTACCTCCCTCGATCTAGACACCATACTCCTATTGATGCAGCCGAGAATTGCATTGGCTTTCTTGGCTGCCGCATCACACTGCTGACTCATGTTCAGCTTGTGGTCTATTAAAACTCCTAGATCCCTTTCACACGTACTGCTATCCAGCCACGTGTCCCCCATCCTATATTTCTCTATTCCATTTTTTCTACCCAAGTGTAGGACCTTACCCTTCTCTCTGTTGAATTTCATTTTGTTAGCTTTGGCCCAGCTCTCCAATCTATCCAGGTCATTTTAAATTTTGATCCTGTCCTCTGGCGTATTAGCAACCCCTCCCAATTTGGTGTCATCTGCAAATTTGATGAGCATGCCCTCTATTCCTTCATCCAAGTCGATGAAGATATTGAACAGCACTGGGCCCAGGACAGAACTCTGTGGAACCCCGCTAGTCACTTCTCTCCAGGATGAAAAGCAGCCATTCGTGGTCACCCTTTGGGTTCGGTCAGTCAACCAATTACAAATCCAACTAATAGTAGCCCTGTCCAGCCCGCATTTTACTAGCTTCTTTGCAAGAATGTCATGTGGAACTTTGTCAAAGGCCTTACTGAAATTGAGAAATGCTACATCCACAGCATTCCCTTCATCTATCAAGCTAGTAACTGTATCATAAAAAGAGATAAGATTAGTCTGGCATGACTTATTTTTGAGAAATCCATGTTGACTTCTTGTGATTACCGCGTTGCTTTCTAAGTGATTAGAAACTGACTGCTTAATGATCTGCTCCAGAATCTTTCCGGGTACTGATGTCAGGCTGACTGGGCGATAATTATTTGGGTCCTCTTTTTTCCCTTCTCGAAGATGGGGACAACATTTGCCCTCTTCCAGTCTGCTGGAACTTCTCCTGTCCTCCAAGATTTCTCAAAGATTATAGCAAGCGGTTCCGAAATGACCTCTGCCAGTTCTTTTAATATCCTAGGATGCAATTCATCTTTAGGACATTTTTAAAAAGTGGAAACAAGCTAAATAAGGGGGTTAAAAACATTTTAAAAATAAGAGAGTGTTTCCACGGTGTCAACTAACTCTTTATTACTGGCCAGTTGTCCTTCAAGAGGATCACTGATGCATATACTTTCTCTGTGTTCAACTTCACCCAAGAATAAAAAAAGAAAACGCAACAACTCCCAGAACCCAACCATATCTCTAGCTGGGCAGCCAGCTGGAGATTTGATTTGTAAAGTAAAGACAGTTGAAAACCAGGCTCCGCAAGGACTGAGATGGTAAACCATATACAAGAAGTTATCTCAGTCACACCTAAGATTATTTGGGCTTCTGATATAAGTTGTGTTAGATCAGTAGATGAAGATATAGAAGTTGGGGTCCTTTGGGATTTGATTGTAGCAAACTAATTGTTGGCATTGATGAGTAAAAATTTATTATAGGTTTATAAGAAACATAATTTAAAGTGATGAATACTCGAGTTGTTTCCTTAAATGTCCGGGGATTGGGCAATCCTGTCAAAAGAGCACGTATCCTAAAACAAATTCAGGGTCTAAAACCAAATGTACTTTTTTTGCAAGAAACACATTTGAAGGGAGAAAAACCAGTTTTGAAACAACATTTTTTGGGGGAAACAATACATAGTGGGTGGATCTGGGAAAGCTAAAGGAGTAGCTATTTTGTTTGATAAATCAAATTCATTTATCTTAGAGAATAAGATCACTGATAATAAAAGCAGGTGTATTATTCTACAAGGAAAATTTTACACACAATGTGTAACCTTCGCTGTTTATTATTCACCCAACAAAAATCAAATTGATTTTTTAGAGGAATTTTTTCAGACATTATCCCAGGTAGCTAAGGGGAATGTTATTGTTGGGGGGTGGGGATTCAAATTTGATCCTAAATCCCTATATGGATAAATCTAGTCATACTTCTGATAATATCTCTGCTAGCATTCAATTTCAAAAAATACTTAATGCAGCAGGCTTGGTAGACCCTTGGCACATATTACATGGTACAAAGAAAGATTATACTTGTTTTTCAAGTGTGCATAAAGACTATTCTAGAATTGATCATATTTTTGTTTCTAAATTAACATTGGCTAATGTAAGTAACACAGTAACTGAAGTTGTTCAGTGTTCGGATCATGCACTTTTATATGGTGTAATACAAACTAACCCAAATAATATTATGAATTCCTTCTGTGAATTCTATCAGAAGCTTTATTCATCAGAACTAGAAAACAATCCGGATTTTAAAAAAAATATTTCCATCACTCTCTATTTAAAAAGTATCTGCTACTCATAGTTCTTTCTTAGTGACACCCAAAACAGAGACTGAGATCAAAACTGCTATTGATAGCTTGGAACCTCATAAGACCCCAGGACCTGATGGATTTTCAGGAGAATTGTATACTTTAAAGATACTTTAACTCCAAACTTATTAAAACTATATAATATTTTAAATGGTATACATCCTCCACCTAGTTGGAAAATGACAAAGATAATGCCAATTCCGAAAACCTCAACAGATTGTCCATCAGTTAAAGACTTTCAACCTATTTCGCTGATTAACCAAGATGCCAAATTATTAACCTACATCTTGGCAAAAAGAATTAATGCCTTTATCGCCGAGTATATACATTCAGATCAAGTTGGCTTTATGCCAGGTAGAAAATTAGCTGATGCTTTAAGGAGAACTTTGAATATTATATATAGGACCAGTCTTAAAAAAGGATCCAGTAGTGCTTTTGTTGTTAGATGCTCTTAAGGCATTTGACCATTTAGAATGGAGCTATTTATTTGAATTATTCAATATTATGGAATTTGATAAAAAGTTTCACATTGATTCAGAATTTATATGATAATACAACAACCTTAATTTATATAAATAGGAAAGATTCTCCTCCAATTAAGATTCAGAGAGGGACCAAGCAGAGTTGTCCACTATCGCCATTGCTATTTGTGATAGCTACAGAACCACTTGCTGACGCCATACGAAACAATTATAGTATCAAAGGACTTGAAATTCATGGTGTCACACACAAAATCAATTTATATGCGGATGACATACTATTACTTTTGGAGAAACCAGGTACTTCTATAGTACATTTAAAAACAATTTTAGACAAATTTGACATTCATGCAGGAATACGAATAAACTTTCAGAAATCCAATATGATCTGTTTTCATACCCCAATACATATTCAAAAGGACTTGCAAGCACTCCTTAGTTGCCAACTGCGACCATCCAGTTTTGAATACTGAAGAATACTTATTACAAAAGATCTTAATCAATTAATATATTGTAATTATTGACCAATCAATACGTGGATAAGGTCTAAATTGAAACAATGGGGTAAACTTCAACTTTCCCTATTAGGCCGTATTGCCATTATTAAAATGTTCTTATTACCATGTCTGTTTTTTTTATATCAGACAATACCTCTTCTCCCTCCTAAGGCATATTTTTTACGTTGGCAACAAGATATTGATTTTTTTATATTTTGAAGTTATAAATCCAGATTTACGAAAAATGCGAAATTTATTAGAGGTTAAAATGGGGGGTTGGCGATATCACATATGGAAATGTATTTTGATGCCTTTCAGCTAAATCAGCTAATTTTCTTCATGAAGAAGGAAGGGACACCAATTTGGGTAAAAATGGAAATTTCTGAGGAAGATACTGAAACACTAAAATTGTAATATATGCAAGGAATAAAATAAAAATGTAAAAATATTCAAACCCCCTTTCTTCAAACTGCATGTCAGGTTTGGAAGAAATGGCAATTAGTATTAGCAGCACCTACATCTCCACTTTGTCCATTCTTATTTCATCCAGAGTTTCTATTTCCAGATAAGTTTAATCAATTAAAAAAATGGGCAGATAAGGGAATATACCAGTTAAATGATCTCTTTGTAGCAGGTAGGTCTTTGTTGAAAGAACAGCTCATGCAAAAATTGTACCCTGACCAACCTTCTTGATATCACATAGTGCAACTTATTTTCTTTTTAAAGACAATTTCCAGACAAGGTTACAATCCTAGATCACTGACAGCGTATGAGTATGCTTATTTAGCTCCTTCTTTTAACAGCAGAGCAGGGGATATTTATGCCTATTTGCTAGATTATTCTTATGGAAATGGATTATATGCAAAATATACATGCGAATTAGAATTAAATATGAAGATCTCAGAGGAGGATTGGAAGCAAATTTGGACCTTCCCTTCTTTTAAATCTAGATCTGCACTCATTAAAGAATGCTCCCTTAAGATTATTCCTAAGTGGTACCATACCCCAACACAAATTGCAAGAATTTTTAAGAATACCTCTTCCATGTGCTGGAGAGGATGCCAGGAAAAGGGAACATATTTGCATCTTTGGTTTTACTGTCCAAAGACTTATCAATTTTGGGCCTCAGTTTTACAAATAATATCTAGTATGACTCATCAGAATATTAGAATGTGTCCAGCACTGGTCCTATTATCTATATTCACCAATGAGAATAGTGACTTAAAATATAAATCTTTAATAACCTTTTTTATAGTCCTTGCATGGAAAGCAATTGCACAGAATTGGAGAATGGGGAATTTCTCACTGAATAAGTAGTGGAGTAGAGTTTGGGACACAATTCTGTCAGAAAAAAATTTCTGACCAATTGCATTTTGGAAATACTTCATATACACCCTTTGAAGAAAGATGGTTCCCATTCTTGAAGTATATAGATTCCAATAAGTTAATTCAAGTTCCACCATTACGGGGGCAAATTCTCAGAAATGATATTTTGTCTGGATGAATATGATTGGATATGTGTTATCAAAATGATGTTGTTATTAAGATTGTCACGCCATGTATTCAAGCAATCAGGATATGTCATTGTTATTGTTGCTGTATTATTGTCATTTGTATTTTATTTATAAAAAAATAAATTTAAGAAAAAAAAGGAAAAAAACCAGGAGAGTGTTTGTTCTTTCTTTATGAAACTTCCATCTCCATTTCTTTTCTCTTTCCTTTTCTACTAAATTGTTGTTAGAATTGTTTGCCTTTATAGAAGGTCATACTCCTTAAGGTAGTCTTTATGAACAATTAAAAATATGTTGAGTGTTTCTTAGTATTTTCAACTATGGTGAGTGCAAGAATTGGCATAGTCATCCATATTATCAAAATAGAGTTATGTGGGCATTAAACCAAAAAAATATTTTCTTTCTTGAATAATAATAAAAAAATTTACCTATGTTTTTGGTTTGAATTTGGTGTTGCTTTCAGTCAGTTTAATACGTACTGCAGAAGCACAATACTTGCTAACCTTGTGTCACAGTCTGAAAATTAGTTTGGTGCCCACATAATCAGAAATAATTTGCCTACATTTCTATGAATTTAAAGTGCAGGCTATGTGTTGAAAACTCATTAGGCAATTTCCCAAAGTACATAGTTGTGTGTTCCAGTTGTGATCATCTTTCCCTAGAATATATATCAACTGACATCCTGGATGTCTTTGTTGTAATTCCATTTGGAAAGAACAACCAGTGAGCTACATGCCACTTTGATACTTATCCATGTGGAGAACAGTAGCTTTAGATTTCTGTAAAATGTAGACAGTTCCAGACATATTGACTTACAGCTGCCTAACTGTGAAAACTCAAGCTGAGGAAGGTTAACACTATCAATTGTTTTTCTCTCTGGAGCCTCAACAAGATGGTTTTCCAGCTCTGTTCCACCTTTGTGAAGCCAGTGCCTACTGAACTTGATCTTTTTCAGGCTAAATACATCTTCCAAAGGCAAAAACTATACTTCTTTAGAAGGAGCAGTTGCACTGGCATGTTATCTTCCCCCATCCCCAAATTTGAAAGTGCAACGGCTGAGGGTGAGGCAGTGGTGTTCTGGTAAGCTTTAAACTGTGAGGATTTTGCTCTGACAAACAGCACAAGCATGGCCCTATAAGTTACCCCACCCCAAAATATCATAGCAAAGCTGCTGATCTAAACATCTTTCTTTGGGATGCTATTGTTGTTATTCCCTATCAAGTTGACTTTGATTTATGGAGACCCTGTGAATGAGTGATCTCCAAGATCCCAGGTCGTCATCTGCTCTGTTCAGGTCTTCGAAACATGGGACTGAATCAATCTGCCTGTAGTGCAACCCCCCTCTTTTCATACTCCCTTACAAGTACTATCGTCTTTTCCAGTGAATCACTTTGTCTCATGATATGTCCAAAAGATGACATCTTCAGTTTAGTTATCTTCTCTTCTAATGATTTGTTCTAAGACCTGTTCATTTGTCTCTTTAGTAGACCATGGTATCCACAGAACTCTTCACCATCAACATATTTCAAATGAGTTGATTTTCTTCCTGCTAACCTTCCTCACTGTCCAGCTTTTATAACCATGCATAGAAATCAGAAATACTATGCCCCAGATTGTGCTGACTTTGATGTTTAATGATTTGTCTTTACACTTTAGGATCTTCTCTAATTCCCTTATATCTGTCTTTCCAAGTCTTAGTCTTCCGATTTCATCGCTATAGTGATTTTGGTTAATGACTGTGTATATGACTGGCTAACGATTGACTATAGGAGATCTTTAATCATTTCTATGTCTTTGTTACCCACTTTAACGTTATGTAAATCATTATTTTTGCTTTCCTAATATTCAACTGTAATCCTGCTTTTGAACTTTTTTCCTTTAGTTTCATTAGTAGCTGTTCCAGGTCTTTGCTATTTTCTGCAATAACGTGGCATTGCCTGCATATCTTCAATTGCTGATGTTCCTTCCCTCAATTTTTATGCTTGCTTACTCTCAATCTAATCCTGCTTTTCATCTCATATGTTCCACATATAGGTTAAGCTGATTAGAGTGATAAAATGTGGCCTGTCTGACTCCCTTGCCAATGGGAAACCATCCTGTGCCCCCAAATTGTGTCTTACCAGTGGTCTCTTTTCCAAAGTATAGGTTATGCGTCAGGATAACCAAGTGCTGTGGCACTCCCATTTCTTTTAGATCAAACCATAATTTCTTATAATTTACAGTCAAAGGTTTTGCTGTAATCCATAAATCACAGGTTCATTTTCTTCTGAAATTCTTTAGTATGTTGTTTGGGACTGAATGAAAGATGATTAAATCTGGACTGAAAGGTAAGTACTTACAGTAACTTCCTATCCTTTCCGTTCTTGAAAGTGAATGTTGGGGTGGTGGTGGCTTGATTACTTAGTTATCTGAGGCTATTTTGTTGACTTTTCTTTAAGATGCATCCACTCACCTTCATTAGATGATGGAACAGCCTTCTTTAAAGAACAGAATAATACATTCTAGGAACAGTCCAAGAAATTTCTGCCACATGTGAAGAATGAGAGGAATCCATTCCTCCATTCCATGTACAGAAGCTAACTGAATGTTGAGAACCGAAGAAAGGATGATATTTCCACTGACCTGAAAGCAGCAGACCAACATTGGGGATGCAGAGCAAGACCATTTCTTCACTACACTGTTATAGTGCTATGATTCCACTTTCAACATCCCATGGAATCCTGGGATTTGTAGTTTAGGGAGGGGCATTTAGAATTCTCAGCTAGAGAGCTCTTTGGCCTCAGTAAACTACAAACCCCAGAACTCCACAGGATATCGAAAGCGGAATAATAGCACTATGGCAATGTAGAGCGGAAATGGCCCAAGTTGTATGTCAGACAATCATTGGCCTTCAGCACGTGCTGTCTCAGGCAGTTCTCGTGGATATAATTCTGAGATAGTAATAAAACCTTTTTCATATTTCTTTTCCAGATTATGGACTCCATTTACTTAAAGTTTAAATAATCCAAATGGAAAGAAGAACTTTGTAAGCTGATACGATGACTTACTTTTCAGATATAATTTTTTTTCATGATTTGAACAGTGAAGCTCTGGGGCTTGGAAAAGCCACATTGAGGTTTAATTATTTTTAGGCAGAATTCATTAGGAAACTACATTTTGGCATCCTAAACTCTTTCATTTAGGAGCCTCAAATTGCTGAATTATTTGCCCCTTCGACAGCCCCTGTGACAAACAGATCTGACCCAATTGTGCTATTATAACTAGATAGTAGGGGGTTAACTAGTGAGATTTGTTTCATACTCCAATTTAGTTATTCGCTAAACGAAACAAGATTTGGCACGGACCTATTTGGATACTCTCCAGTTCAACTAGGGTCCAAATCCAAATATCAGTTCAAAAATCTGAATTTTCATGCTTTCCATCAACTGTAATTGGAAATGGCTTTAACTATTTTTCTGCTTGTCATAATTGGATGAAATTTGTAGACCCTAGGAGAGGATTATGTTTCCCAAATTTCAGACAACATGGGGCAGGGCTATTTGTGCTGTGTGCCTTTAAGTGTTGATTTAAAAAGAAAAAAATCAGAACTGCTGTGATTGATTGACTGGTTGATTGGTTAATGTTAACATTAACATTGGTTAATGTTTAACATTAACAATCTAATACACAACCAAAGTTACAATCAAACTGCAATCAAAGAAACGGAAGAAAGAAAGTGGGGGGACAAAAAGACATATAACTAACACACAGTTCTCAGCCCCCCAGATCCTGACTGTAATGAAAGAAAAATGAAAGGAAAAGAAAATATTATTGAAGCGAAATATATAAAATATTATAGCTAATTAATCCTGTTAAAATTACTAATAATGATAACCACATATTACATTGTTTCTTATTGTTCAAAAAATCCCTGAATGGTTTCCAATCTTTAAAAAAAAATATCCTCATTTGGCTTATCCTTCAAAAACCATGTGAATCTGGCAATTTGGACCAACTCAGCAACCTTAACATTCCATTCTTCAACCATCAGTGCTTCAGTCCATTTCCCAGTTTAAGCAAACCTGTTGCCATGTACTGGAGAAGTAATCCATATTTACTATCCAGTTCTTTATCTGTTAATATCCACCAAAACATCTCTGGTAACATTACCAGAACTGCTGGCATTTTTTTTTTAAAATTCTTAGAATAATTGGGTTGAATTTGCAGGGGGCAGGAGGAGGTAATATTCTTCCCGTTGCTCCTGTCCACGAATTTTCCTCCTCAGAAAGTTATGTTGAACAAAAACATGTTTAATCATTTTCACTTTCTGCTTCATTTGGGACCATTGTCACAGAAGCTTCAACATAGAGCAAAGGAGGGGTGTGGAACATATGGTGTCGGAGGCAGAAAGTTATGAATAGGGATGGCAGTGAAATCACCATGTATTTTGCTGGGACTGGATGTCCTCTGTTTTGAAGGGGCAGAAACTGGCAAATTCTTTGCAATGCTAGACAAACTGGTTCCTGCAGCTGGACAAGAAGGGTCAGTACGCCTTGAAATTTGCAGACATAGTTACACACACACACACACACACACACACACATCTCTCTGTGAAAAATACCGTGTTACTTTTTTCAAATCCCCATACAGTGGGGAGGGAAGCAGTGAGGGCATGCTTGTGCTGCCTGCCATCAGTTAGTGCCAGCTATTTATCATTACTAGTTCCATCAGCTTTCTTAAAAAGGCAGCTCTCTTCCTTGTCTTGAGGCATTGCGTCAGCTGCACACATATGCACACATTATTTTGCATATCATTTGCAAACCAAATGTGCTGGCAGGAAAAAAAAAAACCCAAAGATTGCTCTGTGGATGACAGAGGATGGACCAGAGCATGTGAACTCTGAAAATACATGGTGGGGGGCATTCATATAGCTCTAGTTTTGAACATTCAGCATTCAGCATTTTCCAAGTAAGCACTCTATGCTATCCTTCTTCCGGGTCCCACAGACAACCCCAAAACAGATTTGGTTTCTCTTTCTCTGGGAAAAAAAAGAACTAGAAAAAAAAGCACTGAACAGGAGTGTGGAGTAGCATTTTGACATCTGTCCTCCAAAAGCACTGGGATTGGAGAGTCCTAGTAAAACTGTGATTGTAGCCACAACTGTCAGATACAAAACTGCACCCCCACTTCCCCTTCTCCCAATTCTGGTATTTTCCTAACGGGCATAGCTTGGAGAGAAATATGTAACTTTTTTTCCAGACATGTTGTCTGCATTTCAGTGTCCCTCTGTATCCAAATCACTAATGAATCTTCAGGAGTGTTCAGATTCAGTCCATTTTGGAAGAAATCTCCCTACTGTCTGAATCAGTCCTATTCTGTTTTGCATCTGGTATCAGAGGTGCATGAATCACCTCTGAATCAGAGGTGCATGCTTAACAGATACTATTTTGTTCTTCTCGTCTAATGAGAAAACAGAGGATTTGTCATGATAAAAATCTTATTTACACTGATTATCAGAGTTCATTAACACTTCCATAAATCTTCAAATGTTAACTTCATTATATGGTAAAGATCTCTTTTCAAAGGGGTGGGTGGAAGAAAGCTGCTGTATTCCACTGATAAAACACTGCCTAACTTCCAACTGCTCCTAACTACACATTTCAGTTCTAAGACTGCAGTATTGGGAGTAAGTTAATAGAAATCATGCTTACTTTTATAGGGACATGCATAATTCAACAGTGGGTATTTGCACAGTTTGGAAAACTTAGTTTTCTGGACCACAGTTCCCAGACACACACACACACACACCCCGCGCGAGCATGGCCAATGCATGTTTGTTCCCAAACCTGACTCCCAAGATATTGTTAGATTACAATTCTCTGAATCCCTGACTATTGGCCTCACTTGGCTGGGACATCTGGGAGATGAAGTCCAACAAATGCCTGTGGATCCACAATGGGGTTCCCACTGTTTAGATCTTCTAAACTTGAATTAGTTTTTATAGAAAAAGAGAGAAGGATTCAGTTTCTAGTTATTCTCTTTCCTTCTCTTTCTCCCTTATTTCCTTCTGAAAATTCTGTAATTTTTGTGTTTGCTTGTTTTCAGTTTCAAACTACACTTCCTTAGTTCATATGAGGAGCCTGAAGTGTCAGAATGGCGGGATTGCAAGGAGTTTACAGCATTCAGAAGGAAATGATTGGGCTCTAACTTTCATTCTTTATAATTTGAGTGTCCTACTAACTCTTGCTGACTAGATCAGTGATCTTAGATCTAGTGGCTCCAGTGTCAGTGCAAAAGTGAATCCATTCTAGATTTTATTCTGATGTTTAAAGGAGCTATCCAAGGTTCCGAACCCAATCCTAAAAATAGGTTCTGCACCTTGGGCTGTCCAGCAGTGGAATATGCTGCCTCGGAGTGTAGTGGAGTCTCCTTCCTTGGAGGTTTTTAAGCAGAGGCTGGATGGCCATCTATCGGGAGTGCTTTGAGGGTATTCCTGCATGGCAGGGGGTTGGACTGGCCTGTGTGTTCTCTTCCAACTCTACATTTTTATGATTCTATGTGTTCCCAGGCTAATTTTCTATATTATTTCTTTTCCAAGTAAAGTTGGGTGGGCCTCACTGGCATTAGAGTCACCATCTACCACTGGCAGAAAATGGACAACTGAACAAACATTCTCCTGCTACACAGAGGGACAGGCTCCACTACCCCTGTCTCTATAACTTTCAGATTTGAACTTGACAGCAAAAACTTACCAGTCCTGCAGTAGGGTCCAAACACTGTAAGCTAGAGTGGGCAAGCTATGGCCCACCTAATTTTTTAGACTTCAGGCCCCATCAGTCCCACCCAGCACAGTAAAGTTATCTGAGAGTTATAGTTGAAAATATTGGGGACCCTCCCTCCCAATAAGCAAGCAAATATCATTCTTTTTCATGCAGCTATAGTACATTTTCTAAAAATAGTGGTGGAATTGCACTCTCCTTCAACTACACCACTGTGTCAGGTTCCATTAAATAATATAAAATTCACACAGTGTGTACTTTGATTCTTTTCATAGCCAGAGATAGAAGCTAACTAGGTAAAATCAAGTAGGCTGAAAATTTTCAAGTGGAAAGGAGCAACTTTATTAAATTTATTTTTTTAACTCAAATAGTTTATTTAATTCTGGAGCTACATTAATGATGAAGTTTCTACTCAGGTTATTAAATAAATTATTAATTAATTAAATAAGATGCTGTGCTAAAGAACTCACAAATTTTACTTTTCCCAGCTGGCCTTTTATCCAAGGCTCAGTTCTCTTCGATTTTTCAGAACTGCTACTAGCTTTTTGTTTATCCTTATAGGCTGGGGATTTAGTTTAACATATGTGGCTGTATAGACAAAAGAAAAGGGGGTAAAGAGATGAAATTATAAGGGAAGGGAAAGCAAAAGAAAGGTTTTGTTGAGATAGATGAGAACTTTTTCTTTTTAAAAATTAATGCAGCTCTCTCAAATTCAAAAAAGGGATGAGGGGAGGCAGTGTAAAATTGTGGATGATATTTTTCAGCTTCAATTTGCAAAGGCTTTCAGTGCGGGTGTTTAACTTAAATGTAAATGACAATTTAACATAAACTTTCAAGGCTTCCTCTTCTAATATAAATACAATTGAATTAGATTTTTTAAAAGCTTATTACTCAGTAACAAAACATATTAACTTTTCCATGAGTCTTCATAAACTGGGACTCTTTCACACTGTGCAGTTGTAGCACTATGATTCCACTTTGACTGCCATGGGCCCTTCCTATGGAATCCTGGGATTTGCAGTTTGCAGATTGCAAACTCCAGGATTCCATAGGATGCAGCCATAGCAGATAAAGTGAAATAATAATTCTATAATTGTGTTGTGTCAAAGGTTTCAGGCACATAAATAGCATAGGGCAGAAATGATATTCACTTTTTGCTGTGTCTAGCGGGCAACTTCCTTGTGTTTCTGGATGAGCAGTGCTGAGAGGGAAGTGCCTTGAAAATGAAAGCCTACCTAGAAGATTCTTTTCTTTTGTTAACCACAGGAAGTAGCAACTCGGGTCCCTATCACACTACACTGTTACAGCACTATTGTTCCATTGTAACTGCCATGGCTGCACCTTTGGAATTCTGGAGTTTGTAGTTTGGTGAGGTACTGGAGCTCTCTGACTGTGAATTCCAAATGCCTCTCCCTAAACTGCAAATCCCATGATTCTATGCAATATTGCCATGGCAGTTAAAGTAGAATAATAGTGCTATAACAGTGTAGTGTAATATAGCCCCCAGTCTGTGGCACCTACTGATCCCATGCTGATATTTTTTGCAGATGTGTTCACTATAGATGGCTACTGCAAACTAGCATAGGGATTAAAATCTGTGGTTAGACTTGTTTGACAATGGAACAGGGACCCCACAACAAAGTTTCATGTACAATAGCATGGATAACCTGGAAATCCAGAGATTCAAAGGATGAGCCAGCATACCACTGGTTTGTCCTAGAGAGTTGAGTGGGAGATAAGCCACAATCTTGACTGCTGATGGAGTCAGATAACAGCTTTTTAAGAAGCTTTTTAAGAAGATATAAGAAGATGCATATGGTCCATTTATCCAGCTTTCCTAATGCAGGTTATAGAGAGCTCTATAAAATAACTTCTCTAACTACGAATACCATTCAAATCCTTCAAACATTTTTTTCCAAGTATACTAACATATATTAACTGTTGAAAGCTACAGTCAACATTTTATACTCTTTTTCTTGCAAGAAGCCTACAGAAGGCTCTCAATCTTTTGAAAAAGTCACTACTGATTTTTCTCTGAACAATGTCATCAATTTATCCATTTCAGCTAAGTCCAACAATTCTATCAGCTAGTCTTCTTTCGTTGGAATACCTGTGTTTTTCTACTTTTATGTATATAGTAATCATGCTGTGGTGTCCATGTATCATAGTAGCCTGCCATATTTTTTCTCAACTGCACAGTGTGACAGCTAGAGAAATTCGATTGGCTTCAGTCGAACATCAACCTTCTGCATTTTATACACCATAGAATGTATTTGATTTGAGAATTTCTTGGTGGCTGAGTGGGGATTTGAGCCCGGTTTCTCAGAATCCTAGTCCTGCACTCAGACCACAACACTATATTGGCTCCCTGTAGCTCCCTGTATCTGGTCAGTGGGATGGTGAATCCAGATTGAGTCCAGGCCTTGAAGGATCTGTCTAAAATGCTGAACCCTAATCCCTTCAAATAAATTCAATACTTTGGATAACCTTGTCAAACTAAACCTGACGTAGATTCACCACCCTGGTGATATGGGAGGCACCAGTCACTACTGTTTTGTATATTAAGAATGAAACATGTTTATGGAAATAAAATGCATAGTGGTTAATTCAGATATTTTTAAATAATACTATTACACTTTACATGCAAGATTCTGCTGTTTAAGAAGCAGTGACTTAATTTTGTTATAGTCTGTATGGTCAATATTTGTTTTGTGAATGGATGCTTCTCCATATAGGGTTGGGTCTTGACAGTGACAACACTCTTTTTGCCTTTGGTGGAATTCATGTTTCAAGAGGATTTGCTTGGCAAAGAAGCAGAGCAGTTAGAGTTTGAACAGCTGCCTGTACCACCGTGCCTCCCAGAATGGAGTACGTTTAGTTTACACTGGGATATTTCAATGACAGTATATATTGGCTCAGTCCTTTGCATGTTTATTGCTGGACTCATCTTCGTTTTACTGAATCTATGCCAGTAAAGGTTGCTACTGAATTATCTATAATTCTCAAAATACTTGCTTGGTCCCCATGAAAATTTACTGTGTTGCAGCTTCCATCAACTTGACAGATCAAAATCTAAAACTGTTTTGTGTTGTCTCTCTTTGTTGAGGATTTTGACCTTTTGAATGACTAAACAGTAAGATTTTGGTTTTCAGAATTGCTAAATAAGGGAAGTGTAAACTGACAACAGAACTCACATAGTTTAGGAAGCACTAAAGAATGCTTAGTTTCTGGCAAAAATTATTTTCTGTAGTGCACTCCATAATCTCAACATATCTGGCTCCTAGCTACATTCATGTAACTTGTCACCAAATTATTTCTAGAAATGTTTCCCATTAATGTATAATGTAATCACTGAAGCAAAACAAAAACAAAAGAAAACTGAGATACAGCATGAATTATTTAAATATCAGGAACTAGTGTACCTTAATTGCAAATGAGCACTACTTCAACAGAAGAAGGTAAATCCATTTGGATCAAAATCTCCTATCTATCCATCCTGATCCTATTCTGAGGCATAAATAACTGAAAGCTTTCTGAAGAACTTTACAGTCTACACAGAATTTAGCCTACGTTGTTTTAGTGTTCTATTTGACTTATTTGGGTAGTGAATTTATGAGAGTTCACAACACTGTTAGAAACAATTGTTGTTTTCCCCTGCTTTCATTGTTGAGATGAGAACAATGCAGGGTCAGCAGGGCTGAGAAATGAGGCTGTGCCTTTAGAAATACACAGACTTTTCCATGCAATGAGATACGCAAACAAGTCACTTCCATATTTTGAAAAGAGAATGCAAGAGAAATGCATGACACAAACCAGAACAAGTTCTGATTACTGCTGAGTGACCCCTATAGTCATCTGGGAACATTGTTCTACTCAAATCTAACCAAACATATTCAAAGCTAGCTTTTTCTTAATGCAGAGAGTTGAGTAATATCGGGTGACTTAGTTCAAAATCTGGAATTATTTGCTATTATAACTACATGTGTCAGCAACTCCAGGAGAAATTCATGGGTACTCACAAGCAGTTTTCAGACTCTCCTTATTGATTCATTTGGCAAGAGGCCTTGGAGGGTCTTCACCATTTCACGGGACTGCAAGGGGATGCGCGGTTGCACTTGGTAGGAAGCACTATTAGAATCTAAGAAGGGTTGACGAAGGGCTTCCATCAGTTCATAAGTCCCTGACAATCTTCTTTATGCTTTGCGAGCCTTTGAGTTAGTGAATGGACAGGCTCCTTTTGTCTGTGTAGGGCAAGGATGGAAACTGCTGGGACCACTTGTGTGCCCTGGGCCCTCTGTGGGTCACAGAAATGACCAAAAATGCAAACACAAAGCAAAAACAAAAACCTCTATCCCAAAACAAAACAAAAAATCAGGAAATGACCAAAAATCTTTGAAAAAGGGCTAATTTTGGTCTTAAATAGCAGAGAGCCCTCCTGTCTCCTATTTAAAAGGTGTAGTGCTGGTTCTGAAAGCTTCAGGAGTAGAAGTTCATCTGTCTGTCTATCTGTCTGTCTGTCTATTATTAATTTGGCCAGAATCTTTAGCCAGCATTGTCACAACCATCACTATCTTTATTTATACTCCACCTTTCCCCCAAAACTGGGAGTCAAGGCAGATTACAAGTAAGAAAACAAAACAAAACAGTTAAAATCCCAAAAAGCCACATTAAAATCAAATGAAACTATAACCAGCATTATAAACCATACAATTAAAATGTTAAAAAGCAATTAAAAACAGTACATTTAAAAAGTACAGCACATTTTTAACAGCCAACTAAATCCAGCCGACTGTGAGGCACCATGCGATTATCATATTCATTAGGTGAGTCTAAGATGGGCATGTTACCAAAGCAGAAGAAGAGGGCAGAGTTTTTGAAAAATAAAAATGGGCCCATGAAGAAAAAGGGGAAATATCAGTGAAGAGATGGAAAGGAAGAGGAAAGGCATTGCTTCTTTTTTCCAGGAAATCTCTTTGAGTTTTTGGCCAGAAAGGAATAAACTTTCAGCATAGTCTTAATTAATGCTGGGTTGTGGCATGTTCAGTAAGGCACCTGCCTGGCTATAACTTAGGGAAACACATTCTGTGGCACAGCAGGCAAACGGAAAATTTCCAATCTGGGGCCATTCATTTGTTTTGGACTCTAATTCCCATTAGCCCAAATTATCATGGCCAATGTTTGGAAATTATAGAAGTTTTAGTCCAAAATAGATGGTTGTGCCTAGGTTGAGGGAACATGTTGGCTTTGATTTCATTTATATCCTGCCTTTTCCCCAAGATTGGAACTCAACACAGCTGAAGAGGTTTAAGAAATATAGTTTAAAACAATACTGAACCCTTATAAAGTCTTTTTCTTAAAAAATATGTTTTCCCAAAATGCTGTTAGAATTCAAAAAACAAAAAAAACAAAAAAACAAACCCCTGCCTGCTTGTGGAACGGATAGAAAGAAGAGCGGCATTCTAGTCTCTCTAGTTTCCAACTTAGGGGCGGGCACTAAGAAGGCCCTGT
This sequence comes from Cyclura pinguis, assembly GCA_030412105.1. NCBI lineage: Eukaryota > Metazoa > Chordata > Lepidosauria > Squamata > Iguanidae > Cyclura > Cyclura pinguis. The sequence goes on from CM059604.1 coordinate 44,031,239, forward strand.
CAAACATCCCTGCTAAACATGCCTGTAAAAAGTGGTAGGACTGAAAGAAGAACCTCTCGAAAGAATTGCAGAGCCCAAGCAGGCTCATATGGGCAGTCTGGGAGGACTAAGAGGTACAAAGGGATCTTGGGGGCTGCCCACCCCTGATGCTGAGAATCATGATTCATGATGTTCCGTGCTGAAGGGAAGAAGATGAGGTGGCAATTTTTACTGATTGTTCTTTCTTCCTACTAACCCAAACTCTCTCACCTTGTATTGTGTGGGGTCCCCCAACATTCTAAAATAGATCTTAGGGGATGGAAGAAGCTTTAGATGAAGGAGGAGTCAACATCAAAAGGTGCCTCATAGGACCATCCAGTTTATGGAGAATTGCTCTGGATGTCTTTTTACAAGGATTTGTATGTTTGCAGTAAGCATGTATCTGGGTTTTGTTTTTTGCTTTGCCTGTTTGGGAAAAAGAGCCAGACTGGTGTAGTGGTTTGAGCATTGGACTCTGGAGACTGGGGTTTGAATCCCCACTCAGCCATGGGAACCCTCAAGCAAGTCACATTATTTCAGCCTCAGAGGAAAGCAAAGGCAACCACTTCTGAAAAAATCATGCCAAGAAAACCTGTTTGATGTCACAAGTGGGAACTTACTTGTAGCCACTTAGCAGCAGCAGCAGCAACAACAACAATAATAATTTGGGAAAGTATTCTTTCTTTAGCTGTGTCAGTCTCTTTTAGCATAAAAGGGCATAAAATGAATCCAGCAGCACCTTCAGAGAATAATTGGGATCATGACATTTTTAGCATAAGATTTTGTGGACTACCTGGAAAGCATAAGTCTATGAAAGCTTATGTGGAAAAAAAAAATCCAGTTAATCTGTAACATGCTACTGTATTTCTTTATGTCTTTTTGGGAGCGGGGGTGGGAGTTTGTGCAACTGATGTGTTGAATTCATATGCCTGGGGTTTTATAAAATACCAGTACTATCACTGCCACTATTAATATAGAACTGGATTATCCAGTTTTATACTTGTATCCTCAAGATTTCAGGTTGCCAGCCACATTACCTCACACCTCCAAAAACAGATACTTGGAAAATCCAAGCAAAAATACTGACTCACCTGTGCATATCTATTTAAGTAAATCATTGTTAAAATCAGCTTTAACAATACTTTAATTGAATAAATTAGTGTCTAAACTATTGGAAGCAAGTTTTGAAGGCACACAGGAGTTTTCATAAGGTTGAATGAACCAGCCTGGGGAGGAGAGTAGAAATGGAACTGGTAAATCAACTTTCGTGCAGCAGTGTCTATAAACACTATGGAACATTTGTTAGCTTTATGGTAGCCAAAAGGGTGTAACCAAAAGAGTGAATTTTCCATAGGAACTGAAGTCTGATCTCCTTGCTACCTAAATTAAAAGAATGTTGAGTAATAGCAATACTTAACAAAGGATGACACATGAGATTTAAGCCCTTGGCTAATTATAGGTAATTGACTAATACTTCACACTGAAAGTTTCCAAATTGCAAAACCAATCAGCCACACTTAATTGCCTATGTCCATGGCCAGTCAACAGCCAAAAACATGTGGGTACTCAAGCTGATAGAATGAGGCAGCAAGAAGTGAGCAATACCAGTTGCTAAAGAATATGTATGAGGACATCTCCAATTCATATATAATCCTGAATACAGTACAGCAAAATCATGATAATCATCTCTTCTTTTCAGCTTTGTCATTGCAGCACCAATCTGCCAAACACATCTATTTTGCAATGACAGGGATAATTAATACATTCCTCAAGCACAAAATACAGGACTTCACTGTTATGTCTTGGGTTCCTTGGCATGGACTGATTTGCTTCCATTAATATTTGGAGAGGAAGTTCCAGATGCTGTAATCATTTTTGCCTTTGTGAGAAAAAACGGAGTAGTACCAAGGGAACTGGAACCAAATCCAGGACCCATTGGTATAATCTCACTGCTTTTGCCTTAATTAGCTGGCCTCTGTCTTCTAGCTACTTCCCATGTATCTTGAAATCTTGCTCTAAAAGGTTAGGGAACCCTTTGAAGCAAGTGTTTGGTACCATGGAAGATAGCAGTGGGAAGAGGTGAAAGTCCCATTTCTTATGATGCCCGCTACCAAAGAACACTGTTGGATCTGAACCCCCCAAAAGCAGAGAGGTGACACAGACCAAAAAGATGTTATAGATGTTATAGACAGAGCAAGCCAAGTAGTACTAGAGATCAACAGTGGGAGGAAAGGCGACTTTAGTAAGGGGCTTCTGAGAAGGGGATATGGTCTTAAATGTCTCTACACTAGTGCACAGAGTGTGGAGAATAAACAAGATGAATTCTTAATACAAAAAAATAAGTATGATATAATAGGCATCATTGAAACCTGGTGGGATGAGTCTCATGATTGGAATGTAGTAGGGAGGTATAATATATTTCGCAGAAATAGACCAAACAACAAAGGGGAAGGGTTAGCTTCATACGTCAAGGATGTTTTCACCTGTGAAGAGATCCAGGACTTAAATCCAGGAAGCCAGGTCGAGAGCATCTGGGTAAGAATTAAGGGAGTGAGAAACAGTAGGGATGTTATCGTGGGAGTTTACTACAGATCTGCAGGCCAGCCTGAGGATTTGGATGATGCCTTCCTGGAACAGATGACCACACATTCAAAAAGGAGAGATGCAGTAGTAATGAGAGATTTCAACTATCCTGATATATGTTGGCAGTCAAACTCTGCCAAGACCACAAGGTCCAACAAGTTCCTCACTTGCCTTGCAGAGAATTTCATGGTCCAGAAGGTAGAAGAGGCAACAAGGGTATCATCTATTTTAGATCTGCTCCTGATCAACTGTTAATAAAGTGGAAATGGTGGGATCCTTGGGGGGAAGTGACCATGCTCTATTGGAATTTGTCATTCAGTGGGATTGAGAAGCTAAGTGTAGCCAGATGTGCATTCTAGACTTTAAAAAAGCTGATTTCTATAAACTTAGGGAATTACTGGTTGAAATTCTGTGGTCAAGAATACTGAAAGAGAAAGGAGTTCATCACGGATGGGAGTTTTTTAAAAGTGAGATACTAAAGGCACAATTTAAAACTGTGCCAATAGGGAGGAAACATGGCAGGTGGCTAAAGAAACCAGACTGGTTGGCTAAAGAACTCTCATCTGAGCTAAATGTTAAAAAAAAGAAAGAAAAAAGAAACATGTACAGGAAATGGAAGAATGGCAAAATCACCAAATAGGAATTCAAACAAATAGCCAGCATATGTAGGGAGAAGGTCAGGAATGATAAAGCACAGAATGAACTCAGGCTTGCCAGAGACATTAAAAACAATAAAAAGGGCTTTTTTAGATATGTCCACAGCAAAAGGAAAAACAAGGAAATGATAGGGTCACTGCATGCAGAAGATGGCCAAGTATTAACGGGGGACAGAGAGAAGGCAGAACTACTCAACACCTTCTTTGTTTCAGTTTTCTCCCAAAAGGATAGCAGTACTCAAACTGGGGGGTGGGGCGCAGATGGGGACGTGGGGGAAATGCAGCACAGAATAGGTAGAGAAGTAGTACAGGAATACCTGGCTATTCTAGATGAATTCAAGTCTCCAGGGCCAGATGAATTACATCCAAGGATATTAAAAGAACTGGTAGAAGTCATTTCAGAACTACTTGCAATAATCTTTGAGAACTCTTGGAGAACAGGAGAAGTCCCAGCAGAGTGGAAGATGGCAAATATTGTCCCCATCTTCAAAAAGGGAAAAAAAGAGGACCCAAATAATTATCAGCTAGTCAGCCTGACATCAATACTAGGAAAGATCCTAGAGCAGATGATTAAACAGTCAGTTTGCAATTACTTAGAAAGCAATGCTGTAATCATTAAAAGTCAACATGATTTCTCAAAAACAAGTCATGGCAGCCTAATTTTATCTCTTTTTAATGATAGAGTTACAAGTTTGATAGATGAAGTGAATGCTTTGGACGTAGCATATCTTGATTTCAGTAAGGCCATGATATTCTTGCAAAAAAGCTAGTAAAATGTAGACTGGACAGTGCTACTGTTAGGTGGATTTGTAATTGGTTGACCAACTGAACCCAAAGGGTGCTCACCAATGGCTGCTTTTCATCCTGGAGAGAAGTGACTAGTGGAGTGCCACAGGGTTCTGTCCTGGGCCCAGTGCTATTCAACATCTTCATCAATGACTTGGATGAAGGAGTAGAGGGCATGCTGATCAAATTTGTAGATGACACCAAATTGGGAGAGATTGCTAATACACCAGAGGACAGATCAAAGTTCAAAATGACTATAACAGATTGGAGAGCTGGGCCAAAGCTAACAAAATGAATGTCAACAGAGAGAAATGTAAGGTCCTACACTTAGGCAGAAAAAATGGAATGTACAAATATAAGATGGGGGACAAGTAGCTGGATAACAGTACATGTGAAAGGGATCTAGGAGTCTTGGTGGACCACAAGCTGAACATGAGTCAGCAGTATGATGCGGCAGCCAAGAAACCCAACACTTGGTTGCATCAATAGGAGTATGGTGTCTAGATCAAGGGAGGTGATGGTACCACTCTATTCTGCTTTAGTTAGACCTCATCTGGAATACTGTGTCCAATTCTGGGCACTTCATTTCAGGAAGGATATCAACAAGCTGGAGTGTATCCAGAAGAGGGCGACCAAAATGGTGAAGGGTCTGGAAGCCATGCCTATGAGGAGCGGCTTAGGGAGGTGGGTATGTTCAGTCTGCAGAAGAGAAGGTTAAAAGGGGACATGATAGCCATGTTTAAATATTTGAAGTGTTGTCATGTCGAGGAGGGAGCGGGCTTGTTTTCTGCTGCTCCGGAGACTAGAACAAGGAGCAATGGATTCAAGCTGCAGGCAAGGAGATTCCATCTGAACCTCAGGAAGAACTTCCTGACCGTCAGAGCTGAATGGCAGTGGAATATGTTGCCTCGGAGTGTGGTGGAGTCTCCTTCTTTGGAGGTTTTTAAACAGAGACTGGATGACCATCTGTTGGGAATGCTTTGATGGTGTATTCCTGCTGCATGGCAGGGGCTTGGACTTGATGGCCCCTGTGGTCTCTTCCAACTCTATGATTCTAAGATTGAAAAAATTTACAGGTATAACTATTAATGAAGTAGATGAATAGACATTACTTCTTTAGCAGAAAATTTGGGAAAAATTCACACACGACAAACAGAAGAACCGTTTTGATACATTTTAGTTAATGTTTAATATGCATATGTGACATGAAACAATCAGGTCAAAAATAAATAAAAAATTTTATTTTCACATTCCAGAGACTGCTTGAACGTTTCTTCCAAATGCACCCAGGGATGAATTTCACTATTTTTTCTTACGATTTCCATTTTGGTAGGTGAACTTAGAGATATATACTTTGTTAGCATTTTGGGAGTAGTGGCTGAGGCAGGCTTATCTGCACCCCCTCTTCTCTGTGTTTTGCTGTTCATACATGCTCAGTAGGGAGTTTTGGAAGCAGCTAATGTTTACTTTTCCTGTTATAGGCAGCACCCACAGCTGTAGTAGGAAGGGCTAGAGTAGAATCCAATTCTTTCTCATCTCAAGCTTTATTGCATTGCCTACTGCAGACACACCGTTGCAGTCCAACATCTAAAGTTTGTGTTTTTTTGGCTCTCTTTCACCATCCTCTGAATGCCAATATTGTTAGAAAATGTCAAGCTAGACATGATGGGGAGGAAAAGAGGGCTAGACAGGCATAAAAAGTCTGTAAAAGGAAACTTCTTGGTCAGAGTATTTGTTAACTGAGGCATACCTGCATTTCTGTTCTACTTGTTATAGTCATTCACTTGAAAGATGCAGGGGCGTGATCCATACTACGTTAGTTTTACTGACATTGAATACTAATGGAGTATACTATAATTTTAATTGAAATCTATGAGATTTAGGTGTTAAATCCAATATCAATCCTAATTGGGGTAGTCTCATTAACATCAACTTATAATATTTGTGACTAACAAGTCCCACTCATTTGAAAGGGTTTATTCTAATTGGGAGTACTATTGGACTTAGTACTATGTCATTTATTACCAACTCCTTATATCGATTTCAGTGGGATCTTTGTGCTATTGATCTAGGACTATATTGAATTGCCAGTCCCATCTAAAGTAAACACATTCAATCATCAGAATGTACATAAATGTTACCTTACCAAGTTACTATTGATTCAAAGGGTCTACTCTGGTTGGGCCTAACAGTTCAAATTTGACCCTAGTCTGCATCCAACTTGTCTCAAAACCTCAATCTCAAAATATTGTCTCAATCTCAAAACATTTTGAATGAAGGATCACAACATGCAGAAGAGAAAGAAAGGAAATGTGTGCATGAAAAGGGCAGCACGCTGGAGTGCACTGGAAAATCATAGTTTGTGGGGAGACAACAGAGAAAGATGTCCATGTGGCCAGAGAAATCTACCTGAGCAACTTTGGAAGTGTCAGGGCAGTTCTGTTCACCAGATATGGAATAACAAGACCAGGCACAGAGAACTGTGTTGAAGAAGGGCCACTTTATTTAACCTAGAACCTATTTGAACTGTGTTGAACCTGGAAAGGAGCAAGTGCCCAATACGTTGGATTGATCCTTGGAGGTAACAGTCCAAAACAGTCCAAATTTGGTGAGGGAGAAAGGTCAAGATGACAAAATAAAGAACTCGGCCTAGATTCTCTGACCCATGCACATCTCTGTAAAGCATGAACAGGGCATAAAGCTAGATCAAGACAAAGACCCAGTGTTATGTTCACCCTATACCCGTCTGATCTGTCTTAGAGGTATGGACCCACAATACTGCTTGTTGCTCTGATGCTCCACCTGATACATCTCCTCTAGACAACATGACTAACTCACTGTGTTAGGCACCAGAAGGAAGAAAAAAAGACTGTCAGAGCTGCCTTGTGGAACAAATTGGCCTCATAATTCAAAGTACAGATGGCTGACCAAGTGCCCCAACCTCTGAAGGACCTCAGGAGATAATGGTTCACATGTGTCAGATACTCTGCTCCTGAGACCAGCTCCCCACCATTTTGCAAGTTCTGAAGCCACGTGTATGGTCCTGATACTCCTGAGCCCTGGAAGCAAAGACCAATGCTACCAACCTAGTTTGAATGGACTGTGAAGCTAAACTGCTATCCCTCAGATGGACACAAAATTGCAAAATGTGTGAAACAGGGATTGGCCAAAGAGCCCAAAGCCCCTCAGCAGACCTAAAGCTTTCATTTTCCAATCTAGCCTTCTTATAGCTTCTTTTTGTACTTGGAAGGGCTAATAGCCCTGACAACCCGTACCTTGAAGCATCCATTGTCTACTGGCATCAAATATGGACAAAGCTCTGCATCCAGAGCCAGTTCTCTGAAGTACCCCAAGTGGGAGAGAGCACCAGCAATCCTGTTCTCCACTCCAGCTACATGGAGCATAGTGAAAACAATATTATAATGAAGACTGTGCAAAGTAAAGGCCCTAACCAAACACATGATTCATGGGAACCTGGAGGACAAGGAATTAATAACTTGTATTGTGACTATATTATCAAACCAGAACTGGACAGAGGAGTTAGCCAACTCCTCGGCCCAAATCCAAATAGTCCCCATGATCGCAAAAAAATTCCAGTAATGTTAAATCTAAAAAACAGCAACAACAACTCTGCTTCGGTCCACTTCTTTGGACACACCTAGACACAACAACATCTATTAAAACATACCCCAAAACCAATAGAACATACTGCATCCAAAGATATCTTAGAGGTACTCCAGATCCTCAGTTCATCTCTCCAAAAAGAAATCCAAATAAAGTGAGCAAGACATTTCTGCCAGACCCTCAAGTCCTCCATAATCCCTTGAGTAATCCTGATCCTATGATATTCCACATGTAGCATCACAGAGAGATCTTTAAAAAACCCACCAGGCAGTGCAACCCTGCATGCAAAATTTAAATGGCCAGTAAGCTCTTGAAATTTCTTAAGTGCAGCCTTCCTACACACTAAAATCTCAGAAACCCTCTCCCTCAGATCACTAAGTTTTTCCTCAGAGAGTCTACAGTGTTGTTGCATGATAGCAATCTTGATACCCAGAAAAACCAAACACTGACGGGGCCCCTCTGTTTTTTCATGAACTAAGGTCATATACACTTCTGATGTCAATGAATGAAACTGACTGATTAAGAAGGCACTTTTCCTTGTTCCTGGTAGCCCTATGAACAAGAATTCCTCAAAAAAAATGAAGAATCCTCTTTTGGCCAGACCTAAGCTTAAGGACCTATTCAAGAAAAGTACTAAACTTTTCAAATGTGGCACGTGGCACCAAACAGCCCACAGAAAGGGCCCAATCCGTATTAAAAGACCATCAAAAGACATGCCCAGTAACTCAAAGCCCCGTGGATGAACTGGCAAAAGGTAAGATGCAGACTTACTATTAAATTTCACTAATTCAGCCCCATCACCATTCCTGTACACCTCCTAACTACTGCACCGAATGATGTTTAGCACATAGTAGAAAGCTCCACAGGAATGACATCATTGATGGACTCACCCTTGGGATAAGACAAATGATGAATAAGCCAATATTCACCACTGCCTTCTTGGGAACAACTTCCATCAGTGACTTCCCCAAAGTGGGAGGTAATAACAAGCCTCCCTTCTACCATGTCTTTATTAATCTGATTCCCTCACAGCACTTTCCAATCTGAGTACTGAACACAGATTCTTAGTCTGGAAAGGGAACTAGATTCCTTGAAACAGAATCCAAAAGCCTTCTTTAAGCCCTTCTCTCAGATAATGGACTACAACTTGGTCTGGATAAGATTGTAAAGGTACCTCTAACTAATTCAATTTAAGTTGGCTGGGTCCCTCTTGAAGGTGGAGTGGCATCCTCACTTGCCTGACTGCTGATCTCTGTGCTCTCCTGCACCTTTTCCTTTTGGGCAGTTCTGAAAAGAAAGTGAACCTCCACAAATGGAACACTGATGGTGCAATTTGTGAATCCAGTGTGAACAAGCACTGCAGGCCCCAAATTCCAAACACAACAGCCTGTACAGCAGCAGCCTGAGGCTTATTGCTAACACCAGTCTGCATCTTCTGCGTAATATGACCATTACGCAACCACTCACCCTGAGCTGGTTGAGCATTCTTGCCTGACACAGAATGATTTGCACCCTATCACTGCAGCATCCATGGCTGCAATGATGTGCCGTTGCCACCACCTATGCCAGTGTATTTGCACTGGCTTACAGGATTGTTGCCATATCTAGATGTTCTATTGTAACTTTCTGAGATTTTTATATAAAAATGATTTCTCATTGGTCCTCTTTGGAAAATGAGTTCTTGCTGGTTTTCATTGTATTATCTGCTGGCTCATTTGGTATGAGTTTTTTCTTTGTTTTTGTGAAGAGCTTTTCTCCTTTTTTTTTTTATAACATTTTTGCACAATAAAAATAGATTTTACAAAACACAAAAGCATGTATATTGATTTTAACAAGGCTGGTGGTACATGATTTCACTCTTCACCACTATTTCTCCAAATTGTTGTTCATTTGGAATGTATTCCTACATGGGAGAAATAAAGCTAGATTTATAGTGTTCTTTTTATTGTTGACTTTGCATATTTGTATGTGTTGGGGGAGTGTTGATTTGAATGGCTACCATTGATTACCTGCAATTGTTACCCTATTTTCTACAGCAATTTTATCACAGTCCTGTGCTCGTTTACTAAGCAGTAAATCTTTGTGTTTTATAAAGGATTTAGACTCTGAATAACAAAGTGTAGCCCTCCATGGTGTTCATTACAGTAGCCTAACCCCAACTTATGAAAGCATAATTAATTTTGACTCAGTAGTTCTGTTGCATTTAGAAAATAGTGTATAATTCAAAGATTTAAAATAGTATTTTCAGGTATGAAAACTGGATAACCAGGAATGAAATTCTAATGCAGCTTCATCCAATTTTATAGTCTTTTAATGAATGTTTTGCATAATTTTTCTCCTCTCCAGGATATTGATGACTTAAAATATCCAGAGTGAGTATAGCCAATTGTTCTGAATACCTTTAATGTTGGAAACAAATTCAAGAAGAGCTTAGCATTTTTTATTCTCTCATCTCTACAGTCTCTCTAATCCCTTTATAAACAATTGAGATTAGTGAAGAAACAACTGACATTTCAATCTCTCTAAATAAGAATTTGGATAATTTTTATAAACAGTGGGTTTTGTAGACTGGGAAGAAGATGCAATGTGCACATTACTGATATGTTCTCTAGCAGGAGTACTATTATGACAGTTTGGTCAATCTTTCCAGCAGACATTGCCCTCTAATGCCAAAAGACTGGCAATACAATGGTCCAGAAAAATTAGTAGATACTAATATCAGAATAGAGATCGGCAAGAATTCATGTCAGTGGCCATTTCCACACTAGACTATTATAGCGCTGTTATTCCACATGCAACATCCTATGGAATCCTGGGGTTTGCAGTTTCGGGAGGGGCTGACTGGCCCCTCCCGAAACTGCAAACCCCAGGATTCCATAGGATGTTGCATGTGGAATAATAGCGCTATAACAGTCTAGTGTGGAAATGGCCAGCATGGTTGTGTTTAAGAGTCTAGCAACATTTACAGATTCTTTCCTATTTAGGACGAACAGAACTTGGCTTTTTTTTCAAAATAGAGAAATGGAAATTAGCAGATTCATCCATCCAAGCCCAGGATTTTGAGCACTTAATTCATAAAAATCTGGTTTTATCATTTTTGATGTGTATCTGCCAGGTAACTGCAACATGGTCTTCTCCATGTTGAATAGCTCAGCCTATTTGATTTATCTGGTGCAAATGGAGAAGATGTTTGTTTCACTCCATTTTTGAGACATATTCACTAGAATTTGCAAATCACATATCCACAGTGAAAAGCACTAGAGCTGTAAACAATTCAGTAGTGAGGAAAAACTGTCAGATGTTCTTTTGACCAAGGACCTGTTTCTGCAATACACACAACTGAGAGGAGGGAAGTACAGTGTTTGCATTAAATTAAAATGATGTTTTGATCTTCAGTCACCCAGAGGTATATTTTCAATGAATTGGTGTTGTACTGAAACCTACAAAACCTTTGTCATATGCCTTTGTCATATGTATAGTGTTAGAGATGCTTCGTAGGAAAAAAAGAGTGTCAGGGACTCTATACAGACATCTTGTTCCTACAAGCCTTATCATCTCTGTATAAGTGGGTACAACTGCTGCAGTTTTCCATCCTGCTTCAGAATTGCCACATATCAAAAAGAAAAAAGAGCCAATGCCAAGGCCTTTTGCTGCCTGAAATAGAACCCCAGGGGCACCCATCTCCCCTGCCAAGGCCAAGACACTGATACAACTGAGACACTATTTCCTGCATTCATTTCTCTCCATTTCTATCAGCCATGCCACTTAAAAATGCACAGCTTTACCGTGATGTACAGCACTGCTGACTTCAGAAGTATTCTGATTCAATCTGTGCGTGTGCGTGCGTGCGTGCATGTGTGCGTGCATGCATGCATGCATACGTGTGTATATGTACACCTGCATGTATGCATGCATGTATTCATAGATATCCACATTGACTAAGCAGCAAAATGCTACAAAATCTGGCATTGTCACTTTTCTTTTCCTGTATGACTTTTAACAACTTTATCTGTGTGATGTATTTTAGACCTTTTGAAAGCTATTACTGTAATGTGTATTTTGTATTTTACGATATTTTAGTTTAATGTAGACACCCTCTTTCGTCTCTTTGACCCCCCCCCCCAAAAAAAAAAAGACAGGAGACTTTATATGGCAGGGAAGGATGATGGACTGGTTCAGAAAGGATGTCAAAAGTGTTCCTTAACTGCCAAAGCCTAGCCCTCTTCAAGTCTGACTTGCTGGTTTGAATCAATGCACAAAGAGGGAAGCCTCTAGCGCTGCCTCCTCCATTATAGCATTCTTCATGAGAATGTGGGAAGGCTGAAAAGTATTTCCTGTTTACCTGTTTACAAGTCTTCCTTATTTCAGTGTCCTTGCACATGTGGACAACCTCCATGTGAACAGGAAATTGCCTAAAGACTTCTGACTTTCCATGGGAAGAATGATGATGGAAGGGGCAAGGTTAAGTGCTGAGAAGAGCCATATTGAAGTGTTGATTTATACTGTGTAACACTTCAGTAAGAATCTTCCCTCCTTGTTCACTCTCTCCCCTTGGCCAGGCTAATTGCATACCTTAATTCTGAGTTCTTGGCAAGTTCTTATTTTGATCAAACCGTGCAGCCCATGATATCTGCCGTGGAGTGGTGTGGAGGAGGGAAAGTAGGTGGCCCTACTAGGTTGACGTGCCAGCAGAATTTTGGGTGTACTAATAGAGCAGCAAGTAGTTTCTTATTCAGTATGTTGACCTTAAATTTTAACTTCTATAGATGAGGAGAGGTGCCAAGAAATTATTACTAGTCATACTTGCTTTGTAACTTGACTTGGGTGAGTTGAGGAGAATCATGTTGTCTGCTTCTTCACCTGAGTCAGAAGAATGTCTGTCATGATGATGGCTGAACCTGTTTTAGAGACAGCATCTAGCCCCATGAACAGATTCCTTATAGTTCAGACTAAAATCCAGACTGGATTCATCACCTCTCTATATGGAAGCAGCCAGCTGCCATGATATGTTTCTCAGTATCTGTGAAAGTTTTGTGCAAGATATAGGCTACTCACCTTCCCTTGAAGCAACTGCCTTTTCTGTCTTCTCACCGCAGATCCACAGATGTGGAGGCTGCTGTGGCTTGGTTGGCACGTTTGAAATATTTGAAAAGATCAAGGCTGACAGGACAGGCAGCCGGAGAAATGAAAATTTTTGAATGGGTATATTCACACATTGCACAAATAAAATAGCTGCAGAGTGATGAGGCTCCTCAAAGTACCCATAACTATGAATGAAGGAGAAGGACAGAGGGGGGTGAAATGTATGGGGCAGTAGACATTGGGCTGCCAAATGTCTTCTGGCCAAAGTTCTGTCCGTTGTCATTACCACACCAGTGTCACATGTGACAATATCTTGCTTTTCTTGCTGGAATACAGGACAGTCATTTCTTTTATGTTGGGGATGACTCCAGTGTTTTGAACACGGGGTGGTGGTAGTGGCGGTGGCAGCAGCAGAGGAGGAAGAGGAAAGCTTGTATTCCCCCTATGCAACCAGTACCACATCTCTAGTTGCAGGTTATTCACTCTATCAAATTCTCTCATAAAATTGAGTGTTTCAAGTTGTGGAGTGATTACGAAGGACTGGAAGAGACTAGCATGTAAAAGATTTTCAAGGATGTACTAGACAGGCACGAGTTTTGATATATAACTATAGTTTGACTATACAATTCTTAATCGAAAAGCAACTGGAAGAGAAAATGAAGCAAGATGGGGACAGTCCTATCACTTGAAGCAAAGCAAGTTTTCAGTTATCAATGGTACTTTTTTTTCCTGTTAACATAAATCTTGTTTGGATTTGTGGATCCCTATAGTTAAAGTGTTGTTAGTAAAAATGTTATGAGAGAGTAAAAATAATTTTCTGGGGTTTAAAGTAATAAAATACAGTAGTAAAATAAAAAGATGACACTGTGTTTCACTCTAGCTTTTCTAGTCCTTGGCAAAAAACTGCAGACATCAATGACATCGGTCCTTCACCTTACGTGAAGAACCTGTGAGGCCACAATGATAACTGTGAAAAGAGCATAGTAATCTGTGTGACTTAGCTTCAGCAAACACAGAACTGGTCACATATGAAACAGCTGAACTATGATCTTCAAGGGCAGACCCACAAAAAGTACATGCAGTAGACTAGTCTGCTTGCACCTAATGCACACAAGAGTAATGCTAGAACCAATTTCTGTAGGTAGATTGACAGTGCCACATTGGCCTAAACTGGTGCATCAGCCTAGCAGTTACTGCCGACCATCCTGGTTGTGCCTCCAGAGACAGTGCAGCATCTGCAACAAGCCCCAAATTGCAATTTTTGGTCCTTTAGGAGGAATACAACCTCAGCCAAAACTGGTTCCATCCCTTGACCCAGATCCTCTAGTGTCCCTGGTTACAGCATCTCTCTCTTGTTTGGATTAAGCTTCAGCCCGGACTTCCTCCAGATAGTCCAGACTGTAAAGCAGATAGTGTAGTCTTCCTGGATCTATACAGGTGAAAAACCAAGGCAAAACTGTAAGTCACCAACTGTTGCTGACACTATTTGTGAATGTCTTCCTTCAGTGGTGCTATTCTATGGATGTCAAATAAGACCCATTACAAGATCAAACCCTGCCACTCCTTGTATGCCAAAGGTCATGGGACAAAACAGAAGTCCTCCAGCACTGTCATCTGTGACCACCCATACAGAAAGGGCGAGAGCCACTGCACTGCTGTGTCTCTAAAGTCCAATCCAGATGGTACCCAAGAATAAACCATAGTTGATAGTATCAGAAGGCAAGGTGACACTGAACTTAGTACTGCCACCAATCAAGCTATATGCAGTTCAAACCTGTTAAATGTTTTTGTAGCCAGACAGGAAATCACTACGCAGTGGAAGTCAGGATCAGTTTAGCCAATTGGCATAGTAGAATTTGGAATTCAGAGTTGCCAGAAAGTTAATGAGTGCAGCAAAACAGTAACAGAATCAAGAAACAGTTTGGGAAACATGATATTGTTCTGTTTCATTCATGAATAACACCAGAAGATTAAAGAAGACAACATTCACATGGACATACATGAACTGACATTTTGGGTAAATCTGTGTGCTTATTCACTTCCATACAAGTATTTTGTTGTATCTTTTATTAAGCTTTAATGCTTCTTTGTATCCTTGTTGTGAATATTTGGACGTTTAAGTGGTTGTATTTTTAATGTTAACAGTTCTAAATAAGAACAATTATAATGTGTCTCACCGTCACCACCAAGCCACTGAGAAGGCAAGGGAGAATAATAGTGATGTACTTCCCCCATCCATTCCTCAATATCAATCATCCACCAGAAGAAATACATATTTTTCCATCCCCAAATCAAGTTGGAATGGATCTATGTAAACAGTTTCCTCAAAGATTATCCATATTTCAGACACAACTACTAAAAGATAGCACAAAGCATCCCTAACAATAAATACATCTAGGGTGAGTTCTATGTAACAGAGTGCTGCTACTGAAAAACCCAGCTTCCTGGAAGCCACCCACATCATCTCAGGAGACACAGGGATTCATGATAGAGGGCTCATTCATGCTATGTAATTATAGCGCTATGATTCTGCTTTAACTGCCATGGCAACATTCTATGGAAGCCTGGGATTTATCATTTAGGGAGAATTATACAGAATTCTCTGCCAGGGAGCTCCAGTGTGTCTAGCCAAACTACAAAACCCAGGATTCCACAGGATCTAGTCATGACGGTTAAAGTGCAATCATAGTGCTATAACTGTGTAATGTGAATAGGCCCTAATCCTTAGAAGGATATGTCAGTTTAACTGGTAGCATTGTATCAAACAAGTCAGCTGAGCACTCTTTTAATAATAAGCCTCATAGATGTTGGTGGTGGTGTTTGTTTCAGAGAATCCCAATAGAGTTTTGCTTCAGGACTGGCATTCTCATTGGGCAAGAAGCTCCTTATGACTTACAACTTTTGAGGTACCATTAAAGGGCAACAAACCATCAATTCTAGTTTATTGGATATTTTTAGCATCATGGAGAACACCATATGCAGGAGTGTAGCTACAACAGTTGCAAAAAACGGACATTGTCAAGCAAAATGAAATTTTCCTTTAGTACCCATATGTCTAGCACTGCATAGAGTGAGACACCAAAAATTCTTCACATGGAGAACTCTTTCTTGTGTTCACATTCCATTAATAATTTTGCCTGACATTTTTCCTTAGACTGCATTTCTAAATGCACAATTGAAGGTTTAAGTTATCACAACACTAGAAATTTAGGGTTTGAAGGAAAATTTCATGGAGGCAGAATACATATGGGGGTGAGTTAAAGCCCTCATTTTACCTCCATACGGTCATTTTACCTCTGTCTTAGTGCCCCAAATGCCTTGAGCTGTGTCTCTGATAAGATCCTTTAAAAAAAAACAACCGTCAAATAAAAACAAAAAAGGTGGAATGTACATATTTGTTGAGCAGATTGATGAAACTGCGGTAGTGGGGGTGGACAAAGCATGGCGAATTTCTATAAGAAATCACAAGCCTTTTTTTTTATCCCCCCCCCGACCTTTTTCTGGCAACAACAACAAAAATGTGAATTGCTTCTCCTGGAAGCCTCTAAGGAGCAGAAATTTATCTGTTCTCTCCTCCAGCCTGTTCCACATTTTTTGAAATTTTTTTTTTTAAAAAAAGCCAGAAGTGGACATCTAGTCAATTCCTCCCCTCCCTCAGCGTATTTTGAATTTGGGACCAGCTGTGCTGTCCTGGAGATCTTAGGTAGAAAATTGATTCCTAGACCTATCAGCAAAGTTGCCTGCTTTGTGTTGTATTTGTTAACTCCTTCGAGAACCATGCTATTGATATGCTTTGGGAACCCCAGTTTTAGCAGCTCACCATTTTTATTTCTCCTTCAAAAATAACTTTGTGTTTCCATTTTATTTTTTTCATCTCAATGACCCCCCCCCCCATAAATCTGCATCGTAAATCTGGCCCATCGCTGATACATACTGGATCCAAAAGCTGATTTTTGTCACTAACAAAGAGGAAGAAAGCCCAAGTTACAAGTGCAATGGCACCTTTCAGTTCATAGAAGAAACTGGGAAAAAAATCTCAAAAGCCGTTTGTTTTTTTGTTTTGTTTTTAGTAAAAAGGAAAAAAAAGCCCAACTAAAACAATAACCATAATGTGTGGATTCCATTCAATTCCATTCAGTTTCTACTTCTTTTTGTTGTAGCTTTACCCACAGCCATCCTGTTTTTATTACGAATCAGTCTGGAATGTTTACGATGAGAGGCACTACAGAAATCCTATAAAGAAGTAAATGGATTAAATCTAAACTAATATTGCATTTGTGTTGCCACCTCATGTGTGATGGCAAACAGTTATAGGGGATTTCCTACGGAAATGTACCATGCCACATATATTCTAGTTCACTGCTTGTGTGTGTGTGTGTGTGTGTGTGTTTGTGTGTGTGTACACTTGTGCATGTGTGTTGGAACCTCTCAAGATAAAAGAAGCATAGAGTGAATACTCTGGAAATGGCACTCAAGTGAGCATTCAAGGAAATATTTTTAGCTAGCTTATCTCAACTATTAGGACTGTCTCTTATATTGGATTCCCTAATTGCTTGTGTCACAGCTTTTCTGCCAAAGGCTTGGTAGTGCTGTCTGTAATTGAAAACTTTATTTTCAAATTCCCTTCACAGGGTATACCTGGCAAGAGCTCAAAATCTTTCACTTGGCGATCTTTCTGCTATCTGCACTGAACAACTGGTACAGCCTGCTGTCTCCCCCCCCCCACATGTCACCATGTGGTTTGACCCTTTTCTCCCCAAGGGGTTTCGGGGAACATGGTAGATGCACAGCTTAAAGCTTCAGTGCTTGAAGAGAATCCGAGGAGAAAATACTGGAGACTGAATACCACTGGTTGACCTTTCAACTGCTGGCAAGTCTTTTTTAAACCCCAGGAAGTTTTAAGATGCAGTTTGGGATTTTTGTGCAAGGAATTATTGAGAAAGGGAGGAAATAGATGTGTACATAAACTGAGTGCATGCGCCACTGATCACAGCCTTTTGTCCGTGCATGCTTGCAAACAAGAGTTATGGGCCTTTCTTGGCTATTTAAAAATGACTTTACGGAGAACTTGCTCCCATTTGATAGAGGTCTGGTAGGGAAGGAACTTCATATTCCAGTTCATATTGCATGATATGCCCATCAGCTTTGCTTTCAGAAAAGTTATTTCACCTTTGTGTGACCATTTATACCATGGTTGTATAACCCTTTAGTTGTTGTGTTGCAGCTCTCACCATCCCCATCCATCCTGGACAATAGTAGGAATTGTGGGTCTTCCTGTTATAGAATCATAGAAATGTAGAGTTGGAAGAGACCACACGGGCCATCCAGTCCAACCCCCTACCATGCAGGAACACCCTCAAAGCACTCCCGACAGATGGCCATCTAGCCTCTGTTTAAAAACCCCCAAAGAAGGAGACTCCACCACACTCCGAGGCAGCATATTCCACTGCCAGACAGCCCTGACCGTCAGGAAGTTCTTCCTGAGGTTCAGGTGGAATCTCCTTTCCTGCAGCTTGAATCCATTGCTCCTTGTTCTGGTCTCTGGAGCAGCAGAAAACAAGCCCTCTCCTTCCTCTACATGGCATCCCTTCAAATATTTAAACATGGCTATCATGTCCCCTCTTAACCTTCTCTTCTGCAGACTAAACATACCCAGCTCTCTAAGTCTATCCTCATAGGGCATGTCTTCCAGGCCTCTCACCATTTTGGTTGCCCTCCTCTGGACCTGCTCCAGCCTGACCATGTCCTTCTTGAATTGGGGTGCCCAGAACTGGACACAGTATTCAAGATGAGGTCTAACCAAAGCAGAGTAGAGTGGTACCAGTACCTCCCTCGATCTAGACACCATACTCCTATTGATGCAGCCGAGAATTGCATTGGCTTTCTTGGCTGCCGCATCACACTGCTGACTCATGTTCAGCTTGTGGTCTATTAAAACTCCTAGATCCCTTTCACACGTACTGCTATCCAGCCACGTGTCCTCCATCCTATATTTCTCTATTCCATTTTTTCTACCTAAGTGTAGGACCTTACCCTTCTCTCTGTTGAATTTCATTTTGTTAGCTTTGGCCCAGCTCTCCAATCTATCCAGGTCATTTTGAATTTTGATCCTGTCCTCTGGCGTATTAG
This sequence comes from Cyclura pinguis, assembly GCA_030412105.1. NCBI lineage: Eukaryota > Metazoa > Chordata > Lepidosauria > Squamata > Iguanidae > Cyclura > Cyclura pinguis. The sequence goes on from CM059604.1 coordinate 44,050,117, forward strand.
CAACCCCTCCCAATTTGGTGTCATCTGCAAATTTGATGAGCATGCCCTCTATTCCTTCATCCAAGTCGTTGATGAAGATATTGAACAGCACTGGGCCCAGGACAGAACCCTGTGGAACCCCGCTAGTCACTTCTCTCCAGGATGAAAAGCAGCCATTCGTGATCACCCTTTGGGTTCGGTCGGTCAACCAATTACAAATCCAACTAACAGTAGCCCTGTCCAGCCCGCATTTTACTAGCTTCTTTGCAAGAATGTCATGTGGAACTTTGTCAAAGGCCTTACTGAAATCGAGAAATGCTACATCCACAGCATGTTATGACCTTCCTGTAGTTTTGTCAACTTATGTACAAAAAAGGTGACAAATCTACTATATAAAAGTCAATGTTTGTGAGTGATCTTGTCTGTTTGTCTGCATCAGGCAGGCAAAGACCTCATGTGACTGGCTGTGTGAGGCGAGAAGACCTCATATGATTGGCTGGCTGTGAAGATTCCATGGAATCCTGGGGTTGGCAGGTAAGGGAGGGGCCTTTAGAATGCTCAGCCAGAGAGCTCTTGGGCCTCAGACTGGTTGCCATGGAGACAAAACCTATTAGCAAGAAGAAGGGCAGTGTATTCTCTCAGAAACCAAACCTCTGTTCTGTTAACAGCTCTGAATACAGATTGGATTGGGGAACATGGGAAAAAGTTACAGGTACTGGAATAGGCCAATTGCTATGGAGACTAGGTGTACCAGCAAGAAGAAGGGCAATGTATTCTCTCAGAAACCAAACCTCTGTTCTGTTAACAATTCTGAATACAAATTGAATTGGGGAATATGGAGATGAGTTATAGGTACTGGAATAGGCCGGTTGCTCTGGACAGGAGGCCTAGCAGCAAGGAGGAGGACAGTGTATTCCCTCAGGAACTCAACCTCTGTATGTTAACAACTCTGAATACAGATTGGATTGGGGAATATGAGGAAAAGTTACAGGTACTGGAATAGGCTGGTTGAAATGGAGACGAGACCTAGCAACAGGGAGGAGGACAGTGTATTTGCATTGGGAAACATGGGGAAAAGTTACAGGTACTGGAGAAGACAGTTTGGTGAGTTCTTAAGAGGAAAATAAAATCCCAGGCAATGCCAGGTAAACACATTAGTGTGCCTATAATTAAGAATACTTTCAAAGTATCACATTTTGATACACTGAAATTTCTAGGAAATTTGAGCTTTAATGTGTGCTTCCTGTTATATTTTGGAGTCTAATCCTAACCTTGCTTATTTTTTAAAAAATCCTTTTGAAGGGAATTACTTTCAATAAATGTGAGCAGGACTACAGTGTTCATAGTTTTTGCAGGGATTATTGGTTCATGTTTCTTATGTTTTTCATTTGCTTTCTAAATTAAACCAATTTTCCCGCACATGTAGATGCCATGATCAAGTGACACTTTTATTACCAGTAAAGCCATTCTGTAACACAGAATATGGTAACATCAGTAGCATATTCCATGTTCCTCCTAATAAGTCAACAGTTTATTGCTTACTGCCCACTAGAATGGTTTACAGTACAAAAAGTCAGATCAGTGGAAGAACAGGATTTTCTCTAAACGCTTGTTCTTCTAGCACAGTGGCCAATTCCACATTGCCCAAAGCCAGGAGATATAACACCCAAATAGTGGGGCAAAATATTAGCATAAAACTTGCCTATGCTATTTATATGCGTTGTTGCTGCTGCTGCGTGCATTCAAGTTGTTTCTGACTGATGATGATCCTAAGGTGAACCTATCATGGGATTTTCTAGGGCAGTGGTTTCCAAGCAGGGAGTTGAGCCCTCATCTCCCGAGTTGTAGTCCAATACTCAGACTACTACATCACACCTGGTCTCTATTTATATGTGTAATTGCTATAATTCAAGTAGAAATACAATGCATCACAATATATATGCAGCCAGGTGATTTCTGTCTTAGCTCAGCCTGCTTTACAGGGAGCGAGTGCTCATAAACATTATCAAGGCCCTTTCCGCACCTTACCTTGTTCCGGTGCTGGGGTCGCGCGAGCAGCCTCTGCCGAAAGGCTCTCCCTTCCCTGCTGCTTCAGCTCTGCACAAGCTGCCTGCTTGTGCGAGAGCCCTGCCTCTTCCTTCTGCAGTGCAGCCTGGGACCTTCCCAGCCTGCACTGGGGCAGGAAGCGTGACCGGCCCGACTCCAGAGGCTCCGCACACCAGATAAATGCGTGCGGGACCCGGGAGCAATGTGCGATTGTGCACCATTTTCAGCTTCAAGCCAAAAATGAAAAGGTGCGCGATTGGCCCTTCCTGGCCCCTGGAGCATCGTGCAATTGTGAGTGCATCGTGCAGATTGCTCCTTGCAATCGCACAACGCTCCAGGTCCTCTTTTGCATGGCAAATGCCGTGTGAAAAGGGCCCAAGACTCCTGTTTTTCCTTATGATTCTTTATATTTAATGGAGACTACACTAGACTGTCTTTCAAACAGTGGAATGCCTTGACCACCCTATCCTCTGGACCCAGGACTCTTTAGGCCCCTGGAAAGATTGTACAGTCACAAGCACTTCCAGTGGCTTTTGTAGAAGCAAAGCTGGACCAGTTTGATTCAGCATAGTTTTGTCACGTGGCTTTTCTCCTGATGAGGCCTTCTGGGCCCATCTCTTAGAGGAAGATTCTCATCAGTGAAGGTAAAGCTCACAGAAAACAAAATGAACTGACTTTGTAGGTCTAATGCATTTTAAACTTTTTCTTTTGCTGCCCTCGTTTTTATGGTTAGCAAACTTCTATTTCTGCTCATCAGCAAGTTCATCATGGTATTCAGACTTTCTGTCTGTTTCACCCTCCCCATCTCGTGGTTCAAGGAAGCCTCTATTATCTCTGGGGCTAATCATATTTTATCATTCTAGTCATTTGTGGATTAGGTCTATAATCTCAGCTGGGGCATGTTTCAAGCTAGGGTATCTTATAACTCAGCCAGAGGCACCTAAAGAAATGGCATCTATTTTGGCAATGGGTTTTGTCACATCCTGTAATCCTCTGGGACTCAAAAGAGAATGTGCTGGTAGTTGAAGAGAAATATCCCTAATAAGAATCTCCAGGCACAATTCTCCTTTTTACGGAACTACAGAAGATGTAGCCAAAGGCGGAATGCTTTTAATAATAATAATCCAGGGATTGGAGAGTCTCAAATTGATGTCATTTCCCCAGCCCACTCATGCTTCTGAGAAGTTCATTTTAAAGGCTTAGAAGCCGAGACAGCATGGACTAAACTTTGGAAGTCATTTACCCAGCCCAAATGTCTTTTGAAGTCTGATTCAAGACTGGAACTTAGAAACAAGATTTGACCTTTCTCATTAATATGTCAGCTGTAAAAAAGGGCTATGAATCAAGTTTGAACAGCTTGAAATTTTCTGGCAAAAAATAATTATTCGGTGCAGTCAATTAAGGGTTTCACCAACTGCAGCAAAAGTACACAGGGTGATGGGGGCAGGGGTGGGAGGGAGAGCTGATGGCAAGTCAATTTGATGCACCCTTTCCAAAGATTTTATGGTCAGTGGTTAGTGGAAAGGACAAGATCCCATTTGATGCTTCTAAGTAACACTGCGGATAGCCTTGTCAAAGTACGCATATTATTTCCATGTAAGGAAGCAAGGAAATTGATGGATAGGTAATAGCCCTAAAAACCACTTGAAAATAAAAAACAATAAAATGTCTCATGGCTCCTTAAAGGCTATCAAGTTTTATTTGGCATAAACTTTTGTGGATTCTAGCCCTCTTCACCAGATTAATTGGATGAAGAAGAATGGAGTCCAAGAAAGTTTATGGCAAATAAAAATGGTTAGCCTTTAATGTGCCACAAGTCTTTTTGTTGTTTTTACTGAAACAGACTCACCCACACCAATTGCTCTCTTCCATCAAGGAGGCAATTTATTCTTGAGTTACACTGTGTACATATTTACAAGAATCTTCAGAAAGCATTCCGGTATCCCTCTGCTTGCTCTTTCTGGCAGAGCCTCCAGCAGACACATCAGGCACCATATGCAACTTGCTGGCTAGCTCTCAGCTACCTTTATACTCACACTAGCTGATGCAATCCTGCCAGCCTTTGCATTCTCCCGACACCTGATGCAACCTTGTCCCCGATTGCTCATCAGCATGACTCAGCATGACTCAGCTAAAGTCACATGGCTCTCCACAGGTGCACTTAACGACCCACATCACAAAGTATTTTCTACAGGTTTGGTCCAACCTTTACTGACAGACTCTAGGTCTGGGATTTGGATATGGACATCTTTATTTCTAGGTTGGTTCCAATTCATGAAACTTATTGAGGGTTTTCTCCTTAGCAATGTGATGTATATTCACAGATTTTATTGTCTTCAGGGAGGAAGGGTGTTTTGACCCTTTGAGACATTCTGCCAAAAGTGTTCAACCCAATGTTTTTGGACAACAAAAACACTTTGCAAAATATTTGTAAAAAAAAAAAGTAAATCCAAATATATCCTGAAAACTTTTCAAAAGCTCTCACGATCCTGAAATTTTTCATAACTTGTACAAGAGAATCAACTAAACGAACATTTACATCTCTTCTTCTGATACTAACCCTAACAGTCAAACCCGCCAAGAAGTCAGTGATGCAAATCCATTGGGAAAGATGAGATTTATTTTTGAAGTGTGATGTGAAAGATAAATAATAGCCCAAAGAAAAGAGAATTTGTTTTGCATTCCGTTGGGGGAAAGGAACCTTTTTTCAATGAAGGTTTTCTAGCCACAACCTTTCCTTTGATTTGCCAAGATTCATAGTCCTATAAAAGGTTTATTTGGAGTGGGGTGAAGTCTCCTTTAAGTATAAGGGCAGCATTCCCTCCAAAAAAACCTCTTCAAGATGAACAAAGTAACCACTTGTCATATATGGTGACTAACGAGACTTTATTGTAGCCTTTAGTGTTCATTTGTATGCTACGTGTTTGAAGAGTTGTAAGTTAAATCTTTAGAAATCACACTGCAGGAATAGCTGACATGAGACAAAAGAGAGCAGCTCTGTTTGAGATAGTGGGAACCACTTGGTAGGGAAAAAAAAGGCAAAACAAAAACAGAAACAGAACCCTCTGTTCCTATGGGGAAGGCTTTTGAATTCGGAGAAATTAAGCATGCATATAGAGGTATGAAAGACTTTAACATTAGCTGTGCATTGTAATTGCTTCTCAGGACAGCTTTGCATCCCTAAATGTAAAAATGTGATTGGGGCTAACCAAAACTTTTGTTTTGTCCAAGCTTGTTGTGACTGTTTGTTGGAAAAGTGAGGTGTGAATGTGGGAGGCTATCCATGTTCACATTGTTCTTCTGTATGCCTGCAAGTTGATTAAATAATATAAATAGGAATGGGAATCTGCCCAGCGTGTGTGATCTCTTGTTGCTGTAATTGCTTTCAAGCTGACTTTGGCTTATGGTGAGCCTGTGAAGGAGAGATCTCCAAGACATGCTGTCGTTAACAGCCCTGCTCAGGTCTGACAAACTCGAGTCTGTGGCTTCCTTGATTGAGTCTATCCACCTATAATGTGGTCTTCCTCTTTTTCTGCTGCTTCCCACTTTATCAAGCATTGTTGTCTTTTCAAATGTGCCATGTCATCTCATGATATACCCAAAGTACAACAGCCTTTGGTTAGTCATTTTGGTTTCTAGGGAGATTTCAGACTTGATTTGTTCCGAGACCCATTTATTGATCCACACCAAAACCAGACTACTGAATTTGGGCAGAAAACTACATTGCTAAATTTCAGTGGACATGAGAATGACTCTTTTGAAAGCAAGTATTTTAAATGACTTGTAGTACTAGTTTGCCTTGCCACCAAATCTCACCTGAAATTTAAACTTATCATTTCAGGATTTCTCTTCTCTTTTCTTTTCTTTTTGATAGCAAATTTCCAACCTAATTCATAGGCTCACTGGTTTCATTTAACTCCTTTCACTGACATCATCATATCCATGAGATGGGTATGCTAGGTTGTGGAAGGTTGCTTTCTAATCCTTTTGAAAAATTTGTTCTATGATGCAGTGTTCTTGGACTCTTTATTGCTCATGACTTCAAAGTGTTTGGTTTTTTCCTTCTACAGGTACTACATGTTTTAACAAATGCAACATGTTCATTACATGGAGCCCAAATACTTGTATTTTACTCTAGATTTCATTTCTTTCTTGATAGCCCAACACCACAGTGAGAACATTCCAAAACAGCAAATACCAAGTGACCATGAGCCCTGGATTTAGTTCACAGTGGAACAACAGCCAGCCTCTTTGGAACACATACACTTTCCCAAGGACAAGTTTGCACTACCAGTCCCATGCTAGCTACACCTACTGTGCTGGACACACAGCGGTAAGTAACCATACTGATTTGTATTCTGCTGTTCAGTGGTATATAGAAAGGCATATATAGAAATGGTTTGAAAAATGAGTAGATTTTATTAGGGTTCACTTTTTCATTGTGCAATTGGAATAGGTGGATCTGTAATCTCTTCAGAACAAATCATGGCTGTGAACTTAGTTATATGAAGTTGAGATGTGATGCAGAAGTAGTGGTGGGACTGGTATTGGTAGTGAGGGTGGCGGTCGTAGTAAAGTTTGAGTAATTGTTTTCTGATTTAGTCTTTACATTTTGAGACACGCTATAGTTAAATAACTGTTCACTGAGCTTGAAAGTCTGTAGAGTTTTAGTTAATTATTGCTTCCAGTCATCAACTGTAGTCAATTTGCAGAGCGTATTTAGTGCAGAACACAATTATTCACCTCCATACTTGTTACCCCAAAAGATGGGTGACTCAAGGGTCTGTCCACAGTGCCAGTGCCTCCATGAAAAAAGATGGGGAATTATGGCTCAAAAAGGAGACCTGTGAGACAAGGCATAACTTTGGGATCTTTTCACCTGTGTATACTGGTACTTACTGAGAGACACCAGATGGAGGTCAAAATAATGTTGTGATGCACACAAGATTCAAGCAGTCTCACAACATTCATGGCTAACAGAAGGAAAGGAGAGAAAGGTTGGATAGCGAGAAGATTTTGGAGTGAAGTGGGTGATAGTTACCATTCCAGAAGCAGGAGATCAAAGTGAACTGTGGCTCAGACAGGGGGTCCAAGGGCAGGACAGTGAACAAGAATCTGGGGGCCCTCACGCAGTGTAACACATGTCCAACGTACCTGCAAAAAGTCAGGGTCTGAGCCAGGGTTTAAATACCCTGTTCCTGCCCTGTAGGAAAGTGTGTTAATTGCTCTCTGGCAGAGCAGGCAAAGGAGTCTGGAACAGGCTAATGGTCTTGATTTCAGGAGACAAAGAATTGATGGAGGTCGTGATAAGGGCTGGGCAGGTGAGGAAACAAAGGGAAATTTCTATGGGAAAAGGTTGCAGGACGTTGGTCATTGGTTGCCTCATCAGAGTTGCTTTGCTGGCTATTGTTTTCTGAGTTTGGGCAATTGACAGGATTATCTTGAACCCATTAAATCAGGGATCTCTTGGTAATCTTTGTGAATTTATGCACTGGCCATGCAGATGTCATCTGCCTAAGCACAGTGTTCCCAGCCAGAGTCTCTTTCCATGTGGCATTTAACCATAAGTGTAAAATTTATATTTTGTGCCAATTAAATAATATTCATCACCAATTATATTGTATCATGGAGTGGGTATGTACAGCATGGTAGCATATTGAGCTGCTTCTCATCTTTATACCCAAACAAGTGGAAATCAGTAGAAAAAGAGTTGAATACATAATGCTTACTTCATTTTCTGGCTTGATTTCTGTGAACGGACCATTGTCACTGCCATAAAATTAGTTTGGAACCACTTACCAAAAGCTGAGTACACTGCTAAAGAAATATCTATTTTAGTTTTGGGATGAATGTAGAAATGGAGCAGACATTATGCTAGCCACAAGAATGCATCAAGAAACTGAATTTCTAAGGTAAATTCTTTACTCCATCCACTTTTTAATACTTAGGAATGCTCAGTATATGATGGGACATGATAACATTGTGATCTTTTTTCTACATCATTGATGGACATTGGCCAAGGTAAGAATTCGTCAGGGAGAAATTGTCAACAGCACCTTCATGGTAGCAGTAATATGAGCTCCTGCTGCAAGTGATGGTTCCCATATGCAAACGTATAACTTTGATGATTTCACATGAGACAACTTGGCTGATGAGTTTGTGAACTGTATAGTTTGAAAAATATTACACTTGAGGTGATGTCATTCAATATGCAAGTTCCTTTTGTGGTGTTTGTTTTAGGAGTGTTGTTTTACACACACAAAGTGAGACTGAATAAAGGTATATGTGTAAATTCCTCCTGGAGAAGTCAGTGGGGTTGTAATATTGTGTTTCTTTTGAAGTTCTTCGCATAGTTAATATCTGTGAATGATTTCTGAAAATAAAAATCATCAAAAAACATAAGGCCTTCTCTAGTGTATAGCATACAAAACTCTTAGCCTCAGTTCCAAGTCCACAGGAAAATGAATATATGGTATAAATTTTACATTGTTACAAGCCATATGAAATATGTTTTGGTCCGTTTGGGATTGTGTGGACTAATTTAGAGCTACTATCTTATTTCCCTTTAAATGTTTTATTGCAGAATTTGCTTAATATCACATGTGATACATTAGAAAATTAATGTAAAGAAGATAGCTACTATGCAAATCTGAAAACACCTTTAAATTTAGTAGCACCAAATGCAGCACATTTCCTTGTTAGGAGTTGTTTTACGCTGCAATCCTTTATTTTAGTTTATCACTGGGACTGTCAGGAGCTTTAGCTGAAGAGTTTGTCTCCAGTATTTCTAAATGCTAAAATTGAATACTAAAACATCAAAAAGGACCTGTTAAAAGACCTGATCAATGTTATAAATGACAATGCCTTTGAAAAAAGTAGACCTTGTAAAAGTTGAGAAGTATAATCCGTTAGCCCAACTATGCATAACTGAGCTGTTCTAAAATAAATGAGAATACAATCAGCTAATGAAGAACGGCTGCTATTCTATACCCTACAAACAGCAGGGTGATAGGTATTATCCTGTACTAGCTCACTAGTTCTTTTCATAAACATGACACATGTCTTTGTACCTAACATCACCTCCCACTCTCAGAATGTTTCCAGGAGGCAGGTAGACAGTGCAGAATAAAACCTGAGGCTGGAACAGTGCAGCTCCCTAAAATGCTAACTGATGGCATTTTTTTTTAAAAAAAATGCTTATTTGCAAAAACAATTTTAGATGAACAAAGGCTCAAACACAAGGTTATTAAGCTGCTTTACAAGGAGAATAACTACAGAGCCCACCTTCATTGTGTTGGGTTCCTTTAGGGCAAAAAAATTGTCAAACACAAACAAATGCATCTCTCAATTAGCTTCCTCTACCTTTCACACTTCTCTGCATCTGAAGCAACCGTCCCAGTGCTTCTTCCAAGATTGCTTTTGCCGTTGCCTCTTTAGGCCAGCTTTTCAAAGCAGCAATCTCATGCAGTTAATTCAAATCAAATCAGCTTATCAGCTTGGTTCATTGTAAGTCTTTCATAACCGCTGGTGTGTGACAGCCCATTAAAACTTGGCCAGAGCCTTTAAAACATTACACACACACACACACACACACACACACACACACAAATCTGCAAATATATTTTACACTGAAGCTTCTGAGCTAGCTGGATATATTTGTTTTGTACTATTAACCTCTGAAATTGAGCTTCTTTCCAGAGGTTGTAGGAATAGAGCAATGGGTAATAACACCAGTTTAGCTAATTTACCTAATTTTGCTTTGTATGGGATTGCTTGTATTATTTTTAAAAAAATTCAGCAGAAAAAATGTGCTAATTACCTGGGTTTTGACACATATTTTATGTTCACCTAAGTGACACTTATCTTTTCCATATAATTATATACAGATAATTTCAAGATATGGAAAAGCTAGCATACCATGCCATGTGAGATGTAGTTTACATGTCCAAACTATTACAAATATAGGTAGCTGTTAGGTGTGGAAAGTACCTAATAAGGAATGGTGTCCTAGACACTTTGATTAGGAAATTGTCAACAGTCACTAGATTTTTGTATTTCAGCACTTTTCGGGGGGGGGGGGTCAAAATTAATTTTATATAAAAACTTGGTTTGGCAGGGCAAACACATTTCTGCTCAGAAACTTTTATGCATGACATGATTATCTGTGAAAATTTTTTTGCACAGGAAAAAAAAGTGATTTGGCACAGATGTGTGTGCTTGTGTTTGTGTTGCAAAGTGCAGAGATGCAAAAATGCATGAAAGATTTAATAATCTTACTGAGGGAAAAGAAATATTTTGCAATCTTCAATTCATGCATGTGAGGTTTTTTAAAAAAAAAACTAAGATTTTTGTCTCTAGTAGCTGTTGCATGATCTATGCCACTGTAGAGAACTAGAGAGAAATACTATACTCTGCATAATATTAGGCATGTGCAATATCTGCATAAATAGAAGGGATTCAGGTTTAGGAGAGAGCAAAAGTTAGAAATGGTTTGCTTCTTTTCACATAGGAATGATTTTGACATGCTGTTCTAAAACAATAAAAGCAGTGGGTTGAGTATTTACTTATACTTCAAAAAAGGGCAGCCCCCATACTGTTTGCCTCTTTGCTCACCAATCCAGGATTATCTCCCCCCCCCCGCTCTTTATCTTGTTATATCATCTACGTGAAAATGACTGGGAAAGTAATTTGGGAATCTGGGATATGGTGCAGAGTTTAGCAGGCTTGTTCTTGTACTACTCTCAGGCCCTTTTCACACCTTACCTTTTACCGGTGCAGGGCTGCTCAGCTCATGCACGAAGGCTTGGAAGGAATGCTGCCGCTTCCCTGCTGCTTCGCTGTTGCTTCAGGTCTGCAGCTGCTTCCTCGTTGCACGAGCACCCCGCCTCTTCCGTTCACAGTGCAGCTTGGGACCTTGCCACTATTTTCGGCTCTAAGCCGAAAATGAAAAGATGCGTGCCCGCTCTGCGTCCGGCCCTTGAGTGTCGTGTAAATGTGAGTGCGTCATGCAGACCGCTCCTCACATTTACGCGATGCTCAAGGGGCCCTCTTGCTTCCAAAACGCCGTGCAAAAAGGGCCTGAGATTCTGTTAGCCAATTATCCAAAGGCAAAAGATCATACCTTAAAATTTGGAAGAAATTGAGGAAATTTCTTCAATTCACTGCAGTGTCTGAACTTTAAAGGAACTATCCAGGGTGCAAACCTATTTTGGGGATAGAGTGCAGGACGTTGGATAACTCCTATCAAGTTTGGAGGAAACACTGGATTCATGGCCCTAGAGCCATAGGAGCCAATCAGCTGACACTTCTGCTGTCAACAATGTCCTCAAAACCTATTATAGATAGCCCAAACTCCCACATTTACATTGTTGTGTATTGGTACAGGACTGTACGAACAATAAACCAACAATAACTCGTTCATAGTAACTTCTCTTTCCTATCTACTTTTTTTCTGAGCTTGGAATTCCACAGCCAGTCTGGACACTGATAATGATAGCTAAGAACAGTGATAGCTATAGGCCAAAAATAATTTTCTCAAGCTTTTGAATTGGATTGGTGGTAGCATATCTGTAATAGATCTGGCATTATTTGACTATAATGGTGAATGGGAATTGGAAATTTGCACTCTGTGTGGCTTAAGCAGAAAGTCTAAAAGGGGCACCTGCATACATAAACTGTATACCCACAGAGCAGGAAGCAGAGTCAATATTCTGTACAAGTAAACTGGAAGTAGTGAGTTCTACGGACAATGTATTTAAACTGCACTTAAAGTGCACTGAGAGATTTCTATAGTCTTATCTTAGATTTGAGGAAGCTTTGAGCTTTCTTAGAAAATCTCAGGTGTTTTCATTTGAGCATTTTCATTTCCTTTTTATTTTAAATTTTACTGTAGGAGAAATCTGGTGACAACCTAGCAATAGCATGTGTATTTCTGTTCCGCTTATCAGTAAGTGCTCTGTAAGTGGTTTACAGTGTGTTAGCTAATTGTCCCGAAAAGCTGGGTACTCATTTTACCGACTGCGGAAGGATGGAAGGCTGAGTCAACCTGGAGCCCGGTAGGATCGAACTCAGAACCTTGTGGCTACAGTACCAGCATTTAACCACTGTGCCTCCCAGGCTCCTTTTACAACCTCTTGCTGTGCCAAACCACTCTTAGAAATGTTGCCAGTGTTGCTCAACGTGTGATGGAATCTTTATGTATTCTGGACATGTTTTTGTTGGTTTGGTTTGCCCAAGGAGCAATCCCCAGATATGTGTGACAAATAATTTTGAGGTCATCTGACATTTTTCTTTTCCAAGGTGAGTTAAACTGAAACAATTTACAAGCTGGGATAAGTGAGAATTTCATTTTCACTTTTCTTTGAAAAAATCCACAAATTTGTTTTGGAAAGAACTGAAGATTTAAATGAAGTCTAAATGTGTGAATCTCTATTTTTTAAGTCATGTTGGCTCTGAATTAGGCTTACCACCTCTTCTTTACCTATATGGCATAGAGATGCAACATTGTCTTCTCAATGTTGCAAATAGTTGCATTTTCTGAATTTGGCTGATACAAAATGAGGACTATTTCATTTCCAAATTAATGTAAATCCACAATTTCTTTGAATTTGAGACAGAAAGATGGAAACAACACTAAAACGACTACATTTTTCTATCCTGACTTACAATACAAAAATTATTTAAAAAATATACAGCATTTATCAGACATAAAATTAAGTGTGCATTTATATATCCATATTATCAGGATCTGGACATGTATCTATGGATCTAATAACTACAAGTGTGGTAAAAAGAGAACTTGTTTTAAAATTGTTGTATTTTAATGTCTGATGAGTATCTTATACCTAATAATATCTATCAACAGGAGATTTTTTAAAACCCACAACCTTAGCTTCTCTCCAGTCCTGGCAAAACAAGTAGAATTTCTGCCTTTTTTATGGCTTGGAGTAAAAGGCTCATGGAGTAAGTTGTTTTTCTAGCTGACTATGAAAGTTGTTTTTTCTTTAAATCTCTTTCCCGTACAGCTACTACTTAGTGTCTTTTGTCTCGCCAAGTAGGACAGGTGTAATTACTCACCTCTGAGCTCTGGGAAAGAGAAAATAATTCAAGGCAGTCTTCTGTGAGGTAGTGCAATTCATTGCTACACATAGTTACTTTATGTGGGTCAGTTAAAACATAGAAAGGGACTGGACTGTGTTCAGTGTTTGGTGAACCTTCTCACTGCCAATAGACACAAGGGATCATCCTGAAACATAAAGGTTTAGGGCTACTTGGAAGGATTTTTTTTTTCCTCTCTCAAGCCAAAATTACTTCTGTTGTTTGAAATGAAAGGCATGTAAATTTTCTACTAATTGGTTTGCTTGAATAAGGTGGGAATCCATCATATGGTGCATTTGATGCTTTGAGGCTCACACAATCAGGGTGACCCCACAAAAAGGGTATATTCCAGAGCTTGAAAGTAACATGTTACAAGCAACATAGTTACCGGCAACATTTCTAGTAATGAAGGTGGAGCAAGGTCATACTTCAAAACTAGTGCAACTACTGGAAAGAAATTTATTCTGTCAGTATAACAAGTAACATTTCCTAATTATTTTTTAAAGTTATATTTGAATGCATTTCAAAGCATTTTTAGAGATGTTCTGACAGCAATTTACACATTTTATGCCTTTCTCTTATCAAGGTTAAGGTTTATTTAAAAAAAAAGAGAAAGTAACAGAAAAGCAATGAGTAATGCAAAAGGTTATTGTTTAAATGTTCCAATGAGTAATGACAATGGAATATTTTCTAAATACTGTTTTGAGCTACGGGAACAAATACTTACCCCCCTTTTTGTGCATATGATGGGACAATAACAAACCAATATTTCTTAATCTCTAGAGAAAGCAAAATCAAAACAGTATATTACATAAAGAGATTAGAGAACATGCATACAAATGTCTCCTAAAAATGCATTTCTCTAAAGATGGTGGGGAGTACGATTTCCAACCACAGTGTGAGAAAAAAAAACCCCTCAAGGTTTGAAAATAACCAGCTGTGATCTTGCTCTGTGGTTTCATGTATTCAGGACATTTTTTCCTACCTACTCTATATGGCAAGGTAGTCAGAAGAGTCAGGTTACATGAACAATAGACAGAAAGGATGTTAGAACTCCTGTTCTAACTCTGCTACTCAAAGCCAAATTTTGTAAAATATATGTGTGGGTCTGCAGGAAGATGTGGCGTCAGCATAAAAGTATTCTGTACAGAAAATAATCATTTCCTCAAATCTCTAAAACACTTCTCTTTGCTAAGTCTTTGGAGCTCTTCTGAAGAAGACACAAGGTACTCTCCCTATTCTCATAGTCACCGGCGGCTTCCATATTTGGTGAGTGGAGGGGTGAACTAATTCCAGATTTTAGTACAAAATTTAAGAGCTATACAAGATTCTGATTGTTCTCCATATAGGTTCAGCACACTTATAGAGTTCAGACTAGAACCTGGGATGGATTCACCATGCCATTTTCGTGGCAGCCACCAGTTACCACTACTCTTTTCAAGAGCACAATCCTATATATATTTATTCAAACATATGCCCCATTGACACTGACAAAGTTTACTCAAGGATAGGTGGGTATAGTTTTGGAGCCGGTTTGTGCAAGAAACCCCACATCTTCACTGGACAAATGTCCCAAATGCAGGGTACAATGACTGAGAAGTCCCTGAAATATGTGGTGTCTGATGGGTCATACCAGAACGCCACATACAACTTAATATTAGATCCTAATATTAAACTGTTCCAGGTACCTGGATGAGCTCATCATCCCTAGGAAGAAAGCATCTTGAGAAAGGTGCTGTGACTAGACAGGAGCAGCTCTATGCTCTTGGAATTCATTTCAAAAATTGGTGAAACTCAGAACAGAGACTCACAGCTCTGTTTCAAAAAACGATTTTTGTAAAATATGGAGAGAGGACAACAAAGGAACTGGAAACTGACTATAAAATGAAACTGTACTATTGGAATTGTAATGGCTAGGTCTATGAAATGATGGGCTGGGATGTTTCCCTTTGCTAAAGTCTTGTGATCTAGTATTTCTTTTTACACGTTACTAAGCTGGCCATTTGTTTTTTAGTATACTAATGGTCATACTTGGCTAGGTGCATTTTGGTGGTTGTACCAAATAGCTACTCTAACCCTTCCATGTACCATATGACGACCGATTTTTAATACTTTTTAATTTCATTAATAGCCAGTTTTTCTCATCAGTGGTTGAGAAATTTATTCCATAAATTTATTCCATAGAGATCATTGGATGATGGCCTTTGTTGTGTTTTGAGTTTACTTTGCATTGTATTTGGTTATTTTTGATATGTTGGAATTAGTATCCATGCATATTCAACATGTCAAAGGTATCAGTAATGTATTACCTATGGTTTCATGGCATTCTAATTTTTTTCCCTGCATATGAATTTTACTACTCTGTGATGACTGATCTACATTATTTTCTGTCTTTCACATATACTCTAACACTTCTGTTGTTGCAAATGAATGGTGATGTATTATATAATTCATTCTCTATGTTCATCAGCCATATGTTCTGCTGAGTAGAATGAAAGATGGGATCTGTCAAAAGTTAGAAGCCTCTGGAAAGTTGGCCTTCACATGTTTTGAATGCAGGGGAAGGGGAGAAGCCAAGATAAAATATGGGGATGAGTTCTCTCCACTGAAGAGGAGGTCTGCCAAAATAAAATCATTACCACATCCTGGCCTAAGGCATTTTTGGCAGTCAGTAGAGCTATTGGAGAAAACACACAAGTCTCAACAAGGAGTTTACAATGGGGCATGTCGCCTCTGTTTTATTAATAAAAAAGCAGTTTGTATGAACGCTGCAAAACCTTAATGTGTTTTTCTGCTTTGGTCAAAGATGAAATATAGTATTTGGTGCTTAGACATAGCACATCTGTGTTTGGATTTGTGTTTTCCACAAACATGATAACGATAATGATAAAGCAATTTGTTGTTAACATTTTATTGAAAGATGTTTAGTTCTACAGATGTACACGTTATCCCTGTTCCATTCCTTCATGTTCTACCTGCTTATCTTCATCTTTTACCATACCCTTTCCTTTTTCTTTTCTACACATACTTATAAAATAAACTAATATGCATTAGAAATACAGTGAAAGAGATCACTTGTACTCCATTTTTAGTGTAGGAGAGCAGGGAGGGATAATGTTGTTCCATCAGTTTCAAGCAGCAAGAAAAGATCATATGTTGGGCATGACTGCATATTCAACATGTGAAATTGTTTTCTTGTGTATATATGAGCATGGACTTAGGGGGTCATGCCCTCTTGCTGGCTATCTTGGGTCACTTACATATCACTTTGCTGTTCTCAGGAAATGTAGTTTCTATCTGAGAGAATCCTATTACTTACACACAGCAGTTTCTGCTGAGTTGGGAAAGAATTGGTAGCCTTTGTAAAACCCTGAGATTGTGGTTCATCTTTCTTTTATCTTGTGCTTTGTGAGAGTGCATACTGGCAGTGGTGGCCAAAGACATACACTTGTTAGTGTTGTGGGCCTTCAAATTATTTCTGACTTGTAGTAGCCCTAAAGTGAATGTATCACAGGGTTTACTTGGCTAGATTTGTTCATAGGGGTTTTGTCTTTGCCTCCCTCTGAGGCTGAGAGAGTTGCCCAAGGTCACCCAGTGGATTTTCATGGCTGAGTGGAGATTTGAACCCTGATCTTGAGTCCAATGCTCAAACTACTACACCATAGTGGCTATCCACACATACACTTACTGGCCAGCAACCCCAAGCAACAGCTGGGTGAAGCTGTTCTTTGTGAAAGCAAGCCTATGAAATGTAAGGGGGTGGTTATTGGGAAAACCCTTAAAAATAAACCAATATGTTTTGTGTGTTGAACCAGGGAAGTTAGACCTATCATAGTCACTGTTTTTAACGTAAAAATATAAATAAAAAAATTATCTTTATGAACAGTGGGTATAGCATGGGACACCTGAGAGGAAAGGAATATAGTTGTGTGTAAAAGAAATGGGAAGTGGTCTTCAGTGTAGGATGTTTTTGGCAGTCTCCAAAGGAAGCTGCTATCCTTGCTTGCTTCCTCACATTTCAAAACTGGCCCTGAGTGGCAGAGTGAAAAACAGCTGATGTGCAGCAGCATTTATCATCAGCTATGGAATTATTTAAGACTACATTGAAGCCAGAGGAGCTAACATGAACTGGGGATTTTAATATTTGATTGTTTCATCTTTGCAGGTGAGGACAAATAATTCCCAAAGCTTCTTCACCACTGTGTAAAAAATAAAAAATAAAAAAAATATTTCTGTTCAATTTTTGCCTGGTATTCAGACGTCCAAAGTGTTTGGGGAAAGTATTGTGCACAGACGTGTGTGTATTTGTGCTTGCATTATCATGTGGGGTTTTGTGCAAGATTGCTTTCTTTACTCTTCACCTAAACCAGCAACCTTGCAGAATGAAAAACTTCATCGAGAAAATTGTGCACCACAAAAATTGTACATAAGAAACTTGTACAACAAAAACTCGGTGAAGAAAATTGCAATCTTGTACAATAAAAATGCAGCTTTTTTTTGCAAGATTGCTGTGTTTTGTGCAAAACCTTTTGTGTAAGACCTTCCTTGTGCAAGGTTGCTGCTTTTCATAGAAGAAAAGAATCTTCCACAAAAAACACATACACACAGCTGCCTGGAAACTGTGTTTTTGTTCAAAACCCCACAATTGTCACACCAACATTGTATATTTCTACATAGAATAATTTTCCACAACATTTGAGAGTGTGTTAATACTGGGCAAAAACTGTGTAAAGTTCTCACCATTGTAGTATTTGTCGTGATTGGGTTTTCCAAGTATTGGACAGTTGATTTTTACAACAGGGAAAGAATAACAATCAGTATTCTGTCTGTCCTTAACATGAACCTGTTCTTTGGCTAGTTTCATAAACAGTGAATGTACTGCATGAAAGGAGATGTGCTCACTTCAGGTTCCTTCTACTCTTGCGCTTTCTTTTACCTATCAATCACTGAAAGTGACGATATGTGGAGACTAGAGAGGACAGCCTGCAATCCATGCTTCTTCCAAGAGCTCAGGCTTGTCAAGCAATTTTTTGGTAGTGCTCTTACTTGCAGTTCCAATGTTGGTTCAGTTCTTTAGTATATTTCATATTATCTGTTCTTCCATCCTTTCCTTTGTTATCTGTATCTGTAGTGTGTTGGTAGAATGAGGTCTGTAGTGGCCTGTGAGTTATATGACATCACATAGGCACTCTGAGAAAGATAGTTGGGCTTTAGCACTGTTAGTTTGAAACAGAGCCTGGGAAGTAACATTTAAAAGCAATGAATGCTTTAGCCATCATGACATGACTTTCATGACATACAGAAGCCATTCATAACTGAACCATGAACTTTCCCTGCTTAGTTATGGATGGTTTCAGCATGATGTTATGTTCCCTCTTCTTAAAAGTAGTTTCTCAAGCTCTGGTTTTGAGACTTTTGTATTGGAGTGGTATTTTTTTTTTAATTGGAAAATTGCTATATAAATGAGGCTGCTTGCCCATTGGCATAGATGAGTATTTGCTCCTGCCATGCTCCCTATCCAGCACTGTCTGCTACAAGTTAACTCACTCTGTCACTTTTTTATAACAATTTTAGTTAGAAAATCACCACACAGAAACTTGGGGCACAGTGACCAAGCCTGTGAACTCTTAGACATTCCGAAACCATTGTGGAAGAAGGAGGAGGAGATAGTGGTGGAGAGAGATGGCAACCATTAGTAGGAATTCTAAAATAACTGAACCATAAATTATGTAGTTATTTTTTTAAAAAAAATCACACACATATCTTTATTAAATTTGAATAAGTGAAATACCAAAAATTTTTTTGTGGTGGCTGTTCCAATTTATTATTATGTGACAAAACTTTGATGCCAATCAGTTTTATGGCTCCTGTTTGGAAGAATTATTTTCTCTCAAGAAGCCGTTTTACCACACCTCTTGCCAGGGCTTGTCAGTAGCAATTGTAGAAAATAGTTTCAGACATTGTTTATCAAGTGAACTGCAGTTACCATTCCATTGACACAAGAGATGAAATCTCAGGAAAACAACAGTGGGCTGTTATTTTGACAAACACTAACACAATATCGTTAACCTCTCCAGGCTAAACCAGTTGTAATGGTTTCCAGAAAAAAAACACCCTCTCATAGCAACTATGCATCTCACTCACACTCTAGTTCTGTTATGGCAGTTGTCTGAAAGTATGAAGGCTATTAGTGGGTAGAGGGATGGGGCTGTACGTGTTGGGCTTGCTACCTACATTGCTGTGACTAGCGGGCTCTGTCCCCTCAGTGTCAGACCTTGCTGCATTGAGTGACAGTCCAAGGTCTCCTATAGGGCTGATATGGCCCTCTACTCTTCCACAGTTGCCCACTTCTGATCTACAACAAAGTTTGATAGCATGAAGACCATGAGCTGCCTGTAGTGCCGGCTGTTTATGAAGCTCTTGTTTTCTCTCCATCTAGAAAAAAGAAGTGTTACCATGCAGCAGAAAACAAAATTAACAACATTCTACACTAAAACAAAGGGCACAGGGGCTTTGCTTTAGAGGATTGTGCTTTAGAAGATTGTGCTTCTGAATTTTTCTAGTCCTCAGAACAACCAAACTACCAAGCTGTGTTAAAGGGTAAATGGTTTGTGGGCATGGATATAAAAACAACTTGTGAAATGTTGCTTCTCTTAAAAAAAAAAACAAAAACTACCAGACTTGCTCACCTCTAATCCACTGGACTACCACAATCCACTTTGAGTTTGGTGCCTCCAAGCTTATCATTCATCCATCCTCAGACCCTCCAGTAGAGAATGTAAGTCTCTCCAACTGCATGCTGTACTATCTTGGTTGGGGATTGGCAGAGTGCTTTGTTATACAGCCAACTCTCAAATCTCCCTCCTCTTGCTGCACAGTGGTGTAGCATTCGGATCTGTGGGTCATGATATAGCCGGAAAAGCTGAACCTTAGCCCAAATTGTAAAAACTGTAAAAGTGATAACCAAGGTGATGAGCCCCATACCCCCAAATGAGAGCACTCTGGACACATCTTTTGAAGTACTTACTGGGATGAATTCACCATCCCACTGACACTGGAGCCACCAGATACTACTGATCAGCACCTTCCCCTGCTTTTGGGCAAGGGTGTCTGGAGCTGGGATCAACAAGTCTTTAAAGTCACCCTCATCAAATAGCCATTTACTTTATTCATATGATTTATATCCCACCTTTGTCCCTAGATGGCACACATGGTATCTGGGCAATGGATACAGACAGATACATGCAACATGGCTCAAAGACAGGATGGGCACCGCATGGCCCTGCTGGTAGGGTTGTCAGAATGACAATGGGCCAGGGCTCCTGTACCTTTAATGGTTGTGTGGAAGAGGAAATTTTACCTGGCACTTCTTGTCACCCAAAATGAGACTAGCCTGCGTGTTAATAAATATAAACTGAACATGAATGATATCTATTCCAATATTGATGATATAGAAATGAATAGATATAATTTTACTATTAACAACTATACTACACAACTATTAATAACTGTTAACCCTAAGGGCACTCAATAAGCAATACCAAGATTTACAGTAACACTATCAAGAGCAGAACTGATGATACAAAGGCGTGTTAGTATCAACAGGCACTATGAATAAAACTGTGAAGAGGTCTTGTAGTCCTGTAGACCATCCAATGTATTGTCGGAAAGGCCTAAAAGAAATGTATCAAATACTCCAACCCGTGCACAGTTGTCCATAAACTTCCTATGATAGATGGATATTCTTGGGTTGCTGATTTGAGAAGCATTTGGTCCAAATGTATTCAAAGCACCTTCTTTCCATCACAAGCCCTGCTGTTATATTTGGGTGGAATCTCTGGGTACCAGCAATTTTAGGAATTTCTGTTTGTCACTGGATATATACGATGGGAGTACATTTGGACCAAATACTTCTAAATAAATAAATAAATAAATAAATAAATAAATAAATAAATATTTCTCTTGCACCTAAAATGGCCCATGGGACCCTAAAAACATGGCAGAAAACCCTCCCATTTCTCCTAGAGGGCATCTGGAGAAAAAATAATTTTGGGGGGAGGGAGCTGTGGTGCTTTGAAGCATATGACATCTCCCTCGCTTCCCACACTTGCCCACCCCTGCTTAAAGGCTTTTGAGAGAACAAAATAGGTATTTTCAAAGAGACATTATGGGGGGGGGTACTTAATTTTGTCCCCACTTATCACTCCCCGAAAGATCCAAATGTTTGTTAGGCTTGAAAGCCTGAAATAACATGTAGCGACCTTGCCTCTCCCGCTTCTAACTCCTGTGAAATGTACTGGACCTTTTTTTCCCCTTTTATAAGTGAAAGTGTTCTAATTCAGCCAATCTCTACATTATTATGTCCATGTAATCATGTTTTTGTGTGGATTTATTCTTTTCTCTTCTAGCTTTTTTCTCTTAAGAAAGACAGAATGTGTGTGTGTGTGTGTGTGTGTGTGTGTGTATGGTGTTTGTCTTCTTCCCAAGTGCACTCTGTGCTAATCTACAGGAATTGAAGAATATAATCTTTTAATGTGAGAATACTGTATACTGTCAAAAAGAAGTGAATGCCGTTTTGATTTTCTCCACCCTTTACAAAATGCCAAATGAAAAACTTAGGGAACTGAGATAAGTCTGTTTCTCAGCTTAGCTGTGTTTGAATAGCTTAATTAGAGTTTGGATTTAAGGTGTTTTATGGGAAGAAAATTGTTTTTCAATAGTTCTGTTGCAAAAACCAGTGAAGGGGGGGGGAGGCTAGGGCACTTTCCCATGTTCTTTAACTTGATTAAATATAGCAAGGGGTCCCTTTTTCACAGAATAAATTACCTTTGTCCCGCATGGATGTTGATGTAAACTTTAAACACTAAATGCTGTACTTAGCTATTTCATTCCAGTGGTCTGTCTCACAGGAAATCTGGTTTTGCAGAAAGGATAAATTTATAGCTTCTCAAGAGACAGAGGAAAAATGCCATCAGTCCCCAAGGGCTTATGTATTCAACAATTAAAAAGAAAAGAAAAAAAGAAAAAAAGAAAAAGAACCATGAAAAAACCTAATCAGTATACATGTATGTCATCACTTACAGTTTAAACATTCCAAGCATACCTTCATGACCACTATGATGACAATTTAATATCTCCCTGTTATTATAGTACAATAGAGATCTATCAGTGTTGTAGATTGATTCTATATTATTATTCCAAACAAACTTCTGAAAAACAGGGAGCCCTTCAACTTGGTGTAGTGTTTTATTGATTCTTTTGATCGGGATTTGATTAACAGTAGTATGTAGAATTCTTTGTAATTCTAGGGGCTAAATGAAAGTTCATTTTAAATAACTGCATTAACAGAGCATTCGTATATAGTCCTAATTAAAAGTAAGTCCCATGGAGGTCAGTTGGGTTTATTCCCTGGTAATAGGGTATGGCTTTGCAGCCTTACATTCATCTTGCTTTCTCTGTCTTGGTTACAAATATAAAATGGAAAAATACAAAAAGTTGTTCATGTATTCTGAAGAAATGTTTGGTTAAATCTACACTGAGAATATGTCCCACTGAACTCTATAGATCTGAGTAGACAATGGATATAAAATGCTGCTGTTGGCTGCTGTATTTGTATTCAGGGGTTTTAAAATAAGAATATGACTTTTCTGTTGTTTGGTGGCAATTTACAATACCAAAAGCAACAATTTTTTTCACCCAGAAAGTGTTTATTTATTTTTTAAAAAATCCAGGATAGAGCACAACAACAATCCCAAGGGACTGCCAGTTTATATGGAGCATTTTTGTAACTATGTTTTTATCTCAATAAAAAAAAATAGTTACAAAAATGCTCCATATATTGTATACAGTGGACATTTGTCCTGTTGTATGTACATTAACTAGAATAAACTACATTAGAATTAAACAGAAAGAAAAAAGAGGAAAAAAAAGAAAAAAGAAAAGCCAGTTTCTATAGTGGCTTCTACAGTGTTCCTTACCCTTTCTTCTCCCTCACTGGTACAGGGAAGGTGGAATGGTTTTCCTTAAAATGTCAGTTTCAGTTTAATATTTCATTAAAATTTTCAGAACACCGTTCCTTTAAAAAAAGAAGGCATGCACGTACTGAAGTACAACACCCAGAGCGATGAGCTGAAAGATGATTGGCTGAGGTGGCTAGGTTGCCTATGGCCTTTTACTGGAACTAAAATCAATTTTGATCTGGAGCTAACATGAAGAGTAATAATCAAAATGGTAATAATCAAAACTCTCTGTTGTGAAAGCGCTTGCTTTTTTGCACTGGCCTGGAAAAGTCCATTGTATAGGAAGGTGGGGAAAGTGTGGCCAGTGGGCCATGTGCAGCCCCAACTCTTTTTTTTTAATGAATCCTCTGAGGACCCAGATACATAGCTTGGGGGAGGACAAACATGTCCCCAGAAGTCTTTCATCATTCCCACAGGACTTAGGATGTGGTTCCCCACCTCCAGTTCCCCACTCCTCCTCGCGCCAAAAGCCCAGACAAACCCAGTTGTTTCTGGTTGTAACTTTTGGTTGATTCTCAGCTGAAAATGCTGTGCTGCAATCTACTGTGGAGTTTGGGGTTGGGGATGAAAACTGGCCTATTCCTTCACTGAAGTTGTCCACCACCATTGTACAAAATTGCACTGCTAACACTGAATATAAATGAACCACAGGACAATGCAGACATTTTGAACATATAACTTAAAAAAACAGAAGACCATGTTGATTTCCCTAGAATCTGCAGCTGTTTAATAAATGTGGACTTTTATTTCAACCTCTCTTTGAATTTGCATTATGCTCGTAGAAACACTTTATCCAAAACTGTAATCTCCTATAATTGTCTAAGTATTTAGCTTCCTGTTGCCCCCTTGGTAAACCCTGTCCTGGGGTCTACAACTTTGATATAAAACCTAATCTAACCCACCAGAGAGGTCACCCAGATGAGCACATAGGCAACAACAGTCGTACGATCGAAAGAACCAGGTCAGGCCAGTAAACTCCCCAGTCACGTAGCCACAGGAGACCTCAAGCTGTGCCAACCCATGATGGACAAAAGGTCCTCAGCCTTTAAGGAGCCAACTTGAAGGGATTAAGAGTTTTTCCCACAAAGTTGGGCACTGGAAGCAATAAAATCTTATCAGGCAGGGACCATCTGCATAAACTCACACTGCAATCCAAAGCGGCGGAAGATCCTGATACTTGGGTAACACCTTGTTATCTTCCAATATCAAAGAAAGTGCTGGTGTGAAGTTGTTGTTCTGTTGCTGTCCTCTTTGTTCTCCCCGGGAGAGAATTTGCCCTCAAGGTAAATTTTTCCTACAAATAGTCCCCGTTTTTGACTAGTTCTTTGGATATCTCCTGGTCATACCACCTGACCGTTCCCCCTCCCGGCAGCTGCGTGGTTCCCTCAGTGTCTTTTCACTGAATTCCAATTCTTCTGCTGCCTTCCCGGACCAAGGACTTCAGGAAAAGGTGCAGTATCACCCAAACTATGAATTCTTCAACTATTCCTCTATCTTATTTCCACTCTTTATTTCTCTTTAGCCCTTTGGATGTGTGTATGAGTGTTTGCGTTGATGAGTGCTACTACTGTTTAATAAAGTTATTCATTGGACCTTTTTGTGTGATTTCTTACTGGGCCTGACCCTGTAAAAACTGGGTAAAAGATCTCGCTAGGTTATCCTGCCTCTCGCATTGCTATTGCTTGTGCTCCATTGAGTTTACTTTCCCCATCACTTGGAGCATATCAAGGTGTTCCTCTGGGACCCCCAGATTTTCAGGGTAATATTCCATATTGCCTGGGAATAGTACATAGAATGCGTACTCCTGTGTGCACTTTAACAGACTTTCTCTTGTTCAGAACCAAGTTGTACTACCATAGGTTTACAGATTTGGAAAAGACCTTGGTAGGCAGTTAGTCCAAACTGACGCTTAACAAGGTCACTAAGAAGAAGGCACCAGATCCCATCTGATCTTGGAAACTAACCAGAGTACTTGGATGGGAGGCTACCAACAATTACCAGGTGCTATAGGCTATGTTTCAGGGCAAGGAACTGGCAAAACTGCCTAAGAAAACCCTATGAAATCCCTGTAAGTTGACAGGCAACTTGAAGATACGCACACACATCTTTAAAAACAAGTTAGTTTCTGGTTCCTTCCCTCCTCCTTCTCCACACTGATAGCATTCCTCAGATGTCACAACAACTTGGTTTCAGCATGGAGAGAAATTGCAAAAAGATTCTGTGATAAGGTGTTGGAGAAAGGGTCAGCAATTCAAAGAATAGAAAATAAACTGTAAAATGACTTGGGCCAGCACAGCAGTCCTGCATGGAAATAGGAAAAAGCTATCAAACATGTATTTGATATTTAAGAAATATCCTTTGTGAAATAGACAGCAAACATGAATAAGAACGTCCCAAACAGAACATTTCAGAATTAAGCAACCAAAGGGTTTTCTTACAGCTTTATACATGGACTAAATTTTGTAAACTTCAAAATCTATGTTGATTTTTGAAAAAATAATGCACCCTAAAGCCCTCCATATTTGGCCACCCCCTCTTTAAAGGCTGCTGAAAAGATAGAAATCATGTGTTAGTATCACCCAAGCCTCAGCACTAATATTAACACATTATTAAAATGTTAGAAGGATTACAAATGCTAAAGGGATAACGTCTGGAAGGATCCTTACAAAATCTGTGGGGTGGATTCATACTTGCAGTAGCAGATCCTTTGAAATCAATGGAGTTTATGTTAGCCATGGCTTACTTGAGCTCCACTGATGTCAATGAGTCTGCTGGAAATCTGAACTTAAGCCAATGAAATCAATGGGAGTTATGTTAATCATAGGTAAATTAAGTCCCACTAAATATAGCTATGTTTGGATCCCATCCTATGATTCTGTGTAGAACTATCTTCTTTTTAGAAGCTGATGTTTGTGTCCAGACTCCATAAACAACAACATGGATGTGGAGTTATCAGCATCCATACACTTTAGATAACAAAGTGCCAATATTTTGGGTAAGCAACGATGCTAAATTCCAATCTTTTTTTTTCCATTTAGAGAGAAAAGATCACTCAGTTCTCAGCTGAGAGTTCATTACTTATTTAACAAGTATGTTTTAAAGAACTGGAAAAAAAACCCAGTATTGTGATTTCTATTGTTTTATTTTATTTTATTTTATTTTTGAGGAGGGTACCTGCGTTCTCCAAAGTGAATTTTATGCCCAGTAGATGGTTTACAGGTGGGAGGCTGTTTGAATATTGCTTGTTTAGGTTACAGACTCAGTAGGCTGAAGCATTAAAAGTTTATTAGCTTTGCCTTTTGGGAGTGTTATATTAGATCCCATGTAATTTCAGCAAGTTTATAGGGAAATATGTTAGGCCTTCTTGAATAATTGTGATGTTCTCAACAGTGTGGAGTGGTGTGGGCATTGTTTTTATACCGAGCACCGTAGTTTTGAGCTCTTTGGGACCTGGTTAGTGTTATTATTATTACTATCTGAAATATTATTTATTCTTCAGCATCTTTGGTGCTGGACTTGTTTGCTAAACATTTGCAGAGATGGGAGTTACAGTAAGATGCTATATAGCTGTTTTAAGAAAGGAATTATGCCACACAGGATACATGAGAACTATGTGATATGCCCAAGAAAATGTGTTCCCTACTATCATTTCACACTCTACAGGGGGCCATTTTCATGAGTGGATGGCAAGTTTCAGCATTCAGGAAAGGCATTTTCTGCTTGAAAGAGAGGTGGATAACAAAGTATAAGTGGATTTTTCAAATTTATTTACCACTGTATCAAGGCGACTCTTGAATTGCATTCTATAAGGATTCCGCTAGGAATTTCTGAGCCATACCATTTGAAGACCTTAATTTTGTTATACATCATGAATTCATCCTCTATGGAGAACACACAATGTGACAAGAAACAGGATAAGTATTCAGACTCAACAGTGAACCCCACCCTATGGAATAGTATACAGGAACGATCCTTCAGTGACACTCCTTTAATGATGGATGAATGAATGTCAGTTTTGGTTTGTCTCAGCAGCTTATTTTTCCAGCCTTTGTTCATTGGCTTTTGTTCTATTTCTGCATCAGTCTGAAATTTTATATAGTCTGCACCAAAATTCAAACACCTTTTGTATTCATTTTTCTGAGTCTATGGATTTTTGTATGCATTTTTACCACACATACACATGCTTGAACAAACTATTTCTAATAAGCACAAGCAGGTTTTGGAAGCAGTTTTTCCTTTATTCCCCCTTGTAAGTATGAGTTTCCTACTAATACACACAGTTTTGTGTGCACTTTTCCTATATATATATATATGTGTGTGTGTGTGTGTGTGTGTAAATATATGTGTGTGTGTGTGTGTGAACATACATATATATATATGTGTGTGTATATGTGTGTGTGTGTATAGTATTTAAATATATGTATACGTGTATATTTACACACCTTTTTTGCTTGTGTAATTGCATCTAGAGCAGAGTTTTCCAAACTTTTCATGTTGGTGACATACTTTTTAGACATGCAACATAGTAATTCAGTCAGTAATTCAGTAAGTCAGTAAGTGGAGGCAGCCCTTCCACTTGAGCCTGGCCCACTGTCACTGCCTTCGCCAGGGTCTTCCTTGGCTTGGGGTGGCGGTGGCGGCAGCAGAGGCAGCCCTTTCACCTGGGCCACAGTGGTGGGAGAGGCAGCCCCTCCACCCATTACATTTGTGTGCAACACACCTGTACACTGCAGCTGACACACTAACATGTTGCAACACACAGTTTGGAAAGCTTTGCTCTAGAGCTATATGAATAGTGAAGGATGACTAGAGTAAGACAAACAGGTATGTCTTTTCTCATCTATCTACCTGCTATTAAACCCTCTGCTCACATCTCACAACCCCAGGGCTGTGGCTTCCTTGATTGAATCTATTCATCTGTAATGTGGTTTTGATGACAACCCTCTGTTATCATTTTTTTCTAATTTTTTTTCCTAATAAGTCATATCATCACATGGCCAGTCCAAAGCGTGATAGCTTCAGCTTTGTCATTTTGGTTTCTAGGGCCCATTTATTCATTTTTTTGTCAGTCCATGGTGCCCACAGAATTTTCCTCCAGCACTGGTGGCAGCTGGTGGCTTACATGTCAGTGGGGTGGTAAATCTACCTTGGGTTTTAGTCTGAACATTAAGGGAGCTATCCAAAGTATCAAATTTCAACAGTTTCTTTAAAGTTCAAAGTAAAATCTACAGTGGATGCACTGCCTCACTGACCTGAAAGTCATTGGCTAAATCTGAGCTTAGTACATAGTTTGCTTGGTGCATTAGTACTGCAGGCTCATCTGAAGTTCTGAAGAAAGAGATACTTGATTGGAAGCTAAATTCATTTTTTTTCCTAGCGAAGACAGCAGCCTAAGTATGACTTGTAGCATTACAGGTACTTTTAAGTCTAAAGAATTTCAAGTGATCTTTTTTATTTCCCTTGATACTTTTAAAATATAGTCAATAAATAAAGTTGTGGTGTAGCAATAGGAATCTTGAGTGTATTGTATTGTGATAAAGTAAAATTTTAGAGCAATGAAAAGAAAAAACATTACTCATTCCAACAAGCTGTCTGATAATACTATGCTGTCTCACTTCCAGAATACATAAGCAATATTAAATAGATTTGAAGACTCACTTTACTGCTACTTTCTGCATTGCCCGTTAAAGAGACAGTGAACTTGGGTGCATTTCACATGATTATATTTCAGAATGGTGATGAAGACACAAGCCATCTGGGAATTTTTTTTCTCTTGTGCAACTACAGTTAAAAGTTACACTTGCCTCTCACATCCACCTTCATTGCCAGTCCCACTCTCTATGCATTATGGTAGGTGATCTGAAATAGGAACTGGTGAAAAATTTATTTCCATATGTTTTTGTTAGTATTTTCCCAGCATTTTCAAATCCCTCCATATTAGGTAGAAAGTGGTATAGAAAACAAGATTTATTTGTCCACAATCAATAGGTTTGTATGTCCACAATCAAGGCTTTGCATGCATGACTTTTAAAATTCTTGGTTTAATCCCTATATATTCACCTGTGTTGGTCCTAAATTAAGGTCACCACGTCTAATGAGAGGCTTCCCATTTGTAATACCTATATGGCAAGCCAGTAAAACACAGTTGTCTCCATGCTGAGAACAACTTTAGCTGTTGGATTTTGCAAGTGTAGATGGAAAGAACTTGGGATTTCAATTATTAAGTGAGTGACAAATCAGAACTGAAAGGCTGGTCCATCTGTTGTCTCAAGCGAGCAGTTTCCTCTAGATGTGGAAGCTCCCTGTGTGAATTAGAGCCATGTACAGTCAGAGTCTAACAAAGAGGGTATATCTATACTATGCTGTTGTATCAGTTTCATAACACTTTAACTGTCATGATGAAGCAGGTCTGGTTCCCCATCCCACCTCTTACGATGAAGAAATTGAGGGACTTGTTAGCTAATCTGGATTCTAACTGAGATTCCATTATCTCCTTCCGGCCACCTGAGTGCCCAATTCATGATAGCGGTTAAATGAGGCAAAGTTAACATCAATACTCCAATTAAACATTCTAAAGTATTGGAATCTCAGTATATTTTATATGGAAAATGATCAGACTCTTTGGTACTTTTTTAGACTATGCACTTAGACATATAGAAAGAGATACAATCCCTTTAGGGAGAAACACAGGCATGTCAGTGTCTGGGCATTTGCTTTCATCTCATTACATTAGATTGCATGTAAGGCATCATATATTCATCACGCTGCACCATATGGCCATTAGGATGTTACACTTTCATAAACCTTTGTCTCTGCATTTGTTTAAGAGGCTTTGTAGTAGTTAACACATATATGAATATTACCATCTGAAACAGTATAATTCAGCCATATTCCATCATCATCATCATTATCATCATCATGTTCTTTTATACTTTCCCTAGAGTCTATTAAGACATTATACACATTTCATAAAGGCTTTCACATATACAGAATTCTGTCCGTTGTGTCATATCCATAACCATTTATCTATCAAAGAATGTACTCTCATATGTAAGCCCTATTCCTCTTTAAAAAGACTTCTGTGACACACAAGCATACAAGGGTTAATCTCCTTGAGTGCTGTTAAATTTTAAAAGTGTCTGTTATAGCCATGAGCATTTTAACAGTCATCGATTACGCTCATGATGGGACATGTATCTGTTTTAGCATAGCCTAGATAGTTATCAGTACCATCTTTCAACATGTTTGGACAGGTTATCAACCTATCAGGAACAGCCCACCTGTAGAAGAGAGTGATCTTCATCGGTGGAGACATGCCAGAAGGCAGTCTGATCTGTGGCTCTACCTTGGTTCCTTTTGTTCTCTCCTCAGCCTCACCCATGTTATTAGTTATAGAGTAAACATAAATCAAAACAAAGGGGCTAACAGTTCTCATGTTTATAATATCCAATCAGAATAAAGAACTTTCAACTATAATCCTACCTGTGATCCATTAGAAGTCTTTGGCTGCCTGCCATCTGGATTACATCAACCAGCACAGCACCTGCTAGAAGGTTATTCCTGGTCAAATCTGCTGGACATTTTTAAATTTTATTTACAACTGAGTGCATTACTTCTGTTAAAGATCATTCCTGTTCTGCTCACATTCATAGCGTTAGAATATTCCCAATCATGCTTTGTTGACATTGAAGTAGGCGTTTTCCCAGACTTAAGCTGAAGCCAAGTTCTCACTGATATATGCACCCATACACACATCTGGCTTCTTGTATTGTATTTTATATCTTCTATGCTATCCTCTATAGGTTATACTAGGTTTCATTCCGTACTTTATTAGTATATTCTCAGCCCCTAAAGATGGAAAGCAAATATGTCTGGTTTGTAACAATGGGTTCTTCTTATGAAATTCTAGGATTTTAATTTGGTGAGGAACTTAGAATTTTCTGCACAGAAAGATACCTAGTTGACTCCCCTGAGTTACAGCACTAGAACTCTTTAGCAGAGAATTCTGTCTCACAAATCCCAGGATTCCTTAGGATGGAGGTCTTTCCTCTTAGGCATTATCAAACTGCCATAATTGGGTGTGTATGGACACTCTTAGTACATAGGTCAGATAGGAAGCCCAGATGCATTAAACAAATGTCCTTCAGAAATCACATAGTGGGAATGGGGCTTTCTCTGACACATAATTAGAGAAGAAAAATTTTAAAAGGTGGATTATAGTCACCAATATATGTGTTTACATCTGTATGTTTTTATTTAAATCTTCACCTCAGTTGCTGCTGTTGCTGTAGATGATGTGTCCTCATCTGGAGTTCATGTGTGTGTGTGTGTGCCAGGAACTGGAGAAAGGAATTAACTTCACCAAAGCAAACCTAGCCAGTACGGTGGCTTTTTACTGGCTTATGGTATGAACCATGATTCCCATAGGCCCCTGAAGAAATCTGTGAAGCCAGTCACACACAATCCACAGGTGCTCCTAAACGATTATAGAGAGAATTGAAAGGAAGTACGCTTCTGTGGTGGCATATGTTAACGTCTAATGGCATTTGCTATTGCTTTCTCCTATAGTACAGAGTTGTAGAATTCAGAGACGTAGATCCTTTCTGCACCATACCTCAATAGTGCGTTCTTCCATTACAATCCCAGCATTGCCATTGGTGTGAGGGTAGCAGATTAGGAAGGTTCTCTTCCACATCTTTCTGCCTTAAGTGGATGTGTAGCATTATTGCCACCCGGTGTTCTTCCCACACTACAGTGTCCGTGACTATTCCTCTTCCTCACCTTCACCCTACCCCAATACCCATGAGTGGTCGATACTAGCGCAGCCATGTTGTAACCTCATGACATGTCAGTACACTATTGCATTTGTACACTATAGCACTAAAAATGTATTTTAAAGTTTTTAAAAAAATAATTCAAAGGAGAAATTTAAAATAAACACATAGAAGTGGTAGTATCCAAACTTGCCACACCATGGGAGTCTCTGAGGGAGGGACAAGTTAGGCATGCCCATACCCTGCCCACTCCTGGATCCACAATGACAGGAAGTGCTATCAGTCACTATTACAGTACTGCTCTGAGCTGGCTGACGGGAGTGAAGTGCTAAAGAAGACTCTTAACAGATTGTTTTTTGGAAATAGTATCAGGCAGTTTTGCAACACTTGGGGATGGGATAGCAGCTAGATAATGGCAATGTTGTGCAGTAGCATGACTCCTGGCCCAGAAACAACCCACTGCTGTTATGGGATAGTGACATCATGTGGAAACGGCCATAGCCATGTTGATGACAGGAGCTACTCATATCACTCACAATATTAGAGGTACTTTCACTTGCTTATCCTCTAATATGATATATGCCATCCTTTGTCAACAATGCCCTTCAGCACTCTACACGTGGCAAACAGGCCAGTCTCTGTGCCATAGACTAAACAGACATACATTAGAATTAGAGATGGGAATACACAAAAACAAGTTGCAGAATATTTCACTCTTCCTGGTTATTCCATCTTGGACCTTAGAACAAGAGGCCTTGAACAAATCATCTACTAAGGAACATTGGAAGGAAAAATAGCAGATTTGGAATATACAGTGGCATCTCCACTTTTTCAAGTGCTTGGGGTGTAGAACCTTCATCAGAGTGGAAAAACAGCAAAGAACTCTGCCCCAAGTTCCCCCTCCCATTCCCTTCTGGGACTTCCCCCGTTCCTTTGTGTTTTGCCTCGATACAAATTCTCTGCATCAGGGCAAAATGCATGGGAATGGGAGGGGGAGCTCTAGAGGGAAAAGGAGGGTTTGAGTGAGCCTCCCCCCATTCCTTTGCAGTTTGTCTCAGTGTGCAGGGGCCAAATGCATAGGAATGGGAAGAGGGAGCTCCAAAGGGGAGAAAGTGCGCACATGCCTGCCCCTCATTCTCTTGCCTTTTTCACAGGTGCATTTGCCTCCCGTCTCCATACCCAGCAAAATGCAAGGGAGAATGGAGTAGGGAAGGCATGCATGCTCATGAATAATTGAAGGTCAAACCTGCAACTTTGGAAGGAGGACTGTATACACAAACTCCAGTCCATTGACAGTGGTTGAACAGAAACAATGGTTTCCTGACACACTACACATACCACTAGCTAACACCCCAGTCTCATGAGGGCTCTCTTGGCCTGTGTATTGTATCTCCTTTCTCGTTCCCAGCCAGCACCACGCTATATTCCAATGATCCCTTCCACTGTTCATGTGATTACCTACTTATTTTGGTTTTAGGAAATATCTTTCCTCCTGCCTTTGTCCCCCAATGACCACGATCAAAAGTGAACTTGTCCCCTCATCACTGTACCCAAAAGTTTTGTATTTCTGTTGCTGTTCATACATACAACCTGCTTATTCATAGTTGTAAAAGTCCGTTTCTAGGCACTTCACTCCATGCATCTGATGAAGCAGACTTAAATCTACAAAAGCTTATGATGTTACCTTCTTTTTTTCAGTTAGTCTCAAAGGTGCTGGAAGATTCCTTTATAGTACATAGTTGGTAAGGGGAAAAAATAATAATGAAACATTTTTGAATGATTTGGAAATAGGAATCTAGTACAGGCCTTTGATTTGTAGTAAGATTTAATGTTTATCTCATGCCTACTATATTTTTAGGGACATCTTATATTCAGTAAAGTGTTGGCTGCTGTCCAAATCTTAAACGTAAGAAGTATGAGTAGACTCGGCTTTGAAAAACTAGTTTCAGACTGGAAAATAGTGCTTTCTTAAGATGAAGAAAATATGTGACATTCCTCACCCTATAGGACTGCTTAGTGCCAAAATAAACTCAACAATTTCTTTTTCCCTCTTTCCTTTATACCTCTCCCCATGAGAACTGGGTTTTATTTTGTCCTGTTGCAAAGCAACAAATGAACCTATTTTCCTACCACTACCTGGTTCCAGTTATTTGTCTGGCTATACAACGGAGGGAGCCATGTGGTATCGTGGTTTGCATTAGAGTGGGACTCTGGAAGACCAGAGCTTGAATCCCAACTCTAGTGGGGATTCCAGTGATAGAAACCCATTGAGTGAGCTTGGGCAAGTCACACTGTCTCAAACCCCCTTGGAAGAGAAAAGAACCTTATGATAGGGTCACCATAAATTAACCTGAAACCACATAACAACACAACCAGAGTTGGAAAAAAACCCACTTTGGGGCCAGAGTTCCCCAAATCCCTCAGATAGCATAGCTGGTGGGAACAGTAGCATGAAAAAGTAATTTTTCTAGGCTCTGCTAAAAGCAATTCATATGCAGAGACCTCATGCAACCTTCAGTTGGTCGGGGCAGAAGAATGTTCAAAGGGTGTATTCTGTTTTTAAAATATGTGTCAATTTGTGTTGAATGTGTTTTTAATGGTTTCAAATTAAATTTTAATTTGATTGGTCATTTGTTGCTTTTTAAACTTTGTTATTACAACTTGTTTTAACTATTTTGTTTATATTATAAGCAGCTTTAGGTCCCTATTGAGAGAAAAGTGGGATATAACTTAAATAAATGAATAAATAAGCATATAGTTACCTCACAGAAAAAAAAAAAAGCTGAAGAAAGCCTCATAAGGGGTGACATAATACAGTTGTGTAAAAATATGCAAGGTAAGGAAAAAATCAATAATGCCTTTTTTTGTGGTGGCCACCAACTTGAGTAGTCTTTAAAGCTAGAGGGATTACCTCTATCACCTCGACCTTTGAAAAGTTAGGGCAAGGGACATTATTTATATTTTTCTGGATTGTATTATTTTCCATCCCAGTTACATTTTTCCTGGAGCCTCAGTATCATACTGAAAGAGTAGGTTTATATCCACAAAAGCTCATCCTAAAATAAAAGCTAGTTAGCCTTAAAGGTGCTGCCACATTCCTCTCCCCTCATAGAATCCTCGAATTGTAGAGTTGAAAGAGATCACAAAGGCTATCTAGTCCAACCCTCTGCCATGCAGGAATACACCACCAAAGTTTACCTGACAGATGGTGTTCCAACCTCTGTTTAAAAACCTCCAACGAAGGAGACTCCATTACACTCTGAGGCAGCGTGTTCCATTGTTGAACTGCTCTTACTGTGAGGAAGTTCTTCCTAATGTTTATGTGGAATCTCTTTTCCTGAAGTTTGAAGCAGTTGCTCTGTGTCCTAGTCTCTAGAGCAGCAGAAAACAGGCTTTATCCTCCATACTCAGCTACTAAGCTGCTAATCATAGGGCATGGTTTCCAGGCCTCCTACCATTTTGGTTGCCTTCCTCTGGACGTGTTCCAGCTTGTCAATATCCTTCCTGAACTGTGGTGCCCAGAACTGTACACAGTATTCCAGGTGGGATCTGACCAAAGCAGAATAGAGTTGCACTATCACTTCACTTGACCTTCACTTCACTGTATTCCTACTATATTCCTACTGATGCAGCCCAGAATCTCATTGGCTTTTTTAGCTTTCTCATCACACTGCTGACTCATGTGCAACCTATAGGCTACTAAGACTCCTAGATCCTTTTCACAGGTACTGACAGACAGACAGCCAGACATTTTATTTCAGTCATTGACCAATAAAATAATAAATACAGTCATAGAAACTAGTAACAAAACAGATAACACAGATAATTTTTGATAATTCACATCAATTACTATTAATCATTTGAGAGCGTATCTTGCACATAAAAAAATTTTGCAATTTAAAGTATGACAGTTTTTTCCTGGTTATCCAGCAGATAATGTAAGTAGAACACATCGGAATGTCCTGGGAACTGGGTTAGCAGGGGAGTAATCAGCTGTTGGTGAATATCCCTGTAAAACTGACAGTACAAGAGTACATGGGCTGTAGTTTCTGTAGCATCAGTGTTGCAGGGGCAAAATCGAATCTCATAGGGAATTTTCCCATATTTCCTTTCCAATACCACTGTGGGGAGAACATTGAATCTAGCCAATGATAAATCTCTCCTAAATTTGGGTACAGTAACATAGTGTAAGTATGTGGCCGGTTTAGAAATCAACATTTACCTGTTGGCAAATGTGTAGTTAGTAAAGACAGCAATTTCAGTTTGACCTTCTATATCTAAGATCTTTTGTCTTACAATAGATTTTGCTTGATCTAATCCTAACCTTAGGATAGTATCACTTGAAAGTCCACAAAGACTCCGTTTCTGAAGTACAGCTGTTTCCCATGTGGATTTGTAATTATCAGCCAATATTAACTGGGTCAGTCCACCAGGATTATTATGTAGCTTTAACCAATAGGTAAAGATGTTCAACCAAATGCTTGATTCCAGTTTACTAATTCCTGCCTCCCTTCAGAGTACTGCATTTGGAACACATCAGGCAACCTGAAGTATGCTTCTCAAAAACTTTGTTTGAACTCTTTCTAGAGAGGTCATATTATTATATAACCCTAGCTGAACCCCATATAACAGTTGAGCCCGAGCTTTAGCTATAAACAATTTGATTGCAGATGGAATGTTCTTTAGTGAAGTAATAATTTTGGATGGCTGTAGCAGTTCTCTGTGCATTACGAGACACATAATCTAAATAGGCATTTCTATTTCCTGAGACTTGGAAAACTATCCCCAGATCTTAACCTGCTCAATTGATTGCCGTCCTAAGATCCAACTTCTTTCCTTGGGATGTTTTGAGATGGTGAGGATCTTAGTCTTGGTGTAATTTATTATTAATTCCTCTTCAGCATAGTACTGAATGAGCGACCTTAGGGCTCTCTTAAAGCCGACGGGGGTCAGTGACAAAATTACTGCATCGTCGGCATATAATAATAGATTAATGTGTCTATGGGCTAGTTTAGGAGGATGGAAAGAAGAGTTACTTAAGTAAGGAATCAGTGAGTTTATATAGTAATTGAATAAAAGTGGAGCCAGTACGCATCCCTGTCTGACTCCTTTCTTTATTTGTATTTCCTTGGTGACATGTCCTTGATTGCTGCACCTGACTTTCAATCTGGTATTCTCATGGATTTTGATGAGCAACAGAAGTAATCACTTATCTATTGTGGTATTTTTAAGTTTAATCCACAGTCTAGATCTAGATATTGAGTTGAATGCTGACTTGAAGTCAATAAACGCTGCATAAAGGGATTGACTGGCTTGATGAGAATACTCTACTAGGTGTTACAGTACCATTGCATGATCTGTTGTTGATCTTCCTTCCCTAAATCCAGCCTGTTCATCCCTCAAAATGTTTTCAGATTCCATGCAGTCCATTAATTTAACCTGTAGATGTTTAGCATACATTTTACTGATCTGACTTAGCAGACTAATTGGACAAAAATTGGCTGGATTGTCTCTTTTACCCTTCTTATAAATCGGGATTATGATATCTAAGCCCCCGTCTTTTGGTATCATAACTATACGATCTATTACAGTGAAAAGTGAGGTTAGCATTGGGATCCACCAGTCTAAGTCATTTTTTTATTACCTCACAAGTGATAAAATCTACACCCAGGGCTTTCCCTGGTTTGAGCTGTTTAATCAAGTTCCTGATTTCTAGACCAGAGACTGGGGGCCAATAGGGGAGGGAAGTTATGTCCAGCTCCAAATCGGCCAGAGAGTTCCCCATTTCAGCATACATAGATTTTCACAGGTACTGTGGTCAAGCGAGGTGTCATCCATCCTATGTCTGTGCATTTAATTTTTCCTGCCCAAAAGTGGAGCCCTAAGTCACGCACCTTTTGGGGTAACACAGCTCTCTAGTCTACTAAGATCATTTTGAAATCTGATCCTGTCCTCAGGGATGTTAGCTACTCCTCCTAATTTGGTGTCATCTGCAAATTTGATAAGAATGCTCTCTATTCCCTCATTCAAATTATTGAATAGCACTCGTCCCAGGACAGAATCCTGTGGCACCCCACTAGTAACTTCTTTCCAAGATGAAGAGGGATCATTGGTGAACATCCTTTGGGTTTGATCAGTCAACAGTTACAAATCCACCTAACAGTAGCATTGTATAGCCCACATTTTACTAGCTTCTTTACAAGAATATCACGGGGGGAACTTGTCAAAGGCCTTACTGAAGTCAAGATATACTATGTCCACATCATTCCCTTCATCTACCAAGCTAGTAACTATATATAAAAAAAGATCCTGGCATGATATGTTTTTGAGGAACCCATGTTGACTTTTAGCGAGCACAGCATTCCTTTCTAAGTACTTACAGACTGACTGTTTAATGATTTGCTGTAGAATCTTTCCCAGTATTGACATCAGGCTGATTGGGTGGTAATTGTGTGGGTCCTCTTTCTTCCCCTTTTTGAAAATAGGGACATCCGCATATGATAACAGCTGCAAGAATTATTCTTGCTAGATATTGGAAGAAAGAGTCAGTACCACCTGAGATAGAATGGTTAGAGAAGTTGGCAGAAGTTGCTGGGATAGATAATCTCACCTGCAGGATAGAAAATAAACCAGATAGTAAATTTCTAAAGATTTGGCAACCATTGTTAGATTATTTGTATACTACATTGGGATTTATTATGATTTAAGAGGAAAATCCGATTGAGAAATCAGCCAATAAGAGTCTCAAAGTGGGAACTATAGAGAAAGGGAGTCAGCAGGGGTAGTTATAGTTAATGATCCATGAGAATGGGTAGTCTGTAATCATGAGATTAAGAAAATTTCTGTATGTACTTTGTTAATTGTAGATACACTGATTGAGAAATTGATTACTATTTAAGTTAAAAAATATTCATATATACATAAAGTTTCATTTCTTAGTCTGGCGGGTGGATTGATAAGAAAATTAGCTTTATGCTGTTTTGTCACCAGTGGGGGAGGTCCCTTTTAATGTTATTTGTTTAACATTAGACGTTGGGTGAAACCCTAAGCCCATGATGGCTTCCAAAATATTCATACAATTGGATGTGACCAGGCATGCTAGGGAATGTTAGCTTGTCAGTTACTGTGTAATCGGTCTTCATTAGTGTGCGATATTGTTATATTGATGTTGTCATGATATGGCCATGTTGATGCTTTGTCATTTTAGTGTTATTTGTTTGTTAGTGTATGCTAATTTCTGTGTACAGTAATGTACTGTATGTTTCATGTGTAATAAAAAAAATAGGGACATCCCTCCCATTCTTTTTATGCTCCAAATCATGCTGTTATCAACAGCCCTACTCAGGTATTGCAAATTAATGGCTGTGGCTGCTTCTTTATACTTGTTGATAGAGAAT
Organism: Cyclura pinguis; assembly: GCA_030412105.1. NCBI lineage: Eukaryota > Metazoa > Chordata > Lepidosauria > Squamata > Iguanidae > Cyclura > Cyclura pinguis. The sequence goes on from CM059604.1 coordinate 44,089,429, forward strand.
AAGAGGTATGCTTTTTTATACCTGTTACTAAAGAATTTTCAATAGTGGGAGAGCGTGCTGATATGTCCTGCTTGTGGGCTTCCCACAGGTATTGGTTTGGCCACTGTATGATAGGCCTTGGTCTGATCCAGTATCTCTTTTCCTCTTTTCTTAACAGAGGAAGCTGTTTTATACCAGGTCAAGCTCTTTGTCTTTCCAGCTCAAAGCAAACATAGGCATTCTGATGGGCAGCAGTTCTCCAGGGACTCATTTAGTAGTTTCCATAGTACCTGTTGTCTGAGGCTTTTATCTGGAGATGCAAGGGAATGAACCTGGGACCTTCTTCCATTAGGCTATGGAAGAAGGCCTGTTTTATATTCACTAGGGGTCATGATGGATGTAGATGGATCAATACCATCATGATTAACATCTGCTACACCAGGGGAATTTTGAAAAATAATTTTAAATTGTCAGAAGAACATAAACTTACATTGTTTTCCTCTAGTGTAATGATGTCATGAAAATATCGGGAAGTGGTAAGAGTGCAAGTTACTTACCCATACTTGGTAATAGGTAGTTTTCTTGATATATGATAGTGTTCTACTTTCTAAAATATGTATGTGTGAATCATCTCTGGCTTTGGGAATGTTAAACTCAGAGTTTGAAAAAGTTGGTTTAAAAGAAAAAAAATCAGTGCCCAATGGCCATGCTGGCTGTGTGGAACCTGCGCTTAAACCGCCACCCGTCAGTGCCGAGTGCGAAAGGCGCACCCAAGCCTCGCGCTCAAGGCCTGCCCAGCCTGACACCTGTTTGTACTCAGAACTGAATAGCCAGGGAGATCTCTGAATCAAGCCAGGGCCAGGACAAATGAGTCTGCCTCAGTTCTCCCTCTCTGAGCACACAGTCCCTTCCTCACTCTTGTTCCCGTTTTGACTTCTTCCTTTCAGGACTCTCCTCCTTTTACTGCCTTCCCTAAATCTGCCCTTCCCCCAGATGTAAGGATCAGCAGTGATTTATATTTTCCAAGACTGTGGTACTGTTGGCACTCAGGTCAAGATGTTATTATTGGTAGCGTGTATATCTCAGGATTCAAAATAAGACTCTGTGATACTGTTTTAAGGAACACAGAACTTCAAACATTTATTGTAACACTGTTGCTTTAAATGTGTCATGTATCTAAATGTTCATAAACAGCACACCATTCTTCTCTCTCTCTCTCTCTCAATTCATTCACTATCTCTCATACACTCAATTTCTCAGTTCTCTCCTCCACAGAGCTCTTCAAATCTCCAACCTCCCTCGAACATACCACAAATCACACTCTTCTTCAAAAACTCCCCAGGCAGTTAAAATCCATTATTTTCTTCTTTCCACCAGCCAATCAGCTTAAATGCTCTCAGTTGCCAAGGTGGCTCTGTTATCAGGACCCCTTCCCATCAGGTTTGTCACAGGCTGTAGTTCAGGAGAGCAACTTTTTCAGGCTCTGTATAAACTTAGAATACGATGCTAAATTTATCATGCAATACTCTAAAATAGTGTTTCACATGCTGGCTGTGAAAAAAATATAAGACTATTATGGTGTAAGAAACTGGAAACCAGTTTTGTAGTGCACCACGGTTTTGCTTCAGTGCAGGAACAGTGGTAGAATGTGACCTGATCAAGTAACACATGTTAGTAATAGGTTTTCAGAAACTTTTCAAAATTGGATCACCAACCTAAGCATTTAGGCTTTCCATAGATAGTGATTCTTGAAATATTGGAGGTGACATGAGGGCAAAAGCTCACATCGAAAACCTCTGCTCTTCATTAATCTTCAGAAGTATTCTCTCTCTCTTTCTGACTCATAATAAAATAAGAAAGCAAATTTCATCAGACAACTTATTTGGACTTTGTTCATTTGCTGAAGGAAAAAAAAAATGACCCAGCTGAAAGTCAAAGGCAGTGGCATGGTCTACAGAGAACTAATAAAGTTTATTATGGATACAAACACATAGCCAAAGAGAAGAGTTGAATGTTGAATAGCACCAAATGAAAAATTAAAACAATTCAGAGGAAGTAATTTGTTGCAGTGCAGTAGTTCAGTGCATTTGAATCTTGTTAAGATTCAGTGCTGCGAGTGAGATCTTTATGCTGATACTCTGTCTAAAATATTCCATAATCTCTGAGGTGGGAAAACCAGTATTTCCATTATGAAATTGAAATAATATTAAGGGCAGAATCCCTTGAGGATTTCTTCTGTGCTGTGCAGAAGTGTGGTAGCATGATAAAGTTTGTGTGCAGGTTTTCAGGGTTCTGGCAAATATACATCCCTGAAAGGGAGGGAAATATTTCATGGAGTGCAATAAAAAAACATTTGCATCAATTGTCATTGAAGGAATAGTCTCTGTAGATAGCAATTCAAAGTGTGACAAGCAACCATCTTTTATCCAGACAGCCCAAGCCCAAGATGTTCTGGAAGAAGATTGTACTCTCAATAGCTTCAAGTAAAATTAAATTAGGTCAGGGCACATTCACCTAGCAGATGTGAAGGGGCATCCACTGCGTGCCCAGCTTAATGGCAGAGAACCATACTCAGACAGTGCAGAATTTACCCATGGGCAAACATTCTGTGTTTTTGTGCACCAAAAAGACTGCTGCCAGAGGCCCAGACAGAGAAATAGCTCAGAAAGTAGTGTCAGAATAGTGATTCTGAACAAAGGCGGCTGCAGACGTTGTTGGACTTTGATACCCAGAACCCCTCAGCACTGGTTATACTGACTGGGTTCTGGGAATTAAAAGTCCTAAGAACATCTGGAACCCTTCACCTCTTTGAGAACCCCTGGTTTAGAAATCCCACCCTCAGTTCAAAATAGTATAATACAAGTATATTGAGAAGATTTAGAAATGTAGTCCAAATGGTTGATATGTTTAGAAATGCGGCCTGAAATGGAATCTTGGCACAGTGTTTGCCATTACCTCTCCCTACCATGGCTTGTTCTTCTAATTTTTATCCACATGGAGCCATCCTCAACTCTACTTTTGATCTCACTGCACTGTACATTGACAATGACATGTCTAATAATGTGCCTGTATCAGGTTTATGGCCTCAAGAAACTATGTTAGAAGGAAGTGTAGCAGATTTGTAGATCTGATGCAGATTGATGTTGGTCTCATATCAGTCACATATGTGACTAGCGGACCAATTTCAAATAGGGTAGCTAGTTATGTTTGTGAGGCTCATATAGGATGTTCTCCTGTAATAAATGTCCTGAGCTGAACCACGTTTGATTTTGGGAAAATTCAAGTCTACTTCACGCACTGATCATAGGAACATATGCTATACATCTGAAGGATAGCTGCCTGGGTAGCTTTTTTTCTGCTATGCAGAATGCATACTTTGATCTGCCTATTGAAAGGCACCTCACTTGCACCATTTTTCCAGGTGCTCATAGCTTCAGTGATAACATAATATGCAAAAGTCCCTTAGTAGTGAAAGTGATTGTCATGTATAGCATTTGATGATATGTAATGATATAAAACATAAATGTTAGTAAGAATTCTAAGTGATTTGTTTTCTAAATCCTTGATGCCATTTATATTATATGATGGTATGATCTTATTTATATGATCACCCACATTCCCAGCATTATTGTGGATACATGTAGTATGCCACTTGTCACCACTCCTCTGATGAACTGTGTGCTTTTTCAGGAAAAATAAAGTTATGCAATATTAGTTTGGCCATATTTGTGTGAAAGCATGGTTTCTAGTAGCCAATGTCCTTTATGGCCTAAGTTATTTTTCAAGTCTTGGCAAGATTCTACCCAGAGCAAGTATACCATTGTGTTAAATGGAGGTCATTCTAAATATGGTGAGACTGTTGACTCTACAGAAATATTACTCAGTTGCAACTTGTGCCAGAAGAAAACTGATTGCTTTTAGCTTCTTGGGAAAGCATGCAAACTTCATTACATCTCTGCACCCTGAGATGGCTAGCTTAAAGCTAGCTATATGTTTCACAGGAAACCTGTTAGTGATATAAATATAATGGAGAAAAAGTAATATAACTGAGGTGGAAGTTGAAGAACATGTTTACTAAGCTTGAAACAAAGCAAACAAACAAAAAATTAAAAACTGGCTGAAGATTTTTTTTCCTGAACTGAAGCAACCCTGTATTTTCTTAAAATTGAGAATGTGACCTAAATTATGCAACATGGTTCTGAAGGTGAGGAGAAAGTGTTGTCTGGAACTTATTGCTTTCCACAAACATATTTAAAGCTTACTGGTGTTCACACATTGACGTTGGAGATAGGGAAAAAGTAAGAATAAATTTCTTTTGGCATGGAGGTGTGAATGTGAATATATATAAACCAAGTTACCAGAACTATATCTCCAAAGTTTGATAGATAGCATCTCTAATCCTTAAAATCTGAGTCACACCAAATGCCTTATATAATTGACTCAAACCCAGGAATAACACCCCCAGCTAAATTTGCTGCTTAAAACTTTCATGAATTTTTTAAAGATGTCAACCTAAGTGTAAATATCAAGGTTATTCAACATTAATTAATAAATGTGCTTTCTAGAGAAAAAGAAATACAGACATGCTTGTTTTGGAGGCACCTGAAGTTATTGGTGGCTTTCATACTAAGCCTTGTTGCCATCTTTGTTTTGTTCCCATTACATAACATACCAAGTCTAATGACTCTGTGATCAAACATGTGGATGTTTTTGTATCCTAACAGATAGGAAAACAGAGAAACAGACAATTTAAATGACAGTGTAGATTTTGGTCTTTCTCAATCTGTATACCTCCAGCTATTGTGAACTGCCTCTGACCATTGCCCATGCCAGCTTTGGCCAATGGGAATTTGAGTCCAAGATTGCTGAAAGTCCCCAAGTTGGAAAAGTTTCTTTTGACTGGAATGCCATAATATGTGTTTCTGTGAGTTATAATCACTTAACTGCCTTACTGAACTACAGTCCCAGTATTAATTAGATCTGTGTTGAAAGTTCATCCATTTCTGATTAAAAAAACCAGAGATTCCTGAAAAAACAAGGAGTTCCTTTTCACTTCTCCACATCTTTTCATTGACTTTTCCTCCTTTGTTCTTGGGCTCCATTTTTATTCTACAAATAACTGTGTCCTCTTCTTCTGCTTTAGTAACATCTCCATTTCAGGAGCACATAATGAAAGTACAATGATGCTGTGGAGCTCCACAATCCACAATCCACAAATGGATTTAGTTAACAGGGTGAAGTCACTTCACACAAATGAGAGTATGGGTGGCACTTCTTGGATTTATAATTGCATCAGAATAGGCTATTTGCTGAAAGCACTCTTAATAAATGCAAAAAAAGGTTCAAGAAGAATTGCCTCAGTTTGCATATAGAGATATTTTTGACCCTTTCAGGCTAATCCTTTCCATTCCAATTGTCAATTGTGGGATTCTTTTTTTGACACTAACAAAATATCAGAACTACCTTCCATTTTTATCATCTACAATATTTATTGGTGCTGAACAAAAAAATGACAGGAAGCATTTTAAAATATATTTGATTTTTTTTTAAAGAAAATATACTATAGAAAAGCATGAATGCAGTAATTGTGTAATAAAGCTAGGTTTCTTTTGAGACTTTTCCTTGTACTCCTTGCAAAGCAATCATGAATGGCTTGTTATTCCAATCTATATATGTTGTGGATGCCAGTCAACTTTTTAGAAATTTTCTAATTTTCATTCTCTCTCCTTATTCCAGATTTTTACAGTTTGAATGGTAATTGATTTGTTGTTTTTCCATCTCATCTGGCTCACATAATAAAAATTTACTGAAATGGCAAATAATATATTAAAACATTATTTCTATATAAAACATATTTTAATGCATTCTCTTTTTTTCAAGTATAGGACATTCTGATCAAAAGGATCAGCTTCCAAATTGAAACTTAGATCCACTCAGGTTCTTAGGTTGAGTGTGCTCCTATAGCCTGTTACAAGTTAATCAGCATGTTTTTTTTTTGGGATGACCCATGATTTTATGCTATTTGAACATGAACAATTTATTTCATTTTACTTTAGTGCAACTCTGAGTATGACTGAATTAGAATCTACTAATATGTTCACCAAGGAAAAATTCCCATAATGAAGAAGGTGGATCCCCTTCCATTCATAGAAGATTTTATGAAGGGAAGCTCCTTCCATGCATGGAAAGGAGCTTTCAGGTCTACCTTGTTGCTCTACAACTTGTGAATTCTCACACTAAGTAAAGCTTCCCCATCCGTGGCAGTATTGCCTGCTAGAGGAATGTGCTTAAAGCAGTGTGGCAGACTATAAACCATGGATATAAGTCTTGTTCTTCCATGTGAGAACAAGAAGCAAGAAAAACATTCTCCTCTTCTGTGAGATGGTGAAATTTCTTTTTCAATATTACAAGAATTTTTATTTTAGTCAGAGTGATTTTTTACAAACTATGCAAATTATGTAGCTAAACTGCATTAGCTGTTGCCTCATTGGATAGACTATTAAAATGAGATATTGGAAAGGCTGCTTGAATCTCTGTACTCATGATCTAGTCTATCTGTGCTTGCTGTGGGTGATGTGTTTCACAAAACAAGAGACACTGCTCTTTGAGAGATGTTTTTTGCAAACTGCAGAAACCTCAGTGGGAAAGAAAAGAGCTTGTTGCTTGGGATGAGAAGACTTCTGGGAATGAAGAAAGTCTTGACAGGTTGCTTCAACATGTTTTTCCTCAAAATAGCCAATAAACTATACTGGGCACACAGTTCAAATGTACAAACACACAAAAAAAACCACAAATGAAGCATGAAGACAATATGTCTGCTCAAAAAAAATAAACACACAAAAAGGGTGGATTTGGGTCATTATGGAAAAAATCTGGACAGGAGCAGACTGGTTATAGATTTGGGGAAAGGAGGAATTTTGTAGCTAAATATTTGATAGATCTGCATATCCCTATTCATGTATTCAAAGGGTTCATTTTTGGAGACTCAGAAGAATATTTTTGGAAACATCCAAAGAACTGAAGTTTCAGGTCAGTTCTATTTTTTTTAAATATCCAACACAAGTATCATGAGTATCATGATGAAATCTTTATCCTGATCTCTACTGAGCTTTCTGAGTGATGAATAGGCTGTGCTCAGCAGATGGGAAAAAGAGCATAAGCAAGTTAGTTCTTGGTGTTTTTCCCATTTAACTTGTGCTTTCAGTTTGTAACATCACTGATCACACAGAAATGTACGACCTTAGAAGAAAACAGACATCAAGAGAATTGGCATATTTTCTATAGTAATGTCTTCATGCCATCATTACCTTGGACAACACAGATGACGAGTATTGGCTCATCTCTGAATAAACAAAGGATTAGTGCCAATGGGTTAGGTTACATTTATTAGGGTCAGCATCATTTCAGATATGAAGCAACTGTGAAAAACAATAATCTAGAAAGAATGATCTGGTTGTGAGAGCCGTGAAAGCTTCTAGATGCTTTGATGATGAAAGGCTGTAAAACATGGCACCCTGAGGCACAAGAGAGATTTTTGGGACTGATGGAGGGTAGGAAGGTGCTGCCTACTTCTTCATCCCTCGAGATGCCTGATTGTAGGATGAACAAGGAGGTCCAGACTCCCAGCTCCCCCTTGAGCATCCAAAGACCCAGAATGCCAACTTTATTATCGACAGAATAGGAATGTGTATCTAGTCACATTAGGGCTTTTGCTTCATTGTAACCTCACCTGAGTATTATTTGAGACTGTTTTGGAACTTTGTAACTACTCTGAAATAACATTTGAAGGAACGTGCCTCCACATACAAGATTCTCTTTGTTAATATAAGATTTGTTTGCTTAGACTAATATAAAAAGTTCTCCTTTCCATTCTGTCTTCACATGCCACTGCTCACTGCTATGCACTGTATGTATAGTGTTTTCATCTCCTGAGGGAGAGGAAGGGAAAGTATCTGCAAAGTGAGACGTGGAAAATCAGCAAAGTAAACTAAATCAGTGAATTTTGGAATGCCTATTTAGTGGGTGGTGGCAGCTGACAGAATTTTGGGTTGTCCTTTTCCTACTTAAGAGTAGAAGACTGGGATAAAACTCTAATAAACTGCATAAGAACCAGAGTTGAATACCAAATACTTCCTTATCTCCCATTGTGCCTGCCTTTGTCTTAGCTACTTGGGGCTGAAAGGGAAGATTAGCAGCATAAAGGAGGGGCCTGTCTGGGGCCCTCAACAAAGTGGCTCATGGTCCAGGCATTTTGACCAGGTTCTTCAGATCCTTCAAGGTTTTTGTAGGACTCCAAAGCATCTGAGGAACCTGTCAAAATGCCTGGTCCATGATATATATTTAAACCATGTGTTGTTGTTGTGTGTTCAACTTGTTTCTGACATATGGTGACCCCTATGCCATACCTGGAGTTTTCTTGACAAGATTTGTTTGGAGAGCATTTGTCTTTGCCTTCCTTTGAGGCTAAGAGAGTGTGACTTGCCCTAAGTCACCCAATAGGTTTCCATGCCTGAGCAGGAATTCACACTCTGTTCCACAGAGTTGTAGTCTAACACTTACAGCACTATACTGCTTGACTCTCATAAACCTTGTACTGCAAATATATAGTCATTTTTGACCTTTTCAAAGCAATTAAGAAAATGCATGTAATCTAAATCTATGGATACCATTTCTCCTGTTTTGCATACAGAAGACAGTTGTTGAGCAAGCAGAAAGGCAGACCACTGCAGAATCATTCCTTAAATTTTAAAGAGACGGAGAGACTTTGCTTGGTGATAAAGTACATGTCTTGTGTGTGGAAACAGCCCCAAATTCAATCCCTGGCACCTCAAAGAGCTACTGCCAGTCAAAGCAGACCATACTAGGAAAAGGTTTGACTCTGTTGTGTTCATTCTGCTGAACTGCAGTTTTTAAAAACCTTTGGGAATATGCATCTTTTCCTTTCTTAAATGTGAATGGTTCTGAGTATAAGCCAAAACACATTTACCTGGGAGTAAGCAGTGGAAACAATTGGTCTTTTTACTGAGTAGGTGTGCATAGGATTCTGCTGTGGTCTAACTCTCCTTTGCTTTGTTATTAACTTATTCTATGAAGTATTTGTGTAGAATTTATCAAAGGTGTGGATATTTTAAGCAAATTCTTGACAAGAGCCCTTGAGATGCCTACAGAAATGTGGAGAATCTCCAGGGCCAAGCCAATCAGACTCGAGAGGCTCTGGAAACATGCCTACATTCCTATCCTCTTTAACTTTTTGTGTAGTCAGATTGGCGAGGGAAGACTTAGGAACAGAGTAAATAAATTGGCTACTCCTATTTTGAAGAAAAAGGCAACCACTAGGTCTATGATCTAAAAAGTAGTCCTGATCCAATGTGGCCTTGTGCTGTTTATTTTCTTAAATGACCTCCCCCAGCTGCTCTTTCCTCTTTTCCATGTTTTTGGCAGTATTGTGTTGTTGTTGTGTGCCTTCAAGTCATTTCCAACTTACAATGATCCTAAGGCTCCAATGATTCTGGAGCTGACAGTATGTGACACACCCAAGGTCCAAGGCCAAATAGGGAATCAAACTATGGTCTCCCAGGGTTCAACATGCAAACTACTTACATCTGTATCCTGCTTTTCCTCAGAGGAACCAAAGGAGGAGTGTGCATGGTCCTTCTCCATATCTTTATCCTCACAACAGACCTGGAAGATAGGTTGTCCAGAAAGATAATGACTGGCCTCAATGAACTGTATGGCTGTGTGCAGATACTAACCTTACTTTTATGTTCTGGACTTCCTTCCTTCCACATGATGAATGTTACTGTATCTCTGTGTTTCATATTGCATTTCTTTTCAGCTTTTAGTTAGAAAACATTGCATTTGTTTTCTGATGAGTAAAAATAAAGAGATTTTCCTTCTTCTGCATTATATTTTCTTTGACACACCCACTTAATTGCTGAAATTTCGTCCCAGTTACTTCCAACTGTGGAATTACTTTAATCACTACAAAGAAATAGAATAGAAGAAACTGAAGAAAATGTTTGGTGTTAGTTTGATGCCTTTCTGTAGCATGAGTGTTCAGTTGCAAATGTTTTTTGCTAAAGCATTTAGAAGTGACACAATGTTGCAACAGGTATCACCTATAACACTTAGTTTAATGTCTCATTGACACAGATGTTAGTAGTCTCCATTCTAAATAGTTATAACATGTGCTTCTGCAGTCAGTCATAGCAGCATGCCAGGAGTCTAAAATTTAGACACTAAATGTCAGATAAAATGCAGTGTACTAAAAATTGCATTTGGTACATCTGTCTGAAATGGTGCTGCTATTCACCACTATTTGCATCATTAAAATTGATCTCCCGGTACTACATTCATGTCTGTTTGGGAGTCTTCCTATGTGCGATCGGATTAACTGTAAGAGTAATAACCCTTTTCTCAACCCTTTTTTTATTGTTACAAATTGCTTTTTAGAAAAATTCCTACAGCTATTTTTGCTGCTTTATGTTTCCCATGTAAGTCCGCTGTCTTTGGTTCCTGGCAGTTCTTTGAGGGCCCATTCAGAGGTTTTCATAAGAATTCCAGATGCGAGCATCACTTTGCACTTAGGAAACCTTGTTAGCAAAATTTTATTATTTGTTTTTAACAAAGTAGGAATATGATTTTGGATTATAATTTTTAAGAGTTTACCTAGTTCACAAATGTCTTCATATTCAAATTGGGGTGAATTTGAGTTTGAGAAGACATTCCCACTCCAAAAACAGACTGCTTCATCCAGGTCCAGGGGCTGAGGGCTTAACTCTTAAACATCTGGAATTGAACTCCTATGTTTTCAGATACCTTAGTGCTGATTAAGAGTTGGCGGCTCTTTCTACCACCTCCAAGAAGCCTCCTGTCTTTAACACTTGTATGGCACAGTGTAGTAATCACTGTAAGTTTTCAATTTGTTCTTGGAAAATGGAGGAGAATTTCATCACAGTTCAGTTTTGACGAACTTACCAAATTCACAAATTTCTTCTTGATTGGGATGGAAAGAACATGAGGTGTGTGTGGGGGTGTGTGTATGTGTGTGTGTCTGAAGAAGACAATATGAAATTGAGAGATTGATTTATTCACCTATGATTTTGGATTAGCTTTCGTTTATCCTGCTTATCAATAAAAATGTATCATGAAAATACAATATGGCAATGGTAACGATCCAAAAAGCAACGTAAGATTGGGGCAGCTCTTTTTCCTATGTAGCAAAACAGTTTTAAAACTGGGGGACTTTTGAAAAAGAAATTTGTGATATGGTGTGAGAGGAGAGGAAAATTTCATAAATCCCAGTTGGCATGCCTTATGGGTTGAACCAAGTTGTAACTGTGCTTGGGCTAGGCTCATTGGAATCAATGCTATTTAGTTATGACTGCCTTACCCCACTGATTTCTATGGGCTGACCTTAAATCTGAGTGCCCAGCTTCAACTCAGAATCAGATTAACCAGAAGAATGGTTTATTGTCTAAATAACAATCTGTTTTAAAAGTGAGGAGATGCTCAGTCAATCAAGGAGTGATTTATCGATACCCTGAACTTCTCCTGATCTCATGCTTTACGAGAAAATTAAGCATGTTAGGTAAGAGGGAATCATGCAACCTTTCATTTGTTTTTGGACTTCAAGGCCCAACAGTCTATGTAGTAATAGGGCCTAGATATCTGAAGTCTCAGAAAAAAGAAACTGAAGAATTTGGGGAGGAGGAGAGAAATCCCATGTTTTCCCCATTTTTCTCAAGGCCTGTAAAATGGGGGGGGGGATGGATTATGCAATATTTTCATTAGATTGTGAAAAAATGTTTAAGTCGAGGAGTTCACATATTTTAATGCTCCAAAAATCATTTCTCAAAACTATGTGAGAAGATTTTTTTTTAATGTAAGATTTTATCAGATTATTACAATTCCTGGTCTTGGTTTCCTTTACTCAGTTCTTTTGTTGGGAATGACAATGCCAAGTCTGCTTTATACTACAGAGAACAAAATGTGTTTGATTTTATATGGTTTATATCCTGCCTTATATTCTTTCTTCTACTAATGTTTGCAGTTTCTTCAATTTTTATTGGTGTTCCTTTGCCTACTCTTCAAACAGGCAAATCAAAGTTTCCTTACAGATTAGGTATTCTGTAGATACCTGTAGTTTGTAGCTTCATTTGTAAGAAAGTATAAAAAATTTAAAAGTAAGTTCAATGTGTAATTGTACGCTCAATAAACTGTACCTTTGATAAATCAAACATGATAATTTTATGCCAAACCAAGGCCCTTTCCGCAACTCACCTTTTCTTGGCACTGGGGTGCAGGGATTGTGCGAGCAGCCTCCAGCAAGAGGCTTTCGCGTCCCCGTTGCTTCAGCTTCGCAGCTGTCGGCGGCTCGTGCGAGAGCCCCGCCTCTTCCTTCCGCAGTACAGCCTGGGGGTTTCCCAGGCTGCATGGGGGCAGGAAGCGCGACTGCCGCAGCTCTGGGGCTCTGCACGCACGGCAAATGCGCACAGGGCCCTGGAGCGATGCACAATTGCGCACCATTTTCAGGTTAAAGCGGAATATCAAAAAGTGCATGAGCGGTGCCTGCCAGACCCTGGAGCGTCGTGTGATTGTGAGTGCATTGTGTGGACCACTCCTCACATTCGTGCGATGCTCGAGGGGCCCTTTCGCATGGCAAATGACGTGCGAAAAGGGCCCAAGTTATATATAATGCATTTTATGTTCTTATCATAGAAAGATGACTTTAAACTGTAAATGGTGTTAATATTTTGTTTCTCAATTTTTCTGAAAACCGGTAATTTTTTTCTGAAAATAACCAGAAAAAACCTGTTTCTCATGGTTTCAAAATTTTTGGAAATTTGGAGGGCTGATAGGAGTTGCAGTCTGGCAACAACTGAAGGGCCACATGAATCCCACCCTGCTCTAGAGCAATAGTTTACAGGACGAGGGACCACATACCTTGCACATAATCTCAGGCAATACCACTGAAGCACATCCATGCAGTCATAATTAGCTCAGGCTCTAGAAACCACTTTTGCTCCCAATCCAGGCTCCAGGTCAGAAAACATAACTTTCTGCAGCTCATTCAGCAAGTTGACTGAGCAATACTGGAAAATATTGGAAAAATATTAACAAGATTCCCACTTTGGTTCTAGTGCCTAATAGCAAGTTCACAGTCTTGAATTTGTCCAATCCAGAGTTTTGTTTTAAGGACCGTCCTGAACTGAAGGGCTGACAGACATCACTTATGGTCAGCTCTTTAGCTGTAATTTTAGGAGACATGGGACTGCATAGGAGATCCATGTATTAGGACTTTCTGCATTGCTATTGAACTATTGAAGTGTGAATGGATCTTGCATCTTGAATTCTGGTTAATGTAATATCCAGGTCACCCGCTTAAAGTGGCAGTACAGAACTTCTGCCATCTGATTAGTCAGTGCTGTTAAATTAATCCCTTCGAGACCAACCAGTGGATAATCTGAACCCAAAAAATGACAAATGTTTGGGATAGTTCTGACTCCTGACCTCTACAACGTTAAAAGGAACAAGGGGCTTTAGAAAGAGGCTTTCTGGATGACACCTCCCTTTTGATTAAACCAGGGAGATGTACGCCGTAGAACTTGAGAACAGAAGTGTAAAGGGTTCAGCAAGATAGACTGAAAAGTCAGGGAGGTGGGAATTTACAAATTAGTGAGGCATACTTCACTGCTATAGTGAAGTATTCAGCATTTAAAATGCATTCAGCCTTTAAAAATCTCTTAAAGATAAAGTGAATAATTTGAAAAGTGATGTAACTGAACTTGGTAAAGATTATACTTGGAATACAGATTTGGTGCTGTCACAGTCCTGAACCTTATGAATTAATCTCAACTAGAAAAGACGCACTGAATAAATTGTTAGTCTACACATAGGTCAATCCCATTGATTCAATGAGTTTACTCTAGTTGGAACTTAAAATAGACTTCAGGCCCGAAGGTTCACCAGTATTCTAAACTGGACATCCTTCCCTCTGTATTATTAGATTGCAACCTGAGCTGCAAAATAGCTCACTGTCCCAATTTCTGTCTTCCCACCTAGTTCCCTGGCAGTGATCCTTCTTCCTCTATCCTGTTCTTATTTCTATTGCTCCCTGGCAGTTGAGATACTGCACTACTATTGTCCGAAGCCCAGTTGTCCTGGGAACAACTGGGCCTTCTAAACTATCCTGCTGACTTAATCCTGGTAGATGATGCTAGATATCAGCAGTGCCAACTGTCAGTCTAGTCAGTTTCTATATGTGTGTTGAGCAAGGGGTTCTATCTTCTGCTTTTCTTGGTCTGGCCTTAGAAAAATAGAAAAAATATCTCTAACCCTGTTAGCACCACTAACTCAGCTGCAGCTACACCTACAGATGCATGCTTGGTACCTGTGTGGTAAGAGGTTTTGTTTTGTTTTGTTTTGTTTTTTAAAAAAAAAACAACTAATGAAGAGGTTGGGGGCTTACTTAGGGCAGGGCATGGAAGGATGGGACCAAGCCTTGTTTTCCATTAAGAGGCTTTCAGAAATCCTGATTGGGCTCAGATTAAGCCAAGGTAGTTGTCAAGTGCTTGGTTTGCCAATGACCGTCTGTCTGCACCATTGATGACCTAGATGTTATCCAAGATGTGTCCATGGCATACTTTACTATCAGAATTGGCTTTCTAGCTGGCACAAAAAGTTGCAGCCTCAGCAAGGAGGACAGCACGCCAGGAACACTCCTCTCTGCAGTTCTCTGGTCGCTGCCAAGGGGAGAGCACTGGCCCCACCTCTTCCCTTCTGCAGCACAGTTGGGCACTTGCCATTGCTGCCCTGGGGAGGGGAGCATTGCCAGCACACTTCCACCCTTCTGCACAGCTGGGAAGGGCAGCAGTGCCATGCGATGGTACATGAAAAATGGATTTTTTCCATTTTCCAAATATCGTGCGCATGCACCGCTTGGGGACAAGATGACAGTGGGCCAGCGATGACGTTGTACAGAAGCATGACCAGCCAACTACTGCCATCCTGGCCCCACAGCTGCACAGCTCCCTTGTGCGGAAAGAGCCTTAGTTTCAAGAAACGCTTTTGTAACAACAATAAGGGACTAGAAATCACTTCCTATTCACTTCCTATTTAAAACTGGGGCAATTTTTATTTTCCCCAGTTTTGGGGATGGGGTGGGGGGCCCAAGCAGCTGCAAGCTGCATTTTAACCTTCCCTGAGCTACATGATTATGGCAAAGTTTGCAGGAACAGAAATAACAGGAAATGCAATCAGGCAGGAAATGAAGTCATATCATCATATAGAAAAAAACTCAATAGAGAACACACATGAAAACAAAATAGGAATCAGTAAGTACTGTACCTATCTCTGGCCATTTCCACACTACACTCTTATAGCATGATTATTGCACTTTCAACATCCTATGGAACCCTGGGGTTTGCAGTTTCGGGAGGGGCCGACTGGAATAATTGAGCTATAAGAGAGTAGTGCGGAAATGGCCTCTGTCTCTGCTAACCCCTGTAGTTGGGTAGCTGCCTGTGCAAGTACAATTGTAATTCTCCACCTCTGATACCAGGTGTATATACATATTCCAATTTATAGCTGAAAACACAAGCCAGATTAAAAGACTCATTATTTGGCATGAAGATTCTAACTGGAACTGTTTTTCTTTACTGCTACTGAATACACATAAGGCTGTGTAAAGAATGTGACTGTTCTGAAGGAAAATGGACTCTTACCATATGCAAATAAATTCGATTGGTATCAGAGCAGCCTAAATATTACCATGTGCTTAGTTTTACAGTATATCTTTCCTTTAAAAATTTTAATCAGTTAATTCCTTATGGTGCACTAAATGGGCAAAACATTTAGAAGCTTCACTGATGGAAGTGGAGCAGGGAAGAACAGAGGAGCAGTACAGTACAAAATAGTGAATGAAATATTTATACATTCTGCTGAAGGATGAGCTTTATGTTCTAGAGGGAGAAGCCCTATTGAAATGGGTCTTCCCCTTTGTTCTGAATCTATTTTTCCAATTGCTGTGACACAGCTGTTGGTTTCACAATCACTCTGACATTGATGAGATTAGAAAGGAGAGGCCTGCCTGCTCAGCATGACGAATGACAAACACAAAGTTTGTACGTATTCTAAGCATGTAGCTTGAGAGTAAGAATCCTCAGCCCTGTGCTTCAATAGGCACTAATTGGTTCTTTTAAAATTTAGTAGTACAGACCTAGTAGAGTTGGATGCTTAGCCAAGAGCAAGTGGGTGTGCTGTTTAGACCGTAGGCTTACAGTGTAACCTTACATGTAATCTATTGAAGAGATGAGGACTGAGGATTTAGCTACAGTGTCACTGGTGGCTTCCATGTCAGTGAGAGGGTGAACCTGTTCTGGGATTTAGCCTGAATGAGCTACCCAAAGAGATGAACTCTTTCCTCTCAAATAGATTCAGCATCTGTTCAGCTGCTGTAAATTAGGATGGGCACACATTTTTTTCCTGCCAAGGCATAAATCAAGTTTATGTGACATGGAGCAATATGTGCAATAAAAAAGGTGATAGTGTTTATACAATGTGTGTGTGTAGGGTTGAGGGGAGAGAGGTTATAACATAAAACTTGTACTGGGAGCTGGCTGTTCAATACACAAACCCATTTTCCCAAAAATATTAGGATTAAAAGTGGATGGTGTGATATTAACATTGATTACTTAATCTAGTTTCAGTCCAAATACCTGGATTTCAGTGTGGTTGGAGCTGTAACTTCCGGAAGATAAGTATCTCAGCTCTATGTTTCTCTTTATTTTGTGGGACACAATCCAACAAGATGTCCCCTTGTGCAAGCCTTATTAAGAACGTAGGGAATTACCTTATATGTGTCAGATCATTGGTCTGTTGAGTTCTGTGTTGACTAGCTCTGGGGCTCCAGGAAGAGGTTCTGCCCACCACCTGATCCTTTGAACTCAAGATGTGAGGGAACTGTACGAGCGACCTTTTGCATGCAGAACATATGCTCTTCCAGTGAGTTATGATCATTTCCCCTGGAAAATTGATGACAACGGCCTAGGAGCATGGCTCATATTCATTTTATCAGTGAGCATTTGCAGAGCAGTGGTAGGGAGGGCTAGGGTGCAGGCAGAAAGAAAGACACTGCAACACTTCCTCATGTGTCAGTTCCCATATGCTTTGCAGCACAAAAGTTTCCAGGATCAGTCTCTGTTGTCCTGAATTTTAAAAAGGAAGGGATAGTAGATATTGATGAAAGTACTGGTCATAGACTGTAATAAAGGTTGGTAGGTTGGTTGGTTGGTTGGTTGGTTGGTTGGTTGGTTGGTTGGTTGGTTGATCGATTGAAACATATGGTTGAGAGGTCATGGAGAGAGAGAGTGAGTCCAGAGTCTGGAGAAGTTACTTTTTTGGAGTACTTCTTCAAGGATTCCCTATCTAACATCATCACCAATCATATTGGTGCTGCTGGTGGTGGGTGTTCTAGGAGTTATAGTCCTCAAAAATAACTTTTCCAACTTCTGTACCACTCAAAGTATATGTAGTGGACTACGTAGTCTGATACCTTCCTATACTTTGTTCGAAATCACTTCCAAACTAATTTCTCCCTGGAAGGATTGCAACCATAGCTGCAAAGGTCCATATGCATTTAGGATTCACATGAGTTTTGAAGTAAAGTGCCTGTCAAGGACAGGATTAAGTGGTCTCTCTCATCATGGCTTACCTGGTCCATTCTGCACCTGCATAAAACACTGTTTGGGTGTGTTTTAAAACAAAATAAAACACCAGAATATTGCATATGTTCCTATACCTTGTGTAATTAAGAGAATGAAAATAATATAATAATAACCTATAAAGCTGCCTGGAGTCCCAGTCTTGTGGAAAAGGTGAGATGTAAATAAAGATTAGTAATTATTATTATTATTATTATTATTATTATTATTAATAATAATTTTACAATATTATTTCCACCATCCAGATTAAAGGCCCCAGTTTAATTTTGCTGCCTGTAAAATTGGAACATTATTCTTTTTTTTCCAGAGATACTCAGATATTTAAGAGATATTTAAGTGATTCCAAATAATATGAAAAAATAGATATTGTTAAAATAAAGTAAGCATTATTGAAAGAATAATAATATAGTGTAACTATGAATTGGAAAGAAATTACGGAGTTATTTCCTTTTATTGTTTACTCATTAATGCAGCTATACAAAGGGAGATCCATTAATCTCAACTGCTCACTCAAAAAGAATTAGCACTTTTTTCTGAGGATTCTTGTTATGGTGTTATGAATAGGCTGAGATATTTGTCCCATGTGTTTTCCCGTGATGCTGTGCTTGGTGGTCTAGAATGTTAGAGTTAATACACTGTATATTATGTGATATCCCTTCCAGTTAAATGAATATTAAAGAGAAAGAAAGGGCTGAAAGTCTTATGGGCAGCTGAGTTGGCAGCATCATGCATCATATCCATTTCATCATATAAAGAAGTCTTGGACAACTAATGACTGCTTTCTTTTGCTTTTTAGAAGCAAACTACAAGATATACTCTTTGCAACTCTTAAATATGAACTCTAATAATGAATATCTGATCTCAGAGACACTGATTTCCTTGAAAAAAATTTAAGCAAATATTTTCTTGGAAAATATTTGAGCAAATGACTTATCATTTAAAATGAATAAGGAAGGAAGGACTTGTTCATTTAAAACCACAGTGAAAGGAGTGGGCAGAAGATGTTAATTTTAGAGCAGTGTGGTATTGACTGATACACATTTAGGAGAAAAGGAAATCTGAAATGGGCATGACCAAATATTTTCCACAGTGGCATGACAATATTCCATACCATTCCCTTGCTGTAATGCAGACCTCCCCAACCTGGGCAAAGATCCAGTAGTATACTTGAGTAATCAGCATTGGCAAAAATTCGGACTTTCTGCTCTGTTCCCTCCTACTGCAGCCTTCTTTGGGATCAATAAAGCCTGTTTCCCAGCTTTTCAGAGCAGACCTTTAGGATATAGATGAGATTGGTATTATAGCTGACTTTTGACTGTATCACATAAAGGTTTCCAGTGATGAATCACAAGATTCCTGTGACAATTTATCCAAACATAAACATGCGTGTATGGCTGGCTCCTGATATGCAAGTGAGCAGAGGAGTCCCTGCTCATGGGGAGAATCTGCATATGTGGGTCTGAGCTTGCATGAAACCCAGGGGAATTAACTTAGGGTTTTGTTTAGTTTTGTGTTGAGACAGATGAAAGGATCACAGACAACATACAGTGGTTGTTTCAATGAGGAGGTAAGACTCAGAAATTTTCAAGGGTGATGGAAAATTTGTTATGAGGAAGCACTCTATGCAGTTGATGGTTGAATTGTATCTGGAACAACCAGCAACTTAGACAGAAATTATCTGGGAGATCGGTGAGGTGGCCAGGTTTGCTTGTTGTTAACTGCTACCAGATCAACTTTGGCTTATGGCCACCCTATGAATGAGAGACATCCAGATCATTCTGTTTTTGACAGCCCTGCTCACGTCTTGCAACCTCACAGCCTTGACTCCCTTGATTGAATTTATCCAGATTTGTTACTGATAGCCAGTTATTTAGAATAGCTAGAACAAAAAGGGCAACGAAGAGATCAAGAAGGATTTCTCCAGAGGAGGGGAATGCCATTAAACTAGCAAATGTGGTTCATTTTGAGAAAGTGTAGAGTGATCCATATGACATGAGATAATAACAGAACTAGCTGTGACTAACCAGATTGGAGATTTTGAGACTATACTGAATAGCACAACAAAAAAGTTGACCCAGAGTGAAGCTGGTGTGAAATAGTCAAATCAAAAGTAAAGGATCATTAAGGAAAGAAATAGAAAATGACAAAGATTATAATGCCTTTATACAGATCAATGGTACAACAACCACACTTGGAATATAGGGTAGAGATTAGACCATAATTTTAAGGATATTGTAGAGCTGGAGAAGTGGCAGAAAAGGACAGCCATGATTCAGGGTCTGGAGCACTTGTATGAAGGAAGATGACAATGCTGGAGGCTTTTTAGCTTAGGAAAAAGGGGTTAGTAAGGGAGTAATGTATAAAATTATATGTAAGGTATATGAAATGATGCATTTTGTGGAGAGAGTGGTTAGGGAACAGTTTTTCTCCTGTTGTCATATTACTTGAACATGAGATAATTGGGGATGGATAATAAACATTCCTTCTTTGCACAGCATGTAGTCAAACTGAGGAATTTGCTATCACAAGATGAATTGATAGCCAACAAAGATGGCATTGAAGGTGGGGTAGAAAAATTTGTAGTCGAAAACACTATCATTGGCTACTGGTCATGGTGGTTATATATTATTACTTGTATTGGAAGCTGTGTGCATCTCAGTTCCCATTGGTAGGGAATACAATTGAGAGGGTGCTGTTGCACTCAGGTCCTGCTGATGAGATTCCCGCAGGTATCTGGTAGACCACTATGGTAAAAGAAAGCTGGACCAGGCAGGACTTTGTTCTGATCCAGGAGGGCTTTAAGGATACTTGAAATTGTAGGTGAGAAGGGAAGAGATGCAATGGAGTATTCTGGAAGAGAATATGGCAGATTGGCACCCTGAACAGGAATAATTTATACTACAACATTTTATTGCAGGCCCTATGCATAATATCCCACTATAGCAGTAGCTTTGTTTCAGAAAGCATCCAGTATTCACAGCATTATGAGTTTTGTTCATGATATTATACTGTAATATTATGATATAATTATATCCTCTCCACTGTGGCTCCCTTAGCACAGCTTTCTTGCCAAAATTAGTAACTTGTTGGTGCTGTCAAGATTGTTAAGGCTCCACAGGACTTATTGCTACTGAGGCAACTTCATACCCAGGCGTTCGATTAATATTGGTCTCCCAAGGGAAGAAAGTCACTGGTTTTTCATCTTACTTCTGCTTTTCTCATTGCTCCTGAAAACTACTTCCTAATACCTCTCTGCTGTTAATTGCCACTGAAACTAATTCAGTGAGAGAATTAACACAATGAGTTGCTGCTGAACCGAGCTCAGGCTGCTGAGAGAATTCAGAGCACTTCAAAAATAATTCTGAGATTATATCTAAATATAACACAGAGATGAATACAGTAAGCACAAAATTACTACAGCACGACGGCTGGCTTTTATTGTAAACTGTTCTTTCACAGAGCCGAGCTGAAACATCTCTGCCTCCCACCTCACCCCACTCCCTACTCCAATTGTGAAGTTGTGGAAATCATTTCAGGGTTTTCTGAGAGGGCTACAAATGACAGCAAAGCCAGCAATGAACCTGACAAAGTCTAATTGTCTTTCCCAGTTTCTGGCCTCATTGTACACCCCCTGGGAAGAGAAAATGGCCACCAGGGAGCATTATTGCTGCTGCCACTAGGACTGTGAAACATATGGCAATGAAGACAAATTGGGTTTGGGGTGAGTTTGCCCCAAGAATCTTCCATACAAAAATGTCTGTCAAAAAATTCTAGGAAAGTCTGGCTCATGTTGTAAATGTTGTAGTCAATTTCTTTGCTTCATTCTAAACATGAGGCGATATATGTCCAGGGACACAACGTTTTGCTGCCTGAGGCAAAGCCAGCAATCTCCCTTTGCCCAAGTCCTTTTACTTAGTACCAAAGGCTGACCAAATTATTCTGGCACCTGAGGTTGAAAATGCCATGAACACTTCTCTTCCTCATTCAAACATGTATAAATCATAAACAAATAGGTAACAATTTGATGCCTTGTTATGATGCTCCAAATCTGCCATGCAAGCCTCTATCTGACCAATGGAAGGACCAGCCCTGTGTTCAGCACTGAGGTATCAATAAATAAATTCTGTTTTGAATCCAGATACAGCCTACTGATTTTATATTGACTGACTCTTGATGTATTAGTTTTACACCTGGTGTTTGCTAGGTTTAAATAAACAAGCAAGCAAGCTGTAGTAGACCATTTAACAAAATAGTTCCTCACGTCTGGTTTGAACTGACACATCCCCTGAAGGATTGTTTGTGCTACATTATTTTGTTGAACATCCAGCCCAGCTTTTAGAGAATGTGACAGGAGAATGAAGGGTCTAGTTCTTTAGGGTTGTTTTGTTATGTCTCTTCTTTCACTCAAGAAGGAAGCAGTGGCATGAAATTGCAGGAGGAAAAACTATATCATTTGGGCCTCTTGACAGACAAAATTTTGTCTTCGTGTGATAAGGAGAACACTACTATTATTAGAGGCCAAAAGTACAGAACCTAAAACAGACTTTTGTGCAGGGTTAGATATACTGTGTACCTCTGCGATTTCTCCATTCGAATATGGAAGACTGTTTCTTCATAAAAATTGGGTATTCATGCCCTTTTCTTGTAACCAAGATTGGTGAAAGCAGCATATATTTATGTTTTGTGTTGCGGATATCTTCAAGCAATTCAAATCTCAGGAGTTTTGTGGTCACAGCTTCTCTTAACTAGTGTCTAGGACCTGTTCATATGGTAGCACACACTTTCCCATCAGAAGGTGGGAATTCCCATCAGAATCAGTCCTTTGCCTTTCCAACTAGAAACATCACTTATACCAGGATTGGGATAAATCTTTGCCTGAGATACTGGAAAGCTACCACCATTGCTTAGAGTTCACAGCAGTGGTCTAAGCAGACCAATAGTCTGAGGTAGTATAAAGCAGATTAAAATAGGAACCTGTTAATGCTTTACTGAACCCAGTCTTTTATACCTAATATTGGATGGGGACCCCCATCATTCCTAGCTAGTGTATGCATCCATTCTGTCTGCAGATGGCCAAAGTACTTCATCACACCTGGATGACTTTGATTTGGGATAGGCTGATCTGTCCTAGTCCAGTAACTTACCTCTATCAACACCCATGATCTTGACTGATTTTGGAGGATCAAGCCTACATGGAAGACCACCAGAATATGTCAGGGATCTCCAGGTAGGGCTAGAGAAGAATCATGCCTGAAAACCTGGAGAATTCTTGTTGCCGGTTGCCAGTTCTGGGCCACAAATACCAACAGGGTGACTCACTGTGTATCACCTTACTGTGTTTCATCGTTCTGCCAATCCATGTATGCTCTTCTGCTCTTGCAGATTGCAAATTGTTGGTCTTGCTATGAGAATAAAGCAATAAAAAAGGTGTAGGATTTGGGATATTCTGCAGGGGAAGAATACATTCATTCTTACTGAGAGAGTAAATTCGAGAATTAAGTGGTATAAATTGGAAGGGAAGAGCACACCCATGTGCATATTCTGATTTTTTTTTGAAGCCTCACATTTTTAGTGTTACACATTGTAATTTATTTGCAATAGGCTGCGCCTTATTTAAAGGTTTGACCTTATGTCTTGGAGATGACTGTGATAACCTGATGTACAAAGTCACTCCTGACAGTGAGTCTCTCTCTCTCTCTCTCAATCTCTCTCTCTCTCTCTCACTCTCCTGGCAGCAATGAACTAGTAGACTGCATTAAGGCTGCCTCAAGCTGTGTGACTTCTTTATTGCAAATAGAATTTCTTTTTGCCAAATGTCAAGAGATCAACATGCATATACACATGCAGACTGCATACAAAGGTTGCTACACAGCACAAATTAGGATTCCAGTCAGGCTGACTACTGCAGAGGCTTAGGGACCTGTGGCGGCTTTTCTGGTGACCCTAGTAGCTAGAGTGACAAGGCATCCATGGACAAGATGACATGCTCTGTAGAAATGTTGTGCCGGCTGGGGAGCAATGGCAAGCTCAGATGTTTCCTTGCTTTTCCTTTTAGGCAAACTTTAATGCTATGGCTCTTCTCTGTCCTGAATGAAAAGCTCTTCAACATTGTACAAAAAAGTGGATTGGGAAGATGGAATTTCAATGCTTCCATCACTTTTGGAAACATTTAATTTTGAAGATAAAGGATGCTTACTGAGAAACAGTTTGTACTTGCAAAGTAGTAGCTTACCACCTCTGCTTCATGGCTACCAGTTAAACATACAACGGTTTAAACTATGGGAAGCTGTGAACTAAAAATGGCTATGTTTTGAATCTTCATTTTGGACCCAACCACCATATAGCAACTGCTTGATTCAGTGGTTCTTTGAGATTCTGCTCGAGGCCAGGGACTTCTCTTCATAACATAACAGTGAGGATTGTACACTACCTGACCAGGCCACCATGACATTAGCCTCCAGTGCCACCTATGACTTTTTTTTTTTTTGAGTGAGACAATATCTTAATAGCATAATTTGACATAATTTTTTTCTCAAAACCAATTTTCAAAGTTACCAAAAGGAAATCAAAGGAAAAAAAGTCCTTCCATTCCATTTATATTTTTGTGCCTGCTTCGTGGACATCTTGAATTCCACAGGTTTCAAGATAAGAAGCCCTGATATATCTGGAGGAGAAGTTCGATAGGAACCACATGAGTGATGTTGTTGTAGGCAACAAATCTTTGTCCTCTTTCAAGATAAACATACAGATGTTCTGTAATTCATCACATAGGGCAATGCCTTTAGTACGTCCCCTGATGTGTCCAGTAATCTTTACTGCACTCTGTAAGGATATTCTAGCTTCCTTCACGTAAAAGTCCTTCCACACTGCACAATTACAGGTGTACCTCACTTATCAAAGTGAAGCTACTTTTTACAAAGTCTATTTCTGCTTGTACAATCTCCTTTTCCACCTCATTGTCTAGCTAGCGGTATTTTTTTTTATAATTTTGTTAAAGTTTCAGCAAATAAAACAAGCAATTATCTCTGCAATGTTTACATGCAATGTTACTTCTTCTTCCTTTCTTTTCTGGATTACAATTATTAATATTTCCTCTATTTGTTATATCGCGTATCGCAATAAAATGTTAGTAGTGAAACTTAATTCGTTAGTTCCTGCTATATTTCTCTACTTTACTTGTTACATGATATTTCTATGATTATTACCCTGTATAGTAATTGATATCATGAATTATGCATTACTTTCTGTCTACACCCAACCCAAATCCATAACAATCTTCCACTCTTTATTAATGTTTTCGTCTGATTTCCCTTTTAATCTTTGTGTAAGAATGTCTGCATTTCTATTTTCCATAAAAGTTGTCCACCACTGTTCAATAGTAGGTATAGTTTCATTTTTCCAAAGTCGTGCACACTCAATACGGGCCGTCGTCACCATGTATAGTATAATTCTCCAGTATTTCTTCACTGACATTCCATCTAATGTATGTGTCATGTTTAACAAGTAAGGTTCAGGTATCATCCCAAATTGAATCTTCAAAATTGAACATATTTTCTTATGTATTTCTTTCCAGTATTTTTCTGCCCTTTGTTTTTTTTTGAAGCATGGGTATTGGGAGGATGGTAAAGAAGGACTGGAGGAACACCATTGTTTGATGCTCGGTTGCAGCAGCATGTTTGCAGTAAGCAATGCAATGGAGTTTGAGCAGGGAAAGAATGGATTCTACTCTAGCCAATCCTACTGTAGTTGTGTGTCCTGCCTACAACAGACAAGCTAAACAGCTGCTACTTCTAGATCCCTTAAAGAACTTATGCAGAGAGAAAGGGGCCCCCAGCACCTAAACGAATCATAAACGTATGACGTATAGATGGCCACCAAAGTGGAAATCATAAGAAAAGTGGAGGCTGGTAAGAGAAAAAAGTCATGCTTGGAAGCTTTTTTGAAAAAGCTTCCAAGTGAAAGGTTCAACATGGGTTTTTGATTTGTTTCTTTTTAATTTATGTAAGGCTTGTCTGGTTTTTCATGTCACATATACATATTGTTATTTTTGAACAGAAAGTTTGCTGAAACCTGTTGAACTGCTTTTCTTTCTGTTGTTTTAGGAACCTATCCCTATTCTTTGAATGTTATTTCTGCCCTGGTGCCAAATTTTGCCAGGAACATATCTACTTTGCCCAGGAACATATCTACTTCATTAGTTAGGATATATTGGTATAGCACTATGGTTCCACTTTAACTGCCATGACTGCATCCTGTGGAAAGCTGAGGTTTGTAATTTGGTGAAGCACCATAGCTCTCTGTTGAAGAATTCTAGATGTTCCTTCCTAAACTGCAAATCTAAGAATCTCAGAGTAGGTAGCCCATAACAGTTAGTGTGGAATGATAGAGCTATAATTGTATATTGTGAAAGGTGCACAGTCTCAGCTTTTACAAAAAGAATGAGGAAAAGGGAAGAAGAAAGAACAAGGAGGACATTTGTATGTTTTGTATTTGTGTGCAAATATATAAGCATGGAAGCCACAGTCTGTCTTACTAGTAAACTAGCTTTGCCACTTAGGTATGATAGAAACTGTAGTGCAATATCTCTGGGGGGCACTAGGTTGAGGGAAGTTGGAGCAGAGTAAAAGTGAAATCTTTGATATGTTTATTTTGGAGAAAGACTCACTGAGTTTACTAAGATATGCTCTCAAGTAAGTGTGTATAAGATTTACTGTAAGTGATACTGAGGGTGTATCCACACTGTGAAATTATAGCAGTTTGATACTACTTCAACAGCCATGTCTCCATCCTGTGGAACTCTGGGATTTGTAGTCTGATGAGGCACTTTGAATTCTTTCATCCACTTTCCTGAATTATAGCATTATACTCTCCTGAGAAAGAATAGCTAGAATTTTGCAGTGTGGAAACAGCCCCAATTTATATGTAGTCTCCAAGTAGACAACAAAACAATGAGTTACATAATATGCTAGAAACTATGAGCAACAAATTAGTCTGCATTGCTTGTTGTCTGTAATTCTGTGTTGGATGTTTTTATGAAGAAATTTCTATGGAGGAACCATAGGCTGGATGAGGGCATTGCCATCCTATGCATGTCCATTCAAAAGTGGAACTCAAAAGTTCCCGTGGGCATTACTCCTTAATAGGCTTGCATAGGCTTGCAGCCTAAGTTGGTGACTTTTACATTCCATTGAAAGCAATGAAATATCAGATATTATTAACTTCAATCACAGTGTTTTATTGGGGATTAAAACTGCTATCCTGTACATTTGGGCGTGAGTATCATTAAGCTTAATAGGACCTACTTTTGATTTTTTTTAACGAGTATATGTTTGTTCTGTTAAGTAACTTAGTCTGGATCAATCCCCCATGGTTTCAAACATTTTGAGAGAAAAATACATGATAGAATCATGATCTTTGATCATTTCACTAGCCAGTAATTTGCTAAGAGAGAACCAATGTGGTATAGAGGTTTGAGTATTGGACTATGGACCTTATAGACCAGGGCTCAATTTCCCACTTGGCCGTGGAGACCCACGGGGCTCCTTACACACTCTTACTTCCAGAAAACCAATTGATAGGGTCACCTTAGGGTGGTCATAAGTAGCAGTTGAATCTACAATAACAACGGCCATTTCCGCACTACACTCTTATAGCGCGATTATTCCACTTTCCTCAGGTTTGCCGTTTAAGGTTTGCCGGCGGGCCCCTCCCTAAACTGCAAACCCTAGGATTCCTAGGATTCCATAGGATGTTGAAAGTGGAATAATCGCGCTATAAGAGTGTAGTGCGGAAATGAATATGGACAAGTTTGCTAGTGGGTGTGAGAGTGGTGTAAAAATTAGGAGTGGTACCTCCTAAGCAAAAATTAGTTTGGGAGCATTGCAGATTTCAGTAATTTGTACTCTAGCACAGTTCCCTTTTTAATAGTTTTGTTTTACCCCAGTGCAATTAATATATGTTTATGGGATGGTTTTCACATAGCCTCTTTCTAGTCATTTTTCCTCTCTGGTTGAATTAGCCTAGAATCTCCCATATTGCTATGTATCATGAGCATTACATTTATGCTTTTACATTAAAAATATAGACCAAATGAGGAGCTTTGCTGGATCAGTTGTCTAGGCTAGCCTTTACCCTCACAAGCACATAGGTAAACCATGTACTTATGGAAAGCTCACAAATAGGACATGAGTACGATAGGACCCTTTAGTAGCAATTTGTGAACTGTCAATGAGATACATGCTATTTTCATTGTTCAGAGAATAGAATCAGAGTTGGAAGAGGGCATTGGATCCAACCTGTTGCTCAGTGGGGGTAAGAACTCCAGATAGAGCATCCCCAAGAGGTAGTAATTGTGTCCATCATGACTAGTAGCCTTATTTTCTGTTATCTCCGTATAAATGCAGAAACCTACCTGGTTATTTTATGGTCCTATTGACTTAGATATAATCACGTCAGAAAAGGTCATGAAACATGGAGGGAATCAAATGAGGCATTATTTAAAGTTTACTTCAGAATACTCTCCTCCAGATTTTGAAATGAAACTCTCACTGAGAACCAGTGCTTTCTTCTTTTCCTCCCTTCTCCTCATATACTCTTTGCCGATAATCAGACAGTCTCATATGGCGTTGCCTTCCAATCCCTTTTTGTCTCTTAATTGCTCTGTGCCAGGAGCAGAAAACTGACTTACTAAATAGTTCTCGAAGCATTAGGTTAAATGGATACAAAGACCATTAAGCCCTTCCATGTTCATTGCAAGTTTTCTAGGCACAATTGCTTCTATCCTTAAATGGTTTATATCACTGTAAGTAAACTGGCAGCCTATTCACATCTTCCTATTATCTACAGGTATACAGCAATAAGATTCCCACACACCAAATATCCTAACATGTTTTGCTTTATAGTCAGAGCTATCTTTCTTGATATACCATCCTAGATGTTGGGAGTAATTTTCACTCTCATAAATGGAGGCATACAACATTTTGACAGGCCTATCCTAACAATAGGAATATCAATATTCAGTTGTTTCATTCTCATATAGAATTTTTTAAAAAATCAAACAGTTGCTTTTGCTGGGTAAGGTTGTACATGTTTGGATCTTTTTCATTTCAGGACTTTTGGAAAATGTTTCATTGGTGCAAACCTTTCCACAAAACCAAACTTTTGTGCTGAAAACTGTGTTTTCTCCCAAATATATTTGTTTCCATATGAAAACTATTTTTTATTGTATATCATGTGTTGCCCTAAGATCATTGGATATATCAAAATATAAATATTTTAATAAATAATAAATGAAGTTTTCTCACACAAAAACACCCTTCATTGTGGCTCACTAGTTTTTTCTCTCTATTATAATACCCTTCCTTGTTGAGGACAAGGAACATTTGAAAGTATTCATTACATTCCTTATCTTAACATCATCTGCCTTCTAGTACTTTGATGTACTTTGATGTACTTTGATGTTAGGGCTCACTGTAGGGGAGCTTGGGGAAGATGTAATGTTCAGCATCCTGCTACTGCTTGTTTGTGTATATGTGGTCAGGAGGTGTCACTGAGAAGGGTAGCAGGTCCAGGGCAGGAGCCAATGATATGTTCAGGAGACAGAAAGGAAGGGATGGCTTGCTATGTAGAGATTATATGCTGTTAGTAATTTCTTGTGGGCTACTTCAGTGCCTGCTAGTTACTAGAATTTTGGAAAGTCGATGGGGCCACCTTGCACTTGCTGACTGTTGGAAAGATAGCTTGATCAGTTGCTATTGTCTATGATAATTTAGTAGTACATCCAAGTTCAGGGACAGAATACCCCTGAAATCCATAATAACAAAGGAACCGTCAGGTTCAGCTTGGAGGATTTCTGCAAAAGCATTTGACAGATCACTGCTGTGAGCAGGATGCTAGGTTGGCAGAACAGTTCTTATGTACCTATTCTTGAAAGTAAGGCTACACGAGTAAGGCTGTAACCAAACCTAGCGAAATACTTGTGTTCTTAAGCAAGTATGCATGTATGTAGACTATTCAAGAATTGCATTAACTCAGATTACAAATTACAATTTGTGTGTTCTAATAAGTTGTCTAGAATCCTGTTGATGACTTACATTGGTGTAAATTAATTTGTGACTGGAGTGTAGCAGCGCTGGAGTAATGAACACAATGAATTGTTAGGAAATAAAGTGCCTTGCGGTCTTCAAAGCATCTCGGGAGCTGACAAGGCAGCTTTACTTCCTAACAAATATGTCTTCTGCTGTTTTCCTTGCCTATCTTAAAGTTGTTGTAGTGCCCACATCCCTCTTTCTTCTGTTGCTTCTGCTGTACCTTGGCTTCTGCTTATCTCCACCAGTGTAACTACATGAACAAATTGGATTGTAACCTCTACCTCTAAAATCTCTTATATCTTTAAAAACACCCCAAGCCACTCTTTCATCCATGATTTTTTTTTTTGAGGGAGGAAGGGGGGAGCTATATATTCCGCAATGGTAAGTCTTCCGGTAGTGGGGCCTTTTAAACCCCTTCCTCAAATGCCTTCTCTGAATTCCCTACAAGAGCCGTTCATTGACTAATAAGAGGGTTGCCAATACTAGGAACAACTCTAAGCATAGTGTTCTCTCCTCATGTTCCTAAACTTCCTTAATCCTTTCCACTTTTTGCCCCTTTACCTCTGTCCTCACCAATCAAGCAATTTCTACTGAGACCATTGGCTGATTATCTGCTCTTGTCACTGGAAACACAGTGAGCTTTGATCTAGTCTGCAGTGTGCTTAATGTGTTTTGGGAGTCTAGGATCCAGATTTCTGAGGTTAATGAGCTTCCTACATTAACTTAAACCACCTAATCTATGATGATATACATAGGTGGACTACATGTGACCCCCCTGACCACTGTTACACCATCTAGGTTCCTCCATCCCTGCAGTAGCCAAAGTATGGAAAAAAATCGTTCTCCCTTTAAAACAAAGCATGTGGTCCTTGTTTGGAAATGGTATGACACTCCCAAAATCTTCCCATAAACATGACTCCGTTTCTATATGTGTGATGTAGCGAGCAAATACGTAACATGTTTTGAAGGGTAAACATTTATCATTTTCTGCTGCCACAGCAGAAAATTTATCAGCAATGGCAGCAGGGTGTGTGTGGTCCCTACATGATTCAGAGGTGCCAGTATGGTCCCCTGACTTTTAGAAGTTGTCATCCACCCCCATGATACCAAATGAGCTGTCAGTGATAATTGTGCGAGGGCAGATAACACAATAGTGTCAGCAAGCCTATTTTGCTGGAAGCAAACAGAGGGTACATGCTGCTTGAAAAATACATTTATCACCAGTAGGCAACCTGTTGGGAAGGATGAAGGAGAGTAGCATGTTAAATATATATAGGATGAAGAGTGGAATGAAAGGAAATAAATAATGAAAATTAAAAGCCCATACAGAGGCCTCTTGTCACCACTAAGATTTCTATTTAGCAATATATGCAATTGTCAGTGGTTCCCAAACTTGAGTCCTCAGATGTTGTTGGACTAATTCTTCCACAATCGCTGAGCATTAGTCACAGTAGATATGGCTTCTGAGGTCCAACACCTTTTGGTTTGAGAGTCACTGCTATTGCTCAAATGGGGCAGGCCTGAAGAATTGTGCCTGTACCTTCTTTAACTGTTCCAGGAAGAAAGGCAGGACCGTTAGAATCTCTGGATCATCAGGACAGTGTGCAGTAATAGACCCCTGTGGTTGAATGGCTCCTAGGACTGCCTTTTTCAATTAGTGCTGTAAGGCACAATTGGACTCTTGTTTGATGCAGCAGGCTCGCAAGCTGGCAGGAAAAGACAGTAAAATGAACCATCTAACCATCTAGGTGGGGATTACTGTGCCTCAGGCATAGTTGTTGCATATTGCCTAAAGCTCTTAAAACAATAGGCACATTCTCCAGTCTTGAATCTGATAATTATATTTCTGTTCCCAAGTAGGATTTTCTCTTGAAGGATTTGGTGTTTCTCAGTCTTCGTGCCTTGCTTCTAAAGACACACTTCTCCTACTCCCTTCAAGTGAGCACAGACCGTGCTGTTCCACAGGAAAGAATGTACAAAGATCATTGCATGTAGTCGTGGCTGGGCAGTCTGGCACTGTTGCCAAGACTACCTGGACTGAGGTAGTAATTCTATATTGGTATCAGATGAGGAGTAAAACAGAATGTGGCTGATCCTTTCCCTAAGGCACTCAGCCTCATAAAAGCAGAATACCAGTAGAAAAGGATCACTGGCGATACACATGGTTTCTATATCTGCAGCCACCTAAGGTCCTGGGTGAGAAGAACTTTTGACCCACGAGATATTTTGGATAATGATTCCTGTGATGATTTATCATTGGTCTTGTTGGGTACAGTTTTTGGGAGTTGAGATCCAGAACATCTGGATGGCCAAAGATTCCCCAGCCATGACTTTTAGTCTGGGGGCGTGACAATTGAGAAAAAGTGGGATGATGATGGTGATGATGATGATGATGATACAAGTTGACTCTCTTAAGAGGTGACTTTAAGCTGTCTTCCCATGACCTTCTCTTGATCATGAAAATAATAAAGGTAAAACAAAAATATCCTTGGTGTGCAAAGTACGGTTCTAAAATATGAAGTTTATAAACAGACTCAAAAGGCCTACCTTCCCCATTATGGACATCTGTGTTTCTAAATGACTCACACTTGACAGTCTTAACTCGAGTATTAATTTCACTTGGACTTGCATGGAGCAGAAAGCATCCATCTTATTCAAAATAAATTTAGAAAACATATCCAGGGTAGCTGTGTTGTCCATACAGCAAAATACGACAAGATCCAAAATCCACAAAAGCACAAAATACATCGTAGAAGCTTTCAAAGCTCCACTGGATTCTTTATCAAGCAAAGGCATTTAAAATCAAAAAGAAGAAGAAAAAAATTGATGATGTCACAGGCCCACATTTTGTCAAGATCTTTTTTGTTGTTGTTGTCAGTTGAGATGGTCTTGAAGACATATCCATATATGCAGAAGCCAAACTTTCTGGAAACTTTGGTTCAAATCCCTGCTTGGCCATAGAAACCCAATGGGTGACCTTGGATAGGTCATTCTCTTAGCCTGAGAGGAAGGCAATCACAAACCCCATCTGGACAAATCTTGCCAAGAAAACCCTGTGATAGGTTTGCCTTAGGGTCATCATAGATCAGAAATGGCCTGAAAAGCACACAATAACAACAATAACACAGCCTTCTTTGTGGCTGCCTCTAGGCTCTGGAAGTCCTTTCCTCTGGAGGGTAAAATGCCCTCCTCCTTGCTCTCCTTTTGTTGTCAGAAAAAAACTCTTGTCGTTGTTCAGATAAGATTGTGAGAACTGAATTTTTTAAAGGAAGGGCTTTCAAGAGTGTGCTGAACTCTTATGATTGTACTTTGTTTAAACTCATTTTTAACATTTTAATTTATGTTTTAAATGTTTTTAGTATTGTTAATGGTTAAATTCTATTTTAATGCTGATCCTTTGTATGTTTACCTATGTTGCATTTATTTTGATTTGTAAGCTGCTTGGAATCCCAGTTTTGGGGAAAGGGTGGGGTATAAATAAAGATGACAGTGATGGTGATGATTATGATGATAATGTTTGGACCCCATGGAGTCAGAGAAGCAGTACCCATCTTACTCAAGTCTGGTCATATGGAATTGGGGCCATCTCTAAAGGCAGAGCTTTAATACTTGATAGTGACATATTCAAGAAACAAATCATGGAAAATAGATCCTTGGCACCTTTCACTATCCTTATTGTTATATGCCTTCAAGTCATTGCCAACTTATGGTGCTCCTAAGGCAAAGCTATCACAGGGCTTTCTGGGACTGAGAGTGTGTGATGTGCCCAAGGTCACCTAGTGGTTTCCATGGCTGAGCAAGAAATTGAACCGTGGTCTTCAGGGTCATAGTTCAATGCTCAGACCACTGCACCACACCATCTCTCTTCAGTATTCTAGAGAAATGGAAATAAAAGGTCAAATCAACTTGCATCTAGCAGACAGAGATCTAGCCTGTGGGGGAGTCTTGAAACATGACAGGTAGGTTGCTGTGTGATGAGAAAATCAGGTATGCTGGCATTCACCCAAGTCATTTCCAGTTCAGAAGACAAAGACAAGTACAAGTGGGATTGCTAGATGATGGCCCAGAATGGGCAAATTAATACAGGGAGGCAAGCTTCAGAGGGAAGCCCATTTCATATTGAGAAGCATCTTGAGAACTCGTCCAAAGGATACCCAGATAATTTGAGTCTGGGGCATTATCTTAACCAAATGAATATTCTTATTCTCAAATTCCATTGGCATCATAGGCCACACAATTTAAAGTAAATCAAGCCCTTTTAAAAAAGATATTCATTTTATCCAGATCTTGGCAGTTAAGGGAGCAAGATGCCACAACCGCAGGATTCTATACTTGTGTGGCATGTGGCACCTCATTCCATTCTAGTCAAATCTGTACTCTGAGAATTATCCCACCCTAGTTTAAAAATTGAGAAGCTAGCATGGTATAGTAGCTTGAGTGTTGGACTAGAACTCTGGGAGATCAGGATTTGGATTCTCATTGAGCAAGACACAGTCTCTTGTCCTAAGAGGAAGGGAATGGCAAACCTCTTCTGAACAAATCTACAAATAAACAAATGCTTTGAAGGCACAGCATGACAACAACAAAGTTTGATAACTGTTGAGATACAAGAGAGCACTACATTTCAATATTCACCTAGGCAGCTCCCCATAAAAACTTTTCTACTGTGCAAGAGACGCAGTTCATTTTTATTGCAGAGTTTTAGAAACCTTGCTCCTATGATATCATACTGCTGGGATTATGGTCAAAGTAATTAGGCTGATAAATGAATGACTGGGCCTATAGAATGTATTGGTAAATCCAGATTACAGAGTCTTTAAACTGAATACTTTGACAAGAGTAGAAATAAGATCAGAATTCTTCTTGGAACCCATTGTAAACAAGCTGTCAGGCATCACTATGGGTTCTTTATAAAACATCTCTAAATAGAGGAAAAAGAAGGCAGAAAGATGATGTCGAAAACATGAGATCAAGATCATTGTTGTAGAGTACTACATCTTTTTCCTATTATATTTCTGTAGTGGATGGCAGAGATCTTTATGATGCTAAGCAAGATGGGGTTTTTGGGGGTTTTTTGCTTCAGCTTTTCTTTAGATGGTTTTAATGTTATTTCGATACTGGTTAATGCTACTGGAATATTGAATCCCTGCTTTTAAAAACTAGGAGGATTGGCTTGTTTTGAATGCTTTCTTGATTCAAGTGGGTGGGAATTGACAGTGTTTTCATAAGATACATGAGGCAAATGGCTACAATCAGGATATGCAGACATTGTTTGTGTTTTTATAGCGTTGATTTCCATAGCTCCTATCATCAAATAGGAGGTAACCATCATATCAACTCTAGCTATGTACATCTTTCATAAACTCCTCCACTTTAAGCATCCTGCTTTTAAGCAAGTGCAAGCAAGTATGCATATATTAAAAAGAAAAGGTAAAATTCAGCTGAAAGAATTCCTTTTTTTTTTTCTTTTTGGATGCAAGTCTCATTTACCCAGTTCAGGATTTGTTTTCTTGAGCTGCTCTGCAACACCTCGAAATATTCCAGGGAGCTCTAGTACAGTTCTAATTCAGGTAAAAAAAATATGGAGTACTTCTATCACATTGACTTCTCAATAGACTGATAGAGTTGGAAGCAGCCTGATGAGCCATTGAGTCCAACCTCCCACTCAGTGCTGGATCTCCAGTTAAAGCATCGCCAGCAGGTACCTGTCCAGCCTCTTTTTGAAGATGTCCAAAGAAGGAAATTCCACAACCTCTCTAGGCAAATGGTTCAATTGCTGAAGTTCTCTTACTGTCACGAAGTTCCCTCTATCCAGTCAAAATCTACCCTCTTCTGACTTAAAACATTAGACTTTCTTTGCTGCAGCATCATACTGCTGGCTCAATATTCAGTTTATGATCAACAATAATCCCAAGGTTCTTTTTGCACAAAGTACTGCTAAGCCATGAGTCCCCCATCCTATAACTGTGTAATTGATTTTTGTGGCCTAAATGTAGAAATTTGCATTTGTCTCTGTTGAATTTCATTTTATTAATTTTGCCCAATTTTCTAGTTTATCAAGATTCTTTTGAATTCTGTTCCTATCTTCCAATGTGTTAGCCACCCCTCTCAGTTTTGTATCATCTGCAAATTTGGTAAGGATTCCCTCCACCATGTCATCTAAATCATGATAAAAATGTGGAAGAGTAATGGCCCTAGAACAGAACCCTGAGGCATTCCCTTTAAGACCTCCTTTGAGTTTGAAGCACAGCCATTGATGATGATTCATTGGACTGCTCCACACAGTTGACCAGTGAAGAATTACCACCATGACACCCCGAACATGCAAACTGTCATGTTGTTTTGGAAACTAAACAGGATGGAGTCTGATTAATAATTGGAAGTATGATGACCATGGAATACCAGGGATCTCCAGGTAGGACTAGGAAAGGAACTTGCCTGAAATCCTGGACAGCCGTGGCTGCTGATCAGAGATGATAGTACTGGGCTTGGTAGGCTAAGTTCTGATGTGACATTAGGCAGCTTTCTCTGTTCCACTGGTGGCCTTCTCAACTACCATAAGGTTTGCAGTCAACACAGCCTCTGTTATGGGTAAACAGAATATCTTGGAGAGGGAAATAAGCAAAGATGCCTGCCAGGTCACTTCTTGTGTTCCCCATGAGATATTCTCATCTTGAAATCCCTGTTGTTAATATCACTAAAATATCATATAGTGGATCTGAGTCCCAGTCTGTCAGTACTGAATTTAAAAGATAACACTCTCTTTCCAACCATAGGAAGGCCATGAATTGAGCCAGGGCAGATATCATCAATAAGGTGTACATCCTGGAAGAAATGAGTAATTAAGAGGGGAACTCAGAGGAGAATCTGAGATTTGGAGCAATGACAGATTCTGGAAAATAATGAGCCCTATCTAAGCCTCGGTTGTCTAAAGCTGGTACAAACGTATAGCACAGGGGGGTCAAAATGAAGGTATTGCCCTCCAATGAAAATTCTACTCTCTCCAGTGAAATCTTTCTTCAATCAGCAAATTTCTAGCATTTCAGAGAGTGAAACACTGGACATCTTTCACACCTAGAACTCTTATATTTGCTGTGTTTGTCTTCCTTTGGTATCCTTCCCTGTCTCTTTTCTTCGGATGCTGAAATTGAATTGGTAAAACTCTGTTGAAGTTTTAAGTTATTGCGGTAACAGAAATTAGGAGACTGAAGGATAATTTCATGGGGAAAATTATTACTGGGTGGAAAATGTTCTCAACCCTCCCCCTGCCCCAGCTAGACTGCTGAGTACAGGTCTGCTTCCCACATCCCCATATCTGTTTTGAAAAATTGAAGGTTTGATTGGGAGCCTTGAGATTCTTCAACAAACTTTATTTAATAGGTGGTGACCTATAAAGTCTATCCAGCTTGGGTCCAGATGATTTGAAGGACATCATCTCCCTCTGTGAGCACATTATGGCTCTAAAATCATCTGGGGAAGCCCTTCTATCTGTCCCAGCACCTTACCTTCCCAGGCTTGTTTGGTGGGAACAAGGGAGAAGGCCTTCTCAGAGGCTGATTCCAGACTTTGGAACTCCCTCTGTAGGGAGATCAGAGTGGTGTTGGGGATGATAGGAGTTTCAGCCCCACAGAAACGCAGCGGAAAAACCAGAGTTCAGCGAACCAACAGCAGCAGCCTTGTTCCCCAGTAAGGATACTCACACATGGAGGAATTTCTTCCAAAACAGGAGGCACTTTATCTTGCAGCAAAGTTCTGTTATATACAAAACATAGGACAGACAGACAAAAGCTTGCACCAGGCACCAGGTTTGGTCAACAGACAAATACATACTGGCGTTGCTTTGTTATATACATATCTACAACGAATCAGGTAGAGGTTTGCACACCTCCCTCTACCGTCTGCACACGACCCCAGTTTCTTATGCAACCTTGCAATTACCCACAGCTGGGGCATGATGCAACATCTTTGCAGTGGGCTGATCATTTTCCCAGGGTTCCCTGCCTGGAATCCCTGACAATCCCCTCCAAAATGGTCAGGCCACTGTGTCGGACATTTTCACAATCCATACATGTCATACAATACATGTTACATAATACATACAGTACATACATTCAATGGTACAATTCATCTTCCACCTTACACTCTGGTGGCAAGGCCCAGTTTACTTGCCAACTTCTCATGGCCTACTACTGGAAGGGCCTTTGTAAGCAAATCCGCGACATTGTTTTTCAGATACCGTACCCCAATGTAGTCCTACACTCAAATTTTCTGCCTCAGTCACACGGGACAACAAAATACCCTCCTCCTGACCTTTTAGGGATAAGCATAACTTTACGTCCTGACTCAGCAAGTTGGGTACTTCCTGACCCACTTTCACTGGAACCACTGCTGGAACTAGTGCTGACCTCAGTGTGAGGCTGTCTCTTGACCGTAAATGCAGGTTCAGCACTAGGTGGCGATGTTGAACTCTTTGGTGTGACGTTGAGTGAGATTTTTGGCTTCTCCTCCTCAGTACTTTCCTCAGTACTTTCTTCTTCATCATCAGCCATCACCGCCCCTCCATCTTCAGAGCTTTCAAGTATATCCGGGACACTGTCCTTTTCCTCATCAGACATCACTGTCCCTCCATTCTCAGGAACACTTTTGTCACTTTTACCCAGGGGAACCAAAACCTCTTGATTACAGTGCAATCTTTTCACACTTTTCACACTTTTACCCAGGGGAATCAAAACCTCTTGATTACAGTGCAGTCTATCCCATCCTGAATGGATTTCAAAGTTTGCACTCCTAGAATACACTATTTTGCCAGCATGGTGTAGAAATCTATATTTGTTACCTTCATATCCCACAAAGCGTAACTGTCTCGATTTCTCCTCTCCAGACTTTCTGAAACTTGGGGGAACATATACACTAGCAAACTGACCCCAAACACATAGATGCTGCAGGTTTGGCGCTCTACCATACAATAGGTAATATGGAGCTCCACTTGAACTCCACATCCTGTTTAAGTGGTAGTTTGCTGTTACTATTGCTTCTCCCCAAAGTCCTGCTGGGGCTTGGGCATCCTCCATCATACAGTGCTTCATTTGTTTTAACAGCCCAATTCTTCTTTCTGCAAGACCATCCTCCCTGGGAGATGCGGGGTTGGTGGTTTTATGTCTTATACCTTTCTTACGCGTCCAGGCTTGCAGGCTATTAGACAGGAATTCCCCCCTCGATCTGACACAAGACTGGCCACTTTATAAGGAAATTCCCTCTCAACAGCATTCACCCACTCTTGGAACTTTTCAGCTGCTTGACTTTTCTCCTTTAGCAGATAGACATAGGAGTACCTGGTGTGTCTGTCTACAATTACCAGGAAAACCCTATTTTGCCCTGCAGTTGGCTTGAATGGCCCAGCCAAATCTGCATGTACAACCTCAAAAGGCCGTTGGGTGACACACTTGCTTTTCTTGGCAATGGGGTAAGCCTTTACCTTAACCTTTTTGCACACAGAGCACTCTAGGAACTTAGGACAATTTCTGAGCTATAACCCAGGGCATACCTTTGCCAACTCTTGCAAACCTTTGTAGCTGGCATAACCCATCACTCTGTGGAGGTAATGTACACACTTTTCATGTAGATGTTTGTTACACAAAGGGTTAACATTTGCGACTTTTCCTTTGGGCAACATGTGGTACAACCCCTGCTTTTTCACCCCTTTTGCACAAAAAACACCATTTGCAGTAATTATACATTTCTCCCCTTTAAACACCATTTTGTAACCCTCACTGGCCAGTTGGGAGACACTCAAAATACAGTTCTGCAAATTTGTCACGCACAATACATTATTAAACGATTTCTCAAAACATGGCACATATGCAGTACCCATCTTCTGCACCTTGCTGTTATATTTGCATTTGTTACATCATTCAACAACTTTAAATTGTTCACCGTGTGGTGAGTTGCACCACTGTCTAGCAACCACACACCACTCTCAGACTGTTCTTTTGCCACAAACACATGGTCTTCAGCCTGTGACGACACGCCCCTCCGCTTCTGGGCTGTTTTCTTCCCTGTGCTCGGCGCTGGCATTCTGCAGTCCTTCTGGAGATGGCCGACTCTCTTACATCTGTAGCAGCGTCTGGCAAAGCTGCACACTGCTCCTTCTTCCAGGTCAGATGCCTCCTTGGGAGCTGCCTCTCCCTCCTGGCGACTGGCTGTTCTCCCCTCCGACTGCAGTCTGGAATCGAACTGCTTACGTTGGACTTCCTCCAAAATCCTCCCGGCTACCAAGTCTACAGTCAGCTCTTCCTCACGCACACCCTGGAGGCTGTACATCAAAAAGTCCCACTCCTTAGTGAGGCTTTCCAGCAGAATAAAACTTTTCTGCATTTCTGGTATATTTACCCGTCTGTTGGCTGCCTCTTGAAATAACTGCTTCATCAGCATGAGGTGCTCTCTTACACAGCTTCCGGGACATAACTTTGTGTTACACATTCTTTTCATCCATAGCATTTTGGAGAAACACGAGGAAGATTGATGCACATGCTTCAGAGCCTCCCAGAGCTGATATGCTGTGTCCGCAGCAGCAGCGTGAATCAACTGGGAAGCACTTAAAGTAAGGAAAATAACTGCTTTGGCTTTTTCGTCAGCAACCCTGAACGCTGCTATTTGAGCAGCAGTTGCTCCTTCTGGGGGCTTTCTCTTATTTTCCAAAACGTGCCACAAGTTTTCCTTCTTCAAAGCGGCTCTCACATAAATTTGCCAGCTTTGATAATTAGCGTCGGTCAACTTTTCAAAACGCAGATAACCTCCCTCAGCCATGCTGCTGCCTTTGTAAGGAAAATTCAGCAAACAAAACAGCTGGCTGCAGTGACCTTGATGAGCTCCGAACTGAAGATTAACTGTCTCTCTGCCAAAACACAGACTCCCGAAGCACTGGAGAGCCAGCCAAACAGTCAAAAACAGTCCCAGTATCCAGGGGAAAAACAACTACAGGTGCGCAGTGGATGCTGTGCACTCTGGGCCTGGGCCCATAACCACTGTTGGGGATGATAGGAGTTTCAGCCCCATGGAAACGCAGCGGAAAAACCAGAGTTCAGCGAGCCAACAGCAGCAGCCTTGTTCCCCAGTAAGGATACTCACACAGGGAGGAGTTTCTTCCAAAACAGGGGGCACTTTATCTTGCAGCAAAGTTCCGTTATATACAAAACATAGGACAGACAGACAAAAGCTTGCACCAGGCACCAGGTTTGGTCAACAGACAAATACATACTGGCGTTGCTTTGTTATATACATATCTACAACGAATCAGGTAGAGGTTTGCACACCTCCCTCTACCATCTGCACACGACCCCAGTTTCTTATGCAACCTTGCAATTACCCACAGCTGGGGCATGATGCAACATCTTTGCAGTGGGCTGATCATTTTCCCAGGGTTCCCTGCCTGGAATCCCTGACAAGTGGCCCCATCTTTGATCTCCTTCCATCAGCAAGTTAAGACATTTTTATGCCATCAGGCTTTTGGAAACTGACTGGGGTAGTCTTTTAATGCTATGAAATGCTGTTTTTAATGTTTGCATGTTGCCTTTTAATGTTGCCTTTTTATTTTTATGTTTAATGTTTTAACTTTATCAATTGTTTTTTAAACTCTTTTTTATGTATATATTTGCCTTCAAGTCACCTATTGATTTATGGCAACCTCATGAATTTCATATATTTATACTTTCACTGAAGTTTTTGTGTAGTTTTAATCTGTATTGCTTTTTAAATATGTTGTTAGCTGCCTTGAATTTCATTATTGAGAGAAAGACAGGATACATATGAGTAAAATAATAACAATTTAAACATCATATGTCTTTGGCTGATTCATTTAGACATTATATTCTGGACATTTGGCATGCATATGAAAAGGACCAATGCTGCTTCCTCAGTGTCCTACATGTGCACATCCAGTGTACAGAGGCACAGAAAGACTGTGTCTCTTATAATTTAAGTTGGATGACTTGCTGTTCCTGACCCTTAAGACTGACATGTTTAGGGAACTACATGCTTAGGGGATCATGGCCAGTAAAACACTGGGCTTATCATTTCTTCTGCTAGTGAATGTTCTTTATACAGGCAGCATTGTGTCTTGTTGTTTCCTTTCAGATGCATTGGAATTCCACTCACTTACTGCCTTTTGCTTCCCAAGCTGCTCCCAAGTGGCAGTATTCTTGAGTTGAGCGTAACCATCCAAAGAGAAAAGAAAGTTCTTAAGTTAGCCAGCTGTTGCTTACTGAGACTAAACAGCTTGCCTTTTCTTTGGTGAAGTATTTACACTTAACACTCGGCAGGCAAACATCTATTTGAGCTCACAATTTGATTCTGTTATTCAGATGCACAGGCCAGAAAATGAAAGGATTTCTATTTAAGCAGCATGCTCCCGAGTCACACATGATCTTTTTGATGTCTATATTTTACAAATGGTAATTCTATATTTTCTAGCACCAGTTGCTTTTGAGCTGCTTCTGTTATCTGCATGTGTTTTTGTAATGGTTTATTTTACATACACACACAACTAGAATCCTTTACTACTTTCTTCGCTCGCATCTCCACATTTTCTTTGAGTCACATTCTCATTTTGATTCTATTTGTCAGCTCACCAAGGGCCTGAAATGACTTCTGTGGGATGTACAGAATGCATAGCATGTTTTTAAAATCAAACTAATTTTTGTAGTTAGGTAGCCCAACAAAACACTCATACACAGTATGATCTTGACAGTAGTACAGACCATATGCTAATACTGTAAACAATATTCTGTGTTCTTGGGAGACTGGAAGTAGAAAGCTTAGGATTAAGGACAGACAGATATGTCAAGTCCTCCATCAGTTCCGGTCCATGCCAGTTCTATATAGTGAAAAAAACTGTGTGGGTATTTTTCTGTGCATTTAAATGGATGCAATAATCGCCCACGTTGACTAAGGTGTGTTTGTGCACATTTTAGAAATGTACTTTGTGGTCATGTGCCTTCAAGTCATTTCTGACTTATAGCAACCCTAAAGCAACCCTATCACTATTTTTTTTTGGGGGGGGGGTTGGCACAATTTTTTTCAGAGGGGGATTGCCTTTGTTCTCCTCTGAGGCTGAGAAAATATGACTTGCCCAAGGTCACCCATTGGGTTTCCATAGCAAAGTAGGGATTTGAACCCTGGTCTTCAGAATCATAGCTAAATGCTCAAACCAGTACATTGTGCTGGCTCTAGAAATATACATAGTGGGAAGGGTTTTGTTTGTTTCGGCCTACATTTTTCAGATGTGTGCATATTGTTAAACACATTTTTGTCTTCTCCTAGAATGCATTGCAAGTACAGTGATCTTAAGGATTTATCCCCACAAATTGCATCAGATTCCATGTTCAGTCCAGGAGGAAAATTTGTAAATTCCTGGTGGAAAAAAAAAAAAGAACTCAATAGAGACAATTTCTCAAACATTCCTATCTAATCTTTTGAAATATTTTTTCTTAACCACGGTAAACAAGAATAGTAGTGATTCTGAATTACAATCATTATTTTCATGTTATTACTGCTCTCAAGTATACGAATAGGAGATTGGGGCCAACCACGTATTTCCTGGGTATACATAAATTATTCTCCCTTTTTTCTCTCAAGCTTTTGCTACGGCTCATTTTTGTGATCAGAGGACAGCTGCATGGATGTGTATTACATCCAGTGTTAATCAGCACTTGGAAGCTTTTAATCTCTTTCCTGTGTAAAAGACCATGTGGACCTAACCACAATCCTTGGAGCAGAATATTTAAAGGATATCTTTTGGGAAACTTCACTCACTTGGACTATTGGTCATTCACACAAATAGTAGC
The DNA here is from genome assembly GCA_030412105.1 of Cyclura pinguis. NCBI lineage: Eukaryota > Metazoa > Chordata > Lepidosauria > Squamata > Iguanidae > Cyclura > Cyclura pinguis. Next base: position 44,133,061 of record CM059604.1, read on the forward strand.
ATGGCTGACTAACTCCTGTAAATAACTGCTTATATCTTTTCGTAGCAGCAAGGTAATTTTCTGAGATGTCCTGCTTATTTATTGTGTTGGCCAAAAAGATTTTAAATTCTAGGAAATGTGAGAAAAATGGGGCATTATCTTATCCTATAAAGTGGCTGACTGGCTTTACATATCCTCTGACATTTCAGAAGACGTGTGGCCAAGCAACATCAGAATGTAGTCAGGATGGCAAAAGTTATGAGTTGCAGCAGTTTGCCTTTGGCTGAACCTACTGGGAAGACTAGGCAAGACTCCAACCCCCTCTGTTTCTCCATCCTGAGTGAATTGTGTGCAAACTACTTTTGCACTTTGAATTCAAATCACAGCAATTGAAGTAAGCTGAGGACAAAGGGGGCAGGAGCAGAGAGAAACTGGGACCTTTAAAAAGCATCTGAAAAAGTAGGATGACAGAGGATTAATTGGGACTGTCCCTAACAAATCAGGATAGTTGGAGGTTATGCTTTCAGCTTACCTACTTGTTTTAAGGCTCAGTTTCTCTATTGCCAACAACCCTGGCAAAAATGAATACTGGTTTGTTGACAATGGTTACAAATTATGTGAAGTTAATGTAGAGGGGATTTAGACTGCCTGTAAAAAGTGTATTTGAAATGAATTCTCATACAAAAATAAGGTATCTGCATGCTCTGACAATCAATAAGGTTTGCAGAAGTACCAGCAGATCTGTAAGAAAAAAACATAAGGCGGCAATTGTCCTACCATAAATAACCTAGTGTGGGCTGAGCATGCTCAATGGCCTCAGAATGGTCCCTTATTTTATTTTATTTTATTTTATTTTATTTCATTTCATTTCATTTCATTTTGTTTTATTTTAGGACAGTAGGGGAGAAGTTTCAGCAAAGCAAGGAGGTAAAACTTCCTGAAAAAGGGCTGACTGGAAATCTGAGCAAGAGGTCTCTAGACTACAAATATACTGCTGCTGATTTCATTTGATGTCTATGCATTCGGTTGTATGTGCTCACTTTCCTTTAACACAATTGCATTTATATAGGAAACAAGATCCTTTCTAAGTTTGTATGCAGGTGCCTTCCCTGAGGGTAAACGTCTCTATGGAGACAACTGCTTGGGACATGTTGTGCCATATACTTTACTGCCTACGTAGCAAAACTGAAATCAGCAGCAGTAAGTTACCCCACACATGTCATGAGCACAGCCTTTAATTGAGTTCTCTTTGTCTTCTTGTCCTGGTTATTTCAGAGACTGCTGAAATCACAGAATAGGAATGCATGATATGGTTAGATATGTGAGCAAAGTCACTGCAAGCTGACATACTTCAGGGTCTATTGTTAAAAAGTTGTAAAAGGATACACCAAAGTAATTTGGGTTCTGCACCAAAGTAAACTCAAATTCAGAATATTATGGGCATTCTTGTGGGGAAGAAATTGCTAAATTTATATTAAACCAGCTACAGACTATGATTACTTTCTAGTATGATTGTTGATGAATATAGAGTGACATCAAACTGCAGCCACAAGAAAAATAACAATGATCAAAGTATCACATGAAAAGATATGAGGTAGGATGACAAAAATCCCAAAGCAAGTCTCCTCATGGAGAGAACTTGTAGCCTATATTTTAAGAACTGTTTTTACTGCTCTTTCATCATAGTCCTCTCTCTTGCTGTGAGTTTTAATTTGATTTCAGGGCTATAGTGTTTTTTTTTTTAAATTCTCTTGGTTTTATTAGGTTGTGGCTGCAGGAATTGGTTTTTTTTTTAATTTTTATTATACTCTTAATATATTTTACACTGGTCCAAAAACTTTGGTTACAAATAAAATAATAAATCAACTCCATCAACCAGGTGCCTTAGGTGGCCAAAATACACACCCCATGCACAATCAGGGTATATTATCCAGTGGAATCCAAGAATTCCAGGTGTACAGAAAAGAAGAGAAGTCCAAATCAGTTTTATAAGAAATGAATATGTTCAATGGAGATGAAAAGGAATCTGGCTGTTGGGAAGGGGGAAAAAAAACATTAGTATGGGAAGAGAATAGATTGAAGTATCCTGGAAGAGGGCATGGCTGGCTAACCAAAGTCCTAAATAAGAGCACTCCATAATACAACAGTTTGTTGCAGTTTCCATTTGTAATACTGGTAGTAGTGTTGAATATTGTTCAGCATCTCTTTTAATCTAAATTGGGAGTCATAATAGTAATGGTGGTAGTAGTAGTAGTAATATTGGCAGGCTGAGATATAAAGAGCAGAACAGCAACTCCCCTTTTAATCACCATGATCATGTTTGGTTTTGGCATTTTTTTTTTTTTGAAATAAAAACATTCAAGACACTCTTTGAGTGGTTAAAGCCATTTTGAAATGAGCTGTTTGTTGCAGGAGAACACTAAGAAGGATCACTGTCTGTGTTTCTGAAACTTACAGCTGTGAGGAAAAGCTGGGAAATGTGGCTCAAGTGTGCTGTAAAACTGTGCTTAAGGCTAATAAAAAGAACCCAAATGTTATTTATTTTCAGAATCTGATTCTCAATACTCTAAAGCTGCAATCCGGTATACACACCTGTATGTACATCCCTTTGAACTGAAAGGAGTTTACTTCCAAGTAGACATTTTTGGACTAAACTGTAAGGAAAGTGAAAACCTGTTCTAGTTAGGAGAGACCAGGTCATTTGCATTAAAACTCTGGGGAAACCATTCTTTTTAAAACAGATGGCTGGCTTGTTAGTCTGTTGCTGTTTCAGCAATGGAAGCTAATGGCAGGATATGTTCACCATTTTAGCTAGGCATCTCTTTCCTATTTTGGAACACAATGCCCGTACAAGTTTGGTACAAAGGGTTGGAGAGAGGAATGGAATAGTTTAGCAGTCTGGAAAAGAAAACAGATAAGGAGGGAGGGAGAAAATAGAGATTGAGTCTTCAGCTGTGAGTGAGACTGCTAAAGCAGAAGCAGTGCTGTATCTGGGAAACAGATACAAAGTTGATTAATTTGACTGTCTTTTATTTCTCCTATGCTCTACTTGCATAATGGTGAACAAAAGTTGCAATGATGCTGAACATTTTCAGTTCACTCTCATCCAAATACAAGGAAACTTCAGAAGTATGGAGTAAAGGGGAAACAAATGTTAGCTATTGAGAGACTCTTCAGTCAGCTTCAAGTAGTAATGTGTCTTGACCAACCAAAAATACCTCAATAGTATAAAAAGATACGCAAATCTAGGAAATACCTACTTTCTACCAAGCGTTGGTTTCACTTTCCCCTCATCCTTTGAGTTCAGTATGGTTGTACAGGGATCCAGAAGCTGAGTTTTCATTCAAATGTCTTTTGAGTGCCATCACACATAGTCTTTATGGTACAATGGAAGAATATAATGTAATCTAAGTGTAATATATGGAAACGTGAATGAGCAAACCAGAATAGTGGTTTGTAACATTATCAAGCACAAGGGCTGCTGGCCTAGCAGAATGTCCTCAGTCATGAACTTATTACAAATTACTGTCTCTCAGAATCAGTAAACAGGGATCTGTTTTACCGAGCTACCTGGAGATGAATGAAGATGGTAAAATCCATAAATGTATATATATTCTAGTACCAAATACATTGTCTTAAAGAAAGCTCGTCACCCTATTATTACATTAGAGATGGAGAACTTGTGGTTCTTCAAATGTTGCTGGACTGCAGTGCTCCTCATTTTTAGCAATGCTGGCTAGTGATGAAGGGAGGCCTGAAAATTGCCCCCCTCTGGATTGCAAGGGCTTAGCGTTGTGAACCAGAGTGGTGTAGTGGTTTGAGCATTGGACTATGATCCTGAAGACCAGGATTCAATTCCGCACTCAGCCATGGAAATCTACTGGGTGATGTCGGGCACATCACATACTCTGGGTCCCAGAAAACCCCATGATAGCTTTGCCTTAGGGTTGCCACAAGTCAGAAACAACTTGAATACACATAATAACTACAAACTGTTAAAAATAAATTAATTGTAATAGAAACTTTACAACTTTTTAATTAATTAAATAATATTTTAATAGTTGTTCTTTTTCATTACAGAGTCATATACAACTATAAATCAGATAACTTTAAAAAAATACTAAAAATGCTAAAATCATATCGTCTTAAGAACAGGAAAAGCAATCTGACAACAAGAGAACAGGGAAAACCAACCAATGAAATACTTGAGTTTGGCTAGACAGAAGGATTTTGAACTGGAACCAAAATAATTGCACTTTTGGTGTTAATCCTTGGCCATGGGCATGGCATGTCATGATCACCCTGCCACAACCAAGGCTCTCTCTTTGTACCAGTGCCCTGCAGTCTGAGAAGAAATGGATCTCATCCTGCAACGTTAGGCTGAGGCCCTGCCCTGATTTGGCCATGAGGAGTGGTATATCCCCATTGGCACATAATGAGCAAGATCCTACATTACTTCACTGGCAGATTTATATTACACAACCTTTATACTGAATACCAGTGTAGCACAATGTATGTCGATCAGTGGTTGGTGTGCATGGTTGATAACCTATACACAAAGGCAATGCATACAGGCAGTGTGCATTCACATCATACTCTGTACTTTAATGTGCTACCGCATGTGCAATGGTTTTACATGTGCAGCTCTGCTTATGCCACCATCAGCTGGATATGACTATTATGCATTTTCCAATATATATCACTAACAGGATGCCAGCCATTGTCTGTGTAGCTATGCTCAGACTCAATGAAATGATAGCAGGAATGGAGGAGGAGTTTTAAGTATTAATAATAGTTAGAGAGAATCCGTGAATGCCATCTGTATTTGCATTGCAGTAAGTCACACCTGACTATCGTATGGTTAGCCTGTGTCTCTGTTTCTTGGAATAGGATGTGCTATGGGGATATAAAGAACCCTTCCTCAAGTCAATACCATAACAGCTGACTGACAATGTGAAGCAGAGTGTGATGCTTGCCTGCCTGTGTCACGTGCAGGCATGTGCCCACAAACCAAAACACAGCTGGCAGGTCTAATTTTAGCCCTTATCCAGCCTCGAAAAGTGTCCCCTTAAAGAAGGAAAGGAGAGAAATTGAGAGAGAGATTCCCCCACCCCAAAACAATTTGCTTGATAATATAGCAGCTGACAACAGTCCCACTGGGGCATTGCGTGTGAGTTAAATAAAAACAAAGGAAGGTTTGGCAGCATTGTGTTGTTATTTTTTTTGTACAGAATTCATAGTGACCAAGATTGGAGATAGATCTCTTAATGGAGAGGCACAGTGAAAAAAAGTCTGTATCCACATAAGTTATATACAAATGACAATTTATTCATGGATCTGAGATGCAATATTGAAAAATTGTTGTTTTATTTTTTAAAAACATGGGCTTATGTGCTGTATTTTATATCCTTCCTTGCTCAAAGATTCATATATGGCTGCTAAACTCTATTGCTGCTAAAGTCTTCACAACAACTGGCCAGGTGGTCTAGGCTGGCAGTGTGCGACAGGAGGCAATTTTGCATGGAAACAGACTGCAACCTGCTTCCAACTACATAATCCAAAGCTGGTAGTGGATTTCCAGTACAGTTCAGAATAAGGTGCAGATGCCAAAAAATTGTTGCAGACCCTTGAAAGTCTTCACCTCTGCACTAACATTTATGCCACACTTGCTGACAGCACATAGCTTAGGGGTTTTCTGCAATATATACATATTGATTAGATATTTAGTAATATTTAGTCTTATCCTCCTTTTTACTCCCCATCCTGCTGCCGCTGATAAGACTAGCAATAAAACATTTGCCTCCCAAATTCTGTCCCCTCAATGAGAATCACTTCCATGCAGTGCATCATAGTAGTAGCAACAGGGCCATGAGAAGGAAGTGGACTGGAGGGAAGGCCCAAAGGCTAGAGGCAAGGCTCCATTGCTGGCAGTCTCCCATTTCTGGCTTGAAGTTCCTTTGAAAAATAAGAAAACTATTACACATGGAAGGATTTTTTCCAAAATGGTGATATAACCTTTCTGAAGAGAGAATAATTTTCAGAAGGGTCCCCTGGAGTGAATTTAAATAAACCAGAACCTTTGTGCATCTAAACTTCACACAGCATATACTCAGTCCTCCCCACCGCACCACCAAGAATAATGTAGAGATGGCAACTATTTAGTAGTAGCAAATGGTAGTTCCAATGTTCAGGTTTTAGCCAGTACGTTTAAAAAACTATCCTGGGTGCAAACCTATTTTGGGGATAGGGTTCAGCACATTGGATAGCTCCTTGGACCAAAACCTAGAGCAAATGTACCATCACACTGATGCTGGAGTCCCCATCCACCAGTGGTGTGATGGAGGATACCACAGTAGTGGTCAGTACTGATAGTGGTGGTGTGAAGCCCTCAGGATCAAAAGCGCCATAATGTTGGAATCATGTTTGTCCTAACTGATAGAAATAACAGTTTCTGTGGGACAGCAATAGGAGATGAGTGTGGCTCTGATCATCGGTGGCTCACAGTCTGAAGGGGGTAGGACTCTATCCCATAGTGAAATTAGCCCTGCCACACTTGGGTTATATATATTACTGTGCACAGAAATATATTCCACATACTTCCCAAAAGACTATAACTACTGCCACTGTCCATTAGACCATTAAGTATAGTCTAAAACTACCTGGCTGCACCACTGTCCCTCCGTGTGATAGTGGCTGAAACAAATACAAGAGGTTCTCTGCAAGGTTACTTTTAAAAAAATGGAGTATTCTGGGAATTGTTCCCCTCCTCTTTGAAGTATCTTTTCTAGGCTCTGTTTGTGAGTGACAGCAATTCAAGAGGAAATTCCTCAGTACAAGGCCATTCAAGTATATGAGAACAGGGCAAGAACTTAATCGGCTCCAGGTTTTCTGGTCACCCCAAGGCTTTGCTTCTTTTAGTCAGGAGCAAGTTCTGCTCAGTTTAGTTTAACTTTATGTCTGACCAGATACGTAAAGGATTGGGCTGTAAATCTCCTGCTGCATCATGATCCTGTGTAAAGAATCTGAATCACAACCCCAGTTTTCCAGAAGGGGTTTCTCCAATCTAATACCTTCTACGTGTATTGAACTCCTACCTCACCTTCAGGAAAAAAAACACCCAGGAGATGAGGAAATTTGTTATCCAGGAGCCAGTGTGGTGTAGTGCTTGAGTATTGCAGTAGGTCTCTGGGAGAGCAGGGTTCAAATCCCTTTTCAACCATGGAAACCCATTGGGGGATCTTGGGCAAGTCACCTTCTCTCATCCTAACCCCCTCTGAACAATTCGCGACAAGAAAACCCCTATAAGAAGGTTGTCATAAATCGGAGTTGACTTGAAAGCACATAACAAATATCTAAAAGGCACCAGAGTGGGGAAGGCTGATCCAGGCTCTTTCATTTGTATGAGATGCATGGCTGACGGACTATTCAGAGGTTTCATAGGATACAGATTTTGAAAAAAAAAAAAATCTGGAAAGGAATGCATCCTTTCCCCCATGACACTTCCTTTTTTCAAGGAGTCTTTTGTGAAAAAAAGAGAGAGCTGCAGTGTGTGCCTCTTTGGTTTCTGTGGCATGAACTCTCTCGTTCCCAAGGGTTCTTTTCGGAGAGGCTGCCAGGACTTTCCCGATCCAAGTTGTCATTTCGGTTGCAATTTCGTCGCGGGAAAGTCGTGGCCGTCCCTCCGAAGAGAGTCTTTGACGACCAGGAAGGAAGGCTCGTGGAACAGAATCCCAGCCCTCTAAAAATGACTCCTGAAGAGAAGGCGGTACCGCGAAGGGGAATGTGTACACACACGCACACACGCCACACCAGGACACACGTAGACAGGCAGGGTCGTTCCCCTGACCTCCCGATGTGACTGACTCTGAGCTACCGCGGCTGCTAATTGTAAAGTGTCCGCGTGAGGAAAAGGGGGGTGAGGGAAGGGTGAAGGGACCTCCCACGAACCTCGCGAGGCAGCGCGGTGCCGGAGGAACGGGGGCCCGGGAGGCAGGGCTCAGGGTCCCCCACCCAGCTCCCTTCGCTTGACTTTTCTCTTTCCTCCCCGCGGAACGCTGTTTTCCCTCTCAAGCCGCCCTCGCTGGTCGTCGTGGCGGGCAACTTTGGGGAGAACCTCGGGGCGGGCGGGCGGGGGGCCGGCTGGGGAGGCGGGGGGGGGAGAGGAGGTTGAGAAAGGCAACCGCGACGCCTCCCCCCACTCACCCCTGCCCCGGTTTCAGTCGCGGCGGCGGCGGCAGCGTCGCCGTAAACCCGCTTTGCCTTTCTGCGATAGCCAGCAGTAGAAAAGCGGGGCTTTGCGAGCAGCAGCAGCAGCAGCAAGGGCTGGGGAGCCCAGCCAGGCAGCCGAGTTCTTTTTTCTTTCGCGTCTCCTTCGTTTTCTTCTTCTTCTTCTTCTTTCTTCTGCTCGGAGGAAACACTGCAGCTTTCTGGACTGCGTCTGCTTCTCGAGGGAGAGGCTCTGCCTGGGTTAGTTCCACCCACCGGCTTGGGAAGGAGGGGGTTTGAATGAAGACAAGACAAGCCCTCCAACACCATGCCACTCCGTGAGGGAGACCGCCGCAAGTAGGCTCTGGCCAGCCGAGACGCCTTTTTTTTTCCTCCCCCCTTTCCCCCCACCCCTTTTCTTTTCTTTTCCTTTTTAATTTTTTTCCCTCTCTCCCTCTCTCTCTGTCTTTTGCCCCCCCCCCACCCCGCATTGGCCAAAGGGTGGAGAGGGGGAGACGGCTTGTGAGGAAAGAGAGAGCGGCGAACGGCAGCGATTCCGGAGTTACCCTGTCTTCCCGGTTCCTCCAGCAGGACGCCCCCACCCTCCTCCTCCTCCTCCCCCCCTCACGCCCCCTTGACAGACGCGGGCCATTGACGTTCCTTAGAGGCGAGGGAGGGGGGAAATCCCGCCGGGGAGGAGAGAAAGAGAGAGAGAGAGAAGGGGGAGAGGAGCACCTCAAGATTTCAACCTCCCCCCAACACACACACACACACACACACACACACCCTACCTTTCTGCCTTTTGATTATCCTTTAGATTATTGTTTTTCTTTTTTTTTTTAATTGTTGTGGTTTTGCTGGCGCTGGAACTAGCGGGCGGAGAGGAAGCCAAGAAGTCTGGAAAAAAGAATCTTGTCTGTCTATCAGTCACCAGGACTGTCAGGAATAGTGGTTTTAAGAGGAGGAAAGGCCTGGGGGCACTGCTACACCCTGTCAACGAGTTCCCTGCATCGGAGATAAAGATTCCAGCTACATGGGCAAACGCTTGGAACAGCAACCAATGTACCCCCAGTACACTTATTACTACCCTCATTATCTCCAAACCAAGGTATGTTGGTGTGTTAAGTGCAAGCAGGACTTCCTGGGGCTGTCCAGCGGTGTCAATAGGAGACCATTAGGCACTTAGTGGATGATGGATAGTTTGACTGGCGTAAATTACAGGCATGCTTCCTCTCTCTTTCTCTCTCTCTCTCTCTCTCTGAATTCTCTGTCATGAAGGAGTACAACTCATAGCCAACACAAACAGCCAAAGGGGGAGGGGAAAATGAAAATGGGCAAGGTCAGAATGAATGTGTTGGTCTGTATGATGTGTTAAAGGCAAGGAGGGGGGGCAGTTGTATTTAGCCAAGCTCTTTTTCCCTTCGTGGGGGAAACTTCAGAGGGCATGTGTACATATATAGATGTGTGTGTGTGTGTGTGTGTGTGTGTGTGTTACTTTAATTAACATGAAGCAGCAGTGCCCACATTGTGCTACAGGATGGCGATCCGTCTGGACAGTGTCGCCATGCGGCTGCCTGGCGGATGAGGGGAGTTTGGAGGTGATCAGCTCTGTGGCATTTCAAACAAGAGGGGAAGAAAATTCCTTTTGCCTTGAAGAGAGACACCGTGGGCACTCCCCAACTTTAATTTGACACATATGTGAGAGCCGTCAGGGTCAAAAGAGGGCAAGGAGATGACCTAATAAAAATCCTTGGGAGTTCTGAGCTTGCCCGCCAAGGCGCTTTTTAAAATGTTCCATTAAATATTGATCACAGTGGGATTGCACACTGTTGCACTGAAAAGCTTTGGAAATAGGTGTTCACAACCGGGGGTGGCAGAGGAGAAGGAGGAAGGGAAGATATACACACCAGGGCTTCTTTGTTGTACTGTATTGTATGGTGTGTCTGTGTGTTTAAGTAGCAAATCAGGCCTTTATCTCCTAGTTAAGACTGAAGTGCAATGCACCACACAATGAATTAAACAATGCACTGTGATTCTTTTCCCTAAGTAGCTGCTCTTCTTTTCTTCTTACTGCTGATGAACTTTCAAAAACCAAGCGTTGTTGTCTTGTCCTGCCAAAATTGTTATTATTACACACACACACACATATATATGTACAATTATTCTAAAATTTGACTTCAGAAATCTGAATTTTAATATACATGGGGATTCCCAGGGGGTGTGTGGGAGGAGAGCTAACTCTTCTATGTTTGATGAGTCAGTTGAGACCCATAGGTTGTGATGGTTTCTGGGGAACGGGGCCACTACTGAATGATTGGTACTTTTAGTTTTGGGTGTGGCAAGATTGTTGCTGTTCTCTGTGGCAAAGTTGACTTTCTTCACTTGGGAAATTACTTTTCAGTTTGTATGTGTCAACAGCTCTCTCATAACATTAGTGAACGAGTTGTGAAAAATAGCAACGTAGGTAGTTGATACTCAAGCCAAGAGGACACCAGGACTTCTCTGTGCGATGATTCTCTTTTCATTTATAATGTGGGTAGGATTAATTTGTTTGGTGTACTGTGGTGTGCAAGATTTCTTTGCTACATCAAATCCTTTAGGCTTTTTGGACAATTGTTTTCACATTTTTCCCCTTCTTCTTCTTCTTCTTCTCCTTCTTCTTCTTCTTCTTCTTCTTCTTCTCAAGGTCGATTCAAATCGCATTTTACCTCTGTGGCCATTTAGTATATATTGCTGCTGCTTCAGCAGGAGCAGCCTGTAGCTAGCTTGACTGCTATATTGCTTATATAGCTTTTAACTGTTTAGATGAAGAGAGTTAAGACACATGGCATTCCTCAAAACCTAGCAAGCCAAGGACATAAAGCAATTTATCGGATTTTTTTTTTTAAAAAAGAACAATAGCCTGAAGTACCAGATGAGACACACTGGACATTTCTTGCCTTTACTCATGCGGTTTAAATGATGGTAGTCTTGCTATTTGGAACTCCTTGTGTCTACTTAGCAAAATATGGTATGGGGAAAACATAATAGTGTGAATAAGTAAAATAATAATAATAATAATAATAATAATAATAATAATAGCAGCCTTCACATGGGGACATCTGTTAGGTTTCTCTTACTGCATATTTTGGTGGTGTTCTTTTAAAAATGCTACTAAAATTGCAATCTTTAACGGCTGAGAGAGGCTTTATTTGTAAATCTGTATTAACAGAAACAGGACTTTTCAGACTAGTAGTTGGGATTATAAATATTTGTAGAAATTAGGTTTTATTTTATTTTTTCCTCTTGGATTTGGGTTAGAAAGGTAAACTGTAAACACATGCATTGCATATTCTGTTTAACACTATAATGCAGAAATGTATAAATAGAGCATTAAGTTTTTCTTACTTCACGTACGTAAGTGTGCTCTCTCTCTCTCTCACATGCACACATGAATGTACACAAATGCACATATGCATGCATGTGAAGAAAGATCTTCATGTCTTGTAGAAGATAGATTAATACAATCAAAGTGAATGTGCATGCACATACACATAGATGCAGCCCCTGCCAATTGTGCACTCTTTTGCTAAAGAGTTTAAAGCAGTATAGTGGACAGCTTCTGGATATTGTCCAGTAGCTTTTGGGGCTCAAAATGAAATAGTTAGCATCATCATTTCTGTTAAATTGACATTTTGGGTAAATAATTAATGTAAAAGCAATCACCTATTTCTGTCACAAAACTTTACAATAATACATTATCTAATGCTATTCCAGGAATGTGACGTATAATATTGGGGAATTGAACAAAATGAGTTCAATGAAATAATGTGCACTGATATGAACTCGCATTTTAAGAATACATAGTTTAGTGGCAGTTCAGTTATTAGAAATGATGTTGGATTTATTACAGGTATTAGTGTGTAACACACAAAGCACTCATCCTTAATTTTTTTCCCATCTTATTTCTTTGTCTACACATTTTTAATATATTTAAGGTATTTTTTAAAAAGTATGGTTTTGAGATGGCATTTAAATTTCAACATTTGTTAAAAATATTATTGTCTGGCTCTTTCTGTGTATTTATCCTATTATGATAAGATGGGTCACTTAGACATCCTATGTCTTCTGCTGAATATGAAATGCACGTTGTTTGGTCTGAGCATTCAGAATATAAAATTTTGTTTTAGAAATTAGAGTATGAATACTAGTTTTGAGGAAACTTAACTTAATCTGATGAAAAGAGCATGTATTTTGAATACTGTCCCTTTGTTTGCTGTGTATTTTTAAAAAGGTAATGAAAATATCATTCTAATGTGACACTGTCTTACTATACTAATTTAGGTTTAATTTTATGTTAATTTTGAGACCAAGGCATCATAACTGGACTAGTTACCCCAGACATGTTGTGAATCACAGACCAGCTAAATATATTTTGTTCCCGTTGTAAAATGGAATGTAGGGCTTTAGACTGCAAAACCATATTTTAGAAGGGATGTCCGCTAGACAGGCAGAAAGTGGATGATTTATTGCATGGTCTGGACTCATGCAAATATTGTTACTGTTTTTTTTTTAACAGTTCCCATAATTAATACCATTAATACAATTCAGGAATTCTCTAGCTATGTTGTTGAACTGTAGTGCAAATCATTGCTAAAATATGAAGAAAAAGACACCCTTTAATTTGATGACTTTTGAATAAGACCAAAGGACTTCACATTTATATCTCAGAAATTATTCTATCAAAGTAAGTTATTGGAGTGGAATCCATTCTGGCTTTTAAAACTTGGGAGTTACTGTTTTTGAGTGTGTTCCTAATTGGTGCGTGACATCATATCTGTGAACAGATATTGGATTTAGCATTTCGGTTGTAAAATTGTTTGAAGGAGCACTGTATTTTGATTGTTTATATGTTCAGACCAGCGGTGTTGGATTTTCAGTTCTAACCTATTGTTTACTTTTAGCAGATTTTGAATGTCGCCTTAAATCATTTTTTTAATTTCCTTTCTGGTTAGCCAACTTTAATCTTTGGAAAGAAGGTGAATACAATACAAACAATGAACCAATGTTGAGGTGGTAATCAGTATCTTCCAGTATGTTTCTACGTAAATAATATGGAATAGTCCATGTAATATTGAAATAACATATTTTGGGAACTAAAAGGAAAATAGCTTTGTCATCTCAAAAGATGAAGTAGACAATTGCTTATCACTGGAAGGATGCAGTTGTATGTGTCTATATATGTGTATATATTAAAATATATGTACATATGTGTGAGTGTATTTATAGACTCATTTCCACAAATCAGCTGGAGTGAATGTGATTTCATATAAGAAGAGCTGAAAATGTATGTGCTCTATGAAATATTAAAAAGTCTTTTTGGGGGAGATATTTGCTTTGAAATGTTTGCTTTTTAAACAAACGTGTCTTTTACATGTCTTGGTGGACCTCTGTGAAATAAAAAAAAATGCGTCCTTTTATATCATCATTATTTTTTTAAGCAACCAACAATCACAAGTCCCCTCTCATTCCTTCTTTTCCCTTTGACTAATCAAATACTTATTTACTTTGCTGCATTTCCCCACATTTGGCCATCTGGCCTTTCTGAATGCCTTGAGGAGAGAGTTCCAGATACCAAGATGCCTGACAAAGCTTTTTTGACTGGTAGTGTTCAGCTCGTATTTTGTGCCTAGTGTGAAGTAGGGGTCAGGTGTAAGGAGTATTTCATCAACAGCACACTGATTTCAGGCTGCATTTCAAGCCATCTGCAGCTTGGATTGATGCCAGGGCTCAAAAAGTCTTGCTGGAGCTTCAAGTGCCAAAGTGGAGACAAATATGTGCAAATAGAGAAAAAACACATTTCTAGGAATGTGGTTGGTATGCATTTAAGTCCTTGTTTGGGTTGATAAATTGTAGTATTCCCCCTCCCTCTTCAAGTTGCCAGAGCAGCATCCTTTTATTGAAAGACATGGATAGTAATGGATTGACCTTTGATTGTAGTAAAGTATTTGGATTAATATCTTCCCTTGGCTTAATGCCAGTTGTTTTGAAATGGAATATGAAAGCTTGAAATGTGTTTCTCCTGAAAGCTGGGAGACATAAACTTGCTTCTCATTGACTTGTATAATTTTTGCATGCTCACCCTCGCTAGAAGGGCACAGCCCATTTAAGTAATCCTGAATGTCCTGTTGGTTTGTCTTTCAGATTGTTATTCTGATACAATGTTTGGTTCAAAAGGAGCTAACATTTTTGTTCTTAAAATGACTTTGTCCTTCTGAGTCTGACATAGGATCGTATCTCACAGACTACACAAACAGCTTTAAGTCACTGCCGAAAATATACATGCACACACATTTTCCCAATTCAGTCCTGGAGGTACTGAGGATAAAGATCTTGCTACAACAAATAACTATTATCAATATTTATAATGTGTAGTAGTATTTTACTCATGGTCCATACTTAAGAATCAACAGTAATATATTTTCCAGTGTTCAAGAGGATCAGGCTGAATTCCCCTTTTGTACATTTTGTGACCAGCAAAGAAGGGAAGATGAGATGTGATACTTTTTTTATTCTTTGAATTGGGAGAAATGTGCTTTGATTTGCATGAAATACATGTGAGGATAGCTATCTGGAAGGAGCACCTTGAGTTCATGTTGGGTCTTGTGGTAACTGACACTGAGCAACTAGGATGAATTTTAGTTCTTACTTTCTGACACCCATGCTTCTGGAAAGGAGTTTAAGTTGATATACAGACCTGTTCAAAGACGTCTGAAGTCCGTCAAAAGAGAAGAAAAGTGTAAATTTAAAATGGTCACACAGAACTATGAATACACAGTGAGCTCTTTCTTTCATAGACTTCTAGTAGGGCAATGTTGCAGCTACAAGCTGGCTGCTCCCTTTTTGCTTCCTTCTAATGGGAGACAAAATATCTCACAGCTGTTTAGCCAATATAGGATAACTCCATCTCTAATTCTTGTTGCTGTTAACCTGTCTTTTTCCCAATCTGGGACTCAAGGCAGCTTTCAAAAGTTAAAGCAGATATAGCTAAAAATTCACATAATACAAACTTTTTTTTTTAAATTGAACTGTCACTAGAATTAAAAGCAGTTAAAAACGTGACCATTATGAAGAAAACCACACTATGGCATGTTATGACATACTCTTCCCCCAATGAACAATCAGCACTGAAGAGCTGCTGAAACAAAATGGTCTTTATTTGCCTGTGAAATGACAGTAAGGAGGGTGCCAGTCTAACCTCTGTAGGAAGAGAGTTTCAGAGCCTGGGAGCACCCATGTTCTCACCAAATATACTCATGAGGGTAGTGGGATAAAGAGAAGGGCCTCCCCAGAAGATCTCAGGACAAGGGCAGGCTCATACAGGGTGATGTGAGCCTTCAGATTAAATTTGGGCTATATAGGACTTTAGAGGTCAAAGCCAGCAGAATTAGTTGTGGCCACAAACAGACTGGCAGCCATTAGAACTGATGCAACAGGGAAATTTTGTGTTACCAGTTACCAATTTGTGAACCTTGTCAATTGCTGTGAATTGCTTTATTCCTTAGCCGTAGGAATATAAGAAGTTGCATTATACCATGTCAGGCAGAGCCTACATGTGGTCCCATCTGTTTGTGTGGCCACTTCTGTCCCTATCATTACAACACAGTTTTTTTCTTTTAATGAAAGGAAGGAGAACTGCAATCCAAAAAGGATGATTCTCCTATCAAAAAAAAGGTCTGAGGACTCCATGTGGCTTGTTTTGGCCAAGAAAAGTACTCATCCAAGAAATTTGGTTTTATTTTTGAAACCATAAATGATTTCTAGTTGTTCCCATCTTTGATGATAATTGACACTGGCAGGGAGAGGAGTAGCCCATGGTGTTTCCCACAGGAGTTTGGCTTTTGGACTGGCTCAAGTTGCCCATCCCTGGTCTATGCTGACTGGTAGCAGAATCCAGAATCATTCCAGAGCTGTGGTTTTCTATATCACTTTCTGCTTGAGATGCTGGCAGTTAAATGTGGGAACAAGGAGACAGGTGAACAAGCAGAAAAGAGAAAACTTGGCTGCAGGTGATCAAAGCTTCTGACATGCTTCAGCCAAATATACATTAAAAATAAAGTTCAGCAGTCATCCACAAGATACTTGCAGCCTTCTTTGTCTTTTCATAAGTGGCTAGGCCAATTTCTTAATTGCTGCTAATTTTTTCCTCTATGATGATACCAAAAGAGAGAGAGGGGGGAAAAATGTAGGAAAGGATTCCTGAGAATTTGCTCTGCAACTTTCATTAAGTTGTTTTGTAAGGGTTCTCAGAAACTACATCTGTGCATGATTAAATACGGTAATATCAAAAGCATGTGTGAATAAGAGCTTTGGTAATATTCCTGGCCAGTACCAAGAGGATACAGATGAGGTTATTTAATCCTATATTGTTACAATTCTTATTGTATTCTTATATACTGAGAGAGGTTTTCCATACTCTTACACAACTATTGCTTGTGGAAATTGAAATATATACAGTTTTGTTTATATTTCAGCTTAGGTGTTTGGGCATTTTCATTCAAACCGGGAAGCAGATTAATTGGCTGACTTAATTGGCATAAGTCTTCGGGCCTACCCGCACTACACTGTTATAGTGCTATTATTCCACTTTCAACATCCTATGGAATCCCGGGGTTTGAAGTTTAGGGAAGGGCATTTAGAATTATCAGCCAGAGAGCTTGTTGACCTCAGTAAACTACAAACCCCAGAATTCCGCAGGATGTTGAAAATGGAATAATAGCACTATAACAGTGTAGTGTGGAAAGGCCCTTCAACTCTGGATGGTCAGAGAAGAGTAATCTGTGAGACCTGTATACACAGTGACTCATGCATATTACTGAACTATACACATGCAGGCCTGGCTCTACCAGTAAACAGACTGAGGTGATCACAACAGGCAAGGGTAGTAGTTTGTAGTAGTAGCAGTCACCAGCTATTCCATTGTGACACATTTTTGTCCTAGACTCCCAGAACTAAGCTTTCATACTTGAGGAGAGTGCCATTGCTAGTGTTGAAATATTTGCATTGCCTGTGAATCCGGCTGGTTTCTGTACATAGCACTAACAGGACCCAATCTTCTTCTTCACTGAGCACAGCAAAATGTTTTGGGCTGGCCATGTATACATGATGTTGCTACTTTTTGGCTCAAAGAAAAAAATGTTGCTGCTGTATTAGGGAATTATGATGTTTTGAAGGGAAAAAGTTTCTGGAACCAGTCCAGTCCTCTGTACTCTATAAGCAGGAGGTTTGGCTGTCAAAGTGAACAATGCAAACTGTCTGTTTTAAGGTGCACATACAAAGTACAAATACTGTGTTTTTGTGTTTCCATTCCAGCTGGAGGGTGTGATATACATAACCTAATCCCCTCTCTGCTCGGCCAGTATGTATCACTCTCCTATGCATAGAGATTAGCAGTGGGAATCACGCATCCCTCCATACGTTGTTGAACTGTGAATCCCAGCAGCACAGCTAGTGGTGAGGGATGTTGGGAGTTGAAGTCCAGCAACGTCTATACAAGTGTATGACTCTCACCTTTGAGATGTACTGTGCCTATTCAGAAGCCCAACCATGACATGGAAACCTTTTTCTTTAGATTTTTCTTTAGGCACACATGTTGGATTAGGAAAATGAGTGGATTTGTAATTGTGTGGTGAGGTTTAATTCTACTCTAAATAAAGTAGATGAAATCCTCCCAAGTTTCTTTTAAAAAACTCAGTTTCCAGAATTTTTTTTTCATAGACCACATATGGGGTCTGAAAATAATACTAGTATTAGTAGTAATAATAATAATAAATAATAATAGTAATTTTTTAATAATCTGATTCCCTCTGGGCCCTTTCCGTAAGACAAGCATAGAAATTAAGATGCATGTGACAGGCTTGACTAGGTGTAGGTGTTGTCTCTGAGTGAGTGAGTATGAGTAACAGACAGGGCTTTTTCTGTGGTGGTGCCATAATTCTGGATTACTTGTGTGGTCTTCATTCAGGAAGTTTCTTCATACCACTTTATTTAGCAATCAAAATTGATTTTATTTCAGTGTGCTTTTAACCTGCAACAGCAGGCAATACTTCTGACCAATTTTGTAGTGTAACATGAACCCTTTTGTTGCCAGGTTTGTTTGCTTAAAATCCCCCTCCCCCCTCCATTGCTTTCAGAAGTTGGTTATGCACATACTCTTTATAGATATGTTGAGTCTTTCTCTGGCTGCATTTAGCAGAAGAGTGAAATATAAACAAGTAACTATGAAAGAGTGAGTTCCAAATAAATAAATATTGGGCCGTATTAGACAACATGTTCTGCTAAGAGGGTATGCTGTGTTAATACTAATCCTTTCCCCATACTGAATGTATAAAAGTGAATTATGCTATTAGCTTGTATTTGTCTAGCATTCACTCTTGCTCTTTTAACTCTCACTGTCTCAGCTGAGTAACTTGTTGGAAATGCAAAGTGAACATTCAACCTTCACATAGCTCTTGACACAAACAGATACTGAGCAAAAAGTCAGGTGGGCTAAAGGCTTAGAAATAAAGAGACGAACTCTGGTAAGCAGCAAATTACTTTGATGGCTAGGTTAAAAGATAATGTAATTAGGAGAAATGTTCTCTTGTCTTAGTACTGCTAGGCAATATTGTTAGACGTTTCTCTGTCTTTTGTCTTGCTTGATTTTTCACAGAGTTCACAGAGTGATGTGCGTAGTGTGTGAAACAATAAAAAATAGCAAGGCTGCAATCCTGTGCCCAAGTACTGAAAGTAAAGCCCCCTGAACTCATTGGGCGGTCACTTCTGAATAGACTTGCCTCAACTGGCATTGCAAAGTTTTAGATATGCAACTGAGAAAATTGTTAATATGTAAAGCATGTTGCATGTACTTCACATATTGGAGGAGCCTGGTCTAAGTTTTGGAGCTCTCCCTTGCTGGGAAGAAGGGCTGTCTGACCATCAGACACTGAGATGGACACCTCCAGAAGCAGGTGGTATGAGAGGACAGAGCAGGGATAAGTTGTTGAAGGGGCAGAACTTATATGCCATGCAACCTGCCCTGTGCTGCTTAGACAGGCTTTCTGCCTTCAGCTTGTAATATTGGTACTGTTGGATTAAGATCAGAGCTCGGAAAGTTACTTTTGCAAAGTTATCATTTGCTGTTATAGCTCCAAGCTGTAGCTAGTTAGTATTGTAGTTGCAATTTTTAAGTAGCAACTCTTTAAGTCTCTTTTTTCTTGAAAGCAGCTAAAATAGATACTTTTACATACTATAAAAACATCTGAGTGCCACAGTCCCTGAAAACCAGAACTTGCTAAGGAAAATAATAATGCTACAAGCTAAGGGCCAGTAGGACAAAACAAGGTCTCTTCGTGTCCACCTTATTGTTTCAGCATCCACAACAGTGCATGAGGCAGCAGTGCGAGGGATATCATGAGCCAGAATCCGTACCATGCAATATTTTCCCTCTATCTTTTATTGAATTTAGAGTCATGTCATAATAAAGGTAGTTTAAATTTTAGGATTACAGCTCAGAAGAAGTTGCAATTATAGTATAATTTATCTACGCTTGTTACTGAAAGAGGTATACATCACAAATAACTAGCCTGCCAGACGGTCCATGGATTAACAAATGCCCCTGTCTTTTTTACTTCAGGTAGTAAAATATCCTGAGCCAATCACACTGAGAAATATTTTCTTGCTAGTATCTTCTGTTCTACTGCTTTCCTGTCATTCTCAAGCATTTTTAAGGAGCTCTTAGGCTACTTAGTCACCTGTTAATGGGATTTTTTTTTAAACTGGAAAATTATTTAAGTTAGTTTTGTCTGATTAACATTACATTAGTTGTACTATCAAATTGTCCTTTCCTAAATGTTTTTTGTTTTGGAAAGAAGTGTCAGAGAGTAAACAAGAAGGTTGAAAATCTGTTGGCAACTTGCAGTTACATTAGTGCAGACCTGCACTGCCCAAATTGTGACCCATCAAGCTGAGCTCTGTTCAGGGACCATATTCCCAGCAGGTACTTAATAAAACTCTTACATTTTGCAGCTTCTCTGGACCTGCAGGATAAGAGGAGATTGAGGTGGGCTGTAATTGATCTGCTAAACCACATATTATGCAAGTTTTCAATTGCTGCGTTGTAATCTGCTACTCATCCCGCAATTTTTCAAAGAAATGCAGTTGTTGTTGTTGTTGTTGTTCCATTCTGTCTGTACGGTACAATCATTTATGCCAGTTATAAAATTCTTTCACATGATGAACAGTTTCTTGGATAATGTGTCTCTCCTGAAAGAAAGCTGGATCAAGCATGCCATGACTGCATAGACATGAAATTTGAATGCAGTAATTTAATTTAATTTTAAATAAAATTCTACTGCTAAGATTCTGTTAGGTGAGAATTGCTTAAACACTGCATCTGTTGAACAACCACCTTCATATTGGGTATGAAGCATACAGCTATGCTCCACAGAAGCATTCAATTTCAATACTTGTTCTCTTGTACTACTGCCCCATTTTTGGAGGAATGATAAGACTGTCTATGACATATTTTATCTGTGTTACTGTAGGGTGAATGCTGATTTTTTTTTATGTTGCCACATTGGGGAATGACGTTATTCCAGCTTGATTAAAATTTATATAAGAAAACTGTTGTTGAACCTTTCTTTCCATTGGATACAAACCAAACATTTCTTTGTTCATAGATCATTCTTTTTTGTGTTGGCATCTTTAGAATAAATCATTGTGAACCCAAAATGTATATATAATTGAATCCATCGTTTCAGTGTGTTTTGCAAAGTTTTTTTTATGGGTTACCTAAATGGCATTGGTGAAATATTTAGTAGGCATTTGATTAAACAAAACAGAGATGCAGAACAGTTCCTTAAAAAGGTGAAATGAAGTAACCTTGCTGGCATTAAAGTGAAGAGTTGGGACTCAGCACCTCTTTCATTATAAACTGAAACTGCATGATCTTTCTTGAGTGCCAGAGATGTTCATGTTTTGGGACACTCATTGGTTTAACAGTCTTTACATCCCTTAAGCACTAATGTACTAGTGGAGCATATTTTAGAACAGGAATTATAACCACCAAAATGTGAAATTATTAGTGTGGCTAGAAATTAGTGTGTGACTGGAAAATTTCACCACTTTTTTCTTGTTGTGGTTATTGAGTACATACATGAAGTTGGTCACAGTGTGATGATCAGAGCCAAAGAGAAGCTTCTACCTGCACCACATGTGAATAACAGGGAAAAGTCACCACACTGTGACATTTTCTTGCAGGAGATCAGGAAAGTTGGCATGACATTTGCTTTTACTGCAAATACATTTGTAGGTACCCCATATTCTTGACTGTGTTATTCTTTGAGCTTTTATGCCATGGTTGCAGGATCCAAAATACTATTTCACAATTCATATTTTATTTATCGTTTACATTGAGGTACTTGTTTAGCAGTGAGACTGAAAGCCAAATGTGTATAATCTCCATTTTGTTAAATACAGCTAAGCTTTATGTCTACTTTATATAAAAAGCCAAGTACATAAAGCTTATTAAAATTTTTATTTCAATTCACTTCATTTATATGTCAATTTTCTCTTAAAACAGGACCTAAGACTACCCCCCCAAAAAAATAAACAAAAAACTAGCAATAAAATCATAAACACTATTTAAAATCATCACATTAAAACTGTATAAAGTCATTAAACAGCGTACAAAAGTTAAAATTACACTCCCTATAAGTATGCTCTCTACACATTAAAAGCCAGCTTGAACAAAAAGGTCTTTGCCTGCCAGTGGAAACAGAGCAGAGAGGGGACTAACCTAGCCTGTCATGGAAAGAAATTCCAGAGGATGGGAGCAACTACTGAGAAGGCTCTTTCCTGTGTCCTCAGGAACCTGTGATGGTGATAGGACTGAGACCAGGATCTTAAGACTCTGGCAGATTTGTTTAGAGGGATATAAGAATCTTCTCACAAATTTTTTATCCACAAGTTGCTTGGTCATTGCATGTGAAATAATGAAGATTTTGTTGTAATATTGTTATATTTTGTTCATTTATGGTTTAATGTGTTACTTATCTTAAACCTCAGGTTCAAGTCAGACAGTTAAGTTAAGGTTCCAGTCTCTAGGATTTCTTGATGGATTCACTTGGATAATTTATCGTGTTAAAGAACTGTATTTTCTTTTTGATTTTTGTTCCATATATGTATATATATATAGATAGATAGATAGATACACACACACACACGCACGCACACATACATACATACACATACACACACGCGCACGCGCACACACACACACTGTTAAGCTAAATAAACTGTCAAGTACATGCCAAAGATTTCTGCCCTGAACTTTGTTAGTAAAAATATAAAGTGGGACTCCCTTACGTGATGCCTGCAGATAGGTGAGATATGATTTACATATGTTGTCAAACATCAGAGTATGATCAAGATGGCAAGCAGAGAAGCTAGGAGAAGCTGCAACAGTTTGCTTTTACCCAGTGATGTATTTAAGTCTTTTACTCCAAGTCTCAAGTCTAGGAGTCAACTTTATACCCCAACCTATGTTCCAGAATTTCTGAACAGTCAAATAAAGTCAGTTTTAACAATTTAAGCAGAGTTTGTGCTCCACATTTCTGATTTTGCCATCTGTGGCTTTGGAAGTGAGAAATAAGATCCTTCTTATTCCCCGTTACTGAAGCTTCAGAAGCTTTAGAAAGAAGGCTCTTTCCTCCTCAAGCCCACTGCGTAATATATTTGCTGTTCCCCTCTGAGAAATGCATCCTGCACTCTGGGGGCAAGTCTTGTCTTCAGTTCTTAGTTTTAGAAAGCTCCTCCAATATGCAGCAGGGACGGGCTGCTGAGCAGACCTCAAGCCCATTGCCTAACCAGTTTACTGTTCACTTATGAGAAATGCACCCACACTTTGGGCTTGAGTCATGTGACCAGTAGGCAAAAAGAGATGGAAGTGTTGTTCAAAGTTGTAAGGTTTTTGGATGAATATGTTATGTTACTGAACCAAGGGCAGCAAGTCAGTCACTAAAAATATACAAGTCCTGAGTCCTAAATGATGAGTCTAGTCAGTGCATCATTTATGTCTGAATCGAGTCTGAGGCCCTTTTCGCACGCCATTTCTAAAGCAAAAGGGCCCCTTGAGCGTCGCGTAAATGGGAGAAGCAGTCCGTACGATGCACTCCCATTTACGCGACGCTCAAGAGCAGGACGCAAAGCAGACATGCACCTTTTTATTTTTGGCTCTAAGCCAAAAATGGTGCACAGTCGCGCAATGCTCCCGGGGCCCGCGTACACTTACCTGCTGTGCGGTGCATCGGGAGCCGGGCCGGTCGCACTTCCTGCCTCAGCGCTAGCCTGCAATTCCCAGGTTGTGCTGCGGTAGGAAGGGACGGGGTGTTTGCGCGATGTTTGCGCAACTAGGAAACCGATGCAGAACTCGAGCAGCAGGGGAGCAGCAGCGTTTCTGCTGAGGCTTTTCGCGCGACTGCCACTCCCCACCTCCGCGAAAGGGTAAGGTGCGGAAAGGCTATAAGTTGAGTCACTGATGCAACTTAAGCCCGACTTGAGTCCAAGTCAGTTGACTGGAGTCTACATCACTACCTTTGCCTGAGCCTATAGGAAAGATTCTGCTCCTCCTCCCCTGTTTCCTCGCTGAATTAATTGAGTGCAAACTACATCAGCTCTTTGAACTCAATTTGCAGCAAGTAAGCTGAAGACAAAGGGAGGATGTAGGAGGAGACAGAAAGTTAGACATGAAGAAGCCTCCAAAAAGCTGAATGACAGGGGATTAATTTGGACTGTACCTTCCAGACTGGGACAATTGGAGGATAAACTTTGCGTGCCTGCTTGCTTTAGGGCTCAGCTCAACTATATATCTCTAATAGGTCTGTATCCTGTAGAAATGTACAGACATCTGGAGGGAGTGTGGGCCAAATAATATTGATTGACTGCCTCCCCCAGTGTGGGAAGGACCCCTCTAACACTTTGGGGGCACCTCTCTTGAGGCCATGAAACCAAACAGTGAGTTTACCCAGATAACTTCTTCCATTTCTCTTACAGTGGCTTTTATCTCAAGAGTGAGTGGTAAATAATCCATTTTGTCTCTGATTTGATTTCAATTTCTTTTAAAAAAAACCCTGGGAGGTATGGGGCTACATTGTTTGTTCTTTCTTTGTTTTTGTTTTAAGTCATGTGTAGAAGAATCTAAAGCATATTTACTCAGAAATAAATCCTGCTAAGTTCAGTGAGCTCTAGCAAGTGTGTTAATTCCCTTAGGGGACCCTGCTGAAAGGTAAAGTGTTGAAATCAGCCTTCAGTTCTTTCTATAGGACAAGCTTAGGCCATTTCTGCACTATAGTGCTATTATTCCACTTTCAACATCCTATGGAATTGTGACATTTGCAGTTTAGGGAGGGGTATTTAGAGGGCCTCAGTAAACTACAAAGCCTCAAATTCCACAGGATGTTGAAAGTGTAATAATAACACTGTAAAAGTGCAGTGCAGAAATGGCCTTATTTTTCCATGTGTGATTTATAGGGATTTGAGATCTCCTCTTATTTGCTATCTGCTGTCCTTGATTTCAGTTTACATTCTAGGAAGTACTTTCTTCTCTTTGAACTCAATTGCAGCAAGTAAGCTGAAGACAAAGGGAGAATGTAGGAGGATACAGAAAGTGTCTTTGAGTCCCAATCGAGTCCAATGGGATTACTCCCAAGTTAAGTTATAACAGGAGTGGTAGTTGTGTGGGTGTCCAAATGTTCTGGGATTGGAAGTCCCAGCAGTCCTAGCCAGAAGAGGTAGTGGTGAGGAAAGTTGGGAACTGCAGTCCAACAGTTTCTAGTGGGTAGGGTTTCCAGATCTGAGGGTGTGTCGCTGAGTTTCAGGGACTCCAGTCACATCTCTGGACCTCAGGACAAGAAGAGGAATCTTAGAGTGACAGCACTGCCCTAAAGCTTTTTCTATTTTTTTTTTTAAATTATGTGCTGCTGATCCATACTGCTGCAAGTTGCTTCAGAGTGGCTGCTGTAGACTCTCCAGAAACCTCTTCTCTTTCCCGCCCTCCTTTGGCTCATTTGTTAGATGTTCTGTTCTTTATCTGAATGATCTGCTCTAAGCATCTGCGACTGATGCTTAATGTATCTGCCTAATGACATCATCAGGCCCTGTTGCTGTGAAAGGGCCAGGCACCATCCCTGCGTTTCAGGTTCTGATGCTGAAATCTCATGGCCTATGATGCTCTTGACCTGACAACCTTAGCCATGAATAACATGATTCTTTCGCTACAGGATTGCAGCTTAGATCTGTTTCAAATCTGCCCTTCTTCATTTTGAACATGCCTCACTTTTAATTTGGAGAAAAAAATGCTTATGGAAGGGTTCTGCTGCTTGGGACCTTCCAAATAGAAAGATGCTGTTATAAAAGGAAACAATGAAAGTAAGCACAGTTTTATGATGGGCAGCTGCTTTGTTGCCAGTGAAGGAGTACAGGTGACCTTTTACCTACTTCTTTTGACTCTTGATAGAAAATGCCTTGAGATTTTGCTATGTTCTGGTGATCTCTCTTGTTCTATCTTTTAACAAATAATGAAACATTTAAAATTATATAGGGGAGGGAGAGCCCATCTAATCTATCCACAATTCAAGAGCACGATTTCATATTTAATGAAGACTAATGCACACATTAAACTACAAATATTAATGTTAGGGAGGATGTCTTAGGGAATTCCACATGCGGGAATATATTAGTATGCATTTTTTATAAACATGTTGGATTTTTTAAATGAGTAATCCAGAAGAGTGGAGGGTGGGGTGAGAAAAATAATCCGTTAAGAGGGAACTATTTGAAACATTTAGATTCTTATTAATTCCAGAATTTTCTTTTCCTGCTGTTCAGCCCCATATCTGTCTGTCTGTCTTTTCATGATCTTCTTTCTTTCTGTCTGTCTGTCTGTTTGAGAAATGGGCAACGTAGTTATTATGGCAATTTATGTATAACTACTGTGTTTTTTTACCAGGACTGCCTGAGACATTTTGTGGCTTGAGGCAGAAAACTAAATGGTGCATATCTTCCTATAGTCATGGTACATTTTGCCCAAAGCCAAGCAACATTTTTTTGGATCTATATGAGCATGTCCTCTGTTCCTTCATCTAAGAAATTTCTGAAGAAGTTGAAAACAGAGGGCTGAGAACAGAAGCCCATGGCATTCTACTTTTCATTTCTCTCAGGGATGACAAACAACCACTGATGAACTCATTTTGGGCTTAGTCCATAAAGCAGCTACAAATACACAGAACAGTAGCATTTTACCAGTTTGTGTGCATGGGAGATCTTGTCAAAAGAAATAGGGAAACCACAGTACAACACATTCACAGCATTCCATCAAAAAGTGTGTGTGTGAGGTGGGGAGAAAGATGTAAGTTTAGCCTGGTATGATTTCTTTTTGAAAAACCCATGATGGCTCTGAGTCACCACAGGATTCTTTTCTAACTGCTTCCAGGCCAACTGTTTAATGGTCTGTTCTAGAAGATTTCCTGGTATTGACATAAAATTTACTGGTCAATACTTGCCCCTTATTTGAAGACAATATTTGCTGTCCTCTAAACTTCTGAGATCTTGTCTGTTCTCCAAGAATTTTCAAAGATTGTTGGTAGAGGCTATGAAACAAAATCTACTAATTCCTTTAATACCCTTGGGCTTATCTGGCCCTAAAGAGCTGAATTCATTTAAAGAAGCTAGGTGTTCCTTTACCAATTCTTCACCTATTTTGACCTGCAGCCCCATCACTACTTCATTATTGTGTTTTTCACCTGGTTGAGTACTGTTTCTCTTTTGGGAAGAGTCAGAGGCAAAACAATTGTTGAGCAATTTTGCTTTCTCTGTATCTCCCATTAGCAATTCTCCATCTTTTCCGTGCAGCACACCAACTGCTTTCTTGTTTTTCCTCTTGCTCAGAACATAGCCAACCCACTTCCCCTTTAAGCAGTTTTAAAAGGTCTTGTATGCCTGAGTACATTCTGAAACATAGCCCCTCTGACCTTCTTTTTACAAGTACTGACCTCCTGTCTGTATTTTTCCTTCATGATTGCCCCTTCTTCCATTTCTTCTACATGTTCCTTTTGACTCTCAGCTCATCCCAAAGCTCCTTGTGCATCCATCTGGGTTTCTTTAGGTGCATCCCATTTTCTTTTCTCACTGGAATTGCTTTTCCATTGTGTTTTCAGTATCTCACTTTTAAGAATTCTCGTTTTCCTTTTGAATTTCTGACCATCAGATATCCCCTAGTACTGTATTTCCTTAAGTTTATTAAAATTGGCTTTCTTGGATAAAGAGAGTATTTATGATGAACTAATTTTTCCCCTTCTTCTGTATAATAAGTCTCGAGAAGACAGAGTCACTTCCACATTGTTGTCAAGTTCATATCTGTTGCTGAGAATCAGGTCCAGAATAATCAGTTCTCCTGTTGCTTTTTCTGCCTTCTAAAAAATAGAATTTTGAGCAAATCAAGTGAGCAATTTCTTGGCAAAGCTTGGCTTCTGATAGTTATAAAGATACTTGAAGTTTTTCATCACTGTTACGTCTCTCTTTTTTTTGACAATTTGATAATCTGTTCCAGAAAAGCATCACCCATGTTTTCAGCTTGGCTTGTAGTTCTATAGCAGACTCCTACAGTAACTTCACTGTTATTTGCTCTTCTATAATTTCTATTGAATACTCTCAAGCTGCCCCTCATCCTCCAAGTTATGATCTCTTTGCATATGTACACATCCTTTTATATATAATGCCATTTTTCCTCCCTTCCTGTTTGTTCTAATCTTTTTGAACCAGTTATTTCCCATGGTTTCTAATCATGTGTCTCATCCCACCAAGTTTTAGTAATGCTTGTTAAGGAAAGAAAAAACAAAATGTCTTTGTAGCCAGGCATTTCACAAATGTTCACTTTCGGCACCAGACTGTTTTAAAATGATTTGTGGCATGAAAACAGTCAGGAGTCAGCACGGTGAAGTGGTCTCAGTTTGGGTAGCTTGGGCTAGTTCTGTTCCCCATTCAGCCATGGAAATGCAGTGACTAACTGTGGACAAGTCACGTTTTCTCAGCCTAAGAGGAAGGCAGTGGAAAACCTCCACCAAATAAACTTGCCAGGAAAACCCTAGCATAAGGTTGTCATAAGCCAATGTTAGTTTGAAGATACATACCAATAACAATTAACATCTGCAACACACCAGATTGGAAAAACTGATCCAGGCTCTTTCATTTGTATGAAATAAATGACTGAATATTTGGGGCTTTTATAGGATGGGATTCAATTTTATTTATTTATCTATCTATCTATCTATCTATCTATCTATCTATCTATCTATCTATCTATCTATTTTTGGTGAATTCTTTGAAAAAGAGTATATGGTTTCTGTCATGATGCCTCTTTCTCTCAGGGAGTCACTTTTAGAGGACTGTAGTATATGCCTCTTTGGGTTCTGTTGCATGAAGTCTTTTGTCTTTTTGCCTAGAATTCTCTTCAAAGAGGCTACCATGACTATCCTGATTCAGGTTGTAATTTTGGTTGTAATTACATAGTAGGAACATCATGGCAGTTCCTTTGAAGAGAATCCTTGATGAAAAAGAAAGCGTATTCATGTAACAGACCTGCACAGTACAATCTAAAATGACTCCTGAAGAGAGGGAGGTATCATGAGGGAAAGTGTGTATAAACTTCCTCTGAATAAATATTGCCAAGAAGACCCTACCAAAGACTTACCATTAGTTAGAATCAGCTTGAAGGTGTATAACAACAATGACAACAGACACACAATTTTTCCTCTTGTGGAAATTATATTAAAATTGGTTTCCAAAGAGATACACCAATTATTTCGTTATTACAGTAGTATTGTGTCCTCATTTGGAGTGGATTTGTAGAATCATTTATGGCACAGAGATCTCCTATTGTACGGGGTGGGGGGGACAATGATGACAATGATGATGACTACACCACTTCAAGGCTTTCCTACGTTTTTATCTCTAAGTTGGCCTTGAACTGGACAGCCCTTCATATAGACACCTTCCAAGAGAGGCTTGTCCTTGGGGAGTCTTTCTCATCCAGGGTTAATCAAGAATCCACTCGCTCCATCTACAAGAGATGAGGTAGATAACATCTTTCTATATCATTGAAGCTTGCCTCCTTTAAAGTGCTGCAGAGTCAGTGTAGGAAAGATGACCCAAATCAATATCCTTTAGGGAAGGTGATTTATAGTTCCCTTGGCAACAGAAGGAACAGGTCAGGTTCCTCATGTTGCTGTAGTTGCCTCTCTGGAAGGTTGAAAACTGCAAAAATCAGAGCTCTACCACTACCGCTACCATTACCACCACTACTTCCTTCTGCACCTCTTTTGGCCGTGGAAGAATAGATCAGTCTTCATTTACTTGTAGGGATTGCCTTTGTTGAGGTAATTGCTGTAGCTGTAGTCCCAGTAGGACTTAGGAGGATCTGTAATTTTCCCTTCCTTTAACATCCAGATTTTGAAACCTCAGATGTGCTATGTCCAAATTTTTGGTATTTTTTCTCTTAGCAAAACCAAAATTTGAATGCATTTCTTCTGTTAAAGAGTGGCAACCATAACTCACCATCCAAAAGTTCAAAAGGATACATTCAGACCTCTAAAGGTTATATACTGAACCCTATGCCTGGGTTTCTTCCACATTTGATTTTTTAAAAACTCTCAGGTTTCCCTCAGAATATGATAAAATATGAAAAAATAACTGAAATGATATTCTAACACATCTTTTATCCTGAGCATATGGTGAACACTTCTCTTTGTGGCTGAAATTTGCCTCTCTTTAAGTAGCTGGTGTAGGTAAAATAAGGCCTCTCTTTACTATTGCACAGAATGAAGCAGCTTCCTGAGGCAACAGATGCTCCTGAACGGGGAGGGCAGCAATAGTTTCCTGGTTGTTCCTCCTAAACTGCCTAACTGTTCTTTTCTGCTAGAGGGCTGAACTGCTGCACCATACATCCTGACCCAAAACTATCTTGAATCCTCAGATATGGTAGAGAACACTTTTCTATTAGACATTTCAACCAACGTTCCACTCTTCTTCTATCTGTGGAAATGTGCCCATATGTACAGGGACAATGTTAAATGGAAAAATATATTGGGCTGTTACTGGCTACAGTCTTACACAGGTTTGGGAGAATATCCGAGTGGTCCTATTGGGGCTTACTGCTAAATAGACACATACAGAATTACAGGGTAAAAGAATTAGGCCATGTGTAAAGAAGGGTTCTGTACCTTCCTCCTTCTCTTGACAAGTGTTATGGAAAATAGATGTAGAAAGACCCTTAATTCATAGCCAAATATAATCCCTCCATCAAGAATTCTCGCTCATTTGCAGAAATGTTGAGACAGTCCCAAACCGATATGTCAGATTTTCAAAAACTATGCCTTTAGATTACATTATAAAATAGTGCTAGTGAAAGTGGTGGTCCATGAAATAGTGCCAGTTCATGAGCCCTTGGCTGCCAGTCCATGGTGAGTTCCCAGGGAAGACAGATTAGGGAAAGAACAATGCTATTCCTTCACATCAGAAACACTGAGAAGCACTGCTATAAAATATGAGCCTCACCAATGTTCGATGAAACTGTAGTGTATATTAAGGAAACTCGTTTTACTCAACGAGATAAAGAAAATGGAGGTAGCTATAGTGCCTGATAGAATCAGAGCTTGTACTGACAGAATCAGAGCTCTTCAGGAGTTTGTAGCTTAGCTATTCTTGGCTCCCATTCCCATGCTCCATCTTACTACTGTGACTGAGTGTGCAGTAGGCCCTAGTTAGAAGAACAAATGCCTTTGACTTCACAAACATAGAAACATTTCATATGGGGGTTATTTTTTTATTAACAGAAGAGGTTTGCTTCAAGATAATTGCCAGTGTCTCTGATACCTTGTTACTTGGAAGGATAACACAGGATAGGAAAATATTATTTACTGAGAGGTGCTAAATAAGCAACAGTAGATACATAAAAAATATTAGAGCAGCTGCTTCTGGATATCACATGCTGGGCATCTTGCTAGGATTCCCCCCCCACACCAGATTTTTTTTCCTCTACTCTTTTACTTCGTATTTGCAGCATGTATTTTACAATGGCTTTGAATGAAATATTGCTGGGAGCAGATTCAATAAGTGTTGTATGAAAACAAACTCACTTAATGGAATATGCGTAACTTACATCATATGAGGCAGATCTAGATTATTTCTAAGTCAATAATGATAGCTGTTATATTTTAACAGCTTCACGTTTAGCACATGGGAAATAACTGACCTGCTCAAACTTATCAGAGGTTAAAAAGTGGTGGTATAATACATTTTGAAATGTAAATGTCCAACTAAGGATTGAATGTTCAAAATATGACTTTGAATAGTCACACCAAGTGATGCATGAATGTCTGGAGTGTAGATACATTTTTTGATTATAGCAAATCAATAACCAAATTTTGGGGGTATCACTCAAACCACTCACTTGGACATCAGAAGTTAATTTTTAGACACTTTTTTGGTAATATGAGATTAGAACAAACAATGAAATAATTTTATTCTTGCATCCATAGATTAGATTAGATTAGATTAGATTAGATTAGATCAGATCCTGAATTTATTTCCATTTTAGTTCTGAATAATTCTCATCCCCCCCTTTTTTATCCTCCTTTTTGAAGAGGGATAGTGTTTCTTTACCCCTTGTGGTTCCCATGGGAATGGGATAAGGAATCTACCTTGGATTTTAGTTCAGCTTTTAAAGGAGTTATCCAAAGTACTGAATAGAGGGAGATAACATTCAGCGTCTGGAGTAGCTCCTTTACAATTTGAACTAAAACCCAGAGAAGATTTACACTCACACTGATATGGAAGCTGCCTCTGCACATTTAGACAGGTAGTCAAAGAGAGCAGATCCTATCTCAAAAGTTAGTGGTACATTTTGACTAAATAATTGGATCAAGTACTGGGTTTTAATACTTGCAGCCAGTGCTTGGCCACAGAGATAGGTCAGGCATTCTGCTGATTTGCTACCCACCACATTGACCATCAGTGCCCTCAACTGATAAGAGAATTTCTATGTATGCATATAGAGAAGGCCTGTATCTTCTCATCTATTCATTGCCTTCGCATGCTGGTTGAGTGTTCAAATGGAGACAGTGGAGGAGTACTTATAGTATATGTGGCAGTGATTGCGCCAGACCATACATCCTTGCAACTATCTTGTACATTCTTTCAACACATGCAACAGGTGTGTCTAACACCTGCTCCTCCAGTGTAGTTTCAGTGTAAGAAGTAGCAGCATTAACCTTAAACCAATTTCTTAATGACAAACTAGATTTAGTCCATTTCTGCACTACACTGTTACAGTGCTATTATTCCACTTTCAACATCGTATGGAATCCTAGGCTTTGCAGTTGAGGGAGGGGCATTTAGAATTCTCAGACAGAGAGCTCTGTGGCCTCAGTAAACCGCAAACCCCAGAATTACACGGGATGTTGAAAGTGGAATAATAGCACTATAACATTGTAGGGTGCAAATGGCCTTGGGCTGACTGTGTTTATTTACTGTCCAGTCTAACCTAGCCAGAAGGGATTGGTGCTGTTTGGATCTTTGATTAGGTAAACTCAGTCTATCTGTTCACAAACACACTGATAAATTATTGTGTCTCCAATTTTTAGTGAATATTTCTTTTTACGCATTAGGTCAGAAATATCTTTATATTGGTATTATTATTTTAGTTACTATTCCTCAGGAGCTCCTCATATCCTTCCTCAGTTGGCTTTCTTCAGGTTAATTTCTTCACAGCAGACTTAGTTGTAGTCCACACCCTCTTTTATCTAGCTCTACCTGTACACACATTCAGAAATATATTTATTCAGAATTATGTTCCAGTTCATTAGGTATGACTTGCTACCTGGTAAGTTCGTTTACAGCAGTTACCAGAGTTTCTCTCTGCTTTGCAGCTGTGTATTTAATAGGTTACTACCTTGGCTGTCCCATTTCTGTGCTGGTTTTGCTGATTGTCTAAGTGTTTACTTAACCAATGAGTTCATTCCCTCTACTTGAGACTCTGGATGACATTCCTTCTGTAGCCAAAAATGGCATCAGCCATGCTCAAGAGGGAAGTGTTAGCAGATGATCTGTGGATAACACTAAGGAGAAGTACATTTTAAAGGAGAACAATAACACATTAGGGATGGTATCTCTCTCTTAATACTTCAGTGAGGACAGTGTGTGCTTACTGGCCAAGGAACACTGATACTCAGCAGGAGAAGTGAACTGGAAAACAGAGGAGAAAGAATGGGTTCTGGAATGGAGTGCCCAGAATCCTGAGCAGGAGTGCTTCTGACTGCCACATTATTTGAGTAGAAAGGGAAACTCAGCTCTGGTCATTAGATTTGATGAGAATGCAGTGCACATATTTATCAATATAAAAATGTATATCCTTATATAATGATGTACAGATATAGAAGGGTCTTTTAACTGTATATGCGTGCCGTACTTTTGTTCTTATTGTTATGTTTTAAGTATCTTTATAGTGTTTTAACTTACTTGTGTTTTAAAAGGATAGCTATTTTTTTTAAAAAAATATTTTTAGCTTTAGTTTGTTTTAATCTATTACATGAGCTGCCAGTGGTACTGTGTTGGGAAAAAGATGGGGTATAAATAAAACGGAATAGAATAATAAAATATTCTGATATGCTTTGTCCTTGCTCAGTAAGTGAGACAAATTAAATTTTCTTCACATGTGAGCCACTGTAAGATGGTGAGATTCAGAGGGTGGAGGCAGAAGAGAAGGTTGTTGTTGTTGTTTTCATCTTGTAGAAATTGTGCATTTTGTGAGTGGTTTTTGCACATTTTTTTGTAAAATAGTATCAGAAAATGTAATGTGTTGGCTTGAAGTAAAAGTAGTACTGGGTGCGTTCTTTGTAGTAGTAGGTTCTTGTGTACTGGGTAGGTTCATGTGATTGATCAGCCTGTCCTGTGGTGCTTACTGTTGTGTGTGCTTAGCTTCAGAGAAGGGAGGGGAAAAAAGTGCTAGTTCTGCAAGGACACTGGAGTTTTATGCAAATTATATTTTGCCACAAATTGCAGACACTGAGACTTTGAAACAGGCATCTTTTTCTTAGAGTGGAGATGAGATCTCTTGAGAAAGTTGGAGAGTCCTTGACCTGATGTCTCTCCATGTTGAGAAGGACAGTCTTGACTAGTATTGTGCCAGTGGCATGTATATTTTCTGAGAAGGCATAGTTTAAAATCAGCATTTCAACATGAACTTTCATTTCATTTTGGAATAAAATTTAAATTACTGGCAACAGAGTCATTCCTAAAGGTGACGATGAAACTTCCTGATTTTAGTCCTTAGTATTTCAGTATAGCCTTCTACTGAGATTTGTCCTGATTCTGGTTTCCCTGCTTAGCAATTGCTGCAGGCTTACATCTCAACCATTTAATCAGTAGTCTCCTTTGCTTTGCTTCTGCTATGCCCAATTAGTCTCAACTCGAATGGCCGGGTGAGTGACCCACAAATGCTCAGAAGCAGCACCCCACTGTAATTAGGGATATGCTTTTCTGTGAGAATTTGCTTTGAACACAAAAGTACAGTTGAGAGGCTAGAGATTGCCAGCGACCTCTGTAGACAGGTTGATTTGTGAGGTGCAAATGCCTGTAGTTGGTGGAAGGAAGATCAAAGATTCCTGCTGCCTAGCCTTAGTGATGAGACTATTCAGAAAAGCAGTCCATGTCTACTTCATGCAATTCTGTCTTGAGTTGCTTCTTTTCTGCCAGCCCTCTTGCAAAATTTAACACTTAGAGTACTGTCCTCCTTTGTATTGTTTTCCTCTCTTCAAATATCTGAAGGTCTCTCATGTGGAAGAGGGGAAAGAGGCTGTGCTGTGCCATTTGAAAGGGCAAGTCTACATTTAACAAAGTAGTTGTCCTTCTTTGGTCTGCAGACAGAATCCTTTACCAAACATCTGGAGAACCAAACATTGTGAGTCACTGTTCTAATGAATTTAAATTCTGTAGAGGCAGATACTGGTTGTAAGCCATGAGGAAATTTCAGTGATAAGACTGGATAAATGTGGATTCAGTTATGTGAAGAAGTAGCAAACTCTGACTCAGTGGAGGTCTTCAGAAAGATGTACGGAATTATTGCAGCCTGTGAGAAAAACACAGTTGAATGATAGGCACAGACCTTACATGAAGGTGGGAAAAGGAATAAGTGAATGTGGACTTGATAGATATGCACAGCCCCAGCCAGCTTGAAATGATGTAGCATTTGCTTGGTCAGTTATTTGTCTTGATCAAGAAACATGTTAAAAGGAACAAAGTCATTTTTGCGGATTTGATTATTCACGGATTATTTGCTATCACCTCTGCTGCATCCCTATGCCATTTTTAATAGGGACTGCAAACCTCATGAGTCTGAGAAACTGCGAATGAGGCTTGTAAATCTCTCTTAAAAATAGTGTGGGGCAGCAGTGGAGAAGGCAGTAAGCCCCACCAGCCAGCTGCTTCTGCCTTGTGAAGGAACCCTGATGCCTCAAAGGAAGCCATGGTGGACTGAATATGGTGATCATACTTTTTTTGTGTGTTAAATATGGTTCAGGAAGGCCAAGAGTTATTCATGTTATTTCCACTTTCCCAGGGGTCCTGTGCCCCTAATCCTAGTGAATGTGGAGGGATGACTGTAGTAACATTTTCTCGTTATTTTAGAAATGTTATTGGGGGATTTGGGGCCACTTTCGGATTCAAAAATTAAATTACTTAAAGTGTAATGTATTAATAATATATTATTTTAATCATGAACAATGGCTAATGTGTCATTCTTTAAAAAAACAGCAACTAAGGAGTCATGTATTGGTTTTCTCCAAACTTTAGTCATAATCAACTGAGACAAAATGTTTAATTTTTACAAGAGAGTATGAGTATAAGTGAGTGGAGTGGGATCCTACCTTGTCCTTCCACCCACAGTAACGTCTCTTAGCCACTACGGATGTTTTCTCCCCTGGGCCAACTAACTTCTGCTGTCTAGGACAGACAAAGAGAAATGTTGCAACAGTTTGGAAGAGAGAGAGAAGACCAAGCAGGAGGATTAACTGTACACAAACCATGTCACCAAAGTTAGACACCTCCCCGCACAGCCTGTCATATTTTAGAAAGCAAATAAAGAAATGTAGGTAAAGAAGAAGGGTGAAGAAAGAAATGCCTGTCACATCTAGTTTTGCTCTTAGAAGTAGTTAACATTTTTGTTCTTCAGCCTAATGCTGAAGTTTAACTTTGGTTGCAGTGGAAAAAGCAGTAAGTAATGTTGTCAGAAGTGGAGGCAAACCTTTGTTTAACAGGGCCAAGACTTTACTGCAGTGTTTAATAGGGCCGAGACTGTAGAAGTCTCTTATGCTTTCTATGAACAGTACCAACCCAGAGAATTTGTATCCTGGGTAGCTGTTTTGGCTGTGCCACGAAATACAACAAAATCCAAAATCCATAAAACAGTGATACATTTATTGGCTAACCAAAATGCACAACAACAACAACAACAACAACAACAAAACACCATCATACAAGTTTTTGAAGCTTCACTGGCTTTTTCATCAGGCAAAGATGTTAAAAACCATACTGGAGAGGAAGAGTGACAATGTCAGAGTCACAGGCCTACATTTTGTCTCAGATGTTACCTTTATTGTCAGTTAAGATGGTCTGGCGGGATATCAATGCAGGCAGAGGCTTTGTAAGAGCAACCTTCTCCCAAATCAAGAAACAGCTGGTTTAAGTCTTGCCAAGAAAAGAAATGGATCAAATATAGAGCTTGCTTATGTCTCAACATAATGCCAGGTGGATCAGTGGAAAATGAAGAGCAGATGAAGAGCAGTAGAGTAAGGCACTTGGGCATAGAATGTGTTTATTTCTGAAAGGCTGTCTGGTATTTTAAAGTAATCTGTAACTGACATTTAGAAAATGGTAAATACATATGCTAAGTGTTTAGATAAAACAATACAAAGATATATAGTCAGAATGATACCAACATGTCTACATTGCTATTGCAAGCATCTCTTTAATAATTATGCTATAGCAGCATATACTGTAAAAAATATACATAACCAATTTTGTGTCCAGTTTGCAACTTCACTCATGTGAAACAAGTATAAGCAATTTTTTCCAACTTAAGGTTTTGCTGAACTGTTTAGCTTTCAAATACTGCTGAGAAAAGCTTGCCTAAAATGATGTAAATATTGACAAAAAAACTTTCTAATATTTTGAATATATTTTTATTTTACACACTTTTAGTGGATGGAGGTACTGTTTATAAAATCCCCTAACTTCAGATATTTAATACTCTTTGAAGGTGTATTAACAGTTTGAGGAAGAGGTATAAATTATTTTTCCCATATTAGATGTTTGAAAAGTTTAGAGAATAAATCAGATTATGCGCTGACATTCTAAACTATTTAAGATGTGCACCTAAGCCTATTCATTTTAGTGAAATGTATATGAAACTTAGTCAGATTGTGGAATTCATACTACAAGATGTACTAGAATTTACAAACATGGGTTAATTTAAAAGACAGTCAGAGATAGAGACAAGACAGCCAATGTCTGCAAGTTGTGAGGGCTGCATACTACCTTCAGTACATATCACCTTTATGTAACAGTTGGTAAGGAGCAGCAATGAGAAGTTGCTGTTGTGCTCATCACCTGCTTTTGGGTTTTCTTCCCTTTGGAATCTAATCGGCCTTAGGGGAAACAGAATGATGGACTAGATAAATTTTTTTTTGTCTGATCCAGCATTGCTCTTCTAATATTCTTTTGAGAAGTCTGTAGGTTGTTTTTGTTGGCCCTGATCCAGCTATTTTTTGAGGACACACATGTACTGTATCAATTCATATTAATTTTAATTGATGAGTATATTAATTTTAATTGATGAGTAAATGCCCAGGGCTGTGACGTTTGCTTAGAAACAAGTTCTGTTGAATTCAGTGAGACTAAGGCAGTAGTGAGAATTGTATCAACCTGTTTTAGGCCCCAAATAATCAAATCTACAAGAGGCTGCCAAGTCATTTCCATTTTTTTTTTTTAAAGGAGTTAGCCCACCATGATCCAGGGCTACTTCTGAGATCAGTCTTTGCCAATGAGGGGAAAACACATAGGTACATGGTTGGTTTCTCCTATATGTTTTCCGGTTCATTAGCTAGGGGTGGAAGAGGAATCAATTAAAGAAATAGTGTGGGGAAAATAAGTAACCAAAACTATAATTCAATAATGCCCTTCTTTTTATTACAACCACTGGAAACAATGTGAATAATCCAGTTAAGAGATTTGACGTCATTCATTTTTTGATCTTTACTCCCAGGTAGGCATGCATATGATTGCAGCCCCAAGCTGGCATCTTGAATATGATCTCTTTTCCATAGGATGTGTGATGATGATGTTGGGAGAAGAGCATGCACTCTTTTTGTGGAGTATTCAACAAGTATACCCTGAGTGAAACCAGAACTGTGTATAAGTGGCTGTCAGAATTATACAGGGGTCCCTTGGTATCTACTAGGCTTTGGTTCCAGGACAATCCCCCAGAGGTACCAAGCATTGTGGCTGCTCAAGTCCCATTATGTACAATGGTATAGAAAAATGGTATCCCTGCTATAAAATGGCAAAATCAATGCTTGCTTTATGGATTTTTAAAAAATATTTTTAAGCCATGGCTGGCTGAATCCATGGGTACAGAATCTGTGGATATAGAGGGACAACTGCATAGTGTATCTGTGATAGAGAAACTGAGTGAATATTTTATTGAACTTCTCCAGGTAGAGACTTTTTTCACTTGGCATGAGTCATAATGTGGGAATGACATGTCTTTTTTTTTTCTCACTAAGAGTCTTTTGGACTGACAGTGTTTTGATACCATCATTTTGTGTTATCCACAACATACTGAGCCCAACATAGTCCTGGAGCATTTTGGAAAGTGAGGGAGATGGTGGTTAGTTACCAGACACACACATACTGATATTATGAAGAATAATCAGAGAATT
Source organism: Cyclura pinguis (assembly GCA_030412105.1). Classification (NCBI taxonomy): domain Eukaryota; kingdom Metazoa; phylum Chordata; class Lepidosauria; order Squamata; family Iguanidae; genus Cyclura; species Cyclura pinguis. The sequence continues at coordinate 44,172,309 of CM059604.1, forward strand.
TTTTTCATGGTGGATTTCTTTTTCAGGCCAGGGATCTGGGAGGTAGGGGCAGGGAATCTCAAGAATTTTCACAGAAAAAAGGATTCTGAAAAATTCCAGCTCTCATCTAGTTGAAACAACTGTAATAAACACCAAACAATCTGAACAAATATTTGTTGCTGTCTTCATCTTTTTCTTTACAGTTTCTTTGCTAGCATCGCTGTCAGGGAGGAGGACTTTAAATGGACTTTAGCCTATGTTCGATCAGATTCCCTCCAGGTTTTCTGGCAATGGCACTGTCATATAGATACAAAGACCATGGGAGGTGGTGGAAAATTTGGGGGGGGGGGAATACAAGGATTTTTCCCCCAATTTTTTTCAGTAGAAGAATTTGAAACTTAGGTCACAACAGAGGGAAAAGGCTTAGATGAAATATTTTTTTCTTAGTAATAAGTGATTTTATTTAAGACTAGGTTCTCCTCACTCAAAACACGAATACATTCATAACATGAAGGTTTGCTCATAAGATAGTCAGCAGAATTAGAATTTGATAATGGCTATATATAGTGGAGAGATATGTAGCTCTTAGATCTTGAATGCAATTTGATACCTAGTGGGTGCTTTCATTACCTTCATTGTTTGCGGTGATAATATATTATTGAAGAGTTCAATATTTTCAGTGTTCATTCAGACTTTATATCGAAATATGATACTAGCCTAATCTTTACATTGGTGACAGTATGAGACTGTTTACTTTCAACATATACGTTTTAGTTTGTTTATTAAAAATCTGTGGCTTCTGTTTTTACCCCCTCGCACACTAGTTCTTAGATGGTAGAAAGTAAGATCCGTATGCTTAGATATCATAGCTGCAACCCTCTTTTTTCTGTTCACATTTGGCTTGTACAAACCAAAGCCTTTTCTATTTTTAAATTTCATCAATATGCCAAAAGGTACAGTTGCGTATGAAGTTATGAATGAAGCGTTTGATGTAGCTAAAACAGTAAAACAGTAAGTTTACGTTCAATATTTCATGTAAGTAGTCCGTGTGTTTCAATTTCTCCCCAAATTTCTTTTCTTCTCTGAAAGGGAAAACATTCTCCACAATGATTACATCTGTATGTACAACTCTACATCTCTATGTAGTGATCACCACACCTGTTTCAGGGCTCCCTGATCTTTTGAAAACCAGGGAGCTAGTTTGGCTTCACTCAAGCAGCAGAAGACACTCAAGAGTCAACTACCCAGGCCATTTCCCAATTCAGAGGGTAAATCAAGGATTTAACAGAACTGTCTATCAAAGTGACAGGAACTTTTCCCTGTTTCTTTTTGTTATTTCATTCTCTTTACTTCTTCCTTCCCACATAGTTCAATTCCAAGGAAGAGATCAATTGCTTTTGCCTCTGGTCTGAACTGATTTGCACATAAAGGGCTTTTGAAATTAAATGTTGTCCACACTTGTTTTAACAGATGCATATTATGGCCCTGTAATGTGTGCCTAATAAAACTGTGGGATTTGAAGCAAATGTGTACATCTTTTGAAAAACAAAGAGTCTATTCCTCTTCCTCCTTTCTTTTACTTCGACTTTATTTCCTGCAGTTATGAAATCTTGCTTCTTAGTGCTGGAAAATCTAGAAGGTATACAACAGAGATTGGAATGGAATCTATGGATGGGTTCAGTATGGACCTTGTATGTGGCCCTTGGGATTAGACTGAACAATTCCTAATTTTCTTTCTGCCCCAATCCCCCTGTTTTTCAGCTTTAGGAACACTTTGAACAACTCTAGATTAATTAAGTATGTTCATTTTGAGGGTTTCCCCCACGTTAAAAACATCAATAAATAGTCCCAAGAGGACCAATAGTCCAAAGAGGACCAAGACACAGTATCACTTCTGCTTCATCCACACAAGACTTCTGGAGCAGTGTGGCTGTAACCTTGCAAATTGTCAGCCTTATCTGTGGATAGGGTTGGTAAGTGAAGCTTCATGGTTTTAGCTTCCTTCTCAGGAGGAGAGACTAAATCTCAGGGTGGAAAACCAGAATGCATATCCTCCATGTGAGTGTTTAAACTATCTGATTTTTTTTATATGTTCATCCTACCTCAGTATCTTTTTTTTTTTTTTTTACCATGACAGTGTGTTTAAATGATAGTTGGAACTGTAGGTAGAATGAACATATTTTAAAAACGTTTGGGGGAAAGTCAAAAATAAACCTGCAGTGGACATCAGTGAAAAGCAGAGCTTTCAAGTATTAGGTTTTAAAATTAATATTATGTTTTAAAATTAATTCTCTAATGTTAATCACTGGGAATTGATAGATTAATTTGTTGCTACTAGGCCTAATAATTGAAACCATTTACTGTTAAATTGTTGTAAATCAATTAGTTCATTTAAATAATAATTTTCAAAACAGAGCATGGGTTTTACAGGGAATGCCTTGGACACTGTTGGCATTGACTTGTAAAGGCATATTTTGTTACTGGCACCTCTTGAAGTGCACTTTGTGAGACCACAAAGCTGATACAGTAGTGTGATTGTTCCCTGGGAATGGTGCAAGTCTAACATGCCTAGAAACTGTTAGGTTAGGACAGGCTGTCCAAAAGCATGAGATCTCATCTGTCCAGTTAAATTTTGTCACTTATCTGCATGTCTCTTCTCTTCTTTCTACAGCCTGCATAGAAATGTGTACACCTTTCACTTAACCTTCAAATGCTTTATTTATTGAAAGTTATTAAGGAGTGATGTTAAAAGAATGATGCGTTTACATCAGTTAGAGAATACTCATCCACTGCAAATGCAGCAGTACACTTCTGGGGAAAAAAAACCCAAACCAGTAAAAAGCAGCTGCCTGACTTACCAGGTGGCAATTTTGTGGATCATGGTGGTGAAGGCAATACTCACTCATCATCAGCATGGCAAGAGCTGGGGGAAGCCACTTGTGGCTTTCTAGCAGGCTGTGTGATTCACACAGCCTTGGATTGGCTCCTTTGTGGCAACCATTGAGTTTAAACCTAATAATAATATACATGACCATCAACATTGCCCAAAAATCTACTTTGCCAACCTGCCTTTGATGATCCTATACAGCCAAGCATTGAAACTTCCATTCCTCCTCTTGTCCTCTGAGAAAAATGCCCTTAATAGCTCCAACCAGACGTGTCTTATGCACTGAAAAAAGGGAAGAGAAGGCAGAATGGGCTGGAGACAGAGAAATCTAAGAGACAAGGAAATGGGCAGAGAGGGTGTCTTTTCACTTAATTTTCCAAGTGTCTAGCACAGTGTGATCAATAATAAACACACAGCAGCAACAATAGTGTACAACATGGTATGTTATACAATTATATGCAGTAGAGAACACGATAAAATGAATGGAGGAATATAGTCCCAATGCACATTCTACATCCCGTGAAAACTGTAGCACTTTCCATACAGGCCAGCAGGGGAGGAACACCATCCTTTTCTGCCTAAAATGCCTGACATCCTGAGAGAGCCATGGTGGGTTGATAGCTAAGGAAACAAATAACTTTCCCTATTCCATCACATCCCATGCTAGATTTCACTTTTTGTCTTCATTTCCATTCTTCAGTTGCTTTCCAGTCCCAGCTCTTACCAGCTCTTCTTTTCTTTCTGGGCTCCGGAAGTTTTTCTCATTCAGACTTCCTCTTCCTAAAGAAAGCAGACAGATCTGCCTGTCTGTGAACAAAATCATGCAATGCCTTCTCTTCAGTCCTAATCCTTCTCTTGAGACTTGTCCTACTGAATCTGATAGAGGGAGTCACCCTCCCTAACTCATTCTAAAGACATAAAAGTAGTTAACTCACTGGAATGTAGGATTATATTCAATGATGATAAGCAAATCTAGTGGAGCAAGCCAATTTTTTTCTTTTTTCTTTTTTTTTGCAGGGGGATCTATTTAGTTCACAAAATAATGAATAATCAACTAGTTATTTCTATGCTGTAGTTAAAAAGGAAAAGCTTGGAATAATTCTCTCTCCCTCTCTCTTTGAAAGCATCAGCAAGTGCTCTCAACTTCCACTTACTTTAACAGTATCTGCCCCGTTGATGGCCACATGAGATACGTATTATGGGATTGGCCCTGGTATATAAGGTTTTTCTTCAATGAATAGTCAGAGTGAGCCCAGTCAGGATCAAGGCATGCAGCAGAGTTCTTTAAACCTGTGCTGTCATCTCAATTGGAATCTTCCTTCCGTGCCACGCATTTACAGTGGGAGCAAAGTTCCCATTGTTATTAATAGAGCGTCATGCCCAGGTGTCCCAGATTACAAAGAGAAAGGTTACAAAGGGTCTCCTGAAACTGTGGCAGAAGTTTTTTTTAAATGTTATCCATTTCATTTTAAATGGTAACTTTCTTCATGCTAGAGCTTAATTCAAACATAGGGGGATGTTAAGTTTGTGGAGAGATGCGATGCTGTGGGACTGTGATGACCACACTGTCTATTTTGATAGCTAACTCCAACTTCTGTCTGAGAATGAACCCCCGAGAATGAATATACATCGTATTTCATAAAGGAACTTTTCAGAGTGTGGAGGTAAATTTCCTTTGATTTTACTGTGAGTGTTCTCATTTTCAGCTTAACCCAAAAGAGTCATTTAGGTTTTGGTAGCTGTGGGTGAATGATGGATGAGAACAAGAACGATTCATCATCACATGTAGGCGGGTTTTCTTGGAGCACCAAATGAAAAGTGAAAGAAAGAGCTCAGTGCGTGCGCATGTCTGTCTGTCTGTGTAGACTGTCTGTGTGTGAAGTAGATGGAAATAGATTGATTTCTTTTGTTTCATCTGAATTTAACAACTGCTATCGCAGTGATAGATACCGTTCCCCTGGGGAAAAACAAAATTCAAATCTTCTAATCTCTTCGGAATTTCTGTTGCTTTTCTGGATGTCTGTGTGAAGATGAAGTATTTTGAAGGTCTTTTGTGATACTCAGACTACCTTTGTTGTTGTTGTTTTCAGTGGCAAGCAAGGACCATAATACTATATCTGTGTCTATACACCCAATCTATATTTTGTCCATGATGGCATCCTGATATGACCCTTCTTTTATTTGCTTTGGCAGAAATCTGGCATTTCTGACAGCAGTAGAAATCTCATGCCACAGAGACTTTCTGTGTTTGCCTCCCAAAAGCAGTCTTATATGTCCATTGAGTGTAGAATGGGGGTGGATGAGTCTGTCAGTTTCACTTTCTCTCACTTCCTTGTTTTTTTAAGTCTCAAGTTTTTTCCTTTTTTTTTAACAAAGAAATTTGTTCTTCTGAAAAAGGAACTGAAAGGAAAGCCAAGTTCAACAGACCCAACTCTTCTGAGCATTGAGAAGATCATATCTTCTCTGCCAGCCATAATAATGTCAGAAAAGGGGAGCTGGATGGAAAGTAAGTAAGAAAGAAAGAAGAAAACACTCTGTACCTCTCATTCAACACCATAAACATGGCTTAATATTGTGATAGCCTGAGATGTTTTGCTGTCTGATGTAGACAAAATGGCACCCCCCTCCATTTTACATAAAGAAACTATTTGGACTGCATGGTGTTTGAAAGCCCATGTTGCATACACCAGCTTTGTCTTCAAAGACAGAACAACAGCTAGTGATCTCAGGAAGTGCACTCAGTGAATTGACACTGTTGCCACACAGCATCTGATCTTACCCTTCCTAATGGTCGGGCTAGCCCTGTTGAATACAAAGGGAATTTTGCTGGATAGGCAAATCTGTCTGTGTTGTTGTTGTTGTTGCTGCTGTGTACCTTCAAGTCATTTTCGACTTATGGCAGCCCTAAGGTGAACTGGTTGTGGGGTTTTCTTGGCAAAATTTGTTCAGAGGTGGTTTCTCCTTGCCTTCCTCTGGGGCTGAGGGAGTATGATTTGCCCAAGGTCACTGAGTCTGCTTTCTCCTATATCCAGATGTGTTTAACCTCAAGTTCCTTCTGTCATATGTGTGATAAATTTTGAGAGGTTCTAACAAAAATAGGATCAAACAAAATTTTCACCCATCCCTCATTTGGAGTCACTGCACTCAGGTCCCAGAATATAGGTAGAAGCACAGTTTTGATTGTTCTGGGAAGTTTAAAAAGTTTAACCTGTCAGTAGGCAATCCTGCTTCTAGACTACTAAACAGAAGTATATTTATGTTAAGTCTTAAAGCTATAAGTTGTGAAGTGCAAATCATGTGAGAGTCTGAAGCCCTGAGAGTCTATCATGTGGTCATAACAAAAGCTTTTCGGGGTTGGTGTTTGAACTGGAGTTGAAAGTATCTCCATTGAGCGTGGAATAGTTATTCCAATACTTCTACTGAAAGTCAGAACTATAGAATTCTAGCAGTGTATATGATGCTACTTTTGTTGGCAAGAGAAAGAGAAAGTTACATGGAGAAATTGTTCAAGTGAAATGGAAAAACTGGAAACATTTTAAAAAGCCAGGATAAACTTTACAGGGAGCTCTGTCTGGAGCTAGGACTAAAAAGGACAAGGAGAGACATGCAACCGGAAATGAATACAGTGGATGAGTACCTTTAAGGATTTATCAGTGATGAACCTTTGAGGATGATGTTAGAAGGATAAAGCTGTGAGTGAGCTATTGCTTGTAAGGGGTGCTTTAAAAATAATAATAAAAAATGTCTTGTTTGGCTTCTTCTTCAGAAGAAAAACAGGGAAGGGAAAGACCTGGCTTGGAAAAAAAAAAGTTATTTTAATGGGAGGTGGAGGGAAGGTAGAACTACTCTTTTCGCTGAATGAGAATTATGTTAGAGCATGAGAAAAGGGGCCAAGCAGCAAAGTGGGATTTATAGCATAGACTTAATATTAGGAAAGACAGAAAACATTCAACTACTTTGAAAGAGCTCTAGTCTGAAAGATCAGCTCAATTATGTGTCATTTGCTGAATCAGCTTGTGGACTGTATTTCACAGATACCAGGTCTGTGGTCTTATCAGGAAAGTGGAGGGACGAATTTCATCCTGAAGTGGTATAGTGAGATACTATCATGCTCATACCACAGGCCATCAGTGAAAGCCACACATATGATCTATGAGAATACTTGGAGAATAGGTGAGGAACAGGAAGAGAGGAAAGAGCAGAATCATTTCAAAAAGGGGTAAAAGAGAGTGATGCATAAATTTTAAATCAATCAGCCTGACATCGATTGTGCAAATTTTCCGTTATTGTCCGTTTGTGTCCATATGGTTAATGGGTGAGAATCCAGAAGATAATGCATTGATTATTAGGAACCAGCATGGATTAATCAAGAAAAAAAAATCATACAAAGCCTATCTTATCTCACTTTTATTACAGTTCCTGCTCTGCGGATGCTTTCCCTTCTTTCCTTTATTGATTTCTTTTGCTTCTGCTTCTGACTTTTATAACCCATTTGTTGAACTATTCTTTTTTTAATGGATATTTTCTGAGGCTGCTTTAAGCATGCTGTCTTGCATCCTCTATTAAAGAAACTTTCTCTAGAGCCTTTCCTTTGTGCTAATTATCATTTCATCTCTTTTCTCCCATTTCTTTCCAAAATTTTGGAGAAAGCTGCCCTTTCCCAATTGATATTTATCTGACTGCACCCAATCTCCTCAACGCATTTCAATCATACTTTCATATATAGGTTACTCCACTGACCTTGACTCCACAACTTTGACTCATGTAGTAAACGTTCAGCTTTAAACATCTGTGTTGATCCTGTTTTGTCATTCTTCAGCTTTCATTAATTTGGATGATCAGATTTTACTTTTTATGCTTTGTCCTGGTTTAAATCTTTTTGTTTGTTGCTTTGACTCCTTTGTTTTGAGGATCAAGTTCAAAAGCTTTTCCTGAAACAGTAAAGGTACCACAGGGACAGTTTTTGGGTCCTCTTCTTTTTTCATTATATACCCTCCTTTCGATTTTTACTTTCAGGTTTGGGTTTTCAGTATCACAGTTATACAAATTTTTCAGAGTTCTAAACCAATGTATGCGTTTGGGTGAAAGTCCATGGTAGACTGCTTGTTGAGTGTGTCTTTGTGAATGACTATCCACTGTCTTAAGCTGAATATGGAAAAAACAGAGATCTTGGTGTTTCAGCTTGACCATCCAGTAGTGCCTCTTTCATGCCCTCCACTGAGGTTGCAGGGTTGCATAGTGGTTCCTGTTTCAGTTTCCAGGAACCTCAGAATCCTGCTGGATGGCCATCTGTCCTTGCACCCCTTTATTGGGGCAACAGTAAAGGCATGTAAGTTCCATCTTTGGAATATCTGCAGGATCTGTAAGTTCTTAACTGTCAAAACTGCCCTCTTGCTTGTCCAGGCTTTGGTCTTGTCACACCTGGATTATTGTAATAGCCTACTGATGGGTTTACCTTCTTGTTCCCTTCTTCCTCTGGCCTTAATTCAGAACAGTGTTGTCTGGATTGTTTTAAATCTCCCTAAATATTCATATGTTTCTTCCCCTCATAGATCCCTCCCCCCACTACCAGTTTGGGCCAGGGCCCATTTCAGACTTTTGGTCTTTGTGTTTAGGGGTCTGTGCTCTAATCTCTCTCAGTACCTGGAAGGTTGGCTAGCTTGGTATGTACCATTTAGGAATTTAAGATCTATAGGCAATGGATTATTGCTGGTTCCACTGACATGCACAGCTCTGTCAAGGCTGCAAACCTTTCAAGATCTGGTTCTGCGTTTGTGGAATGGTCTTTCTTTGGATCTCCGGCTGAAGAGGATCTCTCCCATTTTCGTAAGGGTTTGAAGACCTTCCTCTTTGATTAGCTGCTGAATTATTCCTGAGGTTGCTGGGGTAGCTGGTGGCTGGTGGGATGTTAAGGGCTTCATGTATTTTGGGAGTGTTATTTTTTTATTGCTGTTGTCTCTGATTCTATATGTTTGGTGTTCTGCCAGGTACACCATGGAGACTGTGTGACCACATATATCTGGATTTTACCAAAATATGTAACAGAGTGCCACAATGTCCTTGCAGACAAAGTACTAAAATGATGGCTTGAGCATAGCCTTCTTTGTGTAGTGGTTCAGGGGACATGGTGTAGTGGCTTTAGTGTTGGTTTAGGACTCCAGGAGATCAGAGAGATGAGAGTTTGAATCCTAGCCATGCCACAAAACTCACTTGGGTGACGTTGAACGAGTCACACTCACTCAGGTTTAGAGGAAGGCAATGGCAAACCTTGTCTGGCTAAATTTTAGTTTATGGAAGGATTCATGACAGCTTTGCCATAAGTAGGAGTTGACTTGAAGGCACATAATAACAATATTCACAGGGACAAGTATAAGATGGGAGAACTACAGATGACCTAGCTGTTCACAGCTGAATGTTTGCCAGGGGTATGATGCAGCTGCTAATTCAATCTTAGGCTGAATTAAAAGATGGAGTTCATTCTCTTCAGCAAAGGTCAGACCACACATGGAATACTATGTTCCATTCTGGACACCACATTTTAAGGATTTGAGGAACGTGGAGTAAGCCCAGAGGAGGGTGGTCTGGATAGTAAGGGGTATGGAAAGCTGTTCTTGTGAGGAATAGTTAAAAGAGAGTGATATGCTTAGGCCCGCTAAAAGGTCTGTTCATGTATCTGAAGGGCTATCATGCAGAAAAAGGAGGAGATGATATCTGTTCTCCAAAAGTCAGAACTAGAAACAGAAAAAGAGATTTCAGCTAAAGTGATCGTGATAGAAATAACTGTTCATCATTGTAGCAAATTGCCTTTGGAGTCAGTGGGATTTTTTTTGTAGTGCATATTGTCACAAAGTGGATGACCATCTCTCTGAAGTAATGTAGATGCATCCTGCACTGCAAATTCTGCATGGAGCAAGGAGTTGAATGAGATGATCTCCAAAGTATCTTCCAGATTCATGATGATTCTCATGTGTGTGTTTTTTCCTCCTCCTCCTCCTCCTCCTCCTCCTCCTCCTCCTCCTCCTCCTCCTCCTCCTCCTCCACCTTCTTGGTGTATGAAGTCTTTCCAGAGAGTAGAACTGGAGGATTTCTGTTCAACCCCATGGCAATTAAGCTGTGGGGTACCCAAGGGTTCCATCTTGTCTCCCATGCTATTCAGCATCTACATGAAGCTGCTGGGTGAGGTCATGAGGGGATTTGCAGTGGGGTACTATCAGTATGCTGATGACACTCAGCTCTACTTCTCCCTGTCATTGGAGTCAGCTGGGACTGTACAGGTGCTAGATTAGTGCCTGCATTCTATAGTGGGCTGGATGAGGGCCAAAAGACTGAAGCTGAATCTTGGTAAGATAGAGGTTCTGTGGACTGGCAGTTCTTGGGTCCAGGAACTAGGTAAACAGTGTGTTTGGATGGCGTTGCATTCCACCTGAAGGAGCAAGTATGTACCTTAGGATTGCTCCTAGATCCATCCTTGTCACTGGAAGCCCAAGTGGACTCTGATTGCTTGGTGTGAGCATTGGCTGGTGCACGAGCTACAGCCTTTCCTGGATAGAGATAACCTTGCCATAGTAGCCCATGCACTGGTAACCTCCTGATCACACTACTGCAATGCTCTCTACATGGAGATGCCCTTAAAGACTTGGAGGGTACAGTTAGTGTGAAAAGCAGCAGCTTGACTGCAGACTGGAGTATCATATAGACAGCATGTGATGCCAATCTTAAAAGAATTGTACTGGTTATCAGTACATTTCCGCCTGAATTCAAGGTGTTTTTTCTGACATTTAAAGCCCCAAAAGGCTTGGGACCTCAATACTCATATGTTCTTGCCCAAGGATTAAGATCTGCTGGAGGGGGCCCTCCTCCATGTCACAGCTGTGAAGTGAATATACTGTGTCAGGACATGGGAAGGGCCTTCTGAGCGGTGGCACTCCGACTGTGGAATGCCCTCCCCCTGGAGGTCCAACTGGCTTCAACACTCATACCTTTGGATACCAAGTTAAAATTTGGCTGTTCACCAAAGCCTTTGGGCCTCATTAATTCGACCCAAATCCTTTTTGTGATAGTATAACATTTTAAAAACTTTTCATTTTTTGAAATCTGTTTTAGCTCATTATATTGTTTAATATGTTTTTAGCTTATTTAAATTGTCTTACCATTTTTGACCTGTTTAACGTATTTCAATTCTATTTGTAAGATGCCCTGAGATCTCTTGCTATAGAGCAGGGTATAAATATTTAATAAAATAAAGTAAAATTAAATAAAAGTTGTATAAAAATGGTTGATGAGGCCCAGAGATTCTAGTGATCCACATGGGATAGTAAGGAAGATTTTATATTTCTGGAAGTGGCAGCATACATAATGTTCTGGTCTGTATGTTTTTGAATTGACCAAGTTCTGTTATTTGGGCCAAATTATTGTAATCCTTTTGCTTCTGAATGTGCTAGGAATAAATAAGAGGGAAATGGAGGAAGCCCAAGATCTCCCTTAGTATTTCTGCCTAAAATTTGTCTCATGTTTCCAGGGGATGGCCTGTTTGTTTTGTCTTTGAAAATCATGACCATATATTGCCTGAGTTTGCTGCATCTGAAGTTTAAGAAAGGGCTAGTTTCTGAGCATCAAAAGAATTGAATGTTTAGTTTCTGTCACAAAATAAAACAAAACTGAATGTTTTCAGTAACATAAACCTGGAAACCTGAAGAAACTTGGTCTGGTTCTAATGCATTTTTAAAGACTAGAAGAGGTGATATGTCAAAATTAGGCTAGCAGCGGGTGGTAAAAGACAAGCTTTTTAAAACAGAAGATAGATAGATAGATAGATAGATAGATAGATAGATAGATAGATAGATAATTTCAACGGCTATCTATTTATCTTGCCTTTCTTCCTGTGAGGTCAAGGTGGCATGTCCATGCCTTCTCCATCCTCGCTCAGTCCTCGCAATAAATCTGTGAGATAGTTCAAGCTGGGAGAGAGTGACTCATCCTGGCTCACCTAGTGAATTTCATGGCTCTGAGAGGGACTAGACCCTGAATGTTCCAACTAATGGTCCAGTGCCCTAAGCAGTACACCACAGTGCTTTTCTTTCTTATTTTGCTTGTTCCAGGTATGAGCCCTTGTACTGAAGTGTACTTCCAGTGCTAGCCTCCTGGTCCCATTAAGTCCTGGTGGCACTCCTCAAGGGAAAAGATTTAGAAAGCCTTCATAGTGTAAAGTGTTCTTATCAGAGTCCCATGTAGTAATAGCAGTAAATAATCACTGAGATCTGCTAGTAATGAAGCACACATTTGCTCTTCCTTTCTATGATTAAGCTGAAACGTAATTCTTACTTCTGGGAACATATTTTCCTAAAGGACAGCATAATATTTTCAGGTATGTTCCAACAAACAATGAAGCAGGTATTGAGCCCACTGGGAAACAGCGGGAGATCATTACTCTTAAACAGAGAAAGATTTTTTTAAAAAAAAAATTAGGCAAAATGTGCAATTCTTTGGTATAGTAGAATCATGTTGTCAGGCTGTATTAAGAAGAAGTGCTTCACAGAGGCACTGTACTGTAAGCTAGGCTAAGCCTGTTTTCTCTCTCAAGTCTGCCGCTGTTGGTGTGAGAGCCTGCAGCTTCAGCCATCTGGAAGACCCTTCTGCATTGTTCACAGGTTGATTCTCCACCTTTCCCCAGGTCTACCCATGACAAATGATCAATGTCAAGAAAAAGCCATGATAGTCTTAGTATTTCCCACACCACCACTACACACAAGCAGATTAACTGTTTCATCTCTGCTTCCCCATTATCTTCAAGTAAGTGTCTCATATACACACAAACATCTGTCCTGCCATACTGACCACACGTGGGCACACACATGTGGAAGCTGTGAATATAGAAACTCTCAGGTGGTAGAGTAGGATGCCACAGCAAGTAAGCAAACTCATTAATACAGGCACACTTATTTTACGTTGATTCTGCATGCTAAAGAACTCTCTCTGTCTCTCTCTGTCTGTCTGTCTCTCTGTCTGTCTGTCTGTCTGTCTCTCTCTCTCTCTCTCTCTCTCTCTCACACACACACACACACACACACACAGATGAAGTATTGACATGGGGTGGAATGCAGTGATGGACTTGGCTCCAGATATCTCAGTTCAGATCCTGCTTGGATTTGAGTGTGTGATCAACTGCATCATTTCAGATTTATCAGATTCATACATATCTTAGTATTGAGATCATAGACTATGCAATCCAATGCATATTTAGTTGGGAATAAGCCCAGTAAAGTCAGTGGGATTTAATTGTGAATATATGTGTGAGAATGGGATGCAAGACAAAAGGAAAATGGAATGGTAAAAAGGCAGGGGTGAGAATTTAATCTACTTGAATTTTTGTTAAGAATTTACCAGGTTTCTTCATACTTAATTTGGAAAGAATTTGAGATTGGAAAAATTAAATTGTGAGAGAAATGGAAACTGCTAGATTCATCCATCAGGGACCAAGGTTTTAAGAGTGTTTCAATCTTAAAAGTCTGGCATTGAATCCCTGTTTATTCAGCCATGTTAATACTGAATTAGATTGCCACCTTTCCTTTTTTTCCCCTAAGCAGATCCTCATCTTTAACATGGATATAGCAAGCAGGCACAACATGGAAAAAGCTGTGAACTACTTAGTTTGGCAGGTGCATATGAAGAAAACTTTTCTTTCAGTTCATACCTGAACAATTCACCAGAAAGAGATGTGGTTTTAAAAGCTTTATATATAAAACTGATAAATTTTCCCATCAGTTTTAAAAAGTAGAACAGTAGATCCCTAATGCTCTAGTCTTAGCTTTCATTTCAGAAGTCATACAGATGATCTTTTTTTCCCACACACCCACAAATATGTTTCTTTTTCTCCTTGGCATTTTCATTTCTTGGCTGGGAGAGAAACTATCTTGAACCTGTGTCTTGTTGTACAAGATAAAGCATCCACCAGGTAGACTGTCTGTCTTCTTACTATAGTCAAACAATACTGTGTTATCAGCACAGCACAAAACCATTACAAAGTATAAAGATGTCCCTTTCAGGCACATGTGACATGTATTTCCTTTAAACCTTCATCTCCCGCATTGTCAAGCAAGCCCACATCTATGTTCTGATGTTCCCTCAGAAGGCAGGCACTTAGGCAGACATATATATCATTGTTCCATGCATGCAGAAAGAGCTTCAATATCTCCAGCATTGTAGGATGCTGTCAAAGTCTGGCATCTATGTCTAGCTGTGAGTAACAGGTTTAGCTTTGTAGTGACAGATCTAGTAGAACATGATGGGTTCCAAGTCTGAGGATTCAAATCACCATTCCAAGTGATTTGCAAAGGAAACACAAGGGGTGTTCAGCACAGAGAAGAGTGGAATAAATGTATCTTTAGCTGAGCTGCTGATTTAAAGAGATTATCTGTGAGGCATGTAGTCAAAATAATGTACACATTTTGCTAAAAACATGAGAGATACCCATCAACAGTTTTCATGGATTTTATCATAAAGAATTCTCCTGTTTTTGATACATTTCATATTTAATCCAGTCCTGGAATTACGCCTGTCTACATGCTAAGCAGCCTTCCCTATGTTGGTACTCTCCAAACACTTTGGACTACAGCTCCCAGCATCCCAGACTATTTATCCTGCTGGATAGGGCTAATGAAATTGCAATCCAAAACCTCTTGAGGGTACCAGGTTGCAGGAAGCTCTGCAGTGGGCTTGGCCAGTGATAGAAAGGGTGTAAGCCTGCACAGTCAGACTGGATTTGCTGATTGAGGACTTTTCTGCCTGTGAGGGCTGTGCTTGAAGCATCTAGCTGTCTAAATTGATCAGTGTGACAGCTGGAGAGATAGCCCTTTCTTTTGAATTAGATGAATCAGTGATTCTAATCACTTGCAAATCATAGGAACTAAAAACATTTTTAAATGAAAGCTGAAAAGCTGTAGAGGTGGGAAAGCATTGCCCTGGAGCCCCGTGCGGCCTCCTAAGCATGCTTTTGTGGCCCTCAACATCTCCAGAATCCTCACAATGACCTTTTTTTTTTTGACCAAAAAAGAGAGTGAGCTGCTACTTCAGGAAATGCCTAGGTGCTACTTTTGAAATGTGTTTTGCAGCTTTCCTGTACTATTTAATATGAGAAATTATTTTGGGAAATCAGAAGTGAACTTCCAGCAACTGTATTTATTTATTTAGGATGTTCAAAGCCCAGCCTTCAGTCAAAAGGTTCTCAGGTCAGCTTACAAATTGTTAATTACCTGCCCTGAGGCTTACATTCTGTTTCATTTTTTGATAGTCCATATGGCCCTGGGGAGTCCCAGTGCATAAAAATGTCTCCTCCTGATCTGCCATAGTTGTTCACCCCTGCTATAAAGAGAATCGGGTGTCTGTGCAAGAGTCTCTTGGGGAATGCTTGGGACTAGAAGGCGGTCCTCTGTTTGAAGGGTTGTCTGGTGTAAGTCTGGTATAAAGATAACAAAGTGTAAGGAGAGAGGGCCAGGGCCTTCAAGGTAATCATCATCAGTTATTATTGGGATCAAATAGGTAAGCAGCTAGGTTGCCTGATCATGGTCTTCTCACTATGGTAAGATACATCATTTACTTTTTTTAAAACATAGTAATTACACCTAAATTTCCTTGTATACTGATAAATTAACATTTGCAGATTTTACACAGATTTGTGCCCTTCTTGGTGATGCATTCCTTTGTGCATATTTGGCCACTCTAGCATAGATGATGTCTGCCTTATCAGATGGCACAAGAAGTCAGATATTGTAAACTTCATGGTGATCTCCATCCACCTCCATTATATAAGGGCTATCTCAGAACCAGATAGTTCCAGCCTTCCTTTCAATTAAAAGGACTCTTTACATATTTTACAATTGGATGTTACATCTGGATTCTAAGAGGAGAATTTGAGACTGGCAGAATAGTGAAATGAAACTCAGACATTCTGCTTCTGATCCCCAAACCCAATTAAGTTTGCTGGTGTGTTTTTTAAAAATCTATTTCTCCTCAGTACACGTCCAATACTAGATTGATACTATTTCCTGGAATGAAAGTCATTTCATTCCCGGAAGAGAATAATAATGATCTTGTGAAAAATGAATCCAGCTTCTAAAGTAAAGCAGATAGACACAATTAAGTTTCACATTGGCTCTTCCTTTAATGCGTTGTAAGTTTCCGAGTATGAATGACTTCCTGTTTTCCTAAAAGATTGACGTTATTAGTGCTGTTGTTCTGACATGGTATTACAGTGCATTTGAGTTAACATAGCAAATGTTTGTTCAAACATTATCACTTTCTCTGTGATGGGAGAAAAAGCCCATATACTGAATTAAATGGTGCATTTTTATTCCTATCTTTCAGGGTCCTAATCTTTGTGATGAATGTTATAGGAATAATATTTTAGGTTATATTCATTATTCTGGGTTAGGTCCAAGACATGTAAAATTGATGAATGTTTCTGTTGACTTCAGAAGGAACTGGAACTAGCCTCTATAAGAAGTAGATTTTTGTTTTCATTTTTTGCCATTCTTTGGCTTTTCTGACATTTATCATGAAGGTGCTGTTTAAATATAAGGAGTTGATGGGCATGCACATGTTTATCTGAAAGCATATGGGGGAAAGTGATGTGATGGAAAAAGTTTGTTAGCAAGAACTTGGGCAGAGAAGGAAAGATAGAATAATCTTTCTATCTAAAGTGTCTAAAGTTACAGTAGAGAAATGCGTAATTAGCTTAAATGCATGAAAAGAATATTTCCCATTATTTGGTTTCTGGCTGAATGGGTTTCCCAACACTTGGGAAATCTTGTCAGAAAGAATGATACTGTGGTGAGACTTTTGTGCAGTTTTCACCCAGTACAGGAAGCATCATGAAATGTTTCAAGACATTATTCTGAGCAGAAATGCCTGTGATTTTATGGGTGAGAATTACAGTCAGCCCTCCACATTTGCGGGTTTCACTTTTGAGGATTTGTTTATTCATTGATTATTTGCTGCTGCCACTCCCTATGTCATTTTTAATAGGGACTGCCAGCCTCGTGAGACTGAGAAACTACAAACGAGGCTTGAAAGTCCCTATTAAAAATGGTGTGGGACAGTAGTGGAGGTGGCAGTAAGCCCCACTAGCCACCCACTTCTGCCTTGTGAAGGAACCCTGGTGCCTCAAAGGAATCCACAGTGGGTTTAATATGGTGATCATACTTTTTTTTTGTCTTAAATGTGGTTTGGGAGGGCCTAGAGTTATTCACGATTCTTCCACTTTCACAGGGGTCCTGTGCCCCTAACCCTAGCAAACGTGGAGGAATGACTGTGTAGGGTTTTGCGCACGTGTGTGTGAACACACACACACACACACACACACACCACTGTGTTCAGAAAACTACTTGTGATTTTTTCTCCCAAGATTGATGTTTTCTACACAAAAAAGTAGTCTTCCACAACAGAAATCTTACCTCAAAAATTTTGTGCAAAAAAACCAGTCTTACACAAAACACAATTTAATTGAGGAAGAACACTCTTTACACTTTTTTCTGCCTAGGATTATTGGTGTGCAAGATTTTTGTTGTGCAAGATTGCTTTTTTTTTTTTGATGCAGATTGGGAGCAGTATCTTTGCACAGATTCCCGTAGTTCTCCCAGAAAAACCTCACACATATTTTATGTAGAATAATTTCCCAAGATACTTCATGATGTATGAATGCTGCACAGGCAAATGCACAGAAATATTCATTTTCTCCAAAATAGGCAGAAAATTGTGGTAATCAGTCCTCCTCGTTTGTGCAGATGAAATGGTAAAACAGTCACATCCTTACATGCATGCAAATTACAAGTTTGCTGTATCTTATGATTCCTGAAGTCTCAACCTGAAATTTAACAGTGGCATGTCATCAGATTAAGGCAGAGCTAAGAAATGTTACTTTTGTTGTAACAGTTACAAAACAAAGTCCTCTAGCTAGAAAATGTATGGACAAAAGTTGCTGGACTTGTTTGATTTTACAACTGGTCTCCTGAGCATGATTATGGCATAAGTCTAACTGGGACTTATTTCTGAGAAAATATGTGGAATGTTGGGGACACACCTCTGTTAGGGGAATTAAAGAGATTGCTTCAAGGGATTGATGTGGGTGGTGAAAGATTGATATGGGTCAAGAAGTCCCATTAGTCAAGTGCAAAGAATTTTGTAAAGTACGTAGTATAACAGAACATAAATTTCAACATACTGATGCCAATGTTTTACATAAAATTAATATAACATAGTGGAGCAATTTGATCAAGTGTTGATTTCCATCCAAATGTTCATTATTAGTGAGAGATATCTTTACATCTCCCTCTCCTTGTATTTTTCTGATTTTGCAAAAAAATAAAAACCAGCTCTCTGTTTTCATCAAAATCCTGTTTAAAACTCCCTAAAAACTGAGTTAGAAATCTCTGTAGAATTGTGAAGTCTCTGAGCTAATTCAAATGTACCACTCAAGGAAGCCACCAAGCCTTGAAGGCAAAGGAGCTTTGTAATTCCTGAGGTTGTCTGTTAATGCCTGGAGAAGGTCTCCTGTCTAGTGGAGGTAAAGCTTGTGCAAAGCCCCTTCATAGAGTCATTCTAAGTTCCTTGCAATTCATGTGACTTATGTAGGCTTTAGGGTAGGATTGTGTCCAACCTATTGCCAGCGCTTTGACCTGCAGCACTGAGGTCAAATATGTGCAGATCCAGTTACAGTTCTTTTGAGATATAGGAAAAAAACACTAGCCATTTGTGCACTTGGATAAAGAGCCAGGTTTCTGCATTTTGCATCTTCTGCAATGGTTCGTGCATTTATTTTGGTTCTCAGACAGTGGCAGGTATAATATTGCCACTGATTTTTCTTAATGCCGTTAGCAACAATAATGTAAATATGTTTTTAAATTGTACTGTTTAGATGTTAGCAGCCTTGAGTCTCATGGTTGGACGAAAGGTAGGGTATAAATAAATGAATACCCAGATATATATTTAGCCATGTAAGCACATTCTTATGTGTGCTTACTTGGGCACAAGTCCCATTAAATCAAGAGGAGCAAAATGCAGACTTGTGGCCACATGTGGCTCCCTAAATCTAAATTTGTGTCCTTTAACTCCTTTGGACTCCCTGTACTGGGAGACCAGGGTTTGAATACCTGCTCAGCCATGGAAACCCTCTGGGTGACTTGGACAATCCTATGAGAGGTTTGCCTTAGGGTCGCTGTACATGAAGGTGTGCAACAACAGATGGAGTCTCTTCATTTGGGGCACTCTAGTCCCCAGAAACACTGTATCCACTCCTGTGTTAATTGAAGCTTACTCCGGGGAAGTTCATGGAGTCTTGCAGACTAATAATTTCATTTTGTATTTAGGAATGGGAAATATGTTTTGAAGCATCAGTTTTAACCTTCATAATACCTTGCTGAAATAAATGAAAGTAAATAAGTTGTTTTCTGGCAGAAAAATAAATAACACTATTTGCCACAGATATGTGCTGATCTAAATCACTATTCAAATATTTTTGTATTTCTATACAAGTATGTATATGTCTCTTTCTCTCTGGCATATATGTGTGTGTATGTAAGTGTGTATGCATTTGTGTATATGTCTTGTGTGAGAATGATAACTGAAGTAGTGAAATTAATGGGTGGTTATCAATGTTAAGAGTTTGCACAATCCAAATATGTCTGGAAAAACTGTGTAGGGTAACCTAGAAGATAATTACAGAAAATATAAAGGAACAGCATTTAACACAGAAATTAAGATGTCAAAAAGGATATCATCCTTGATGCCATAATTCTAGTCATATTTTCAGGCAGGTGAACCAGAAAATTTTAAAATAATTGCTTTGGTATGAAACTGAAGCCATCTGTGCATTGCTGTAAAATGCAGCAGAATTCTTTACTTCTAAAACATGTGACTGGATTCTGAGTTACCAGTAAATGACCAGAAGAAAGAACTTGGTGTCCTGGTGGATAGTGAAACAAAAATATTGACCCAGTATAAAAAAGGCAAATTCCATATTAGGGATTATTGGGAAGGGAATTAAAAATTGCCATTATTATGATTTATTGTTGTTGCTGTTGTATGCCTTCAAGTTCTTTCTGACTTATGGCTTCCCTAAGGTGAACCTATCATGGGGTTTTCTTGGCGAGATTTGTTCACCAGTATCTCTTGCTTTTGCCTTCTTCTGAGGCTGAAAGAGTATGACTTGGCCAAGGTCAACCAGTAGGTTTCTGTGACTGAGCAGACATTCAAACCCTGATCTCCAAACTTGTAATCTGACACTCAAACCTTTGTACCATGCTGGCTGTGTATTATCATAATGCTTTCAAAGCAAATCTACAGTTTCACTAGGCAGCAAATCTACAGTTTCACTAGGCTTGGAATATGACGAAAATGGGGATTTTACTTTTTGGACTACTATTCTCCGAATCTGACAGTCAGCATGGCCAGAGGTCATCCTATGTGAGAGATTCTGAGACTTGTTGTCCAAAAAGGTAATGTTCTCAATATCTGAATACTAAATACAGTTTTCATCACTGACTTTCAGAAAGGATATTGTAAAACTGGAGGGGGGTGACAGAAAGGGAGAACTAAATTGATCTTGGAGCCAGAGCAATGCTTCTGTGAAGGAAAGTAATAACATTACTTCCAGTGGGTAACAGGCGACATGATAGAGGTATATGAAACTGTGCGATGTGGACAAAAATTAGTAGGAAAAATGTGTTTTCCCTACAATGAAAATGTGAAAGGGAAGCACTTCTTCATACAGACATAGATAAAATTATGGAATTTCCTATGATGAGATGTAGGAACAGCCACCAGCTTTTAAAAGATATTAGACAAATTAATGGTGGGTAAGGCTATCAATGACTACTAACCATTGTGGTTATATATTACCTCCACTATCAGGAACAGTATGTCCTTTAAATGGCTACTGAAGAAGAAACACAGGAACATACTTGTACATGCTAGCACCATAAATGGATGGGTATATTGCCAGCTTAGAGGTAGTATGTGTTTGAATACAAGTTGCTTGCAAACATGAAAAGGAGGTCCCTGTTACATTTGTGACTGACCTGTGGTTAGGGATAGGGGTGTGTCAGGTCTATTGTAAGCCATCAGACCTGTAGCTCACTAAAAATGGTTTTGTTGGAGTGACTACTGTACCCTAAAGTGTGATTGCTACAAATAGCAACTTTTTTGGTTGACAGAAGGGTGTGATTTTTTTGAAAGGAAAATCTTATGAAGGAAAATACCTAAATTCCTTCAGCTGCACCACAGGGAGACACCTCTGTTGCTGTTAGTTTTTGGCTTGATTTGGTTTTTGAAGAGGAGAATCGCTGGTTTGGGATTCAAATACATAAACATTACTTGTCTACTTGGAATCCTAATTAATGTTTCATTTTGAAACTAATATATACTAGAAATACAAAATTTACAGCATATTCCTATCTCTGTATATATACCTGGATATAAATCTAATTTATTTCGTGGGACTTACTCTAAGGTAAAAGTGAATTGGTATTCCAGTCACATATAAAAAGGTTTTGAAAACAAACTTTAAAAAGTCTTTCAGGAAGTTCTGCAATGAGAATATTTTTGACACTGGGTAGTATGAGCAGAAAATGTGGTGTGTGTATGGAAAAGGAGTTAGATTATAGAAGTGATACCACTGAAGAAGGCTGCTATACCACACTTTAGACATTTACAGAACAGAAGTGTGGAATGTAGAGCCCTCCAGATTTTGTTGGATTGTAATTTATTGTAATTGATCAACATTTAGCTACGCACGTGTTCCCATCCCTGTTATAAAGTCTAGGTTAAAAAAAAAAAACTAAAGCCAACTATTTTGTTGGTAAATGGCATGGCATGCAGCAAATGCTCCCATGAGATTGTGGTACACACTGTCGTGCAATATAACTCTGGCCAGTCATATCTGATCTGGACACAGCAATATTTTCCCCAAGCCCTAGGACATGGCATTCTTCATTTCCTGTTGGCTGTTTTCCTGGCCCTATCCAGACACCTGGGGTTCTCTTTTCCTCCTCGAAGTCTTTCTAGGAGGGAAGGCTGCCCAAACAAAGACCATTGCTGTAATTCTTCCAGGTCCTAATTTGCCTGGATAATAAGGGTCTTCCCTTTCATCATACTAAGGTCATTGCCCCAAAGAAGTAAAATGAGCATTTTGAGTGCCACACCCCTCCTTTCCTGCAGCAATAAAGGAAGGAAGCCAAATCAATCAAATCACACTGGCTCAACTACTCAATTGTGCTGGTTGACCACACCTCCAACTGGGGATTGGCTGCTGAATTCTGGACCCAAATGGCTGCTGAATATATATGGCTGTGGCTTTCTATGATGACCTGGACACACTCTACCAAATGTCTCAAATCTAGAAACTATGTGCATTAGTAAGAGCATGCTATTAGTCAGGAAGAGGGCAAACATATCTTTTAAAATGCTGTGATTTGCACTTACCCATCTTCTTTATGTCCTGAGCTGGGATGGTCAAACAAGCTGCTATGGAAACATTGCCAGTCCTAAATGAGTGGAATCCAAATTTTGCTTCCTCCAAACCTATAATCTTAAGGGCTTTGCAAGTTACTGCTCAAAATTGGGATTTTGTCCTTGGCCCATAACCAGACTGCAATCATTATTGGAGCGGGGAGGGACTCCAAGAATGTGAGGTCTCTAGTTATATGGCTGCCCTCCACTCTTTAGGCCACAAATTGGCACCCTGATGCCAACCAAAGGCTGTATCCCAAAGGCTATAACCCCAGCAACATTCAACTGAACTTGGAATTCCATTCCTAGCTTCCTAACTTACTTTCAGAAGGGAATCCAAATATACTTACTGGTCCTCCCTTATCTCAGCTGTGACTCTACGCCTCTGCCTTAATGTCACCAGGCCCTTCATGGCTTCACGCAGGCAGCACAAGAAGGCCCTGCATGGCCCAAAAACCCAGCAGGCAAAGTTCAAATTGCCGGAGCTCCCTAAGTATGACCTTCCTGTGCCCCAGAAAGGTGTCAACCTTAGATTTCAGATCCACCAGTTTTGCCTCAGGAAGATGACAAAACTGGCCCAGCATGTCAATTTTGATACCCAAAAAGACTTAACGTATAAATAAAGGAATTCACTAAAGGAATTTTCAAATCCTGTGTGAGGCATACAGTGGTAGCCAGAAGAAATTGATATTTCTTGCTGCCTGTGGAGCCTGCCAGAAGAAAATCACCTAGAAATGCACTGTAGACCCTAACCCAGAAGCTTGCCTGAGGATCACTCAGAGAATGAGCTTAACTTCTCAAAGACTGAGCATGCGGTTGACCATCCCATAGGCAGAGCATGGGCCATATAAAACCTGCCCTCAAACACAAGAGTTCAAAATCACTTCGTGAGTTTGGCTCCCACTCTGCACCAATACACCACCCTAACTGCATCATCTTTGCCAAACTGAGTATTAACCATGGAGGATGTAGCCATTTACTAAATCACCCTTGAGTTATGACAGATGATGCATGAGGCAATACTTGCCTGGGACCTTCTTGGGAACAATATTCAGATGTGAAACCCTCAAATTTGGAACAGGGGTCTGACTGAAGGAGCCAATCACTTTGCTTCCAAACTTCCTTCTGTTTTCCAGTGTACAGTCTCTTCTAAACCACAAACTGATTTCAGGTTGCATGCTCTGAAGGGACAACTAATACCCACAAACCAATCTGAAACCCCAAACACATGCACTCTTCATCATCCCTTCTGAAATAATGCTCTGACCACTGACATAGCTGTGAGAACTTAATTGGACTGTGTCTCTTTTCCAGGTGTGAACACTGTTCTGCATACCTTTTTGGCCTGGTTATCACCCCTCCACCCCTGCTGTGTGTCTTGACATAAGCCATAAATGCATGGGCTCCATTACAGAGAGAACACTTGTGTTTGTATCTGCAAGGCTGTCTGTTACATGTGTCCTGTGTACCAAACTCCCAACATGTCAAGGTCAGAGACCCGGGCAGCGAGCCAGCCCAGAGAAAGGAGAGGGAGAGATAGCAGAGTCCCGCCAGGAGGAGTCAAAGCAAGCAATTACTCATAGGCAGTCCATTTACCTAAGCCTGAGCAACAAGTGAAAGCCATAGTCAGAGTCCAAAATCCAGGGGCCAGGAGATCAATCCAAGGTATCAGGAGCCGGGTACTGGAAGCAAGGAAAGGGCTTGTAGAAAGTTTGCCACAAGCAAAGGAAAGCTTCTAGGCAGGCAGTTATATAGCCCAGACACACGTGTGGCCGGTCACCACTTCTTGAACTTAATCAAGGAAGCCTCCCTTTGCTCAGCTCTCTTGAGTCTCCGCCTTGTTTGTGGGCTGATTGACGCAGGCTCTAGGGTGAGCTTTCTTCACTTTCTTAATCTCCTGTGACCTCCTTGCCAACATCCTTGACTGGTCAGGAGGAAGAACAAGCCTAGCCTTCCCCAAAGTCTGAAGGCTTAATGAGACCATGACCAAATCTTAGTCCTCATCTTCTTATGAGGATGCCTTAGGCAACTTTCCAAATCAGTCAAGTCTCCCCATCCGAAGCATGAAAGAATATAATGCTAAGATTTTTAAAGTACAACCACAGTACAAAATAATAAAACCAGCTCCGTACTATGTATATCTGGTACTATATATAGTACCCAAATGGCTGAAAATGGCCTAAGAAAGCGAAGTGGATAGACCCTCTGAAGGAATTGCAGTCCTAAAGGAGTAGGCTGCTGAAGGCCTGGATGGCCTAGTAAGGGAGGGGTAGACCCTTGCCACATAATAGGCCTACCAAGGAGGAAGTACTACGTCTCTGTCAAATAACCTCAGTCAGTAGCAAGCCAAACTAGATCTGTAGGTCCAAAGGGGTAGGCAGATGCAGGCCCACCAGAAGTACAAAACCCCCTGAGGCCTAACAAACATCTAAATGGCATGTCATTGGGGGCCTGAACAGGCCTGCTGAAGGATTTGGCCATCCTGGGCCCATGCATTAACTATAGGGTGCCCAAACCAGCCTGTCCCTCAGTGTTGCAGGGGTGCTGTGCTACTACCACCAGGCTAGGAGGCCTCCAGACAGCAGTGAACTGACTCAGACCAAACTGCACCCCCTAATTCCTTGTTCTTGGTGAAGATGTTAAGCTGCCTTGCTGTTATGTATCCTGCTTGGTGCCACTGTGCCAAACCAAATTGCAAAGTCTTCCCCAAAGTACCTGCATTTGCAACCTGCCCATCTAGGCATGCACCATGATAGAGGCCAAGTTGGGGGTGACTGAGGCTTATATGGGCTCTCACCCTGCTCCTCAATGTCAGTGCAAAGTGCAAAGTGCAAAGTGACAGAAGTGTCAGCTGCCAGTTCCACCTCTTCCAGGGGCCATACACATTTGCCCTGTCTCCCCAGACCATAGAGTTACAGCAACAGAGGTATGTTAATATAGGTGTAATTCACTAGAAGAAGTTCTGTTGGTGAGGGAGATTTTTTATGTACTGGCCTACAAGAGAGAATCTAGACCACTCAAAAGCCCACTGTGAACCCATCTGCCCAGCATTGCACTTAGCTTCACTCTGGCTTGAATACTCTAATTAATTGTTTTTCCAGTGATAATGTTCAGTTTGTTCACCCCATGGTTGTGGACAGGATTCCTGGAGAGGCACCAGCCACTACAATTATGTTAGACCGTTGCCTTTCATGACTAATTAAAAAAGAAAAAAAGAAAAAAGAGGGTGAATAGCTGAGTGGGTAGAGGAATTGGTCAGTTCCTTGCTAAAACAAGACAGTATTTTTGCATGCCTAAAGGAGGCAGTTAAAGGATCACTGTCCAACAAAGACAAATAAGATGTCATCAAAAGATATTGTTATATCTGATAACTGCTGCAAGACTGATATATGCGCGATATTGGAAAGAAAGGAAATATGTTGATATAAAAGAATGGAAATTAAAAGTCCTGAATATGGTAGAGACAGAAAAGTTAACATTTTCTTTGAAAAATAAACCTATCCAGAACTTTGAAAGGGAATGGAGAGAAGTTTTGATATAGAATAAGAAAGGGAAAGGAACAAAGAAAGATGTAAGCAATGCAATGTAACAATGTAATAAGGTAATGTAACAAAGCAAATATAAGGAAATGTAACAATGTAATGTAATAAGGTAATGCAATAAAGCAACACTGTAAGGATGTGAGATGTAACAATGTAAGATCATCTTCTTCTTTGAGTAAGCAGTAACTATGTATGAATGGAATGAAAACAAGCAGATTCAACTGGAAAATAAGCTTGGAAGTGCGGAGGGTTTTTTTTAAAGTTTTAATTATAAACTTAGTTTTAATTATAAATTTCAAATATAAAATAAAGGATCACTGTTGAAAAAAAACTTTTTTGGAGACCACCTATTAGACAGTGACTGGACAGTTTTCAGCTTTCCATTTCTGGACAGGGTTCTGGAGGCCTGCCAGCTCCAGGGACTCCTAGATGAGATACATTATCTAGATCTATTTCAATCTGGTTTTAGACCCGGCCATGGAACAAAGAATGCTTTGGTAACCTTGGAACTGGGCGGGATGAATATTTCTCTGCTGTTTCTACTAGACCTCTTAGCAGCTTTCAGTACCAT
The DNA here is from genome assembly GCA_030412105.1 of Cyclura pinguis. Taxonomy (NCBI): domain Eukaryota; kingdom Metazoa; phylum Chordata; class Lepidosauria; order Squamata; family Iguanidae; genus Cyclura; species Cyclura pinguis. Next base: position 44,198,785 of record CM059604.1, read on the forward strand.
TTACCATGGCTGCCTTGCTGGGATGGGATCTGGAGACACTGTCATACCATGGTTACGTGCCTTCCTGTTTTGCAGAAAGTGGTTCTGAGGAACTCTTTTTGATCCCTTGGCCATTAGCTCCTGTGCTGCCCCAAAGATCAGTTCTGTCCCCCATGCTGCATGAAACTGCTGGGAGGGGGATTCATGCAGTGCAGTCACTATGCAGGTGACAGCTAACTCTGTTACTCTTGTTCAGTTCAGTCAAATGAAGCTGTGTTGCTTCTAAACTGGTGCCTGTCTTTGTTAATGGACTATATGAAGGTGAAAAAATTGAAACAATCCAGACAAGACAGATGTGCAGATCAGGGAACAGGAAAACATTAAACTAGATTGTTAACTGGAATAGGCTACAGGAAGTACACAACTCACTTGTTGCAACAGGTCCACTGGCTACTGGTCTGTTTTTGCCCATGTTTCAAAGTGCTGGCTATGATCTATAAAGCCCTGTGTGGCTTGGGTCTAGATTATCTGAAGGAGTGTATTTTCCTTTGTGAGCCTGCTCATGTTTTGAGATCTTCAGGAAAGACTCATCTCTCTTGTCCCATTGCCTCAAAGGTACACCTGGTACAAAATTGGGAGAGGGTCCTCTTAGTGCATGTTTCCAAGCTCTGGAACTCCCTTCCTAGAGAAGCTAGACTGGTGCCCTCTTTGCTTTTCTTCATTAGGCAGAAAAAGACTTTTTTATTTTGTTTTGGTATGTGTTTGAGAACAGGTTGATCATGAGGAAAGGACTTTTAGCAATATGTTATATTCAGTTTCCAATTTCAGTAATATATTATGGTCACAGACCAGCAAATATGCTATATTATCTATACTTGTTTCTTTTTTTTTTAAATGGTGATACTTTTATTTATTTTTTTTAATCCTGGCAATTGTTTAATTATATTTTAACCTTTAAGTGATGCAATTTTTGTCTACATGTTTGAAGTTTTGTATGCTGCCTTGAGTCCCAGGGCTGGGGAAAAGACAAGATAAAAATAAAATAAGAAATAAGAAAATGATAAGTAATAATAAAAATAAAACATATATTTTGTTAATAATAGTAGCTCTGCACAGACTAGTAATCATAGAATCATAGAAATGTAGAGTTGGAAGAGACCACACGGGCCATCCAGTCCAACCCCCTTACATGCAGGAATACCCTCTAAGCACTCCTGACAGATGGCCATCCAGCCTCTGCTTAAAAACCTCCAAGGAAGGAGACTCCATTACACTCCGAGGCAGCATATTCCACTGCCGGACAGCCCTGACTGTCAGGAAGTTCTTCCTGAGGTTCAGGTGGAATCTCCTTTCCTGCAGCTTGAATCCAGTTCTCCTTGTCCTGGTCTCTGGAGCGGCAGAAAACGAGCCCTCTCCCTCCTCTACATGACATCCCTTCAAAGATTTAAACAGAGCTATCATGTCCCCTCTTAACCTTCTCTTCTGCAGACTGAACATACCCAGCTCTCTAAGTCTATCCTCATAGGGCTTGGCTTCCAGGCCCTTCACCATTTTGGTCACCCTCCTCTGGACCTGCTCCAGCTTGACCATGTCCTTCTTGAATCGGGGTGCCCAGAACTGGACACAGGATTCAAGATGAGGTCTAACCAAAGCAGAGTAGAGTGGTACCAGTACCTCCCTCGATCTAGACACCATACTCCTATTGATGCAGCCGAGAATTGCATTGGCTTTCTTGGCTGGCGCATCACACTGCTGACTCATGTTCAGCTTGTGGTCTATTAAGACTCCTAGATCCCTTTCACACGTACTGCCATCCAACCACGTGTCCCCCATCCTATATTTCAGCATTCCATTTTTTCTACCTAAGTGTAGGACCTTACACTTCTCTCTGTTGAATTTCATTTTGTTAGCCTTGGCCCAGCTCTCCAACTGCATGTGCTGCAACATAATATGGCATTATTTTTATTTAAAAGACAAATGTATTATATGTCTCTTTACAAGAGGGAAATTCCTTCCTGAGAAAATATGTTTAACATCAGGTTAACAGACCTTGATCATCCTTGCAATCATAATAATGCTAAGAGCTGAGCAAGCTTAAACTGTAAACCTGCATATATTCACAGTATTTTCTTTGTCTTTTCTCTCCTCTCCTCTTTCATTTTTTTTAAGCTGGTGTTGGTAATCAGTTTTTTAAAATATTTATTAATTGTTCTAAAGTATCAGGAATGCAGAAACTATTATAAAGCATGACATGGTGGTAGCATGTGGGAGTGGGGGAAGAAGTATTAGTTGAATGGAATACAATACAGATGACCATCTAAAGGGGACACCTGCAGGACCATTTAGTCCAGAGTCTCAAATTATCTAGCCATACCACTGGGAATTAAATTGTCATAAAGAATGTCCTTTAAATCATTTAGCTCCATAGAATAGCTTGGCTTCCTTTCACCTCACTCCATGCCTTAAAACCCTTTTGCTTTTCTTTAATTTTTTAAAAATTAATATTCATACATAAGAATATTACATTCTTACTCATAAGCTGTCATTCTGTCTGTGAGTTCCTGCAGTGCGTTACACCTTAATGTACAATACAGTCACTTTACGCTGGACCTTTGCAAACACCTTGTAAGTGCTAAATTTAAATCAATATGAGTCCCCCTCCCCCTTGGGTTAACAAAGGCTCTGTAGAGGGAAAATAGAATGAGATCTATTGTTTAGTTATAACCTTCTTTTTCATTCCTCCACACTTGCTGTTGTAGGCAAATTTCTCCTCTCACCTGCCCCTCAAATGTTAAAAGTTGAAAGGGATTTTTATTCTTAAGAAACGTTGTGTGAAACTCTAATTCTAATCTTTCAGTAATATTTGGATCATAACAGAATACATGTTTGTTTTAGCTATTCATGAAGGATCTTTGTTTAAAATATTAATATTGCTACATAGTGGGTTTTCTGAGTTGTGTGTACAAAGATTTGCATTATATTAAATTTTCCTTTCCTGAAGATTACATGCTTATTATTTTAATGGCAGTGAAAATTGCTGACAAAATCTGTGTTTTACCCTATTCATCTTGTCCATGTCAGAATAAGGGAGAGAGGACAGTGCAATATAGAAAATGAGGAGGAAGGCGAGGGGGAAGGGGAGGCGGCAGCAAGAGCTCTGGGGGGCTTGGGAGAATGTCATTGGGGGGTTCCCACACTGGGCTGCTCCATGCCCTCCAATCGCTATCACAGTTTCTTTATCTATCCATTTGCCACGTCTCTCTGGACCTAATCCACATAGTGTCCTGGAGAACAAGGGCAAGAGAAGTGAACATAGGTGCTAGGGATTTTATTTCTTCATTTATTAAAATATTAATATCTTGCTCTGTATCATAGGACCTCAGGGCAGTACACAGATATAATTCATTTTTAAAAAATGCATAGGATGAGGAAATCTGTTTTACTTTTGCTTTCCCTGCTTCCTAAGGCTAAAGAAGAGCTTGGGTGAACTCAAAAGCTTGTCTGTGTTATTTTAGTGATCAAGTAAAAGTATTATTCAACTCTGAGTTTTCTTTCAATTAAGGAATCCTTTATTTGTTGTTATTGTTTGCCTCCTAGTTGACCCCAGCTTAGGGGAAACCATAGGATTTTCTAGGCAAGAGGTATTAAGAGGAGGTTGGCCACTGCCTTCCTCTAAGGCAATTTCTGCCCTACCCTGTTATAGTGCTACTGTTCCACTTTCAACATTCCGTGGAATCCTGGGGTTTACAGTTTAGGGAGAGGCATTTAGAATTCTTAGCCAGAGAGCTCTGTGGCCTCAGTAAACTACAAGCCCCAGAATTCCATAGGATGTTGAAAGTGGAATAATAGCACTATAACAGTGTAGGGCGGAAATGGCCATAGTCTTAGAAAATATGATATTCCAAAGGTCATCCAGTAGGGTTTCATGGTTGAGCAGGGATTCAAACCCTGGTCTCCTGAAGATGCAGTCCAGCACTCAAATGAGTACACCATGCTGGCTCACCATACAAATATCTTTTGTTGTTGTTGTTTTTATTTGCTATTGGGAATGCCATTATTAGCCCCATGAGGCAGGATCTGCTTGCACAGGAATGTCTGTGTCGCAGGGGGCTGTGATTCAGATAGGATTCCATCTGCTGCCAGCCAATAGGTATGACACCCAGTTTGACTTCAACTGACTTTTCCACCTAGTGCAACATAAATACTGTTGTGTTGCTTTTGTATTCCTGTTCTAAGCCATTTCAAGACCCTATGTGTTTCAACTAAGGCAATGGGCAGATCTGTAGGGATTACAGTCAGGCTTTTGACTACAGAGGTGAGAAAAATTGTAAACCAATACTTTTTATTCTTCCTTGAATCTGCAGTCTTCACACTGCACATCAGTCCGCCTACAGAGACAGTATCCAGTATATCTGGCCAGGTTTTTGGATATTTTATTTCTTCCCCCATCTTCCTTCTAAGCTTGAAGAATGGTTCTAGTTGACTTGAAAGCTCACTGCATTTGTAACATCTTAGTGATTCAATAAAGACATTACTCAGCTCTCAGTAAAGCAGAAAGCAGTAAGGAAAGAGGAAGACTGGAGTACAGGTGGACTGGTTCAATCAAGAAAGCCAGGGACCTGAGTTTGCAGGATGTTAGTGCAACAGGTGATAAACCTTTTGAGGTCTCTCAGGCCATTTCCGCACTAGACTTTTATAGCACTGTTATTCCACTTTCAACATCCTATAGAATCCTGGGGTTTGCTGTTTCGAGAGGTGCCAGCCAACCCCTTTGAAACTGCAAACCCCAGGATTCCACAGGATGTTGAAAGTGGAATAATAGCACTATAACAGTCTAGTGTAGAAATGGCTTTATTCATAGGGTTGCCATAAGTTAAAGTCAATAGTAGATAATAAGAGTTGAATTAGTTTATTTTTCTCTCCCGCATTTGAATTTTTTGAACCTCAACCTGTTTCCATGCTCTCTCTCTCTCTCTCTCTCTCTCTCTCTCTCTCTCTCTCTATATATATAAAAAATTGTGAGTTTTGGTAAATTCTTCCAACAAAATTATTCTCTACTTAAACCAGTTTAGTATGTATAGCTGTTCCCAAATCAGTGTTTCAAATACAGAATTTCAAAGCCAGAATTAAGAGTGATCCGCTCAAATTACTGGACCAGAATAGACAAACTCTATTTCATTTGCCCTGTTTTTTGAATTTTTCATATCTCATATAGGAAGACATGTATCGGTGTTGGAAAACATTTATCAAAACAAACACAATTTTCACCTTTCCCTATTGGCTGCTGTATCTTTTTGCTCTGGTCATCACTCGTTTGCCTGGAGAGAGCGGATGAATAGGGAGTAGTGCCAAAGATGAAGAGTGAACGAGTCAGCAGGCTCTGAGCTTTAACAGTGAGTCCCCTGCTGGGGTGTAGGCTTTGGCTGATGCCCAGTGATGCTAACCCCGATGCTGGCCCTGCATTGAATCATTAAAATGTATGTTGTATCCTGTTCTTTAATCTTTGATTCTGTGATTTTGTCCTCATCTTCTCTGCAGGAGAGAGTTCAGAAGTCATTCACTAAATGTCTGAAAATAATTATAGCAAATTAAGAAAACAATGTTTATGTTCCATTTGCTCCTGAAGTTAATAGTGAAGTGACTGGAAGAAAGGCAACTAATTGCAGGGTTATTATGCAGTTTCATTGGAGATGTAAAAATAAGGGGGATATAGTCAGGAATGAAGTGCCAGTAAAGAGTTAGGAAGTGGAGCTGAATAACATTATACCTAAAAAAAAAAAAATACAACTGTACAAAGACAAAAGTTGTCTGGGCAATCTTCAGACACTTTGGCCATGATCACACTAACAGTTCTACACTTACAAACATTTTATGTATCTTAACTCCTGCTTGGTTTTCATGGAAATGGTTCATATGGTGAGAATGGCAGTGGCAATGGTGACACAGTTGCATTAGGTTAGTGCTGCTCCTTACCCTATGGGATTTGTCCTGTAGTATTTTTCTGTAGTATTTAGTCTTAGTTCTTTTCAACTCTGGATTCACTGTCTGAAATATAATATGCTCGTGTATTCAAATAGTCTGTTAATATTCAGAATTGCAGATTTCTAGTCATATTCACAATTTTGGTGAACATTTGTGTCATCTTTCTTCATTTTAGTGATATGGATATTAATGTCCTAATGTTTTGGTTTCAATGGGAGTATTCCATTGTGTCTACCATGGCACTGCGTTTCTGTGGTAGTGGGTTTGTGTGCTCCTGTGAGGCAAGAGGCTGTTTTGACCATAATGGTGCTGCTGGTTATGTATCCCATGTTAGACAGGCTGTGGAGCCAGACTAAATATGTCAAACAGCTACAGGGCTAGCAGTAGTGGGGAGTGACGCTGGTGGAGGATCTCTCATAACATCTGCAGTGGCACCACAGCTAACACCTGTCAGTATTGTGCAGAAGGAAGTACAGTAACCGAAAGTCTTTTACCATGCAAACCCTATGATGAGACAGTCCAAAAAGAAACAGGAGATAGGGCCAGAAGCTATTGGGTACAGCAAAGGACAATGATTAGTATGCAATAATTCCATTGTGGTCACATATTGTAGGGTAAAGTCAGTAGAAATGGGTATGTTGTCTCTTCGGGGAAGTTTCACCATAACTTTTCCTCTCATTGAGGAAAATCTGGGAAGCTCCCAAGATTTCCAGGGTTTCCCTGAACAGAGTTGGAAAACTGCTGTCTCATATCTTCTGTCAGACTAGATTTAGCTATAGGCACCCATATGTGCTGCCTTTGAAGACAGTCTAGATTGGAAATTCCAGTGAGGTTGTGTTTGAAGACTTCAACTTATATGCATTACTTTGGCTTATCTTTGGATAAGGACAGGCTATAGAAAGGATATACTCTTATTCACTGGTGCTGATGATGACCTTTAAAACCTTGTATCAGGATTTGGGAACCTGTGGCTTTCCAGGTGTTATTAGTCAGCAACTTCTGTCTTGCTTACTATTTGGATAGGCTGGCTGGAGATGATGGAAATTGGAAACAAGCAGCTGGGGGGCCACATCTTCCTCTGTCCCACTCCACATGATCTGGAGCCTGCATAACTTAGCCAATATAGAACTTCTCTGCACTGTCAGATATTTGGGTGAGGACACTATTCCATGTCCCATTTCTCATAGACGTAAGAACTCTGTCTTCCATGTAGTGACTCCCGCAATGTTGAAGAAGTTTGTATCGAAAGCATATCTATCTACCATTCTACTGGTTGAAAGAGTGTCTTTTCTAGTACTTGTCCTTATTGACATCTTTTTGGTTGCAAGTTAAGTGGGCACATGTTTACTTTGATACTGGTTTTAAATATTAGCCATTTAGGTTTATTAAGGGATCTTTTATTGTGATTTGCTTTATTTATGACTGTGCAATGCTTTAGATGTTGATATAGTGACAGTGAATTAATGGAATCTTGAAGTAAATGGAAACATTTACAACATATAATTAATAGAAAGCATTCTGATTTGAAGACAGGCATAGTGCAAGACAAACAGCTATATTATCATCATCCATCTAATAATAGTTATCATAAACTTTAGGTAGAAAATCAGGATATTAATTTAATAAATAAGTAAATAAGCACGTTTGTAGAAGTGATAGCAAGATCCTAAAACAGGTTTAGTCACTTGTTTTCTCTTCCGTGGGCCCTTTCATACTACACAATTATGGTGCTATAATTCCATTTTAATTCCTGTGGTTTCATCATATGGAATCCTGGGATTTGCAGTTTAGAAAGGGGTATTTAGAATTCTCATTCCAGGAATGTTAGTGTCACAACAAACTACAAACCCCATGATTCCACAGAGTGTAGCCACAACAATGAAAGTGGGATCACAGTGCTGTCATTGTGTAGTGTGAAAACTTCCTGTATATGAAAGTAAGCACTCTGACTTACCCAGAGGTGATTTTGCTCACTTGGACTGGTCTTAAGTTAAAAAGGAAGGAAGGAAGGAAGGAAGGAAGGAAGGAAGGAAGGAAGGAAGGTCAAGAACAGCATCCTTCCTTAACTAGCAGTACTTACTAGGAATAAGATAGAACTATGTATGATCCATATTTTAATGGGGATATAGCACTTCCTGAGCCCACATGTGAAACTGAATGCAGTTGTACCTCAGTACCTTGATTTTAACACTTTTCTACATTTTAGGACGCAGCTTTCCATTGAAAAGTGCATGCAAAAATGTGTACCTTCTAGGAAAGTAGACACAAAAATGTGTTTACTGCTGAAAATAATATTAAAATGTTTGTTTGTTTACAGATTGTAAAAAATGTGTATATTTGGAAAAATTATATACAGAAAAGCTTTATCAGGAGCCTGTGAAAGTGTGTACAAGTGTTCAGCTGGACTTAAAAATTAACAAACTAATGCAGAGATGGAACAAATTGAGCTAAGGGCTTGAAAATTAAAAAAAAAAACCTGAATTGAAATGGACTCTTTTATACTTAACTCTGTTTCCAGATGGAGTTTTCATGTGATTGGGGCTACTACTGGCCCCCTATACCCCTCTGTCTATCACAGGTGCAACTGTTTCCTCTCTAAGGACCAGGAAGGAGTGCTCAGGTCACACTGCAAAAGTCTTGGCAGATTTGTTATTGTGAGCTTCAGCTATTTGTTCAGTTGGTCAGGTAGCATTCAATTCTGGCTGTGCAGATGAAGAACAGGTTATGTCTGGTTATGTCTTTGACTGGATTCAATTTTTTATCATTATTTTTTTATTATTCTTTGTGACCTTTTGTATCCTGAAATTGTATTTCTGTTTGTTGAATAGCAAAGCAGACTCTCTCTCCTCAGTTCCACGGAGGGAGTTAACAGACATGTGAAGGATTTGCTTGCAGAACAGCAAATGTAAGCCTAGATCAAAAACCAGATGCAGTTAATCCTCAGAGTTGTTTTGCAACAAATTATGCTGGTGTTAATTTAGAGTCTAGGGCTTGTGTTCAGTTTTAAGAACCAATGTTTAAGGTATCCTTCGTGTAAAAGGAACAAAACTGCACTGATCCTTTCAATAAGTGTGTAGCCAACTTGAAAAGGCAACATCATAGTACCAACAATTACTCTTAATGTGTACTATCACTTCTTTTTCTTCAGTTGCTAATTGGCTAGAATAAGAATGGGATTCATGCAATAACCTATTGATATTGTTGGACTGCAACTGCCGCCATCTTCAGACAGGATGTAAAGTTGTGAGGAATGCTGGGAGTTACAGTACAATAATATTTATGAACCAAGAATGGCCAGCTCCATTGTGCAAAGTTCAAATAAATATCTCTGTCTGGTTAATATTTCTCCAACTAATACATTTTGGCCTGAACCTTATTGTTAGGCCTATCTAGAGCAGGTCCATTGAAACAATTGGATTTGCTTATGTGTTGATTCATCACACAACAGCTGATCAAATGTAGTTGGGACTGATTAACAGGATTCCAAGCTCTCCCTGTGTGTGTCCTCCAACTACAAGGTAATTACAACTTTTATTCAAACCTTATTTATTTATTTTCAAAGTATTTAGTTCAGCCCATTAAAATACATTTTGCTGTATCTAGTTACATGACATTAGCGCTTGGGTGTGTAATGGTAATGCAATAAGTTGACCATATTTATCTTTCTACAATTGTTCTTCCCATGCAAAGCTGTCAGATAGATTGGCTATATAATCCTTCTTCCTATGAAATAATATGATAAAGACCTTGGTATCAAATTGAATGCTTTACTGGAACTAGCATTTGGAATCTTTCATGCACGGGCCAGAATTGTTTTACAATGACGGTATTGTTTGGTGACAAACATACTCATTTTCTAACATCCATCAATTATGCTTTAATGGTATATATTAAATTGCTAGCCATTGGTTTCCATCTCAGCTGTAGTCCACTGGAAAATAGAGTGTGCTTTCCCGTTATTCTTGACATTGTTAAAATGGGCAAATGTTCAAATTATGCTATCAGTACTGCAGCTGTTTTTCTTTCTGTCTCTTGTGCAAAAAACTGAACTTGTTCCATTTTATGTGGTATAAGATGCTGCAAAAGCGAGGAGAAGTGTCCATGTGGGATTCCATGCTATAAATTAGATTCTGCATTAACAACCTAGGGCTATTGTATGACAGGAATATTTATTTTTCATTCATTGCAATTTTTACTGCAAATAAAATTGTTTCGACCTCCTTCCACCCTGAAGTTTTTCACCAACAAAAAACATATCTCTCCTTAAGCTGAGGTCACAGATTTTGGCTGTACTGTCATGTGAATCAGACAGAAAGCATGGTTGGGCTAGAAGATCATTTTTAACTAATTTCAGTGTGATGCAGTGAATGAACACATGCCAAAGTTTCAATAGTTTGTAAATGCAATGTCTTTGAGCCAGTGGAGGAAGTTAAAGCATTTTAAAAGATGTGTGTGTTGTTTCTTCAAAGTTATTGCTGTGTCCATTCTGCCTTGACCTATTAATGGTAATGAGTTGGATCCTGACTTGTTGGCTGGATCCAACATTGTGGTCCTACAGAAATGAGCCAGTAGGTCAGAGCATGAGGCCAGCTTCATTTTCTCTAGGTTTCTTCCTCCTAGTGCCAGCCCTTCTTTACCAAACCATGAGATGCTTGACACATTGTTTGTATGGCAGATTTCTGTTATAAAGGGGAGAGATTGGTTAAAGCTTTATTGTGCAGCTTTGTTGGTGGTTGGCCAAGGCATGAATATTACCTGGTTATCCTTATTGATTAAATTGCTGTAGCTAAACATTTGTCTCTGGTGACCTTTGTCTGTTTAACTTTGTGTTTTTCATGTATGTAGATAAAAGTCTGACTTCCTCTGTGAGGGGCGACTTTGTGGAAGCAACTTGTTGGAGCCTTTTGAAGGATGGAATTTATGATATGGCATTTGGAAGAAAGTGTTTTGGGTTAGTGTTAAGCAAAGATTAAATAATGAAGAAAACAGAAATTTAAATGTTTGTATGATGCAACAGCAACCATGGCATTCCCCCCACAACCATATTATAATTCCATAATGACCAGAATTCTGCTACTAAATTATATCAGTTCTAAACCTGTCTTCAGTCTGTATGTCAATATGTGAGAAGAGGCATAGGAAAGCACGTACTGGCCCCACCTCTACATTCTTGATTGCATTTTTCCATTACTTCTGATTTTGCCACATTGAGTAGCAAGCTATTCATTTGGTATTCTTTGGTAATAAATATTTTGCAATGCACCCATCAGCAAGTCTCGCATTACAGTTTTACAGCAGTTTCCAAATGTTGCAGGTAGCAGCTGTCCTCAGAATAGCAGACTGCAGTGCTGGATCATGCCCTTGTAATTCTAAGTGCTGTATTGCATGGTACATCCCAGGAACACGAGTCACTTTTAGGAGTACATTGAGTGAGATTAAAACCCATTGCCAGTCCTACAGTCTTATGTGATTGAGTGAAGACATGCAGGATGCCATATGCAGTATGTAAACAATGATGAACCTGCATGCATGTTTCAGGAATCACAACTCTACAATGCTGACCAAGGAGCTGGAACAACCGGTGGCTAGACATTTTAATTTAAAACACCATGGCCAATCTGATTTGTCAGCATTTGGAAATGAAGTGCTTCCTATTATAGATACTTCAGAGGAAAGGGAAAATTTCTAAATTCCAGATTGAAAATGTTAAAGCCACATGGTAAGTGGACACAGCTCTGAGGATAATGTAGAACAAAATCATTCACTGTGGAATACTCAGTGCACTGCATTTTGAACTGCCATCTTAGGTTCAGCTTACTTTTCAGCGGCTAAAAAGTTGGAAGCCAGAACACCTTGCTACAGCAAATAACTAGTTAGGTTGGTTAATCATTCTAAGAAACAAATAAAATATAATATTTACAATACTTATTTGTCTGATTTCTCCGATACAAACTGCTGCTTTGCTTCTGCTGGCCATCATCTTCTATTCTAGGTATTTAATAACTTGTGATTATTTAGTGACAAAGATACATGATACCTTAGAATCTTAGCACATTTATTATGGTATATATTTTTGTAAACTAGAGTCTATTTCATCAGATGCAATTATTATCTTTCATCTTTCTTCCTTGCATTGCTGTTCCTGTTTAAATAACTTACCTGTGAGAAATGTTCAAATGAGATAGGGCTTATTTTCTTCCATTGGTCTAGTTGGGATTGTATTTATTTCAGTTTATGGACTTGCCTTCGATATCAAATTTCTTCAGGGTGGAAGGAGAGAACAGTTCTATGTATAGTTCATAGTTCTGTACTATCTGCCAACACTGTAATTGCAGTTGGAAAGGACTTTTTTTTCTTTTTGGTGAACTGAGCTTTGTTGAAGATGCCAAGTTTTCTATTTTCCCTGAGTAAAAGTGAAACTGGGAGACCTGAGCTGCAAATTACTGCAGCATAATGTATTTTATCCTCAACATTAGTAAAAACTTCATTTATGAAAACCATCTTGTACTGAATGAACTGTTTAATGGTGCATAGATTTAATTGCCTTATTTCAATCTTGCCTTTTTGCTCTGTAGTGTTCAGCATCCTATAGTCTTCAGGAGTGCCAAGAGATAAAGAAGTGTAATATGTAACTGTATAGTTTTTTCGGTATCATGACATGTTTGAGCTGTGAAATAAAACTGCTCTTGTTAGCCATGTCAAGGACTACATTAAGGGGTAAGCGTCAGAGTGGGGCATTATTGGGTGTCTCAAGTATTGTTTAAGGTTCTGTCTTCCATACCACAGTCCCTGGTTCTACTCCTCACTCTCTAGGCACACATGAAGGATCAGAAACTATCCAAGGCAGAAGTGAGTGAAACAAGTTCCTGCTCTTTATAACAGTTCTTATCTAGTTGGATACATTTACAAGTTTTCATCATTAGGTACCTATCTAGGTCCACACCCAAGTAAAGTGTCAGTTGCAAATTCCTGGAGACTCTATCTTTCTTCCTCTTCCTTCCTGTTACCTCCTGTTCACTTGTCCTCAAAGAGCAGTCAAATAGTGTGACCAGAAAAGAGCAATCTCTTAATATCTTACCTTCCTGGGAGATGAGCCAAGATGGAAAGACATTCAAGAGGGAAAGTGCTATAACTGTTAGTGTATATCCTTTCTTGTCTTGTTTTGTTTATTATGAGAATAAGAAATAATTTGTTGCTTCTTGGTTGTCAGATGGCAAGATATTTTCTGTTGGTCTTGAAGTAGCTTTTGTATTTGTGGGAATAATATTTGAATCAGTTGTGTGTCTAATGCATGATGGCTGCTGTCTTTGTTGCATGGATTTTGACAAATTAAAAGCACTGGGTCTTGTTTTAGTGGTATAGCTGTGGGGGAATTAGGACATTGTCCCTCCAGTGAGAATTTTGCTACCCCAATGAAATTTTCCTTTAATTTCCCAAGTGAAGTGACTCTGATAATTATTCACACCTAGAACTCCTACATCTGCTATGTTCACATTCCTTTGATGTCTTTGCCTAACATTGTGCTTTGGTGCTAATCAATATTTCTAACTGAAATTTTAAGTTAGTACAATGCTATAAATTTGGGTAATGAAGGAAAAAATCATTTGGGGTGGCAAAATTCTTCTTTGTCAAGGCAGGCAGGCATCATTTTGCCTCTCACCCTGCAGCTACGTACCTGTATATTTACATTTTTTGGTGACCAGTCAGAAAGTCTGTCTATGCCTTATGTATACTCTTTGATCCACAAAGTGAAGTGGCCTTAGTACTGTGCAGAGATGTTCTGCACAAACTGTGGAAACCTTTATGGGGGGGAAAAAAGTCTGTTTCATTGTTATACTGGAGGTGAGAAATCTCACAGCAGGTAATGAACCCTCAGCAGGTTGTCCTGAAATGTCAACATAACTGATATCACAAACCAGGTAATTTAGCAAGATTTCTCCAAATTCCCAGCAATAACTGAGAATAGGTGGACCCAAGATGTTCACAGTCTTGAAGTAAATATCACTGTCTATAGAATGAAAAAAAAATCTCAAGTCTTTGGTGTTACTTTGCAAACGTCCCTTAAAATATATGGAATCTTAGCATTTGATGATTTTTTTAAAAATAGGTTTAACTATGTGGATATTATCATTATCATAATTTCACCTAATGAAGAACATGAATTATTAGTTGCCTGCAATCATAGAATTCAAAGCAGTTTCAAGCTGTTTTTACAAACGATAGAAAGATTGCCACTTAGACTTCAATTTATCACTTGTGAATATTTTTAATGAATACAAATGGCTGCATGTTAACATATTAAGTGGCGCATGTGGAAATAGCTACCTGTGTACCGTAGGTAAACTCTTGGTGCTGAGGGCTTCTTTTTTACAGATTTCTAATTTGTGAGAGAAGCTCCTGTCCCAAACATAATCCAGAAGTTTATAGCAAGACTGAGGAAGGCAATAGATGCAGAAACACAGTTAGCAGAGAGAATAACTATCAAGTGTCTGTTGTCCACATGTACTCTATCATGTTTTTAATCTCAGTTGTGTGAGTTGTGTCCCATGTGAAATTAAGCAGGGACTCAAACATCTTACAAAGTCGCAGTCCTAATCAGATGTATGTTGTACCAGTCTCTTTGAAGAGATCTTGTGGAATAAGCAGGGGAAATCTCTTAGGAGCTGAGTTAAAAGGGAATAAGGAAAATGGAATGATGCAAGGGATTGGCTGATGATCCTTTCTTGCCTCCTCTTAAGAGCAAATAACCGGTTGCTATTCCATTTTCTGGATAGCAACGTAAAGAAAGCTACTTCCCTTATCTACTGGTTGAGGCTTCCCAAGGACATCTGGTACACCACTGTGGGAACCATGATACTTGAGTAGATAGGTCTTTGGTTTGATTCCACAGAGATCTAATAGGGAAGGAGAAAGTAATGTTGCCTGTCTCCTTTATAGTTATAGCCTATATAAACTATTAAACCGTGGTGGCATATTTCATACTCAAATTCTTCTTCTTGCAGTAGTCAGTGCAGTAAAGACTGTGAAGCTGTGTGCCCTATTGCAAATTTTGACTCATTTTTATGAATGCGTTGTTCTGGGTTGTTCTGTTTCCCCAAAATGTGAATTAGTAATATACTGCAAGAACAAAATGTGTATGTAGAGCTTAATATTGTTTTTGCTGATTCTTCTTTTATACAGTATATATACTTCCATCAGCATTTTCATGTATATATCGTTCATATACTGTTTGCAGTGCTTGATAGGATAGAGCTTTATACGATAGGACCTTGAGGAGCTTAAAGTATACAGTTCAACACAGGGACTGATTCCAATAATCCAGAGGAAAGATGTTAGTATAAAAGGCTTTTTGTTATCATCATCAAAAATGAAGAAGGGTAATAGTCTATCTTTCAACTTGATGGTTTGGTTAGACATTAGATTCAGCCTGTCTATTACTTCCTTCCAAAAAGTTTTCCCTGCAGACTTTGTAACCATGTATGTTTCAGTGAAACTGTGCGTTCACATCCTTCCCAGCAGCCTTTTGGAGCATCTCTGCTCATCTGGGAATGCATGGAATCATGGGGGAAAACGGTTGAAAGGTTCAGTAAATGATAAATTAAGTCTGAGATGAAATCAAAATATCCAAGTAGAAATCTTAGTGGGAGAAGGGCAGGTGGAGTGATGGAAGACAAATTTGATGTAGAGAGAGAGAGAGCTTATATCATGTATGTAAAGATGTACTGATAGCCCTGGGATTTGATGAGGTCACCTGGGGATAAAAAGAAGAGAAAAACATACGAAGGTGCCTTATGCTGTGTCAGGCCCTTGGTCCATCTAGCCCACTTTGACTGATTAAAGTCTCCAGAAATTCAACCAGAGTTATTTCCTAGTCTTATGCGGAGATCTCCAATATTCCCTGGTCATCTCCTTTTCAAGTATTGACCAGGCCTGAACCTATTTAGCTTCCAGACTCAGAAGAGATCGGATTTGTTCTTGGTAGCATGGTGTAAGAGGGCCACAGACAAAACAGAGAGGGAAGTTCTACCTATGGGAACACTGAAACAATGATTAAACAGGCAAGATAGCTAGCTGAGGGCAGAACTGGAGACCTTAAGGATAAAAAGAAAATCAAGTTGGTGAGACCAATAAAATGGGTCAATGACAGGACTGAGTAGAGGCCATCACACTGAAGAGCACGTTGGTAATTTTTCAGATCATTTTCAATTAAATGAAGGGGACAAAAATCAAACAGGAAGGGGTCAGTATTAAATCTGAATTAGAGAAAGTTGATACAGTGGAAATAAGAAGCATGCTCTTAGAATTTGGAGACAAAGGACAGAACAGAGATGTGGCAGTAGGAGGAAGGGAAGAAGGGATAGTTTTAAAAGATGTGAAGAAAATGACATATATGAATGAAGTAGGAAAGGAGGATGAGAAATTGATTGCGTAGTGGAAAGAATTGTGGCAGGAGAGATGGCAATCTGGTAAAAGGATGCCTGCAGGATTAGATGAAGAAAGAAGGGTAGATAGCTCTTGGAATATGAAATGCTTTTTCTCCACTGACTGAAGCATGCTTGTGCACACCATTTGGAGATACACATTTTTAGTTGTATGTGTATTTGCATATAATTTGAAACGTTCTCCTGTGCTTTGGGAGTTGACATACAAATATGCTTTTGTGTTTGTACAGTATGCCAGCAGGTTCACTTTTTCTAAGGTCACATGTCAGTAGTGAGGAAAGACTACATAACTGCTGTCCCTGAACAGCCTATTTCTCTGTTTTCCTTCTTTCATAGTCAGTGTTCTTCCTTGTTGCCAGCACCAGCAGCACCATCGCTACTCTGGTTTACTGCACCAGCAGGATCCTGGCCTTTGAGTTTGCATATTGTTTTGCAAAGATTATCTGTGTGCTATAATTAGATGGCCAGTGACGATAATATTTTTGCTTGTGCTATGCTAAAAACAACTGCTTCATTATAAAAGATTCACCTGTGGGATATTTGCAGAAATTAAAACCCAGGTTCTAATTTCCCTGTCACTGACTATTCTATTAGTAGAAAAAAGCCTATGGATCTGCATAAATGTTACCACCATCCTGAGAATCACATTTAATTGCTTTTCCATTGCTTCTCTCTACTAGAGTGTTGTTCAGCTGTTGACTTATTTTAAATAGATGTTCTAGTGCTCCCATGTGCAGTGGTGTGGTACGTATTGTTTGAACTTTCTAGAGGGGGTAAAGTGGTAATTGCTTAAACACTATGTTTGCTTAAGGAAAAAAATTGGAAGAGGGAAAAAAGGTTGTTTTTGGACTCCATGTAAAGGAAGCTCCCTGGTCATCTCATGAATTCAGAGGTGTAAATCCTTGCTTGCCTTGTGCTCCTATGCAAGAACATGAAACCACTTCTTTTCTCTTCTGCCTGTGAGATGGGTGATATGTTTTCTCTTAGAATTTTCACATTTGTGGAAATGATATTTGTGTCAGTTGGTCAGATTGAGTAAAATTAAATAGTTAAATAAAAGTGTAGATCTTTTTTTACAAAATAAGAAGCAGTGGATAGAGATTTTAAAATCTTTTTGATTAATCAGTGAGGATAGAAAGACTATCCAAAAATGTTCAAAAACATTTTTTTTATTAATTACTGGGGAAAGAAAGAATATCCAAAAAATGTTTAAAAACAATATTTCTTGAGTGTGGAGAGAACCTGACAAGAAGAATCCTCAACTGATGAGAATCATCATAATTTGGAAGCTATTGTCTGCAAACTCACATATGGTTGTTTTGCATTGGAAACATCAATTTTTAAATATACATATATACTGATCACACCGTGTTGTGTGAATAATATAATATTTTAGTGTAAAAACATTATTTTCTCATGCATATACACACAAAAATGCTATTTCCTGTTCACAAAAAACATGCCATAGTTGGAGGTCTCATTCTGTGCAAAATTTGCAAGTGATCTTTTTGTGTAGGAAACAGCATTTTCTATGCAGATGATAAAATTTTCTTCCTGCCTGTGTATGTAAAGAAAAGACAGCAGTTTTTCATGACAGACATTTTTTTCTGCTGATTGCGGGAATCTCCATGAAAGTAGAATGTTCCTTGTTTTCTTCTTGTTCTGAAGGGAAGAATTGTCTCAGAGACTAGTAATTGTCAGTGAGGTCTCTAGGCATGTCAAGATAGCCTTTCTCGTTGAGAATGAGAATTTTTGAAAGTATGCTGTGGTACATGTTAATTGAGCTTTCTGATTGGGAAAGAAGTTTTTGTAAGTGGAGGTCAAGTTGTCTTGTTACCTCCACATATACTGCTAAATAATAATATTTTAGTTTAAGACTGATATCATTTGTAGCTTTTACATTATTTCTGGCTGTTACAATGTACAGTGGCCCCTCAGTATGTGCAAGGGATTGGTTCCAGGACCCCTTGCTGATACCCAAAATCACAATGTTCAAGTCAACCTTGCTAGGCTTGCAGAGAGACTGCAGATCCTTGCAAGTTGAGGCTTATACAGTGAACCCATATTAAAATGGTGTACGGCTGCAGCAGGGGTGGTAGCAAGCCCTGGCTGCCAGGCATGCTGCATTCTTCAGGCTATTTTTATATAGCTATTTGTCTCTTTTAGTCCATTCACACTGGATAGTTATAGTGCTATGACTCCGTGTTAACTGCCATAATTCCACCCTGTGGAATCCAGGGACTTGTAGTTTAAGGAAGGCTCTTTGGAACTTTCAGCCAGAAAGCTCTAGTGTCTCACAAACTCCAAACTCCAGTATTCCATAGGATGGCAGATAAAGGCAATGTGCTATAAATGTGTAGTGTATAAGGACTCTTAGAAATAGATGTATGGGATTATGATTTCCTGATAGCTGTTTTCTTCCTACATTCCTTGTGTTTTTGCTCTTACCATAAACTACAATCCCCATCATTGCAGTGATGCATTCTCCTGGCTTTCAGGTTTTCGCTTTGTTTTGGCCAGTGCATGGAAGCATCACTTTTGGAATGCAAGTTGCCCAGCCATCATGCTGAGTAGCCATGTTGGTTAAGGGACCTGGAAGTTGTAGTGAAAAAAGTAACTTTTCCAAGCTTAGATGTGATCTCTAAAGTGTATACAAAACTTAGCACAGCTTATATCATATATGTTATATGTGTGTGTTTGTGAGATACATTTATCTGCAGTATCTTTGGGTTAGCAATTTTTAAAAGAATAGCAAATTTAAACAACAAACAGAAGTGAAATGGTAAGAGATTTCACACAACCATAGTCACTCAAAAACTAAGTACAGAATGGTTTTTACATTATTAAAAATATGTTATAAACTTCAGAGCAAAGCTAAGGGAGTGTAAACATATTTTCCATAATCCTTACCAATAATCCATCCAGTTATCTCTGTTCCCAGGTTTACTTGCCCATATTATTACAGTAATACTTGTTACGGTTCAGTGTGTATTTCAGAAATTTTCACCATGTCTTACTAGTATGTATTACAGAAATACTAAGCATTTTGTATGCCGCTGACCCTTTACTAAATTTGTGGTAGTCAGAAAGAAAGCATATCATATTGTATAAAATATATATGCTGACAGGGAAACAGAGGTCATACTAGGCAAACGATTTAATCTCTGTATATTCTGACTTGCTTGGGACTTTTACTGAAGACATATGAAATGTTATGGTAACTTCCAGCCATTACATGACCTAGGTTTGTGTGAATGAATGGTGGTTCCTTGCTTATTTTCCTGCTGTTGGATTCATTCAAGTTGTTCCAACTTAGGGCAACCTTAAAGTGAACATGGGATTTTCTGGGGCTGAGAGTATGTGGCACACCTAAGGTCACTCAGTGGGTTTCCATCGCCAGGTGAGGAATCGAACCCTGGTCTCCAGGGTTGTAGTCTAATGCTCAAACCACTATGCCACACTGGCTTTATACCACCATTTTTCAAATGTGTAGAATTGTGAATGCCATTTGTGAGGACTTTTCATCAGTAAGACTCTTTTAAATTAAACAGTGAGAAGATGGCATTCAGTTTAGTTTTAGGACTCATGTTGCTGATAGATTGAAGGGAATAGGAGGAAGAAATAGTCATAGGAGCTAAGCAACAGTCTTAAAGGGTTTTGTAGATGAAATAATCTTATACATATTTCAGTAAATTAAGACAGGAATCCTGTGCCCATTTACTTGGAAGTAAGCTCTTTTGAGAGCCAACATGGTATAGTGGTTTGAGAATTTGACAAAGACTCTGGGAGCTTGAAAATTCTCAGAAATGAGTGCTGATACTATCTCCATTTGGGAACACACATCTCTTCCAAAACATACATAAATTGAAAAAAAAAGTTTCTACATGCCCTATTGCTAGATGAACAATGAAGGGAAAAAGTCTCTCCATTGCATTACTAGAGGTTAATATGGGTTGCAGAGTTATCATTGAGCTTGTCCACACAAGAAAAAGCGTATTACTTAAGTCTTTTTCACTTTGCACAACATGTTGACAGCCAGTGTTTTACAGTGGTTTGAGTGTTGGATTAGGAGTCCAGGACTCAACCATGGAAACACGCTGGAGGAGCCTGGACAAGTCACACTCTCTCACCCTAGGAGGAAGACAAAGGCAAACCCTCTTTGAAACAAATCTTGACAAGAATATGTTGGATTTTGTTCATGTCAGGTGTAATTCTATGTTTGCACGATGGTAGAGCTATAGAACCCCATGCAGTAAGGGCAGAACCTATGCCACATGGAAATATAATGAACCTGAAGGACCATCCAGTTCAACCTCCTGCCCATGGAAGAATTTGCAGCTGTAGCATCCCTGCCAATGGTTAATCCAACATGTCATTTAAAAACCTCCAGCACAGAGGAGGAGTTATACCCATGCAGTGTACCAGTTTGAGCATTGGGATATGAACCAGAAAACAAAGTTTCAATTCTCTGCTGGGCCATAGAAACCCACTGAATGACCTTGGGCAAATCACACACTCTCAGGCCCAGAAAACCCCACAATAGATTTGGTTTATGGGTGCCGTAACTCAGAAGTGACTTAAAGCCACACAACAACAACAAGTATTTGTTGTTCCAAAGTCCAATCAAAGCATAGGCATCAGAGGAGAGGAAAAGCAGAGTATGGCTGCAGGAGGCGGTGGGGCTGGTCCATGCGATCCTTTCAGTGATCTTTTCAGTGAGTGAAGGGAGGTCACTACCACTGAATCTCATACCTTAGCCTTGTGTTATGTGTATATCTGTCTACAAAAGAATTGCTCCAATTGATACTTCTTGTGAAGCTTATGCTTTTCCTTTTATGTTCTCTTCTGTTTCACTTATGCATTCCAGGAAAGAAAACAGACTGTATCTTAGGAGAAAATTCTCGTGTATCCTTAACCAACAGTTGTGCAGCTGTATAGTATAGGAATCTAGAGACATGGCCTGATTTGAAAAGGTGCTGAGTACCCAAAAGCAACTAATGAGGACAACAGGGACTCCTTTGTGCTGAGCATTTTTCAAAACCAGACCCTATGATTAGGTGATTAACAATGAGACTGTCTCTGTGTTGGGTAAGGGGAATGGTCCTTACCTTCTTCTTGGCTTTGCAGTGTTCCCTACAGTATTAAAGCATTCATAGTTTAGCTCCAAAAATCGTAAGAAATTGCTGTAAGGAATCTAGTATTCAGTCGTCAGCTGGAGCTTCTGGGTTTTTAGCCCCTTAGGCTTTATGGTGTCTTCTTCCTAACTGCTAGGGCTTTAAAATAAAAGGGATGTCTTCTGTGTGTTTGAAACCTCAGGCCCTTTCCAGCCTACCTCCCCTCCACGAAGATACCAAACAAGAACAAAAAAAGTCTGATAGTATTTCTGTCATATTCTCAGTTTAGGTTTTAGGTCAGCGGTGAGAACCATGCAGCCTTCCAGATGTTGTTAGACTTCCAGCACTTCCATCATTGATCGTTCTGTCTAAGGCTGCTGGGAATTGCAGTCCAGCAACATCTAGAGAGCTGCATAATCCTTACCTCTGTTTTAGGTCAACCCAAAGAACTTCTGAAGGCTGAATTCAATTTCAGAAACATTCTCAGGGGCTGAATTCCAAGAGTGGGTCACAAAAGCCCCAGGTTCATCAGTTGCCATACCTGCTTAGGGTATTGGGAAACCTTCCAGGTGCACTGAGTTCCACAGTTGTGGGACAGCCACAAGTAATATAGTTATCAGTTCTTCTCTTTTTTGTACCATTAAAAATGGGATATGAAAATGCTCTTTGCAAATCTTAGAAATTTATTTCGGGGAACAGGAGGAAGCCCCCATCTGTCTGGGCATTATATAAAAAAACAACTGCTACTATCACTCCTCTTCCTTCTCCCCCCCCCCATTTTCTCAAAACTAGGATGCAAGGTGGCTTACAAATTAAAACAAGGACATTATAGCTAAAATGTAGAAAAGAGCAATGTTTGTTGATATTCAGTTGGTCTCATATGGAAACAGTTTCAGTAGATACCGTGGCATTGTATGTATATAAATGTGATGTAGACCTACAACTGAAGCTAAGCAGATCTTGCTGTCCAAGCGGCGTAGATGAAAGACCACATGAAACTCCTGTGAGCAGCTCTGAACATTTTGAAGAAAGAGTAGGGTACAAAACAGCTAGCCCCAGATGTTTTGTTGGCTAAGCTGGACCAGTTAATATAAATGGTACTTGGCTGCTCCTCCCCTTGCAAGTCAAGTTAAATGTGGTATCCAAGGCTGTTACCTGAAACAGAAGATGCTACACTTGCCCTACGAGGGGGAGGGGGGATAGAAGTCCATTACTTAATTAAGTTATTAACAATTTGCTGATATTTCATGACATTCAATATCATCTGCCTGAGGCAGATGCTTCATTTTCCCTAATGGTGATGCTGACCCTGGGGTGTAGACGCATCTAATTAAAGAAAAAAACCCCCCACAAATTTTACTTTTTGAGATTGTGCAGAAAACATTGTTTATGTAAATAATTCCTTGTTTAATACCTGGAAAGAATACAGAAGTGGCTGGTTTGCTGTTGATATTCTATTCTCTCAGCACTGATTTAACTCCCGAGGATGTTTGTCTTGGAGATTGAATGGTTAGCTCTAGCAGAAGTCAGCGACTGACTGCAGTGGTATCATTTATCTAGGCTTCTTTATCATTTGAGAAGAGCTTGAGAGGTAATAGGTGGCAATTTGCATCCTTTTGTTCTGTGATTTTTTTTCACCCTACAAAATGCCTTTCATTGGGTGCTTTGTTAGGGTAAAAGAAACATCACAGGTGAATGGAAAGTGGGGCAGAATCATGATCCGATTATTGTCTGCTTTTGTTGCTTTGAAATTCCACCAATTTGGGGCTCCTTTGCTAAGGCAAACAGAAACAGGAAGCCACCGTTTTTTTCCCCCACCATGAAGAAAGCAGACTAAATTGCTTCTATGGACCAGCATTGTGCAGGCTCATTCTTTCTTGGTTTTGCTGTCACTCAGTACTGTTTCTCTGTCTCCCTCTTAAACCAGCTCCCAATGCACATCTACCCTTCAGTACTTTTACAAGGATCTCTCTGTCAAGATGTAAAAAGCTTAGCCTATAGTGTACAACTTCTAATAGTCTGTTTCTACCATCTGCTTCTTTTTCATAGAAATGTGACAGCTGTATTAAAAACACCCTCAAAGCTAACCCTGTATGTTATTTTCTTTTATTCAGAAGTCTTTTTTAAAAAGTCATTAACATTCTTATTATGATTTTTAAAACCCTTCATATGTAATATTTCCCCCTAGCTTCCCTGGCTCCCTTTGTAAGCAGTCTTGGGTTTTCTATGAATAGAAAGATGGATTATGAATTACAACGGATAAACAAATAGAGGATGAATAAAATGATACTACATGAACATTGTAGTGTCCTTTATTGTTCTTTATTTTCTTCCTAAAGCAACAGCAACTACTACTTTTATTTGGAAGTGTATGCATGAAATTTATGCTTACAGAATCTCATTAAAAAAACATATTTGATGTGAAGCCCTAATGCAGCTGTTGACAGCATAATTAGAATGATTAATTTGGGATAGGAGAAATTCTGTCAATGATTTTTTTTTAAATAGCTAGAGCAATGCATTTGAGCAGGATACAAGAATTAGAAAGAGAAGTTTTGTAGATATTGGTAAAGGGAATAAATCCAGAATTGGATCAAACTCTAGAAGTTGTACAGATCTAATTTATATAAAACAACACTTGAGCCTAAGTCTACTGAGCTACATATCCAGTAGGACTTATTTTGAAATGGATTTGAATAATCTCACAGTCTCAGATTATATTAAACTGTTTTCAGAAAAGAAACAATGGTCTCTCAATGACATACATTAGCTATCCAAACCTGATGTTGCATAAGATCCCAGGGGTAATGAACATGTTTAGATTGCTTTCATCAACAATTTTTTTTAAAAAAGATTATTTGTATCTTTGGTAGTGCAGACGCTTTGTTTGCTAGTGCCATGCAGTTGATAGATTTGTTCAAAGCAAGCTGCTCAAGATTTCAAGCCCCTGCTGTTTCAGTCTTCTCAAAAGTTGGCTTAAAATATAAAAACATGAAAACATCAATAGAGACAGGAGTTTTAGTTTGAATAATTGACCACATAAATTATCCAGATAGATATACAAAATTCCAGAGATCTATTTAAAAAAACAACAACAGTAGATTCAGGGGGAAACATGAAAACTGAAAGTCATGAAACGTCTGATTTTATTTGAGTTTTTATTAGTTTACGTAAAGGAACATATAATTCATCCTTGTTTCAATTTTTTCCAAGGAAATTTTACTGCCTGTTGATTATGATAGTGCAAATACTTTTATTACTGAACAAACTGGTTTGTAATAAAATTTGGGAGAATGTTACTGTTAATAATATCAATAAAATAGATATGGTAAAATAGCACAGTTTGAAGGTCAATTAAAATCCAGCCAGAATTCACACTTCTAAAAATGTATTAAAGTTTCAAGGCCTATCTTGATTATTTGTTTTTTCAAAGTATGCTTAGAAGTGGGAGGAAAGCAGTGGCTTCCAGGATCTCGTCTGGGGAGGGATTTCAAAATTGAATTATTGCTGCAGAGAGCATGCAGTGATTGCCTGTAGGAAACATGCAAAGCATAACCTTCTTTGAGGATAGAAGGAAAAGATAGCTAAAATTCAAAGCCAGCTACTTCTTCTTCCAAAGAATCTGTGTTTGTGTGTGTATGGTTTGAATTGTGTTGCAACTAATTATATATTTACTATTTATAAATAAAAAAATATTTATATTTTTAAGGCATTTATCGACTGCTTCTTAACCCACTGGAGCCCCCGAGATGATGTACAAAGGGTAAAAATGTTTAAAACCCTAAAAACAATATAAAAGCATTTAAAAACAGTGTTAAAAAACCCACTTTAAAAATTTTTCAAATTACAGACAATTAAAAGCAACCAGAGCACAACCTCTGAGTTTAAGAACCAAAAACTATATCCCTCCTCACAGTATATATTTCAGAAAAGTTTATCTGCAATTTCCATCCTAGTGTTTTCCAACCCTACTCTTCTCCCTCCCTCACCATGTTCCGGCCCATTTCTTGTTTCTTTATGCTTGGAATCTTTTCATGTCTTAGGGTGGGCACCATTCAGGGAGTTCCACCAAGACATATTTGGAATTCTTTTTTGTCTCTGAGAAGGAAATCTGAGGAGGCATGTGAAATAAAAGAAGGCAAAATCTTTCCCGCGCTATAAATTTGATGTTAATTCCTGCTGGGGTTTTTTCCAACTGTTCTCTCAGTAATAGAATTAGACTGACAATCAGAACTGTTCAGTTGGGGCATGGTGTAAAAAATGGTTGCATTTCATCACTGCCAGTGCTATGGAATTGCAATGCATGGCACCAGCTTTAGTGGGTTTTCTGTATAATATGTACCCATCTATATTAAGCCTTTCAAGCAGGGATATGTTTTGAGTTGCTGTTGCAAGCTGTTGCTTTCTATAGTTGGGTCTTGAACTTTTTATTTTATGAGAGAGAGAGAGAGAGAGAGAGAGAGAAAGAACGAAAGAAAGAAAGAAAGAAAGAAAGAAAGAAAGAAAGAAAGAAAGAAAGAAACCCATTACAACATAATGGCCCAGCATATTTTCCTTCCTAAAGGAATGAAGTACCCAGGTTCTAGGTAGCCATTCTCTTTAAACAGGCCATTCCCTTTTCATTGTTCCTAATGGATATGGACACAGAGTGTTCCAGTTACTTCTTTCTCACTCTTTTTTTAAAAAATTTTATATTTCTTAAGCTTAAAGGGCTTAGCCACACTGTACAGATATGGTAGGTTGATGATGTCATGGCTTCATCCTATGGAATCCTGGGTTTGTAATTTGATGATGGATGTAGAATTCTCAAGTGCACCCTCCTGAACTATTTTAGAACTTTCTAGTGGAGGTTTCTAAGTACCTCATCAGACTAGGAATCCCAGAATTCAAAAGGATACAGTCGTGGCAGTTAAAGTGGTCTCAAAATGCTAGAATTGTGCAGTTTTGCTTTATCTAAGAAAGCTGATTCATCCCTCTTTTTCCTCAAGAAAATTTTCTGCAATTCTTGTGATGCTCACAATGTGAATTTCCTATTAATAGGAACACTAAAAGAAATGTGTAGTCATGTGACTCATTCATATGTAGGTAGACCTTCTGTGATTTTATGATTGCTCTCAAGTTCTGGCACAATGGCTTAGTCACACTTTGGCATGATCTGAAATAGAGATGGAAAGAATATTTGTAATCTTTCATTTCCAGGTCAAAAATGAGTTTCTGAACAATTGGGAAACTCTGCCATGAAAAATAATAGATCAGCAATAATTTTGCAGTTTTCTCTTGTATTTGAATATCCCAAACTGCCGCAGAAGAATTATTCTGTGGTGAAAAAAAAATTCTTTTTTAAATGCAACCCCCCCCCTTTCTGCACAGAATGCAGATTTTGTGCAAAAAAGAGAAAAAATCCATGCAGTGATGCTTGTCTCTACTGAATAATTTCTCCACAACATTTCAGGATGTTTGAATATGGGCAGAATAATGTAGAGCAGAGCTTTCCAAACTTTTCATGTTGGTGACACACTTTGTAGACATGCATCATTTCACGACAATTTTTGTTGCAGAGTGTATCCTTGTCCACATAATTCTCCAGGAATTGAAAGTAATGTCAACACATATAGCAGCTGTCATGTCTTCCTAGAACACCACACACTATAAGGTACACTTTTATTCTCTGTTGTGAAATGTATCATTTCATGAGACCAATTGGGAGTGTTCCATTACATGTCCATGGACCTGTGCAGAGGTCCATGCATAGAATCATACTGATGAGGCACAATAGAAAGGAAATGTATTTAATGATTTTATTTGTTTAATCAGTTAATGTATATGCTACTTTCCATGCAACTTAGTAAGCTTGAATTAATGTGATTTAAAATTGCTGAACCTGAGTTGCCCCCCTCCCCGATAGACTTTCACACCATTTTATTAGCAAGCAGGCCTGCCAAGGGTTGCAGACTCAGTTCCTGCACCAAGCCTTTTTTGTGTTGTTGTTCTTAGAGATTGCAGACACAATCTGCCACAAAAGGATCTGTTAACATTTCTGACTGACCCCTTTGGAATTAATGCTTGTGCATAATGTGTATAAATAGGAGGTAGCCAGATTCTCCTGGGAAGAAGGAAGTTTGATGAATTGCAGGAAGTAGTAAATTAGATGGATTCCATGGAATTCCCAGGGTTGCCACAACTCCCCCACCCCCCCGTCACAACACAAGCACCTTATAGGAGTTTCAGAATGTCACTGGGTCATCTGGAATGTGAAATCAATCTACTACTTGGAGCAGAAAGAGAAAAATCTCACCATTTTGATCACCCAAGGCAGATAAATCTCTCTCTCTCTCTTTCTCTCCCTCTCTGTGTCTCCCCATTTCTAGAAAGGAACACAAATGCATAATTCTCCTTTCCCCTCAAGAGCAAACATGAGAATAGATCTGCTGCCTCACCTAATGGATGTAGATCTGCCTAAAGAAATAATATTATGCTGTAGTCCCTACCCCATGCGTTAAAACAAAACAACACAAGGTGCTAGTGTTGATGGCTTGGAGGTTTAAAGAAATACATAAAGATTTGGGGATATGTGCTATGAATGTTAAAAACAGTAATAATGTGAACTTGGCAAACTCATTCCAGCAAAAAGGAAAGGCTGTCCTTTCTTTTCTATTCTTTGACCTCCCTGTCAGTTAAACTAATTGGGACAGAAGTTCTTTCCCAAAAGGAAAATTATGCTAAAGCAGTGCAGGCAAAATCTTTTGCAAGAGACATAAGCTCATCAGAACATACATACATACATACATATACATATGTATGTATGTATGTATGTATGTATGTATGTATATAGAATAAACATTTGTAGCCTGTATAGCTGGACACACCATTCTGCATTGGCTATCACTAGAAAAAAGAAACTTTATGCAGCTCATCAATGTATTTTATTGTGGCCCCAGCACACAGCTTTAAGCAAATGAAATTCTTTAAGCAAGATTACTTTTGACTTTTCACCAACAAATATAAATTATTTATTCTAAAAGTTGACAGTCTTTTAAAAATAATAATTATACTCCCTTACAGGAGGACTGCCTTCATATAATTACTAGTATGGGTTGATTTTTTTTTTTGGACACAGATTCTGTGTCAGTCTTGTGAGATTATGGCCATTTCCTCACTAGATTGTTATAGTGCTATTTTTACACTTTCAGCATCCTATGGCATCCTTGGGTTTGAGACCCTTCCCTAAACGGCAAACCCCAGGATTCCATAGGATGTTTAAAGTGGAATAATAGCACTGTAACAGTCTAGTGCGGAAATGGCCCATGTCTCACAAGAATATTATACAGTAAGACTTGGATCCAAAGTGATAAAGAGCACAGCCGGTGTAAGACGCACCAGCCTATAAAATGCATCCAAATACTATTTTCAGGCATGTAAGATCCACTGGCGTATAAGATGCACCCCATTTTCAAACAGTATTTTTCAGGAAAAAAAATGAGTCTTGTACGCTAGCAAATAGGGCATCTATCTATCTATCTGTCTATCTATCTAGCCATCCATCCATCCATCCATCCATCCATCCATCCATCCATCCATCCATCCAAATGTTACAAGCTGTCTGAAATGGAACAGGCTCCCTCAGAAACCATTGGACACGCCATTGTTAGATTTGTTGAATGACCGTCATGGGCAGGAGAATGGATTAAGTTACCTATGTCATCCGTTACAGTTCTGCGTCCATGAAATGACACTTACATGCAAGAAAGGTATTTTGGTATATGCATATCAGAAAGTTTCTGATCCTGTCCTTCACCTGTAAGTCACCTGCACTGCATAACATACCTTTCCATAGGGTCCACAACCCTTAGTTGTGACTTCTTGGAAAGTATGAAGAATTGCGGTAAGGTGTAAGGTTCATAAGACCTGTTGCACATCTATAATGCCAGAAATGGCCCTTGGATCAAAGCTCATCAATTCCTGGACAAAGCCAAAGTTGTTTTTCAAACTCAAAACGTAATCAGTTAGAAGTATACTTAGGGATGGACCAATCTGTCAGTATTGCATTTTCCTTCACCAAAGCTTTGTTTGTTTGTTTAGCAAATAAATCAATTTCTTGCTAATTTAAGTACATTTTTCAAAAATAAACAGAAAAAAATTATGCTCATTTGTATCAATCAGATTTAACAATAACAGCTATTCTCAGTGTAAAGAAGTAGCAGCCCTAATTCAGAAATAAAATGTATAAAAGTAAATTTTTAACAGTTATATGTTCAAAGCCCTGGTGCTAGATCAGTCAGTTGGTCAATTTCTATTGGTCCCATGCTCATTTAAAAAAACCCAACAACTTCAAAATCTTTCCATTCTAATTTTTGGTTTATTCTTCGGAAAAAAAAGGAACCAAAAACAAATTTCCCTAGTTATTGTAATGTAAATCTAGTATTTGCCTCAAATGTTTATGTGTGGCTGTATACTTCAGTGTCGATACATACTATGATGTTATTTTAAAACGTGCCTTCCTTAAATGGTTTCTATGCAGGGACAGACTCACATTTTGAACTGTCTCCTGGAGTAATACTTTACTGAAATGATTACAAGCATAATGGGCTGAAATGAGAACAGTTTGTTTTCTCTAATATCTATTTTTTTTTTTTTTTTGGTTAGTGGCAGATAAAATTGCCTGCCCTAAAGAATTTACAAGGCTAAGAGACTGGTTTTGCAAACGCTTACCTTTGTGCATAGTATACATAAGCATGAGTAATCCCACTGAAATTGTACTACTGCTGGCAACCAACCGAAAGTGAGGCTACCAGCTTTGCAATTTTATTGCAAGTCTTTTTATTTGTAGGTGCTTTCTAGAGCTGTGACAGATATTTATTGTGAACCCACATGATAGAAATTCTCTGGGTAAGAATTTAAATGCGATTATTTGACAGGGGAGTGATTTTTTTAAAGGCACGTTTGGCAGATTCATTGAATCACAACATTTTATTTCTTAATTGGTCCTTTTGCTTTGGGGGCTAAGGTTTCTGTGTGAATGGACTCCCGTGTGTATGTGTATGCCTATGCGTGTATGCCACTAACATTTATACATGTGCGTGTATGGTCCCCCTGTCCCTTGTGGCTCTGCTCTTCTAACCAGTAGGAATGGATCAGCATTTCTAGAGGTTATCACAAAAGAGTGCCAAAGACAGAAGGACCAAACTGTCCAGCAAGTGGTGGCCTAAGCCAAGTCTCATGTGGACATATGCTGGGTTTCAGCTAGTCATTCTCATGCATTAGCTAGAACAGGGCTTTCAGCATAACAGCATAACTCCTCTGTAATATTTCCGGACATTTATATACAGGAGAATACTGCAGAGGGATATTATTTTTCTCCTGTGGTGGGGAAAAATTATTATAATTATTCATCCCCCAGATGCATGAATGAAATTGTTGAGATTTATATCCCTAAACATCATGTTTGAGTGGAAAAGATGTCCAATCTTCCCTTCAGATGAAAGATTATCCCTATTTTGAACTGGACAAGAAAGCCTAGCAACTACCTAGTCCTAGGGAGTACTGGAACTAAAAAGGTACGGGTTTGGTCAGGTGCCAGATATGGCAATGTTCATTTGAAAAATTAGAACTCCATGTGCGTAAAGGAATACTCCCACAGATAAACCATTCCTTAAGTGTTTCTTACAGCTCACAGTTGTGCTTGCTGGAAGAGGCTGGGTGGGCTGGCTCTGAAGATTCAACTGTAAAAACCTTCAATCTGTACACTAGGTTCTAGGGCTGAGCTTCTCCAGATTTATCACTGGGCAAACTGTGTGTATGTATCTTCTTGCATTTAATATTGATTCTGCATTTGGATCCTGGACTGTGTTATCTTTGTAGATGGAATTGACATTTGCTTCTCTGCACCCCCAGAGCAGGATTTTGGCAGCTACAGAAGTTTTATGGTCAAAGGCAGGGAAGTGGTCATTTCAGAGCTTGCAATGGGCAGAGTCAGAGATTGTGAATGCAGTCTTGGCAGGACCTTTCAGGTGAAGAGAAGGTCCCGGGGAAAAGGTATATAGGTTCATGTAAACTTCTGCTCACTTCCTGCATCTGATCTCTAGGGCTGGGTCAGCTAGTCATGCTCAGTGGTGCCCTTGGATAGCTTAGCTGAAATCCCTAGGGAGACCTGCTTTCTTGGCAAGGCAGCAGGTAAACTACTGGGACCTGATTGATAGCAGTCTTAGACTGACATACCTCTTCCTCAGACAAACTTGTGTGTGTGTGTGTGCACGCGTGAGAGAGAGAGAGATTGTAACACATTTTGAAACTCTTTTAACCTCTTCTACCCAGAAATTTAAGAGGTTTAGTACCAAGAATCCCACACCAGTATAGCCACTGGCCTTAGTGAATGGTGGACTTGGGGAGTTGCAGTCCAAAATTTCAGAGTTTTGGAGTTAAGCGTGGCTTAAAGTGCAGCATCAAAAGGAATCTTATTTTGTGACTTCATCAATGTTCTATTTTGTCCAGATGTATTCAATGCATATGTATAGTGCTGTACATCCGTATCCACTTAGGACAAAGAGAGATAGTGCATGTGTCACTTTTTAAATTCTCCAAGTTACCCTGAAAGGATGGTAGAGCAGAATACCAGAGGAGAGTAAATTCATGGATGAAACTTTCCGTTCCTGTCTAATCATGCGCCCCATGCAGTATAAACTTTCTGAAGCAATGGATTTTTACTGACAAATATTAAAAGCTTGAAAACAAAGTTAAGTGTTTAGCTTTGCATACATCTGAGAGATCTTCATCTTATACAGAGAAAGAAGACTGTCAGACTGTCATTATTCTGACGCTCTCAATGTTCTATTCCCACCCCATCCCTTGGACTACCTGTTATGACTTATTCTTTGTAAGTTCAGTTCTTGTTGCTGTAGTTGTATGTGTGCTAGTCTAGTAATATTATAACTAATAGCAGTATTGATGGCTTTAGAGCTATAGAATGTATTTGGCATCATTGGCCCTCTCTTCCATATCTGCCTTCCCAATCCCATCCCATCTTCTTTCTTTGGAGAAATTTTCATTGGATCGGTGGGCAAGGAATCAATGCGTGTGTGTGTGTGCGCGCGCGCGCTCATGCGTGTGCATGCACATGCTAGTGCATGTGCATGTATGTTGGAGTGCTATTGAGGATCTTTTTCACTATGCATCTATAGAGCTCTTAAGCTATATATAACTACAAGAAAATCAACCAGAAATGTCAGCATGACCTTCCCACCTCTCCCCCTCCTCATTTTGTTCCTCATCTTTCCTTGCATGAATTTTGATTGGATTTTTGAACAGGAAATCCCTGAATCATTTTTTTAGTGCATGCCTATAGAGCTGTACAGCTGAAAATAACCACATAATTTATTTTTAAACATCTGCAAAGGCATGCCCCGATTTGCTGGACAACCTGAAAGAGCAATGTGACTTCCCACTTGACCTTCAGTTGCAAAACTCTGCATTGGAGTGTGACACCATTTCATACACAGGACAGATACTGTACTATAGTGCATTAGTATTGTATCCTCAATGCAGCAAATGCTTTTTGAAAGAAAAAATACTGGCCTAGTGATGCTTCACCAATGACAGGGATCCAGTGGAACCACCACCTTAGTTTTTTATGATTCATAGGACTCTGTTGTCATTTCTTATTTTCCAGTGGCACACAAGCAAACAGTATGTAATATTCCAGGAGTCCACAAAATGCTTGGAGTTTTGTAGCAATAGAAAAAGTTTCAACTTGTCATTTGTTTATAAGGTGCTTACAGGGGGAAAATGAGAGGACAGATACAGATGTCATCTTTTTCATAGAAGGGAAGATGTCTCTGTTTCGTACTCATTTTTATCTCCTTACAAGGTCACAATGCAGCTCTGAATGGGATATATTAATCTCTTCTCCACTGACCATATGATACAATCTTTCTTGAAACATGTTGAAATCATTTGAGTGTATAAACACTCATCTGGGGATGTTCCGTTAAATAAAAATTAAGCATAGTTGACTTTTTACAGTGGTTAACCAGTTTTGGTTGTAACTAATCAAGAATCCAACATCCTTCCTTGTAGATAGTCTGAATGAAACTGTAGGGTCTCAGTCTGCCCTTGAGGTGAGAAATACTGAAATTTTCACTTAGGCTTGTAAGTTTCTTCTTCCTATTTTATGTGATATATCTATTATGCTACCTCTGATTTGGAACAAAGCTCAGATACACTTAAAGCCAACACAACCCATTGACTACATTCACAAATGTTTGATTATCCAGTTTGTATCACCAGGAACTGAACATAGACTTCAATACAATTTGTTGTTGGAAATATATACATAATGTAGCACCATTCACAAGACAAAAGTAATGTTAAGAGACATCCAAAATGCAAACAGGAGAATATCTACCCTTAAATGTGCATGCGAACATTGTAGTCAATGGCTGTGTCTATATAAAATGCACAAATTTAGAAACAGGCACACAAACATAAGTACAAATTTCTGTAAAGTGAGGCAATCACTAAATGAAGTAGAATTGAGAGAAATGTCTACTGTAGTCATAAATACCTTTAAGTTAGAACCACTCTGGTATAGTGGTCTGAGTAATGGCCTACAACTCTGGGAGACCAGAATTTGAATCCTTGCTCTGCCACAAAAATGCACTGAGTGACCTCGAGAAAGTCACACCCTCTCAGCCTGAGGTAAAGGCAATGAAAAACCCCTGCTGAAATCATACCAAGAGATCCCTATGATAAGGTTGCTGCAAGATGGAGTCTGTTTGAAGGCACATACCAGCAACATTTTAGCTGGTATATGCATTCATACAAAAATGTGCCAATTCTGAAAAAGTCTCGTATTTGTAAGTACACATTTTTTAGTGCGTTCAGGAATTTACCCTCTGAACTGAAAGAAAGTGAACCTAATGTTAGGAAACTTCTTGAAGTCATTCACAATATGTGGTAGACATGACTAACCTGACTCCTGTATATTTACCTTACACCATCTATCTCTGAGGTTGGCCAAGTATGACCCTGGGGCCTTAAGTCACCCCACAAAACTGTTTTTCTGGCCCTCAGTTCTTCCAGACTCCTTAGATCACCCATTTTCTGGGCCGAAAGGGGTGGTGGTGGTAGGGTATGTGGATTGGCTGTTTTGGAAGCCTCCAGGAGTGGAAATTCATTTTTTAAATAAGTTGTCTGACACCCCTTCCCCCCAAAAAAATCCAGTTTTTCAGAACCAAAAGAGAACTTGTACCCACTTCTAGTTTCATTTTGTTTTGAGTTTTTTTTTC
The DNA here is from genome assembly GCA_030412105.1 of Cyclura pinguis. NCBI lineage: Eukaryota > Metazoa > Chordata > Lepidosauria > Squamata > Iguanidae > Cyclura > Cyclura pinguis. Next base: position 44,233,582 of record CM059604.1, read on the forward strand.
TCTTTCACATTTTTGGCAGTCCATTGAAGATCCCAGACATAGAAAACTGATACCTGGTCCAGCAGTGCTGGTCTATCCCTGATTCTGTGTATGTGATACTTTACAAAGAACAGGTATGATCAGTCCTTCTCAGGAGGGCTTACAGTCTAAAAACAGACAGAGAAACAGGAGATGAAGGGAGAAATACAGGCATGGAAAACAAGGGAAGAATATGCTATTATTTAATTATACATACATTGGTTTAGTTATAGTTGTAGTGAGGAGATAGGTGGGAGAATAATCCAAAGCCTTCCTGAAACACATGAATTTTCAGACAAGAATTAAAGAAAATTGGACGGTGCCTGTACAGAGAAATTCTGGGAGGGAGTTCCAGGCACAAGGGAAAGCAAGAAATAAAAGTGCAAAGTTCTCTGAACAATAACGCTGGTTAAAGAAAAGGCCCAGAAAAGAACATATTGGGATATAAATGGAGAGAGAGAGAAAGGCAAGAAGGTTTCCATCAGGGGAGATGTATTCAAATTGCAGGGTGCTTTTAAGTATTTTTAATTGGCTGAAGGCTAAACTTTCCATTACAGAAAAATGTAAGTTGGGTTCACCAGTACTTCATAACTTTTTAGTTACCATTTTATCTCTCATTGAGAAGATGTACAAAGTGAGAACTTGGTATTATGCATGAGAAATGTATGCTCACAAAAGGAATACTCTGGTATCTGAACACTCAGGGTCATTGATTCAGTATAATATGAAGATTCATAAAACAAATTTCTTTTTATTGTTATCTCTGTGATCTTAATGGAAAAGGCATTGCTTGTGGTGTCAGATGTCCTACTGTAAAATGGTGTGAAAATGGACTGTTTTAACAGAGACATACCATCTGGATCTCCTCCTCATCTTGGAGTCATCATGATAGTGGTCTTTTTCACATTATACCATTGTAGTATTTCTGATACCACTCTACCTCCTTGCATAGTTTCATGAAATATTCATAATTCTTTGTCAGAGAACTCTTGTGCCCCACTGAACCTGAACTACAAATCTCAGGTTTTCATAGAATATAGCCATGGCAGTGAAGTGGAATTATGATGTTATAATTAAGCCACCATGGTGTAGTGATTTGAGTGTTGGACAACAACCCTGCAGACCAGGGTTTGATCCCTTGCTTGGCTATGGAAACTATTGGATGCATCCCCAGAAGACCCCATGATAAGTTTACCTTGGAGTTGCCATATATTGGAAGTGACTTGAAGGTATACAACAACAGTAATAGTGGGAACTGTCTTTTCATTCCTCAGATAACACACACACAAGATTCCTTACAACAGAAAAAGAGTGGTATGAAGATAAAAACTCCTTCACAATCTGATAAGTATTCATATGTGCCTGACAATTTCTGCTTAGCCAGCACTTATGAATAATGGTCTCTGTTATTGGTAAACTGACAAAATGTCTTTGACATCAGAAACCCTCCAACATTTTTGATGAGCAAAGAATAGCAAGTGTCCAGTGTTTTAATATGATCTTTACTTTTGAGCATGCCTTGCAAAACTAATAATGTGCATTGAAGGGGAAAAGGAACGCTCTTGAAAGGTATCAGAAAGATACATATTATCAAGTCCCCTTACATGGTGTGAAAACAGCTTTATGCCCAGCTTGTCTATTTACCAAGATAAAAATCAAATCAAGGTTACTCATAATTAGAGACGGGCCAGGGATGTCATGGGTGGATCTGAATACATATTAGATTGAGACTGCAGTTCAGATTTGGGATTTAATTATCATCTTTGGATTTGAGGATGTAGTTCCCAAAAGCTTTTGACTCTTAAATCTTAGGCAAGATTTTATATTTTAGCAGTGGTCTGCTTTTCCCTCTAGAACAGAAGTTTCTATTACATTTCCTGAAAATTTAGATCCCTCTGAAAAATTCAGTTATCCTTCCTTCTTCTGGTATATGTAGTAAAATGGCAACTCAGTTGCACTGTTGATGGAAAGGGTGGAGAATTTGGTGTACAGTGATGGGGAGAAGATTGTTTAATATATATTTCTGTGTGTATATGTCTGTGTATAGTTTGATGATATCAACGGCTGAGTCCTGCCCTACTTCCAGACCTTCTCTCTTAACCTGTCATGTCCATTCTGATGAACAAACAGTGTATCTCAGTTCAGCATTCATAATTTCAGAACAAACTTTCTGAGAATTGTTTTTGGCCAATATCTAAATTATTTATTGAACTGAGTCCCAGTAAGCGGACCCTTCCTCATTTTTTATATGCAGATTGGATGATGAATCCATTTGGGAGTCTGTTTTCTCTCTATACTGATCAGAGATACTTCAGTTAATAAAGCTCATGGTAGTGAAGCTCTTTCTTAACCAATTCTTCTTATGTACACCCAAGTCCCCCTTTTCCTTCCTCCTATGTCAGCTGGATTTTTATAGCAGCATTGGCATTAAGAAGATAGAGAAAGAGGGGTGGAGGAGCACAGACTTCCCGTTGGGTTCCCGCAGCATGTCTGTAGTGCAATAAACAAAGCTTGGGGTGGGGAAGAATGTCATAACACTGTCTAGAATCTGAAGAATCTGGCACAGAGGAGTCAGATTTCCAGGAATTTATGGATTCATGCACTCTCGGAATCTAAGGAGCTGGAGTCGAAATGGTTGAGGTGGACTTCTCCTCAGCAGGGCTTGGAAGATGCTGAGAATGCACCTGCATCCTTTGGAGTTAACCATAGATATAAGCAGAGGCTTGATAGATCCCAGTGTTTGTTAAATAGGAAACATTGATTCTTTAAGCATTTGGCGTCTGAAGCAGTTACCTGTAAATCTCCCAGCAAACCCCTGGAGTCTTTGATGCTTGCAACCATTCTGTTTCTGTGACTGTGTTCCTGGATTTGTATGATCTTGACCTTTGGGCTGGCTACAAATAGCAACTCTGTGTCTTACGCTACTTTGACTTTGTTCATCTGCACTAGTGGTTTGGTATAGTGACTGCCGGACCAGCTGAAGACCTTGATTCCTGTTCCTTCCTTCATTTTGCTGGACTACCTGTGAATGACTTGCACTGGATAGCCTATCCTATAGCTCTTTGCTTTGCAATCATTCATCTCTCAAGCCACTTACTGACTGTACCATAGGACAAAAAGTAGGATTCTAATGTAGTCCAATCCTACTGTAGCAGTATGTGTCTGCTCCAACAAGCAAGATGAGCTACCTCCAGAATCCTTTTCTAAGCATGCGTGATCAACAAAATAGGGAGAAAAGAGAAGGACAGATATGGCTGCCTCACCATCTCCTTCCAACATTTTATACTGATAGACAGACAGTTAGACAGACAGATTAATCTAGATATAGAAGTTTGGTCGCTAAAATAGAAATCATACAAAAAGTAGAGGCAGGTAAAAGGAGAAAAAAATCATCTCTGGATACATTTTGGAAGAAACCTTGAAATGATCTGTCAAAAATCATTTTCTTTACTTATCTTTATTTATTACTTATTTATTTATCTTTACTTATTCAAAACTTATCACACCTGATTGTTTCATTTCACATGTGAATATTGTTTGCAATAACAAGTTTGCTTAAATATGTTGAAATGCTCTTCCTTTCTGGGGGTGTAAAAAATCATCTCTATTTTTTTCAGTTTACTTCTGCCTGTGGTACCAAATTTTCTGCTAAAGAACTAATGTCCAGGAACACGTCAGCTTCATTAACTGTGGTCTATATGTATTGGAAAAAAGAAATATCTTCTTGGATTTGATTCATAAGGCTATGTAGTGACAAAGTAGACCATTGGTCATAGATGAATGAAGACCTGAGTTCAGATCAATGCCCTAGCCAGAGGGCACTGCACTGGTTTAATTTTAATGCACGGACTTTTCATTGTGCTACTTTGGGTTAGATGCAGTCCTGTTGTTTCCCCCCATACACCCCAAGGATGCAGTTATTTCTTGCTCTTTATTTCTGTTTTCTTCTGTTTATTTTGCTTTTTCCCAGATGTGAATCAGGTAACAAGTAATTGTGTAAATGTGCTATCTATGTACTTGTGGGGGAAATCTTTAAAGGCACAAGTAAAGAAGTTCATTACAGGCAGCAATTACTCAGAAACAGGAAGGAGAACAGACATTCAAAGTGTGGGGGTTATGTCCTTCATACTTTTGTCAGCTTTCAATAGGCCACAGACAGAAACTGAATGCTATGGTCTGATTTGACTGGGAAGATACATTCTTATGCAGGTTGATTTAAAGTTTATTTCTCATGGTCACTGAGGCTTTTACATCTTAATATGTGAACACAATTTGCATGTTAAAACTGGTTCCTTTTCAGGCTTATAGATATTTGTAAGAGAGAAGGGGTAACAGCCCAAGAGACAAGATGGTATCTATCTAAATGCCTTTTTACATAATTTATATGTTGCTTGCTATAAAAAGATGATTTGGAAATGATTCAGTATGCCCATCAGGAATCATCCCAATCTCTGCAGTCTTATTAAATGCATACAGCCATGTCTCCCTGTGAGACTCTCATGCTGAGAAACTCATTAGAATAATAAATTAAGTTTCTATGTATACAGGCACATTTTTTAAAAATCGGGTGAAAATCACAACTATATTCGCTCTACTTTTCAACTCTTTAGGTCTAGACAGGCAGTATTAAGAATGAGCTAAGTACTTCAGGGGTTACAGGAAAGAGCCACAGCATAAATTGGGATAGGGATTAGGAAAGAATTGTGTTTGGTCTCCACTTTTAAGCAGGCAGATGTAATTCCTACTTCTTGGGCTAATGTGCAGATTGGAATACAGTTTTCTTCTAGATTGCAAATTTCTCCAAATGTTAAAAGGTAGTTCTCAGCTAAAGATTGTACACGAAAAAGTGTGAGCTTAGGAAAGTTGTGAACAAAATGTGCATATGAAGTTGCATATGAAAATAAAGACATATTTGTGTTCACGTTTTTAATTGCAGTCTGCTATCAAAATCGGACACCACTGGCATATGAATGCATATGTGCAAAACTGGCATGAACCAGAAGCAGGTTGATTTGCCTTGATGTAGGCTAAATTTCAGAGGAAGAAACTGGCAAAACCACCTCTGATTAGTCTATGCCTAAGGAAACCCTATGAAATTCATATGTTCACCGTAAGTCAACAGGCAACTTGAAGGCACATACACACACAACTTGGATACACACACTCTCTCTCTCCTTCACTCTTCAGGAAATGATAACGTTCCTGAGATCTCAAGAACCACAATGTGGAAAAGAGCCAAGGACTGGAAAAGTTAGTTTTTTTAAAACAAACAAGCAAACAAACCTATAATTAACTCATTCAGTATGATGGCTGAGGAATTCTAGGAGTTGTCATCTGAAGAAATAACTTTTCCAACTTCTGGAAAAAACTAAGTGGTTATGTTTGATAACATGATTAGAGAATACTCACACAATGATATGGATGTAGGATACCTGCAGAAAGAAATTTCTGGTAGAGCATTTGTTTGAAAGAGACCTAAGATGACAACAGTAACCATGAGTTTACATATAGATGTATGCTTCCATTTTCTTTCCAAGCACGTCCTCATTTCTCCAGTTCCATGCCTGGTCCGTGTTGTTTCCATGTGGGCTTTTGTTGTTGGTCTTCGCTGGAATGTTGCATATTTAAAAGAGTGTATTTTTCAAATAGTGTACATTGTTTACATGCATTCATCCATCAACTAAATATGTTTGTATAGATTTATTTTAATGTATGTGTTTCCTGTACATAGTTTCCAGACGTGTGCATTTTATCAGATGTGATTTTTCAAAGTCCTAAAATGTGGAGATTTCCAAATGCAGCACATCTGGTCTGCATCTATTCCCAGGTGATGTGGACTGGGGAAATCTGCAGAAAATAAAAATTAAGAATCCACCCAGCAGATTCTCTCACATCCCTGGAGTCGCATGACTAGCAGCACCTGGACAGCTCATGTGTTGGGCTGACTATGAAGCAGTCACTTCAGGCAGCAGATTCTAGCTCATTGTCCTCCTTTGCGTTTAATCACGGAATTCTGTTTGCAGTTTATACTTTTGACACCTGTTCTTTTTAAAGGGCCTAACAGGATCTCTTTGTGTCACTGTGGAGAAAAAAAAAGGAGGCTTGTCAAGGATATAATTTTTGTCTTTTTGCCTAAGATATAAAAATGTCATGAGAGCCAGTGTGGTGCAGGGGTTGGTCAGTTCAGAAGACCAGGATTCAAATCCCTGCTCAGTCATGGAAAAATACAGGGTCACCTTGGACAAGTCACCCTCTCTCAGCCTCAGATGAAGGCAAAGGCAAACTCCTTCTGAGCAAATCTTGCTAAGAAAATCCCACAACAGGTTCACTTTAGGGTAACCATAAGTTGAAAATGACTTAAAGGGACATAATAACAACAATAAAAATTTCTTTTGATAGCATAGCTCTGGATTGAAGCTGAACTTGAAGTTCTGTTAAAAAACTTTCATGTATCTTTAAACAATTATTTGGACATCCTTTTCCCAGTTTAAGTTTAGAACAATGGTGAAAAAGAAAACAAAACTCTGCACTTGCAGATTATTAATCCTTGGCAGGAAATTGGACAATTATAGTTGAGGAAGGTTATACAAATATGCATAAGGTGTTCAGTCAAGTGATAGCTCAGCAAATTTCTAGTAGGCTCTGACAGTCATTGGATTAATTCAGCTTGGTTAGTATATTGCCTTCAGAATAATTCTATTTTCACACTGCGTAATTGTATAAATAGTACAATTTAAGAGCCAAGGGATTACTTTTACTTCATATTTCCCCATATTCAAACCTCGATCACACAGTGGTTTTGGGACAATTATACTAATAATCATTTTATGGGACAACAGAATGTGTTACACCGGCAAGAGGAAAATCCATTTGCTTTGGCAAAGTGGCTTTTTGCACCTTTTTCTAAAGTGCAAGGGATTATTTATTATAATTGCTGTGTACCTTTAAATCTTTTCTGACTTACGGCAACCCTAAGGCAACCCTATCGCAGGCTTTTCTGGGGCTGAGAGTGTGTAATGTGCTGAGGGTCACCCAGTGGGTTTTTATGGCCAAGTGGGGAATTGAACCCTGATCTCTGGGGTCATAGTCCAACCCTCAAACCACTGGCTGTCAAGGGATTGCTTACCAAGTAGGGAATGCTGAGACAAAGTTGGATATTAAGGGCCCACTTTATTAATTTTTTAAATATTTAATTTTGATGTTTAATGATCTATAAGCAGAGGAGCCTAAAGTGGGTTCCAGCTGTATTGGGGTCCCAACTTGACCTCTTCCTCAGACACCTCTGGACAAAGCACCCATTTTGGCCAGGCACCCAATCAGGCATCAACAAGGGACAGTTTCCTAGGGAACCTCCCCCGATATGCTGTGATATAAAGTGAAAACAGCCTCCAGCTGGCCCAAACGGTAGTTTCCTTTTCCACTCCCATGCTCTATGACCCACAGAAGCAAGTCTGGCGATGTCTCCTTCACCAAACAGGCACCTGGAGTGCTCAGCACCACTGCCTTCTCAGTTTCCTCCTTACCTACCTGTCATGGCCTACTTGCCTATTTCTACTTCCATCCCCTGTGCAAAGTATTCCATACAGACACTGTACAAAGTAGGCAACAACAGCAGAAACCTCTTGGAAAAGGAGGACAAAAATTCCTACCAACCCCACCTCTCAATAAAGCAACCAGCAACAGTGTGCGTTGTCTGAAGGGTGTGTGAGTCAGCTGTGTGAATTTGACCAAGGGAACATTTGAAGCAGGGGAAGCTTATAAGTAGGCAGACTCTGCCCCTCCCTCTCTAGGATTGGCACAGTGTGTGGCAGCACAACAGTTTCCCCCACCTCCCACTCTGGTATGTTTTCCCAGAGGTAAGCAAAGGCACTCCGTTTCCTGCACTCTGCATGAGAGTGGAAATGGGTTATACCAACAAGCAGTTCTTATGGAAGGGATTAATAAAATGAAAAGTTCTTTGTAGTGGAATTGTGCAAAAGGAGTATGTGTTCATACTGGGGGGCAGGGGTCAGCAATAGCAGACTCACCTTTGTTCTAGACTTGTTTGCTGAGACATGTACTTGGGAGTTCATGGTGTAAATGTAAACATTATGGTTCTGAGATTCTTCTCTAGGTTACATTTTAATTTAGCCTGGAGAAAAAATTCACTTCTTCTTTCTCCCTCACCAAAATCCACCTGGTTTGGCTAAGATTAAACTCAGTATTTTCCAATATTTTTAATGTGTGGGAGGGTTGATGTAAGGAATAAGGAATAGTTTTGCATAATCTAAGCCAAATTTTGGGGAGGGGGGAATGTTGGCCATAACTGTTCTATTTATAGCTTTTCCAGCTATAACTGTTTATAGTTTATAGCTATACCTTCCACCAAGAGGCCAACAGCAGTACAGGTAGAATAAAAGGTCTTAGTAAAGACTTTATATGCCAAAAATACTTACACAGCAAAAGATTTTAGTTTTTAAAAGAGTGCCCCTGGCATGGGCCTGAGTGATTGCCAGGGCTTAGTGTGCTGGTTGAGAGAACTGCTGTGCTTCTGTGGGTGTACAAACAGTTTTTAGGGAAATAGGTATGGGAAGAAGAGGATGTTTGAGGTATGTGTGGTGGGTTGAAAGCCCTGGTGTCCGCCTCTTTCATTCCCAGGTGATTCCTGGGCTCTCCATACAAGAGTGTTTGCACATGTGTTGCCTTTGGGCATTGTAAGGGAAATGGTGGATGCATGCCCATTGCGCCATTAGGAACAAGGCAGGGAGTGGACTACCAGCATTAAAATCCATGAGCTTTCTTGTTGTACAAGCCCTGGAAGCATAGCAGTGGTACAGGGCCTGGAAAACAAAACTACTTGGAGGCTAGTATTGACTGAACTTTTTAAGAGCTGCAGAAGCAGCACTTGGAGGAGAAAATCCCTTATCTCATATCTGTGCTATAGGAGAGGCCAAGTGAATTATGGGCTCTGGTGCAAATGGTGGGAACAACTTTACCTGCTAAGCACATTTTGCTGCCTGTCTGGTCACTGAGAAATGTTAACCCTTTCCTCTGAGTTTCCACTGGCTAAATTGGAAACCTGTTTGCCTACATTGCCTTCATGCCCATTTTCCCAGTCCATTCCTGCCAAGGCATGCTGCCCTGCCTTTATAACATCACTAGTGTATTTACCTGGTATTGCCTGGGATTTTATTTTCTCAAAGCTGACAGACTGACTTTGACTTTTATATAGTAGATAAGGACCCACTTCATAACATCACAAGAGCCTTCCTCTAGAGTCCTCCTCATGAGGACCCACTCTCTGGTGTTAAGATTTTGGAAATGAAACATCAGGGAATGGGATTTTGCCAGCCTGGCAACCTGCAGACACACAGTTGATTCAGTGGGAATCAAAGGCATGTTCACATCTTCCATTCGACAGGATTGCAGTTTGTGTGTGCATATATGCAGCTTGTTGATTTGTATAGTTGCACAGTTGATCATATGTAATATGATGCAACATGCATATACTGCATACAGAGTGCCGATCTGTACATTAGCAGAATTAAGGGACGTTCACACTGTATGTACTCTTGCTTAGCTAATAATGAGAATCTCTATAGAAGAATTATTTAGACCTTGAAATAACTTTTTTAAAAACTGATGCTTTGCAGGGGTATTATAAATACTTCACTCATCATAATGGCGTCATAATCTGGATGGAAGGACTCTGTTTCAGTTATAATCTGATGGTCATTCTTTATTTCTCAAAATATCAATAATCTCTGTAGCTTTAGTTATAATCAGTCTTTTTTTTCTTGTTACCCATGACAAAAATGCTTAAAAGAAACAACAAGCATTGTTTTATTATCACTCTCAAATATAAATTTGTGGAGAGAAATTTCATTTTGTCCCATCAAATGTAAAATGCTGTTTCTGACAATAGAAAAAAAAAAACATTCTGATAGCAGGAAAGGTGCACTGAAAACTAAACATCACTCAAAACCAAAACATAATGATTATTTCAGTTTTCCTGGGAATGATCTTGCTCTTAAGACTGATGGGGAAAGAAAATTTGCCTCAGTTTTGAATCAGAGATAGGTGAACGGTGTAACATTATTTAATATTCATTTAATAAAATGCAGTATTTTAGATATTAATGATCGAATCCAGAATGCAGACATTCTTAAGCATTCTAATGGTTCATTCAAATGTTTTAATACGTGCCTCTTTTGAATTTGTAATACACATTGAGTCCTAGTGCCAGGAAAAAAGGTAGGTTTTAAATACAGTTGTCATCATCATCATTGTTATTGTCGTCGTCGTTGTCGTCGTCGTCATCATCGTCATCGTTTTCTCCTGCCCAGAGCCCTTGGATACTTCTGATGCTGTTCAGAAGAAAGAACAGCTTGTAATATATACTGAAGAACTTGGCATACATCTAGGATTGGCCCAAGACATTTTTGTGTGAGGCAAATGGCAAGATGGTGCTGTTTCTCTCCATGTAGAAGATAACCAGACTGCCAGTTGATTTTTATTTTGAGACTGGTAATGGCACAGTGTCCTCCTGAGGGAAAAAAGGTAGATTAGGACACATAGCAGTAGCCTCTAATATTGCACCACCACTCCCCATTCCCCCAATATGTTCTCTCCAAGACAGAAGCCTAACTGTACCTAAGCTCAAGCTTAGCATTGGAAAACTCTCAAGACACTGAAGTCTTTCTATATGCAAGAAACGGCTGGTGCAGAGTAATTCTACTTAAGCTGATGGGTGTTTGAAAGAGGAGATCTGATGATATACCTGTATACTTCAAGTCAAGTTGTAGTTCAATTAGTAGATTTTCTTCTAAGTGTCTTTATATAGGATTGCAACTTCAGACACAGTTTGGGCTTTCATGATTTTCTAGCATGGATAAAGATAAAGATAAGGAGGAGGGATGTGAAGATTATTCGTATCTTAATTGAGAAAGTGTGTCTCAACACATGAAGACACCATTTCAAAAATGGTTAGCAGCTGTGAGATTTTTTTTAAAAAATTGTGGACTTTTAAATAAATATTAGTTGGTACAAAAGACTTGGGTTTGTTTTGTTTTTGTTTTTTTGCACAAGATACAACATTCTTGCACAGAAAAAACTATCTATACCTGAGAGCGGTATTTATGTAAAAGTGCTTCTTGTGCAAAAAGCAAAACTTTTGTGCATCTGATTTTTTTTCTCTAAACGCTGTGAAAAATCATCAGAAAAAGCAAAGGAGACAAACAAAAAAGACCCCAAACCCACCATAATACTCTCAGAGGAGAAAAATTTTTGAACAATTCATTCTTGAAAGTATTCTTGAAACGAAAGAGGCAAAGATTTACTTTCCTTATAAATATGAACATGAGCATGAACATGAATATGAACATATTATGAATATGAATATGAACAAAATTCAACTCCATCTTTATTTAATGTCCTGAATATAAATGGTAGACCACAATATTTGTGTTGCCAGGATGGTGAGGTATGTGTTAAGCAGGATTTTCACATAACTACTTTTCTAAACCCAATAGCTCTGGGGTTCGTTATTACGTGAGAGCTAGAGAGTAAAGCCACAGAATGAATGTGTGCCCACTGTGGTGTGCCATGCCTTAAAGACCATCCCACAATTAATGAGAAAAACCACAGTCTGTTCCACATTGGTATTTTCTCCAGCACTGTGCAGGCAACAGTATTTCAGAGGGATGGTATCCCACGTTGAGGGTTATTACTATCACTGTGGTGAAGTCTGTGTTTTTGGCTTCTGCCTTATGCCCCAACTTCCTCTCTTTCCCTGTGTGGAAGTCTTCCATCTTTGAAATAAACCACCTCCGTATATATGTTCTGAAAGAAAGAGAACAAGAGAAAGGGAGATGAGTCATTTATTTATTTAAAATGAAAAGCTTGAGGCCTGTTAAGTGTATTCTTTGAATGCCTGGAATTGTTTGTTACCTCATACATGGCAAATCACCATAAGAGAGAGCAACTTCTTTAGTTCCCTTTGCTCATTTCGGCAAAGAAGGCCAGGCTGGGTTTTTGACAGGTGGTAGAGAAAGTTTGATTAATTGACTTATCTAGGGGAGAAGGAGGGACGTTGAGAGAGAGAGAGAGAGAAATGTAACAGTCAGCAGTCTGCTGGTTTCCTCTCCCCTGATATAGTTTTTCGTATAACAGAGCAGTCAAATGACATCCACATTTTCTCCATCCTGCTATCTAATGAGTTTATGCTGAGGCTGTAGATCTACTTTACAGCACATTAATAGTCTTATAACAGAAAAATAAGCCCTGCCTAACATTCAGTTACTAGTGTATAGAAGTTCAGAGATCAGAATAATGTTTTCATAAATCCTACAATCCTATAATTTGAATTTCTGGCTTTCTTTGTTGCTGCTGCTGCTGCTGTTCTTTCCTCTATCTGCATTTGTTCCAAATGCTCTTGGCTTGTGCTTTTGACAATGAGATTTTATATCTGAACTTTGATGTTTCGGAAGCATGTAAATACTGACGTATGATGTCCAAAGCCCAATAGTGGTGGTCACATTTTTTAAAAAATAAAATCTCTCTCTTCCTCTTTTCTCAATGGATGGAACATCTCAATATATAGCCCACTAAAAGCACAATTAAAACACCAGGGAAGCAGGAGCGTAAATCACGGAGATGGAAGTGTAACTCATCTGAAATGCCTGCGTTTGTGTGCCTGGATGGTTGTAACTTATACTATTAAAGCAAAATTGTTTTGGTTTTCTAAACATAACAAATGACACAGCAAATAGCGTTTGGCCAGTGGCATACAAAAAGCAATCCATAGTGTATGGATTTGTTCAATGGCATTTAAAGGACCTTGATTAAAATTCAGTCCAGACTGGAATGATGAGAAGACTGTTTACTTGAAGGCTGTTTGAAGTCATAAGTTGCACTGCAGACAGAGACCACAGGGATACATAGATTGAAACATTTCTTACCTTGCCGGTCTGGAAACTAGCTGTCAGGAGCATCTGACATTTTAAAAGAGGGGCATAAAAATTCTTGAACAGTATGACTGCTGTGGCGGCTGCGGCTTATGAGTTTTCGTTTGCATTGTTATGCAAGTTAATGGCTCTGCATCAAAGATCAGGGCAATAATAACCATCTTGTTTGCTGGCTCCATGTTCCTTCTGGAATTATTGCAGATGTTACACTACAGATACTTTTTTCCCATTTTGGGGGTAAGTGGTGTGCATCTGACAGCATATAATGTAAAGCAGACAGCTCTTTTGTTCATTTTCCCTGCACACACTACAACAAAATACCTTTTCTTAGTGGTAGAGGATAAAATAATTAGATCATGGCTCACCATAACAGCAAGGCACCATTTTCTTTTAAAGCATGAGTAGCATTTCTATCGTAAGCCCAAGATTTGGAACAAAGGAGACCCAACTTTGCCAACTGCCATTGTTTTTCTTGCATCTTACAAGCTGAGACATGTGTGACCAATTGGAAAAGAACATTCTGAATACAGTATTGTAAAATATTTTGAAGAAAGTATTGCATGTTTAGTCTAGATTGCAGGGTAGTTCCTTCTTTAATCAGATAAAGGTTCTAATATTTTGTGAGAATAAATGTGAAGTTTTTGCTTCTTCACCCTTCTTTCTTTTTGAAAATACAAAATGTGGCAGTATATAGTGCTTGAGATGTCATGAGGACTAATATGTTGATCTGGTGATCTTTTTGTCTTGCATCTGGCTGTTTTCTTCCCCCAGGCTAGTATTATGTGTGTATTTTAGAATTATTCCTTGGGGGTTGAAGATTCTGGAATTGCTATGAGGAAACTTAAAGCTCTGGTGACAAATGCAGGCAAACATTCTTATGTGTGGTAAAAGTGGTTTGAAAAGATATTTACTACATTCTGAAGCATCAATTTTCAGGGCAAAGTTTGTATTTTATTAAAATTCTTCCATCACACTTAGAATATCTTTCTGTTTTCACTCTAAGTTTATTGGCAGATGAATAATATTCTCCCTAAACTATATAGCCGGGGTACATGGGGAATTCAACAGTGGTGGGCTGACCTGTTTTGCAAGTACTGAACTGATGTGTGGATTAAAACTTAGTTACTTGCTACCTTGCTCCGATATAGATCTCAGCTTTTAAAAATGTTAAAAAGACATATTTTGCTTAAAATTACACATTTTGGGTTAAAATTGTGAATTTAAAAAATCACATTTTGAGAGAAAATGTGTATTGCAGCAATACACAATGAAAGCACTCCCAGCAGATGGCCATCCCGCCTCTGTTTGAAAACCTTCAAAGATGGGGATTCCACCACATTAAGAGGCAGCATTTTCCACTGTCAAATAGTGTTACCTCCACTAATATCTATATGGAATCTTTTTTTTCCCCTGAAGTTTGAAATCATTGGTCTGTATCAGCAGAAAACAAGCAGAAAACATCCCTTTAAATATTTAAATGTGGCTATCACATCGCCTCTCTATCTTTGCTTCTCCAGGCTAAACATACCCAGCTGTCTATGCTGTTCCTCGTAGGGCATGGTTTTCAGGCCTTTTACTATTTTGGTTGCCCTGCTTTGGACACATTCCAGCTTTCTGTATTCTTCTTGAATTGGGATCCCGAGAACTGGACACAGTACTCCAGGTGAGGCCTGACCAAAGTAGAATAGAAGGCACTATTACTTCTCTCTACCTGGACACTATGTTCCTATTGATGCACCCTAGAATCACATTGGCTTTTTTAGCTGCCGCATCACACTATTAACTCATGTTTGGCTTGTGGTCTACTAAGATTCCTGGATCCCTTTCACATGTACTGTGGTCAAGCTGAGTGTCACCCATCCTATATCTATGCATTTCATTTTTTTTTCTGACTGAGTATAATGCCTTACATTTCTTTCTGTCAAAATTCATTTTCTTAGTTTTGGCCCAGCTGTTTAATCTGTCATATAGATCACACACACCAGAATCAGGAGGTGGAATTAGCTAGCAGTTAATTTATTCATTATTTATATTTTATCACTATGTCAGTTTTGAAGGTATATATCAAACATTTTAATAATTCTAATATATCTATATTTATATCATCTATATATAGATATATGTCTAAAACTGATTTTTATTCTTCATACAGCATGTAGTATGGTACCATGTCCTGGAGTCAGAAGGTGACTGTGTTTTACCTAATGACCAACCTTTATGTAACACTCTTTGTTTATTGTTTTTTTTTAGAGTAAGTCTTTATGATACACAGTTAAGATGTAGTCAACCTGTTTAAGTGTAATTTTTATTCACTTTTTAAAATCAGATGAATACTGGCATAAGATAGAACACGTTTGACTAAATAGATACAAAGGTGACAAGGAACAGGATCCAATGATGACCTGCCCATGTGGGTGGAATGGCACTTCCCCATCAGAAGCATGTAGGGGAGACCTATTTCCTATGCAACCCCTTCTTCACTCCAAACACCAGTTTGAAGGACTGGAAAGCCTCTGGAACTGCATTTTAGTCAGAAAAAGTGTTGCATGAGGCAGGGAAAGGAAGATTATTTCACTGAACTGGTTCTGTAGTACCAAGTGATATGTTTGATTTAGGCCATGGTCCGGACGAAGACTGGTCTGACTATTCTTAATATTGAAGGATGATATCTGGTTATATATCTAAAAATGCAGAATGTTGCATGTAAGCATAACATCTTCTCTATTATAATCACTTAGAAGACCAAAAATGATGCACACTAGCTGCTCCCTGCTAGGAAAACTATTTGGCTATTGTGTAACCAGTTTTCTGGCTTCTTAGTCACTTAAGGTGGTTGATCTGTGTTCATTTTCTTTTTGGGCACATGCAGTATTTTAGGGCAATATAATTTTAACTACTGCCCTACCAGGGCTCTATGTACCTCAATCTCCCAAGTCCTAATGTGACATTCAAATGACTAAACTACACTGAGGTATCATGGCAGATGGGATCTGACTAACTTGACCATTCTCTTGTTTCTCTCCATTACCTACTAGTTTGCATGGATTCACACCCTTTCATAAACAAGAGTGTTTATTTCCTTGCCTTGCCTTTCTTCCACATGAAAGAATCACAAAATCCAGAAAAAAGATCCTCCACATCTGTGTTAATTTTGTACCATGGAAGCTGACAAATTCAGGATAGACAGTATACTTTTGTCTGCAGCCAATATAGGTTCATTCATAAGTGGTAAACATGTCTTTATTCTGGTTCACAAGCAGAAGTACTTAAGGAACTTGTGGATGGTGGGCTTTTCCTCTTCAAAGATGAGTCCTTAGTATCTCTGCTTCTGCATTTTCTTTTTCCAGACTAGATTCTAACAGCCAGGTGACTGTATTATTTATTATTATTTCTACCACACACAATAGGATGAGAAGGGTGGATGAAGCTAGGTTTGCATGTAGAGTTAAATCCCTGAGAGTAACTGAGAGTTCTATCAGGGTTTTCAATAAGGAGGTGGACAGATGCCTAAAATACAGCGTTCCCATGGTAAAGATAGCAAGAGGAAGTGAGTAGAGTCAGTGAATGAAGTAATCTTGCTTTTATTGAAGACAGTGTTGTAGGAGAGAAAAAGGAGCACAAATAGAGAGTAGAGCAAAAACGTGTAAAAGCTAACAGAATAAATTTTATTTAAGGATACTTTCAACCCATTCTCCCACATTCACTGTACAGTAGGTGGATATAGAAATTCTTTGATCTTTATAGGGATCCTGTTAAGGTCACAGTAATGATGGGTGCTGGACCTGGACTCAATGACAGTAATATGGTGTGCCTTGAGCTTTCAAACATTTGGAAAGCTCACAGGGCATTCCGAAGAAATATAGTATGCACAAAACTACATATATTTTAAAACACGAACAGCAAAAAATTTGCATAGTTGGAAAATATGGAGAAATACAATAGCTGCTGCGTCAAGCATCTGGTTTCCAGTCCATTGAAAATCTTTTTAAGAATATTGTTGGGAGCACTGCTGAGTGCTGCAATAGCCTCTTTACCAGTATATATATATATATATGTGTGTGTGTGTGTGTGTGTGTGTGTGAGAGAGAGAGAGAGAGAGAGAGAGAGAGAGAGAGAGATGGTTGCTCCTGTGGACACCTAGTTATCCTGAATTTGTTCCCTGTCTTCTTTCCTGGCTCTGAAATATCCACTCCCTATTTTTCTCTTCTCCTCTATGAGCCAAAGATCTAAAAGTTCTTCAGGGGTGGATGCTTGGATGAGCCAAAGTGGACAGAGAGGAATGGTCAAGCTGACAAATTCAAAACAGAGAAAGGAGATTTGAGAGAAGAGGCAGAAAGGCCAAATAAAAGATTACTGAAGTAGTCAGTGCAAAAAATGATGGAAGAATGAACAGGGTTTTTTGCTGAATCATTCAAAGAATGGAAAGGACATTTTTATTAGAAAGATAACCACAGTGTAGTTATGTGAGCAGAGGGGGGAAAAAAGGATCAAAAATAATATTGAGTTTATGAGGTTGAGGGGTGAAAGTAACAGTAAATTTACCTGCTAGAAAACAAAGCAAGAAGAATGTGTTTGGATAGGGAAAGAGAGCTCAGTTTATCAGATTTCCATTTTATCAGATTTCAGAAGTCACCTGTACAGAAATAGCAGAGGAAGCATAAGAAATCCTAGTTAAGAAGGAGCGAGGTCAAGCAAAGAACACTAAAACAGAAGTTCATCAGTAGGCAGATGATATTAAAGACGAAAAGAACAAATAACAGACTGTAGAAAGAAGGAGAACATAGGACAGTCCCCAGGAATAGACAGTGGTAAACGTAAGCATGGAGAAGTATACGTAGAAATGAGGGGTACTTATGCCATTCACAAATCAAGACAACAAAAGGAAGATGCACAGTTTTCTACATTAGGGAAGGTCAGAATCACAGAAAACTAGAGAGCTCAAAGAACATCATGAATGTTACCAAGTGAAAGTTCAAGAGTGGTGGATTCACAAAACCTTGAGTCCCAGCATGTGGAAGAATGCCAGGAAGATGAGTCTGAGAGGTTTCTGTTTCACTGACATGTGGAGTTGCCATTTGGTGACTTGTTTTACATGTTGTCCCATATTCATGAGCAGCATTTGAACTAGCAGACTGGAATAGTCAGCTGCTGGGGTTAGGGAGCGACAGTGTTTACTCAGGAGACTTTACAAGGCAGCACTCTTGCCACATACCACCACTTTTTGCTGCTCCCCAGATGGCAAGAGCAGTTTTGCTGTATTTTTGGACATCTAATAGGTAATTTTAGGTGCAAGAGAGGCCTTTTGTCTAGCACAAAGTGACATGGAAGTAACTTTGTAACAGGAAATTACAGCCCTTTGAAGGCACTTGGTCTCATTTAGGGTCATTTTTTTCATTTTTTCCCTATTTTTTTTTAATTGAGAGGGTGAGAAGGTCATAGAATGGTGTTGAGAGGGCACATAGCCCGAAGAGTCCCTCTTTCCCAGCCTTGCAGTAAACTTTTCTGTTTTTGTTTCCAGAAATGCACAATAGTGAGGGTACGTTGAGGTAGTGTAAATAGTGAATAGGTATATGACCTTTCCACAGTAGTCTCCCATCCCCGCATGGGGACAGGAGAGGAGCAGGACTGTGATGATGCTTCGGCATGATATCGTCATGGTCCCACTCCTCTCCTGTCCCCAGGTTTTCCCCGTCAATAACCCATGATCATGCCACCATCCCGCACTTACCTATCCTGTGGAAGGGCAGAAAGCACAATGGAGGCACTTCCTGGCCTAGCACAGCCTGGGAAAGTACCCGGTTGCACTGTGGAAGGAAGAAGCATGTCCTTCGCACTTCCTTCCACAGGGAGCCAGTCCAATGTGGACAGGAGAGGAGCACTCTCATTGTGTTTCGTTTCCAGCAGAGCCGCTGTGAAGATCACCACTGGAGGATCACACAAGAAGGTAAGGTGTGGAAAGGGCCATAGAATTAGCTACCAAGCAGCTATTTATAGTAGCCTTAGTTCACCTTCACTGGGAATGGAAGCAGGAGCTAATGCAACCTAAGGACACTCCTATGTATGTAAACTTGTATTCAGTGGAGTTCAGGTCGCAGTTATATAGGATTCCAGCTGTAAACAATGTTTAAATTCCTGGAAGGGTCTATATAACATAAGTCTGCTGGATGCAGGGTAAAACTGAGTCAGAATCCATACAAAAGGGATTAAGTGGGTACTTATGCTGGGTAAAATTTAATCATCCATGTGGTCACTGAAGCAGTATTAGTGCTGGACAGCAGAGCTGAACAACTCTTTGCTTTGACAGAATTCGGTCAGACAAGGAACAGGGATCCAAAATAGTTCACTGTGATGGCTGTTGGTTTTTAAGCTGCAAGGAAGCTTTCAGAGTGCTCAAATTTCTGTCTCACTCGTCAAACAATCTTTCATGTAATTGGATAAGGGTAGCAGGAAATAAACTTAATGTGGGTGATGGGTTTGGGGCAGGGAGGTGTAATCACAGAAGCATTGAGGTACTGCTTTTTTTTTCTTTTTTTCTTTTGTTTTTGGTAGGAATGTACAGCTGAGGTGGTTTATCTTGCATGCATCTAGATTTACAGGTAGGCTTCATAACTTTGTCAGGCATACTTTTACTGAAAGCATTCTTAGAGGTTCATTTAGAGGAGATCATTTAAAGAACTCTGTTTCTCCTGCATGTTAGTTGTACTGCAAACAAGATCATGAACTGCAAACAAAACTATTACTTATTTAGATATCTTCCTGGAAGTTGATTTTAAAAACTCTTCTCCACCCCACCCCCGTAATGTCCTAATTATTTCAATGGGCTTTGATAGACCATGCAGCTAGAAAACTATCAGCAACTGAATCGTCCTGAAAGCATTTTAAATGTGAGACATGTCTGCCAGCAAAAGAATTCTGTTGCTTAACTATATCACTAATCAGTCAGTTGATTAAGTCACTAATCTTGAACAAGTGAAATTCTGAGGTCAATAATAAATAAAACTATGAAAGTTTGAGTCTGTCAGTT
Organism: Cyclura pinguis; assembly: GCA_030412105.1. Taxonomy (NCBI): domain Eukaryota; kingdom Metazoa; phylum Chordata; class Lepidosauria; order Squamata; family Iguanidae; genus Cyclura; species Cyclura pinguis. The sequence continues at coordinate 44,253,568 of CM059604.1, forward strand.
TTGCTGTCTTCCACATTTGAACTTCACAAAGTTTGGTTAATTCTGATTTTAACAACATCAACAACAACAGTGACAACAACAAAAACATGCAATAAAATGCCCATGTATCCTTAAATAAAACTTCCTTTAGATTAAAAATTGTAGATGGAATTTTCAGAAATTCAAATTCAGGATTACATTTACATTTTGTACATTTTACATTTTGTACATTTTACAATGAACATTACATTGTACATTTTAGATGTATTCCATAAATATAATATGTATGTAACCTGTTTTATAGTATGTCGGAAAAATGCAGAATTTTGGTTAGAGGAACCTGTGAAACTAGATCACAGTTCATCACCAATATGCTACAGATCTCCCATTGCATTCCTTGTTGTGTTATTTGTTAGTTGCTACAAGACTTTTAGGGAAAGTGCTATTTAAAAGTAACTGTGAAACCATTTATTTTACTGTTACACAGAAAGATAACTCTGTACTACTTCATTGCATTGCTTTCAAAACATTAACATCATGTCCTCCCCGAAATCCCCGTATTGGTTACATTACTTGTAACTTTTAACACACAAATTCTGGGGCTAGTGACACATAAATGCAGATCACAGGGGATATAGTGAATGTTTACTAACTGGCCATTTCTGCGTTAGACTGTTAAAGTGCTATTATTTCACTTTCAACATCCTATGGAAACTTCCTCTCTAAACTGCAAACCCAGGATTCCATAGGATGTTGGAAATGGAATAATAGCACTATAACAATTGAGTGTGGAAATGACCTTTCTCTGATCCATGTGATATTTCTGTATTTTGCATCCTGCTACTTAGTGGAGTTATTTGCAGAACTGCTGACGTAGGACAGTGCAAGGAGAACTCTATCATTTTAAAGGTAGTCGCTAGTTAGAAAAATGTTCTTCTGATCTTAAGCATCATACACCAAGTCCTTAAGTGTGGAGCAGTAGTAGCAGTAGTCCATAGCCCTGTTTATGCTGACATTACATGCAGTGTTTGCAGTGGTGTCAGCTATTCTGTCTGCAATAAGTTGACTTGAAAAAAAAGTATTGCCTTTAGATTTTTTTTAAAAAAAATATGAATAAAGTTTCTCCAAGGTGTTCATTATTTCTTGAAAAGATCTGACTTGTAATACATTTTTGCTCACCCTGAATGTCATAGAAGCCTTTAAAGAAATTTATTTTCCATCTTTTAAGTACTAATTGCACTAAGAATATAGAATGAAAAATCTATCTTGTTAAGGCTTGTGTGTCAAATGAATGTGTGTGTTATGATGTAGTGGCAATTCCCCCTTCCTAGTTATGGTATCTAAAGAAGTTGAAAGTCTTGTATCCTTGCACCTTTTCAATGTCCTAGTTTGTCTTGTAGTGTAGTACTCATTCGTTCTGAATTTTGCTTATCTTTCTCATTGATTCCATTTGTTTGAAATGAATGATAGCTCAACAGGACATTTACTTATTAGAAGAGACCAAAATATTTGAATATGAGCAGTGGTATTCATATAAATCTGTGGACCTCTTTCAACATGCACAGTGTGCCATGGTTCTCCTGTGAGTACTGTAAGGCAAAGAAGCTCAGTAACCAAGCCCAATTATACGTTATGCAGCTGAAAACACCAGGCGGACAGCCTCCCTTTGTGGAAGTGTAATTTAAACAAAACAAAAGCTTCACATGTAAACTGTGGCAGAAGAAGGTGGGCTTTCCATTACCTGATGATACTAAGAGAGTTGATTTTTTGTTGTCTATAACTCTGTAAAAACTTTGTAGGTTTCAGATGGACCTTAAAGGAGACAAATAAGGTTTGTGGGCAGTGAATTACTATGGTGTGTAGGCAATTACAAACAGTTTTCAGATGAACTCTTGTGGTTAACACATCATCACATTAGCAAGGGTATGTATAGGATATAGTGAAAGCTAGAAAGGGCTCCTGCACTTTTAATGGTTATGTTGAAGAGGGCATTTCAGCGGGATATTGCTTGTTGCCTAACAAGCAACACTTGCTAAAATGCCATGTTCTACACAACCATGAAGGTACAGGAGCCCGCTCCAATTTTCAATGCGACCACCTTAGTAGAAATCCTTTTAGCACCAGTGGGCAACTGGTGTATCTCCAGATACTATAGGACTGCAACTCCCTCCAGTCCTAACCAGCATAGTCAATAAAGAAAGAGGGTGGTAGCTGCAGTATAACATCTGGAGCTGCAGTATACACTATTGTCTGCAGTATAACAACATCTGGAGGCTCAAAAATGATAACTAGAAAGGGAGGCTGTATCTAGTCGCTTATAGCATTGGAGACTGCTTACAGTACCAGAGACATACTCTATCCACCCTGTAGTTTATCTGTGGATGTTCTTATTCTGGTGATACTTGTATACTGATCTGCAGAGGATTCTGTATAAGCAGATTGGAAAACAAGAAGAAGAAGAAGAAGAAGAAGGAGAAGAAGGAGAAGAAGAAGAAGAAGAAGCACTGATAAAGCTTGCAAATTAAATGCACTGAGATTTAACCCTCAGGACGCAATGCATGGAAACAGGACAGAATGGGAAGCAGAATGGGGAAGGGCAATGCCACCATCAGAAATGTAGTAGGCGGATAAGCTATTATGAGGAAACACTATTTGATAGAAAGGGACTTTCTCTAAAGCAAAGTCTTTTCATATCAAAAAGATTTACCAAAGGGGAAAGAGTTAGTTCAGAACCAGCAATACGTGGCACTGTTGCCGGGAGAGACCTTTGATGTATTCCCCTTCCAGCTGGATTTATTCACCATGCAGCTAATGCTGCTCTTTATTATAGGAAAGTTACACCCCAGTGCAAGCTGTGATAATAATACTACAGTGACTGGCTGTATTAATATAGGTGGTGAGATTCTATCTGTGAAAGCCGCGGTCAAAATGAAAATGTGTGATAAGATGCTCACATTCCAGCCAGTTAGAGTTGTGAAACGGCATGTCTGTCATTGCACACAAGGCCATGCTGAGGGAAGCGTATAGACCCAAGTGTTGTCAGGTGTCTTCAGGGCTATTTAGAGAAAGGGGGAGAGTCTCTTTCTTGTTAGCTCAAATTACCTTGTTTCTGGGCAAATGAAGTTTTCCCATAAGCTGCTCTTCCTTGTTATCTTAGGTCTGTCTGTCTGTCAGACAGATTGCTTTGGCATTGCTCCTCTCCAGGCCAGATGCTGAGCTGTGCAGCTGCTACTGGAGTGACAGAGCACTTTTAGAATGCCCACCAGCCTTAGCATTGTTTGACAATTATATGCCTGTGCTAAAGGAAGGAGTTTTTAGAAAGCAGGATTGTCTATTGAGCTGTCAGGTTTTCTCAGATTTTAAAGAAATGAATAGAAATGAGTGGATTAAGCCCGATGGAATCTTAGGCTCACCTTTAAAAACTGCACTACTAGAAGATAACACTAACAAAGCAGAGGGAAGTTCTTCCTAAGCAGACTGCATGAAAATATTGTGTGAATTAGGGCTGGGCCAAGACAGTTTGCTGCCTGAGGCACAGGACAGAATACTACCTCCACTCCGACCCTGCACAGAATCTCATTGGCAGTGACAGTTGAGTCTTATTTAAGCATTGATGATGGGACAACATTCACCACTGAGTGTGAAGGCAGCAGGATGAATTAGGGAATGCAAAACAGTCTAAGTTGAGGGAGGAAAGGGAGGATGGTGGTCAGCTGCTTCCACCCCCAGTATCTGCCACCTGAGGCATCTCGGTCATTCTGCCAAATGATAGGACTGGCCCTGACAGGAAAACTTTGAGGAGAACAAAATTGAAACATTTAACATTTAAGAGTACCTTCTACAACCGCTATGTAAAATAACTACATTTTCACTATGTATTCACATAAACATCTTAGTGCTGTTTCAGACATGTGTTTACCATGTGTGGGATGTAATGAGGAAAAGAGCTTGAGTATTTTCTTGTAAAAAGTAATTAGCTGTAGTTATAATTTAGTTCAGAGGGTTTCAAAAGTAGTTAGCTGCCATCAGAGTTGCATTTTTTTTAAAAAAACTTTAGTTTATAAAAAGTAACTCAAATAGATTTTTTTAAAAAAACACACAGTATGGAGATTACAATTCATATGTGTAAACTTCCATTTATGATATATGTAGTGCAGGATTGCTATTATTATGTAATGTAATTATACCATTGATATTGCAAAAAGAAACTAATGTGAATAAATTACTTATTTATAATTAGTTACTTCCACACTCTGACCAGGCTTCACGGCAAGCAATGTCATAAATATTTTTCATAAGGAAATTTTTCCTCACCCATGTCTCCCATTTATTTTCAGGTACCTGCAAAGCAATGTAAATTGCAATCTAGAATAGTGCTTCTTAAACTATCTGACATGGCAGACTGGCATTGGGTTTTTTTCCCAATGTGCTAGGGCTAGTACCATATTTGTGCCCATTGAGTATAGCTATTTCTTTCTTTTCCTGTAAACTCACTGTGGAGTGACAGCCAATAACTTGTGAACCAGCACCAGAGCACCAATTTCAATAGCACTAATCTAGAGAAACTGTATAAATATATCTGTATGAAAGACGAACATAAACTAAAAATATGTGTTGAAAATATGTGTCATGATCTGATGTGGTACAGTTTCTTGTCTCTCCACAAAGGCAGGGAAACTCTCTGGAGGCTGTCTTCAGGTTGTGTAAAGGGGGCATCTGTGACAAAGGGAGAGATCCTTCTGTTGCTGTAGTAACTCAGGGCTAGCATGATGCTGGATTTAGGGCTGTGCTAACATAAGCATTTAGAAAATCTGTGGATCACTGCCTCCATCTAAAAGACCTTGTCCCTTTTCTGATTTAGGAAGGAATGCTTCTTTTAAGGGGTTATTTCTCATGACATATACACGTAATATCAAAAACAGGGAAAGGACTAAGGCAGCCCTCCAGAAGTAGCTAGGCTTCTTGTTCCAGAGTTCCTCACCATTGGCTATGTTCAGTATGTCTCCTATTTGCCCCTTGAAATGTGTTGTTAATGAGGATTTAAATGCAGGATGAGTTTTACCAGGCACTTAAGTATGGGAGCCAAATTCTTGTCAGATGATAATAATTTCCAATGATAGAGAACATTAGAAGGTTAGAAAAAAATACAGTAGAGGGGTGTGTGGTGCAATTTAGGATTAATGCAAAGAATATATCTACATTACAGTTATATCAATTCAACGCCACTTTAATTGCTATGGATCTGTCCTACAGAATCCTGGGATTTTTAGTTTAGAGTTGTACTCAGGGAGAACCACCGTGGTATAGTGGTTTGAGTGTTGGTTTTGGACATTGGGAGACAAGGGCTTGCGTTGTAGAAACCCACTGTGTGACACATTCTCAGTCTCAGAGGATGAAAAGGACAAACCACCTCTGAACAAATCTTCCCTAGAAAATCCCATGACAGATTCGCCTTAGAATTGCCATAAGTCAGAAATGAGAGCACGGAACAACAGATGAACACAGAATTCTCTGCTAGAGGACTTTAGCCCTGAATTAGCACTTTCTGGCAGAGAATTGTGAGTACCTCACAAAAATACAGATAGTAAAATTCTGTAGGATGAAGCAGTGGCATATAAACTGCTCTAACTACTACATGGCATACATAGATTGAAAGAGGGTATCAGAAGGGCAAAGAAGGTGAGGGAAAAATGAATAAAATAGGAATGTTATTCTTCCGTAATTTTGTTCTTAAAGCAAAAAGGGATTTTACCAATTTTCTCCTCATGGTGAAAAGGCCTTTGCAAATTGTGCCATTCTTCCAAACTATTCATGGTGCATTGCTTATTCTATGTAAAATTCACATTTATCTTGCATAGAAAACAGCATTTTCTACACATGAAGTAGGGTGTTCTGAGCAGGAAACAGTATTTCTGCACAGGAATTTCAGTGCAGAAAATGCCGTTTTCTGAACCAAAAAATGTATAAGTTTTGTGTAGAAGAAAGGCCTTTCTGCACTACACCATAGGATGTTCAAAATGGGATAATAGCACTATGACAGTGTAGTGTGGAAAAAACCCTAAGTCTCAAAATACAAAGATTCTTGTCAGTCCAAGATTCTTTTCATTAGGGTTTCTTGATACTTGCGAACACATTTTCCAATTATTTTTAAAAATATTTTTGGATGCCTTTTTTTCATACTTAGTACAGAATAAGAGATAAATTGGCACTAAAGAGTGATGATCCAGGATCCAGGATGTAAATAGTTTAGACAGAATATGATGTTGAGTTCCAAAAGAATCTGAACACATACTATAGAAATTGTGGAAGATTTGATAATAAATTTGTATTATAGGGAATACATCTTCCTCATTGTTGGTTCATTAGAAGGGTAAAGTTGTAATATCACACACATTTTCATAACCAACAGTTAAAGGTTGTTATCCTACCTAAAAGAATAGAACATGGGCTTTTTCAAAGTTTATACTATAGAGACCTATGTACTGATCTTATTTTGTCAGTGTTTCACAAATATCCTGGATGTTCAGAACAGTTATATGTTTTCTTGCTGCTCTCAGATACCAACCCTATTATAACCTATAAGTGACTAAATTTTGCGCAGGAGCAATTAAAATTCGTCAGGTGATGACTTGCACCATGAATTAGTATAATTATCATCTAGTTGGGCTCTGTTAGGACTAGTTGGGTCCTGTTATCTGACAGATTGATATCTATCTGTATTTGTATCTATGTTTGCTTCTGTATGTTTACATGTATTTTTATTTCAATTTCATTGCTTTTATGCTGGTCTATGACTATAATAAACTATCTATCTATCTATCTATCTATCTATCTATCTATCTATCTATCTGCAAGAACAAGGAATTCCAGTGTTCCAGTAACTATCTCTTGTTGATAATTTTGGGGTATTAACATTATGTTTTGAACTTTCCAAGGAATATTAAATCTTCTAATCTTCCTCAGCTTTTGATTCAGATTCAATTCAGACCCCAATTTCCTGCTTTGGCAAAAAACAAAAAAAATAATGGTTCAGCGTGGATCAGTTTAAAGGCCACCCAGCTTCACTGAGGTCTGAAGCTGTTTTGAAGTTGAAACCTTCATGGTTCTTAACTATCATTGCAGATCCACAAATCTCTTAACATTTTTCCTGTTTTTCAGAATTGTATGAAATTCACATACATGCCCCTTATGAGGGGATTATATCTGGCACAGTAGGCCCCTATTAGGAAATAGATTGCTAAAACTGAAGACAAATAAGAGGCGTTGTTGTCCTATATTTCCTTATTTTTTAAAAAAAGGATATTGCATGATCAGGGGCGATGACCACAAAGAAAAATACAGAGTCACACTTGGAGAAGAAAAGGCCACGGCTTTATTGGCTACAAGGCATACAGGGTTGGCGTACACATGGGTATGGATCTGAGCATCGATCAACCCGCCTGTTGACCCTGAATGACCAGCCCTGGGCTGGCTGGCCAGCTGCTGGATGAGGCCCTCCTGCCACCAGGGGGTGCATGCTGCTTGCCCTCGCGAGCTGGGCAAGATCGGCGCTCACCGCATCCCCTGAACCCATCTGGGAATCCGACCATTCCCTTGCATGTGGCAAAAGGCACCCTTGTCCCGGATCCAAGGGCATGCGGCCGTCTAAAAAGTTGTGAATTAAATGAAATTTTCAGGGGCAGTGACCCTTTCTATAAGGTCAAGCCTTGTTGGAGGACATTAAGAGCAAATTCTCTAAAATTCAAAGACATAGCCTTGTTAGTCTAGATCAGCATGCAAAGGGATCTTGTAGCACCTTTGAGACTAACCAACTATTCTATGAAACCTTCTGCTACCAACTTCTTTCTCTCAGTCTCAAGAGGTGCTACAGGATCCCTTTGCAGCAAATTTTGCAGCTTGAAGTTTGTCTAAAAAGGACAGACATGTCTAGGATTGGGTGCATACTTATTATGATAAAGATATAAACACAGGAGCAGAAGTTTCCAGTCTTCATCTTCTTCTTTACTACAATTCAAAGTGTTTGTATTTACTCTTTAACACTCTAAACAAATTGGGACTTAAGTGTTGTGATAGCCATCCCTTCTCCCTAAACAAATTTGCCTGGTTATCACAGTTAAGCATACAATCTCGGCTTTGAATCTTATCTACATAAAAGGTAACAAGGTAATACTTACCTTTAGATTGCCATGACCTATGTCTTGAATGCTATTGCTTTGGGGTTCATTTGTTTTAATATTGTTTCACTGCTGAATTTTTATATACTCTGCTTTTAAACTATTTCAAATTAGCTTATTTCTTTTGATTGTATGTTTCAGTGTAAGCCTCTCTAGGAGCTATTTGAGCTGAAGAACAGGGTAATATGTCCCTAAAATGAAATAAAATAAAGCGATTACAGGGACTTGGCTGTATTTTGGGCTAGTAGTATTCAAATTAGCTCCTCATTGCACTTAATTAAGGAGCCAGAATGACTAACAGGTTAGATGGACCAGAAAAAAAATTGGACTTTTAAAAGATGTAGACTTATTTGTATTGCAAGGACTTTTTCCTTCTAGTAAAAGCATATGATAAAGCAATTTCCTGTAGAAGGGCACTGCAGAGGAAGATGATATTTAAAATAAATTAAATAATAGGCTGGCTTTCATATGAGAACACTTAATCTTTTTCAAGTATTACAATTTCTAAGGGGCAAAATAATGTAATGGAAGCAGCAGGATTAGTTTGGCTCCATGCTCTGGGAAAAAAAATGATAGGCAAGAAATAGGATTTTCCTTGGAGAAGATGCTTTAGCAGCCTCTTGAACAAGATTAATTTTCAGGCTTTTATTTGTTATTAAGACACATTACAAAGATGTATTTGCTATGTATAGTACACTACACATAATGCAGAAAGCAAACATGAAGCTTGGGGAAATTGCTCTTTTTTTCTTTCTTTCTGTCTGTTTCTCTGTGTTAGAGTATGACACAACAAACTATCAAAGATAGATTTTGACCATTTGAATCAGACCCGTTAATTTAAACTAGAGAACTTTTTCTTGTGGGAGGGAACCTGTCCACTGATAGACCTCTGAAAAGGATCCTCTGGTCACACTGAACAGATGGATGGGTGAGTTCACAGACGAAAATGAATTTTGAGTAGTTGCTTCTGTCAAAGGCAACAAGGCAGGTAATAGGTAATATTTGCTATGGATATTAGAGAAGAGGCACCTGGAGAAAGGAAAGAGATGTGCAGGGTGGGTATGATAACTATGCCCAAGGCATGCTTTCCCATGGGCTGTGCCATATTTAAGGATTCGGTTGCATGCAGTAGTTCCAAGGAATGTGTATGTGAAGCCATGTTGGGAAAAGACAGGTGGTGAGTTGCAGAACTTCCAGTATGTCACCACTTCTAAGATTCTTTCTAGCTCATGCTCAAAACATTTGGGCCTAGAGCCAGGTGGGTTCTTTTCTTAAAGCCTGAGCCTTTCTGTTTGGGTTCACTTGTTTCTCCAGTAACCAAGTTCTTAAATCCTAACAACTGGAACTTCACAGTAATGTAAGAGAAAATGCATGTAAGTACAGAAATAGCACCTGCGTGGTTTTAATTTAATAAAATCAGGTGTCATGGTTTTGCTAATTTTTCACAGTTGCTATATTGCACTTGTTCAGTGTGTTGGCACCTCTTTCCCCACATTTTCTAGATCATTTGCCAGCATGTTTTATCCACCAGTTAATAATGAAGAGAGTATTTTTTTTCCTATTATGTTTTTCTATCATTTATGAAGAAAAGGGAGAAGAAAGGACATGAGAATATCCATTCTCAGGCCTTTGCATATTTATACCACCACTTCTTGATCCCTTTTTATCTTTCAGGAGGGCATAGATTAGTATTATCCTGTTTTGTCATCAAAACAACATTACACAGTAAGACAGTTGGCAGGATAATAACTTGCCCAGGACTATACAGTGAGTTTCATGACTGAGTAGTGAGTCCTTCAGCTCCAAGCCACATGACAGCTTGGATGTCTGTCTGGTGCATGTGGCTTAATGATATGAGCATATTCCCGAAGTTTGTTGTACTATTTATATTTTCATCTTCCAACATTAAAGTTATTGAAACTACAATGATATATATTCACTACATCCACTGTGATGACTTTCCTGTAGTTAATTTTTTGGATGGCAGTACAGGCTGGAGATTCTGGCAGTTGTAGTGCAAAGCTAACTTTTACAAGCTCTGCTATAATCAACCTTATCTGTGTCCGTTAATAAAGAAATGAGTGGATGGTTTGAGTCCTGAGAGTTCAAATGTGCAGCTAGATGTGATCTTTCCCAAGGCCCAAAAAGCTGTGGGTGTTTTGATCTAAGCACGTCACAAATAAAACCTTTGAGTCAAATTCCCTCTGCATGGCTACCGCTTCAAAAGAAGACAAACAATAACAAAAATATCCCTTTTTTCCTCTCTCACAGTTCAGTCTAGTCAGGCCCTTTTCTCTGCTGCTTAAGGCTATAGTTACAGCAGTTAACTTTTTAAAACAGGAAAACAAGGAATTAATGTGCATTAAAGAAAGCCTTCTTTGTACTTAGCACTGTACAATATAGTGTTTTTAAAAGTCGGAAAATATGTTAGCAGGAAAGCCTAGGCTGTAATTTAGATAACAACCCTGACAATGAGCTAGCTTGTTAATTGTAAAGACTTGTGGAGAACTGCCAGCTACAGTACCCTTCTTTTTATAGCCCATGATGAATTCTTCTTGTAAGACAGTGAATGACGTGACACTCCATTTTTATACTATATTCTGGAATCTTTCATTTAGTTTCTCGTCTCAGTGCTCTGATACTGGTTTGACAGGCACTTTTATAATGCTAAAAAGAGACCCAACTGGCATAATGGGTGGTCCTGGGAGCAAGGCAGACAAGAAAAAAAAAAGTGTTGTGGATTGCATGCTGATGCTCTAGACCTTATTGTAAGCACTCTTCAAGCCAAGAATGCAGGATGCAAACAGGACCGGCAAGCCAAATTACGCATCTCAAAACCATTCTAGAAATTGTGGTTGGTAAGCTATGCTTTTCAGCTTTGTACTTCAGAACACTTCTGTCAGGACTGTGATGTGCTAGAATGTAGGGCTGTTTCCAGCGCACGCACACCAGGCCTTCCAGTAATCATGAAAGGAAAAGCTGTATTTCTTTGATCTGCTTGCAGGATTTGTTTGCGAAAATGTGGAGAAGGGGAGTGGATTCCTTCATTTCCAATGACTTGTGAAATACATTTATTTAGTGTACATGTTATCAGTTCTGGTCTCCTTGGTCTGATTTAGTTATTTTTCCTTTATAGTGTTTTTTTTAAATATATGCTGGTTAAAACACTCTATTACCCGCCTGTGCCACTATTTTGTGTCTTAGGTTCATTTTATCTCGTTTTTGCATTAATCTGACTTTTAAAAAAAGACACAAAATTCACATTTAAAATGTTCAGTGTGCATTCCTGAGTAAGTTTTCTCTTGAAATATACCTCTTAAAACGTTTTTATACCTTTTTAAAAATGAGAACTGCATTCGGACATTAGAAACAGCTAAAGTTACTGGAAGCAAAGATCTGATCTTTTTATTAGTCTAGGACTGGATGGTCAGAATGATGATCATGAGTTATTGATTGTAGGTCTTAGAGTTCTGAATTGCCCTGCCTCCCTTTCCTTTTCTACAAGCAATGCTTGGTAGTAACCAGAAGGGTCAGTAATACCTCTGAAAAATCTCTACACTCTTCATGTTATTATAGGGATCTCCATACTTCTGCTCCTTGCTCTTATAGAATCATAGAATCATAGAAATGTAGAGTTGGAAGAGACCACATGGGCCATCCAGTCCAACCCCCTGCCATGCAGGAACACCCTCAAAGCACTCCCGACAGATGGCCATCCAGCCTCTGCTTAAAAACCTCCAAAGAAAGAGATTCCACCACACTCCGAGGCAGCATATTCCACTACCGGACAACCCTGACTGTCAGGAAGTTCTTCCTGAGGTTCAGGTGGAATCTCCTTTCCTGCAGCTTGAATCCATTGCTCCTTGTCCTGTTCTCTGGAGCTTCAGAAAACAAGCCCTCTCCCTCCTCTACATGGCATCCCTTCAAATATTTAAACATAGCTATCATGTCCCCTCTTAACCTTCTCTTCTGCAGACTGAACATACCCAGCTCTCTAAGTCTATCCTCATAGGGCTTGGCTTCCAGGCCCTTCACCATTTTGGTCGTCCTCCTCTGGATCTGCTCCAGCTTGACCATGTCCTTCTTGAATTGGGGTGCCCAGAACTGGACACAGGATTCAAGATGAGGTCTAACCAAAGCAGAGTAGAGTGGTACCAGTACCTCCCTCGATCTAGACACCATACTCCTATTGATGCAGCCGAGAATTGCATTGGCTTTCTTGGCTGCCGCATCACATTGCTGACTCATGTTCAGCTTGTGGTCTATTAAGACTCCTAGATCCCTTTCACACATACTGCCATCCAGCCACGTGTCCCCCATCCTATATTTCTGCATTCCATTTTTTCTACCTAAGTGTAGGACCTTACACTTCTCTCTGTTGAATTTCATTTTGTTAGCCTTGGCCCAGCTCTCCAATCTGTCCAGGTCATTTTGAATTTTGATCCTGTCTTCTGGCATATTAGCAACCCCTCCCAATTTGGTGTCATCTGCAAATTTGATGAGCATGCTGTCTATTCCTTCATCCAAGTCGTTGATGAAAATATTGAACAGCACTGGGCCCAGGACAGAACCCTGTGGCACCCCGCTAGTCACTTCTCTCCAGGATGAAAAGCAGCCATTCGTGATCACCCTTTGGGAACGGTCAGTCAACCAGTTACAGATCCACCTGACAGTAGCCCTGTCCAGCCCGCATTTTACTAGCTTCTTTGTAAGAATGTCATGGGGAACTTTGTCAAAGGCCTTACTGAAATCGAGATATGCTACATCCACAGCATTCCCTTTATCTATCAAGCTAGTAACTCTATCATAAAAAGAAATAAGATTAGTCTGGCATGACTTATTTTTGAGAAATCCATGTTGACTTCTCGTGATTACCGCATTGCTTTCTAAGTGATTAGAAACTGACTGCTTAATGATCTGCTCCAGGATCTTTCTGGGTACTGACGTCAGGCTGACTGGGCGATAATTATTTGGATCCTCTTTTTTTCCCTTCTTGAAGATGGGGACAATATTTGCCCTCTTCCAGTCTGCTGGAACTTCTCCTGTCCTCCAAGATTTCTCAAAGATTATAGCAAGCGGTTCCGAAATGACCTCTGCCAGTTCTTTTAATATCCTAGGATGCAGTTCATCTGGCCCTGGAGACTTGAATTCATCCAGTGTGGCCAGGTATTCTTGTACCACCTCTCCACCTATTATGTGCCACATTTCCCCTGCTTCCTCACCTGCTCCCCAACCACCAGGTTGAGTGCTTGTATCCTTCTGGGAAAAAACTGAGGCAAAGAAGGTGTTAAGTAGTTCTGCCTTTTCTCTTCCCCCTGTTAGTAATTCGCCATCTTCTCTGCGCAGTGACCCTATCGCCTCTTTCTTTTTCCTTTTGCTGCGGACATATTTAAAAAAAACCTTTTTATTGTGTTTAATGTCTCTGGCCAGCCTAAGTTCGTTCTGTGCTTTAGCCTTTCTGACCTCCTCCCTACATCTCCTAGCTACTTGCTTAAATTCTTCTTTGGTGGTTTCCCCCCTCTTCCATTTCCTGTACACGTTTCTCTTAACGCTTAGCTCAGCTGAGAGTTCTTTAGCCAACCATTCTGGTTTCTTCAGATGCCTTCCATTTTTCCTCCTTATTGGCACAGTTTTAGACTGTGCCTTCAGTATCTCCCTTTTAAGGAACTCCCATGCCTCCTGAACTCCTTTCTCTTTCACTATTCCTGACCACGGAATTTCAGCCAACAGCTCCTTAAATTTACAGAAGTCCGCTTTTTTAAAATCTAAGATGAGTGTCTGGCTACGCTTATCTTCTCCTTCCCACTAAATGCCAAATTCCAATAGGGCATGGTCACTCCCCCCTAAAGATCCAACCACTTCTACCTCATTAACAAGGTCATCCCTGTTGGTCAGGATCAGATCTAGAATATTTGATCCCCTTTTGGCCTCTTCCACCTTCTGGACCATGAAATTGTCTGCAAGACAATCAAGAAACTTGCTGGACCTCGCTGTCTTGGCAGAGTTTGACTGCCAACATATATCCGGGTAATTGAAATCTCCTATTATTACTGTATCTCTCCTTTTTGAATGCGCGGTCATTTGGTTGAGGAAGGCGTCATCAAGGTCCTCAGTCTGGGCTGGAGGTCTGTAGTAAACCCCCACCAGAATATCCCTATTGTTTCTCGCTCCCTTAATTTTTACCCAGATGCTCTCGACCTGGCTTTCTGGGTTTAAGTCCTGGATCTCTTCACAGGTGAAAACATCCTTGACATACAAGGCTACTCCTCCTCCTTTCTTGTTTGGTCTATTTCTACAAAATAGGCTATACCCCTCTATTCCTACATTCCAATCCTGAGACTCATCCCACCAGGTGTCAGTGATGCCTATCAAATCGTATTTATTTTGTTGTACTAGGAGTTCAAGTTCATCTTGCTTGTTTCCCATACTCTGTGCGTTAGCGTAGAGACACTTAAATCCCCGGGCCCTTCCTGCAAGTCCTGTACTATAGTTTCTACTCCTCCCACCATTGGACGCTTGTACTACTTGGTCAATATAATTTAGGCCTTTCCCCCCTGCACTCGCCGTGTCTTTGCCCTGAATAATATTGTCTCCCTCCCCAGCAGAACTTAGTTTAAAGACCTCTTAATCCTCCGTGCAAGACTGTTTGCAAAAACATTCTTGCCAAGTTTCGTGAGGTGCAGCCCATCCCTTGCCAGAAGCCCACGTTCATGGAAATTCAGACCGTGTTCCAAAAACCCAAACCGTTGCTGGCGGCACCACGTGCGGAGCCAGTTGTTGACCTCTGCTATTACCCTTTCCCTTCGTGCACCATATCCTTGAACAGGGAGGAGAGATGAAATGACCACCTGCACACCAAGGTCCTTAAGCTTTGTCCCCATAAGCTCGTAGTCCTTTGCGATGTGGTAAAAGCTGCTCCTCGCAGTGTCATTGGTTCCGACATGAACCACAATGAGGGGCTTATGGTCAGTGGGCTTGACCAGCCTGGTTAGCCTCTCCGTTATGTGGTTGATCTTGGCCCCAGGAAGACAGCAGACTTCTCTATTGAACTTGTCGGGTTTGCAAATTGCCGGTTCAGTTCCTCTGAGCAAGGAGTCCCCAACAAGCAGAACTCGCCTCCTCTGAGTCTTGTCCGGGGCTCCTCGACCAGCAGGTTCTTCTAGGACTGCCTGGACACTCTGTTGAGGCTGGGAGTGTTGATCTAGTTCCTGTTACCGATGTTGGATTCCTTCTTGTTGACATTCTGTTCCCTCCTCCTGGTGCTCCTCATCGTTCATAAAGCCAAGAACTTTGAAGCGATTGTGTAGGTTGAGAGTCTCTGTTTCCTTCCTGGTTCTCCTACTCCTCCGTGTGAGATTCCTCCAAGCATCCATTTCTTGGCCCAGTGTGCTGACTTCCTGATCTGGCAGCTCCCCCGCGCATTCGGTCCTCAGGAAGGTCTTCTCTGCCCTATCCAAAAACTCCTCACCTTCCCTAGTAAGATGAAGATTAGAAACTCGTGCCTCCAGCTGGCGAACCCTCTCCTCCAAGAAGGTCACCAGCTTGCACTTGGTGCAGGTGTACCCGACAACATCTTGTGGCAAGAAAAGGAACATCCCACAAGTGCTACAGGTGACTGCAGCAGCTCCCTCACCTTCCATCCTTGATACTACAGAGAGTAGTACAGGGAGTAGGTCTAGAAAGAATAACAGGGCTTTCTTCCTAAAATTCAACTGAATCAAGTATGTCTCCTCTGCTGATCATGAAGGGATGAATTGGAAGGGTTGAAGAAGAGGGCTTCAACTGCGCATGCCTTTGGCACGCGCCGTTGGGAGCTCCTAATAAGACTCCTCCCCCCTAGCTGGCTGCTCCCCCTCGTTAGTCAGACCGTGTGCTCAGGGAGAGCACACGGCCAGCACAAGGAGACCTAACAAAAACAACAAACAAACAAAACAAAAATCTAACAAAAATCTTGAATATTTTATTCAGGTTACATTGCAAGCAACCACAATAAAAAAAAAATGCCTTGTTTTTGCAGAAAAAGGAAGGGGGGAAACCTGCAGTGGTCTGTTCTGATTCCATCTCTGGAAGCTGGTTTGTTCTGCTTTGCTTTGAATTAATCAAATTGTTGAAAGAAACAACACTGAAGCATGGCTTGTGACATTGCTCTTGTTTGCTGCTTGCTTTTTCTTTAGACTGCAGGCAAGCATTTTGTGTGTGTGTGTGTGAACTGAGTGGGAGGAGGAAAGGGACTGCCAAGTCCCTCAAGGAAAAACCAAGCCTGTCTGCCCATTTTCATATTTACTTTCCTCCTTTCCAGCCTTTTGGGCTGAATAACATGCATCAGGAGATGCTAACATTTTCCATCTGCTTGGTACCTTGGTTTCCTTTTTTCAGTCCACTGCTTCCATGGGACAAAGTAGATGAGTTGAACCCTACCTAATACTTGAAGATAAACAGGCAACTTTGAGCAAGGCGACTGCAAATTGCAAGGGGGAAGAAACTATTCCACTAACTTGTCACAAAACTGGGACCTGATAGCTCCACTAGTAGCCAACTTCCAATCTCAAGCAAGCATGCTTTTGTTTTGCTCAGGCATTTAAACTTAAAGAAGGTTATTGTAACAAGAATCATAAAAAATATTTGGTCATAAATAGCCGATGAGAGAGGTGGTAGAACTATTACTGAATGAATGTTTATAAATGGATCAAGTTTAGTTTAGTCAGCAGAATGCCTTTCTTGATTCGGTGGGAATTACTCCCTTGCGAGTGGTGTCTGTTGACTTGGATATAAGTGGGATTGTGAATTCATTCCAGGTTTTAGCCCAAAGTTTAATGGAACTGTCCAGCTTGCTGGATCTGTTTTGAGGGTGGGATCAATGCCTTGGATTGCTACAGCAAAGTTCAGGCCAAAATGCTGAAAGAATCATATGCCCCATTGACATGAAAACTACCAGCTTCTACTGTACCAGTACAGGGTCATGCAAGCATGCAGTTTTCAGGCAAGACTTTATTTCTCCTTTGGATTTTTTAAAGGGTGAGGAGAAGGACAGTTCTGAATACTGTATGAAGGTGATCCTATGTGCTCTACCCAAAAAGTCAAAACACTTGGGCAGTGCAGCTCTTAAGGAAGGCAGCAAGAAACTCTGTAGCCATTCATGTGTAAATTTTGCACCAGTACTGGCATATGATGCAGTAGTTTGTTGCAGCTGGCTCTTCTTCTAGCTGCCATTTTAGGATTGGCTTCAGGCAGTGGATCTCATAATTCTTGGTGAGGGGAGATGGAGTAGGAGTAGATCCCAGAAGGAAAATTCTGCTGAACTCCAAACTTATAAACTGAGATTGCAACTATATTCACTGTCATGTAAAACTGCAAATTTCGGGTATTCACAAAACATCACACAATTCCTGGCAACACCAGAAATGATTAGGTACCAATGTACACACAACAAAGCTTTTTGTTGAAGGAGATCCAGGTCTAATGTAGATGATCAAACATTATGAAACGTTTTGCCACTGAAGGTTGGTACAATGAGTAGATAATTCCACTTTCTACATAACCAATGCCTATTGTCCGAATTGGTGGGGTCAGCTGAAGTGTTGCTATAACATAGCTGCTCTTTCATTCTTAATTAAGTAAGCTAGTGTTACATTTCTCATTATTTGTTCTTGATAGAAGCTTAATTCTTCCCAGTTTTGTGGTAGTAGCTGTTACAGGAATACTGTATTTTTGTTCTCAAATTAAATTTCACTTTTATAACAACATCATTCTTCCCATTTAAAACCGGATTATTGATTCATGTATCAATATTTGAAATGGTGTTACTTTGCATTTTAGTTTCATGTATATAATTCATGTTACTTTTTCTTTGCATCTTCTTTTTTGATATGTTAATATCGTTGGATTTCAACATGAACTAGAAACAAATTACCTTTATACCTGGAACTTAGAATATAGTTATCCATCACCAGTAGATATGGGATAGAAATGAGTACAGTTGGCATTTCAATATTAATCAGTATGACATATGCTTTTGAAACTAATGTGTTAAAGAGAACTCAGATTCTCCCTAAAATTTTTTGTACTTTCCCAAATTTAATGATGTTGTTTTCTGTTAAAGAAAAAAAAAATAGCAAACACTACATATGAAGATTGCATATATAGAGGTGTATGGGGGGGATGGTGAATAAAAAGGCATACATTAGGGGAAGTTATCCTGAACACAAATCAGCAAGTGCCGGAGGCAACATGTTGTTGGTGTGAGAAGCGGTCAAGTAGTCCAATCTGGGTCAGTCTTGGGTTATCTAAGCAAGACAAAGGGGGAAGCACAAAGGTGGTCCAGAAATTGTACCAATAGGTCAGAAGTTGAGGTACATGAGCCAGCAAAAGGTGAACAGAATAGTCCAAATGTTGCAAGTCCAAGATCAAGACAAAACAGGAGTGTGAGAGAGTACTGCCAGTCAACCAGATAATACAGTTGTCAGCATTGAGGCTGAGGGAGAACTGCTGGGATATTTATCAGCAGCTCCTTCAAGGCCGCAGCCGCCTTGTTAGTGCCTGTTTGGTTCAGTGTTTGTTATTTAGTGAATGCTAGGCATGGCATCTTTCAAAGAAGGGCAGAGGTGTGTTGTCTTCAGCCTCTGCAGCCTCTGCCAAGTCCTACTGGGGAGCAGGATCCCCTATTGCCCCAGTCCCATCTCCTTGGACTCAGAGGGAACTGCAGATTCTTGAAAATCTGCCTCCTCCTGCTCCTTGTCTTAGTCCTCAAAAGAGTGAGTTATGACAGAGATTGATGGGGGGGGGGAATCACATATTGGGGAGAAAATGTTCATCGGCACATAACTTTTTTTTTGCATGCTGATAAATAAATGGTTTGGAATTAACTTGTGTTTTAAAAAAATTACAAAATTTGTAGGTAACTGTATAGACAAATAGCTACCACCAGAGGCTGAGAGAAAGAAAATTCTGATTGGTCAACCCTTGACACCATATTCCTCTACCAGAGTACTTTTGTTTATTCATCATCAAGGAAAGTTCAAAGATATATTGTTCATAGCAAAACAACTTTTGAATATTTCTTTCCTTCACTTTTGTGGATAGGAGCATTGCAAAGGAGTTGCTGAAATGGCCATTTTGAGAGGATATATCAGGGTCAATTAGAGTTAAGGGAAATGTGTATTCCCTGCTATTAGCTCTTCTGTTCCTTGGACAACAATCTTTCCTCAGAGCTGCATGCCTCAGCAATCAGATTTGCAAATTAAGCCTGTGATTACGTTCCACTGACCTATCAGAAAACAAAGCACCTATCTTTGCAAGAAATGAAGCTAAGCAAAAAGCATGTACTAAGGCAGGAGACTGTTACCGCCCAGGAAAGCACCACTTCAAAATATGGGCTGAGCATGTTATCTGCATTGACCCTTGGAGATGAAGATGTCATGGACTTTGGTCTCCATCTTACATTTCTTGATACTTTCATGGATATAAATAGCTCAAGTTGTTTTAGAACTAGCTTCACAATACAGCTGTAGTAATGTCAATTCAGAAGTAACCCCACTGGGTTTTGTGGGATTTGCCACTAAGTAAAGGGGTATAGGGTTGCAATATTAAGAAACCAGTTCCTGTAAAATAATGTTTGTCAGGCTTAGAGACCAACCATTCTGCTTGCCAGAGTACCCTTTCAAACTGAAACGAGAAGTGGCCAGAAGTCCAATTCTGGATTTGTCAGACCCGTGGAAGGGTCCTGCTATTTCTGAGGTCTGTGGGCCACGTGTTGGCTGCACTTTCTATAAACTTGTCTTTATAGAAACCAGCATTTTTCCCAAACTGTTAGTACCAATCTACTTACAGAAGGTTTCTGAGGGACAAAAATGGCATGACATTAACTTCATAGATGCATTTAATGTGCATGGGCGAACAAATTTTATGGGCTGGAGAGAAACCAGACTGGGTCCCTTTCAAAACTATGCACCATTAGAGCTTGTACAAACAAAATTCCTAAGAGCGATTTTTCAGACCCCCATGTGTGTTTCAAATGCTACTCTAAGACTAGAGTCAGGCTGTATGAAAATAGAGTCTAGGGTGTGGATGATTATAATAAACTATTGGCTTAGATTAGTTTCTTCTTCTACTGGCTTTGTCTCTTTGGTGCTGAAAGATGGATTCCATTCTAGATGGAATCAAACAGTAGTTACTAAAATACAAAGCTTGGGCTTCTCTCTAGAATCCTTATGTGATTTGGGCTACGATAGAGCCAAAATGGCCATTAAACAAAGGATAGTGGACATAGAGCGTCAAATGGACCTTGGTATGACTCCCACTTTTATTATTAGTGATTCCAACAGATATGTTGCTATACCTATGAAGTATTTAAATATATTGGAAATCCCTGAATACTGAAGAACCTTTACCTTGGCACGGTGTAATGCTTTGCCATCAGCACTGGTGGAAGGCAGATATCGGAAGATACCCTTCCTAGATAGAAAATGTCCATGTAATAACGAACAAGTGGAAACTGTGGAACACGTACTTTTACAATGCCCATATTACAGGGATTTATGATTAAATCTTATCTCCCTGATTCTTAATAGATTTTTAGGCCACTCGGAACAGTCCTATGTCTCACTACTACTTTCAGATCATAACTCAGAGATATCCTACAAAGTAGCTAAGTTTTGTGCAATTGCCATTAGAATCCGGTGCAAGATGGTCAGTGATGTAGATTAGACAAAGGATAGATAAAGGAGAATTTTATGAGGAGGATGTTGTATGTTTTATAATTCTTTTTAACCAACTGACTATTCATATGTACTAATTTGTCTTTTACTGATTGATTTTATGTTTTATGAGGAAAATGTTGTATGGTCTTATAGTCTTATTTAACCAATTGACTATCTATATGTATCAAATTGTTTTTTACTGATTGATATTATATGTTTTATGAGGATGATGTTGTATGGTTGTATATCTCTTTCTAACCAATTGACTATTTATATTTACCTTATATCTTGCTTGTTCTTGTATACTGGTCTGTGACCATAATAAAGTTGATTGATTGATTGAATGTGCATGGAGGGAGGGGTTTATGCTATGTAAATAACAGGAAGCTGCCCTTGAAATGGCAGATGCTGAGTCGGAGTTTTTAGCATATTTCTAGAAAAATGGAAACATTCAAATTTTTTTTTTGAATGGTGAATATTTAAGATTGAATGATGAATGTTTAAATTAAAAATACAGTGTTTAAGTTCATATGTTTACCCCCCTAGAAATTATTTCTAAAAACATATACTATGTAAATTATATCTAAAAACTATATAACAGGAATACTTTAATGTGAGACATTGTATAGTATCTAGGCATCCCTTTTCTGTTCTTTTTTTCTGTTCCATTCTTTCTACACCAGTATGGTGTAGTGGTTTGGGAGACCATAGCAATCCTCAGCCATGGAAACCCTCTGGGTGACCTCAGGCAAGTCACACACTCTCAGAGAAAAACAAAAGTAAACCCTGTTCTGAATATCTTACAAAGAAAACCCTGTAATAGTTCACCTTAGGGTTGCCATAAATTGGAAGTGCCTTGAAGCTACACAACAACAACAATGCTTTACGTTTGCTTCACACAGTGGAACACTGGGGAGATAAAATTATCTTTTCTTTTTTACTAATGTGCTTCTGTTTTTATTATTTGTTTGCCTGCTCCTAATAAAGAGGCAAAACCAAAGTCATTCCTTATGGTTCAGAACCTAAAAACTGCATTTGCAACACACACACACTGTAGCAATTCAGTTTTTAACTGTTATTTGACCAAAAGTAACAAAATTACTTTCAATTCAAAGAAGATGATATTATATTTTTATTTTTTTTCTGGAAACCTTTCACAAACTGTTTATTTTTGCTTATGGCTTCAAGTTTCTGGAAAATTTACTTCTCCAGTTATAGCAGGGACGGAGAGTTCCCTGAGTTCCCTGCTCAGTCTCACAGTTCCAGAACTGCTCAGGATTATACATGTGAAATAAATGTGCCTATAATTGCATTGACACCATGTTTGTTTGAATTAAAAAAAAAAGATAAAAATGATATATAAAAGTGTACCACGATTATTATGTTTAAAATTATTGTGTGTGTAGAACTGAGTATATGGATCAGAATCTTTAGAAGCTTGACTTTCCAGTCCATGTGTGCTGTTCAGAGATTTAAAATCTAGTATGATCAGTACTTTGTAAACACAGTTAATTCCAAGAATATAACCACTGTATGGAATGAAATGGAATTTTCTTAAATTCTTATGGTTAATTTGATTGAAGGAGTCACTAATATTTTAATCATAATTATGTGCTGAGAACTGTTTGAATATAAATGGCAAAAGAGATGCCTCTGTGGAAACAGAATTTCTTCAGATGCATTTCTTGGTGTGCTCTGTTGCCTGATACGCCACACTACTGGGTTACACGTGGGCAGCATCTATAAGATCATTTTGCTCAAGTTTGTTTGATCTAGAGAAACACAATGTAACGTTTCTTTCAACCAGTTTGGTTAAATCGTATGTTCTCCTACATTATGCATTGACGTTCATTGCCAGAGGTATCCTTAGGGAGTTTTTGTATAGCTAATTTTCAGTTTGGTGTCTAATAACTGTTAAAACAAACAAACAAACAGATAATGGCATGCCATCAACAGATGCTTTACATTAATGGCTCCCAAGCTTGGGTCCTCTGATAGTGTTGGGCTTCAACTCCCACAAGTTCCAACATGGATGCTGTTTCGGGATTTTGGGAGTTAGAGTCCAATAATTCAGGACCTAAGACCTCTGCCACTTTCTTCTGGGGAGCAGGATCTCCTACCACCCCAGGGATGTAACAAAATATAGCAAAGCAAGGCAACCGTGCCAAGTTTTCAGAGGTTTCTGTTTTAATTAATGTCATGCATGCACACACGTGCACACACACATGCATGCAGACACACACAAACACCTATATCTGTGAGTCTCTATAATGATCTATCAGTATAAAGTGGTAGAGATCTGGAATATTAAAAAGTAGTCTGTAGAAGACAAAAGATCTTCTACTGTGCTTGTGTAGGGAAAATAGAGAGCAGAAGCCACGGATGTGATTTTAATATTAACCAAGTAGCTCATTCTGTGTCTTGAACAGTCAGGTTTCCTTCTGAAGTGACTAGGAGTTAAGGGCTGTTCAACAGATGTTCAAGAAATCTCACAGCTTGGCACTATTTAGTCACCGGGGCTTTGTTTTAAAATACTAGAAGGTAAAGGTCAGGTGCCGTCAGAATATTTTATCCTCTTTAATACTTTCCTGTGCACTTTGTTTCGAAAGAAATTACATTTTTTTACCAAGAAGAAAATAAATGCCAAACCTAAATTGAAATTATGAGGTCACCACTATTTTTACTACTGTCAAAACTGCCACCTGCACTATTGCTACTTCCTGTCTTTTTCATCCTCCTCCTTCTGGGAAAACGTGATTGAGACTTCTGTGATAGAAAAATAAAATCAAAAGATCTTATGGTGCAATTTGGAATTAATTTTCAGGAAAAGGGCACCAGGATTTTAGGGACCCCTGCATTAAAAAAAAAAACTACTTCTGCTTTGTGAGGGTACAAGTATTGTTCTTTGTATACCCCCCTCCCCCGCTCTCCTTACTGACTTTTTGTGTTAAGCAGATGAGACCTTGACCGGAGCCTTGTAGGTCATAGAGAGGAGATATCTCCTCCCACATCTCTTATGCCTGTCATCATGATCACTAAATACTGTACAGTAGACCATTAAAAAGCTTGCTATGTCACACAACACACAAACTATGATTAAAGTTTCCGAGCCATGATTTCTGATGTGACAAACTGACTGAGGTTTCTACCTTTTCTAAATAAATGGCGTGGCCACCAGTGATAGCATGACTCTTGCCTACTTTCTTAGAATTCTGTGAAATATTGTTAATTCTGCGTATTCCCAAGTTCCTGTCTCATGTGAGTTTCTGCTGGTTACTCGGTAGTGAATCTCACTCCTAACTGCTCAGATGGAGGGGATTTTTTTTCCTGTCTTGTCCATCAGGTACCTGTTTAAACATACAAACCTATGTACCTTTCTCTGTGTTTTGTGTGAGTCAACGGATGGTTGAGAAAGAAAATAGATTTAAACAATAGCAGTGATAATATTTAGTTCAGGCAGTGATGGAGCTGAACTAGATGCTTCGTGTTATTCCAAGGAGGGTAGATTTATGGCCGCAGAGCAGTCATCAAGTCAAACATTCCAGTATTTCTTTTTCATTCCCTTCCCCTCCCCACCTAACATATACAGGAAGCAGTAAGGAATGATAGTGTGTACAAGGCTATTACACTTTCACTTTGGCCTGCTTAATGTCCTTGACACATACCAATTTCGTTCAGCAACAGGCAGTATGCAAATTGACGAAAAGCTCCATTAGGTTGTTCGAGGCTAGGGAAACCCATCTGTCAGTGTCTGTGACAGTTTCTAGCCTGGATTCTCATGTGGGAAGCTGTCCTTGAGATACCCAGACAGATGAGATTGCTCTAGTGTCTAATGTTCTCAGAATCCAAGGAAACAGTCATACATTTTTATTGCTCTGACGCTTTTGCTGGTATGTGGGCCCCCTATTTCGGCACGCATGCAGAACTCTTGTGGGGGGGGGCAAGTTATTTCTTCTTATTGTGATCTCCTTCTTCCTGGACAACATTGTGTTGAAAAATCTAGTATGTTCTGTTAAAGAAATAATGGAAATGGAGCAACAAGTTAGTTTTACGAATTGCCTATTCCCTTTATACGTTACTTTTAGCTAGGATGTGTAAATAATGTTGGGAGAGAGATAAAGTAGATAAGATAAAGTAGATAAGGATCTGCAGAAAATCTGAATGAGACATGTGTTGGGTGTTTCTGTTTCCTTTTTTGAAAAAGAAAAGGAGTAGGATATTGTTTAAAAGAAATGAATAAAGAAGGTGATATTGGGAGTTCAGAAGAAATGGGAGTCTTGAAGGTAGAAATTTTTCACAGAGTGGTGACAGTTCCCTAATGGTCACTAATCTGAAAAGTGGAGTACCCAATGGAAGTTTTGGAACTCCGTCCCTAAATAAGCTACGATGGCTTCCTCCTTGCTCTCCTTCCTCCAGCAAGTGAACTTTTTCCTTTTCTACCAGACATTTGGGAATTGACTGTGATGAGCATTATATAGTATGCTGTTTTGTTGTTTTAATCCTGTAGATTGGATTAAATTGTATAGATTGTTGGGTTTTGAAAATAACTCATATATACACACATATATGTTTACATATATGTATACACATATGCACACACATACTATACACACACACACACACACACACACTCATATACACTCATATACACACATGCACACATTCACATGAACACATACAGAGAGACAGAATATGTATCAGTTAAACATAACTGATGTTTTTGTATATTTTTAATCT
This sequence comes from Cyclura pinguis, assembly GCA_030412105.1. Taxonomy (NCBI): domain Eukaryota; kingdom Metazoa; phylum Chordata; class Lepidosauria; order Squamata; family Iguanidae; genus Cyclura; species Cyclura pinguis. The sequence goes on from CM059604.1 coordinate 44,279,153, forward strand.
GTAAAGGGTTTTAATAATTTGTAAGCTGCTTTGCATCCCAGTGTTGAGGAAAAAGTGGTATATACATGAAAATCATCATCATCATCAATAACAACAACAGCAACAGCCACAATAATAATAGTTTTTGTGAAGCTAAGTGATTTTATTCTTCTTATAAGATTATATGATAGATAAGAAAGTTGTGTCATTTTGTGTAGCATCTTGTGTGTGTATAATATCTTGCATGCAGTATTCATCCTCTTTTTCTGATTTATGTTCCTTCCATGTAGCTATGTAATCATTCAAGACAGTGTCATTAAGAAATCGTAGTTAGAGGTGAGATTTGTGCTTGTGCTAGAGAAGCATTGCTCCGGGTCACACATCAGCACTAGCTGTAAAAATAAGTCAAAGGACATGATTTGCATCTTTCTGGATCCGATCACATTCTATACCATTCCTATACCTGTATAAATATGCTTTATAACCTGTGGCTTTAATATCACTCTGAACTGCATCTGAAGAAGTGGGTTCATATCAGTGAAAGCTCATGTTAAAATAAAAATGCAGGTCTTAAAGGAGCTTCACATTCCATTACCCCGCTCGTTTTTATGCTGCAAGAAACCAGCATGGTTAGTTCTTTGGAGTGTTCCTCCCAGAGAATGGTAAGGGCTCAAATTTTGAGAAGGTTGTGGTTATAGATAAGAGTTTCCAGAATACCTAGTCAGCATAGCTGAGCATAATATTTCCAGACTCCTAAAAGGGTATGTCTAGTGACAAGTGTCTGGTCTCTTGAGATTTTCACTTTGGTTCTCAAGAACTGTGCTGTGAACTGTTGGTCCCCATTGCTATCTATTCCACCTGGCCACTGGTGTAGGTACAGACTGAGCATGCCATAGCATGTGAGGTACGCTGGGCAGTATTTTTTATTCTTAGGAGAGCTGTGAGCAAAATCCTGAATTGAAGGATTATCCTTTTATTCTGTAAGACAACAGAATGTGATGGGTTTCTCATATTTCAGAATGCAACAGTTATATATACCCTCTTTTTAAAAAGAAGTAGAGGTGGGGTCAGAAGGGATTAATTTGGGAACCCTTGTGACTGGCAAACCAACATGATTTTGAAGGTGTGCATTTAGAAAGACATTTACTGATGTTAGCGTGATGATCCTCAAGCAGAAATAAGGCTTTAAGACAGCCCATGTGGAACAGGCCCAGTGCTGCTTCTCTGTCTTGAAAGCATGCCTCCGTTTCTTTCTGCACACACTGTGGAATCCCCAGAGGCAAATTACAGCAATAACAGCAATTCTGTACCTTTGCTACAAATCCACAGAGGCACAGAAGGAAAGGAGCCACTCGCTTGCTTCTACTTTTTTTACCAGGTTAGGGGGTAAGATGATGCTTTTGTTATTTTTGCAAAGGAAGGAGGGAAACAAAGCTTTATTCAATGATCTTCAAGAAGCTAGATAAAAATAGCAGAGGAGAAGAAACTATAGCAGGTGAATTAGTAGGGGAGTAGGAAAAATGTTAGTATTATTCCCTCCCTTTTGAAATTAAAAGATGTTCACTCAAAAAAATGTGGTATGCTCAGTCATGTTAAGACAATATTAGTAAGCAACGTCAGCAAGAACTGCATTCATTGGGAAGTATTTTTGAAATGTGGCCCTTTTAATCGTTAGGAAGCCTAAATATAATTGTGTGGCAAGGCAGCAAGTTTAATGTTCATTTTCAGTGATGTTCTGATGTGTGAGATAACTACAGCATTGTTCCTGGATGGATGCTCTATTTACTTAATTCAGCAATTTTCTTATGCAGAAAGGTTTTTTAACCCAGGCAAGGAGCTATTCTTTTGTTTACAGATATTTCGTACCCACCGGCCCTTTTAAAACAATTTGTACATAATTTGTTTTAGCTTTTGCGTAAGATAAAACAGTTTTGCTTAATAGGGTGAATCACTGTTTTTTCCACTGGTTGCACGACCACTTTGTGTAATCAAAGTTATGTTGGGCACACCTCTTGTGCTAGTTCTCAAAATTGTGTGCCCTTTGCTGGTGTGACCTCCACACATGCATGAATATGAGGTCACATGAAGCCTTGTGTCCCGTTATTGTCAGTGGACTTGGTGGGCATGCTGCCACGCTGGCACAGGTGTATACATGTTGCATCCGTTGATGATAGTGGAATTCAACATTCACATTTTTTTTTCTTTCAGGCCAAGGTTCCTGGAGCAGAACCCCTGTGTATACTGAAAGTACACTGTATGCACAATTGCACCTTCAGCAGATCTTCCATTAGAACAATGACATGACTGAATACAGGCCTCAGTTGCTTGAAATAGCAGTCATTGCTCTTTGGATTACCCTATTTTAGTTTCTCATTTAGATGAGAAACACTGTGTCTAATGCACATTCTCATTTTGTTGAGAATATTAAAATCCATAATGTGTTTGTGTAATCTAAATTCAGTATTAGAAATCTGTTATTTAATGAGACTGGATTTTTGGCAGAACAAGTAACTTCAGTTCCACAAATGTACAGTGACATTTTCCCTTTCTTAAATGTATACCTTGACTAGTCCAGTCCAATTGTTACTTCTGCCTTCTGCTTACCCGCAAGTGGCACAGCTTTGCCTCCGCATTCCAGCTTTTTCTCAGTAGACGTTAAAATGTCCCTCTCAGCCATTTTGTTGCTACTACATGCCATCAAACTGTCACTAAAGATTGCAGCTACCCTCCATCCTCCTTCTCCATGGCAGCCATGTTTCCCCAGACTCCTAATCACAGAAGGTAAAGAGGAGGACAAGGAAAGTGGCAATGATGGCAACAAAAGTGGTGGCTCCAGTGGTCATTCTTGGTGCTACTGGCTTCACTGCCCCAACCTTCGCTTCCCCTGCCTTCTTATTTCTCAGTGGCTTTATACCTCATGTAGGTATACGGATGCAAGTGCTCACAGATTTCCCAGATAAATCAAGAAAAGAAGATCCAGGAAGCAAAGAAACCTACAGAACAGCAGCAATGGTGAGGAGGTGCAAATGTCTGCCTGCTGTGTCTGCCATGCAGTAGAGCAAGCATTCAGTCTGTTGCTGCTGCTTGCTCACTCCTTCCTTCTGTCCTACTGTCACCACTGCTGGTGCTACCTCCAACCCAAGTGAAGAAACAAGGCTTCTTGAATGTCTTGGTCTTCAGGACTTGGGGGCAAATTGGTAACTCGGAAATCACCAGTGCCACAAGACAGGCATTTTCACTAGTTACCCCATTCACAGAGTCCTTTTCTGTGGATTCATTCAGGGAGCTGCTAAATGTGTACAGGTGCAATGGTGAGTCTCTCTTCATCTTTAGAGGCATCAGCGTGAGCAGCATTCATTTTGTCCCAGTTTTCACCTGTAAAAATAGAAGGATGTGCTTCTAGTTATTAAGTGTCCATGCAAAAGAGAGAGAATGTTCTTTAGTATCTGGTCAGACTTGAGCATATTTTTTGAATATTAGACATTATCAAATGCTGGCCAGTTTTATGGCAGATGTATTGTTTTGATAGTCAAAGCTGCAGTAGTTACACTGCTTATTTATGTGGGAATTTTGCAGTCCTCTTGCGACAAACAAAAGCATTCTTAGAAAATAGCCTGCCAAAATGGTGCAAACTTTGCTGAGGGGTGGAAACTTGCATTCAGGATGAATGTGGTTTTACTGACCCAAGTGTATTTCTCCATCTGTTAAAAGTTCAGCTTTCACTGACTCATAATAGAAGTTACAAATCTAATTGTCATCTTTAGAACTCTACCTCTGTTATATTAAAATACTTGCAGATATGTTCTTTTCACAGAAGCTTGCAGAGGAACACGCTTGTTATTTATTCTTTATTGTTGATTATACTGTGATCAATTTGCCTGCTTCATCTCCAGTCTTGACTCTATAGAAATCACCTGGAGCACTCCTAATATTCCAGTGATAGTAAGGCTATGTGGTAGAGTAGCTGTTAAGAGATGCAAAATTAGAAGTAGGATTAAGAAGATGGAAAAATGTAGGGGAAAAGAAGAGGAAAAAATAAGAAAGCTATGAGGGACATTGCTTATTAGTTATTAGCATTTTGAATAGAAATATAATATTTAAATAGAAATATCAGTGTTGTTGCAGTGTGATCATCTTAATTTTTCTTTTTAAAAACCCAATAAAAAGTCTTTCTTTTTTTTTTTTAAAGTAAAGTTTTATTCTAAAAAACAAAAATTTAAACAGTCCACTGTAAGCAAGATGTGTTTCTGTACTCTGCCAGAATACAGATCAAGATTGCTGCTGGTAGTTTTAGGAGGTTATATACCAGCTGCTGACACACATACACCTAGATCACAGGCAGCACCTGAGAGTAGATGCAAACTCTTCCTACTCTCTTCTATATCTAAAATTCCTTTGAGGAAATCACTTTGCAGAAAGTTCATCCTGACAGAGAGACCAAACAGGACAGTGAACCTCTTTCATGTACCACTTGGGCAGACCAGAGAGGGAGCTACCTGTCCAGTTGTCCGTTGAAGCCGTGTTGCATCTCTTGAGCCAGCTGGCAGGTCTAATTGGTCCTGATGGGGATCAGGAAGTTTCCCATAGGTTCTGCAATGCTAGTCACAAGATGGGGTGGCTAGTGGATCAATTGCCACAGAGGCAGTGAATCCACTCTTAACTTTATGATTGTTCTTTCCGTAGGCTGGATAGCTACCTGCTGAGGATGTTCTAGGTGGAGCATTGAGCAGAGGATTGGTCTTGGTCTATGGGCCCCTTCTAGCTCTGTGATGATACTATGGTCTGAGGGGACCATTCTTTCCATCTGTAAGACTTCTGGATTTTTAATGCAGAGATATGAAGAAGAAAACAAGTAGTGAAGAAAAAAAAATCACATCACAGGATATTTGCATCAAGCATAAGTAGGGGGAAGAATATCATGTTATGAGTTGGCTGCTGGTGAGATGATAGCTATTAATTTCCGCCATGAATCACTGCACTGAGGACAATTTTGAAGTGAATATTAAGATGATGACTTTTTTTTTTGCATTAATGCAAATTATCAGTGCTAAACGCTTGCTAATAGGCTGATAACAGCAAAAAATGTTGTGTATTTGGGTAGGCTGATAGAACTGGTTTTGTTTCCATCTTCACTCAGAAGAGAAGAGAAAAAAATAAAGATGGCTTATAAGGAAGCTGCAAAGATAAAGCATTAGAAGAAACAAGTATCCAAATGAGGGTAAATGTTTTCATTTTCCCATTACTTTCCCATCTGCACTGTCATGTCAACTATTGTTATGAGACACTATGGATTTCCAATTACAGAGTATGTTGGTAAAAATATTGAAGCAGCTTTTTTTCAATTTTTTTGATAAGTCATTCATTATGCATTCAGCTAATTATTGGTTTATGGTTAGTGTTGCTAATAATATACAGACCATACATTTCATGATCACATTTTCTCATTGTAAATGTGTTACTAATTCCAGAGGGGAATCTTTGTTAGTGCAGTGTAGCCAACATTGGAAGGAAAAATATTGTTGTGGCAGTTCAATAGTCTCCTTGTGACCAGGTGTAGTGCAGTTATTCTAGACTTTAAGCTGCTATAGGGCTCTGAATATCATGGTCATTTAGATTGTACCATTTTCTTTGTTTGACTCTTCTTAGTTTTTGTGAGCACTTCATGGATGATAAAGGACATAATGAACATAATATAAAGGGTGCTTCATGGGGACATAGAGGCAAACTGATATAATATAAAATTTGCTATTCATTAATTGGCATTCATTAACTGGCAATCGACTATTTGTCTCCTGTCACCATCGAGCACTAGAGCCATGTTAAGCAGATGTTCTTTTTTTGTTATTCAGGACACAAACACAGTTTGTAGCAAACAAGACCGCTATCATCCACTCTTGGTTGCAGTAGCTCAGTCCTGTTTCAGAAATCCTTAATGTCAAACAAATCAGCAAAAATTATTGAGATTTTGAGACCAGCATATGAGACCCTCAAAGAAATGGTCTGTCTTTTTTTATGGACAACAGCTATGACAAATTTTTCTCATCCAAACTGTTATTTTTTCTTGACATTAGGTAGTTGTTACAACTCTCAAACTTTGAAAGCTGAGTTTCACTCTGTTCTAGATCAGAGGTGAAGAAGCCGGTGGCACATCCCTTAACTGTTCATATTTGGCAGGGGTAGTCTGATTAATCCTCTGTTCTACCTTTTCAGCTGCTTTTAAAATGTCCCGGTTTCTCTCTCATCCTCTCATTTTCTTTGACCTCATCTGCTGCAAGCTAAGTTGAAATTGCAAAAGTAGTTTGTACTCAATTAACTCAACAGGGAGAGAAGAAGAGGGGGCTGAATTCCCATCAGCCAGAAGCAAATTGCTGCAGCCTCCCCTGGCTTGTGTGTTCTTCCTCATTAATAACTTTTGCCATCATGACCACTCTCTGATGTGGCTTGGCCACATGTGTTCCAGTTTTCGTCTGTGAGATATATGAAGTTATGCTGTGGCTTTCCTAATGCTGTTGGATTCTAATTCCCATCTACTTCAACCACCATAGCTAAAAGTGATAGGAACTGCAGTGCATCTCAAGAGATATGAGTTACCCATCTCTGCTTGAGGTGAAGCTTAGCAGCATCTTTACCACCAGATTTTATCAAAATTGCCCACCATGTGAATTTCTTTACCAACCTCAAGCAGCCAGTTTTACATCTAGTGCTAACAGAAGACACAGTAACATCCACGATTAATAATTGCTCTACTGACTCTGGATCTTTGCACTAATGACTTCTGGGTCTCTCTGATATGGATACATGGAAACACCCTGAAATATTTTTAATGATTGTAATTAAATCGTGTTTTTACTTTCCTTGAAGTTTCTTCAAAGTTTTATCTAAGGAAGAATCTTCAAATTCACCTCAAAATGTTACTTTGAGTGAAATTGTGCAGCAATACCTCAAATCTCCTTGTCCTTGGAGGCCGCTTAATGAAGTACCAGCATTTCAGCAGTTAGCGCCTTCTTGATTCTTAGTGTTGGGAAATGCCAGCTCTTGAGACCTAGGCAAACATGTTATCTTGATTCTAGGTGGGGAGGTTTTTGTTCAGATGTGGCCTTAGGTAACTGCAAGCGATTATTCACTCTGATTTTCTGAATCTTCTCCAGAATGAATTTCCAAGCATGAGCAGCTGATGATCGAAGATCAGTTCTGCAATTGTACTCCCTCAGTGTTCCTTGTTAAAGCTGCTGTCTCTTGTTTCAGCTTCTTAGTCTTGTCTAGATCTTTGCCTCTGTTTCATGCTTGTATGTGCTCTCCAGAGACTACTTGTTTCTGTGCCTTCCCTTTGTATCTAATTCCATTTGTTACAAACTCAGCTAAAGTTCTGGGCATGGCTTGTTTCCTCTGTGAACTCCAGTATGAACCCTTAGTGGAACTGAGTCTGGCTTTGGCAGACTGCTTTGTTCTCAACATCTGTCTATCTTAATTGGCTTCTGGCATTGTATAATTTTTCACTCTCTCATCTCAACACATTTTACAGTATGAAATGATCTTGACTAAACCCTCTAAAGCTTTTCATATCTGAAGAGGCAGATTCACCTTGTCATGTGATCATGACTTCCTTCCTTCTTTTTTATTACATCAAATCCACTGCTAGATCTTTACACATTTTGGTGTTCAATCCTGCTAAAATGAAACCTTTCTTCTTCATTTTGCTGCCAGGACATTTGTATCTTTTGCTTGTAGTCCTGTCCTTCACTTTAATATTTGTGACAGAACATTTTCCTACCTAATCTATGCCACCCTCTCTCTCATTGCTGGGAATATCTCTACCTGCAGTCTCTGTTGAAAAAATTCTGAATCCATTCTCATTGATAGAAGAGCGCTCGTATAATTTAAGTAATTTTGTTTGCAAAAGGTAGGGGTGGTGTGAGAAAAGGGTATATATACACTTAAATGGACTACAGTTGGCTACAATCCTTTATATGTCTGTTTAGAATCAAGCCCCATATCTTTAATGGGGTTTACTTCCAGGTAAGTAAGAAGAAGACTGTTATGGTAACACTAAGTGAATACTGTGTGATAAAGTGAGCAGTGAAGAATGAACAAATTCTTCATCAATAGGACCATTATGTTAAGGAATAAATGGATGGGGATAATGTCTCTTTTCTGTACATGAAATGAAACCACATTATTCAGGTTTATTATATGCAATAAATTTTAGAAGTATGGCTGCATGAATCTGCAGAGATGGAAACTTGTTTTAAAAAAGTAAATGTCACATGCTTCCCTATGGCCATTGGAAAGTTTTCCTTGTCCAGTTATAAAATACTTGACAATTTCAAAAGAAGTGTTTACAAATTGCTTTAAAAATAGGGTGGAAGGTAGGATTTGTAGCTACAGAGGGGAAAAAAATCAATGGGATGCAGTTGAATACATTTTAAATACCAAGATATTTGGCAGCTAGAAACAATAAGGAGTGTGATCCACGTCCAACTGAAATTGGCAGTAAACTTTAATTAGCATTATGGTAGTTGGAGTGTACTTTAGGCTTGTAGCTGAAGAGGAAAAGTGTATTCTAAGATGAGAAAACAATTCAGGAGGAACGAGGTATGCTATATAAAAAAGGGATATATTTTTCAATTTTTTTATTTTTAATATTTATTCATTTATGCCATGTGAAACGTAATGAACTATAAAGAAACCTTTGAATTTCCCTGACAGTTAAAGGTCGTGGTATACTTGATACCATGTGGGATAAATAATTTTCTGGTAAGAGTGTTGAAAGAAGTCACATTCTCTGAAAGTCTGGGCATTAGTGATGTACAATCTCTCCTACAGAAGCTAGATGACTACCTCAAGGGGAGTTACTTAGCATTGCGAAATAACAGTGTCTACACCACTTTTCCTTCATCCACTTGCACACTCTGACATGTGCAACTGTCTCCCTATCTGTCAATAGGTTCAAATAATAATAATAATAACAATAATAGTAGTAGTAGTAGTAGTAGTAGTAGTAGTAGTAGTAGGTTTATTAGAAGTAGCCCAAGTCTTACCTTATTGTTGGATTTTCTGTCTTTCTTTAACAATCCTCCTGTTCTATTTCTTTTCTCACTTGTGAGTTTATGAATCAATCCTGCTTTCTAAATCTACCTATTCTTACTTTTTTTTAATAGATGCATATGATTCTCACTGTAATGTGTTGTAAAGATCTTTTGCTATGAATTCTGAATATGTTTTGCTGTAGATGCTCAAAATGGACTGTTAAGGGTATCCCCAAAGGCATCATCAGCAGTGCCTGATGTGGAAATGGCAGTATATGTGTACATGCATGTGCGTCTTCAAGTTACCTGTTGACTTATGGTGACCCCCTGAATTTCATAGGGTTTTCTTAGGCAATGAATACTCCAAGGTGGTTTTGTCAGTTTTTTCCTCTGAAATATAGACCATTTCTGCACTACACTGTTATAGTGATATTATCCCACTCTCAACGTCCTGTGGAATTCTAAGGTTTGTAGTTACGGAGGCCAAAGAGCTCTCTGACTGAGAATTCTAGATGTGCCTCCCTAAACTGCAAACCCTAGGATTCCATAGGATGTTGAAAGTGGAAGAATACCCTATCCCGTGTAGTGCAGAAATGGCCATAGCCTATGGCTCCTGGTACTTGTTGGTAGTCTCCCCTCCAACTACTAACCGGGGCAGACCCTGTTTAGTTTCCAAGATCAGACAGGATCTGATGCTTTGGGGGTATTTAGGCAGGCTCAAAGATCATAGTTGCTTGCCCTAAATCCCATTGCCAGTTCCAGCTGGAACAGATCCAATGAATTCGTTGATGGATGGTCAATACATACCCAGTCCATTCTTTCAGTCTTTCTAAGTCAGGACTAACAATTGAATTAAGGCCTATCAAATTTATAATTTTGGGCTATTCTTCCTTGTTTGTTCCAGGCACTGGGCATAAATGGGAATCTGTTGATTTGCAGACTGAAACATTTAAAATTGTTCACAGCTTTATCTCTTGCATTTGGTACCAGTGTTCTCTGTCCTTTGGTGTGATCAATAAAGTTTGCGTTGTGTGGATGCTTGTATTTGAGACTGAAAGAAAAAAATTCATAGGATAGAGTAGAATGGTCATTTGGGGATGCACTGCCTCTATTTGCCTCCCTGTCACTACACATTAATTGCATTCATGCAGTTAATGTCACATCTGGTTACCCTTTATAAGTTGCATTTCTGCAGAATGACTGGTTTGAATTTGGCAGATATAATCTTAGCTCCAGTATTTTTTTCTTACCTTGATTACATTAGTACAGTGAGGTATAAAATTTTGATTAGGACTCTTTGGGAATGGACTGCATAAGCATGAGAGTATGCTGTTTGCAAATGTTCCCTTTGGCATAATCTTTTGCCCACTTTCATTCAGTGATATATGACTGTGAATGCAATTGTCCATTAGGGGTCTGTTTTTCTGTTGTCTGTGTGTGTGTGTATGTGTGTGTGTGTGTGTGTGTCAGAGCTTGGTGTAGAAAAGTAAAATATTTTTGCTTTTAATTTCACTAAACATTGAACACTGGAGCTGCCTCAGATGTTACTATTTCTTGCAAAACCATAGCTGCTATCATGCAGATTGCGTGCTTGAATGTGGAAAAAATAGCACATGGCCAAAAGTTCATGAATATTGGCTGCATCAGACCTCATGATTTCAGAAGAATATTCCTCAGCCTGCAGCATGCTGGAATTTGGCACTGACAATAACCATGAGCCTTTAGCCGCCATGTTGTAATTGTGATGTGAGCACATCTCACAAATAGCAAATACAGCTTGCAGAACAGAAATCAACAGAATAGACCTAGCTGCTAATTTTGTATCCCTTTTTGAAAAGTATAAAATCACCGAGCAGCTAAAAGCCATTTCTGTTTCTTTCATAGTTCACTTCAAGGTTACTTTTTAAAGAATTGACAGACCAGTGTTAAATGGAAATGATATTCATGTTTCATGTTCTGATGGGCAAAATAAAAAAAAATGTAATGGCGATAGCTCAGTATATGGTAGATACCTGTATTTGTAAGTCTTGCTGATTGTTTCATAAACTGGACCAAAAGACATTAAGAAGTAATGCTGATGATTTGTTCTACATATATTTCCTACATTTTGTTAAGGATTGTAAGGCTATTTTGATAATCGTCTATAACTAATATATTAATTTTAGAATAAAAGTGAGCTCTCTCCTTCCCCATTGAGCTAAGCCATGATTTGTTTGGGATTCAGAATTACCATTTAATGTCACAATCCATTGTTTTCTGTCATAGTAATTTTTCAGCAAACATAACGTAACATGGATAGAAAATGGCTAAATCATTGGTGGAGGAGAAGGTTTTAGCTTTGCTTCTTGTTCTGTAACTATAACTGTGAAAAATCGTTATCAGTGCAGGAAGGAGATAGCTCTGGCCAATGAAGCAATGCTTCTAAGCTACTCACTTTTTCTTGACCATTATTATCATCAATTTTTTTTTTCTAATTTAAGAGGTAGCAGAAGTTCAAGGGTTCAAATCCTGTTGATGGTCAACCTGCTGTTCAGTGAACTCTGTTGGACATATTAGGATATGGAGCTATTTATTCTCAAGTGAATAATCTTTTAGTGGCAGCACATTGTAAAACAGCTTTCTCTCTCATTAGTGAAGTTCACTGAAACTAATTATTTATACATTGTAAATAATGAGATAGCATCCAGCTGGGTAATGTACTTTTAATGCTCATTGGTGATAGCCAGAAGTCTTGGCAACTGAAGAGTGAAATGTGTCATCTGATCACTGTTTCTTTTGGGGTAGATTCTTATAGTTCTTACCCATTTGGATGTCAGTGGATGAATTTCACTGGTTCTGGTATAAATCACACTTACCTAGGTCTTGTGAAATTCTTTCTGCTGGTGACCCATTTACTGTGTGATAGCAATGAAAAGCAAATAGCTGCCCTTTGGGATGATGCCTCAGGTTGTGTAAAAAACCCACCATTTTCAAATATGTTTTTCCCAGGGAAAAAATAACCCTCTCCACAAAGACATCTTTATTTATTTTCCTCACAAAAGCTTGCTTTATAGCAATATCTGGATGTAACAAGATGCTTGTAAATGCTGAAAACTAGTCAATAGTGTGTTCCTGGGAACAGAAAACATTCAGCTTTGTTAAGGATGAGTTACAATTCCTTATTCCCAGACAGGTCCTTGGAATACAGGTCCCTTGATCCATGGGAATTTGTATCCATTACAGGGAGAATACTTCAAGTAAGGGCAAAGGAATTCTGGGACATTAAACCTAAACATACTTAAGAGGATGTTCTTTACATAAAGAATTAACATGGAATTTTCTTGGATTTCTTCATTCAGTAAATCTTGTGCCCTAAACCAGATGTGGTTGAGCAAGGAAAGACTGCATATTCTATACTGAAGAGTGCCTGTGCATATGTATATGTAGCTTCAAGCCAACTTAACTTAGCTTCAAGTCGATTTAACAGGGACCTCATGAATTTCATAGAGGTTTCTTAGGCAAGGAAAACTCAGAGACGGTTTTCTAGTTTCTTTCTCTGAAATGCAGCCTACAACACCTTGTATTTATTCTCTTATGGTGGAGTATTCATAAATTTATTATGGTGAGAATCAAATTACAGCTTACAGACTTAGTGCACATGACTGTCTGCAGGATCAAGATGACTAAGCGCAGACTGGACAGTTAATTGGAGGCACAGTTTGAAGGCACCTTAGCCTTGCTAGGTTTAAACGCAAGCTAAGGAAACTACCATGTAGAGCCTCATATTATGATAGGCCTCTTTTTATATATCTCTTTTTTTGACAGCATAATATACGTTCTTTGTATGCTACATCTGCTTTTAAACTTGAGATATCTTAGTGCCTCAGCATGTCTTTATTTGTCCCTATTTATTTGTCCCTCTATCTTAGTATTCAAAGTGACCCCCAAACCACTTAGAATAATTCTGCCAAAGAAGTAGGTGATCATGATGAAGTGAAATTGACATCTTCATAAATGAGTACTCAGATTTGCTTCCAGTGATAACTGGAATATGAAATAAATGAAATAAAAAGTCATAGGGGTCGCCCTTCGTGGAAAGTGTTTATATTTTAAATCACAAGAAGCCTGATTTAGACTAGTAAAAAATGGGTTGCATAGAAGGTGCTCTGAAATTATACTGGGTGGCTTTAGCTTCCTATCAAGGATATATTTTATTTTAAAAAAAATAAAACTGGCTTGATTTCAGCATTGATGGATCATTAATTATTGGATAATAGAAGCTAACAGATCTCATTACTTCTGCTCATTTGCCAGTTTATTTACCTAGACTGCTCAAATAGAATAGTTCTCCTTCAGTTTCACCATCATATCATCTGGTCGGATGTCTGCAGGCAGATATAAATCCAACAGGATGCTTTTCTTCTCTGCTTGTTATTTGAAATGTTTCATTCATTTTTTTTCCGCAGATGAAAACAAATCCTATTAGCTAGGTGAATTGAATTAATGAGTCATTCAGAACAATCTGCAAGACAGTTCATTTTTATTTAACCTTTCTGAATGGTGAACTTCAAGAATTAAATACTTAATCTGTTTTGATTTCAGAGGGAGGAACTTACAGGAGCATATTTCCATTCTTGTGGAAGTAATATATGCAGATACTGTCAACTGCTTCTGCTGTTGCCTTCAGAACAGATATCCTGGACCACAGTTCTCACATAGACACATTTTTTTCCGTGATGTGTCTCCTATCTAAGATTATGCCAGTGTATACCCATGAACATGAGGAGGCTTTCTTCCTCCCCCCTTTTGCTTCCTCCTTCCTGAAACTCTTTGTGAAATGTACGGCTTCTGTCCTGGTTTTGCTGATGAAAGTAGTTCCATCAGCAGAAATACCCCCTTTGGAAAAATCTCATTGCACTACTAGATGCCAAATGTGGCACCTTTGAGTCTCTTAATGTCCACGCAGATGAGTCATGAACTAGTAAATAAATGGCCAGGATTGTACATCCATTTGCTATGCAAAACCTCTGAATTGTGGGGGAGTTACCAATGGATTCTAGAAGCCCTACCATCATTTCACTGTGTTCCTATGCATTGTGAAAAGTGTGTGGCAAGTTTCACAAGTTGTGTTATTGCACTACAATGCAAAGATATGTAATAGGATACTAGGAGAAGACTGGAGATAGCTGATACACACATGGACTTAGTGGCAGATATTTCTCTTCCCTCTATTTGTTACTAAAGTATTCCACTTCTGTTTTTTTTAAAAAAAAATCAAACTTAGTCAAAGCTGCATATAATTCTCAAACGCTTACTGAGTTGCTGCAAAGACTGTTGACATGGACAGATCAAGCCAGTCTTGCTGCTTTTTGTCACAACTGGTAATAATTGATGCAAGTCAGATGAACCCCATATCCAAAGAAGGGACAGCGAAAAGGGCATTTAATGTGGAAGGGACAGTCCTAGATGGGCCCCCTTGCAGATCAAGGTCTTGAATGGATACTTTATTCTCCGCTGCCTCCCATGAAACCATAATTGGGCACATTACAGCTCAGGCTGGAGTGAGGGCAGACAGGCTGGTCCAGCAGATTTGGGATAAGGCAATGCGGGGGTGGGGGAGGGGACAGACCTGGCAGTTCTGGCTTTCATCTCATCACTTTCATATGTTTGATTCTGTTAATAAGTTTTTGTTGTGCAGATTAAAGTTGTGGCCAGTCAAATCCCAACTTAAATATGTAGCTCATTCTCAATGCAATGTTTATTTTACAGCAGGCCACTCTGTATTAACCCCTTTTGTTTCTTACTTTGGCGATAACATTCTGGTAAAGAAAATACTTCCTTTGATGAATTTCATACATGGCTGATGCATTGAAAACAACGAATTCATCTGGATGGAAAAATAACTAAGATATATTTAATATGGATTTCATATATGTATGTACAGACTTCCCTCACTTATCTTACAGGTTAGAGACCAGAGAGATGTCAGAAAACAGATTTGGTTGAAAAGAGGAATCCTTGTACTGTAGGCAGCATGAAGGACTTGTGAAGGTTCACTTGTTACTGATCACACGCACACTGGTTGCAAAGTCTCTCAGCTGGCTTAGTGCCTTTTCTCCTACTTCTCAGTTTGCTTTGCAAGCAGTATGCATGTGTCAATGGTTCCAAGTGAGCCTCACAGGCGAGAAGAACTGATGAAAGAGCAGAACCTCATTAGATGAATGGAACTTGTCCTTAATTTGGAGGCATCAAAAGGATGGGTTGTCTAGTAATGGAGTGTCAAAAAGTGGGGGCTTCCTATATGGTTGTGGAGCATATATATAAACATTTTGAGAAATAGAATTATACTTTCTTTCTTGATCACTGTTACTCTTTTGGCACCCCTCCCCCACAAATGCTTTTATTCAAATTTGAGCATCTCAGGTAAACGAAGTTCCCTCTGATCAATTCATCATTACAGTAAAAACTATAATTCCATAGTTTATGTTTCATAACTGTTCCCTTTCTATTACTGTTCATAGGATAAAGGGAACCCACATGTCATAACATACATATATAAGGTAGTTCGGAATCAGGTATAAGAGCTGTAAGATTATTATGAGCTTTGCTGGGAAAAAGGGGGAATGAAGTACAGTAAATGAAAAGATATGTTTTTAGGCAGGTTGTGATTTATATGTTTGTTTGTAAAATTTATATCCTGCCTTTCTGCTGGAATGAGATCAAGATGGCTTACAGAAATTAGAAATCTCATTTTACAGACCTTAACAATAATTAAATAACAATATTATTAAAAATGGTTAAAATATGTAAGATGCATTAAAATAATTACTAATAAAAGGTTAAAAAATAGAATAGAAGACAGCACACAACTTCATATATACTAGAGGTATATGATTTAAAACTCAGTGTTGTACTTTGTTAATTTTCTTTTTTTAATTTGACATGTTCATAGATAGGAAAAAGAATTTTATTGAGATAGAGGTTTTTGATGAAAGCGTCCACGTTGTTTCTTCCAAGACACATCATAACACAAGCAGGACCTTTTCTTGAAGAAATAACTATGCACAAAATCATTAATAAATTTTTGAGAACAAATGGCAAAAAGTGGACACAGATGGAAAGTACTTAAATATATGTGTTTTAGTTGTGGGGGATGTGTACAAACTTACATGTGAGGAGAAAAACAAGGCCCACAAGTTGATACAAGGAAAAGATAGGAAGATCATTCAAATGGGATTTGGAGAAAGGCAATAAAATCAACAACAATACTTTTTTTCCTTTTATATATCAGTATTAGAGATGTGGGAGCCAGGAACTGTGGTATAGTGGTTTGGGCCTTGGATTATGACTCTGGAGACCCGGGTTCAAATCCCCACTCAGTCTTGGAAACCCACTGATTGACCTTGGGCAGGTCACATTCTCTTAGCTTCAAAGGAAATAAAGGCAACCACCCTCCCCCCCAACAAATGTAGCCAAGAAAAACCCATGATAGGTTTACCTTAAGGTTTGCTGTAAATCAGAAATGACTGGAAGACACACAACAATAACATAAATGTATTAGATTTTGTGTCCCCCCCGGCTGGTTGAATGTCAGGACTATGACTAAGAACTTCTGCAATTATAGTTGCTGCTGCTGCTGCTGTTATTTAATTATCAGCTGCAATGGGACAGTAAATGTCAAAGTGGGGCCATGGTGCTTAGAGGTGCTGTTTGGCTCATGGAAAAGAGGACAAAATAACATAAACATTTTATATAGATACCATTATTACTTTAGCCGTAAGGGAAAAGCAGCTTTGTTGTGTTCATCAGTTATACAGGATGTGGGAATTACATGGGAATTAATATGTGTAATTCTCTGTTTTTAATACTATCCAAAGTTCCTTTTCTTGAATTTGTAAGTTGACCTCTTTAGGGATCAAATGCAAAAGTGCCTTACTTAGAAAGATCCGTAAAATCATCTCATATTGTGTGCATAAAATAGCTGAAAAACGCAACTAACAGCACTTTTCAGATGTGTTCTCTAGAAGGATAATATAAAATTGGAGCTGATTTGATAAAGTGTAGCAACATGTTGGAAACAGGTGTTTAGGTAAAACATCAACCAGTTTGGCTTCTACCTTTCTTGGTGATATCTCTTGGAATGAGAGAGAAAAACAGCAGCTAGCAGCAGCTATAGAATTCCCACGGTCTAAGAATAGAATTCACTGGATGGTACTGGAGGCAAGGGTGGTCTTTTCCTCTAAATTAATGCCATGTGGTTTCAAAGTGTCAGGTCAGAAGATTCAGAAGTTTTCTCTTTTCTCAAGTATGGTTAGATCACAGGATTGCTCTATTGTAAATATAGCTATGTTGGAAAGGCTGTGCTAAACAATTAAAATGTTTAGCAACAAGTTGTTCCAACTTTTTGGTGATAATTACTGACTTATGGTTCCTGAATTTTGAGCACAGGTTGCTATTGGATCCCCCCCCCCCCCACATATTGCATGTTGCATCTGGGATGCTGGCATTCAATCGCAGTCAAGATGTTGATGGAACTACAAGTCCTGGTTGGATAGATTTCACCCATACTTAAAAAGAAAGTGTTGTGTAAATGATGTATGAAACTCCAAAGTGTTAACAAGATCATGATTAAACATATTCATCATCACTTATCCCCACTGATGCTTCATTGGATCTCTTTTGTAATTGCTATTGAATTTCCTTTACCCTTACAAATGTCAAAACCTTAAGAATTCTGCAATCAAGGGCAATAGAGTCATGTATTATTTATGCAGTAGGTAAACTATTACACTTACTAAGTTGTATGTAAAGGTGTTATTCCACTGGGTGGGCAACTTCCATAGGTGAAGGGACTGCACATACCCTTCTCTGGACTTTGGAGCACCACTATCTTTTTTTCCAAAATGATAAACCACTTCTGGTTTTGGGGGGAAAAAAAAGCTTCCAGGCCTAAAACTAATTGGGCAGGAAAGACAACATAGCAAAATGTCTTCACCTACCCAAAAGGGGTACTTTTCTAAGTAAAAATAAAAATAGGGAATATGGAGGAGGTGTAGTGGTGGCCACACACTAGTGGGAGATTAATTCCTAAGGACTGTGTGTGGCCTGTGAGCTACCTTTTGCCCACCCATATAGTTGTGGAGTTTCTACTGCTGATGGAAACTCCATTTCATATTTGTACAAGTGTCACATTCTGTTCATAGTCCGTTCCATGAATTATTTGACAGGTCATTCCAGAAGGAGTTCCTAGACAGATACACTGGATGTTTTGTAGCTTTTTGGGCAATTGATTATGATTTCATTAGACTGGAAGTTTCCTTGTGTTGCTTGTGTGCTGCTTCCATTAGTCTTTGTGTAACCACATAGGGGAGTAACGCTACCTTTTGTACTTTTTCTGTTAGCATTGCATTGGATACAGCCTCTTTGTATATGAAATAAACAAGAATCTACTTACAAGCATAAGGTCTCATCAGGTAAACAGGTGTCTGAGGTAGTAGACAGGAAGGAAAAGACAATATTCATGGATGCATTATCATCACAGTAGCCTCTAATTCCTAACACTGCACTTGCTGAAATTTACTGATATCACTGACTATCTGATGGTTACCATTAAAGAGAATGATGCTGGTTTCATTATGTTGTTTTCTTGAAACATGTAACTTCTGTAGTGGTTGTTTTGACAAGTCTAGTCTAGACAATAAACTAAATTGATTATTTTCCACATTGAGCACTGAAATAGGAAGAATCTTGCTTTATTGCAGAATGTATTTTGTTTTGGATGATTTTTTTTCCCTTAGATGTGGCAACCTGGAGAACAGGGGAGGTATCCACAAATGTACCATGCTTTAACATGTAGAGGGACAGGAAGTCATATTTATGCTTTCAGTTATTCTGTAGTTCTCATAATCTGCTGTGTGATTCCTCCTTAACTAGTGTTTTCAAATATTTGGCATGAAATCTTCTGCATCCAAAACGTGCTCTACCACTGAGCTATAATCCCCTCTCCTTATAGATCTTTGATAACTCTCTGGCATGCATATTTCTCTTACAATCTATATAGTTGACATTGCGTGTTCTCACTCCTGAGTGTATTATTTGATGACTTCAATGAAAACATCGGATATTTTTGCTGAATTGATCTGAAATATGTATATTCTGCTTCTGTTGCATATTGAACCTTTCAAGGCAGCTTATATATTCCTCATCATCAAAGTTCTTTTTTTGAAAAAAAAAAAGTCAATAAAAGTTGCAGTAGAGTTGCTTAAATTTTACTTTTAGAGGCTGACATAGTGCCTTCCTATAATGTACAGTCAGGCCTCCACATTTATGGGTTTGACTTTCACAGATTTGATTTATTTGTGAGTTTCTCCAACCCCTGCACTCCCTCGACCTGAGGCATTTCTTTTTTGGGGAAACTTTCCCTCTCAATGCCTCTAATCAGGCCATTAAACCCTTTAAAAGCCCACCTCTGGTACTCTTCCTCCTTCCTCAGCTGCTTCCTGGCCAGATAATAATGGCTCACAGCCCAACTTTTCAGTGCCACAAATCCCCTTGCAATGCCCCCCACCCCCAAGGAAGAAGATGGGTGAGACAGAGGAAGTATAGGGCCACCATGCCAACCTCTCCTTTCCTAGATCTGGTTTGGACCCTGGGTGCCCACTTTCCCCACCATGCCTTGACCTTCTTTCCACAGACATTTTGATATTTGTGATTTTTCCACTTTTGGGAGCCCCTGTGCCCCTAACTCTAGCGACCATGGAGGGCTGACTGTATAACTGAAATCCATTCTCCTTCAAGGTGGAGGTGTCTTTCACCTGATTAATCATAGTAAAAGCTTCTGTAATATTAAGTATGTGCCATGCCTTCCAGAGAACCTCAGTTACCAGTATGCCGCTGGTGGTATTTTTTTTTCCAATAACCATCTTTCTTATTTTCAGCATTCCTATGCACCAGCTCCCCACCCCATGGCTCCTCCCAGCCCCAGCACTAACAGTAGCAACAACAACAACAGCAACAACAGCAGTGGCGAACAGTTGAGTAAAACCAATCTGTACATCCGAGGCCTTCCTCCCGGAACCACTGACCAGGACCTTATCAAGCTGTGCCAACCGTAAGTAAAATGGATTTCTTGTCTTTCGGACTGGGAATGCATGTGCTTGAGTGTGAGGTTTACAAGGGCAAATTGTCCCAAGCAGCTTCTAACCTCATGCAGGCAGGCTTATTTATGTGCAAATGAAGTAGTTAGGTGCTTGGTAAGCGTGTCAGTGGAGAACACCTGATAAAGGATAACTTGCATCTTTAGCTCAAGTGTGATAAACATCTTTCTGACAATCCATGCTGAGAAAAAAAGCATAATTTGACCTACAGAGTCTTTGGTGAGTATGAAGAGGAGGCCGACCAGGTAGGGTATGCATTAGTGGTTGCTACGGAAACTTGCTGTGGTAAAAAGAAAATACGTGGGGAAAAAGACATAAGACAGAAGCGTCCACACCATTATTGTGGTGGTAACTTTTTAGGAGAGATGACATGGCTCACTTGAAGACTTCAATACTATCAGTTTAGCATATCAGATCAAAATTAGTTGCCTTACAGGCTGTGTGGGATCTTCATACTTTGAATAAAACTGGATGTTGGGAAGGCGTGCTGGAATTATTAGCCTCTTATTTATGCATACTTCTCTGTGCATTGAATTTTAGATAATACTAGAAATAATCATTAAACATTAGTGGTTTCTAGGGAAATTATTGGCATTTCAGCTATCTGGACTTTGGGGTTTGAACATATGTTTTGTTGTTATCTTTGTCATTCCCGTCTTGACTGCTCTCTGCTTCCCTGGTTTAAGAAAGAAAGAAAAATGTTACCAATAATAAATTCTGTCTGAGCCCCAGTGTTACAATGATATTTGCTCTGGAAAATAGTAGTCAGAAAATGAATGACTCTTACGAGTTTGAAACATATCTATTTCTGTCTTGAATGGGAAAGAGTGTTTCTCAACACATCAAGACAGCTTATGAGGAAAAAAAAATTCAGCTGCTATGATTTTTCACGTTTGGGAGATTTTTGCAAAAATGTCTTTTGCTAAAAAGAGTAGTGCAGAAGATTTTTGTAAAAGAAATAACATTTGACATGAATTTTTTGTATTTTGAACAAAAATTCACAAAAATTCATCAGTTTTTGCACAAAATTTTGAATTGTGTGAAAAGTTTTCACAACAAAGTCCCAATATGTATGTAACAGTAAAATGACGACGACAACAACAACAACAACAACATAAAGGCTCTTCTAATCTCACCTTGTGGGCAAAAACTTTTCAAATCGTTAGTTCTTATGTGGGAGGATCAAATAAACAAAGATTCACATTCCAAATGTCTCCAAACATGTATCAGATATATGCCAAGCACTCAGTCTTCCCAGTATATGTTCATTGTGTGTCCTCAGAGTTTCAGAACATTACATGGGCAATAAATGCATGAGTGTATTTATTTCTGATACCTAACCAGGAATTGATAATAGCTAAACAGAGGAAGTGGAGAGTTGTAAAAGACTGTAGAAATCTATAAACAGCTGTTAATGTTATAAATAAAATTCCATATGCCTAACTTCAGGATATGATCACAGATCATATTTATTTTCTTTTAGCTTTGCTTAGCTTTTATTTGTTTGTTTTAGCTCTGTTTGCTATTAAAAAAAAACTTGATGAATTCTACAGAAGTCCATAATCACCATGTTATAGCTATTGTCCAGCAGTCTTTTGTCTCCTCTCACCTACTTCTTCTGTCAAGTCTTCCTTGCTTTAGGCCCTCTAATGTTTTTTCCACTGGGCCCTTCTGGATTAGTCTTCACTTTACTAGCCCTTCTGTTGTTTGAATTTCTGTCTCCCTCAAGGCTTGATCCTTGACATTCCTTTTTTTAAAAAATATTTGGTCTAGTAGTAGCTGGGCTCACTTCCTTCAGCTGCCTTTAGCTACTGCCTTTTTCCAAGCCTGGATGAGGATTATCTTCAAATAGACTGATCTTTCCCATCTCCATCATCACAGGAGCTGTATTACAATAATAGGGCATCCAGATAGGAAAATCATAAGCCAACGTGTAACTGCTTTCTTTCCCTTTATCTTCAGTAGTCCTGCTGGGGAAGTCACCTTCACATAATTGCAAATGCGTGAAATATGGAGAGCAGAAATACACTTACTTCTCCATCCTTTCTGTTGCATCCTATGACCTGACCTAACCACTTTCCACACGAAGGAGATAAATTTCCAAAATAAGGAGACTAGTGGGGAAGGTCTGGATCAGCATTATAAGTTTTCTGTGTGGTTTAAAACTCTGCAGGTGGAAGCAGTGATGCAGAATACGGGGACCACCCTTTTGCAGAACTTGACAACCCCCCCCCCCAAGAACATGGCCAGTTTCTTTTCCAAATTCTGCCATTTGAGGGAGGAGAGTCCCTAAAGATCAGAGTGCATACATGCAACAAGAAAGAGTTTATATGGCTCTGAGCTGGAATTCTTGCTAATATGTTTTCATAGGTTGATGAAGAGCAATATGAGGGCTTGGTCCTTATCTTTCCTTATCTTTTAGTTTACCTTATCTTTGTTAGGCCTTGGTAATGACATTGATGGAGGCAAGATGGCTGTCAGGGAAAGAATGAGTGGCTGAATCCTGGACAGCAGCTTCTCAGATTAAATATTATTTGTTGGTTCTTCTGCATGCAGAGGAGGAGTCAGACTGAAGGAAAGACTCAAAGATTGAAAGAGAGAGGTTAGGCAGCTGGTTCTGAAGTGGGTGGCACAAATGGAGCACTTGGGGTGTGGGTTAAAAACTAATAAAGAAGCATAACTTGAAAGAGTGATATTTGTGGCAACACTTCCCAGAAATTGCCCTGCCAGTGGCTGTGCTAGCTCGGGATTCTGAGAGTTCTAGTCCAGAGCATAACTCTTCTGATTCCCTGAGTGGTGAAGGGGGAATACGTGGGGTCTTCTTTATTCTAGTGGGAAAAGCCAAAAGGGAAGGAACTGGGCGATGATTCTCTGGGTGGGATCTGGCTCAGTCAGATGCTTCAATAAAGCTAGCAACAAGCATAAAAGTGACAACCGTGCTATTTCTCTTGCCATTTGGCATTTAGAGGCCTATTGCCTCCAAACACTGGACACTCAGTTTAACTGTGACAAATCATAGCTGCTAATATGCATCTTCCGTGAATGTGTAATCTCTTAAAGAAAGATTATAAGCTTAGAATCCTCTATTGCCATATTTTACAGCAGTGAATCACATGGGTTAATTATGTGCTATGTGAAGAAGTGGGCTGCTTTATAAGCATTGTTCTGTGACTATCCTGTGGTCAGCATGGTCAGTTTCTTATTACTGCCTGACTCTGTCCTGTTCCCTGTGCAAAAATGGGTGATTGAAAGAGTGCTGCAGAAAGTTGCATACAGTGGTGGTGCTGCAAACACTGGGCCATGAGTATTGCTCTTGGGAAGCAGGTTTCTTTTGAAGACCTGGTGTTGATAGAAAACAGAGTGAGTGTCTCTTTGTAGATTTGGACCTTTCCCTGCCTGTCCTAGTGCTTAGTCCAACATTCTAAATTAATGTACCACATCACCATGTACCTGCTTTACAATAGCAATAGGTGTTTGGTAGCTTACATGTCAGTGCGCTGATGAATCTGCCATGAGTTTTAAACTCTAAAGGAGTTTAAACCTATTAGAGAGATAGGATTCCAAACCCAAGAGAGCTCAGATGAAAAGCCAGAATGGATTCAACCTGCTGACATGGAAGCCACCAGTTGTCACTGCAAGATATGGTTTAACTTGCATGGTCGAGACTTTCACAAATGCCTGCTCCATAGGGACCTTGCTGCACCCTAAGATGCATCCATGGTCTCTGCCCGTGACTGACTTGGATGACAGTTCAACAATTCCAAAAGTCTTGGGAGGTTGGATTGAAACTACCTCCACTATTTTGCATGTTTGATGTGTATGATGTTCAAGATGAGAAATTCCCCCCAGCATATGACAGTGTTGTTTTATTATTGTTATAACTGGTAATAATATTAATGTTGATCTTTTGTATGATAATATACATAGTTAAATTCCTAAGTTAACTCAAGTCCAAATTTTAGGGAAAAAATGGATATAAATAAAGAAGATTGTTGCTGTTGTTAGATGTCAAATATAATTTTGTTTTGTTTTAGACAGTGTACCTTCAGTTCCACTGATGCAAGCAAATAGGATGGTGAAAAATGGATGCTGAGGTCATTTCAACCTTGTGATAATTTGAGAAAAAAATATACTAAGTGTTAGCAGTTTCATGGATATAGGAGTGAACATGATTTCTGTGGATGAACATAATATGTGTTTAAATCTAGTGTTTTTCTCGTCTCTTTCAGCCTTGCAGTTTTATGATATGCCTCATCTCAATGCTTTTGTAGTCTTTTCACTGTGACAATCATAGAGAATTTTGGTGTGGATTATATGGTTTAATCCGCAACAGGTGTGAAAACACAAATAGCTATAGTCTAATTTATACCAGCTGGCACTTTAATGTTGTAGAGTCCAGAAAACATGTTTTTGTTTGTTTGCTCTATGCAAGCCATAGTCCAGAATGGTAGTGACCAATGGCACATCATGTCTATAGTTTTAGTGTAGCCTATAGTCCACAGGTCAATGTGGCACCCAGCAAACTTTGCTGTAACTTGTACGGAATTGTTGCAATCCTCAAAACACACATTGCTATAGATTTGATTGATGGTGTGCCTCTTATGTATGTGAGCCCAGTGAGTTTAATGGGCTTTATTCCCAGGCATGTGTGCATAAAACTACATGTGTGCATAAAACTACAACCATGATGCCTGTACATGATGAAGTAGCTACTTGTACAGACCCCCATGCAGTTATATTTCACTTGCTTTTTGGTGCAAAGAACACTTTTAATAGCAAACTCAGGCAATGAGATACGGTTTCGTATCTCTGAGGTTTGTAGATGGTCAATTAAATGAAAATGAGACTTCTTTACAAACAAAAACAAACCAAAAAAACAGATCAGTCAAGACTAGGTATGATCAGTAGCAGTCAAATTATTCATTTATTGTTGGATCATTTGACTGAAGGCCAGAAATGATAATATAGCTTTAGTTGCCCACTGAAAGTTTAAGAAGGGGCACTGTCCCTTAGGAGACAGTTCAACAGATGGGGAACCATACAGAGAAAGCCCTGTCTCATGCTTTCATCAGTCTAGCTTTTTGAGGTGGGGGTTGCTTAGTGAAAAAACCACAGGGTTGCTTAGTGAAAAAGGTAAAATGTTAAAAGTCATGACTGTCTGGCCAGAATATTTATGAAGACTGCTGTTGTGAGCAGGTAAGGATACTGTGCAATGTCTTATAGTTCCCCCCATCTAGTTTATAACAGAACTTAGAATAATAATAAAAATAATCATGGAGTAATATATTTTGAATTACAAATCTCAGAACTCCCACAGTCAGTATGACCTCTGTCTGTGCCAACAGGTAAATTCTGGGAGTTTTAGTTTGAAAAAAGTAACTTCTCCAATAAATTTTTGCAATCTCAAATTATGTGGAGGCTTTTCCCCCACCCATTTTTCTATAAGAATAGGCATCACTGAGGCAAGCTGATATAAATATGATTTTAAGGGCTGAGTTACCAGATTTCTTTAGAGCAGCCTCTTCCAAAAGCTGAATTTGCGAAAGCCAAATTTTATTCCCCCAGCCCTCTCTCTTTTTCCTTGCTACAGTGTTGCTTCTTTGTCCCTGATCACAACCTTTCCTACCTGCTGTGAGACAGATCTAGAGCACTGAAAGCTAAGGCGCAAGGCAGGGGGGAAGAAAAGTGATGGGCAGAATGCATCAGGAAGGACCGTGAGGATTCTTTGTCAGGATATGGTCACCTTTTTTGCCACTGCACTCTGAAGGTCATACAGGCTTGTCTGTGAGGAGAATTAAAACTCTATCATTATAACCAGCAAATACAAATGAAGACAGTAAAAGTACTGGTTAATCCTCTGTCAGTGAATATAGAAAAAGTTTTTGACCAATTAATGGTGGGATGGGGGAGGGAATGAGAGTCAACAGATAAGCTGTTTTTTAGCCTCTTGTTTTGTAGAGACCATATTTGCAATCACCATTAATACTCATTTAATTTCCTTGTGTGCAATTTTAAAGAGTGGAAGGAAATAGGACTTCATGTTTGGTAAGTGCCATTGTTATCTAAGCCTGCTGCCACTTTTACATCTCAGTGGTATGTTGTTGTTGTTTTTCTGATGTGTACTGCACAGGGAATAGAAAATAGCCATCTGGAGTGCTAGTGACACTCAGGCTGCTGAGTCCATTACTGCACAATGCCAGACATTTCTGACAAATGGATCGACACCATCAAACCTTTTATCAATTTAAGGGTAACCTTGTCACAGTAATCTGTCAAACAGCACAAATATAACTATAAGAAAACAAATAATCGTGAACTCAGTAGTAACCAAGTAAATAAGAAAAATGTTGCTGGAAGCTTTTCTTTGTTGCATACTTTTGATCCTGCAGATGGTTTCAAAGTGTTTTCACATAATATATAGTGAGCCTTTTGGATATATGGGGCAGTATTTTCTGCATTTCCTGTATATCACAAGTACATTTGTGTCCTAATAAATGAGGTGAAATGCTCATCAAGTACTATATGAGTTGTAGTTCAACCCATCTGGTGACCACCATGTTCATGAAGGCTGAAATGGATACTTTCTCTTCAACTATTCATAGCTGCAAAAGAATATGGAAGTAATGAACATTACTCATGGTCACTTCATTCAAAGGAAGGAAGGAAAGAAGGAAGAAGTGATAATAGCGCAACAAATACTGTTGTGCTATTTCTTATTTTTGATACACTTGATTTACTGGGCTAGTTAACTGGTTCAGTACAGTTTGATTATAGACCAGTTCATAGAATTGAATTATAAATATACAATATTTGTATTTTCCCCAGTATAATTTTCTAGCTCCTTTTTCCTACAAATTAGAAGATGGTCAAAATCTGATGTGATCTTTACCATACTTTTTATTTCATACCCAATGTGAAATCAAAGGCATACCTCACTTAGCAAAGGCCATTCTTGCACTGTACTGTTATAGTGCTATTATTCCACTTTCAACATCCTGTGGAATTCTGAGGCCAAAGAGCTCTCTGACTGAGAATTCTAAATGCCCCTCCCTAAACTGCAAACCCCAGGATTCCATAGGATGTTAAAAGTGGAATCATAGCACTAAAACAGTGTAGTGTGGAAATGGCCCAAGTCTCTGACAAATAAATTCCTTTTTGTGAAGTCTTTTTCGCCCCTCCCCACGCTTCCAGCCTCTCCTCCTTTGCTCTTCATCCTCTGTCTAGGTGGAAGGATTTTTTTTAAAACAGTATTAGCATAGTGAGGAAAGGGTGAAAGACTGGAGAAACACTGACATTCAATTGCTAGGTTGCAGCATTATTTCTGCAATAAACAATGCAATAAAGCTTGAACTGGAAAAGAAAAGGATGCTTCTCAGCCAATCCTACTCCAGTTAGTTCTACAACAGGGAAACTAAGGGCAGTTGATTCTGGGATCCGTTACAGAGCATGAATGGACAGCAAAACAAAGAAATGGGGAAAGTGAATTAGCCTGCTTAACTGGCTACCCCCAGTATGTTAACCAAGCATAATCATAATCTATGAGTTTGGCTAAAATGGAAATAGTAAAAAAAGTAGAGGCTGGTGAAAGAAGAAGACATCCCTAGGTGCATTTTGGAAGAAATTTTCATGTGGTGTGCAGGAAGGTTAAGTTGTTTTTGTTTACTAATTCCAGGCTTACCTGACCTGGCTGTTTCATTTCATACATACATGCTATTAGTTCTGAATGAAAGATTCAGTGAAAGATAATGAATTGTTCTTCCGTGTGTGTGTGTGTGTGTGTGTGTGTGTGTGGTATAGGAACCTATTCCTATTCTTTCCAGGTTATTTCTACTTCTGGTACCAAACTTTCTGTTAAAAAAGTAATGCCCGGAAACACGTATATTTCATTAACTGAGGTATCCCTGTATATTTATGGAGACAGTGGGTTGGGTCCAAATTTAGTGACAAAATGTTGAAGTCTGTGAGAGCTAAGTTGTGATCTTCTCTATGGGCCTTTCTGCACTACACTGTTACAGTGCTATTATTCCATTTTCAACATCCTGTGGAATCCTGTGATTTGCAGTGTAGGAGGAGCATTTAGAATTCTCAGCCAGAGAACTCTTTGGCCTCAGTAAACTACAACCTCCAGAATTCCACAGGATGTTGAAAGTGGAATAACAGCACTATAACAGTGTCGTGCGGAAAGGCCCTATAATATGCAACAAAATCTGTATCCAACCTCGTGTTAAAATAGTTTTGTTGACTTAATCAAGAGCATGCTAAGAGATTTGGCAAAGATAAATACATTCACATTAAGTGTTAGAAATGCTACTAGCATTACAAACATCTGGATAATACTTGTGCATACTTATAGATATCAGTCCCCTAAACTACTTACTTCCTTTGCCTATAAATCTGAATAAATCCTAGGTTGGAAAACTGAAAGCCAGAATATATAGGACAGTGCTAAAGCGAATAACTTAATGATCACATCCATTGTAAAATTAAATTAGTACTGTTTGAAACTTTATTTTCTGTCATTATCCACTTTGTTACCCTTATGTAGATTAGATACTTGAGTCAAACTCAGTGATACATTAAATGAATAGAAGCATTAGAAAAATCCTTCTCAGGCAGGTTTTCAAACTCAATTCACCCCTCCCCTCAACAGATGAAAACTAAAAGAAGAAAAGACCATCTTCCCTAAAAGTTCCCCCTCCCATTTTAAAGCTCTTGTGGTGGAATGGCTGAATTTAGTTAAGATACTGACCTAGTGGCGCATTTATCCTTCCACCTACACATAGTGGTCTTGGTTAAAACTGGACTCTTAACATATACTTCTGAGTAGAAAATTAACACTTTCACAGCTAGACTTCACAGATGCATTGTCCAGTTTGATGCTTTCTCAAGCAATCAGATTTGGTTTCAGGACAGAGTGAGCTGACATTAAAGATTAATGATTTAAAGATTAACACAGTTAATTACAAATGAAGTCAAAAATACCTGAGAAGCCACCAGACAAAATTACTTAGAAGAGAGAATAGAACATGGCTTCCTAAACATAAGAATACCCATGCTGTTTTGTCATTACCTTGATACTCCTATATTATGTTATCAGTCATGTGCCTGCATACTGAGCCACAGCTTCCAGCTCTGCAAGAACACACCAACATTGAACTGAGAACTTCTTCCATGCTGGGAGGCTGCAAATTCCCTGACAGTACTACTATCACTGTTCTAATATGGTGCCACACTTCGTGCTTCAAAAGGTGTGTATGGACATTGCCTGTTTGTATAGTTTCATTGTCATGGCTGATGACTGGACACTGCTAACTATTAAGTCCAGCCCAAGACATTTTACTGCCTAAGATCGAGCAGCAAATGACACTCCCCCTCCCTTAAAGTTAAGATAATTTGGTGCCTCTGAACTTCCATAGAAATGGTTTTAAAGAACATTTTATTCAGTAGATAGAGCAAACGTAAGCAACACAACAGTGGTGCTTTTCATTCCCCTTAGGGCCAAAACACACAAAACAAGCACCATAAATGAATATTTGCTATGTGCTCTAGGTGTCTGTGTGCTTCGACAGAGACATCGCAAGAAATTTTACTGCTTCAGGCAACAAATCTCCCGCCCCCACACTATAGTTACAGAAGGAAACTCTTATAACAGTTGAATTGTACTTCAGCAATGACAATAAGGCAGTGTCTTCGACATCCATGAGGACAACAAGTTAGCTTAATAACTTTTTCCTCCATCCTCCAAGAATGGGGATTGCCTGGTGGGATCAGGAGGCATGGTTGCTACTCCTGCCCATCAGTATCTGCCACCTGAGAGGCTATCTCTTAGCCTGATGGTAGTGCATGTGCTGTGCTGAACAATTTTTGATACATTTACTCATTTATATTAATTTTGTGAAGTCCCATCCTATTCTTGTTGCTTATTCAGAAGTAAAGGCTATAGAAACAAGTGCCACTTAGAAGTATACCTAGTCCTGTGTAACAGCCCAGCCCAGTTAATGAATACGCAGACAAGATTAAAAAGCCAAACTTCGTTTTAGGTCACAAAAAGGGATGGAAGAGAAATCTCCATTATCCCGATTGTTTAGGAATGTAACCATTTTGTGATAGATGGTGCTACTAATGAAAGCAGGTACATATTTCTTGCTCAGGAAGAAATAAGAAATGCAGATTCATTTTTATTTTCTTTTTTGTTTTCAAATTATACATCATTTATGCAATTAGTTATGCAATTACATGTAAATAATTATTCGCAATTCAGACTTCTTTAAGGCACACATTCACACTTTAGTCAGTGAGACAGATTTCATACTGGAAGATATGCTCTCAGAAAAAATGTATAAGAAACTGTGCTCTTTAAAAAAGGTACAGTACATACCAAAATATGTATAAATATCCATGCAGGAATTAAAAACCTGAAAAGTTATACGAGTTGTAAAAGTTATATGAAACAAGGATGAGAAGAGAATACCGATGGGATGTGAAGAAATACAAGAACATTGAAATGGAGAGATTTTCAATATCCCTGAAAACGAAGCAAGCCAAACGTTAGCGGAAACAAAATCATGTTAGACATGTCAGTTTTTTACTACCCTAAGTACTATTCTTTAAAGTTGTTTCTTTTCTTTTTTCTTTCTTTTTTTTAAATTTAAGAGTTTACCCCCTTGTTCTTACAAACTGTGTTATCACAGCAGGCTACAATAACATTGGGATATAAGGAGGCTGGTAAACTCTTTTAATACAAGGTTCTAGAGAGCAGTTTTTACTGGCTCTTGCTCAGACATCTGAAGATAAAAGGATTGACTTAACCACTTGAATAAATTTTCCTGTTAGTTTTTAAAAATAATAAAAAAAGAATGAATGCTAATGATTCATTATTTTGACCTATTTCAATAACATCTTGCTATCTTCTCCAGGTCATTCTTTTCTTTTAGTCTGACCTAATCAAGTGTATCCAGGATCTTCTAGCAATGAACATACTATTTAGTCTTTGTAGTAATAAACATATATTGGAATACTACTAAGTCTTATTCAGACTGGATTTTTTTTCAGCATTATTTTGGTAATTTACCATATTCCATGTGTTTCACTGAGTGTTGGATAACTGAATAATTGCTCAGGGTTCGGTGTTTTGGTTTTTTAAATGAGCAGCAGTGGACCATGTGCTCTGCTCTGTTTCCAAGCCTTTTTTCACAGTTCCATTGCTGGAGATGGAGATAATGAGTTGTTTAACAGGCCTAATGAAGCACTCCATCTGAGGCAGAGGCTATGCAACCCCTACAATGATGCTTGTGAAAAATTGCCCTTGGCACTTAAGGCTGCGAATGTGAAGAACATGTCCAGCCTGTGTTGCTACCTGAAAGGAGTCTTCAACAGCGTTTCTTTGAATGGTGCCCACTGGAAACAATTTTGTAGGCTAGTACTTCTGTCATGTTCTACCTCTCCATTTGGTGGATGCGTTTGCTTCCACTGTGCTCTCATTTCAGGCTTTGGAATTAAAATTCATCAGAATTTTAAACAATGGTTTTTAAAGTAATCATTTTTTGTTTTTATCATAGAACTAACATCAAGTGAAGTTAATTGTCAACAATCAGTATTCCATGTAATTTTAATTTGTTACACTGAGTGAGTAGTTTGGCCATTTTGAGCCTTTTTAAAAGTAGTTTGAATTGTTTGTTTGTTTTTAAAAGTAATCAATGATGAATACACTGATAAAAATGAAATGAGTGGATTAATTTTATAATGCTCATTGAAAGATAAATGCTGCTGGATTAATTTTTCAGTTGAGATTAATTTTATTTGACATTAAAGCCAGCTTTAAGAGTGGTGTTTCCAACCTCTATCCCAAAGACAGCATTTGGAGAGGAAAGTTGTGATGACAGAAAAGAGAGATCTTGGCATAAAGCCGTTCTAAAGCAGAAGTTCACAACCATGACCCTCCAGATGTAACATCTAGTTATGTATGCAGCTTTTGAAAGTACCCCATAATACAGAAGGCCGAGATGATGTACAGAGCTTGGAAATAGTGAATCACAAATAATTATGTTACCTTTTGTGATAACAAGAGCACAGTTATGTAAATAACAAAATATTTGCTAATGCCATTACTGTTTCCTCTAAGGAGTAACAATTGCAAATTACTTTGCTTGCCCTTTTTTTTTTTTTTTGGAAGCAGTTTGAGGGGATTCTCCTCCAAATTACACTTTTCTTATGTTTTACATGTTATCTACCCTCCTCCCAATAGGAACTAAAAGTAACAAGTAATGGAATAAGTTTTTAAAGAATGACTAAAAAAGTAGTTTCATAGCATTAACAGTAATATCTGCCTCTAGGGGCTCCAAAATTAAGGATGAATTGAATTACTCTCGGAAGTAATTTTCTAAGCTCTGGTGATGTTCTATGAAAGTGCTAGTATAGCAGGAATCAAACAGATGTTGAATCAAATGGGAGTAGAGCCAGCTCTATTACTAGACAGTGAGATAGATGCTTGGGGCCAGCATCAGTTCTTGTCCCATTCTTCCTGGGGCCCATGGCTGTTCTCTTCTGTTGGAGGACAGAATCTTGTATACCACATGGTTGCCCTGCATTCCTTAAACTAGTCTGCTGCCCTCAGCTGCAGTGGAAGTGATTGTACATTTATTTATTTCATTTATTAAAATATTTCTATCCCACCTCATATAATAAGATCTCTGGGCAGCATACTCGAATTTAAAAAACAAAACAAGACAGGAAAGAGCAATTTAAGCAGTCTAAAATGTAGAAAACAATTAAAGGCGTTTAAGACGTTGATGATGGTTCTGTTTCATACTGAGTATTTAAGTATGTCAGTATAAAACAGGACCTTCGTCAATGTCTTAAATACCTTTAATTGTTTTCTACATTTTAGACTGCTTAAATAGATGGGAGCAATGGTGGAGATTGGGGGGTAGGAGCTTCCCAGTTGTTCTGGTGGCTGTTCTGAGGATTTTCCAAGGACTATTTTGATAATCAACTAGGGATAGAATTATGATCAAGTGCCATTGTACTGTAGGCAAATAGAGTCTTTTGTGTAAAGAATTTTTAAATAGCTCCTTTTGCAAGCATCTCAATAGTACAACCTGTATTGTAACTATACCTGTGGCAAGCTTATCTCTGACTACTTGGACCTTAGTAACAGAGATGGTTCCAGGACTACTCTCAAGCTAGGCATCTGCTCTTTCAGGGAAAATGCATCCCCATCCAGAGAAAGTTGTTTATCACTCTTCTGGACCTAGGAACCACTGAACTTACAACTGTGGAAGAAGGGCTGTGCTGCCACTTCAGTTTGATATATATTGGGGAGGAGGGGGCTTTGTCTTTCGCTACTGGTAGCATCTTCAGCCTGCCATGTTGTTGAAACACCATAGTTCAGTGAGAGTGGTTTGTGTACAGAATATCCCTGGCATCTCCAGTTAAAACAGGTAGCAGGTGATATATCCTTGTCTGAGAAACTTATGTGGACACTATTGGTCAAATTAGACCATAATAGTTAGAGAGAAAATTTGTCTGTGACGGTGTAAGCTAAATAAACAAAACAGCATGGAGAAATAAGAAAAAAATAGCCTATTTTTATCTTGGTGGTAGTTGTGGTTGTAGTTTTCGTTGCTGCTATTCTATTTATCTGTTCTATTTATTTGTTCTATTTATTTGTATCCCACCTTTTCCTTGGTCCTGAATTCAAGGCAACTTATAAAACTCAAAATTGATTCAGCTACAAATTCACATTGTGCAAAGTTTTAAAATATAATTATACCTTCAACAAAATTAAAAGCAGTTAAAAACAAAGCATTAAAAAGAGCAACAGACAGAAACAGCACAGCTTTTGAAAGGACTTCCTCTGAGCAGGCAGCCCTCAAAGGCCTAACTTTTGTGCTTAATGGACTATATGCAGAAAGTTCACTTTTTTGAACAACAGCTCCCAAAATTCCCTAGCCAACATGGTACAATGTAAGGTATAAAGGCGAAGGTAGCTGTCTTGACCACAGCTCAAATTCCTAAGTCCATACTGTAGCCAAGCAAAAGGATATAAACATCTCTGGGCAGGACGTGCTGATGACATTCAATAACTGTACAACACTGATACCTTCTGCAACAAAAGATCTGTAGACGCATTCATATTGACTACCATTCCATCTCCTTCAGAAATCCACTTAGCTGGAAACAACCCTCAAGATGAACCTTAAAAGGCAAACATCCAGTTCTTCCTATACCTTTTCTCTTTCATAAAAGAGTGTGAAGCCCTAGGTCAGTGTTTGCCTAAGGCATTGCAGGAAGTCTCATCTGGGATGTGAAACTTTGCACCGTATAAAGAAGAAAAGAACAAAACCAATATAAACTAGATTTGAACACCTGCAACAGTTCCTGTTCAGAAAGTTGTCCCCCACCCCCACACTGGAATGTGGCTGTTTCTGTTCTTCTTTGTTTCAGAAATTTTCTTTAAAGTTGCAGATAACATCTATATTTTTTTGTCACCTGCACCCTTCAAGATAGACATACAGTAAAGCAATGTGTAAGGAGATCATTTTCTGTTCAGTGTTTTTAGAAGAAATTCTGTATAAAGATAAGATGCAAAAGCAAACCAGTGTTTACTCAAAAGCCTTTCTTGCTGCCTACTGTGCTGAGTCAAACAGCAAAGGTGTGGAGCTCCTTCAGTCCCATCCTTCTCACCTTTGGATTGATAATGTCTTTTGCTATTGAGAGAGACCACTGGCATCTCGTGGATTCCATTCCACTGGATTGATGATCCTATTCTGGGTTTTAGACTCAGCTTTGTGCAGTGTATCCAAGATTCAGAACCTATTCCTGAAACTGGTTCAACATATTTGATAGCTACTTTAAAGATTGGCCTGAAAGCCAGAGTGGAATCACCACCTCACAGACCTACACATCACCAGCCACCCCCTGACTCGCCACCCAGTCACCTTTCCACTTTGCTGGTATAGTCAGCACTAGAGGTATTTTGACATCTTATGCTAGGACAGGTTTCTAAGGCAATCTCCTCCTTTTCTGATTAGTTAAAAATTAAAGATTTTTTTTCCCTTTTAGAATGACACCTACCAAATATAGTGTGAAAATGGCTGGTTCACATTTTGACAGGCCTGTGTTTGGCCTTTCAAGATCTCATGAGACAAAGGAGTCTTGAGAGATTAGTGCTGAAATCTTCCAGGATCATATGGTCCTGCAGAATCTCCGGCAAGATTTCATGCCCTGACTCTCATGATGACAAGAAATACTGGACACCATGAAACTTTTCACCAAGCAGTGCCAGGAGTGATAGCAACAGTGAAAGTTATAGCTCTAGTGGTGGTGCTGGCATGCACATACCTGGTCATGGTCAAGGGAAACAAATATGTCAGTATTTGTTGTTGATGTGAGGCTGAACTATCCCAGATGCCAGATCACCCTACACACTAGAAATATGTTCAAAGATATATCAATGTTTGACGTGAACCCTATTGTACATCTGAGTTAGAGCATAGCTATTGAATCAATGAGATTTACTTATGTGTTGTCTCACCAGTCAACAATGGATTGAATGGGCTTATTCTAGTTAGGACTAACCAGTAGGGTTCCACCCATCATCTGTTACATCATAAAAAGATATACAGGAATATACAATATATAAATGTAGCCCCTTTTGCCATGGGGTCTGCCTCTTTTGCTTTAAATTAAGCTTCCTTGAGTCCCACTCTGGGGAGACGGTGGGATATAAATAAAGTGATTAATTGACTGATTGATTGTTTGTTGCACCTTTGAGATAGAGAAAAATAAATTTCTAGTATAAGATTTTGTGGACTCAAATGTACTTAATTCGATGCATGGAATGAAGCCTCTGGGGACAGACAGGTAGATAAGAGAAGAAGAGTGTGACTTGCACTAGAACCACAAACAATTTCAACAATGGTTGTAAAGAGTAGTTAAAGGGGAAAAGGTAAGAGACAGGTTTTACATATAAGCCAAGATAAGCAGGTAAACTTGGATAGTGAAGAAGGTGCTTGATGTAGAACATTGATATGGATACAGGTAAAGCACTGCAACAAATCATATGTAATGTGCCAAGAAATCATGGTCTGTTCAAATCACCTTTAGTATGTTCTGAAATTTGTGGATATATCCCAATTGAGTTTCTAATTTTCCTTTCAAAATGTGCAGTGGTCCAAGAAAGAATGTCCAAGAAGGTCGAAATGTTCTGCAACTGGGTTTTGGATATTCCCATATCTAATGTCCAGTTTATATCAATTTATATTCTGGCATAGATGGAGGACAGTCTCCACATCAGAGGATAGCTGATGAAGTGGACATAAAAGCTTTTGCTAGCCCTTTCTTTTTCTCCATTTGTTTCAAACGTGTTATTGGTTCCCCTTATATCTTTTTACACTAGAAATGTGATGGGAGCACTACAAGCATGTGTGTATTTTAGGCACTGTAGAGACTGAAGTGCCTAAATGTTTAGTTTTGGCTTCTTGGAAGCTGAAATATTTTCCATGTTGGTTATAACCACTTAGTAAGTGAACATAAACTTACTTTCTCTGACTAATGAAGCAAGTAAAAAATGTCTGACAAAATTCAGTCATTTTCAAAGGTCTCCCTGGTGGAAACTGGACCGTTGCCTAATTTGACTGATAAACTTTTTCACCAGATGCTACAATCTCCTAAAATAATGGAAAATTCACATATTCAGGGTCATGTAGTAGGATTAAATTTGTGGCTGTCGTTTATTGATTCTCATATTCACAAATGTGTGATATTTGGGTTGTTTCTAATGCAGGGCTTGTTAATATTTAATAACTAGTTTTGTGCTTTATTTTAGGGCAGAGGAGAGAAGCATCAAGGTATGAGGAAGGCAAACACATTTAATGAGAGACTTCTGACCTCTTGGAGATACTTGTGCTCCTATTCTTTCATTATCCCCTTCAGTTCTGCTCTTCCTGAGCATGTTTTTTGCACCTGGTCACTCAACCGTAACGGCACTGCTGGATATGTCCATTAGGCCCTGAGCTGTTTGCTTATTATTAATGTAAATGTTTGAGAATCTGAAAGCACCCATGGCCTACTCAGGCCAAAGAACAAATAGCAGCTGCATATGTCTCCATCTGGAGCCCCAGTTGCTTCAATACACTCATGAAAAAAACTGTTTTTCCAGGATGAAACATGAAACTTTGAAACTTGTTGCTCCATAGAGGAATACAGATGGAAGATTCAGACAGTTACATAAAGGTTCAGCAGTCCTCCCATTTTTCCCAATAACTTGAGAAGAAAAAACAAGCAGTACATATGGGTGAAACAAGGGAAGTATTTATAAGTAATTGTGGTAGGGTGAAGAGATATAAACTATATTCTGGAGAAAATTGGGAATGAAGCAAAAGCACATAGTTTCTGTGCTGTTACAGACCTAATGGAGGTTCCCCTTTCCAAGTTTACTGCATTCCAGGAAATGCAGTGCTATGTAACAGAAATGCCAAAGTTTTATGTCAGGAGTGATGAACCTTTGTCCATCCAGATGTTTTGGATTCCATTTCCCAAAATCCCTAGCCAGTGTGGTCCAAGTGAAGCACTGTGAGAGCCATAGTCCAAAATATCTGGACAACAAAAAATCCCCAATTCTGGATCTACATATGTTTTCTTCTTTTTTAAAAGAAGGATGATTAACTTTCTTTTGAACACTCTGGTCTGTTTATCTATCTGTCGGTCTGTCTGTCTGTCGGTCTGTCTGTCTGTCTGTCTGTCTGTCTGTCTGTCTGTCTGTCTATCTATCTATCTATCTGTCTGTCTGTCTAAAAAAACCCTTCCATGACTGTAGACTGAAGAATTACCTTTCAGAGAACACCCATGTTATGGGAGCTGGTCTGTGCATGTATATTTCCTCTTCAAAGTGAAAATTAAGGAACGTGAGAATACTTCCAGGAAATGACCTTCCTCACCATCGTGAAGTAAGCTCAGCCCTGAAAAAATTGACCTTACTCAAAATACTTTGGCCTGCTTCCTTCAACTGTGCTTGCCTGTATGAACTCAGGAAAGGAGGTTAGAATATAAAACAAGACAAACAAACAAAGATTGACTCAGTTATAAGTATGAGCATACCTTTGCAGGTTGTTGAGTTGTACCGGAAGCTACATCTCCTGTGCAGTTCTTCACTTTGTGGACAGTTGCAGGTTTGGTGACTCTGGGAAGAATAATCTTTTTTGAGTTTTATTCCTTCTAGCTAATTAACAGTAAAAATTATAAATCTCTATAGTTTACAGAGGTCTCGTAGACCAGGGAGGGGGAATCTTTTATTCTATGGAGGGCCATTGACTGATGGGAATGTCAATCTGTGGCAGATATAAATATGGAACAGGACTAGCAATAAAAGTGAACAGGTAGATGCCATTTGCTTTTTCTCCTTCCATTCCTATAGCCCTTTCTCTTACTCTTGCAAAGGTGTGTAAATTGTGTAACTGGCAGGCTATATGCACTATCCCAGGCTATTTTTGTGATGAGTAGTTTCCAGTTGCATTGGCAGTTGCTGATGTGGCTTTCCAGGACAGCACAGTCAGAAGCTTTCAGGTACAGGTAGATTTAAATTTAATACAACTTGTCTAGTTCCATGAGCTTGTTCTTGTTGTGTGCCTTCAATTTGTTTCTATCTTTTGGTGAGCCTAAGATGAACCTATCACAGAGTTTTCTGGGGCTGAGAGTATGTGATGCACCCAAGGTCACCTAGTGGGTTTCCATGGCTGAGCGAGGTAGTCCAAACCTCAAACCACTACATCACACTGGCTCTCTTCATAAGCTTACTTACCATATATTGTTCCCTCCTGAACAGCTTTGGGGAAGGAAGAGGAGGAGGGAATCTTGTAGATGGGAATGCTCATAATGGTGGAGAAGCTCTCTCTTGAGATGGAGCGATACCAGTCTTTACAACCTGCTTAGGGGAAAATTAAACTGTTTCATATAATTCTTCAACAAGAAAAGACCAAACATTTGTTTATTATTCATTGCAGGTGGCTTTGGCTTATGATGGCCCTATATGAGAGACTTCCAAAGCTTTTTTGCGGTTGTCTCAACATAGGGTTTTCAGGGTAAAAGATATTCAGAAGTCGTTTACTACTACCTTCTGATGTATGTGCAGTACTAACAAGAGTTAGCTAAAGTGTAATTGGTGATGTCTCTGAGAGATCTTCCTCCAGTGTCACCCTCTCTAACATCAGCATAGCCTCGTGCCTAATAGAAGCATGAAGTCCCACCACCATCTAAAAATAGTGCCACAGTGGAAAGACAAAGTATATTTAGAATCAAAAACAGTGGAGCTCACCTCTGCCCCAAACACATCTGTCTAGGTAACTGTCCATTTAAAAAAATATTGGGCAAAGTGGAATTGATTAAAAGATATGACTGCAACCCTACCCACATTTTAGTAAGGAACACTTAACTTTTAAAAAGGAAACTTCAGAGGTTCCTTTCCCATTGCTTGGCTCACCTCCAAAAAGATTCTTTTAAGGGTGAGGATGGAACAGATTATTTATTTATTTATTTATTTATTGTAATGAGAGGAAAAGATTAGAGATCATCCATATCCATATTGCAGAATGAATATTGTTGTAGAATATACTTGTTAGCTACAGTTCAACTGCAGCTGTCAGAGTGACTTACAAAAAAAAATCAAAACAATAAGGAACAAAAATAACAATATAGGAACAGATCCAGTGCACAGCAGAATTCTTTTAAAAATAAATAAATAAAACAGCATCTCCACATTAAAATATTTTGAACGCATTGGCTAAAGAGGAAAAATGGTTTTTACCTGGCGGAAATCAGAAATCTGAGATGATGCCAGGTGACCTTGCTTGCAAAAAGAAATTTTACAAATGGGATGGTGCGGTCAAATAATTGTATCTTCAGTTACCAGCAACCTTTCTTCAGAAAGCAAAGGGAGCTGGAACAAGGCCTCAGAAGCTAAACTGAATATCTGGGTAGTAATTCATACAGCAAAAGGCAGTTCTTCAGTTTCCCTGCTCCCAAGCTCTTTTGGGCTTTATAGGTCAAAATCAGCATTTTGAATTGTGCTTAGACACAGCAGCTGTTTGAAAGTGGTGAGAAAAATGTTTGATGCATAGTTCACATTAATAAACATGCTTATAACTTTCCATTTGTTATAGTTTCCAAATAGTCTTCAAGAGAGAGTTAGAAGTCTCTATCTATATTTTATCTCATTCTAGTCTTTCAGTATGACACACATCTACTTGCTTAGTCCCAAATAGACTCAACCCATACAATTGTTGAATGGTGAATCCGATTGATTCAATGTGTCCCCTCTAGTTAGGATTAACAACAGGATTTATACCCCCTGAGTATTTCTGCACTGTACAATTACAGCAGTTTGGTATCATTTTAAGTGACATGGCTCCATCCTGTGGAATTCTGGCTTCTACAGTTTGGTAAAGGACACTCTAGCTCACTCCCACTACAAGAGACTACTAGACCTGCCTAGCAGAAAATTCTAAATACCTCATGAAACACCAAATCGCAAGATTCCACAGGTAGGAACTAGGGAAGGGATGAATCCAGAATTTTCTGAATCCGGATCCGGATCCGAATCCCTGGAAGGTTCTGGGAATCCACAAATCTCACGAATCTCGAATCTTTTGAATCCATCATCATCATCATCATCATCATCATTTATTTATTTATT
The DNA here is from genome assembly GCA_030412105.1 of Cyclura pinguis. Lineage (NCBI taxonomy): Eukaryota > Metazoa > Chordata > Lepidosauria > Squamata > Iguanidae > Cyclura > Cyclura pinguis. The sequence continues at coordinate 44,319,982 of CM059604.1, forward strand.
TTATTAAAAAGCAAGGGAAAGGCACATTCTCTCAGCCGTAGCAAAAGCCTAGGCAAAGGCAAACCTCCCTCTGAAGAAATCTGGCCAGGACAATTGTCATAGTTTTGCTTCAGGATCTCCCCAGATTGAAAATGACATGAAGGCCCTTTCTACACAGGCAGGAAGATGTCGATTAATCCCACATTTTCCGACCTGTGTAAACAGGGCCACATGTTACAGTACAGATCTCTGGTCAAAACTAGCTTTTCTTTGCATAGCTCCTTCTGGCATCCTGGGATTTATAGTTTGATGATGCACCAGCACACTTTGGCAGAGAAGGCTGTGACCCCTTGTAAGACTACAAACCCCAAAATTGTGTCTGAAAGAGCTTTGCAAGGGAGCGATGCCAAGAAATGTTCAGCTGTCCTTGAAATCTCAAGTAGACTGTACCTGCAACAAGGAAGGCACTTAAAACACACGAACGAACAAACAGCCTCTAGTCCAAACTCAATTCTGCACCCTGTGATCTCAAGAGCCAGGTCTCAAGTCCTGCAACAAAGAAAGCACTTAAAAACACACACACGCATGCACACAAACAAGCTTCTAGTCCAGTCAATTCTCCACCCTCAAGTCCTGCAAGGGACACGCAGGTCAAATCTCTAGGCCTGTCTCAACAATTCCCAATCCCTATCCTCCAGTCTCAAATCAAAAAATAATACAGATTAATGCATGCTCAATAAATGATTCTGGAGGCAGCTACTGTTCACTTTGTTTGTTGTAGGCAACACACACTCCTCCTATAGAATCAGCTAGAGTAGAATCCCAGTCTTTCCCAGCTCAGGCTTTTGGCATTCATTGTTTACCACGTTGTTTACCACCAAAAGTCTGTGTTTCTCCAGCTCTCCTTTGCAACCCTTCCAATGACAATGCTGCTTATAAACTTGCAGGTAGACAGAGGAAAAACAGGAAAAGGGGTTGAGAAGCATAAAAATATTTTCTAAAAAGGAACTTCGAAATGAGTTAACTAAAGTATTCATGTATTTGAGACACAGAAACTAAGAGAGGAAGTGGCATCATGACAATCTTAGTCCCAGAATTGACCAAAGAAAGCTGGTGAAGGGGAAAGTATGGCTGGCATGGCTTGCATGGAACCCGTGAACCCCTTTTTGCAGTCTTTGGAACCCCCTGGGACATTCCCACAAGCTCCTAGACCCCCACACAAACTCAGTTTTGTTCCTCTGTCCCTCACCTCCCAGTCCCTATCCCAAAATTACCTTGCAGAGGGAGGCAGCACTAGGGGCACAGGCAGCAGGAGAGAGAAATGGTGGCCTCCAGTGCGTGTGAGGCTTTATACCAGTCTGCCAGCCAATCACCCGTGCCCACGTTGGGTGGGGAAACACGTGAGAAGCGGGATCTCGTCCTGGTCTCGAGTTTTCAGGCGTTCTGTTCTCCCAAGTTTTCAGGCATCCTGGTCTCCCAAGCTTGCAGACGTCCTGGTCTCCCAGGTTTTCAGGCATCCCGGTCTCCCAGGTTTTCAGGTGTCCTGGTGTCCAACAAACTGTTTGAGTAGTGGATTCGAAAGATTCCATTTGCGTATTTTGGCACAGGGATTCAGATTCCGGAATCTCGAATCCCTGCCAAAGATTCAAGGATTCGGTTGGCCCATCCCTAGAAGGAACCATGACAGTTAAAGTGGTATAAAACTTTTCTGACAGGGTAGAGTCACTGTTTCCCAAGAAGCACTTTACTTTGTGCTAGCCTGGTATCTTGCCTACCACTGTTGTACCAATTAACCCACTTTTCCCCTTCTACAACAGGGTGGGGAAGAGGCTTTGAGGTGAGCTGGCAGCCACCAGATGCAGTAATCTCCAGCTTTTAGGTTAAGAATGTGTGGTATTTTTCAGATGTCAGATACATGTGAACTAGAGCAACAAAGATGAATTGTTTAGTGCAGTTCCAACTATATTTCATATTGGTTTTCTAAAGAACTCCTCTTCATGTGACACAATTCCAATAAATATTCATGCTCAGGCATTAGAAGAAGAATGTGGTATTTTCCATTGAGTTCTTGGTGGTCACATGATAGAAAGTTTTCTCTACGGTCTGAATATTTTCTGCACACAAGATAGGAACTGATTCTTCAGAAATGTTATCTGACTGCTGTAATGTGAACTAGTGGTGATATTTAGAATGAGACGTTAGAAAAAGCAAATGTTCTGAGTATCATTCTTCGCTAACACTAGGAATTTAAACATATGGCTTCCATTTTGAGAAGAGGCAATGGAATAGATTGCATGTGTACTACTGCTCATAATTCTAGCATAGTGACATACTATCAGTAGTCAAACAAAACCCTATTGTGCATCAATTATGAAGTAATTTGAACAGACAATGACAAGAGCACTGTCTCATGTAACATGCAGTGTTGTTTATTCCAAGTATTTGAATGAGACACTATTTATGATTTATAGTTGAAAACACAGCCATAATGTTATTTGAAAGGTATTTGTTGGCTTAAAAAGTTTGTTCTCAATCTGACAACCAAAGAAAGCAGGAATTGTTTTGATATAGAAGATTGAATAAAAATTGTATATGAATTCAGCAGCTCACAATTCCTGCTTTAAAAATTATCCAATAATAGATTGTTGTTGTTTTTTTAATTTGCATTGTTGTAAAATGTGCATCTTTGCTATATTCACCATGAGAATGTACTTTACCTTTAATCAACTCAGTCTTAAGAAATAATAATAATAATGGTAACTTTATCAGAACATGAGTCTATATTGCCACCCTTTCACTACTTTCCTGGCATGTCTGTTATCCCTCTAATTTTTTAAAAACAAAAAAACAAAAATTAAAACTGCCTTTATTTTTTTAAAAAAGTAAACAGCATTAAACGATTTATCTTTATTGCTTTCTTTATAGTTGCACGTAGTAGAAAAATAGCCAAAACCTGCATACAACAAGAGAAGTTTATAATTCCATTCCGTTATGTTTTACTTTACTTTACTATTACCTTTACTATTACTTTACTTCGCCTTTACTATCTTCACAATGTTCATCTTCATGATAGAGAGAACTATTTTACAAGTCAGAAGAAGTCACAGAATAGGTCCACTGCAGATATTAAAACTGAGCTCCAACATTTGAAAGAATCATTCTTCATAAGTCACATACTGAATGGACAGAACACAATGGTGCAACTATTGTACCATCTGTTCTAATTAGGTACATTTTCAAGTGATCCGCAACTTCTAAGCTCTCAATCCCTGCTACTATATATGAGTTGTTGAAAATGGCCTTTTAAGAATTGAAAAATTGACAATTACTAGTGAATGATTTTTGTAATGGGAATAAGAAAGTGAAGATCAATAAGAAATTTTGATACAAAGCCCAAAGAGAAGGTGAATTGGGTCTCCCAAATTTAAAATGATATTATAACGCAAATCAATTGAGATATATTATAGATGGAGTCTTGAGAAAAGCAGATTTAGAATGGTTAGAGATGGAAACAACAGAAATTGAGAGCAGTTTAGAGAACATCTTTTTTTGGAACTTTGGTAAGAGAGAAATAGAAAAGATAGAAACTCCTTTTTGAAAAATATATTAGAAATTTGGAAGAAAAATAAGAAAAAAATAATGCTGGCTACTTCACCGTTAACCCTAGTAGTGATGACGGAAAAATTTCCAAAGAATTTGAGAGATGAATTAGAGAAGGAATTAAAGAAGCAGAGAATATATAAGTTAAAAGATTGGATGAATATAATGGCAAATAAAGATAAAATAAAAGAGAGATTGCAGGGTACTAAGATGTCATGGTTTAATTATATTCAGTTAGAGCAGTGGACAAGGAATTGGAAAAGTAATAATAAAGATGTTAGAGAATACACTAGATTTGAACAAATGATTAAGCAAAGAGATGGAATGGAGGAAAATGAAATATTGAAGGGTACCACAGGTGAAATATATAAAATATTGTCAATATATGAAGAGGAAGGTGAATATCTCAGAAAAATATGGGAGGAAGAATTAGCACAAAAAATAGATTTTCAAGAATGGGGAAAGATTTGGAATCAGTGTCATTTAAAAAATTTATCCGTAAGGATAAAAGAGAATTATTATAATTTGGTCTGGAGATGGTACCTAACACCAGTAAGGTTAAACCATATAGATAAGAAACACTCATGATTATGTTGGAGGGGTTGCTGAGAGATTAGCACTTATGTGGTTCATATGCGGTGGAATTGTGAAGGTGTACAGAAATTCTGGCAAATTGTGTTTAAAGAAATAAAAGAGATAACAGGAATTGACTTACAAATATGTCCAAGTATAGCATTATTATTTATATTTGATAAGGTTAATTGTTTCCAGGCAATGAAGGATTTAATTACAAATTTATTAACTGCAGCAAGATTAATTATATCAAGAAAATGGAAAATTCAAGAAGATTTTCAAATAAAGGATTGGTATAAAGAAGTGTGGAAAATAGTGATTAATGATAAGCTAACATGTCAAATTAAAGTCAAAAAAGGCATATGAAAGGGAATGATTTTGAAGAAGTATGGAAGATATTTATGGAAAAAGTCCTCATAAAAGAGGGAAGTGTCACACCTCCACAAGAAGAATTACAATTTTGGAAAGTAGAGTAAGCTGAAAGGTAATTGGCTCGGGGGATGGGTTTACACTTATTGTTAGAGGTTAGGTTTAAGGTTTCATTTAAGGTTATATTTAAGGTTACATTTAAAGTTAGGGTTAGTATTAATATGTTCAGTAATAGGATCGTATTTAGTAACAGCAATAGGTTAAATATAGTTGAAAAGGATAGAGTTAAGAATGTAACAAAAATATGTAAGCAATATGATATATAACACGTGGAATAAGTATGAGATGATAAAGGATCTAGAAAGAAATAACAATGTAAGCTATTTCATTGTAATGTTTTCTTTTTCACTTTTATGGTAATCACGTGGTGTTATGTTTTGTTTTTTCTTTATAATTAATGAAAAAATTAAAAAAGAAAAAAAGAAAAGAAAATGGCCTTTTAAGTAACTTCCATGAATGTTGCCTTTATCCAGAGACTGTTACAGTGAATGGAGAATTCAGTGATCCTCATATTTGAGGTGGTTTCCAACAGCTTGCATACCTTTCCTTGCTTTTTTTTTTGGGACTGATTTCCTCCAAGGGGCTGCTCGCCAGATGTTTAGAGTACAGCATCATTCATAAGTGAGGATGATAGGATTTGTAACAAACTCAGTTGCATGGTCTTTTTAATGTAGACCAAAGACCATGTCTAAATCAGATGGGGGTGCGCTGATTTACACAGATATTAGCTGAGAATTTCTATGGATGGTCTTTGATCTAGATCAAAAAGAGCAAGCAACTGATTTAGAAAAGTAGCAATTGCTGATAGCTGATGCTGATCATTTTCTAATTATCGAGTTCTGAGATCCAACCTTTCTGCCCCATTTAAACTTGTTTGAAACTATCCAAATTTGTCTAGTAAGTGTAAAGAACACTTTCAGTTTTTCTCATCCTTACTGAAAAGGAGTGTCTCAATGCATCAAGACACTCCATCAAAAAATAAACAAAACGGTCAGCTGCTGCAAGATATTTTTTACACATCAGAGAAAGCATTTAAAGTTATCCATTCTTGAATGTGATGAAATAAGCCAAGATCTACTTTATTCTCTTCTGATCTTGGAAACTAAGGTAGTTAGGGCTAATTATTCTTTGCATAAGAGGCCACCTGTGAAAAACAGACCGTAAGGTTTTTAAACTGAAGGGAATTTCAAAAACAGTTTGAGATACAGTGTGGGGCTCAGTTTGTGTGATGGTGGCGGAGATGGTTGCAAGGCACACTGCAGGCTTAGGGTCGAGTAGTGATCATAATATTCGTCTGCTTCTCTTTCTTCCATATCCAATTTTTTTAAATCTCACAAATTCTTTCTGTCCTGAATTTGAAGCAATCTGTAATTAGAGGTGGAGGGAGTATGGTAAATAATTCATATTGGGGGTCCTGGTGGATTGAGAGGTGACACATAAGTAAATAAATAAGATAAAAAGTAAGTGAATTCTTCAAAAAGAGACTTAAATAAATTTCTTCCCCCATCTGTATTAGCCAAAAAACAACAGGTAACTGCTGTCCCCAAAATGGGGAGGATTATGTCTTATAAAGAAGGAGACAGAGAAATTAGGAAGTAATCCAAATTCTGCAGTAAGGTACAGTGACCCTTACTGTGACCTCTGCATGTATTTATGCAAGGTTGTGCAAAGTGTCACATTCAATCAACATTGCAGACACATGTCTTTGCTGCTGTAGGCATGTGCACATTGCATGCATTGACTATAATGTCTTTTGTTTTATATGGGGATTCCTGGAATGGACCCCTTGCATATACAGAGGACACACTGTACATACATTCAAGTCAAATCTTTTACAATATGGATAGATGAATCTGTCAGTTTCAATTTCTTGCACCTTTAGATGACTTTCTTTTAACAATCTTGAATTGTATTGTGAATCCAAAGAAATTAGGTGGATCATATTTGTCTGGAGATGTTTTGGTTCTTATCATATAAATGAAGTTTGACTCTAGATGTGTGAGTTAGTGGAACATAGCACATATATTCTGAAATATTTGTTCCAGAATTTAAAAACAATATAGTAATATAAACAAGTATTTTTACATGCAGTTTATTACTAACATTGAGCTTTGCGCAGCAAGAATCCAGGTTGTAGCATAACATTTAGAAGGAAAACAAGATATCTAAGGGACTGATCTTGCTCAATTTTCCACTTCTGTATCCCTTTTAAAATGCACAAAGGTACAGTTTGTTCTAAAAGAGAAAGTAAGTGCAGCTGAACTATGGGAGCAATTAAAAGAAAGAAAAACAAGGGAGACAGAGTGTAATCCTGTTCATTCCTTATTATAGGACTTGTTCAGAGGATCGCTTTTAAGATGTGACTGTAATTCTTGCTAATAGAGGAAAAGGGCAGGCTGTAATTGTGCCACTGTTAAATATTACCAGCACTGAAACAAATATTTTATTTAATTTAATTGTATGATTTCCCTTTTACCATCTTCAGTAAGCTGAAACAACGACCTTCTACTATGTAATAATAAGGAGATGAAGGCTTTGTAAATATTTTATAGCTCTCCTGAAAGTATTTGGAACATTGTCATCTTTATTACACTTTACACAAGAGGAAAAAGGCTTCTTAATTATGGGAAATGTCTCTGTTCTTTTTGTGCTGTTCTAGCAGCACCTAAAGAAAAAGGAGGGGGAAAAGAAGGGCTGATGATCGTTTCTGTTGTTATATCTGTCATGCTATCTAACAAAGGTGAATGTTGGTCAAAATCAGGTCAGCTGTTTGCAAAGTGGCCACGAAGGTTATGCAGATGGTTTTAAGTAGGCCAATCTTCAAACCGATTTCACCAAGGTAGAAGACAATAGATGTCGTAAATAACCCCAACAACTATCAGTGTTGCTATGACCACCACCTACTCTATATCAAGCCTAAACATTACCCAGGACATTACTGGGTATTCCTTAATCTTGTTATTGATTGTCTTAGGATCTCTGAAAACAGAAGTAGGAATTGTGCAGCCTGCAGATTACCTGTGGGCCATGAATGTCATCTGTGTGTCCCACAGACCCTCCCAAAAACATCTTTTTCAATCAAAACTTTTTCAATCAAAAACATATCTCTGGAAGCCACCCAAGGACATATTTTTTGTCTAAAACAAACCCCATCCCAGCACCCTTTTTTGTCCAGAAAATTTGTTGGAAAACTTTTAGTGATTTCTGATTTCCTCAGAAAGAGCAGGTACAGCCCATGGAGGGTGAATGTGGGAGTGGCAAATGGGTGATCTGCAGTCCTGTGGGCACTCTGAGACTCAGTTCAGCGCTTAGACTCTTTCCGCAGTGTCCTCCCATCCTGGCATGAGGGCGGGAGAGGAGCAGGACCTCAATGATGCTTCTGAATGACATTACCGTGGTCCCCTCCTCTCCTATCCCCAGACAGCATGATAGTGGATTAAATCATTGACAAGTTTTCCCCATCAATGACCCCTGATTGTGCCACCATGCCACATTTACCTGTCTGCGGAAAGGCAGGAAGCACAATGGCAGTACTTCCTGCCCCAGCACAACTTGGGAAAGTGCCCGGCTATGCTGTGGAACAAAGAGGTATGTCCATTGCACTCCTTTCCTCAGGGAGCCATTATGGTGTGGAGGGGAGCACTCCTTTCGCCCTCCCTTCCTGGCAGAGCTGCCCTTGGGATCAACACTGGAGGACCATGCAAGAAGGTAGGATACAGAAAAGGCCATCTTTAGCAGAAAATTCACACATCAGGTTTTTGGCAGAAACAGCCATTTCTGCACAGGAAAAGCATTTTCTGTGCAGAAAGTAATATATCTGCATGGAAACATTATTTTCCATGTAGAAAATGTTATTACTAACACAGAAAATGCTGTTTTATCCACACACACAAAATAAATGTGCAAATTTTGTGCAAGAAAGTTCCCAACTGCAGCATTTTCTATGCAGAGAACAGCATTTCCTGCACAGAAAATAATATCTTTGTGCAGAATATGCTGTTTTCTGCACAAAAATACCATGTGCAGACTTCGCACAGAATAAATCCCAAGATACTTATAGTCTTTGAAAGCCACATAGTTTTCAGAGACTTTCTCGCATCAAGAAGAGTATAGCTAAAATTACTTTATTGTTTCCTTTAAGAACAAAATCCTCAAAGAATTACATCCCCCCTCTTTTTGGAGGCAAGAACTGTGACAGGGTGAATCTGAAATAGGTTATATTATTGTGCTGAGACAGCTTTTATTATCCGAAACAGAGACAGTAATGAGACTTTTCTTATTTGTAAAACATTAATAAATGCATAAGCAATTATCTGTGTGAGGCTTATTGTGTTACCCCATATTGTTCTCTGAACTTTAAACTGTTCTCTAGACTGCCAGTAGCTAACACTCCTCTTGTGTATAAAGTATGTTCAGCTGGGTTCAGTGAGGATTACTCCCAGCTAAGTGTGCTGAGGAGTACAGGCTGGACAATGTTTCTCCCACCTGCTGAACTAGAGTACTGAAAACCTCTTTATGATAATGATTTAGTGGCCATTTTTAGTTAGAGTCCTTCTGCTAACAGAAGGAGATTTTGCTGTCTAATCTCAGAGATGTGCTGACAATGCAGTCTACAAGCACTATTCTGCTGAATCAGAGGCTAAAAACAGGAGTAGAGAAGGACTGGGGTAGGGAAGGAGATCCAAACTTCTTTCAGCATAGGGACGACTCCGGCATAGAATTAAACTTGCATGATGTGAGTCCTAAGGAATTTCTAGACCCCTGGATTGAGAGAGTTATGGCGTCAGCATCAGCTGATAATGACAGTTCAATTGGTCCTTAGTCATTTTGACCACTGGTCATTGTGCTATAACTTACTACATATTTCCAAGCTCTTGCTGCCATTAAAAGTTGAAGAATAAGTAAAATTTATGTGTGGAACTCCACACAGGGGAAAAAGAAAAACTATAGCCTGTGAGATTGTCAACACACTGTACTATGAATTTTGAAAATTCGCCTTCAGTTGTGCTGCAGGCTCTGCTGAAGAGGACTTTCAGACTTCAGTGGAAGCTTTTATACACACTGGGTTTCCCAGATCAAGCCTGATGCCAACAGTGAAGTGCTCTTTGTCTCATAATGTAGCCGTCTTCTACTGCTGCTGTCAGGCAGCATTGAGGTGATGTGTAATATTTGTGGCTAACTGTATATGCCCAGAAATATGTGCTCTCATAAACCTCTTGGATCTTCTTAATGCTGTATATAATTCAATCTTGCCCACGAAAATGACATTAATGCAACATTAGGGACTGGGGCAGAGTAGCAAAAGGTAGGAAATTATAGCATGCAGGACTGAAATTCTATCTTTGGCTTGTCCATGCAGTGTGTTGGTGTTTTGAAAGCTTATTGAAGAAAGTTGTTTTACATACATATAGCTGGATATCCCTTTAAGAGGGAAAACCGTGGGATGTACTAGCATGTAGATTTCCATGCATAACTTTGGATATAAAGCCAAACAGGGTAAACAATTTTCTGTTGGGGGGTGTATTGTAGTCCAGGACAATGAATTAGCTGTGTTTTGCTCTCTTAAGAAGAAGCCAGCTTGCATGCCTCTTGCCTCCTCCCCCGCTCCAGGCTTCCTTAGACTAGGAAAGAGTGTATTTTATGAGCCCTGCCAGGGAGCTGAATATAACTCTATTTAATAAACCTGTTCTGTCACCAACACCTGTATGAAGCCTGAATGAGTAATCAAGGTTCAACATTCAGCACAGAGCTGGGATTTATTTTGGCTCAGGCTTTCCTTAGGTGCAGATCAGAGCGTTTATTTCTGGTCCTTGCTTTTTATGCATTACTTATATTAATTAAATTTCTATCCATTTTTATCTGTATTTTTCCATTTAAAAAATTTTTCTCCATATTTATTCTAAATGGATATTTTCATACATTAACATGACCAAGACCTGCATCATGGTACATGGAGAAATGCAAACCCTGTTGGTTAGCTAGGTTCCAATTTAAACCATACCCAAACAGGCATAGATCAGGGCATTTCATAAACAAATTTCAGAAGAGCAAATCCTTCAAGCAAACTTTCTCGCTCATATCAAAGCTTATGGTTCAGTTCCGAATTGTAACATCAGCACTGTAACTTCCTTTGGTGCTATGTAGGATTTCCTTCTCTAAATTCTACACAGGACAACTCTCCCTTATACTGAGCTGCACAATGCAATGCAAATGTGCAGTAATGGATAGGATGGTGAATTTTACAGTAGTGAATAGCCTAGTTGTTTTCATGGGAGGAAAACATAGCTTACTGGCATAGGATCTTCAACAGAAGCAAAGGAAGTTGCTACTTTTACCAGTACAGCTGAACCAATGCACAGGGTTGTAGTTCTAGTCACTCCTGTTGAAGCTGATTTTGTCGTCTTGAGGTCAGTGAACAGTGCAATTCTGTGTCTCTCTTCTCAAAAGCAAAACAAAAAAGTCAGTACAAGTTAGCAGTCTCAAATTTTGTTTCTGCCTTTTTTACTCTCGGAAACATTTTGTATTATAATGCAATGCAGTGTTTTGCTGAGTTTAAAGCTAGCTTTCTCTTTGGGAAAAAAAAAAACCTCATGCATTTCTCTTATCAGAAAGGGATAAGAATAGACTGAATAGCATCCAACAGTTTTATAAAATTGTGGTACTTACAGAAGGAGTGGGGAAAATGTAGCCTGTGGACTGCATGCAGTTCCCCAAAGACTCCTTTTGGTCTGCTAGAATAGCTCCCTCTCATAAAATAAAGGACATGAGGCAATTCCATCACAGTTTCAGATATACCCCTGTAGCATTTTAGGTGCTGGAGGGGGTCCTTTGTAAATAGGAACCAGAAGTAGGCTTCTAGTTCACTTCCAGCTTACAAAAGGATCTCTTCAAGGTCTAAAATGCCCTGTGGAGAGGATTGGAAACTTGTCAATATTACCACCTCTTTGTTTAATTTTTTTTAAAGAAATCTAAAAATTGAGGTGAGGGTAGTGGTTTGGGGGTTGTCTCTGGTGGGGGGTGAATGTGGCCCACAACCTTTGGCAGTTGCCTGTCTTATTTGAACCCCACAGTAGTGAAGATTGGCCAATACAGTTTCTTTTGGCTACCGATAGCCTTGGGCATTTTTTTTGCTGTTATATTTATATCTTACCTCCCCTGCAATGAGCTCAAGTGGTTTACCATTCTCTCCCCCTCTCCATTTTGTATTCACAAGCAAATCTGTAGGAGAGGCTGAGAGAAAGGGACTTGCTGAAAATCATCCAGTGAGTCACATGAATAGAACCTGGATCTTCCAAAAGGAAGTCCCAACCAAAATTAACTATTATGTTTATACTGGCCCTCTGACGTAAGAGTTAATCCTCAACAGGAAAATCCTGTCATGCTTTTCAGCTACATCAAAGTTTCATTTCAAGTAGGAATGAGAGACTCAGTTATTTCTGGTCCATGTCACTTTTGTATATGTGTCCTTTGTCTGATCATCATTTAAAATGTGCACGAAAAGTCACATTTTAAATTCAAATTTAATATATGCAAAGTGTTCCCATCTACCCCACCCCATATAGTTTTAAATGCATTTTAGAGTTGGGTGTTTGGGGTTTTTTGGGCATTCGTTTATTTGGAGTTTGTCTGTTTCCATGGGCAGTGTAGCTACCACAGAAGTGTAAGTGCAGCAACACTACTTTACTGTGATTTAACTATTAAAAAGTCATATGTAAATCAAGCTTCAGTCAAACATAAATACAGAATCAACAAGATATTTTGTGCACATGTTTTTAAAATAATAGGTATACATTGTAGTAATGGGGAAAAATGTAATTAATCTCATTTTGATAAGAATTTATCAAATTTAGTTTTCCAGGACAGTGTGTGGCCTAGTACACAGTTATTCTTTGATATTTGTACATTTTGTTTTTGCTATATAATTCGCTGAACTACTATCAGCTTATGGACTGAGCGGTGGGAGGGCTCATCCACTACTGGAATGGAGGTATCCACCCCCAACCAGGGGCCATTACTGCTCTGAAAAATGCAAACAAAATGTAAAGGAAAAACAAACATAGGAAGTATTGTACAGAAAGGTGTGTGCCCATATAGAAATGTCTTTCTGTACAGTCTCTACTATTTTTCATACACAAGTTCATACTCAAATATAAAGTATTTTTGAAAAAAAGGCACAAGGAAGCATCTTATAACATTGCATTAAAACATTGTAAAAAACTGGTTACAAAATGCGTGTGTTAAGTACAGTTTTTTGTACAGATTTGGTTTTGTTTCTGTCACAATGGAGTCAGACAAACCTAAGATGTTCAAAGTGAGAGAAAATGAAAATGTCATTTGTCTACCCCAACTGCAGGATTTTGATACGTTAAATTTACAGTCTCATTATGGTGGCTTCATTTGCTTCCTTTGGAAAATTTCATCACAGAAAAATGTATCTGTTTCATTTTAGGCTTGTTAAATATACTCTGGAAATGAATAAAACAGACGTATCAGCCTTGAAAATAAAGAGCGTTTATAGAAATATTTAATAAACTGAAGCCCTCCTGTGATACAGTTTCTATAAATAATTTCTGAAAGATGTAAACTCATCTGAAAACACAGTAGTATTAGAAGCTGCACAATAATTATTACTGCAGAAAACTGAGACACCTAGACATTCATAATTTGTAAATAATGAAAAGAGGTTCTGTAGGCTCGCATGTGATTCTTGTGCACTCTACATGAACTCTATAAAATGCTTAACTTGCAATGATCTGTTTGTTGACAGGGCCTGATGGTAGCTGGCTTTCATCTCTTCTGTCTCAAAGAATGGAACTTTGTGTTAGTCTTTATTTTTCTTTCCCACAGCAATATATATTTAAAAAGTGAAGAGGAGACTAACGAAATGGGTGGAAAAGCTGCATGGAATGCAGAATGAGCAGTTGTACCTTGAAGGGTGACAGCACGATCCTATGCGTGTTAGCACAGAAATAAATTCCATTGAGTTTCATTGTTTACTCCCAAGAAGTATAGGGTATAAAATTGCAGCCTGAGGTTATGAGACAAGTGACACCTTGGACAATTAATAGTAATTGACTCTGTTATCCTACCCTAATTCATGGAATCAATGATTAATAGGAATTTTAACCAATAAATACATTGTTTCATAGAACTGAATTCTGGATGAACAACAAAAAGTTCTTCATGACTATCTAGCATTTTTGTGTGTGTTCCATTTTATGCTTTTTGTGTACCCTTTTATGCAAGGGTAGGTCACCTAATTTTCACCAGCTTACATAGTCCTAGGTGCCATGTCCCACCTAACATCAATATTTTCCTATCTTTCAGATATAGTTTCTTTTCTTTTCTTTTTTTTTACCCCCACAGGGAGGAACGTGGAGGGCTGAAGTGAACTGGGTATGGGAAGATCAGCAAATATCTGGTACCTGGTCTTTTGCAAACTGAAACCAGGACTGCACATAGGATTTAGGATGCTGTAGCTATTCACCGTTGCATTCCTCCTGATTCATTTGGTGATACAGTCCCCCAGATCTGGTGCAGTGTGTGGAGGGGTGTTAATGACCTCAGCTTCTGCCTGCTGATCTAGTGTGATGCCCTTTCCTCTGGCCATCCCACCTGTAGAAGTCGACACAGACCATCCTGATGCTGTCTGTATATACATATATATACACACAGTCGCATGGATACTGGCAAAAACGGTGTGGTTTTTTTCTGAGGTAGCATCCATTCCCTTCCACAAGACTAGGAGGGAAATTCTTGACCAACCTAAGTCTAGATTTACATTGCCTGCACAAACAGAGGTGTAGATGGTTCTCACGTTAATGGATGGTTTTACCCTGAACTTCCAAGGAGGTATCTAAGATCCCAAATCCTATCCCCAAATAGATCAAATACTTTACAAAGGTCTCTGAAAGTTCCATTTAAATCTGGAGTGGATTCACCATCCCACTGACAAGGGAACAATCATCAAAAATACTGAATATTGTAAGTATTTCTATGGGGGAGGACATTCATTGGCTGCAATCATTTCTGTTCAAAAGCGTAAATTGTAGAAAACACATCCGCACTCTAGTCTTCCCATTTCATGAACATTAAAGCATACAAGTATTATACCTGTTGTTTAGATTGGATCAAAGACTGGATTCAATTAGAGAAAACAACTATAAAAGGATTGGAAGAAACAAATAACAGATTTGGATGGAATGGATATTTATACTATGACAGATTAGTGGTGAATAAAGAGTTTAACAACCATTGCATCCGGAAGACATTGTTAAAGGTTTGGCTACAAATAAAGCGGAAATATTATACAAAACTTCCAATATGGACCTCACCTCAAGAAGCATATAAAATTGCCCAAACAAAACAAGGAAACCTACTAACATATCAAGATATATTGAAATGGGAAGGGGATAAACCAAGAATGGGAACAGTAGAAGAATTAAAGGTTGATGGACATGAGTTAAACTGGTTCCCATGGTGACAACTCAAAGAAAGATTTAAAATGGATCAAAAATTGTGTGGATTTGAGAGAAAAGAGAATGAATTAGATTCGTTGATGAAGGGAAATCAAAAGAAGAGAATTTCTAAGCTTTACAAATTATTGTTGAAAAGAGAAATGGAACCAGAGGCAGTCAAAGATACAATGGTCAGATGGGCCCAGAATGTGGGACATCCAATTGAACTAGAAGCTTGAAAGAAAGCATGGAAAACTGATGTAAAATTTACACCAAACTTAAACTTAAGAGAAAATTTTTATAAAATGCTTCCTAGATGGTATATGACCCCAGAAAGATTACAAAATATAACTAAAAATGGGGATGTGATGTGTTGGAAATATGATGAAAAGATCGGGTCCTTTTTCACATGTGGTGGACTTGTAGGAGGGCAAAAATTTTTTGGAAGGGGATAAACGATGAAATTCAAAGATTTTGCAAAGTGAATTTTGAAATTATACCGGAATTTTATTTGTTGAATATGTTAGGGGAACAAAGGGAGATAAGAAGTCACCAGAAGATATTGTTATATCTGATAACAGCAGCAAGGTTGACATATGCACAGTATTGGAAAGAAAAGAAAGACATTGATTTAGAAGAGTGGAAATTAAAGGTTCTGAATATGGTAGAAACAGAAAAAACTAGCATTTTCTTTGAAAAACAAACCTATCCAGAACTTTGAAAGGGAATGGAAACAAGTTTTAGATTGGATAAAAATATAAATGTACAAGAAATTTAGGAAAGAAATGAATGTAATTGTTCTTCTCTTTTGTAAATGTAAACAAAATAGATTCAACTGGAGAACAAAAATATGGAAGTAGAGGGGGGAGTGGGATATATCCGACAATGATGTATATCCACTCTATTTTTATGAATGTAAAATATTAATTAAAAAAAAACATACAAGTATCCTCCACTGGATACATACATATATCCATGCATGCATATATGTCCATTCACTGTATTCTTTAACAATTGATTTTCTATAATATTGGCAATTTAAAATATAGTGACATGACCATTTTGAGCTCATTGTGGAAAGATGTGTTATAAATATTTTAATAAATAAACGGAATGCGATTGTTGCCTTTGTTATTATGTCACATATTTTAAATCTTTGTAAAATATATTTGAAAAGAATAGAATACTCTTTTGATACAGATAAAGAAAACTTGTAATGAAGAAGACTGCAGACATTTGGATTACAAAGCCACAGTATTATTTTAAGATGATCTCAACTTTTCTAAAGCTATGTATTTGAAACAATGACTGATATCTCAATTGCGATCTGAGCCCTGGCAAGTGTATTGTTAGAGAAATCTTGGCATTGTTTTGGATATTGTTCCCACTTTGAAATAGATTGTCTGTTGAATGTAGTCCTTCAATTCAGTCCTGGATTCAGAAAGATTGGTTAAAGCCAAATTAATTTGATGAGGTCCAAGCAGGCTAAATTCAATGCATGATTGTAGGCTTAGGTAATAACCGTAAGAGTATGAGAATCGGCAAGTTGCAGGCAGTGGCATCCATAAATGAGTGATACAACTTAATTCAAACTAATGTCCCCATTTTTCCCAGAATAGATCAACCATGCAGATTCCCCTATTAAGTAATTTGTGGTTCTCAGGTTTAAGAAGGCTGACTCTTAGCAAAGACCAGGTTCAGACTCTAGACTAGCTCATAATTGCTCAGTCATTTAATCTACTTGGTTTTGAAATGTTATTGAAAACAGTCAGTGATTGGACAGAATAGGGAGATTGCATTTATATAACTTCAAAGCCTCCCAACTGAAATGATTCGTGACGTATGAAAAGATCCACAGCAGCAACCAAGTTCTGGTCTTCAGGCAGACAGAAAGAGGAAGTTGAAATGCAAAACAGGAAGTGGGTGCAGTATGATGATGTCAGAGGAAGGAGAGGGACTTAGGACAGTGTTATCTAGCTCCCCTCCCCCTATCTTTTGTAGAGAACCAGTCTTTTTGCTCAGGACAAAAAGTTTTCTTGCCTCTTACTTGTAAATATAATATGAAATTAGGTGGCAATCTTAGTATTTGTAATTGCTATGGACTGTTTCTCTTTTCACATTACCCAGTACATATTTCAGTGGTCATTCACAAAGGCAGTAGCCTTTTTATTTTTCGAATTGCTTAATATGTTAGAGGTCTTTAAAATCTAATTATCCTTATATTCCTAGCATAGCCAGATTTTTGTTTTTTTAAAAAAATCTCCCCATGACATTTCATGAACAAGATATCAATCAAACTTTGTTGGCTGAATAATATTGCTTCAGTAAGCCATATTCTGCTTATTAACATGAAATAACTAGTCTACCACCAATAGACTACATATTCTCCCTCTAACATTAAGGCTGTATTCCTATATGCATGTATCTGGAAGTACGCCCCATCATGTGAACTTGCTTCTAAGTAAGATGGTGTTATAAATGAGGAGCAGGAAAATAATTTAGCGAAGGAAAAGTGAATCCTGTAAAGAAGCCTTCAGATAAAACCTTTATAATTCTGGTAGTGAATTTATAAGTCTTCAAAAAGGCCAATTTTAAGGAGAAAAATTAATGTCACCAAAGTTGCCTAAGTAACCTCAATGCTACTTAAGGAACTTATATTAATTTGGAAATTGTGTTACTTTCCTTTATATGATATGGGGCAGCTTGCAAGCCTGTGTCATTGAGAATAATTGTTCTTTTGTTGTGTCATTTCATGTATGTAATTAATTAATTTAATAAATAATTGGATGCAACCTTTGTCCCAGAGTGGAACTCAGGGCAGCTCACAAAACAAATCAATTAAAATTACATCTGAATTACATTATCTGATTGGCCATGGCAGCATGTGGTAACAAGTCTGTCTAGTGGTGGGTAGGAACTTTTCATATTTATTGTGAACAAACCTAATTTGCAGTTCCCAAGCTGTAGCATGAACTGGAATGCAATTGTTCTTCAGTATGCACGCTTCTAATTTTGCAGTGGAGTCCTCACACTCGGAAAACAACAACGCAAGAAAACACTTATATCAGAAAACGATGGCACATGAAAATGCATGGAAAATCTGTGACAAAAAAGTGGGTATTAGGGGAAACGGGTTGTAAAAATGTAGAAGCATAAGAAAAAGCGTACAAAAATGTATACAAATTTTCACAACTGAAAATACAGTCAGCCCTCCACATCCATGGATTTAACATTCACAGATTTGATTATTCATGAATTATTTGCTGTCACCTCTGCTGCTCTGCACCATTTTTAATAGGGACTTACAAGTCTTGTCACACATAAGTAATCTCTCTGCAAGCCTTATGAGAATGAGAAAGACTGTGAACATGAGATGAGGCTTGTAAGTCCCTATTAAAAATGGCGTAGGGCAGCAGTGGAGGCAGCAGCAGGCCCTACTGGCTACCTTCCTCTGCCTTGCCAAGGAAATAAAATTGAGTGGCTGGCATGTTCTCTACCATGGACTGAAAGTATTGTGTACCATACATTTGAATGCATGGTGGGTTGAATGCACAGATCGTACTGTATTTTTTGTTTTAAATATGGTTTGAATGGGCCTTATAGTTATTCACAAATTTTCTACTTTCAGGGGGCTCCTGTGCCCCTAAGCCCATGAATGTGGAAGCCTTTTTTAAAAAAAAAATCAGATGCAGAAGTGTGTTTTCTGATTTTTAACATGTCAACATTTTAGAAAGAGAACGGTGAGATTAATATGTCAATGATTGGACTGAGTAACTTGCTTTTGCATACTGTCAAATTCCAACCAAATAAGAAATTGCCAGATAGCCAAGAAACCAGGTGGTCCTAGATTCTAGATCAGGATGGGCAAACCATGACCTGTGGCCTGCACTTGTCTTCCAGGGCCCTCCAGGAGTTATTTTTAATTACAAAAACTTCAGGTCACTTCTTATTGTAGAAAGAAAGAAAGGAAGGAAGGAAGAAAAAAAAAGGCCTCATGAGAGGCAAAACATGGCAAAATGTCCCAATCCTCCCGAGAGGACAATGTTTTGATTTTTTTTTCCAGAGGATGCAGCAGGTGAGTATGACTCTCCAAAATCTGCTGAAGAACCAATGTGACCCTCCTCCCTCTCCAAATCTGTCAGTTTCCCACCCCTGTGCCACATCAGTGAGATGAGGCAAGAAGTTAATCTGTATAGCCGTTCAAGTTTGGAGTAATTGCAACAGTAGAGCAACAGTAGTTCCAGGCCATTTTGGGTGACCGAAGTACAGCAGAAAATGTCCCCATCTCCCCATCTCCCCCTCTCCCACATATACATAGACACTAAGGTAGATTGCAAACCTAACAAAGTTATTTGAGAACCCGTGGCAGAATATTGCACAAATGCCTCTCCCCACCTCCTGGCAGTAAAATGTAGTAATATGTTAAACCAAACCATTTGTTTGCTTTTTGTGTGACAAAATTCTGCCTGACACAACCTGGTCTCCCAGCAGGGCCATCTTTGAGCGACAGTATTATAGACCAGTGCAGGATCCTATTGTTTCCTCAGGTTGCCTGTTCTAGCATGGCTAAGTAGCAATATGCCCCCTGTTCATTATATGGGTAATGCTGTCACCCAGGAAGGTTCGGTCCACTACTTTACCCATCCTGTGAATTGGCCCAGTGGAAAGCCATTTGGAATCTGCTACCTCAGTCACTGATATGAATTTCCCGGAGGTTTATAGTTACTTCTACTTCATGTTAACCTTCATGTTACCCACATGTTGTTTTCTTCCTTAGACATTATCCGCCAATGGTTTGGGGTTTTTTACTTCAGTTATGAGCTGAAGAAAAACAGGAATAAAATTTTATAAAGCATTGCCCTACAGAATTGGTTAGATTTTTTTTAGAATACGTATGTTTAAGTAATAGATAGATAGATAGATAGAATTACATAGATATTTTACATATTAAAATGGATTATATTAAAATTAAATTTAAAAAATGAATATAAATCAGCAACCAGGTATCAGCAACCAGTATCCTTGTTCATGGCCTTCTATTTGCCTAGATGTAAAGTTCCTGTGTATAATGTATGTATGATGCCTCAGTGTGAACAGAATTAAAATTATATTACCAGGAATAATGAGCAAGTTCAGTACCCTTAAAGAGAAATCACAATACCATACACTAAGAGGAGGGAGTTATTGCTGCCTGACAAAAATTCAACTTTATGATCAATTATCAGAGTTAATGCTCTGATAACTATTCTTAGTAGCCTTTATTTTGGAAAGATTGTCTAGATTAATTCTAATTATTTTATTGTAATGACATTTTAAGTGTTATGCAGATACAATAAATAGCAAAGCAGTATAACTAAAGCTTATATGATGGAAATGTTTTCTTGGAATACCTCCTTACCACATTGCTGTTCTTTCCTTCAAACTGTACATTGCATTTTGCCTAATACTCTTTACAAAGCCTTCAGAGGTCATGCTAGAAGTCATGGTTAAAATAGCTCAAACAAAAACTTTGTGCAGAAAGTTATCTTAAGCCTACTGGCGGAGTTAGAATATGAAATGAGAACAGGATACCTACAGAAGAGACATGCTACATTAAACTAGAACTCAGAATTGATACTGAGATTCAGTGAACCAAGGAGACTATAGGGGCGACAAGATCCAGATTAGGTGTAAGAAAAGGTTGACTATAGATTACATGGGTAGGGCAAGGGTATTTGTAAGTCCTAGTCATATCTGCACAATTCCATCATTCTTCCCATGCGGATAGTGACATTCTGTGGAAAAAACTCACTATGTATTAAGGTTCTCTGCATGATTCAGAGTGATGATTTTTCAGTGTTCTGAATTCTGTGATGAACTTCCACACATGGAAGAGACTCTCTTCTTCAGAAAGTCCCTCTCAAAGTATAATTCTGAAGAAATCTCACAACTTCTGAGATAACAATTAAGGCTGGTAGAATCATGGTGTTAACCTATGATTGATAGAAGGCTTGTCTGAATGGTACATTCCCGTGGATAAGATGTCTTCTTCATCTGCTTGAATGTTTCATGATTTCAAAATGTATTTCTGCAATTAGTTTTGACAAACTTATGGGGAGATCGATTTACTGCTCATTCTTTTTCTGGACATTTTCCTGAATAACATTCAGTGTATACACATTGTTTTATATCATTTGAACCTGCTTGTTTATAGATGTTTAGCAATGAAAAAAGACAAACTACTAGTGCTAACCAATCCAAAATCAAATAAAATGGAAGAGAACATTCAGTTCTATTTTGGTCCTCTTAACAGGTTTGAAGTTAAAGCTCATAAAATATTTTGCTTTTATGATTTTTTTTTTTAATAAGTGAAGAGATGTAAAATGACATAATTTTGGAACATGCTGTTTTCTGTAGCACTGGCATGGTCCAAAGAAGTGAGGTTCTCTGATCCTGCCATTGCAGAGGCACCAGTGTCTCATTGGCTTCAGTTTACATATAATACAGTCCTTTCCACTTGTTCCTTCCAGTAGGCACAATTAAACTAACTGGAAATTAACCACGAAGTAAAATCTGAATGCCATTCCCAGACTTGGACATCTGTCTAGTTATTCACCTGGGAAGTCAGGAATTGTAAATCATCAGCAGCCCTGACTTCACACTCTGGCTTGTTAGGGGAATGAAAAATGTGGAGGATTTTCCTCCTGGAGAAATTCAGCGACATGTCCTCTCCCCATTTCCCAGTTCCTAAGCAGGGACAAGAATTTTAAGAAAACATCTCTGCAACTTCTCCAATATTCCCCTGCATATACCTTTCATTCCAGAAGCTAAAAATGTAAGCATAAACATTCAAGTTTAGGAATGCATCTCCATCAGATTGTGTCTGACCGTTTATTTCAGCTGTTTCAATGACAGGTCAAAACATGATTTTTTAGAAGGCTTTTTTGGGCATCTGAGTGTTTCTTGATTTTATATTGCTATTTTTAAGTAGTCTTTAGGACTAATTTTAAGTGGTTTTTTAAAAATATTATCAGCTTGTGTTTTTAATTTTTTTTTAAATAGTTTGTCATATTGTCTGTGCCGTTTTTAGCAACACAATATGGGGATGGAGCTCCAACCAAAGACTTCATATAAGCTTTCTCTATACCCCAGTACCATATAACCAGTTTTAGAGGGTGGACCATTCTCTAGGGAAATCATTAGGCTATCACACAGCTTAAAAAAATTGATTCAGCCAAAGTTTAGCGGTTCAGATGAAAGCCTAATTTAGTATCCCCTTATTTCAATTTGGGTTAATATCTTGATTTGAAGGATCAGCCTTTATGTCGCTCAATAATAAGTGGAAATTAAGGAATGACTTAATTTTTCTCTTTGTCACGATTAGATGAATTTTTTTAGACATATTACCCCCCTTGTGTTTGGATTAAACTCAGAAATCCAAGGGGGGGATTTTTAGAGGGGTTGAGTTACTTGACTTTTACAAACAGATCCTTATTTCCTGGTAAAGCTGGATGAAATTTGCAGTGATAGTTGCTCCAGTCATGAGAATCCAGCCTGCTAACTGTCATGTTAATGTATGCATGATGTTTTGTGCCAGAACAGTCTTTACATGTTGACCTCTCACACACACAAAAAATGATGTGGTTATACCCTATGTCATTTGCAGACAACTTTTATGAAAATGACATACAGCATATTGGTGTCCGTAGTTTAAAAAATGAACAAAAATTGAAGTGGATATATGCAATGGTTTAGAGGAAAGGGAGTCTTTGAACATGGAAGAGAAGAATCACTCACTTCCCCCCCACCCACTCCAAGTTATTGGAAAACTGTATGAAAATATATGCCATAGAGGTGTCCCTATGTAATATATCTGCATCATTTTGTAATGATAGGTCCAGGGGCTAGGGAATTATCATAATTTTTTTTAAAAAAATACTTAAGGCTTTATGTCCCTCTTTTCTCAGTTGATGCCAATGTCACAGAACATGCAATAGGACAGGGGAGGGGAGATGATGGATGTGGAACAGACAGTAGTAGAGACAGAAGGATTGAGACATTCCACATTTTCCAGTCAAGCACTTAAAAATGTTTATGCTAATGTTCCTGTTTGGGGGAGGGGTAGGAATTAACAAAGAGTAAAACAGTGAACTGTATAAAATTCTCTATTTAAGTGAAGTGTTTTGACTGGATTGGTCTTTGTCAGCCTGCTTAAATATACTGGGAACGGATGTATTATCACTTTCATACGACCATTATATCTAAATAGTTTTGTTTTTTTTATGATATTGCCCATTGCCTATTACCATTAATAGTATTTTGTATGACATTGTGGTCTCTAAGCCTTATATTTGGGTTCTTTTTGGACATGTTCTTTTTGGGGTGTTATGTTTCATATGTAGTTACCAATAATATATTATAATATATTGTAAGATTGCATGAAGGTTGAAAATATTCATAATATTTAGTTACATTGGGAATTATATTGTAAATGACCTATTCTGTTGTCAATACCTTGTAACTGTGATCAGTTGGTTGTTTTGTATAAATAGTAATATTCGATCAAATCTTTATGTCTTTTTGATGGGTAGTAGCCTCCTTTGTTTTGACAGCCTCCAAAGCTGAACCCATTATTGATCTTCTTATTGTTGATTAAAGAGTAAACATAGGAAATAAACCACCTTCAAAATTGAGACGTCAGCCTTTGAAGGTCAGACTAGAAATGCAGAGACAGCATATGGAACATTAAGGTATAGGTGTGTTCAATACTGTCTGTGTTGCACTTTTCAAAAATACTGAAGTTGCATTGTACATCGTAGGGATACTTGAAAACTGAACAAGGTGTAAAAGCACAATGAAATGAATAACCATACACAGACACATATATCTTTATTTTTTGTTTCTGTTTTTCAGATACGGAAAAATTGTATCCACGAAAGCAATTCTAGACAAAAACACAAATCAGTGCAAAGGTAAGTGGCAGAAGCCTCTGCTGAAAATCACACACCAGGTTAATGGACTGGCTTGCTCTGCAGAAGTTCAGGCTGCAATCAACATAATGTACAGTATATTGGAAACATGTTTAATAATGCCAGTGGATGGAGTTGTGCTTCCAGTAACATTGCTCATTAATTTTTTTTCATTAAGAAACAAAATGAAAATCACAAATCAGAACAACTATCAAATTGCTTTGGCTGTAAAGTAAATTACCTTCTAACTACACAGTGTCATCTGATTTGAAGGATATTATTGGAGATGCAAATTGATTTCCTATGTAAAAATCTGAAACTCTTAAGAAAGCTTTTGCAAGCAAGGCTTCCCTTTGTTCTTCCGTTGGTATCTTCTGCTTCATTCTTAGAAGGAGGGAAACATTAACAGTTGGACACAGTGAAATGAAAATGAATCTTTGCAGCACTTGCAGTTTATTTTCATGTCATGGTTAGCATGTTCAAATATGCTTGGTCTTTAAAATGAAATTGTCTTAATAAGTTCATCAGTTATAATTACGCTGTCTCCAACATCCATTTTTATAACTATGTGCAAAAGACTTCTAGAGTGTAATAATGTTATTTTAAAAAAAAAAAAAAATACTGTAAGCTCATTTCCTCCAGGGTAGATTTTGCTTCTTACAAAGTTGTTTACAAATAATGTATTTATTGTACATGTTTGTACATACTGTATATACATTTTCACTTTTAATTTTCTTTCTAGAGTGTTGAGGGGACAGACATGATAACTGTCAATTGTGAGAGTCTTATCTAGTGATGACGCTTTTCATCCTGGAGAGAAGTGACTAGCAGGGTGCCACAGGGTTCTGTCCTGGGCCCAGTGCTGTTCAATATCTTCATCAGTGAGTTGGATGAAGGAGTGGAGGGCATGCTGATCAAATTTGCAGATGACACCAAACTGGGAGGGGTTGCTAATACGCCAGAGGACAGGATCAAAATTCAAAATGACCTGGATAGATTGGGGAGCTGGGCCAAAGCTAACAAAATGAAATTCGACAGAGAGAAGGGTAAGGTCCTACACTTAGGTACAAAAAATGGAATAGAGAAATATAGGATGGGGGACACGTGGCTGGATAGCAGTACATGTGAAAGGGATCTAGGAGTCTTAATAGACCACAAGCTGAACATGAGTCAGCAGTGTGATGCGGCAGCCAAGAAAGCCAATGCAATTCTCAGCTGCATCAATCAATAGGAGTATGGTGTGTAGATCAAGGGAGGTACTGGTACCACTCCACTCTGCTTTGGTTAGACCTCATCTTGAATCCTGTGTCCAGTTCTGGGCACCCCAATTCAAGAAGGACATGGTCAGGCTAGAGCAAGTCCAGAGGAGGGCAACCAAAATGGTGAGAGGCCTGGAAGCCATGCCCTATGAGGATAGACTTAGAGAGCTGGGTATATTTAGTCTGCAGAAGAGAAGGTTAAGAGGGGACATGATAGCCATGTTTAAATATTTGAAGGGATGCCATGTAGAGGAAGGAGAGGGCTTATTTTCTGCCACTCCAGAGACCAGGACAAGGAGCAATGGATTCAAGCTGCAGGAAAGGAGATTCCACCTGAACCTCAGGAAGAACCTCCTGACAGTCAGGGCTGTCCGGCAGTGGAATATGCTGCCTCGGAGTGTGGTGGAGTCTCCTTCTTTGGAGGTTTTTAAGCAGAGGCTAGATGGCCATCTGTCGGGAGTGCTTTGAGGGTGTTCCTGCATAGCAGGGGGTTGGACTGGATGGCCCGTGTGGTCTCTTCCAACTCTACATTTCTATGATTCTATGAAAAAAAATTCAGAATACAAATTTCTGTATTTTGGTCTCCCACCACCCTGTTTGAAATTAGATTCTTTTGTGGTAAGGTACTGATTGGAATAGGCGTAATTCCTTCATTACTTTCTCTGGTGCCATTTTGTCCTTTTCTAAGACCAGACCTCTGACCTTGGGACGGTGGTGGTAGAGAGGGCTTGCAGACAACCATAACTAAGGACTGAAGACTGGAGTACCGCTGTTATATATTTGTCCACTAAAATGCATTAATATGGAAATATCATTTCCATTGTTCCTGGTATCAATAGTGATCTCTGATACCAACAGACATGGGAGTGCAGCTGAGAAATCCCGTTTGATACTGTCTTTTACTTTTGTCATATTTAGATTGAGGTAGTTGGGAGGCTTTGCTATAGCGTCTGATGACACTCTTGTGAGATCATTGGGTACAACATGCTTCAGTTCAATGTGGGGCTGAGCGTAAATAATTTCCTCTGGTTCTGATCCAAAACAGGTCCAAATATGTTTGTCTGAGGTGGTTCCATCCTGAATTTGGCTGCAGGGGAGGGCTTTAACTCCAAAAATGCTTGGGTCCTTAAATGCAGGCCTGTACCAAGCATAGCTAAAATGGGAGGCAGTACCGCAAGTGAAAATGGTGAAGGGGAACTAAGTGTTCCCTTGCCCCTTTCTCCTCGGTTTCTCTTTGTTCAGAAACTGGTTGACTGAAAAGCACAATGCAAGATGGTCTGCAAAGATAACAGCGGTGGGTTAGGAGGGTGTTTAATACATTCAGTCTTCCCATTGTTTTTATCCTTTAGATTATATTCTCACTCCATATTAGACAAAATTGTGGGAGTTCTTTGTCTGAGGATTCAGGTGTTTCACTGTTAAAACTATTTCTGCATATTCCTATAACACATGCAGCAATGTTTTAGCTGTTTCAGAGAAGCTACGTTGGCAGTTGATTGAGCCAACTTTAAAATTACTATGCATAGTCAAAAGTTTTTTTAAAAAAATCTTTCTTTGTGGTTGCCTTGTCATTTCTGATCAGAGCAGTACTTCACTCTGCTTTACAGTGTTAACTCCCCTTTTGATCTCATTATACTACCTACACACATTCTTTTCCCATTGGATATCCTTCCAAATTATTTCATTTATCATGATGTAATTCTCTAGGGAGGATGTCAAGAGTACTACATTCAAAACTATGCTCTACATAGGAGTATGTGAGGATTTGTTCATGTGAAAGCAATAACTGGAGCACATATCCAAATACCCAATTGCCTAGTCACTGAGAACCTAAATGAGCATTCTCTCAAGGTTATCCTATTTGCTGTTGATGTAAAATCATGCTCGGGGGAGGTCCCCCTCTATTTTCTTCCATCTTTTACATGGTCAAATAGGCAAATGACTACCTGACCATGCAATCCTTTGTCAAACATCCAGATCCAAGTGCTTTTACCTTTGGATGTTTGGTAAGTAGTGACTACAGATAAGGATTTTGCTGCAATGGTAATCATCAAGATATAGGAAATGTAGGATAATGAGCTTGTGTACATTGATGCTCTCATTAGCAAGGCTGGATCAGGAGATAGGAACACTGGGGCAGGGGGGAGAAAAGTCCAACTAAATCACAGATTTGTTACGCAACACATGTTCTAAGTTGCAGCTGTGCTCTGTGAGTAGCTACAGAAGTGATCTTGCTGCTGAAATCTGGTAAATTAAAGGAGCTGATTAATTTGATCATTTATTTTCCTGGAAGCTAGATGCATAATTTATGAAAAGTGGTAGTGTTGGAAGATACAGTCTGCAATAAAGTAAGCATAGAGGTAGACTTTTGGTCCCTTTGGAGTACATTTTTGGCCAAACTTTCCAGGGAAGTATAAAGTGGTCCCTATATGCACCATAGTCTCCCACCAGCTCTAATAGGACTGTTAATGGTTTGAGTATTGGCTTACAGCTCTGGAGACCAGGGTCCACATCCTTGCTCAGTTATGGAAACCCACTGGGCAAGTCATACTGTGTCAGCTTCAGAGGAAGGCAAAGGCAAACCCCCTCTAAACAAATCTTGCCAAAAACATCCTGTGATAGGTTCACCTTAGGGTTACCATAAATCAACACACAAAAATGAAATAAAAGAAACTGCGAGAGCTGTCACAATGGAGGGGCCCCAAATTATTGAACTGATGAAGAGATGGGATGGCATGTGGAGAAGAAACAAAGGAAAAAAAATGAGAAACAGCTCAAGAAGATGGGATGTTGAAGTTGGATGTGTATGATTTTTTACCTTAGTTTTTACCTTAGTTTTTTGGGTTGCAGTCACTGCTGCTTTTAAATTTTGTCTCCTGGGTGTAGGATTTGTCTTTTTCAGAAATGCATAAAATTTTCAGTTTGTTTATTTCTTGATTAGAAATTTCTGGGCTTATCAAATTTCTTCAAAAATGGAATGGACAAAATGAATGTGAGAGAAAGTAAAACTGCCAGATTTGCTTGTCCGTGGTCTGAGTTCTTTAATGTCTAACATGTGACTTTGAACCCTTGTGTATTAAATATGCACATCATGGTGGTGTTCAACCTTGTGGTGTTGAATTATGATTGCCATCTCTTTTTTTCTGACATGCTTATCATCATTAACAGTTTCATGGCAGGCAAATATAACACCTTTCTCCCTGTACTGGGAAAATTTAATTTGGCCCGTGTAGATTATTGAAAATTCTCTTTGAATTTTTTTTTAAATAAGAACTTATACATTCTATGGAAAGAATTTAGGTTTAAAAGATGTGAACATGGGAGAAACCAAAAGTTATCCCTTCATAATTTTTATCTATCCCTCATTTTTTGTTCTTTACAATTTTGAAATGTAAGGAACCAGCCCCTGCAAGACACTACTGAGAAGAAATGTTCATCTTAAATGCACAGCATACTCTAGTTGCAACATTTATTATAACGCATATATAACTTTCTTCTTTATAGGCTTACCTTGGATATCTTAGGATTTAGAGCAGAGAGAATGAGTAATGGAGAATTTGCTCTAGAGTTTCCATCCCTCATAGCAATGAAATACAGGACTGTTCATCTGCCAAGTGTAGGAGCCCATTTCTTCAAGCATGAATTACTGTCATCTGCATCTGACTTTTAAGGCTTTTTTTTTAAATAACATGTATATAATTGAGTACATGCCAGTTTTATCTCCTGATTTAATCAGGAACTCCTTCTGCCCTGTTCCTCTCATTAGGAGCCACAAAAGATGTGATGTGAGAAAATGATAAGAAGTCTTAAATGCCATCTGAGCTTGTAAACTCTAAAGGTGACCCTGCTTCCCCCAGTGGTAAAGGGGAACAGAATATTCAGTGGCAAGACAACAATGTTTGGGGAGGGGGGAATGGTCACAAACCTATTGGGTTGCAGTTGAATAGCTTGAAGCAGACTCAGAGACTAGGCAAACTGCCTATTGGCCAGCAAATCATGCTCCCACCCTGTTGTCTGGGAACTATACCAAAAGATGAAAGAATATGAGATGCTACATAAGTCACAACATAGTTCTTTGCCACCTAGGCTTGTAGGCAGGTACAGCTCTTACAGAGCTGGGGCCGTCCCTATAAGTCTTCAATCTCACATTTTTCTAAAGGATGTCTTTAAACGTTGGAAAAATCAGTGCACATGGCCCCTTTGCTCCTATTCCATGGCTCAACCTCTCCATCCCAATATCTAACCTCTCAACAAAGTTATGATAAGTGGTGATTTAGAAGACACCTAAAACCAGTGATTAGGAACTCTCAACCCCATAAAAATACAGACACATGCTACTAAGCGAATAGACTGAGTGGAAGGGCAGGAAGAAGACCCCTATCAAACTGAGGTATAGCATGGCTGGGGAATGGATCAGAATGAGAACTTTCTTTTTTTAACTTTCTCCCAGAGCCATATCCACTGGTCATTGGGGAAACCCAGATGAAGCCCTCATCCCACAAACTGCACTGAACCAAAAAACAAAGAGGGAAGTCACCCTGCTCAGTTTTGTGCCCCAGCACAGATTCAACTAGGGACTCAGTATCATGCTGTTGATTTCTGAACTTGAGCCTGTGAATACTGTCATATGCGGAGACTGTTCACGTGAAGAAAATATCACCAGGCTCAGGAGAACCTCAAGACTTTTCAGAGTAACAAAGCCGGGATTTTTATTTTTTTTTTTGGCGAGAAGGTAAAAAGTGGAGAGGAAAAACAAACAAAATATAGTCCTATGAGGACTATCAAAAAATGGCAAATTTCCCCACCCCCGATTTCTGTGAAAATAAAAATTACTACTTGCATTTCCCCTAAAAAGTGAGTGCTTTTGAGAAAACCCCTGCTTTTTATATTTCCAAAAATTGCTTGCCTTCCCACTTGCTGGTTTCTTCTTCCCAGCAACCCTTGGGAGGGTACCATGTTAGTATCTGATAGAGTTCAGTTGGAATTCCTGTCACTCCACTTTCTGTCTTAATGTTGTAATCAAGTGCAGATTTTGTGGATCTAACATCAGCTTCCTCCCATCTTTTGCACCTATTTAACACAGGAATAGGCAAGTTATGTCCTTCCAGATGCTGCTAGATTGGATTTCCCATCAGCCTTATCCATTGTAACTGTTAGTGAGAGATGATGAGAGCTGCAGGCCAACATCTGTAGAGCTACCTACAGTCCTTCATTTAGTATCTAGAAAATTCTGAAAAATCACATTTGGGGGCTTTTTACTTGATCTAGTAGTGGCATTAGATTGATGTGGATTTTAGTTTTTTTTCCCCCTTTCCTGTTAGTGTGGCCTAAAAATCTGCATAACTTTTAATCCATTTTTTCAAAATAGTTATATCTTCCTTCTCCTGAAGTTTAGCTTGCTAAGAAGAAGAAGGAAAAAAACTTGGAAGCAGGAGTATCAATAAAGTAATAGCTTACATAATACCAATGTATACATCACTAAAAAAGAGCATACTGAGAGACACAAACATTTCAAAACAGCACATAAAACAGACCCAGCGTGTTCTTCCTCTCTTAGCTGTGTGAACAGATGGGTCTTATACTGATTCCAGAAGACTAACAACAATCCTTTTAGGAAGTCAGTGCTCCTTCCATTGAATTGCTTCTTTTTCACTACCGCTTTGACCCCAACCAGATAAACAAGTCCTCCATCACAGAAAACTTCTAGATCTGTCAGTGCAGTGGTTCGCTTTGTAAGCTATCTTTTTAAAACCACCTCTTTTAAGATTTCATACCAAATGGTCTCTCTTGGAGAGCCACAGTGTGGAAGTAAGAAAGTTGCTGAACTGTCAGAAAGCTGTGTGTGGGGGGGAGGAAACACGTTCAGTTGTCGTTCATCTTTTAGGTATGTTTCTCATGTCAAACCCCATTGCTATGAATAGAAAGCATTTTTTTAAGTATATATGGTTTAAATCTGAGTTAAAATCACTCCTTCCAATGTTGTCGTTCTACCTGTAGAATGTGGATTTTGGGTACCATTTCAGTGATGGGAAGGATGGTATAACCAAAGGTGCTAGATGAACTTGCCAGTGGTGCTGAGTGTGCTCCTCATTCTGGGCACCCAGGAAGGATCCAGAGTGATGATGAAGCTTCATCATGAAGCCAAATCAGAATAACTATGGTTTAGAATTATGTGATCAAACCCTGGTTTCGTACAATCTCATCTGGCACAGCTGTGTGGAAATTTGAGCTTTTCTCTTCCATTTTCAGTTATTGCAGCTTATCATTATGTCCACATCTTAAATGTTGGTGAATCTGAACAGTGGGTAGTTCTCTGGAACAAGTCACCTTCATAAATTTAAAACTGGCTTTGTGTGAACCTAGACTAGTGACATTAGAGCCAGCATGGTATAGTGCTTTGGGTATTGGTCTAAGATTTTGGCAAGTAGGGGTCAAATTCCCACTCAGGCATGGAAACCCA
This sequence comes from Cyclura pinguis, assembly GCA_030412105.1. NCBI lineage: Eukaryota > Metazoa > Chordata > Lepidosauria > Squamata > Iguanidae > Cyclura > Cyclura pinguis. The sequence continues at coordinate 44,351,687 of CM059604.1, forward strand.
CTGGGTGATCTTGAGCAAGTCACATCCTCTCAGAGGAAGACAAAGGTAGACCCCATCTGAACAAATCTTGCCAAGAAAGCCCCATGATAGGCTTGAATTATAGTTATATTAGTTAAATTATAGTTAAGAGTGTCTATAGTTGGCTTGACTATAATGCTAAACTGTGGTGAGTTAAAAAAAATGAAGCAAAAACTCATATAGTTACACTGGTGTGTGTGTGTGTAATATGTGGCCAAGGGCTTGTTTGTGTGTTGTGTGTTTAGTATCTAGTGTTATATCTAAAGAAAGTGATATTGTTGAGAGGAGTGGAATGGACTGAAGTGATAAGAGCTCACAAACTGAACAGTGTGACATGATCTTCTCAGAAGAATCCTTTTATATAATAAGAGGCTCAGGTGTCTATTGGAATCTCTTTAACCAAATTAACTTCAAGAGATACACATCTGGATGGGGAGCTGTGGCAAACAGTTCAGGTGGCCCAGTTGCTGCATCAGTAGTACATCAGAGATAGGAATGTCGAGATTTCTCATTTTACTTTTCTCTACATCCCACTTACATTTTCTTTCTTTCTTGTTTTATTTCAACTTGGAAGGTTTTGTCCGGAGTTTCCTTCCCTGAACATTTCTGTGCATTTAAAATGCATATTTTTGAATGTGCATATTTATTTATGCATTTTTTCTGATGTATGCATTTTCTCCATTGAATAAAGTATGTTCTGCTTATTGTTCACTTCTGTGGATTTTTAGCCATTTGAATTTCAAAATGTGCACATTGTTTTCTGGGCACTTTCTTTCTCCAAAGTACCTTGGGTAAATTTTAAAGGTAATGAGTCTGAAGAGATGTGAAAAGTTAAAACAGCCATATCGAACGAAGGTGTTTTTTTTTCCTTTCCTCAGTTTTTAGTGATTTTTTTTCAGGCTGAAGTATAAAAAAAAAAGTGACACTAACATTTCAGAAACTTTCAGGTCCACAACGATTAGTCCGGTGGAAGAGATCAGCAGCTAATATGTCCGAAGGTGCTGTTGATTTTTTAAAAAAAATCACCAGTCCCTCATGACTGCTTTTTTTAAAAAAAGTTAGCAGACCCCCCCCCCCCGGTTCCAGGGGAAGTAACCCTTTTGTAATTCTTTATTGCTTGTATCCAAACCCAGATACTAGATAGACCCACTTGTTACCCTGTTTACTGGGGGTCCCGTGAGGGACACCAAAATATGCTCAACAATAGGTGGGGAAGATTAGCTCTGAGCACTGCTTTAGCCTTACGAGAGGCAGGGTAACTTAGCAGGATCTTGAACCCTATGTCTACGGGGTCAGGCCGAGCCAAGGAGCACACAGAAGTTGAAACAATAAATGATGTTGTATTAAAACACGATCAAAACAGTGTATGCAGCACACTCACACAAGGTAACTAAAGAAATAAAGGTTGGAGTGGGATAGAGGCGTTTTTAGAAGAGTTGTTGATTTGGGTGATACTTCACCTGTCCTGAAGCCTGGTTGGAAGCGGAGAAGATGGGGAGCGTGGATCTTAGCACGTGGAGCTGAGGGAAAGGCTCGCTGGACAAAGCGACAGCAAGGCGGGATGGAAGCCAAGGGCGATCCAAGGAAGCGCTCAAAGTCAGGGGTTTTTATAAGGAGAATTGTGACTGCAGGCTAGGTCGGACTTGGGGAAAACAATAGATTTGGGGCTGGAGACAAAGTCTCTGAAAGGTCAGAATTTGAATGATTAAGTTAGCGCCAAATTGTCAATAGGATAGCCAGTATGCAAACACGGAGTACTTGAGCGTTGTATAACTCGATCGTCAAGCTGCCAGCGCGGGTCAGAGGATCTTTTGAGAGTAGCGTGCATACCTAATGAAGGTACTTGCCTTGAGGTCTCCTAAAGCTGCGAGTCGGCTATTTCTGGCCTGCCTGTATGTGTTGGAATATTACGCCGATTATCGGCTGAGCCTGTGTGCGTGCTTGTCCGGGGGCCTCGCAAGCACATGGAAGGGAATGGGTATGTGAGGCCGAATTATTGATATCAAGAGATATCTTTTTATATCCCCCAAAGCTCGGGCTAGCCAGGGCAGTAACACACTGAATGGCCTGAAAGTTCCATCAAGTCAGTGAATCTACTTTCATTGAGATTATCCCCCGGATTTAGGTCTCTGTGTAAAAAGTGTACAACTCGGCACTAGATTTTGGCAGCATACCCTATTAATAGGCTGTACACCCACACACTTTGATATGGCCTAATTGGCAAATGTGATTTAATTGGCATAAATATAAATTATGCATTGCTATGGCTGCATGGCCATGCTGGCTAAGAGGAAAAGCTGGACAAACACATGCATTGCAAAATCATGTCAGGAAAGACCTCAAGGCATAGCCAGGTCATAGTCAGGAAATCACCAGGAAACTCCAGCAGTAATGAACTTACAATTAGCTTTTAACAACTCAATCCCTAAGAGACAATAGTATCCGAGATGTTCCCACAGGCTGGCTAATTGTTTTAGCCACTCTTCCTCTGACCAGCAAACTTCTCTTTTGTTCCCACACCTGTCTGGCAGTTAAGGAGTTAACAGGACCCCCACTGTCCTTTGTCACCCAAGACTAAGACCATTAGTCCGTCTCATGCCCCATTGTCCACTCTTTGGACTCCATTCTTTATTTAAAGCGTGGTTTTTGGCTAGTCAACTCACAGTACACTGGTTGCTGGTCGTCACTCTGTGCACTGTCATTAGATTCTGCATCTAAGCCACATTGCTTCTTTGCTGCTCTACTGGATTGGTAAATACCACCCACTTTGCTCTGAGAATCTTGCTATCCAAAGCTTTCTTCCCTTTTCTTTCAATTAGCCTTTTGTGGTGGTGTGACTGCTTGGATCTTGCACGTGTGATTGCAGTTCTCCCAATAAAACAAATAAGCTTACTTTTGGATCTCCAACTGATTCTTTCTTACATGAGTACCGGTAGACATAGGGGAAAAGGATCTTGTAAGGTTACCCCTACACACAGACCTCCTCTTCGAGCTTTTCCCCCACCATTTCATGGAGGCACTGGTATAGTGGGTGGAACCCTAAGTTACCCACATTTTGAAGTAACAACCCTCCAACTGTCCCAACTTGGCAGGGATAATCCCATCTTTTTAGCTGCTTTTAAAATGTCCCCGTCTTGTCTTCACACTTTCCCCTTTCATCCTTAGTTTATTTCAGTTACTGTGAATTGAATTCAGAGTCCAAAAGGAGTTGCACTAGTAGAATTATGGAGTTGGAAGAGACCACAAGGGCCATCAAGTCCAACCTCGTGCCATGTAGGAATATACTATAAAAGGACTCAACCCAGCAGTGGTAAGAAGAGAGAAAAGGATGAATCTTTCCCTTCTTCATAGGCTCAGGTAAAATCAAAGGGCTGGAGCTCTTCTAGCTCGTGTGTTCTTCCTAATCAATAACTTATATCATCTTGACCACATTCTGATATTACTTGGCTACATACGTCCTGGTTTTCATCTGTGAAGTGTTGGAAGATATGTGGCAGTCTTTAGCTTTAGCTTCAGCCTTAATCTGAAGCACTGCCAGGTAACTTTTGATTTTTGTATATAATTTGAATAATGGAGCTTTTATAATGTAGTCAGTGTTAAACTGGTACCCTGCTTTACAAGACAGGTGAAGATCACATGGCAACATGTGAAGAATCTTCTTAGCACTTTGTTGTACTTAATGCTGAGGAGCTTGCCCAAGAATAGCAAGATGGAACAAGTTCATATGAAATCATAAAAATGGTGAGGAAAGGGGAAAGGTTCTGCAAAAATGTATGTAGCTAATAAATTCTATTTGTTGGGTATAGCAAAAATTGAAATAAATGTGCTGTAGTATTTATGTTTCTCTGAGCTGACATTTTTGTGAGTGGAGAACATTGAACCAAATGTGTTGATACTCCATTTAATGACTAAGCTCAGCTCACTGGGCAGCTGATCAGAGGTGCCTTTAAAAGGAAAAAAGGAGCTCATGGAAAGCAAATAACTGACAAATCTCGTTGAAATGTGAAGCTGGGTACTTTTCTTTTCTTTTTTTTTTAAGAAATCATACCAACTAGTGTTCCAAATTTCTGGTGGCTATGATAGTAATCCCATCTCAGTTATTTTCTGTTGCCTTATATATTTCAGTTTTTCACATCATCACTGAAGAAGTTAAAACTTATGGACTCACTTTAGTGCATAGCCATGCATTTCTTATACACACACACACACACACATTATAGCATACTTAAAATTCAAAGAGTTTAATAGAGTTTGATGGTACTTCTTAAATCTGAATGTGGGCAGTCTTTTCCCAATGAATACTTGCAGTTAGCTGTAGGGCAAGCAGCCATTCTAATCTTGATTCTCAAGCAAAGACTTCTGCTGAGGGAGCCAAATTATACCATGCTTGTGAAGGAGCATGTCATTAGTAGAACAATGCATTACCTAGCTGACAGGCGATGAGCTATTATATACCAGATGGTGTACAGCCTGAACACAGGGGCTAAGGAAGGTATTTAACACAACCTGCACAACAGTGGAGACCAGTGTACATTGTGAGGGCATCTTCCTCTCCCTCTCCAGATCTCCAAGCATCCCGAAAACCTCATGCAGAGGGCTGAAAATTTTGTTGCACTCAGGGGTACTTTTTCCAAGCAATTCAAAATGTGCTAGAATTTATTATTAATTGCTGGTGCTTTACTCTTTCACCTTTTTGTTTCAACAGTCGAATGCATCCTAAGAAGTTTATTTCTTTTCCCCTGCAGTGCTTTAAATAATAACATAGTAAATGTAATATATAGGGAGTAGTATTGCCTTGCTTTTGGGGGCAATAGGTATTTTAAGATGTATTTCATTTAAAAGATGTCTTGCAAAGTACGATAGAAGATTAGTAGAAGCCTTTTTGATATGACAGATTATGTGCTTACAGCTCAAAAAGTTAGTTCTGGTCCTAAGGAGCACTGGTCATGTGCTGTGTACTGAGAAATGGTGAGTTCATGTCTGAACTTGCTCAGGACCATTTTGATTTAGAGGTTAAAAATTATCTAACAGGAATGTCATGAAACAACTGTTACCTTACCTGGTAATTCTGATGCATCGTTATCTCTACCGATACAAGCATTAGGTAAACTATGTGCCCCTAGATATATGAATTAACTGTGGCCCTCTGGATTTTCACATATGGTCAACATGGGCCTTGGAGCATTCTTCTGAGCCAGTAGGAGTCCCATTAACTTCACCAGCCTTCAGACTTAGCCCTCCAAGCGCTACTCAGTAATATAACTTACTTAACATGTGGTTAGGCTTTGAAAGGTTTACATGATTATTGTGCCTGATACAGCTGGTTGGATATCCTCTTTTTCAAGTGACTTAAAGAATTAGTGATGCACATATAGGAGAAAGGAAAACAGGTAGAATGTTTTCTTTTGTGCTTTGACTTTGACATCAGTCATGGTTGCCTGAAGGTGTGCTATACATGCTAGTAGGCATCTTGGCAACAGGCGAGGTACTTGGCAAATGAAAGATGACTGAGAATCTCTTTGTTGGGTTAATTAACTCCGACTCTTCATGTTGTGTACACACTTCTATATGCCTCTAAGGACATTGTTGGAATTAGAAAGGATTACAGGAGTATTTCTGTGTTACTGACAGCTGACAGGGTTGGTGGATTTGCTTTTATATTCCTTACTGAAAAAATCGTAGTTGACAGCATCCACACCCTTAAATTTATTGGCAAAATATTGCTTCACATTTGACGCAAGTGCAACTCTTGCCAAAGAAAATCCTTGATTTCATTTAAATTCAATTCTTAAGTCATGTACAGTTTTCTCTCTGGATTTGAGGTCAAGTCATTGGGAGAGGTAGCTCCATCCCTAATTAGTTCCCCAGGGTCTGCTCTTTTTTCTCCCTGAAACATGACTTTTTGGAGACTATTTCCTGTACCATGTTCTTCATCTTAATAGATGCCCTCATGGGTTTAAGAGATTTTAAACCTTTAAAAATCTCAAAATGGTCAAGTGGTATAGACTTGAATGCTCTTGATCTGATGGGTACTTACCTACATTTTAGAGGCTGAACATAGGCCATTTCCACACTAGACTGTTATAGTGCTATTATTTCACTTTCAACATCTTATGGAATCCTGGGGTTTGCAGTTTAGCGAGAGGCCTTTGAAGCCCCTTCCTAAACTGCAAACCCCAGGATTCCATACGATGTTGAAAGTGGGATAATAGCACTATATAACAGTCTAGTGTGGAAATGGCCATACTAAACCCTGTTGTGTCAGAACGAGAGGGGTAAAGAATTAACACCCTGTCAAAAATTGTGTCATCTTCTATGAGATTTTTCACCCTTTGCAAGAGCAAAAAAGGACCAGCACCTTTTCCTTTAGCAGTGGGAATGGCAAAACATTGCTTTTGTGTAAAATGTATTTTGCACCAAAGCATTATTTGTACAAAAATTATTTTTGTACCAAACATTGGCATTTGTGGGGGGAAAAATCTTTATTTTTTAAAAAAATGAAAAGTCTTGAAATGTCAAAAAAGAAAAAAAAAAGAAGAGTACTCTTTTTTTCTTTTTTTTTTTTTGCTAATCTTTTCTATTGGAAAGAAAACTTCAAATATTTTTGCATGCAAGAATGAAACAAAGATTTATGTTCCTAGTTGAAAATGTTTGTTGCTGTGGACCTGCAAGTTGTTGCTGATTATGGCTGCCCTAAGAAAAACCTAACACAAGGTGTTCTCAGCAAGATTTGTTCAGAGGAGGTATATCTGCGCCCTTCTCTGAAGCTGAGAGAGTATGACTTTCTCAAGGTCACCTGGTGGGTTTCTATGGCTATGTGGAGTTTCAGTTCCTGATCTCCAGAGTCCTAATCAACTCAGACTGCTACACTACACTGGCTTTCAGTTAAAAACATATTGTTGAAAATGTATTTGGTTTAATCGTATTTCTAGTGTTTTTTTATTTCCAGTTAAACCACTATTCATTAGCCTTGTTCCAGCATTTTTCCCAAAGAGAATGTGATTGTATAACATGGTAAGGGACTGTCCACACACTGTCTTGTGCCTCTAGTGTCTGAAGAAACACTCTGTGTATATATATACCTAAGTGGGGTATAGTACCTGAACAGGATTTCTGTGTTTTGCTGTTGTTGTCAGGAGTTAACATCTATAATTAGTCAATAGTTTTTCAAACCACAGATTTAATTAGTTATTTCTGCCTTCGGCTACTCATCCATACCAGCTCTGTATTTTGTACTAGTACCTATATGTGGCATTTGGAGTGCAACTTGATTTATATCCCTGGTATAAACAATACTGAGCCAGAGGGACCAAACGTCTGACTCAGTACAAAGCAATTTTTTATTCATCTCTGCAATCCACTGGTACAGTGCTATTATTCCCCTTTCAACATCCTGTGGAATTCTGGGGTTTGTAGTTTACGGAGGCCAAAGAGCCTCTGGCTGAGAATTCTAAATGCCTCTCCCTAAACTGCGAACCCCAGAATTCCATAGGATGTTGAAAGTGGAAAAACAGCACAATAACAGTGTAGCGCAGAAATGACCTCAGACAAAATGCTCATACCATTCCATTTCTATGGAAGAGTGAAGTGGTGAGATAGAGGCAGAGAAGGGATATGTTAAAAGGCAAGGAGAAGAAAGACCCACTGTGTACATTTTTTTTTTTTTTTTGGTGAGAAGATGCCCATGTTCAGCTGTAGGGCTCCTTCCATAACCTTGGTTGTTGTTTTTCATTTCACAAAACTACAGAAACTGTTTATTGAATGACAAAAATACATGGCTGACAGCTACATTTATCTTGCTGAGTTATAAGTTGTGCTGGTCCACTAAACTTTGAACATATCAATGTTTGGGTAGACTTCTACAATTTCATATCTGCATTTTCGAACATAACTAGGAAAGATTCCTGTTTGAATCTCTGGGGAACCAGAACTTACTGTTTGGGATGACAGATCCCAGAATTTTTCAGCCAACATAGCTACTGTGAATTCTGAGAGTTGTGGTGAGAAGAAACTCCATGGAAAGCTTTTGCTAGTGCTGAACTACATAGGTTCCATAGTATAAAAGTTTAAAAAAATAAGCAGCCAATCCAATTAAAACGTTAATTTAAAACTATTAAAAACATATAGGTAAGCAAAAACTTGGCTAGCCTTAGATATGTTCCATGGGAAGCTAAGTGTCATAGACCTCTTAGACCAGCCTTGAGTGAAATTGCCATGAAAATCTCACCCTAAATAATATTCAAAGTGTAAAAACACTGATGGCATTTCAGGATAAAACAAACTGGTAGCAATATCAGGACATGATTCATACCTGAGAGGAAAAGCCATAAATGGCTGCTAAGCCATATCTGGTGGGATGGTTTGAACATTATGGAGTCCCACAGCTTGGAAAGTTACTTTGACAAGTAAACAATTATACTTTTGAAACTCCATACTTTTACAGTGGTAATATTTATAAAAGAATTATTTACATTCTTATTTCTCAGAAGGAACTAAATAGTTACTGTTTTATTATCTTAAAAATATTTAATGTAACAAGCCGTTTGTTGACTTGTACATCCGCTACAGAAAAAACAGTCACCTCCTCCCCACCCCCTTGTCACCTCAGCTTCCACTGCAGAATGCAAGGCAGCAGTGTGAACCAACCCTTAAACCGTGCAATATTGCTCTTCTACCATTTAATGAAGCCATATTCTGTAGCTATATAAGCACCTAAAATAATTCAGTTGTATTTGTAAAGAAGACAAGTAATCCCTTCTAACTACCACTTTCATTTCACCTTTGTTACTGGGGAAGGGTATTGATTACGATTAACTTGCTTTATAAATGCTGGAAAGGATTAATCACAATTAACTCACGTTCTAACTAGAAATGCTAGTCAATTTTTGACTGGTTAATCACAAGGTGTGTGTTATATTATTAGTAAAATACCTTGGGGTTTTGCAAAGTTGTGTGCTTCCAGAGGATGGATTCTGGTAGGGATATGTAAGGGATGGGGTTTTAATGGGGAAATGCCAGTATTTTCCTTTCTTTTTTCCCAAGAGGTTGTGAGAAGAATATATAGATGGATGGCAGGAGTATATGAAGACAGAAAAGGAAACTGTGTGATTAACTTACTGAGTAAACTTTAGTTTCAGTTGCAGTGGAACATTTCTATCTCCTAATTGTGATTGTGGTGTCTGTGTGTGTATATGTGCACAGCCATGTGCATGAGAAAGGGAGAGAGAGTTGGTTGGGGTAAGAAGGGGGGGAGGGAATGGAGGGAGAAGATGTGGAAACTGAGCTCTAGGGAGAGAATTTTGCCACAAGTTTGAAAACATTTGTAGTAATCCACTATACAATTTACGTTACTCACAAAGGACTATATAGAATGTTCATCAATGAATTTTAGTTCACAGTCTTTGCCATGCCAACAGGCAGAGACGTACTAATCTTTTTGTTTCCTGCTGCGTCTTGACTTTTGCTTATGACTGTGGAGCTATTTTTGTCTAACGATGAAGGGAAATGTTTCTTTTTGCGGTGGGTAATTAGCTAAAAATGAAGCATTAATAGACATACCAGACATGCCAGCATAATCTCAGTTTGTGTTTTGCGATGACGTAGCCAGTTTTCCATGCCATGCATATCTGCCAATAGGAGAATAAGGGGATAAAGGAAATGAGGCAAAGCATTCATGGCTTTAGGCCCAGTTTGTACCATGATGGGGAGGGAGAGCACATAATAGCAGCTGTCCAAATATGTATTGTGAAGTGATTAGCTGGCTGATTAGATAGGCAAAGTACCATACACAGAAGGAGAATAGACCCACTCAGGTATTCACATAAGGGTTAAAATTGAATCAAGAGAGAGGGGTGTGCTAATCTCGCTTCTTCTGTCATCACTGTCTGTCTATGGAAAATCATAGTCTGAAGATGCCAATATCCTTTATACATACAGCCTCTTTACCCAACTGGGAGCTCTGCTTTTTCAGGCTTTCCTAGCATGTGGAGAACCTCATGCATTGCAGAGGCTCCCCTTTTCAGACAAGTAATCCCCCACCCTACATGTTGATTTTAAGCCTTTCTGTGAATACCTGAATAGGGCTTACCTGAGTCTTTCATCTGTTCATAATTCTTAATGAGAAATCAACTAGTGAAGGAGAGAATTTTTGATACATGCATGTTCTTTATAGCATCAGTTTATGACATCACCTAGATCCCTAATAGGCTGAGTATCTGCTATGTGTGTGAATCTCCCTGTGTGTGCATGTCTGTATGCATGTGTGTGCCAACATGCCTGCAAAGGAGCTGTTTCAAACTAGAGAGACAGAGTCCACTCAAGTTCTAATAAAAATCTGCTGATAAATGTGGAAACAAAACAGTAGCCCACAATGAAAACACTCAACATGTATGCCAGTACCCAAGACAGGGGACACCAGGGCCATTGCATTAATTTACTGTGCAAACAAAGCGATGTTCAAAACTTTACAACAAGGACTTTTACCATATATGGTATGAGATGCACTGGATGTCCAAACTGGATTCAGAAAAGGAAAAGGCACTAGGGATCTTATTGCAAACATATATTGGATAATGGTATGCCTCAATTATCTTGAATGATCAAGAATGATCAAGAAAGCCTGTGTTTTCTTGATCATAGTTAAGCCTTGATTGTGTGAATCATGGAAAACTATGGATCACTCTTAAAGAAAAGGGTGTGCTACAACATTTGATTGTCCTGATGCATAAATTGTACTAAGGACAAGAGGCCACCATCAGGACAGATTATGGGGAAATTGAATGGTTTCCAGTTGGCAAGGGAATCAGGCAAGGCTGCGTATGGTCATCCTACCTATTTCTCTTAGAATCATGGAATCATAGAATCATAGAAATGTAGAGTTGGAAGAGACCACACGGGCCATCCAGTCCAACCCCCTGCCATGCAGGAACACCCTCAAAGCGCTCCCGACAGATGGCCATCCAGCCTCTGCTTAAAAACCTCCAAAGAAGGAGACTCCACCACACTCCCAGGCAGCATATTCCACTGCCAGACAGCTCTGACTGTCAGGAAGTTGTTCCAGAGGTTCAGGTGGAATCTCCTTTCCTGCAGCTTGAATCCATTGCTCCTTGTCCTGGTCTCTGGAGCAGCAGAAAACAAGCCCACTCCCTCCTCTACATGGCATCCCTTCATATATTTAAACATGACTGTCATGTCCCCTCTTGTATGAAGGACATATTGCATGTAAAGCTGGATTATACTCAGGATGGAGGCATGAAAATTGGAGGAAGGAACATCAAAAATTTTAGATATGAAGATGGCACCATACTACTAGCAGAAAATAGAAAAGACTTAGAATTGAGGAAAGTCAAGGAAGAAAACGCAAAAGCAGGTTTACAATTGAACGGTTTCCATCGTTCAGTCATTAATCAGAATGGAGACTGCACTGAAGAAGTTAGAAGACTAGGACTTGGAAAGGCAGCTATGAAGAAACTGAAATGTAAAGATATATCATTGAATATTAAAATCAGGATTGTTCATGCCATCATATTTCCAATTTCTGGTATTGTTGTGAAAACTGGACAGTGAAGAAAGCTGATAGGAAGAAAATCAACTAATTTGAAATGCGGTACAGAAGGAGTGTTCTGTGGGTAATATGGACTGCTAAAAAGAAAAATATGAGTATTAGAGCAAAATCAAGCCTGAAATTTCACTAGAAGCCAAGATGCCTACATTTAGACAGTCATGTCTTGAACCTAAAAAACATAATGCTTGGTAAAGTAGAAGGCAGGAGATAAAGACTGCATTACAAGTGGATACACTCAACCAAGGGAGCCACAGCCTTGAATTTGCAAGACCTGATCAGGGCTATTGATAACAGAGTGACATAGAGATCTCTCATTCACAAAGTTACTGTAAGTCAGAGTTGACTTGATGGCACTTAACAACAACAGCAAAATGCCTTTTATCCACAACAAATCCCAGGTCAATATGGAAAACTTGTTACAGTAATAATAAATACTATGTAAAAGCAAAGGTTCAAAATAAAAGGCATGTAGACTTCCACCAGAAAATTTACAATGAGTACAACAGTAGGTTTAAAACAACAACACACTTCAAAATGTTAGAGTTTGGGAAATGGATGGAGAATGTTTTAATGTTTAAATTTGGTGCTGACAGCAAAATGTAAGGGCTTTCACACTACACCATTATAGCATTGTGATTTCTCTTTAACTGCCTTAGCAACATCCTATAAAATTCTTGGGTTTGTACTTTGCAGAGTCACTAAAGGAGTTCCCTCAGGCTGAGAATTCTAAATGCCCCACCCTGCACTGCCAGTCCCAGGATTCCATAGGAAGGAACCATGGTAGCTAAAATAGAATCCTAGCCCTAATTGTGTAGTTTAAAAGGACCTAAGATCTGTGCCTCGTAATTCTCCTTTGTGAGGACATTTCAAATATGAATGCATTCTACTGTGCTCAGTTATGGTACTTGGAGAAAGACCTTCTCTAAAGAACCTACTGCACAGGGAAGATGGTATAGGAAGATGCATTCCCTCAGGTATTTGGACTGTTTAGACCTTTAAAAGTGATTTCTAGCATGATTCCCATCCTTGCATTCAAATGTATTACATAAAACTAATGTCTGCCAGACTTGATCGGACTAAATTTCTGTATAATTCGCGTTCAAGTGTGAGTCAAATAAAGAAAGGAAAATGCTAAACCCTAATAGATTTATTTTTCGGTGGAGATTCATTTCAGATTAAATAGGACAAGCTTTATGGATGCTCAGTTTTGATGTGTAATCCATGTTAGGTGCTGGTTCAAGAAGTCACCTAAGAAGGGAATCATTGTTGTGCTTCACAAAACGATTTACAACTCCTAGATCAGATGTTTTGATATCGCAGAAGCAGAAAGTGATCCAAAAGGGGAAGGTAATTGGAGATGCTAAGAAGAAATGAAAAATCATGGTTAGGTTAGAGTAGCCTTTGCAATAAGAAATCTTTAAAAGGATTGCTGCATCTGAAAGAAAAACACCACGGAAGAGTGACAAGGGAGATTTGACCCTGGGAAAAAGCACCCTTGTAACTGGTGAATTTGCTCTGAATTTTATCCTGAACTTTAAAGCAACTGTCCTAGGCACTGTACTTATTTTGGAGGGTATAGGAAGCAGCACTTTGGGTAACTCTTTTAGAGTTCAGACTGAAATCCAGAGCAGATTCACCACCCAACTGATATGGAAGCTCCAGCTGATGCTTGGTAAGAGACACAAGAATTCAGCAATGAGAATTGTGTCTATGAGGGAACTTAAGTAGGCTATTAATTATGTAGACTGGCTGGTAAATATACTGAATTATATCAAATGCTCTGGATCCTCTGTTTTATAAAATATCACAGTCCTTTGTATGAAAGCTATCAGAAGACAGCCCTTTCTTCGTAGGGATTTCTGTTTGAAGAGCTATCCAGTTCAAGTCTGCCTTAAAGGTTACAAAGAAGAAGTAAAGGTGAGCTCTTGAAGTTGTCCATCCAAAATTAGTATCCGGACAGCAGATTGAGCAGGCATATGAATCACACAGTGTTCCCCACTCTGATATGTATTGTACTGCTCTGAGCTGTCTTAGTGAAAGAAACAGTTTTGAACTTTCCGAGATGTGTGAGAAAATGCAGACCTTGTTTTGAGCATTCACATGTTTGCAAAGAATGTGTTGTCTTTCTAGGAAGTAAAGTGTGCATCAGTGTATATATATATAAAATATGAGCAGTTACTATGTACATAATTGGGGAAAAAGGGAGAAACATGATTTATTTAGTGAGGGAAAATTACACACATTAGGTAAATTGAGCAAATAAATGTGTATTAAATGTGGAAAATACATTAAAATGTGCAGCTTTCCATGCAGTAATAAAATACACAGTGTCATAGCACTGAAGGATGAGGAGAACATGCAAGTAAATGTGTGGAGAAGTCCAGTGAAACTGAAACATATTTTCACATTGCGTATGCAGTCATATTATAAATTACCATTTACATGTCTTGTGCATATTTGTTGTGTCATAAATTTCTGTGTCTTTTGTTGATGCACACAAATGATCCCACAGAAATGTGAGGAAGATGACGTCAGACTAAAAGATAAGCGCAGAAGACAATCCAATGTTGACTTACTCAATATGGGGTTGCAACATGTAATGAGCCAGTAAAATAAATAAGTAAGTAAGTAAGTATTGGATATTTGGATATTCAGAAATTGGCAAGCCTACAGGTAGACAGAAACTCATACCAACATGAGATGTTTACATTATTGTTTAAAAAAAATCCAGGCTTCCAGCTGTATAGGAAGAACAAGCAAGAATGAAAGCACATGTCACTGCAGGATTAAGTAACACAAAGACCATCATCTCTGTTCCTCCTTAGATAGTCTTTCTGTTCTTCAGTTTGGTGTTCCTGTGATAGAGCAGAAGTGAAGAGAATGGAAAAGAGGAGTAGCATTCCATGTAACATTTGTCTTGAATTTACATATGCTAAAATGAGTTTCATATTTTGGTTGAAGAACTGTTCCATTGTAACCACAAAAATGGTCGCTATTTTGTAAACCTAGTATTTTGTATAGGGCTTATGTGTCTGTAGATTATTACTTTGTCACAATATGTCTCAACAAAGGAAAGTAGGAGTTAAAAGATATTTGAAAAGCCTAGTTCCTTATACCCAATGGTGTAACTGGGGAGTGTGTGTAAAGCCATTGCCTCCCCAAAGATTTCCTCTCAAATGATTTTTTCTGTGAGTTCTTAAGTTACTATTATTGTAGAAATTGAAAATCATTCCACCTGCATTACCTTGGTCACTTTGCTTGTCCCTCCTCTTTGGCTGTCTAAACTGTATTTCTGAATGTTCAAATGAAGTTTTAACTGAGTGGAATGCTAGAAATTTGGGACTAAAGAAAATTTCCTTGAGGAGCAGAATTCCTTCATTTTACTCCCTCTAGAGCCAGCATGGTGTAGTGGTTTGAACACTGGATTACAACCCTAGAAACCAGGCTTTGATTTCCTGCTCAGCCATGAAAGCCCACTGGGTGATCTTGGGCATGTTTCATACTCCCAGCCCCTGAATACTCTGTGATAGGGTCACCTGAGGGTCACCAAAAGTTGGAAGTGACTAAACAACAAGAAGCTACACCCCTGCCTATAAACGTCTGTACCTTGCAGAATTTCTTAGCAAGGACTGATACTCTGTTTTTACAGTCAATCTTTCTTGTCAGTGGCACAGTGGATAACTATGCAATTGATGAAGGTTTTTTTTAAAATAATTTGAATACTTTTCTATATGGCAAATCAGGGTGACCATGTCCAAGATCCTACATCAAGATTGCTTAAATAAATCTCTACAAGTGATGTTACGTGTCATTTTCTACACAGTTCTTGTCTTGAATATAATTGCTCAATTGAATGTGTAACTGATATACAACCAAAGGTGCATCTAAATGTACAGTAGCACCACATGCATAAATCTGTGAATGTCTAGCTTCAATAGGAGAACTTATGCCTGCAGATGAGATCGATAGGATTTTGGTTCACATGTTCTGTTTAATACATGCTAGAAGCACTATCAAAAGACAGTCTATTTGAAATTATCCTCTGCTTGAATGCTGTCCAGTTTAAAGTATGGGACTCCTAGCAAGTAGGAGAAAGGTTTTGAAGTTTCCCATTTGCAGTTAGCACCAGCAGAGCAGGCGGAGTAGGGGCCTAGATCATCTGGGGGCCATCTTCCCTAGCCTGGTGAGATACATTGTATTTCTACTTTCATGGCTGGCTGTTATTTCTACATGTATAATCTTCAAATGTTATACCAATGTTGTCCTTTTGGGTGGTGGGTTGCACATTTGGCAATGCCTGTTTGGCTGTGTGACTTGAATTTCCCCTAAAGGCCAGACTAAGTGAGATACTAGAAATAAATGATCAGATATTTCTTATTTTTGCATTTCTTTTAAATGCATCCATGGAGTGAATAAGTTGAATTAGAGGAAGAATATTGGAGGTGGAACTTCCAAGAAAACATGCAAATGACTGAAGCAAGAGAGTCATTTAAATTTCCAGCAACGGTAGTATCAAGGGATATCTACTTCTTCCTGGAAGAAATAATTAAAACAACTCATATAAGTACATTAATGTCTGAGTATGTCTACACTAATTGAAATCTGGTATTTGTGTACAAGCTATATCATTATCCCATCAGTGTACACATAGCCACTCTAATACAGATAACAAAATCAGAGCTGGACAGAGTTTCAAGGTGAAAACTATTGAACTTTGATGAATTTTACAGATTGTCACATTCTTTTGTCGTTATTATGTGCCTTCAAGTAATTTTTGAATTATGGTGACCTGAAGAAGAACATATCACGGGGTTCTCTTAGCTAGATTTATTCATTTGGGAAGGGGGTTGCCTTTACTTTCCTTTGAGGTTAAGAGAATGTGATTTGCCCACGGTCACCCAGTGGATTTCCATGGCCAAGCGACGAGTCAAACCCAGGTCTCCAGAGTCATATTTCAACGCTCAAACCACTGCATCATGCTGGTTCTCATCACATCCTTAAATTTTGGTAAATATGGGGAAGAGAATAGGGAAGTCCATTGATCTCTTGGGATTTATAGTGTCTGCCTCTTCTACTTCCTGTTTCTCATGATTTTTACCATCTAATTCCGTCTCTGCACTATGCCTTTGAAATGACTTAAGGCATGTCCAGACAGAAAAATATCTCCAACTGCCAGTTAAAGAACATTGTTCAGGTACATTGTCTTTTCTTGCATGACAAGTACAATATGTACAATAATTGGTGGGAAAATAAAGGAACTTCTCAAGCTGTAGATGATATCTACACCCTGGATCCACCCTTAAAATTTGTGACTAAAGTTGCCCCATAAAAGCTCAAATTGCACCATAAAAGCTGCAACTGAAAGCATTCTTAAATTAAAGCCAGTTTTTTTGGTTTGTGTCTGAAGCACAATTTTTGTTTATTTTAAATGTCCAAAACTAGGTATTTGGGGGGGGGGGGGCAGACTTACTACCAAATTTTCACATATTTTTGTAGTAGTACACATGTGAAAAGTTCATCAGAAATATAGAAGACATTTTAGTCTTGTTATATGGTTGTGTATCATTGATATTATCACTGCCCCACAACAGCAACCATTTTTGAATGAAGTATTTTTGATCCACATAGGTGCTAGCAAAAGCGGGTTTTATCCAACATTGCTACAGAGTGTTACCTGTAATTTATTATTTTTTCAACAACTAAGGCCATTTCTGCATGACAGTGATGTCCCAGGATGGGGATTCATTGCTACCAATCCACAAGTTGTGCTTTCACATTATGTTGTCATGGTCTTGCTGCCCAGGCAAGTCCCCAGCCAGCACAATTGTGGGACATTCCATTACTGGAAAAAAAAATCTGATAATGGCCTCTGATTATATGACGCTCCCATCACCAGCAGCTGTGCGGAAAGGGCAGAATCACGATCTAGGTGCTGCTTTCTCCAGGGCAGCATGGGAAGTAGCCAGCTGCATTGTGGAAAGAAGGAGCATGTCCCTTGCGCTACCCTTCTGCAAGCAGCTAGCCGGGTACAGATGGAAGGTTTCGGATTGCATTCCCATCCTGACAGCGGCACTGCCAGGATCATGACGGGACAACTATGGAAAATGGTAGGGTGCAGAAAGGGCCTAAGACATGATGTACTTTGTGATTATAATGTAATGCAGGAGAACTTCTTTTTTTTCCCAGGGTAATTGTCTCTCTGTATTTACTTTTACAGTTATAGAGGTATATCCTAACTATATAGCTGTCTCTGTGTTGCCACATGTCAGTAACCTGTAAAAAGATGATAGTTTGGGTTACTTTTAAAAATTTTGAACCATTAGCAATATTAGACCATTGCAGCATAAACACTACACTCTTGTGGTATCGTAACAACTAACAAGTTTTGTCAAGAATGATCTTTCTGGGCTTTGGTTTGCATGTTAATTTGAATTTTAAATTTTGCAAACACATCCTTGGTTAAATATAATTGCATTTTTGTGCAACTGTTTTTAATTATTATCACACAGAGGTGACGTGGAGGGGGCCAATGGCCTTCCTTTGTCTTCTCTTCCTGAAAACCGTCTAGCCATTCCCTTTTGTTAGTGGTCTGTAGTCTAAACTGAACTACCACCTTCAAATGTGGTAGAAGATGTTATTAAGTTGCCAGCATTCAATTTGTGATCCATCAATTTCTGAATGATGGAAGAAAGACAAGGGGCTGCCATTGCTTCCCTCCAGCATCTACTAGCTAAGGTAGTTGCTTTGCTTTCCCTAATGATAGGGCCAGTCCTGAGTAATAGTGATTAAAACAGTATCTTTTCCTTCACCCCAGGTAGCAAAATGTCTTCAGACTTACCCAGTGTTACCCAACTGCAAATATAAGCATCCTGTAAAATTTTGTACCAACCAAAGAACAATGAACATTTTCATTCTGTAGTATGAAAACAGCAAAAAGCTGAGAAAAAAACACACTGAATCTTACTTCCCTGCCTCCTCCCCTTGAAAGATTCCCACAAAGGCTTTATTTTTTAAAGCCCAGACTCCTGAAATTAAGTTTTGAGAGATCCCTGACCAAAAGGACATGTTTCTTGAATGAGCTGAGAACCAAAGGAAATTACTCCATGGTTTAAAATCCCTTTATTTCCTCTGTGAATGATATCTGTGCAGCTGAAACTAACCACTACAGCTGGCTCTCAGCCAAACTTTATAAGAAGTAAGATTAGGAAGTCTGGATGGTCAAAACAGCCATTGAACAAATTGCTTTCAGTTTAAAGTTTCACATTTCCTGATATGTAACTATGACTCTAAACCTTTCTTCTTCTTTGTTTTTTCTCACATGGGTACCTGACCTCATTATAGATGGTGTTCTTTATCCTCTCCCAATCTCTGCAGGGATCTCAGGGCTTCTGTAATGCATTTGGTAATGTTTAGTCATGATGGAAGATAAACAGGGGAAGACATTACAAATGTTAGCAGAACAGGGCTGTTTTGCTCTTAGAGCAAACTGGGCTTTCTAAAGTTTTTAAACTGCTCATTCTGCTGCACACACAAAAAGTATTTTTGTTGTTGTACTGAAGGCTTCGCATTTTGAAGAATGTTTTTTAATGTAGATTTATCTGTTTTGTTTTGGCATTTTGAATATTGAATGATTTTTTTTACAAGATATCTAACAATGGCAGAGTACATTTCTGAATTCAACCTGCATGTTTGAAAACAGTTCGTTGTAAGAATCTCATGGCTCAAGACCAACCCAGAAAGCATGTAACAGGTTGATTGCTCGAATAAATTCCATGCAGCTCACAGGTGACATACCCTTTAACACTTCATAAGTGGAAACTGGGACACATTTGGCCAAACAATATTGGAGTGTAGCCAAGATGGAAAAGCTTATTAATGGCGGACAACACACAAGCTAGGAAAGGCTGCAGCAGTTTGCTTTTGCCTTAGACCATATCCTCACTACACTGTTATAGTGCTATTATTCCACTTTCAACATCCCATAGAATCCTGGGGTTTGCAGTTTGGGGAGGGGCATGTAGAATTCTCAGCCAGAGACTCTTTGGCCTCAGTAAACTACAAACCCCAGAATTCCACAGGATGTTGAAAGTGGAGTAATAGTACTATAACAGCATAGTGTGGAAATGGCCACCATCTCCTTTCCTCTCCCCACACCCCATTAAGTGCAAACTGCTTTTGCACTTTGAACTCACGTTACAGTAACTACAATAAACTGAGGACAAGGGAGAAAAGTGGGAGAAGGAAAAGAAACTGTGACATTTTAAAAAGCAGCTGAAAAGGTGGGACAAGAGAGGTTTGATTGGGAGACAGTTGGAGGGTATGAGATGGCATGATTATCACCCCTACTGTATACTTCTTCTAAAGCACATCCACACACAGTGACTGTTAACTCTGTTTCGTCTCACTGGCTACCATTGTTCCAGTACCGATTTAGTCTGATCCAGCAGTGACTGCCTTTGTTACGTTTTTATTATCAAGAGGTGTACAACCAGAGCACCAGTAATGTAATGAAGCCAGGAGTTGCATGGTCCAAGCCCCAGGATCTTTTGATTAGCAAGGATGAGATGATCTGCCATCTTCCACTCCTACCTGAACATCCTTGTTCCCTCTAAGTTCAGTGGCTGTCCTGCTTTAACAGTTAGTGCAAATGAAACTCAGTTATCTGGAGTCCATGAAATGGGGTAAAAAGGGAGCTAAGTTTAGTATCAGGAATAAGAGTCATCACGAACAAAGATAAAAACAGTCATTCTGCAAACCAAAGTTAAAAGCCATAGACCAATGCCAGAAATTTAGGTATTATTCATAATCAAGTCCTTAAGCAATCTAAAAGAGTCGTGAATCCCTTGGTAAGATCAAACAAAGCACTCTAAGGCCACTTC
Source organism: Cyclura pinguis (assembly GCA_030412105.1). Classification (NCBI taxonomy): domain Eukaryota; kingdom Metazoa; phylum Chordata; class Lepidosauria; order Squamata; family Iguanidae; genus Cyclura; species Cyclura pinguis. The sequence continues at coordinate 44,372,147 of CM059604.1, forward strand.
CGCACTACACTGTTATAGTGCTATTATTTCACTTTTAGCATCCTATGGAATCCTGGGGTTTATAGTTTAAGGAGGGGCCTATAGAATTCTTAGCCAGAGAGCTCTTTGGCCTCAGTAAACTACAAACCCCAGAATCTCATTCTGTAATAAATCTCATTAGCCGGAGTATTTTCTTTATAGCCCTTCTAAACTTTGCATTTTATAATTTAATCTCAGTGAGGTTTCTTATTGCTACCTTATGTCCCCGAGCACCACTCTAATTAATTCTTTTTTTTTCTTCATTGCTTCTTTACTTGAAATATAATGAATTTAAATCTTCTGCTTGATATTTGCTTAGTCAAACATGCAAATGCTTTTAGGAATAGGTTTGTTCCCAGTTTTTGTCTTATTTCTTATCTGCCCAAATTGTTCGTGTTCTCCTCATTCCTTTTTTTTTTTTAATGCACACTGAAAATGCTTGTTCTGATAGAGGCCTGCAATGAGTGTGAAAAAATGCTTTAAAAGTTGGGAAAGAATGCTGTGGCTGAAACTGGGCACATTGTTCTCATATTTCTAATTTTGCAATACCCATGCTATCTAGGAGGTGTAAGTATGGTATGGGAGTGTTTACTAATGAAGGTTCTCAACATCTGGACCCAGTCAGTTTTGACCTTAACCATGTGCTGATATATAGCTTTATACATTCAAGCTGTCCGTCTTGCGTTATCACTCTCCCTCCCAAATAGGCGAAATACATTACAAAACTCACATTGTGGTCTTCACGACTAGTTAGAACAATTGATCATTTTTGATCCTTATGTTTCATCACAACCCACCCTTATGTTTTTGTGGTCTGTTCTCACTCTTTTATTTCCTTTTTGTCTTTGCTCAGGATTTCTCATCTTCCTTATACTACACTGATCTCATCAACACTATGAATCTAAACAGCTTTCTAATTACATGTGCGTGTATAGTTTCTATGGAAGTGGGATGTGATACCACTGAGTTTCCCATTTCTACAACTAGTTTTTCTTTAGCATCAGCACGTGAAATTTGATAGTTGTTCTAAGCAAAGTGAAGCAAACATGATACCTCCCCATATTTTACATCACCAGTTTGTCCAGGGCATGCTAAATTTCATTCTCCCCCTGCCCTTTTTTTACTGTGCATGCTGACCACTGTAAGGTATATTAGCATTATATTGCCACATAATAATCATAGAGTCTTAGGCCCTTTCCGCATGATGTTGTCATCCTACCACAGCAATGGGTTGTTCCCAGTCCAGGAGCTGTGGTACCACACAACATTGTTGCTAACCAGCTGCTGTCACGTTCCCAAGTATTGCAAATCAGCCCTATTTAATTACCAGAAAAAAAATCTGTTAACAGCCTCCTTTAGTACTACAATCACACTTCCTGTCATCATGGATCCAGGAGTGGGTGGGGTTTGGTTATGCCTAGCTTGTCCCTCCCTCCGTGACTCCCATGGCATGGTAAGTTGGGAATCTACCACCTCTCTGTGTTTATTTTAAAATTTCCCTTTTGAGTTAATTTTTTTTTTATTTTTAATACTTTTTTAGCATTATAGCGCAAAAATGCAATACTGTACCAGCATGTCATGACATTACAACATGGCTGTGCTCATATGGCTTACAAAAAAGCCCAACCAGTCAGGAGCTCTGGGGCAGGAAAATATGGGGAAAAGGACTGGCCAATGACGCTGTAGTGGCAATAGCATTACACATCCACTTTGAAAGGGTTCAGTAGAGAGTGTTCCTAACTTCACATCATCACAGAAATGGCAATGATGAGATTGCAACTGAATAACCCACTATTGAGGTATGGTGCAGATGAGGTCACATGGTCCATCAAATCCACATGCACCCCACCATGGAGGAATACACAACTACAGCACTCCAAAAAGATTACCCTCCACCAGTCTCCAAGGCAGTCTGTTTCATTGTCAAACAGTTCTTACAGTAAAGAAATTCTTCCTAAAATTTATGTGGAACCCCTTTTCTTGTAATTTGAATCTATTGATTCATGTTCTAATATCTCAAGCAGCAGAAAACAAGCTCAGTCCATCTTCTATATGGCATTGCTTCAGATATTTAATTATGGTTATTGTGTCACCTCTCAGTCTTCTGTTCTCTGAGCTAAACATATACAACACCATAAGTTATTCCGCATTGGGCTTGCGCTCCAGACTTTTGGTCATCTTGGTTGTCTTCCTCTGGCTATATTCTTGTCAATATTCTTCTTGAAATGTAGTGTCTAGAACTGGACACAGTATTCCAGGAGAGGTCTAACCAAAGCAGAATAAAGTGGTACTACTGTTTCATTCAGTCTGGATATGCTTCTGTTGATACTCAGTGTATAATTTGAGTTTTTCCACTGAAGCCTAATCCTGCCAGTGCAAGAAGAGCTAGACTGCACTGAGGTGTCTCAAGTATGTGTCTTTATGGATTTAACTCCAGTTTAAGCAGCAAACACAAATCAGTTTAACCTGAATTGGTTTATTTATATATTCCTTCATTCAAGCAATCTTCATCAATCAAGATTAGTTATATCAACTAAACTGTTGGTGGTTAGAACTGCATGCAAATCTGGCTGAATCATAGTGTTAACTTTCAGACCTGTCGCAAGCATCTGTCACAAGGAGCTCAGTGTAAAATGCACATTCAGTATTCAGTTTGATTGAAGGCAGAAACAGGAATACATGTTGCAGGATTTCCAGAATAGTACTGGAAAAGACAGTTTTAGGTTACAATAATGCTAAGTATAGTTGGACAGGAAATTTGTTTTCCACCTATTTATCATGCAGGAAGTGATTTCTAGGAAGATAAGTTCAAGTCCAAGGAAACACTCAATTGAGAAACTTCCATGGTGTATGTAAACAAATTATGCAGAGATAAACATGATAAACCCATAGGGTCTGTTTTTGATTTTTGCAGGCTTTTGTTGAATAAGAAGAACCAATCAAATTAGAATTCCCTTAAATATTTTTAAATTGTAATTTCTGGGAATCAGATTTCACGAAACATTTTATTACTACACAAGATCAAAGTATATCAGGTCAGTGTGCAACACTATGTAGCCTGGCATTTGTGGCTTGCAACTAAATCTCTTGTTTGTTGCATCTGTCCATCTATCCATCTGTTTAATGTTTCTCTGTCTTTTCCTTTTGTTCTTTACACCCTGATTCTATCCTAACTCTCTTTATCTCAAAGGGACGTTACTGTCAGGAAGATAGGTTAGGCTACAATCCTAAGCATGCTTACTAGAAAGTAATTTCTTGAACTCAGTGGAATTTATTTCTAGATAAACATGGATAGGATGGGATATTGGTTGTAGTCTCTTAAATTCAGAACAAACTGCCATGTACTTTTTCAGCAACAGCAACACTGGATTCATTCATCCAATGATACAGTGTTTAGCTACCCTGACAGAGCACATGGAAAACAGCTGTAGGATTTCATGCAAACTTTTTATTAAGCACTAGACACTGAAAGTTCCTCTTCCCACTACAAATGAATGGACATCTGGATCAAATCTGCAATGTTCCTCACACTGGAGGATTCAGATCTAGAAAATGGAAAACACAAAACTGTTTACAAGCCATGCGAATTCACACAGTTTTCAAAGACAGAGACTGAAAAGAAGTGCTTTGGAATCTTACCTTCTCACCGTATGTTTTCCTCAATGTAGTAGGGCAGTGTGAAGGAAATCTACACATGAAGAAGGGTTCTTTTTGGTAGCTTGGATTAGATTCTAGTCAGTCAGGGTTGTTGCAGAGCTTTCCTAGTACTTAGTACTGAGATATGGACCTTTATTAGTTAGGTCAGAGTAGGGAACTTTGAGCCCTTCAGATGTTTTAGGCTAGAGTTCACATAATCTTCTGCCATTGGTCCTGCTGGATGGGGCTTATTGCATATAGCCAAAAATATGTGAAGGGGGAAGTTTCTCTGTCTCTGGTCTAGTCAGTAAGGTTCATATGCATTCTTGGCTGCCTTTCTTGATGGATAACAAGGAGGATAATATTTTACTGGGGTTTAAAAGTGTAATTAACTGGAACTTTTTAAATTAACGTTTCAATGGGTTTAGGAATATATTTTTGATGAGTTAATGTTGTTTTAAACATTTTATTTTATTATTTGTAACCCTGTGCTCTTATTTAACCTGTCTGCTGTTCTTCTTATTCTTTTTTTCCCTCTCCTTAGTCATGGGCCACAAAAATAGGATTCTCTGCAAACTTTAACTATATATCACACAATAATGTACATACAGTATATGAGGAATTTGATATTTTGTTTTTTTTTTTATAGATTGTCAACTGTCAGATCCCCAAATATGTATTTTGTTCTTGGGCATCTGTTTCTAGCAGAATAAACTAGCCGCAGCATGCTGTCGAGGGACACCTTTAAATCAAAGTAATTTTCACACTTGTATGCTAATTTCTTGCTGTTTCAATACAGCCTTTACACTGTCTACTTAAACTGACTTTCTTGGAAGTTATCATTCATGTGTAAGTCTAACTTGGACTTTCCCTAGTGATCCATGTTATTCTGTTATTCAAGAAAGAAAGGACTGAAACCAAGTTCCAATCTTAGGAAAAGATAGATTTATATTGGTTTATATTTCCATGAATTGATTAATACCTGTTGGTAACATAAAGAACTCCAAGTATTCTTCAGACAGAAATGAGTTTCTTTTAGTTTCTTCATGCTATAGTTTGTATTGATAGATTTGTGTTTGAAAAGTCAACATATTTCTGTTTGGAACATTTTAAAGCAAGGACAGAGTGGTGAAGAAACTTTTGAAACTGGAGATAGAGTTTGACAGTTCTTGAGGAATAGCCATGCATAACCATTAAAAATGTTGAGTAGCTATGCATACTTTTGTTTACAGTGGAAGAATCTGCACTTTGCTTCAAGGGAAGCAATTGTTTCCTGTCCATCTGTGGTTTCAACAGCATCCTGAGTATCTAGGCTGTGATAAGTATGTGAACATACTATGCTCTTGAATTGCTCTACCTGACAGCTCAGATTACACTGGCTATGGGCTGTTGCAAAGATCATAGTTGTTAAGTGAGTAAAAGAGGGGGATTTTTTTTTCTTTAGAGAAATTAAGAGGATATTTGAAAAACCTAGAGGGTTAGTTTATTATTTTCTATAAACTCCTGTCTTTCCTAGTCCTGCTTTCTTACTAGTCCTATTTTGTTATTAAACATTGTGGCTTTTTAAATGTGAAACTTCAAGTTAACCAAAGTAAGCTGTTTCTGTTGCTACTGCTGGCTGTTCCTCAAGAACAGAATTTGACTATGCTTTAGACCAAAATAGGCCATGGAGGGAAAAAAAAACATTCCTAATCTTGGACCTTTTGTCCCAGCTCACTTCCTGTTGACCGCGTAATGGCCTTTCCCCCTGGCTTTCTGTCAGGTCATTCACACAGAATAGAGTTCAGTATTCTAGAGGGTAGTAGAAACTTGAATCAAATTAAAAGTAGTATGTCAGCTTCTCAGAGCAGGAATATTCCTCTTTTCCTTCCTCCTTCTCTCCCACTGTCTCTGAATAGTATTGTGTCCCCTAGTAGGAGTGAAACTGCCAACTAAATGGGGGGAAAAAAACTTTGCTTAACTTCTTCTATAATTTACTGCAGCAGAGTTTCCCTTTGGATGCTAATTTTACTCTTACTTGGACAGCTCAGGTATCATTTGGCATCTCAGACTCTAGAGGTGTGTGAACATAAGCTGCCAACTGTGTCAAGTTTTCTGATTCCAATTTTTAGCTTGTTCATGCGGACGAAAGAAATCACATACTATTAAGCAAAACCGGGCAGATAATGTTGTGATGTCAGTAGCATAGCTCTCATTTTTGTTGTACTTACTGGAACTTATTTCTTCATTGTCATCATCAGTACGTTCCCAGTATGATTTTACAAAAAGAAAAAACAGGCCTATGACCTCTGTCCCTGTAGTTCAGGTGTAGGAATCATGCTACTCTCTGATGTTGTTGGACTGAAGCTCTCAGTAGCACTAGCCAGCATAGCCAATGGCAGGAATGCAAGGTGGTTCAGTTGAGCATAATCTGGAGCTCCACAAGATTCCCACCCTTGCTATAGATGATGACAAAACTCTTTTCGCACCTTACCTCCTCCAGGAAGGAATTGCATCCCTTGCGCTTCTCTCCACACTGGCTCTGTGCTGGACAGAAGCACAATAGCTCTGCCCCTTCCTTCCACAGTACAGCCGGGTATTTCCCAGTCTGCACTGGGGAAGAAAGTGTGATGGCCATGCTTCCTGACATTCCACTCGCAAGGTAAGTGTGAGAGGGACGCAGGAGGGACACGCAATCATGCATCATTTTTGGCAAAGAGCTGAAAATTATATACTGCGCAACTGCTGCGTGATCGTTATGGAAATGATGTGTGATCATGAGAACGTCATGCCGATCCATCCTCGCAATCCTGTGTCGCTCCCGTGACCATTTTGCATGGGAAATGGCGTGCAAAAAGGTCCTTAGCCAAGAGCACATCTCATTAATAGAGCACTTGCTTTGCATTCAAAAAGGTCCCAAGTTCCCAGGGCAACTGTGACAATAATAAGAGCATAGCATATTATAGTCATTCTCTTCCAGTTACATTGGATACATATATGACTTCAGACCCAGTTCAAGGTGATAGTTTTAGCCTAAAGCCACTGATTAAGTTGATAGGTTTATCCAAAAGTCATAAACATTGGGGACCAGCTTATCTAAAAGGATCACCCTGCTCAGGCCTTTCAGTCACCTTGTGGGCCCTGCTTGCTGGTCCTTCAAGAAATTGCTATTGAGTAGGTGAATACCAGTGGTAGGTTGGAATCCTTCCCAGCAAAATATATATGAACCATTCTTTATCGCTTTTTAGGAGAAAAATGAATACTTTTAAGTCCTTTAAGCCTTTGGATGTTCTTAGGACTCATTTGTGAATGTGCTTTAAACTGTTGGAAATTGGAGTTTAAACAGAGTTGCATATGTAATGAGTTTTTAGCTTTTCTATTATTGGATGTTTTAATTGTTTTAATTCACTGTTGTAAGCATCTTTGGGTCCTGTGTTTGGGAGAAGGCAAGATATAATTTGAACGAATGAATGAATGGATAAATTTTATAAACTACTAGTAAAAGTTTATGACTCTGCACACACTGAAATAACTCTTAATATGATACAGCAAAGTCTTCAAACAGAAGTATGCAGCAGTCAGAGGTGGAGCTATTGTATCTGCCACATCTGCCTATGGGTACCCTGAAATAAACTCTGTCTAGCCATCCCTGTAATACTTTCCCTCAGATTACTCCTCTGGATTAAAAAAATATTGAATGCAGACCTATGTCCTGCCAAGGGGCGTTGTTGGTACAGCAAGCTTCAAACCCACAAACACATTTAGATTAATTAAAATTAGTTAATAGGTTTTAATGCATTTTAAAAATGCAATATCCCTAAGGTGCATACCTCCAAAGTCCACTTAATATGCATGACAAGTTTCACATATTTAGATTTGATAGTCCTATTGGTGTTTAGTAGGAAGCCATACATCTTCTATTATGATAGTTTTTATTATAGATTTTTATCTGGTGTCATTATTTTTTATTAATATTTTAAATTGGTTCCTGTTGTTGTTTTGGCATTTCATCTTGTAAATGCCACTGCAAGCTTTTCTTCAGGGTTGACACCTTAATGGGGAGCAAGGCATTCAATGTGTTAAATAAATGAATAAGTGTTTGTACACCTTTATAAAAGAGGGAGAGAGAGAATAAGAGAGAGAGAGGTTTGCATAAAAAAAATCAATAGGATCACAAAATTAAATCAATACGAAAACAAAAACACTAAAAGAGCAACATATTTCTTGAGAATTCTTCAGCAAGTTTGGGGTAAAAAATTGTCCACTCTTGCTTATGCTCCTGTCTTTTCCATCCGTTTATGATAAACAGTTCCACCCATCTACTGGCAATATAATGGAACAGCCATCCACAGTCCAGGGTGGTATTTGGGTGTACCCTGCCCTGTTCTTTTGTGGCCTAAAGTCATGATAAATGTAACACATATTACTTTAGACTCCCCAGTCTTTGAGGGACTTAGCTTCTCATAAAAATGGAAATTTCAAATGAATAACGTGAAGTAGAAGATATACATAGCAGGACGTGGAAAAAGTGTGCAAAAAGAAAAAGAATCCACATTACAGTAGACTCTTAGATTAATTTGGATACAAATGGAAGGAACTCGGTCTGTCTACAGAAAATACTACCTCAGTGCTGGAAGCAGGAATGACCGGATGTGACTGTAAGATGAGAATGCTATGGATGTTTTCCAAATTTAATCATTGTAGAACTTATTAAGACTGCCATTGATACAAGTTACAGAGGAAATGCAACAATGTTGTCAACTGTGGGCCTTCACAGTAACCCAAAAGTTCAGATGGAACAGTTCAAATGAAGCTGAAGAACTTAATATCTGAATTCCATTCAACCTCTGCAGGCTCCAAAAGCCTGTTTTGCCCTGCTTTGAGTTCTGAGGCAGATGAAAGGATAAACTTTTCCGACTGTATACAAAACTTCTTTAAATGGCTCTATTTATAAACCCCATGAGATAACACATGAAGAACATTCCTGGTACTTAAAAGGAAACAAATGTGTTCTTTAATTATTTGCTTGTTTATCTGACTGAACTGAAGTCCTGAGTTTTCCATAGGGCACAATCTACCAGGAAGTTGTCTTTTACAAGCTCCACTGAATGAATAAGAGCAAGTCACTCTAGAGTACAAGAATGTCCTTGTTCATGATTTCAGTGGAAGGGCAAAGGAGTCCTTAAATGTGTGTGTGTGTGTCTGTGTGTCTGTCTGTGTGTGTGTGTGAGAGAGAGAGAGAGAGAGAGAGAGAGGATGAGTTTTGCAGCTGCAGCACTCTTCTTCCAAAGTCCAAGCAGGTCACTTGCATACTGTTGGAAAGGAGAAAGCAAGCAAACATGGACGGTAAGATTCCTTTGGCCCAGGGAGGCAAGGGGCTCACATCCTAGCAGAGTCGTCTGTATTTCAAGATTTGCACAGAAGCAGGATTTTTCCAGTTGTGGTTTCCATTGTCACCGCAGCAGTGCCGGTGACTTGGCATCCCTAACTGGGTACCAGGAGCCAAGAAGCAAGAGATGGGGTGAATTTTGCATATTGATTTGAACTAACCAGTTAATTCCTTGGCTGCAGGCTTTTGCTTACACTAAAATGTCAACTTCTGGATGCCAACAGTAACAAAGCAAAACAAAAATTGGTACAGACATGAAGAACTTTGGGGAAAAGATGTTAGAGCTGCCAAAAGCTGGCGTAGTTGATTAGAAATTTGAACAAACTCACCCAGCATTTTCCTGGCCTCAGTTTCAAATTTAGAAGATTGTGTATGTTTAGCGCATATGAGGAATATTTCAAATATATAGTCAGTCTTGGACTATTGTGGTAAATATTGTTATTTCAAAAAACAAAAACAAAACACAAAACACAAAGGTAAGATTTTGTGAATAACAGTTTTTTTCCTCTAAAATAATAGAAAGGTTTAGTGACAGATTCTCCTGAATATTTTTTTCCCTGTAGGGAAATTACTGTTCTTGAGCGTTTTAAAGATCCATTTCCTGATTTGCTCAGTTTTGTGTGTGGCCTGCATCTTAGGAATTTGCCTACCACTGGGTTTGTTTCCAGAGTCTCATAAAATCAGTATCAGGCAGGAGAATGTTACCGTGATCTATGTTAAATTAGAGTTTTAATACACCGGAGTAAGCTTGGGAAGTAATTGTTTGTAGTCCACAGGCAATCATACTCAGTTCTTTCTGTTGTCTTTCTCCCCATTCCAAAATGAAACTGAGGATTCTAAATACTTATTTCATACTTTGCTTCAGGAATTTAGACAAGGTTCCAAATATTTATACACACACGCACACACGCACACACACACACATCAAACAGCTCTAAGAAGCTTTTCACGGTGCAGTCTGAAAATTTGAAAACAGAATTGAGCCACTGCCCTTGGTGCAGTGTTAAATGAAAGCCCCAGCATACATTCAGAGAGCAGTTTACTACACTGCTGATTGATATTTTAGTGCTAACTTAGAAGTGTAACAAGCAGTAATGGCAAAGATGTTCAAGTAGCAGCTCTGTTTTGTTTCACTCCCATTGACTCTACTCATATCCCTAAACTTTCTTCTCAGTCCAAAAGGTTATATAATTTGTAGAAAAGATAGTTCAGGAAACTGTTTTGACTAACTGTCAGTGGTCAGTGATCAGTGATATTCCAAACAATACATATCTCTTCTCCTAATCTTCCTCTGGAGAAAAAATGGAGTTTCTGTTCTTGCCACTTAGCCTGGCAGTAGCTGAAATAGCATTAATAGCAGAAAGGGAGTCAGAATGTCTGAGAGCCCTCCCTGTACCTGGAACTTTAGCATCCCCAGTGCAAGAGACAAGGGATATTAATATTTGACTATTTCACCTTCACAAGTGAGAATGAATAACCTCTGTACTAGGATTTCCTTTATCTTAGTAAATTTTCAAGGCCTAATACCTGGAGGCACCAGATCCCATTTGATCCTGGAAGCTAAGCAAGGTCAGGCCTGGTTAGTACTTGGATGGGAGACTGCCAAGGAATATCAGGTGCTGTAGGCTATGGCCCTTACTACATGAAGCTGTCATCCTACCAAAGCCACAATTTGTTCCTGTTCCTGGACCTATGCTATTGCACGACGCCATCAGTAACAAGCTGTTTTCTCATTTCCACGTGTTGCAAATCAGCCCTTTTTCATTACCAGAAAAAATAAATCTGATAATGGCCTCCTTTTCCACCACAGTCCCATCAGCTGTGTGAGTGTGGTTTCTCAATAGCACTTGATAGTGCTTCCTGCTGTAGCTGATCCAGGAGTGGGAGTGGTGTAAGCATGCCCCGGTTGTCCCTTCCTCAGCTACTCCCATGGTGTGGCAAGTTCTAAATCTATCACCTCTCTGTGTTTATTTTTAATTACTCCTTTGAGTTAAATTGGGGTTTTTTTTAGTACATTTTTTAGCTTTATAGTGCAAAAACACAATAGCATATGGGCATGTCATGCTGTTACAATGCTGCTGCACTAGTATGGCTTACCAAAAAGAAAACAAGAAACCTAACCAATCATGAGCTGTGGGGTGGGGAGAAGGCAGGGAAAAGGACTTGCCAATGATGCTGCAATGCAGAGGGAACACTGGTGACAATAACACTGCACATCTGCTAAAATCTACAGGGTGTGGTAGAGGGCATTCCTAACCTGACACCATTACTGAAATGGCAGTGCTGGGATTGAAATGGAACAATGTGCTATTGAGGCATGGTGCAGTAAGGGCCTATATTTCAGAGGGAAAAACTGGCAAAAAACACTTCTGAGTATTCCTTGCCTATGAAAACGCTATGAAAATCTTAGAGTTTTTATATATTGACAGGTGATTTGAAAGCACATTCACATACATGTTAAATTTTTATGCACATTTGCTGATTCTGGCTTTTGTTGCTATCCAAAAGTTGTCTTTGGTCTGCCACTCTCAGAATCCCCTGAGCAGGTAATGATAGTGGCCATGTTGGCTGAGGGGTTTTGGGACCCAGACAGCAGAGATGGTGAGAGTAGCAGTCAGCTAATGGCACTAGGTAGTAGCTTCTCCTTTGTAGACTTTGTAGTTTCATAGTCTTCCATAATAAGGTATGAATGGCCAGCCAATCAGGATCATATTTGGTCACCTACTTGGGTAGGACCAGGCAGGCTGACCTGACTGGAAGTTTTCAGTTAGGTCTACTTGCTCCACATGTGAACATAACAGTAAAATAGTCTTAGCAGGCTCCCTCATTGGACTTTCCAAGCAATTGCAAGGATGACTAAAGCATTGGCAGAGGAGCAGCAGCAACAGTGGCAGCAGTGGCAAAGTAGCAAAAGCAGAGTGGGAGCAGCATTGGTGGAAGCAGCAGTGACAACAGGAATGACAGTGACAAAGAGTGAGGATGGCAATAGCGAATCATCAGAGAGGGCAAGGCCTGATGCACACAATCAAACACAGCCCTTACAGGGGCTAAATGTATTAAAATCTCCCTTCTTTTTGCAAAGCTGCAACCGGGTCTCCTCAATAAGGGGGAGTAAATGCAAAGGCAGTGGGAGGAAGGAGGGGTACAGGGAGAGGGTCCGAAGGTGGGAAGTCTATGCTGAGCCAACTTCTCTTAGCTGTAATCAATCAAAGTTGTGGCCTATTTACTCCCCGTGAAGGTTTCAGTGTCTTTATTGATACACCTGGCCCTGCCTAACCACCGAGGACTACAGTATTCTCCCAAATCCATCTGCAGATTAAGAGGGATTTGGCTGAGGAATAGTTTCATTTTGCTTGGTTTCCCATTTAATCTACAGAGAAACGTATTGTCAAGTACCATTGCAGCATCTATAACTAATTTTCCATTAAAACAATTCACACTTTCATTATTACAGCCCAACATGAACATTTGATGGAGTACCTTTCATAAATAATTCTTTTAGAACATGAGTAGCTATGGCCAGATAATTTGTGTGAGAGTAAAAAGGCATGCTGCGCTGTTGTACAGATTTCTGAGGACTAATTAATGGCATACCAATTACTTTTAAAAGCATTTTAACAGAGTGAATTTCAAATAAGAAGTTGAGAGGAAAATTACTACTGTGTTTGTAGAATTAATGAAACCATTGCTGAAATAGGTGCATGTCTCTTTTTCTAATGTCCACAGGGTCAAAATCAGAAAGGTGGGTTTGGAAAAGAACTGGACAAGGGCAAACTTGAAGTCCAAAACTGAGCTTAGAGTGAGACAGTTAAGCAACTCAATCTGTTTAGTTCCTCTGAGTGGCAGTTGGGAAATGATCTGAACAATCTATAAATATATAGGTTCCAGATTTTTGATGGTAGATAGCTTTTTTAATATCACAGACAAAGACATAATGAGACTCAGTTGAGACGAGCTGGTCTTGGCAAATGCACTTCAAGCTTGACTTTATTGCTCCTAATGTCACTGCCAAGTTGTAAGGGATTTTCCTCCCCAAACTCTGGAAGTAAGTCGTTCCTGTCATTCTCAGGAGGTGAGGCATGGCACCCATTTATAGGGTGGTTTTGATTTTTCTGGCTCCTTTTCCTTGGTATATTTGAATTCCTGCATTCTTGGTGTAGGGAATGACTCTGTGTAACAAACAGGTTCCAGAAGTCTGCCATTAATCTATATTATCAACATCATTCTGCCACCATATTTTATTGGCCTTCTCTTGTTGCTGTGACACAACCCTAGAAAAAGGTGCAACTGCTAGTATAATGGACCAAAAGGAACTGAAGTACAGTTTCACAACCTGATGGAAACAAAGGATGGAACAGGAATGCTAGCAGGCTTTGGAGAAACGCAAAACAATTGAGACTGAGAGTTTATCACATCAGTACCTGTGATATACTCTCATTTGCATAAAGAAAATTTTGCTAATGGTTTCACATACATGCAGTTATACTGAGTTAAATTTGGAAAGGATGTTGAGTTTGCAAGTGTTTGGGGAAACTGTAAACTAGTGTTAACCGGGATCAGCATCTGGCTTCTATCCAGGTAGTGGTATGTTATGATTTTGTCTTCAAATTGTCTGGGTGGTGACAAATTAATTACAATTAAGTAAGCCTTGATTACTCATCAAGCTTTGAGTGCTCTTCCACAGCTTTCACCACCAAAGCTGACATGCTCACTGACATTACTTGTCATCATGTAGACTCAGTGAATAATTATATCTGGAATGGTGCATTAATTAAGGAGCAGTGGTGGGGGATAGGGCTGAAAGAAGAAATAAAGCAAACAACAAGAAAAACAAAAAGACAAGCATGATTGAGTTCAAATATTTGGCATCTGATATTAATAGACACTGGTCTTCAAAATATCAAAATGGAACAAAATCTTTATAGAATTGTGTATAGACTAATCCCTGTAATTAAGCATAGGCACCTAGAAGCTCAGAAGAGAAATAAGAGATTGCCCCCTACAATTCAAATAATACGTTGCCATATGCAGAAAACAGGAAGGGAGAGAAGAGTGTCACAGCAGAATGGCTGCAGAACACAGGAATGGATGGCCAGCATCTGCAACGTACTGTAATTGCTTTCCAAATGAACAGGGAAGTGGCCCAAAGTATTTCTGAGGTGATACCTCAGTCTTTTGATCTGAACTGTTTGTAGAGCTCTGAGGAAGAAAGGATGTAATCTGGGGGGATTGTGACCATTACACCATGTAAGAGGGAAGGAAAACTGTTGAGGAAGTTACTCTTCTGCCTGATCTACCACAGACAGAGTAGAGGACACTTTCAATGCATGGTTATAGTTGACATAACTCTTTCTTATTTCAAATTGTTATGGGGAGCAGAAAATAATGATTGGGTTAGCACTGCATGGGATGATATTCACATGATGTTGTTCTGATCTGCATTTACTGCTTCAAAAACCAAAACAAATACAAAAACAAAATAGTAATACCTAGGTACATGACATCACATCATACATTCCAAATGTTGTCTACTTGATCCCTAAGGAAATTTCCTCTGACGCATATAAGTTTCAATACAATGAAAACCGGGACAGAAACATTATCTGAACATAGGTCATATGTGAAAAAAGAAAAGAAGAAGAACAAACAGTGTAACATTAAAAAGGGCACAATATGTTCCTTATGTTCATAGAATAATTGAAAAGCATCTTCTGGTTTAGAAGAGAAACCTAACAACTTTTCCATCCATGGCACAGCTTGCTATTGCTATATCTTGTTTGTAGTAAGAAACTGCTCCTAAATCCATGTGTCCCATCATAAGACTGCACATTCCCACTTCCTTTTCTAGTCTGTTTTTACATTTGGAAAGGATTATGTTTTTTTAAAACCTAATTTGCTACGGCCTTCACTAAACATTGTTTGTCTCACGATAGAGTTTGTCAAGATCTAGTACGGCAAAATGTAAGGTTCTAGTAGAAGACATCTTGGCAGTAATCTGCCAGCAGGTGGATGAGAGAGCGGCCCTTGTATATCAACCTTAAGATTGCCAGGTTAGATCCAGAACAAGTCTCCAGTCACTAATCCTGAGAAGATAGTGAAGCAGGACAAGGTGTTACAAAGCGCCCTTAAACTGGATGAAGTTACCCATCCTCCTTTACCATCCAAACTCTAACCGTCAACCACAGCTATCCTCTCTTTACATTGCTGTTGCCTCCACAGTGGGGATGTGTGAAAGAACATCCAGCTCTGTTCTTGTCAAAAGCGTCTCTGCACCCTCCTCCCTTTAGAGGCCCAACCTACTGATGATCAGATCATGTCATTTTTGTTTCATTTTATCATGCCTTACTGTAAAATAACATGGGACATTTGGGACTCAATAAATTACATTGATATCTTTTTTTGTCCTTAGATGACAAGGGGATGGAAATTTGGGAAATCACTCACAACTATTCAGACAATGGAATGGCTGCATTGTTGGTCTAGTTCTGTGCGGACTCTGCAAAAATATATTGTACTATCCTAATATATCAAATAACAACCAGTGACACCCTGGAACATGAATACATTTAAAAATAAATAACCAGTGTTTAGCAGTTGAATATTAGTTGGTGAGGTGAATAATGGGGTATTCCTAAAGCCCAATCAGTAGCATATTAATATATTGCTTGTTATTTTACATCAGTTACTATCAATTCAATTCTGCCACCTTTATAAGAAGAAAATCATTATACTTATACGAACACATGATTAAATTAAGAAACTGAAGAATGAGTGTGTTAACTAGTGGTTTCTATTTTGAAAGCATCAGTCTAGATATTGGCTAAATGAGGGGGGCACATAATAATGGTAATGAAATTATAACAACATTAACAATAAACAAGTCTAGTATGAACGGGGTTTTGTGCTAATCTTATATCTATGATTTGGAAGCCAGAAATCAGTAGTTTATATTTTTATTGATCCAATATCTGAGAGGGCATTTCTTAAAATTAGATGTTGCTTCACATTGAGAGTCAGCAAGAAAAACATACTACAAATAGAAGGTGAAATAAAAAGCCAAGACATCATTTAAAAAAAAAAAACTAAGCCACATTTATTAATGCAAACTTCAATCTTCAGTGCCGTGTCAGTAGGCACTCTAACTCAGAAACCAGCAACTGGCGTGTCATAATTAATGAAAAATTCAACTCTCTTCTTGTGAGAGTGGCAATCAAATGATCTCTCCTCCCCACAAGATTCCACCGATTTATGGAGACATTGCTATGTCACCCCCCAAAGAATGCCCCAAAATAGCTGATCTAGGTGTTTCCCGGGGGTACTCCCCATCAAAGCCACGTGTCCCATACCTCTGAGCAGCAACTTTGGAGATTGCTCATCCCCACATTTGTGCCTAGGGATGCTCACTGATCCTTTAAACATCTGATTTTTCTGGTACATACTTTTGAGCCACATGTGGCCAAATTATCCTGAATCCAACAGATTTAATTGTCCAAGATTCCCTGTTCCCACTACTGCCCACTCAGTACAGAGAATGTGAAAAATCTTGTCCTGGCTGTGCCAACTTTCCTCGCCTCCACCTCCCGCATTAAAACAAGTGACTAAAACAACTAATAAAGTTTGGGGTGTGTGGGTAAGAGACACAAAAAGAAAGAGGATTGATTCTACCCAGTTATCACAGATCAAGCCATATTCTCCTAATGTGATGTCTGACTGCCCGCCAGTCTGACAGGTCCAAGCAGCCCACCCTGTTTGCTCTTTACACTTCACCCTCCATGCACTGTATGGTAGGGAGGAGCTCTCCTAGCTTTAATAAGTCAGGTTATGAGTTAAATTAAAGACATTCACAGAACAAAAAAAGATTTCTTGTTCTCTCCCCCGATGCAGCCATTTGCAGCTTCTTAAACCTCTTTGGAGGAGTTGAAGGTCCTGAACAATATGAAATGGAATATGGGGGCTCCCAGGGATGAGACAGTTGCTCTGAATTGGACTTGGAGCTTGAGATAGGTTAATGTAAAAAAAAAAAAATCATGAAATAAAAGCTCTCTCCCCTGTACCCCATAACACATTTGTTCTTTCACATTTCTTTCAAATTCTAGTATTCTAGTTTAATGACTATGAGTACATCCTGTGGAATCCTCAGATTGTCATTTTAGATAGAGGCATTTAAAATTTTAATTCAGAGAACTCTAGTGCCTCAATAAACTACAGACCCCAGGATTCAATAGGATGCACCTATGGGAGTTGAAGTGGAATTATAGTACTATGATTATACATTTTCTTTGTCATTTATTTATTAAAATATTTATATCCCATCCTCTGTCAGTGTAAAACAATAAAATGATTTAAAAATGGTGAGAACGTATCACCATGGGCCCTCTATTTTGGTGAGGTTTAAAGGTGTAGGACCTCCATGAAAGTGAAAAAATGCAAATAAAAAAACAAAAACCACCATTTTTCTTTACCTGAGAACCATCTAAGAATCTCTGCTGGAACTGGACCATAGAATCTCACTGGAGGAGCTTGACATTCCTACAGAGAACATATTCTTTTCCATGGCAGGGGCAAATAGGGTAAGAAGTTTTTATAAATAAATAAACAAATAAAATAAAATAAAATAAACCACAAATAATCAAATCTGTGAGTCCTGAACCCACAGAAATGGGGGCCCTACTCTATACAATTAACAATTTAAAAGAAAACAAGTTAAAACCAATTTAAGTACTTTAAAACATTTCAAAACCGTGCACATATGTGAATCTGCATAAAACTGTTAAGACACAAAAACTTTCATAATCAACCATAGTGACACTTGCTGCCTGCATGACAGCAATGTAGATGGGGTTTCTAAAGGGTATTTCAGGGTCAGGGGAGGTATTTATTTTATGGGAAACTATGTTGAAGAACTTATTGCTTGCAAAATGCATGCTCAGCATGAAGAGTGCCCAATATATGGCTTTTCCAAAGGCAGCAGGTCCTATATGATCTTGGAAGCTAAGCACAGTCAGGCCTGGTTATACTTGAGCAGGAAACTGCCAGTGAATTTCAGGTGTGGGCTATATTGCAGAGGAATGAACTGGCAAAACCACCTCTTGAGTATTCCTTGCTTGAGAAAACCCTGTGAAGTTCATGGTGTTGTCATAAATTGGAAGGCAATTTGACGGCACATAGAGATACACTCCTACTGTTTAAAAGGATGAAAATACGAGGATGGTCTTTCCTTAAAACTTTTGTTCACATGGCTTAACATAATTGTTAGAGCAGCTTCAGATGTGGTAGTGGTGCTATAGAGGGGAATGAGTATCAAATAACGGCAACAACAACAAAACAACAACAACATAATAATGATAATGATAATGATAATAATGATAATAAATATGAACATCCAAGATCAACACCATGGCACTCAGAATTATGTAAAATACTTTCTTTGATAGTATATCCTTTAGCATCCTGAATGCCAGGAAAATTCAGTATGACAGTTGTAGGGCAAAGTAGTATTGTAGATATATTAAATCTGTAGCAGCTATTAGCTTCCCTGTCAATGGGTCAGTCAGTCTGCTCTGGATTTTACTCTGAACTTTAAAGGAGATATCCAAGATGCTGAAACTATTTGGGAGAGCAAATCCAACACTTTATTAACATCAAAGCCACTAGCTACAGCTGTATTAAATTCATACAGCACTACCATTTCGAAGGATTCAGAGACTGTGAAACAGGCCCTGATATTTAATAGGTACACCCAAAGCCTTCCAGTTTTGTTGGACTACATAAACCATCATCCCCATGTGGGCATGAGACACTATAGTCATAGGAACATTAGAATTTGCCTTATATTCATTATTGAGATTATGAAATCTTCTAGTTCATTATTGTTAGTTCTGATGGGCAGCAAGCAATCTAGGGTTTCAGGCATGACTCTTTCCTAACCCTACCTCATGGTTAATTGCTGTCAAGTCAATATTAACTTATGGTGACACTGTGAACAAGACATATCCAAGTCTCTTTCTTATCTATAGCCTTGCTCAGATTTTGCAAACCCAGGGCTTTGGTTTCCTTGGTTGAGTCTGTCCACCTGTAGCAGTGGCGAAGCTTGGAGTTTGTGGAAGGAGGTGGGAAGGGGTGGCCACTGTGCGCGGGGTTGTGGCCAGGGCACATGGGGGTGTGGCTATGGGCTGGGACGCCCCAAAAACATTGCCACCTGGGGTGAATAGCCCCCCCACCCTCATGCTCCTACGCGACTGGCCTCTAGTGTTGTTTTCCTCTTTTCCTATTGCCTTCCACCTTATCGAGCGTTATTGTCTTTTCAAATGAGTTGTGTCATCTTAGGATATCAAATAATGCTCATATCTGGACAGCCCTGGAATCCCCTTGTGGTCTTTCCCATCATAGTACTTCCATTCAGCTCTGTGCTGTGCTTACTTTCTCTAGTCAGATGTGCTCATGTTAGAATGTTGGTCTTTATGCCTGTGTGATTCCTTGTCATATCCCCCAGCCACATCTTACTGCTTGTTGCTTGTTGATTTTTATTTGGTGTACCAAGCCTTTATGTTGTGATACTTGGTGATATGCAACATACGATATTATGACTACTCCTAATTTTCTGTCATATCTTGCCACCATAGCTTTGCAAGTGATATAAGAGGCTCTTACACCTGTCAGAAAGGCTTACTTAACTCATATGTTAAAAGAGAGCAAAGCCCGCTTGCTGAAATGAGCTGCAAATTCAAAGCTGCATATTGGGCTTCGTGATTTATTTCTTCACGGCACGGGTCAATTAATTTATTTCACAGTGATGTAATATTTAATTCTTTTTAAAGAACAAATGGATACAGTATAGCCGTTTGTCTCAGCCAAAAAGAGCAATTTGTCTCTTGCTTGTAGCAGGAACAATGAGAAACGTGAATAACTTTATCCAGCAAATAATAAGGGATATATGTTGAGGTGTTTAAAAGGTACTGTTTTGTCTTTTGAAAAGAGTGCTTATGTTAGATTCACACATAGACACACTAATTTACAAGGGAAAACTGTCAGAACAAAAGGGAACTTGATAAGACATGTTTACTCTGATTTCATATGAACAAGCAGGAGATATAACCTGGCCTGTCACATGTATCACCATTACCCAGTTCTAGTGGCTTGGTGAGCCATTCTCAGCCTCTAGATCAGGGATGGACAACATGGGTTACAAAATCTGGAGAAGTGTTAATACCAGTAGATTGTTCATTTCAGATTTGTATATTAGTCTGAGATGTGTGGTCAGATTAGTTCATGTTGGAATTCACAAAGTGCAGATTCATCAAGCTTCCCCAACAATCAATCAATCAATCAATCAACCAATCAATCTTTGCACGTTGGTTGTGTGGAGATTGTAAACATTGTAGTAATGGTAATGGTGAAGTCCTCTAATTCACCTTTCTTTATACTTTGAGCTCTGTCAAGCTCACTTTATGTTTCAGAGGGCACATGACTGTGTTAGAGGCTGAGATACTAGGTTTTTAAAAGTAATTTGTTAAATGCAATTCATTATTTTAGAAGACCATTTCCCATTTCCTTTTATTAAGCAAGTGGCTTGTTACATTGACTGCTACGTAGCATAACATAGATAGATAGATAGATAGATAGATAGATAGATAGATAGATAGATAGATAGATAGATTTTTAATACTAACAATCTAATTCACAAAGTAATAAACATTCAGAAAAAGACAATCGAAAAAGGGGGGGGGAGAAAAAATGTACCCACAGTTAGCCCTCCACATTCGCTACAGTTGGGTGCATGACACCCGCAAAAGTGGAAAAGTCACAAATATCAAAATATGTGCATGTGTGAGTCTTTGGGAAGGGGGCTGAGGCATGGTGGGGAGAATAGGCACCCAGGGTCCAAAGCAGTTCAGGGAGAGGAGAGGGAAATAACATTCTCCTTCCTTGGGTGTGTGTGTGGGGGGGGGGGGGCATCAAGAAAGGCTTGTGGTGCTGAGAAATCAGGCTGCAAGCTGTCCTCAGATGGCCAAACAGTGGCTGTTGGAGGAGGAGGAGCACTAGAAGTGTTTTTTTGAAGGGCTGTGTGGCTGATTGGAACCACTCATACTGGAGATTCCCCCAGAAAAGAAGTGCGGGGGGGGCAGGGGTTGAAAAACTCATAAATAATGAAATCTGTGAAAGTCAAAACTGCAGATGTGGAGGGCTCACTGTAAAACAGTAAAGCTTTGACCTCCCCCCAGTTCTGACTATAATGGAAAGAAAAAGGGGGAAAAAAATCAACCAAGATATAACTAAATAATCTTAATTACTAATAACCATAGATTATTGCGTGGTTGAATTTCTTATTGCACAAAAAGTCTATAAATGGTTTCCAGTCTTTTAGAAAGTCTTCAATTGTCGTATCCTTTAGAACCCACATTAATCTGACAGTTTGGGCTCACTTGGTGACCTTAGCAATCTTATTCCATTGCCAGTGCTTCAGTCTGTTTCCAAGTTTGAACAAACAATATTCTTGCTGCTGTTGTCATGTATCAGAGAAATTACCCATATTTACTGGCCAATTCTTCATCCATAATCCTCAACAGAAACACTTCTGGTAACATTACAAAATCTACCTTTACATTTTTTGGATTAACATATAAATTTAGACCAATAACTTTCCACCTTCTTACAAGTACACCACATATGAAAAAAAAATCTCTCTTTTAATTTTGACATCCCCAACATTGGTTTGAAATGTTCTGAGACATGTTCAATAGTTTATTTGGAGTTAGATATTATTTGTACATCATCTTATTAAAGTTTTATTTTGAATTACTGCACAAAGTAAATTTTATAGCTTTGGACCACATTTTTCCTATACATCCATATGAACATTATGCTCAAAATTCTGAGCCCAGTTTATCATGTACTATTTTGCAGGTTTATCTTCTGTGTCCAGCATCAAAGTGATTTATTTTAATTACATGGTCATCATCTTTACAAACTTATTTTCTCCACTTCTGGGGCTACATTTCTCATATCTTGGTGAAATCTGTCCTTAAGTTGCATATAAACAAACCGGTTCAGATATTTGCCTTCCTTAAAAAGCATCTCTTTCAATTTAACCTTCCAGTTGTCTTGTTCAATGTACAAAATATCATCATGGAGCAACCATCATCAGTTTGTAGCCTATTCTGTCCTAAAAAAAAAAAAAAAAAAAAAAAGAGTTTCATATGGGGAGATGGGGGGAAGGATCTCTGCTTAGATGTATATCAGACTCGTAGGAGAGCTTTTCTAGTACAGTGATTTTTAAATTTGGTATGACTTTATCATACTAGATAGAACCATGCCACCCAACTCTTCAATCATGACCTCCAAATTCGAAGAATTTCTCTTCTTCAAGCAATATCCATTCCTTTAGCCATACAAAACAATAGGCTTCATAATTTAATATTAGGGACTCCCAAACCCCCTCTTTCCTTAGCATTGTGCGTTGTTTTAAGTTTTATTCTGTGTTTCTGCCAAACAAATCTAGAAATCTCTTCCTGACATTGTACAAAAGGCATTCCATTTCTTGTAATAGGAACTATTTGAAAGGGAAATAAAAGCTTTGGCAAAACATTTACTTTTATTGCTGCAGTTCTACTACAAAGGAATAAATTTAACTTTATTTTTCTAAGTCTGTTTTTAATTTCTTTCCAAACGTTTTCATAATTCTTTTGAAATAATAAGCTGTTGTTCTTTGTGATTGCAACTCCAAAATATTTAAACCTTTTTTTCCACTTTAAAAATTGAAAGATAATTTAATTCGTTACTCTCTTCTGGGGTCATATTTTTAGTTAGCAATTTTGCCATAATTCTTTTCAAATTGAGAGCACATCCCAGTGCCTTATTTTTCCCCCAGAAGAGCCTTTATTGAATCCAATGGGTTATTTGTCATTATCATAAGATCGTTCATATAAACTCTCAGCTTGTACTATTTCTTTTCCCCCCTCACTTCACAAATTCTGTCGTTTTTCATATCTCTCAGTAGGATGCCCAATGCCAAATTTAACAATAAAGGTGAGACAGGACTACTTTGGCTAGTTCCCTTTTGTATTTCAATCAATTTTGTTGCTGATCACTAATTTTTTTTAATTTGGCCAAAATGGCCACTGTCCCTTTAAATGACCCTCAAAATCAACACTTCAAGAACAGTGACTTTGTGTTACTCAATCTGTGACTATATGGTTACTCTCCATTACTTAAATTAAAGTTAAAAAGCAACATTGTTTTTTAAAAGTAATAAGATTTTACCTTAATAATAACATGTTAGAGTAATAGTGTTACTTGTAACACATTACTTTTAAGATGTGGTCTAAGTTTACTCCACTCACTTTTCCTTGTTTTGAGATGCAAACTTGTACTTCAAAATTGCAAAAGTGCAAAATCCAAAAGATTACTGTTTTGATCAGCATATTATTCCAGGAGGGTGAGAATGATATTTTTTTGAAAAGAGAGCCTGTGTTAGATGGACACACAGACACTCTAGTCTACAAGCATCCCTAAATGGTTCCTCAAGCATCCTTAAATGAAGATACGCCATCAGTGATCTAGGACTTTGAGATGCTGCAAATTCTGTGCCAGATTTCAATGGATGGGTTAAGCAATTGTATTGAACTAGCCTGACAATTTACTTTATTTTCTTTATCAGAAGGTCAGGTCCAGAGAAATTGAATTGGTTGGTAGCAGAGATAGAAGAACACAGCAAAATGTCATGTTGTTTTCTCTTTTACCGTAAATAAATGAATACATACATACATACATACATACCCTTGCCTATGGCTTCACTTCTTCCTTGAGGTTAGTGGCATTCATACTGTACTATACAAACATTTGTTTTTATGTAATACAATATGGGAAGGACTGTAGCTCAGTTGGAAAGCCCATGTTCATTTGTGCCAAAGAAGTGTGGGATAATGATGTAATAGACCTCTGCCTAAGTATTTATCTTGGGTCTGCCACTACAGCATGGCATCTCTTTTGATTTAAATTTCCAGTGGTGGACTGGGACGTAGGAAATGCAGGTTCAAGTCCTATGCAACTATGAAACTCATTGGGTGACTTTGGGAGGTAACTGTCACTCACCTCCTATTTCACCATCTTATTAGAAGGTTAAAAAAGGTCAGATGCCAATAGGAAACATGAAGCCCTTTAGCTACAGAAAAATATCAAAAGCCAGATCCATGATGGTACTGAGTGGTTGAGGAGATGCAATGGAAGTTGAGAACCTTTAATTTATACAAAATAGAGCTTCTATATCATTTTACCAAAGAGATACAGAAGAGATACAGAATAGAACCACTTAAGAAAAGAAGATATGGTGGTACCATTTTGGATAATGGCTACAAAGGAACAAATCTTGAAAGACCCTTATGTTTTCTGCCCTCCACAGCACTTTATCATGTTTGAGGTCACTCTTGTTTGTATTAAATATATTATCTCTGTTTATTGTCAGCTTAACACTAAAAGGTGATGAAATATACATTTAACTTCAGTAGGATGTTTGGAATGTTTGTACAGATAAGAAGATTGAGTTAAATGAAGTGGGTGTAAAGCATCACTTCTTGGGAAAGTAGATGTATTTGTACTCTTTTGTTCTTTTGATAGTACAAAATTACTTTAGTATCTTACTTATTCTTTAAATTGTGAGTGAGTTGTATAAAAATCAAATTACTCTATTTTAAATCCACATCCTTAAGTAGATTGTATCTTTAGTGAAAACTGTTTATCACCCCCCCCCAAAAAAAATAATTTAAAAGCATGCCCATTAGTTTAGTGTAGTTATGCATTTCCTGAGCTATTGGCAAAAACATCCTGTTTTCATTTTTAGAAACAAAAATACAGCAAAATGAGTTGTGTGTGCTGATCCTTCATTATTCTTTTCCTATTTGCTTCAGTTTTGAATATTTTTGGTGTGTTGCTACCAGAATTCAGAGGACAGAAAATCAGGTTAGGTTTTGAAATTTAAAATTTATCTTTGCCAATTTGTAAGCTATCTGTGATTGGTGTTAAGGGCCTTCAGATCAGTCCTTTCAAATAACAACAACAACAATAACAACAACATTTATTTAAACATCCTTTTCACCAAAGGGTGGAACGTCAATGTATACAGTAAGGGACGAAGATAGTAAACATAACACTACAGCAACACATGGAACAAAATCCCCAAAATCCCAGCAGTCACTACCCATCTCAACACCTTAAACACAATTCAGTGGCTTAAGATAGTGAATCAAAGAAGAAACTCTTCAGGCCTTTATGAAAACAGGTGAAATCCTCCTCCAGCTAGAGGTCCAAAGGAAAACTCTTCCACAAATGTGGAGCTAGATCTTGAAAAGCTTGCAGCCTTGACAGAGCTGGGTGCATTCGTGGAATAAATTTTAATCCCTTACCTGTAGAGTTTAAATTCCTGGATGGAGCATACCATACTAACTGAGCTGTGATGTACTGAGGGAGATTAAACGCAAAGCCTTAAATACCAGAACCAAAAGTTTGAAACAGGCCCTGGTGCAAACTGGTAGCCAGTGAAGGGATCTATGGGATGAAAGAAACAGGTAAATATTTAGAGAGATTTAAAACAACCTGGATGGTGTTGTTCTGAATTAAAACCAGAGAAAGAAGGGAGCAGGAAGGAAAACCTGCCAGGAAACTGTTATAGTAACCCAGGCATGAGATAACCAAGGTCTGGACAAGCAGATGAGCAGTTTCAACAGTCAGGAACCTCAGGATAATCTTCAAAAGATGGAAATTGTGTGCTTTGGCTGTTGCCCTGATAAATGGTCACAGAGATAGGTGATCATCCAGCAGGACTCTGAGGTTCTTGGTGACTGAGATGGGAGCGACTGTGCAACCATATAATTCCAGTGGAGGACATGAAGGAGGGGCTACTGGACTGTCAGGCTGAAACACTGAGATCTCCATTTTGTCCATGTTCAGCTTAAGATGGTGAGCAATCATCCACAACGAAACACATGACAGACAGTTCATCACTGACTTCCACACAGTGGCATAAATTGATTTAAAAAAGAAAAATCTGAGTGCCATCTGCACAAATATGATGCTGAAAACCTGATTCAGAAATAAGAAATCCAAGGGAGATAGTATATAATGAAAAAAGAAGAGGACCCAAGACTGATCCTTATGGCATTCCTACCATTACAGGAAAAGCTTTTGACAAGATCCTGAAATGAGACTAAAGAGGAACAATCACACAAAAAAAGATTTAAACCAGGACAGAACATTACCTGTTGTTCCCAGTGATGCTAATCATAATAGTAGGATAATAATAACAGTAGGATCTGATGGTTCAAAGTGTCAAAGATTACAGAAAAATCCAACAGGATCAACAAAGAATTTTGATGTTGCACCTTTGGCGCTAAACTATCATTCACTATCATTCACTACATGAGTCAGGGCTGTACAAAATCCTGATTGAAATGGGTCAAGAAAATCATATATGTTCACGTAAGGCATTAACTGGGAAGGGGCAGCAATCTTCCAAAATTTTTGAATGAAATAGAAGAGACACAGGGTGATAATTAATGCAAAGTGCAAGATCCAGATAAGGTTTCTTTATTAAAGAGGACACAAAAGAGCATTCTTAAAGCAACTGTTACCCTGTGTATTGGGGGTCCCGGGAGGGACACCAGAATGTGCTCAACTAGAGGTGGGAAAAATTAGCTCAGAGCACTGCTTAGCGTTACGAGAGGCAGGGTAACGTAGCGAGATCTTGAACTCTATGTCTACGGGGCCAGACCGAGTCAAGGAGCACACAGAAGTTGAAGCAATAAATAATGTTTTATTACAAACACAAGCAAAACAGTGTATGCGACGCACTCACACAAGATAACTAAAGAAATAAAGGTTTGGGTGGTATAGAGGGATTTTTAGAGGAGTTGCTGGTTTGGGTGATACTTCACCTGTCCTGAAGCCCGGAAAAATAGAGAGCGAGGCTGGGGTGCAATGTAACTCAGCACGTGGAGCTGAAGGGAGGCTCGCCAAGCAAAGCAGCAGCAAGGCGGGATGAAACTCGGGAGCAATCCGAGGAAGGTCTCGGAATCAAGGGTTTTTATAAGGAGAATGTGACTGCAGGCTATGCCGTACTTGGGGGAAAACAATAGATTTGGAGTTGGAGACAAAGCCTCCAAAAGGTCAGAATCTGAATGATTGAGTTGTTGTAGAGGTTCGCAATAGAGTAGCCAGTATGCAAACGCAGAGTACTTGGGTATTGTATAGCTTGATCATCAAGCTGCCAGCGCGAGGCAGAGGATCTTTTTTAGGTTGTGTGCATACCTAATTAGAGTACTTGCCTGGAGGTCTCCTAAAGCGGCGAGTCGGCTATTTTCTGGCCTGCCTGTATTGTCTAGGAATATTACAGCGATAATCGTCCGAGCCTGTATGCGTGCTTGTCCGGGGCCTCGCAACCACGTGGAAGGGAATAGATAAGTGAAGCCGAATTATGATATCAAAAGGATATCTTTTAATATCCCCAAAGCTCGGACTAGCCAGGGCAGTAACACAACACAGGAAAATACCCCTCGAGATGGAACACTTCACCAAATGGGTATATAGGGCAGAAGCAGAGGCAGAAGATCTGGGTAAAGGAAGGAAGGGATAGCCTCAATAGGGCAGGAAGTAGGGGAAGAAGACATCACAATCTGATGTCTTGTATAAATGTTATATAAACAATATTTATACAGGGGGTGTTTGCCATTGCCTTCCTCTAAGGCTAAGAGAGTGAGACTTGCTCAAGGTAACCCAGTAGGTTTCCATGGCTGAGCAGGAATTCAGACCCTGGTCACCTGGAGTCCTAGTCTAACACTAAAACCACTGAACCATGTTGGTTCACATAACCGATCTGATTTTGAAACCACTGTTGCAGTTCATGCCTGAATATTCAATGGCCATTTCTGCATGACATCACTATCCCGCAACAGCAGCGGGTTCTTTCCTGTCCAGGAGTCATGCTATCCAGCTGCTTTCTCACATCAAACCACCTTATACTATTTCCAGAAAAAATATGTTAAGAGCCTCCTTCAGCACTTCAACCTGTCAGCTGGCTCAGTGCAGCAGTATAATAGTTCTTGGTAGCACTTCCTGTCCTCCTGGATCCAGTAGTGGGCGGAGTGTGGGCAAGTCCAGCTTGTCCCTCCCTCAGTTACTCCCATGGCATGGTAACTTTGAAATGCATCACCTCTCTAAGTGTATTCTAAATTTCTCCTTTAAGTTAAAACTTTACATTTTTAAATACATTTTTAAGCATTATAGTGCAAAAGTGCAATAGTCTATTGGCATGCCATGCTGTTGCAACATTGCTGTGCTAGTACGGCTTCCAAACAAAACAAAACAAAAACCCCACCCAATCAGGGGCAGTTGGGTGGGGTGAAGGCAGTGAAAGAGAATGGCCAAGGATGCTGTGATGCAGAAGGAACACCAGTAACAGTACCACTATTCATCCGCTTAAGGTGGAAGGGTGTGGAAGAGAGTGTTTTTAACCTGCTTCCAGAGCATGAATGGCAGTCCTGGGATTGTAACGGAAGAACACACTAATGCAGTATATTGCTGAAAGGGCCAATGTCTCCTACTATCGTGTAGTCCATATCAACTAATTATTATTTTTAGCCTGGTGAATATCTTAAAATCATGAGCATCAGCATATATTAAATAATGAAACAATAACCTTGTGTTAATTAGAAACACAGCCCTTTTGCCCATGTAAAAGGTCTCAGTAACTAAAGTAGCAGAACAATGTAGCTCTCATCCCCTTTTCTTTTAGCATCCCTCAAAAGCATTCTTTTACCAAATTTTTCTAACCAGGCTGGCCTGAGACTTTTAGTGGGTAGGATTCTGGCATGATGAGCTGGAACAGGTAACAAAAGATGAATCTAGCAGTATTTTTAGTCAAATTAAAATGGATAAATTACTGTAAAATGATTTAAATTGCTTCAAAATGTGTTTTGTGGTATTGGGTAGGATATAAATGTCTTCATAAATAAATAAATATGAAGGAAACATGGCCAGCCTAAGACATTTCACAATCTGAGATGAAGACCAAGATGATACCCTTCATACAAAACTTGACTTTTTTTATCCCCCTCAGCACTTGATAGTATCCAAAGGTTAGTTTCGATGATGTGTGATAAACCTCATGGCACATAGCTTCTTCATCCATCACTTTGCTGTCATTCCTCAACATCCTACCTAAAGGTGGGACTATCCTTGGAAGGAAGCCACCAGTACTTCAAAAACCTGCCTGGGGGTAAAAATGTAGCTCCAACAAAATCCCAAGCACTTATTTACAGCATCACCCTCTGGCAGTGCTTTCTGACATTTTGAGACAAGTATATGAAAGAGAACAGTGATGTGCGAGTAGGTGGTTCATTCACCTTAGATCTTTTGTCTATTATTTTGCCTTCCCCTGCAGTTGGACATAGGCTCTCTTCTCACACATTTCACTTTTCCTCCAGATGATTTCACTGCAATTTCCATAGGGCTGGTGGGAGCTGTAGTCTGTAACTTCTAAAGGACACTGAAATACCTATCTCTGCCTCTACATGCACAGTGAACAGAGTTAGTACCACGGGACTTTCAGAACAATCTTGTTCTCATGGTCACTCATTTCATTGTCTTGTGTGTCTGGATTCTGAGTTTTGACTCTACACTGAGATGGTAACATCTGGATGTTGATGGACCACAACTTCTAATATAGCTCTGTTGGCAGGGTGCTAATGGTTGCAATCTGGAAAAACCACAAGTTGTCCAGCCCTTTACAATATAGTTCATTGTCTTTTTATGTGGTCTTCAAACAGCTTATTGTACCTTAATGATTGCACTGAAAGATCAAAGTGGAAGTTGTTAAGATGGCCTGAGAAAGAATTTTGGTTGATTGGGTGGCTGGCTGGCTGGTTGGTTGGTTTTCAAGTGAAGTACTGTCCTTGCACAGTGTATTAATAGATATTCTCAGGGTCCAGCTCCTCAGCTATCTCCATACCTATCCTCATAATCCTAGATATCTGATCTTGAATATTTTTTCCACCAGGCATTGTGAGAATTTAATGTTTTGGATGGCTTTTACTAGCAAAAAGTCAAGAGGATCAATTTAAATCCATAATTTTAATATTCTTTATCTTTCCAATTTCATCATGGTATTAAAATGTTTGCTATCTGACCCAACCCTTGCATGAGTATGAACAGAAATTGGAATAAATGAATATAATCAATCTGCTGTTACAATTTCCCACTGCCATTAGAGAGCTTTGGTCATTCCCACAGTCAGTTGATTCATTATACAATTTCATTGGTTATATAGGTGAACTCAGACTTTCTAAAGTTATCAATGGCTAAAACAGCATTTTAAGCGAATTAATGTGTCATGTGCTTTCTCTTTCTCTGAGCCAAAAAATTCAAATGTAAAAGGAATGATGATTTCATTCACTCCTCAGTTTTTCTCCCTTCTTTCTTGTTTTTGGAACTCACTTAGTACTCATTTTCATTGACAGTTAGAAGAGTCTTTTCCAGTTCTTTGCTCTGATATGCCTGCTAAATATTTGAGATGTGTGACTCATATATTCTGATTTTAAAATGATGAAATCGTTAAATAGTAGAGGACAGGGAGAGAATGGAGATATGGAATAAAATTGCCAAGATACAGACAAGGGAGGGATTATTAAGGAATTCTTTCCCCTCCAAATCCACTTTAAGGCTGTAATCCTGAACACAGTTATTAGAGAGTAAGATCATAATTCTAACTCACCAAGATAACTCAGCTGAGCTGGAATCTGACCAACTGAATCTCTGCTGAATATAAACCCTAGGGGTATGTCACCTTAAGGGCGCTTAGATCTACCTTCATCTTGGTCTGAGTTTGTGCCTACAATGGCTGTGTCTCTGAGCTAGTGGAGACTAGGTCCTGCTTCACTCTGTTTCTTCTTTACTCCTTTACTCCACTTACGCCAGCAGATCTTATTCAGAAGAGCAGATCTGCAGCAGATCTTTCTGCTGCTTGATCTCAGATCAACAGGCAAAAAGGAGACTATACCAGTATGGAGCTGTTCAGTTAGCAGGAAGCCATTTCAACCGGCACAGGAAACTTTCAGCTGCCCATTCTTAATCCACTACAACCAGTGCATCTTTGGGTCAGAATTGCACTGTAAGTCATAGTGAATGTGGTTGGACATCCGAGTAGACAATTTGATATCCATATACCTGGGAGTGGAGCACATTGGCACTTGCCTTGAGGAGTTTAATCTTTGTGCATTCTTATGCAAACCAGACCTGTTCTGTACTTCACAGACTCATATGTAGATTTGAATGTAATTATTATTCCAATTTCACATTTCTCTGACTTTGCAATCATTTCTCCCTACAACATAATCCAGAATGCATTACATGTACATATTTTAGCAGAAAATATATTAAGAAATGCATACTGGTAGAATAAAGAAGTCTATGAACATATATATTGTAAAAAAGCACATTAAAAAGTAGTAAAAACATGTATAAAATAAGAATTTTGTACAGATTTTTAAAAAGCCAGAAACCTCACATGAATGTGGAAATGGTGTGAAACAAACATATGAACAAACACACCTATAAAAATGGAACGGATCAAAAATAGATTGACATATCTATAGTTTTAAGTAGATACATATTGAATTTTGTTTGTAGAATTGTGGTATGTTATTTATACAGTTGCATTATCTGGATTGTAGGTCACCTTGGAAGAATTGTAAAAGATGGCTAAGAAAAAAAATAAAATTAAGCAATTAAATATTTCAGTAAAAACAAAATTCTGGTTGCAGCTCCATATGTATATTATTGTTCTTGATGTTGCTATTATTCTTGAATTTATTTGGCATATTTTGTCCCTTTCTGACAGAAAGTCTGAGTGGGCACATGGGTAGCTTCATCAACCAGAACCCCCTACAATAATAAATTACACATGTCTAATAAAATGCAGTGAAACAATGCAAGCAAATGATCAGAAGCAGCAAAGAAATAAAACACTTGCTTATTCTGCTGAAGCACATACAAATAAATATATATGTATATAGTTGGCACCTGAAAAAGAAGACAGTGAGAGGCAAAAATCTATAACAGACATGATTTCCATAGCCAGAATGCCGCCATCAAGAAGATCCCACCATGTGTGGTACCCCAACGGGCTACTGTACTTTTGAGTACCACAAGGAGAGCCTGCTTAGCCAGTCCTAGATCCTAAATAAGTTGATATCATAGAAGTTGATCTCAAGAGTAATTGGGTCTTGTACAATCTTGGGTTGTGTACTTCAGTGCTAGCACCTTGAACTGGAGCCATGTATATATATTGTTTCTGTCTCAGAAGGAAAGAGTTAAAACTTCCCCAGAAGCATCATTATGAGGGCACTATTTCTGCTGTTTTCCCCAGATAACTGAAAGGAAACAAAACCTTCAAGTTTATGTATTGCTTGTGTAGCAATCTGTCTAGGGAATCAGCTCAAAATGGAAGCATGCGTGCTCAGTTGTGATTGTATTTTTTTGCAGATTGAGGATGTTGTTTTCAACCTTTTGACTGTCACTTGTTTTCTGATATGTATTAGCAGAGGAAGCTGTCCAATTGCTGCTTTATTACTAACTTGAGATCATGTGTTTTAATAATTTAAAAAATTTTCGTGGGTAACGTGTTTATGCATTCAGGCTGTGTGAATGTTACACAATTTGCACTTAGTAATTTAGTTTTCAAGGGCAAATCAACCTCTCTGCTTGCTAACTCTAATTTTCTAAGGGACATAAGACTTTAATTTGATTCTTTATCCACTGTGGATAAAACAATCACTGAAATTTGCATAGTAAATTATTGAATAATCAGTTTTTATGCCCACTACCTGCTTTTGTGGATGTGTGTTACTGTTTAAGCAATGCCACAGACAGATAGAAACTATAAAGGGGAGAAATATTTCCTATAATTGTGATCTTCAAGTTATCTAATGTGGTGGGCCACCTTTTCTCTTTTCACTAGCATATATACCTGGCATTGCCTGGGATTTTATTTTCTTATAGGTAATACTTCCTAGAAAGATTTGAGATCCTGTGTCTCTAATTCCCCAAACAGTCTTGTCCAGTACCTGTAACTTTTTCTCATATTCCTCAATCCAATCTGTATTCAGAGTTATTAACATAGAGAGGTTGAGTTCCTGAGGGAATACGCTGCCCTCCTCCTTGCTACTAGGCCTCATCTCCATAGCAACCGGCCTTTTCAAGACAGACACAGTTGACTGAGGCCCCAGAGCTCTCTGGCTGAGAATTCTAAAGGCCCTTCCCTAAACTGCAAACCTCAGGATTCCACATAATCTTCTTAGGCATCCAAGCATATGAAGTCTTTGCCTGACACAGACAAACAAACTTTGCCAGGGGCCAGTACCATATTTATGTCATATTATTGTCATATATGTGTAGTTTCCTGAAGGCTCAATACAGATTGGCAGCTGATGCCTCATGGCCTGGCCCTAGTCTGCAGACCACAACTGAGTAGCATTGTCTTACAGAACAGACAGTATAGAGTATTCATGGAGTGAATGAATGCATCTTGTAAATAAGAAGTGTTATCACTGCTCTATATGTATAGGTTGATGACACTCTTTCTAAATCTGCTCACACATATACATGTTTTCTATATTTACAGTCTTCTGTACACTGTAAAGAACTTTTTCATATGTACTACAGTTTCACCATGATCCAGCTTGGATGATTCAGTTGCAGAAGGTGGCTCCCACATACATATCCCGTACTGAGTTGGAAACTATGGCCATTAAGCAATAGAAGGTTTCTATAGTGGGAAGTTAAACATGTGTATTTACATCATGAATGTACTGTGCTGCCTGTATACTGAATAGCAGGGCTGTGCAAACAATTGTTTCAAGCCCATGCACGCTCCTGTTACACAAGTGTCAAAAGGTCCCCAGTCAAAGTTGCTGTGTGCTAGGGAGACACTTAAATAATGCCTTAACAAACCCAGCTGCTTACACAATGCTGGCAGATCTCTGCCTGTGAAACCCTAGTGAGAATAAGAACCTAGTGCAAGGTCCTAAAAAGTGTAGCCACTGGTATAAAGATACTGACAGTGGCATATATCACCAACAGGATTCTAGCGAAAATGTGCAAATTTATTTTGATCTAGCTTCTGGGTCTGTGTACTCATCATTTGAGTAGGAGCAAGAAGAGCAGCCCCAGCAATGAGGCTGGCACAAACGGCTCTTGATAGAATTGGTCATGATGGAAGAAATTTTTCCATCCAGTTTCAGAAGGGGATGGATTTTTCTGAGTCATTTTGGATAACGTATAGGAAATGTTTGATCTTTTAGAATTCTTCAGAAACCCAGCCAAAGCAAGCTTTTCTAGTCATCACTAGACCTCACATCTGCCATTCCACCTCTTTTTCACACTTTCTGGTAGGGAAAGGGGGAAAAAAAAGAAGAAGGAAATTGGCAGCTGAGAAGGTTTGCAATTCTCTTTCCAGCTCTTGGCAGAAAGGTTTTTGAGCATGCTCAGAATATACATTGTTCAATGGGCATTAATAGGGGTTTTCTTTTTTATTGCTCATGATAAATGGATCAGGATAAGTAACAAAAAATGGACTTCCCATAGTGCACTATTCTGCTTTTATTCTGGAGTGGAAAATCTTGGAAACCTCTCTTGGCTCTGAGAAGTGTGTTTTGTGTTTATGCAGAAAATTAAACTAACAAAAACTACATTTCCCATAATCTGCATTGATAGCAGCACCTAAAGGTATAGGACTGTCTCCTGTTTCCCTTCATTATGTCATTGTACTATTACAAACTAAAATGAAATTCTGTCTGGTGTGAGGAATATAGCTTGTAATGGTTTGGGGAAGAATCAAATTTCAGTTTCCTTCCAGTTCCAGTATTATTCTGTCATTAGCTTTGTTGTCAAGGAGTTTGAATCCAGCTTTCTTCTAAACAGATTGACTTCTTCTGTGTTGTTTCATTCAAATGGCTTATAAGAAAAAAACAATCCTTGTTTCAGGAGTCTATTGGAAAAAATTTTTCAGAAGAGATCAAGATTATGACCCTACTTGAACTTTGTCACGATGCCTAGTTGGAATAATAATAATAATAATAATCTTTCATGATTGCAGTGAAGTAACTGTGTTTTATTTTCTTTTTCTTTCTGCCAGTCTAAATACTTACAAGACAAGGGAAATTGCTTTCCCTCAGATAAAAACTCACCTCATGCACTCCTTGTAGTAATCTTGTGCTTTCATACCTCTTCTTTTCAAATCATTTAGGCTTGTCATATTGGCAAAATATGGTTGGTTATTGGGCAGATGCTCAGATTAGTTTTCCCCTGTCATAGTTCAGGCCAAGATTCAAGCACAGTGAACCCATTAAAAAAAAATTACTTGATGAATAAATGAAAGTTGTTTATTTACAATATTGTTGATATCATGTCACACTACACAAGATGTCAGGTCTTGTTCCTTTTGGATAGCTGTGTTGCAATAAATACACAATGGCTCTACTGGCGGGGGGGATTCTAGAGTTATAGTCCAAAGAGAAATATTTCCAAGCTCAGGAATGGTATAGTATAATTCATTAAAGAGATTTATTGATGAAATGCTTGTACAGATCCCAAATCAAACACAGAGTAGTCACTCTGTACATTTTAAGGGTATTTTGCAGGAAATATAATGTAACTAATGGTATTTGCAAATGTGAAGCATTGTTAAGATTACTCTCAAATTTTAACCTATTCAATCTGGGGATCAGAATTTGGGTCCTTGCCTCACATGACACAAATGGTTTCTGCCCCTTACCATGACCAGTCCCCAAAAAATTTCCATGCTGTGGGGACATGGTCTGGAGACATCTTGAGCAGAAGCTCTGTTAGGTGTTCAAATGCCTTGTGAATTTAGTTTGTGTAGACATGTAGCAGCAACTTCCTTATGGAATCCCCTGCCAAGAGATATTCGGCTAACTTCATCTGTCTTGAACTTCTGGTGGGCAGCTAATCAGTGTTGTTTCATATGACCTTAGATGGTTAAAATTGTTCTATTCAATTGTTTGTTGTGTAATTATATCTAAGGACTGTTTTTAGACTGTTTTTAAAAGTTTCTAAAGAGTGTTTCAATGTGTTTTATCGCTGCACTGTTTTAAATGCTCTTATTTGTTGTACATTGCCTTTGGAGCTCTGGTGAGCTGGGATACATGTGTGTGTACACACACACACATATACACACATACATAAAATACAAGTATGCATGTGTGTGTTTGTGTACATTTTAAATAAATTGTAATGCTTTGTTGTTGTTGTTGTTGCTGCCTTATTTCCAACTTATGGTGACCCTAATGTGAACCTATCATGGGGCTTTCTTGCTTGTTCAGAGGCAGATTTCCCTTCCCTTCCTCTGAGGTTAAGAGAGTGTGACTTGCCGAAGGTTACCTAGTGGCTTTCTTTGGCCAAGTCAGGATTCGAACCCTGGTATCCAGAGTCCTAGTCCAAGACCCAAACTATTACCATGCTGTACACCTCCACCACTAGATATAGTATAATTGGCAAATATTGTTTAACTGGCATGAAATATAAGTTATATACTGCTATGACTAAAAAGCCGTGCTGGCTAAGAGAAGGCTTGTGTAGTGGGAAGTTACTCATGTGTATTTCCTGAATGCATGTGAAAGTAGGTCAGATGGGACCTCAGGGCATGGCCAGGTCATAGTCATGGAAATGCCAGTGTTAATGAGCTTGCAAATGCACCCTCAACGATTCAACCTTCAGAAACAAAAGCACCCAAAACTACTTTCTGATTTTCTTCAACCCGCTTCCCTTTCCCACCAAAATTCTCCTTTGTTTCCTCATCTATCCAGCCATTAAGAGCTATCATGATTTCCATCAGTGCTTTGTCACCTAATGCTAAAGTCATTAGCCCATTCCAGACCCCACTGTCTACTCTGCCAAAGAGCCATTAACACCTTTCCCCTCAGGACGAAAACAGGGTATGTAAACCCTGACTCTGAGCCGGATAACTTGTAGTACTTTGGACATAGACCATCACTCTACTGCTCCAGTTCCCATTCTTGTACTACCCGCGGACCTTTAGTCCGAGCCACATCTCTTCCTCTCTTTTCTGCAGGATGGGTAAATATCACTCACTTCATCCTAATATCTCACTATCCAATTTTTCTCTCCTTTCCTTCAATTAGCCTTGTGTGGTTGTGAGACTGCTTGGATCTTGTGTGTGATTGTGATATTCCCCTGATAAAACAAAACATACTTTTAATCTCCAACTGGTGTTCTTGCGTTAATACCAGTATACATAGGTATAAAAAATCCTGTAAGGTTACCCTGCTCTTGCAGGCCTCCCCTTTTGTACTAATAATTCCCCATTGTTTCATGGAGGTACTGGCATCACGGATGTATCTCTGAGTCACCCACCTTTTGGGGTAAGAAAACCACTACACCATCACTGCTATACCACCCTGGCTCCAGTAATAATAATACTGGGAGATTTTGGACTATGGATAACGGCAGCAGAAATTAGATGAATACACTTCTACACATTGTCATATCTTTTGTTTGTTTACTGTAACACATATGCAATTACATTACGCTTCACAGTTTTGGCCATCATATCCTTCAGCATTCAACT
The DNA here is from genome assembly GCA_030412105.1 of Cyclura pinguis. NCBI lineage: Eukaryota > Metazoa > Chordata > Lepidosauria > Squamata > Iguanidae > Cyclura > Cyclura pinguis. The sequence continues at coordinate 44,409,817 of CM059604.1, forward strand.
ATAAGCATGAAATTGTTACAGTTTCCTTGCAACTGTGCCTTGGTAATATGGATCAGCAGTAGGTGCAAGGGATAATTTTTAGCAAATGTTTTCAAGGGAGAGGGAGAAAGCACTTGAAAATCTGCAGGCATCCCATCTGTGTTTAAAAGAACAATAATAACAAAACTTTAAATTAGCATAAGAGATTTAAGGCATTTCAGGAAAACATTGATTAAATCTGCCAATGAAATGAATGCACTTGGTGAGTGACCTAATTAGTGTATACTTGGTTCTTTTTCACTGCTCTGCTTACCACTAATTGCTGTTCTGCTGGTCTTCTCCTGACAAGCAGGAAAAACAAGGATGAGGGATTTGTTGCACAAACAGTGACATTCAGTTTTAATTCATTTGAACCTGCTGCCAAGTTAATTACGACATTGAGAAATTGAGTCCAGTAGGCCCCCAGCCATTCAGATTGTGGGAGACATAGTTGTTTAGCATCAGACTGTGTGTTCATATAGCACTATCAGAGCCATATCAAATTCTCCTTCCTGATTCTTTAAGTGGGTTCCCTGTCTCTCCCCTCCAAAGAGGTAGAGATTCCTCTGCTTTCCTTATTAAGCTGTAATGCCATCAAGCAGAAGGGTTGTTTTTTTTTAAATTACTCTGTTTCAGAATGCAGGTTCCTGGTAGTTAGTAATTACAATGGATAATCTTGCCTAAGGCCTCTGTTACAGTTCAGAATTGGAAGCGTTCTTTCCCAAGCACTATGAGACTCTGCAAGTGCACCTCTGCCTTATGGTCACTTCACTGACATGGACAAATCACTTCCTACCTTAACTTCGCATTGATAAGAAGGGAAGAGTAACGGGCTCAGTGTTAACACGTGGTGTGTTGGGCCAGCTTCTAAGGCCTCTGTCTACCTGCATAACCCATTGTTGACATCTGCTCAGGGCTGCCAGGAAACTGGACCTACCCACCATATGTGTTTCGCACAGTGCCCTCTGTATAGCATTGCACAGAGCATTATGGGAAATCTAAAGGCAGGTAGACATAGGCATTAGGTTGCAGTGCTGCTTTTGCTGACATGTTCAGGTGTGCCCAAAGATCTCATCAGTAGCGGAAGGTCCAACGAGCCTGGAATTAGTTCTGAAAAGCAATGGCACAATTTACAGGATCATTGGGAGTACACATAAAGTAATTCATGGCTAAGTGGAAATAACAGGTTGAATCCAGCTTACATTTTAGTTTCCCAACAGGATCATCCCAGGCCCTAAGTACTATGGACAATCGCTGATGATGTTACCGGCATAGGGCATAGTGGTGCAATTACACATTAAACAGCAATCGGAGTTGCTCATAGCTTATCCCTCAAATACATACACGGAGATAACATGTTTTCCTTGTTGGAAATTAAGTGTATTTACAAACTGAAATACTTGGTTTAATTAACCCTTGCAAAGTGCAGCACAGCCAACTAGAAGGCTTTCTGCCTGACTAGAAGTTTGCATGCAGCTCTGCCTCTCACCTGGAGCAGACCCCATGAAAACTGGAGAATTTGATGCCCTTGTCTGTTGCCCCATCACAAATGGAAAGTCTAGGTACTGTCGTGATATCTGGCAACCCTACAGTGATTTGAAATCCTCCAAGCTTACATTCTTGCGAAGAACCTTACAAAGTAGCATGTATCAGTTTTGAATATTTTCAAGAAAGTTATAAAGCAGGAGAGGTTAACAAATTGCAGACACTTTCAGGCAACATGGGTTTTACATTCTAATTACATTGTAGAAATGGGGAATGCAAAATTTAATTTGTATACTTCTTTTGAAATTGACAGTAGTGTAAACTGACAATATTCCTGGCTTCCCTCGTGAGGTTATTGTCAGGATGAGTAAGAATGTGTTATAATTGGCCAATGAAAAGGATTAATTTTAACAGGTATTTGTAGAAATGTCGCTCTACATTTTCTGTTATCCTTTCAAATCAGATAAATTAGCTAAGAAGTTGAAGTTACTGCTGTTATCATTAAATAATTTGCATGAAGGATATATTGGAACATGATATCTAAATCTCTGTGGGTTTCTTTTCCTGATATTTCTGTTTTTTCCCTGTAACTCTTCACGGGCAAGAAAAAATGCCCCTCCCCCCCTTTTTTTGGCCTCCAGAGACATCTGCATTAAAATAAAAAATGTTTTCCAAACATAGAAGAATGTTATGAACAACTTCCACGTAGTACAGAGTGCTACAAAATGAAATAAATTTATTCTGTGTATGGCTAAATCAGAGCTTGGAAATAACTACCCAGTTAGCACTTTAAGATGTTAATACTAGTTTTTTCACCAGTATCACCTGGCTTACTAGATTGCCTAATTAATACTTAAGTTAATAGTACATTCTAAGGAACTGGTTAATTTTAGAAAGTTGGACTTCATTAAAGTGGATGACTCTTCATCTAGTAGATTCAGGAAGACAGGAAGACCTAGGAAGAGGGAAAAAAAAGGTTTGGAACAAATGTACCACTAGATAGCAGACCTCATAAGAATAACTGGGAAACAAGCAAAGAGTTTTGACTGTAAAGGAGTTCAAAAAGAATGGAAAAATCAAAACTAATCCTGGTATGGAGTAGAATGGGGTGGAAGACTGACTTGTTTGCTTTACCGCCAAGCAGCCATGCCCATTTACAGTAAGTTAGGCCTTATAAACATGAAATGCTAATCTTCAACCGCGACGATATATTGGCCTGTGCATTTCTCAGGGTGATGGGATGCATTGTGATGTTTCAATTATCTTTCTATGTTTGTGATAGCCTAGTTTCTATTGTATAATATTGCATAGTTTATAATATATACAAAATTGTATTTTAAGTTGCATACTAAGCCCAGAGTGTCCAATCTTTCCCTTGTCCACTTGTCCCATGAGTGACTTACCTACTTCCTGCCTGATCTGACCTCTGTTATGAGGAGAATTGCTGGAAAAGTCCTCACTGCCTTGTCCTGGATGCTGACTTCCTCAGCCTCTGAATTCTCTCCCCAGAGGGATTTCACAGCCTCAGACTGCAGTGAAAGAAGCCGCTGGGGACTGATGCTGAGGCTCCTACAATTCCCTCTGTAACTGTTCTGACCTTCTTACCTATTAAGCTGCTTCTGAAGCTTTTATTTCTCTCTGCCCTTTCTTCTCCTTAGTAGTTGCATTTGAGACCCTGAAGCATTGCTAGGTAATCAGCTGCCTGCCAGCCCCACCACAGGTTTCTCCACAAACTGAAGGGGCAGCTGCAGTGATCTGTGACACTCTGTTACAGATGTGTAGAAAGGTTTTTTTTTCCTTGCATAGACTCAGATATACTTGAAACATTAAGAATTCTCCATCTTTGATTTCTTGACTGATATTTGTAGCCAGCCATTTATTCTTGCACATGCAGTGGATCAGTGTTATTTAGCTGAAATTAAAATATCATTCTTACAAACTTTTTAAACTATTCCTTATTGACCATTAACCAGGCTTTTGAATATCATGCAAGAGTGGAATGGGGTAGAAAAGAGATACATATCATTAAATTCGTTGAATAGGCTTGTTACCCCAAAATGTAGGTGCCACAAGGGCCACTCTGCGATGCCAAATACCTTCTTGCAAAAGTGGAGAATGAATTAGCTCAAAGAGGAGGCTTGCGAAAAGGGGGCAACTTAACGAGACCTTTCTACCAAAGTTTATGGGCTCATACAGGAAAGAACCAGCCAGAGATTCAAAAGTAAACTAAAAATGTGGTTTATTGAGGGGAATTCACTCATGCTTGCACATAGGATACAAATAATCAAACATTCATACAAGAGCTAACTGAAGGATAAAGGCAGGAGAAATTATGGATAGAGAGGCTGAGGGGTTTTTTGGGGTTTATAATTACCAGTCCAGAAGAGTATGAAGAAGCTGGTGTTTGGCATGGCTTAGGTAGGACCTAAGAACAGTTCTCGTTCAGGAGCCAAACGAACAGAATGACGAGTAGACCTTCGAGAGACTGCACTGCGAATCCTAGAATTACGGGTATTTATAGCCAAAAAATAGCCTGTGGCAATGGAAGATATGTGCAGTTCCACGTGTGGAACAATGGGAGTTGCAGCACAGACAATGGACTATCAATAACCCACTGATGTTCACAGTGTTTGGATGATGAAGGCCCTTTTCACATGGCAGTTTTCAAGAGAAAGGGCCCCTTGAGCGTCGCGTAAATGTCAGGAGTGGTCTGCATGACACACTCCCATCTCCTCAAGGCTCAAGGCCCGCAAGCGCAGCAAATACGCATTTTCTTATTTTTGGCTTTTAGTCGAAAATAAGCTGGGCTTGCGCAAGGCTCACAGGCCTGGGCCGCACTCACCTGCAGTGCGGAGCCTCTGGAGCCGGGCCGGTCGCGCTTCCTCTCCTCAGTGCAGCCTACAACTCGCAGGCTGCATTGCGGAAGGAAGGGGCTGGGCGCAGGTGGGGCTCTCGCATGAGCAGGAAGGAGCTGCGGAGCCCGAGCGGCAGGGAAGCAGGAGGCTTGCGAGAGCCTTGCTGCCCAGGCTTTTCATGCAAGGCCCACACTCCAGCCGCATTAGAAGGTAAGCTGCGGAAAGGGCCAAAGACATAATGTGTGTTGTAACAGCTGTATGCTGTGAGGAAAGAGGAAAGAGTCCAGGTGCACAGGGGATGGGTATCTGTCAGTCAGTGTCCTGGTGGGTTTCTCACAGTTTTGTTCCCTGGGAAGACATTCAGCTTCTACTTAAGCCAGTCATCTACAGGAATAACAGCTACTGCCTGGCAAATGGTCTAATTTCACCTAGAGGGTGTTTAGGTTGACTAGCCTCTCTTTCTCACATTTACAGTCAGATTTCTTCCCTCACTCAGTTTGACCTCTTGGTCACCTCTCAAGCTTGAATTTGATATTCGAACCAACTGAGCACATGTTGCCAATCCAATAGGGTGCCAATTGAATGTAGTGCCCATCCAAATCATACTGATATCAGGGACCCCCAAAGTAGGGCCTTACAGGCTGAACTTAATTGAACTAAATTGGACAGATTATAAGAAAAGATATTATCACTTAAGACAGTTTCCAGACATATTGAAGTCTCTGCTCTCCAAGGAACCGTTGTAGAATGGCTTTTGTAGTTTAGGAAGTTAACTATAAAACAGGGAAAATAGCAGTTTTGAAGATACCAGTAACAGGTTGTACCCCTAGACTCAGTGGTGACAACTCTGTAAATTTTACAGTTTGTCCTCAAACTATGACTCTAAGTAACAAAGCAATTAATAGTAACTTAATTACTTAAATGGTTTTGATTATTAGTTTTGTTGTAAATTATATTTACAATTTCTAATGCTTCACATGATTAATATGCAAATCTAATATTGTAAGCTCCGGACATGGTATCCAACATCTAATTTTTAAAAGAATACCATTTGTTGCTATTTCTTGCTTTTATATTACTGGATACCAGCTTAAGTGTCTCTGATACTATTACAGGTCCTGCCTTTGTGAAAGAAGGAAAACTTGCTAGTAATATCAGTGGAATTTAGATGGTACCTTTTAATCCCGTTATGTTATTTAATCTGTTTGATTTGTGTTTTTTTGTTTTTGTTTTTGTTTTAAAAAGCAAACTTAAAAGCCTGGAGAAGAAATAGAGAAAATGAGAAAGAGAGAAAAGAAGTGTTAACATGTATCGTTGTTATTTTAAATTATGGTATTATTTCTGTTTCCAAATACACATAAATATATCCAAACAAAAACTGTTCAACTTAATGTGTTGTGATAATGGATTGATATGGTTAGTACAGTCCCTGTCAACTTGTCATTCTGCTTGAATGGTATTGGTTTTTAAGCTGAGTTCTTGTAACATAGAATAAAGCTTCAGTTGTATGATAGATTCAGTTGCATAGAACCCATGTGCGTATGCTAGTGAACTGTCAAATGTGCCATCCAGATCCATGGCAGTAGTGAAACTAGAAGCATAGGATACAATATCATATCTGTATTAATTAAATAATGCCTCTGTAAAGGGCACAACTTTTAGTAGCTGCAGTTTCCACTCATTTTTGAGCTTGAATGAACAAGCAAAGCCCTTAATGCAACATGAAAGGATACTTGTTAATTGAATTGGATTACATTTTGGGAAGGCTGTACCTACAACCTTCTGGTCAAGCAAACTTGAAACTGAAAGTAGGAACATAGGAGGAAAATAAAAGAAGAAAAATTATTATTAATAAGAAATCACAGACTATTTGGAAATACGAATTCACATGCATTTTGAGGAATGCTGAACTGTGGAACTCTCTGTTGCTGCAAGAAATGTTATAGCAAAGAATGTGACAATTTTCAAAAGACTAGATCTTAATATAAAATGGCATCAATAATTGTCAGCTGCTTATACCATAGATGAAACAAGAGACATATCTCAAGATGATCAAAAAGTGTTGCATGTTGAGAGAAAAGCTAATAATCATGGGCTTTTCTACCAATAAATAACAATCTTTACAGTTTTGTAAGAGAAGTTTCATTTGTACCTTCTGTGGCTACTATTGGATGCTCTCCAGTTTTTGATTCTTCAGTTGCTTACACCAACTGTTATGTAATTGGCTCATCCTGAACTACAACATTTGTGATTGAAAGGCTTCAATCTTATTCTGATAGCCTGGGCAGGGTTGGATGGGCACGAGTCTGAGAGCCCTTAACTGGGCAGCACAGCTACTGCATCTGAATCGTTCAGGAAGCAATGACTGCCGGCTGAAGAATAGTAGCTGAGATGGCACATACAACCCTCTTCACAGCTGAAAGGAGAGAACTTGCAGGGAGATCTCTATTTATGGGAATGTTTAAGTAATTGAAGACAGGAAAGCTTGCAACCCTGCTGAACCTAGCTAACAAACTATGTAACCTCAGTATTATCCAGTTGCTTCTCGGGATGCACATGTTATACAGACCAAATATTCACAAACCATCTGCAAACCTACCTCTGCCAAGTTGAAGATATTTGAGCTGTTTTCTGAACAGAAGCTATAGATCTTCCTACAAGCTGTAGATTCCCCTGCCCTGGACCTCTGGATATAATGACAGAATTAGATTCACTCTTAACATGCAGAATAACTGCTTCTTGGTAGTGTTGTTCTGACTTATGCTTAGCCATAGACAGGATTGCATCATGAATGCTCATTTGTATAGTTTGTAAATCAACATTTTCTTATGAGATTCTGATATTTTAAAATTAGCAAGCAACTCATATTGACAATGAATTCTAACTTCACAATTTCTTTGTATTCTAAGGCATTTATGTCCACACAATTGTTTCAAATGGTACAATAATGACGGCCCATAGGACTGTTGCAACCAAATAGTTGTTGGCACTGTGATGTTGCTGTGTTAAATACTGATATGCAGGAAAGCACTGTGCTTTTAGCTTGGGACATTGTTTGTTCTACTGATAATGTGTGAGCAGCTGAGAAATGTGGCACGATGACACCACTTGGGAAAATGAGCTAGAAAAAGATTATGATAGTGGAGCAAAAAGGTTACTTAAATGAAATTTTTGTAAGGGAGTAGATTTGCTATCTGGCTACTAAAATTTTAACTTTGAAGGGCTCATTGGTTTTAGAGATCATGTGTGGTTCAAACCCATATCTTCATCTCTGTATGACCATTATATTTCATGTGTGAAATCTACTAAATATATTTCCACAGCTGATGCAAGATTTGGGCACCTGATACAGGAAATCCAAATTCTTTGCTCTGTGATAAGCTCATAAATACTGACAAATTTGCAGTTATATAAGGCAGAGCTGAGCAATTGCAATGGGGCAGTGCTCTAAAACATTTTTTTGGTTGAAAATTCACCAAAAATGCAGCATGGAAGCAATCAGAAATTTACTTCTGGTTTACACTTTTTTGGGGGGCCACATCAACTGATTTTTATAGTATTAAGAGTGTTTGCAGGGGGCTGTGGGAGGTGGAGGATGTTCCAAAGTTTGTCACAGCTCCATACTATAGATGCAATTCTGTATCATGCTTAGCTATGTGGCAGAGGTTTTGAGAAACCCTTCTAGTGAACTGAGAAGATGTGCATTTGGGCACTGGCAAGAGTATTACAATGAGCCTCTGACTCTAGTGATGTGCATTGTCACTCCCTAGCTGGTATCCCAATGCGTATCAATTCAGTAATGCATCAGTCCCATTCTTATTGGTCACTTTACTGGCTCTCCTACATAGTAGCAGCATAACATCTCCTTACTGAATATGTATGTTGCAAAATTCCTCAGCTGTATTGACTATGGATGCAAGTCCACTCAGTAGTAGGGAGCGTCCCTACTAAACCGGAACAGTTAGAAGGTAAGCAACCAGTTAGGTGTGCCATAAAACTGCAAGCTGTGTCCCTTACTGAATTCTGGTCTGCCTTGTTTGACATCTGCTAGGGGAATCCCACCTCCAAAAGTGTCAAAAACAGGTTGAGGTATGTAGGTGGTTCGTGTGCCATATTTTTCCCATCCCTGCTGTCTGCCACCCAAAATCTGCCACCTGAACCAGGTGTCTCATTTTGCCCCATGGCTAACGTTGTTAATCATAGTGTTAGATTTTTTATTTTTAGCTATTTATTTATTTATATATTTATTTATAAAATATGGTACCATTGTCTACAGTAGGATCTCTTCTGCTGTTCCAAACCATCATACTCTCCAATATTTTAGCAATGAAAAGTGGGATACATGTGACCAACTAACATCAAGAGTATGGTGAAAAGGGTGTGGCCAGGCCAAAAGAGAACAGAAGATATTAATAAGGAAGAATATGTAAAGTTACTATATTAAGCAGTAAAACCCTGGCATTTATGTGATGAATTTTGAAAGGCCTGAATAAAGTTAAACAAAAATCAAATGAGCCTAGCAGGGAGAACAAAATTCTGTCCCCCTCCACTCTCTTTGCTTGAGCTGAGTGTCAACTGCTTTTGCAATTTAAACTCAGTTTGTAGCAACTGATGTAAGCTAAGGACAAAGGAAGAATGTTGGAGGGCAAGAGAAGGACCAGGATATTGTAAAAGCAGATAAGAAACTGGGAGACCAGAGGATTTACAAGGATGATCCCTACTAAACTGGAACAGTTAGAAGGTAGGCAACCAGTTAGAGGTGCCATAAAAGTGCAAGCTGGGTTCATTTTACTTCTGTGCTCTTTCATACAACATCCAGATGAAAGAGTGTGTCATTTCATATTTGTTGCTGTACTTCAGCTTCTATAGTTTCCATAGAGAATACTAAATTAAGGCTATGCTCCTTTGAAATGGAAGTAGGCCCCACTGAACTCTGTGGGAGTTACTTATTAGTAAACATGCTTAGGATTATGCTGTATGACTCACAGATCTTGTTAGTCAGTATTGGTACAATTGCTTGTTTGATGATGATCTTAATAGTTCTGGTTCAAAACAAGCATTTGAGGGATTGTGGCCTTAGTTATTCAAACTTCACAGTTTCTCTGCAGAAGATTTTTGAGCAGTGTTGTGTATAACAAATTCCTTTCTTTGTAACATGCTGTGAGAAGACAAAAAAGAAGGAATATAGTTAAGAGAATGAAATGGCTAATTAAAACATAGAATACATAATACTAATTGAATTTGCTGGTGTTATTTGTGTGCCAGCATTTATAGGGGAGTCAGCTACAGTGACTGTTTAACTGGCCTTATTAAGTGCGTAATATATTAATATTCTTTCCCATATAGTTCAAAGTGAGCGAATGTTATCAAAATGTAGAGGCTTTTTATGTTGTAGAATAAGTACCATGTTCTTGGAAGTATACTAATTCTACCTCTTTGGCTGGTAAAATTCAACAGTTAGGCTTAGGCAAGGATTACTCAGAAGTGGTTTTGCCAGTTCCTTCCTCTGAAATATAGCCTACAGCACCTGGTATTCATTGTTGGTCTCTCACCCAAGTACTAAGCACATGTGGCCCTGCTTCACTTCCAAGATCAGACAGGATCTGGTGCCTGTAGGGTATGTAGGCCATCCTTATTCACACTGTATATTTTTTTTATTTTCCATTTACTTTGATCAACCAGATGTTACTTCTTTTCTGTCTCATTTTGCTACTATAATAATCTTCCATTGCATTGTTTTCTCCTTTATGAAAATTATGTATCATAGAATACTACTCTTCCCATTTTGGCAGATGAGCAATTGAAACCCAGAACCTTGGCCAACGCCATTCATTGACCCAGTTCAGACAAGTACTCAGATGTGGTGTGGGAAAAATCTGTGGTGTGGCCTGCATGTAGGCCCCACTTTTTTTAACTTTTGAAAAAATATCTTTGGGGCATTTTGAAAAATTAATTTTGTTAGTTCTTGAAATAATATTGGTAGTCGTGCTATAACTGAATCACAACATTATTGAAACAGTGCACAGTATACTTATGACCACCAACCTTTCTCCTCTCTCCAAATGGGTTGTAGAGTCCTGTGATGACTGAAGATTAATCATGCTGTAGACATTTAGGAGCCTTTGTATGCAAATATAATTTTTTAAAAAACACCAAATCTGTGCATACTTGTCTTCTTTGGAATGTCCTTTTGTAGCTTATAAATCGTGTGTTTTTTTTTGTTTTGTTTTGGCAAAGCAACATAAAGCTACATCTCTAGTTTTATCACATATTAATACATATATTTTGGCTGTATACAAACATGACACATTGGTTGAAATTATGCTTACTTTGTTATTTCAAGAATAAGACTACTTAATCAGATAATGAAAGAGAACTTGCAGGTCTCTACTGCCATTGGAGGGGGGGACATGGATTGCTGCTTCTGAATGTTTCAGCTCATCCAGAATGGTTAAAAGTCTTTGGGATTTGGTGGGAGTTGTTCCTGAATCGACTGAGGTTTTTTTACTGTCCAAATGACATACTTGCTTTCCAGGTCCCCTGTAGGTGAGTTCTTTGGACCAGCTATGAGTTTTTAAACTAGGGCAGGTGATTTATTTTTCTGACTCCCAGGAGACTCCAGTTTAATTTCCGTGTCTAGTTCCGTTATCTCAGTTCTTCTGTGGGTGTCTGGACAGCCAATTTGATGTGTGATCAGTGAGGGCATGTACAAAACATACAGCTGTAGTCTAATCCTAGCTATGTCTCTTTAGAAGTGAATCTGCACAGTTTAGATTAACTTATTCCCTAGTCAGTACCCTTAGGATTGCGGTCTTAGTGCAATGCTATATATGCCTATTAAGGAATGATTCCACTGAGTTAAGTAGGATTCAGTCCCTGATAAATATGCACAGAATTGGAATCAGATCTTTGATATAGGATTGGGACTAGTGCTTTCTTAGAATTGGATTTCCATTGGGACTTTACTGGAGTGCTTACACACCTTTATGCTCTTTTCCTTCCCACTCATGTTCCCCTCCATTTGATGCATGCACCAGACTTTGAGTTAATCGTTTTTTTAATGCAGTACAGTGAATTCAGTAGTATATATATAGCTGCTTTCTGTGCTAAGGGATATTGACCTAATAAATGGAGGCATCTGGCCCCAAGCTCTTAAACAACCAGCATTCTAGTTCAAATATTATTACAGTTTCCAGGCAAGTTGTTGCCATCTGTATAGATTGTATCAAGGATTGCAAAGAGGCAAAGGTGATGCTATGATCTTTCTACAAAAGACACATCACATATATTCCAAAAATACACAATAGATATTAAAAGCATTAGGGAACAAAATACACTTGAATGTAATGATTCTTGGTTGTACAATTCTGTTGTAGTATTTTGAAATCACTAACATGATAAACAAAGGAGAAAAAAAAAGATACTTGGTCAAAGGGAAATGACATGCCTGGTAGAGTAACAAAAGTGTTTCTGAGAAGGATCATTGTTACAGCCCTAAGTAAAGGCAGAGCTTGAAGTCTGGACAACTCTCAGAATATTCAGCCTGCAGGGTCAGTGTCTGTGCTGGGTGAGAGATTCTGTGAGTTGTCATCCTCAAAATGGAGTCTTTCAGCCAGCACATGAAAAATACTACCCCAGAAAGCAGGATATTAGGAAGTGACCATAGCTCAAAAATGAGGCATATGCTTTGTATGATGAACTGACCTCTGGTTCTAGGACCAGTTAGCAGCTAATGGCAAAAACTTATCCCCAAGATCAAGTAGAGATGCACCCAGTTAGAGCAGACAGTAAGGAACTCAATGATCTCTCTTGAGAGGTTCTTCTGTTACTAGTTCTAACTAAACTACAACCTGTTGAAGTACCTTCCAGTATCTCAAAGGATCTATTGAATGACCATTACTGATTTTGGAGAGATGAAGGTAAAATAAAAGGCTAACATGGTAACTGTTACAAATAGAGAGGTTGCCTGAAAAATTAGAAAACATTCAACTTTTTAAAATATTAATGAATTCTTTTGTATTTTCTCCTGCGCAGGTTATGGTTTCGTAGATTTTGACAGTCCAGCAGCAGCACAAAAAGCAGTAGCATCTCTTAAAGCAAATGGAGTGCAAGCCCAGATGGCAAAGGTAAGATTGACCAGTGAACGATGTTTGATTTTTTACCTTCTTGTGACATTTCTCTCTGTTGCTTGGATTGTAAGGGACTTCCATTTGCTTGCTCTTTTGGAAGTCATGATTTTTTGGAATTTTGTTTTATTTTGGTTCTGCTGATTTATTTGTTCTTCGGTTTGGTGGTGCTTATGATGACAGGGTCCAAAATACTGGTCGTACAGATGTTGTTTTTGGTATATTCGAGAGTGTTATTCTCATTTTTTTAAAAAAGAAATCTCCTCTTTGAGGAAATTCATATTAATTCAAGGGCAGGATGAAGATCAGCAGGTTGTGCTGGGAAAGGAAGAAAAGGAAGGTTCTTTGAATTTGTCCAAAGTTCCCTGAAACTAACATTCAAGCACTAACATTGACAATGGAGAGAAGGTGCTAGACAAGAAAAGAGTTACCTGTGTTGCATAAACCAGCTAAATGAGACATGGGAACTGCCTGTGCCCTAGACCTTAGCGGTTATTGAAGACTTTTATTATTCTATGGCTTGGCAAATAGAGGAGGGAGATTTCTTGTGATGATGCCTTTAACTAAAACAGGGTGGACCAAGCACAAAATAGGTATAAAAGTTAGTTGGATACATGTCTGTCCTTTAATTGTTTCCATTGAATACATCACATTATCACTTTATGGAAGTTTACTAGTAGAGTATCTCTGAAGTGAAATATCCATTATAGATTTGTATTCATTGGACCTCATTTGTTGCAACGTAGGGAATTTGTTTGTTGAAAACTAATTCATGCAGAGGGGATTTAGGCTGCCTGTTATTTCCATTTGTACAGAAATGTGGTTACCATATTTCAGCTGTAAAACCCATTGCCTCTTCAATTCTTTTGAATGAACTCATTTCTGGAAGTACCCTGTGTGTATTGGAGGAGTGAGAGTAGCCTGATGAAATCTTTAGCATCATTCTGTGTCATATTTGTGCTGATAAGTGCTCAGTTCCCTGTCACACAACTGTTTTTCAAAAATTATATGTGGATAAGCAACCATCAAAGAAAAATGTGGTCAGACAGTTTGCTAAGGATTGTTCTGATTTTGAATAAGAAAGTGTTGCATATAACCAGATTCCTTGCCTATGCTGGAATTACAGTAACCAATTCAGATACTGAAATTGGTACAAATGCCTTAGCTTCATGTTGTGGAAGCTTTTTTAAAAAAAACATGTTATTTGTCAGCAACCAGAGAGAGAGAGAAAGAAAGAAAGCTATTGAGATTTTTTATCCTTTTAGTCAAAAGTGCGTGTAAATATTAACAGGTTTCATATGTCATGTTTCGTATAAGCAACAGCCCTGATGGATAGTGTTAGGAGGCTCATTTTGTTTTGTATCTTAAGAGTATATTTTCAAAGAATATTTTTAAACCTAATTTTCAGGAAATCTTCATCACTGAAGATCTAGTGGTAAAGAATTAAGTCAATGGGAAAGATTATCATTATTAAGATTGTTAAAATTATCGTTGAGATTATTTCATATTATAGAATATGCTGAAACTTCTAGAGATTTTAACTCATGGAAGTTGGTGTCTAATATTTGTAACTATTCAAATTGACTGTCAGAGATTGATAGCTTATTTGATGAGGTGGCTTGTCCTGGTGCTTTAATAGTTGGAGCTGACATCCCAGTATGCCTTGTGTACGTCTGCAACAATTAGTATGTGCCTTCCCAAGAGTAACATTGCATGACATGGGATAACATGACAGAATGTACTGACACCATCTGTGAAAGCAGCTTTTAGTCCAATATCTGGAGAGAAATAATATATAAAATAAATAAATACTGAAGAGAAGTGACCGCAGAAAACATCAGAGTGATTTCTATTCTAGACACTTGACAAGGGTAAACTAATGGTAGTATCTATGCTCCTAGAGCAAGTGTCCTCTGAATATTGATATATGTTAATTCAAGAACAGTCAGTCCAGTGTCCACTAGATGTTCTGAACTATAAATTCCCTATGGCCAGCCAGCGTGACCAATGAGATTATGGGGGTTTTAATCCAAGCTATATGTAGGGCGCCAGGTTGCCTGTCCCTGTGCTAACTGATGCACTAAGTTGGCAAACCCTTTCCTAAGATAGTTATCTCTTGTGTCTTAGAAATCTTTTCACCAGAAAACTTTGAAACCTTTTCAAAGGTTGCTTATGGAAATGAGCCGTAACGGGTGAATTAGCTGAATGATTATGCCAGCCAGGACCAGGATCTCAAAGCAGAAAGCATGAAATATTGATGCAATTTGGAATTCCTGTAGTTTCTTCAATTGAGAATCCCATGTTACATACTCCCAATATTAATTAGGTCTCGAAAGGTCACTGTGAACTAGGCTGCAGCAAGGATTATCTACATTTCAAAAGTGATAGCAAAATCAGAATAAGAGGATTAAAGTTGGGTGTACCTCTGAATAAAGGGCATGTGGCTTTGAGTTACTGAACACTCGTGAGTCTCAATAAAGCCAGCTGGAGAATTCATACTCTTCAGCAATGCTGGACCTGTTTCCTTATTGCCCTTTGTTCACCTAATCTGTCATTCCTGCCAGTGGTCAAGTAACCACTATACATATTCTGGGATTTGTAGAATATATTTTGGGACTGAAGAAGCTTTGATTGTTGCTTTCCACCAAAGTTAACCTAAATAAGAAAAGTAGTTTGCCTGAGTAAAATATACTATGAAAAATCACTTTGCTGCACGTAGTAAAAATTGTGCTACTGTGTTCAGCAGAGAGAACTTACTGGAAGCAAATGGAAGGTTCTGTGAAGTAAAGTCAATGACAGTTTGAGGGTCCTGTGAAATTTTACTCTAGCTTAAGGATAGAAAGAATGTTTGAGAATATTCAAAGAAAAATGTGTTTCTTGAATGTCAGGAAATCCTGACAAGGAGCATACCAGACCGACAAGAATCCTTACAGTTCAGTACTTATTCTGTGCAGAATTTGAATATGATTTGCCTTGTGTGTGTGGAAAACAGAAATGCTGCTTTCTTAAGAAAAGAAATGGAATTTTATGCAGAATAAATACCCACCTAAAGTATTTGCTGTGCAAGAAACTGCTATTTCCCCACAGGAAGTAGAATTTCTGTGCAGAAAAAAAAAATCACCTGTGATTTTTGTACAGAATAATTCTCAAACTGCAAATAGTCTTCAAAACTGCATAGTTATTGTAGACTTTCTTGCCAGTAGGAAGAAAATTGCAAAAATTATCCATTATTTCCTTCAATTAGTGGATGGCATCTCCAGTCCTGTCGTCTGTGTTGTGCTCTCCTATAAATTCATCCAGTTACCCACAAACTAGGTTTCTGAAGATGAGAAAAAACAAACAAGCAAGCAAGGTAATGATCATCATGAAAAAGCTTTGAGTACCTAGGACTCAAGAACAGATGACAAAATGATGGACAACTTTGTTTCCCTTCCTCCCTCCCTGTTGGGTTTACACTAGAAATGAAAGTGTTCAACTGTTTTACCTTTGCAAGTGAGGTTGGGTAATTTCTGCAGTTTTCTTCCGACAGTGGGAAAGAAGCATATATTTCTACACAGATTTTGCCCAATGTTCATACATGTTTGGAGAAGTTATTCTCCACAGAAATACTTATGTTTACCGTACACAGTTGCTAATTTTTGCACTAAACCGGCATTTGTCACACCAAAAATGTGGCTATGTGGAAACGGTATTTTTGGTGCAAAAAAACAAAAACAAAAAAACCAACTGTTTCTTTGGGGCAAAACCCAGCTATTCTTGGAGAAAACAACCTTTCCAGGAAGCAACATAGCTTTTTTCCTGAAAAAAAAAATCATGTTTTTTCTACAAGCACATTAATTTTATTCTGCTCCCTCCCCCAAAAAAATCCCAATGTTGGTTACTTTTAAATAGTGTCTATGTGTGTGTGTGTGTGTAAGACAGAAAGAGGGGGAGAAAAAAAAACCTTTTTTCCACAAAAATGGGTTTTTACATTCCAAACATCCGTATGAGTTTCAGCTCACAATAATTTCCCCAAACACTTTAGAATCGCAAACACTGAGTGAAAATTGTGAAAATTCTTCCCACTGTGTTATTTTTTCAGATCAGGTTTCCTGTGTAAGAAGTTTCCCCCTCCTTTTAACCAGAAAGTGAAAAATGGCAAATGGTCTTTCTATCCCTATAAACATTTCATAAAACTGCAACTGCTATAGCTTTCATCTTTTGACAACTTGTAAAGAAAATGTGTGCAAATTATATCTATTGAATTGTTAGAGAAAACACATACCTTTCCATTGACTTAATTTGTTTTCTTTGAGACTGAAGTTTGGAAAGAGTGTTAAGTTCTCTCTAAATCGTGCAAGACAGAAATTAGGGTACAGAAAATTCTAAATGCTGTCACAGTAACTAGCAATGGCATGGATATGGGTAGTAAACCATTTAGTCTCATAGATTTAAATAGGTCTGCTTTAAGTATGGCTGGTGTGTATCCAAACCAGGGATATTTCTTTATTCATTTTATTAAATTAGTAACCTGCATTTCTTCTACAAAACACCCAGCTAAGCCAAATAAAAACCAGCTAAAAACATCAATTAAAACATTTACAACAGGCATGAAATCAGGCACTCTTAAAAGCACAATTGCTGCCTGTCATTTCAAAAGAGTAATGACAGCAAGTGAATGTATGACCTAGAAAGCCTCTTTGCATGACCTATTATTAGGATTCTGAAATCAAAGATTTCTTTTCTTTCATAAAGAAAAAAAAAGTCTTCTAAGAAAGCACTGCAGAGTAGGGGGGAAAAATCACAGCAGTGTGCACTTGAAGAGGTGAAAACTGAACAAGAAAGCTTAAACAAAGAGATAGAAAAGCCTAAACTTAACTATGTTTTCAGATCTCAGGTGAGAGGTTTCCAGAGGTTGAAGGTGGACAGATACCTGGGGAGGCAGACACACACATCAAGCAACATAAATGACTTCTGGATCACTGAGGAAAGTCTAATAAGTTATCCCATTGATATTAAACGTTAAGATTTCCAACATGCCCGAAATGGTGATATTTGGTTTCTTTCTTCACTTAACATATTTTGGTTTCATGGGAACATTTAGAAAATGATGCATGTTTCCTTATTCAAAATCAGACTATGTATATCATCCTTGATATAAATGCCTTCTATAATTAGATAAGATCCTAGTTCAGACCAGTTCTTTCTATCTGTTGATCATTTGTAGACACCTAGAAAAAAGCATCAATTCTATACTTTATAATGGGGTTGGGAAACTATGCCCCACAGACTACATGTGGCCTACAGGGCCCCATTTTGTGCTTCCTAAACCCCTCTGAAGCTTCCCAAAGCCCCCAGACCCCCATCTTTTTTTAAAAAAAAAAAGAGAAGGTTTGACCATAAACTGTTCAAAACTACCACTAAATGCAACAGATTTACTCTCACAAACCAACTGACACTTAACACTGCTCCCATGACCAAAGATTCTCTGACATAAGATTAAGCCAAAAGACTAAGATAGATAACAAAAATATTACTCTGCTGTATTTACATATATGATAGTTATGTCCCATTACTTATCATTTCTGAACCCTAGTATTTGAAGAAACTTCCATGATAATGAGACAAAACATAACACCTCATCTGATCCTAGCACTATGGCACATTTTTGCTAATGACAATGAAGGACATTCACATAAAAAATTAATAGGTTTGCTTAGCAGCAAGATTGGTCATAGTTAAGCACTGGATATATGCTAGGAGTATTACAATATAAGGGAGTTAGCCCTTATGGAAAAACTGACTAATCACAATAAATGTATGAATAATAATAAGATGGCTAGCTCATTTCCCCACATTTCATAGCCACTTATTGTCTACTGTGATTTAAGCAGTGACATGTAAAGTCCACCTACACATAAATTCTTTGGGGAAATCTTCTATCCAGATTCTTTACTGGGAACATTTTTCCTGCATTAAACAGTATCAGATAGCTTTATATCAAGTGACAGACTCTCAAAGACTTTAGTTTTGTTTGATGTTATTTCCTTTTTTCTGTGGCTATTGTTTTCTTTTATATTTTGTATAATGTTGAGTTTGCTATAACTCTTTATAGAGTTTTAATAAAGCATCAAATAAAGTTGTTTCAAAAGGGAAAAAATTATTAAGCAAAATCAACTGTGTTGACATTATTACCCTCGCCTTCTTTTTTTTTCTTTTAAAAATAGCATAGCAGCATAGTAAGAATACTTCAGCACTGAAACTTCTGCAATGCTATTCTCATTTTCTTAATAATATGAATTTTCCCAAAAGCAGAGTCGTTATTTGACTCACTGCTGGTGGCTTAGGAAAATTATTGCCATCATTAACACCTCAAGGACTAAGTAAGACCTCTGTGGAAACGTTAGAATCATAGAATCATAGAAATGTAGAGTTGGAAGAGACCACACGGGCCATCCAGTCCAACCCCCTACCATGCCGGAATACCCTCAAAGCACTCCCGACAGCTGGCCATCCAGCCTCTGCTTAAAAACCTCCAAAGAAGGAGACTCCACCACACTCCGAGGCAGCATATTCCACTGCCGGACAGCCCTGACTGTCAGGAAGTTCTTCCTGAGGTTCAGGTGGAATCTCCTTTCCTGCAGCTTGAATCCATTGCTCCTTGTTCTGGTCTCTGGAGCAGCAGAAAACAAGCCCTCTCCTTCCTCTACATGGCATCCCTTCAAAGATTTAAACATGGCTATCATGTCCCCTCTTAACCTTCTCTTCTGCAGACTAGGCATACCCAGCTCTCTAAGTCTATCTTCATAGGGCATGGCTTCCAGGCCCCTCACCATTTTGGTTGCCCTCCTCTGGACCTGCTCCAGCCTGGCCATGTCCTTCTTGAATTGGGATGCCCAGAACTGGACACAGTATTCAAGGTGAGGTCTAACCAAAGCAGAGTAGAGTGGTACCAGTACCTCCCTCGATCTAGACACCATACTCCTATTGATGCAGCCGAGAATCGCATTGGCTTTCTTGGCTACCGCATCACACTGTTGACTCATGTTCAGCTTGTGGTCTATTAAAACTCCTAGATCCCTTTCACACGTACTGCTATCCACCCACGTGTCCCCCATCCTATATTTCTGTATTCCATTTTTTCTACCTAAGTGTAGGACCTTACCCTTCTCTCTGTTGAATTTCATTTTGTTAGCTTTGGCCCAGCTCTCCAATCTATCCAGGTCATTTTGAATTTTGATCCTGTCCTCTGGCGTATTAGCAACCCCTCCCAATTTGGTGTCATCTGCAAATTTGATGAGCATGCCCTCTATTCCTTCATCCAAGTCGTTGATGAAGATATTGAACAGCACTGGGCCCAGGACAGAACCCTGTGGCACCCCGCTAGTCACTTCTCTCCAGGATGAAAAGCAGCCATTCGTGATCACCCTTTGGGTTCGGTCGGTCAACCAATTACAAATCCAACTAACAGTAGCCCTGTCCAGCCCACATTTTACTAGCTTCTTTGCAAGAATGTCATGGGGAACTTTGTCAGAGGCCTTACTGAAATTGAGAAATGCTACATTCACAGCATTCCGTTCATCTATCAAGCTAGTACCTCTATCATAAACAGAGATAAGATTAGTCTGGCATGACATATTTTTGAGAAATCCATGTTGACTTCTCGTGATTACCACGTTGCTTTCTAAGTGATTAGAAACTGACTGCTTAATGATCTGTTCCAGAATCTTTTCGGGTACTGATGTCAGGCTGACTGGGCGATAATTATTTGGGTCCTCTTTTTTCCCTTCTTGAAGATGGGGACAACATTTGCTCTCTTCCAGTCTACTGGAACTTCTCCTGTCCTCCAAGATTTCTCAAAGATTATAGCAAGTGGTTCCGAAATGACCTCTGCCAGTCCTTTTAATATCCTAGGATGCAATTCATCTGGCCCTGGAGACTTGAATTCATCCAGTGTGGCCAGGTATTCGTGTACCACCTCTCTACCTATTATGTGCCTCATTTCCCCTGCTTCCTCCCCTGCTCCCCAACCGCCAGGTTGAGTGCTTGTATCCTTCTGGGAAAAAACTGAGGCAAAGAAGGTGTTAAGTAGTTCTGCCTTTTCTCTTCCCCCTGTTAGTAATTCGCTATCTTCTCTGCGCAGCGACCTTATCGTCTCCTTCTTTTTCCTTTTGCTGTGGACATGTTTAAAAAAGCCCATTTTATTGTTTTTGATGTCTCTACCAGCCTAAGTTCATTCTGTGCTTTAGCTGGCTTTCTGGCCTCCTCCCTACATCTCCTGGCTACTTGCTTAAATTCTTCTTTGGTGTTTCCCCCCTTCTTCCATTTCCTGTACATGTTTCTCTTAACACTTAGCTCAACTGAGAGTTCTTTAGTCAACCATTCTGGTTTCTTCAGATGCCTTCCATTTTTCCTCCTTATTGGCACAGTTTTAGACTGTGCCTTCAGTATCTCCCTTTTAAGGAACTCCCATGCCTCCTGAACTCCTTTCCCTTTCACTATCTTGACCACTGACTTCCAACCAGCAGCTTCCTAAGTTTAAAATCTAAGATGAGTGTCTGGCTACACTTATCTTCTCCTTCCCACTGAATGCCAAATTCCAATAGGGCATGGTCACTCCCCCCTAAAGATCCAACCACTTCTACCTCATTAACAAGGTCATCTCTGTTGGTCAGGATCAGATCTAGAATATTTGATCCCCTTGTGGCCTCTTCCACCTTCTGGACCATGAAATTGTCTGCAAGACAATCAAGAAACTTGCTGGACCTTGCTGTCTTGGCAGAGTTTGACTGCCAACATATATCCGGGTAATTGAAATCTCCTATTATTACTGTATCTCTCCTTTTTGAATGTGCAGTCATTTGGTTGAGGAAGGCATCATCAAAGTCCTCAGTCTGGGTTGGAGGTCTGTAGTAAACCCCCACCAGAATATCCCTATTGTTTCTCGCTCCCTTAATTCTTACCCAGATGCTCTCGACCTGGCTTTCTGTGTTTAAGTCCCGGATCTCTTCACAGGTGAAAACATCCTTGACAAACAAGGCTACTCCTCCTCCTTTCTTGTTTGGTCTATTTTTACAAAATAGGCTATACCCCTCTATTCCTACATTCCAATCATGAGACTCATCCCACCAGATCTCAGTGATGCCTATCAAATTGTATTTATTTTGTTATACTAGGAGTTCAAGTTCATCTTGCTTGTTTCCCATACTCCGTGCATTAGTGTAGAGACACTTAAGTCCCCGGGCCTTTCCTGCAAGTCCTGTACTATAGTTTCTACTCCTCCTGCCACTGGCTGCTTGTACTACTTGTCCAATATCATTTGGGCCTTTTCCCCCTGCACTCGCCGAGTCCTGGCCTTGAATAATATTGTCTCCCTCCCCAGCGGAACTTAGTTTAAAGACCTCTTAATCCTCCTTGCGAGATTGTTTGAAAAAACATTCCTGCTAAGTTTCGTGAGGTGTAGCCCATCCCTTGCCAGAAGCCCACGTTCATGGAAATTCAGGCCGTGTTCCAGAAACCCAAACCGTTGCCGGTGGCACCATGTGCGGAGCCAGTTGTTGACCTCTGCTATTGCCCTTTCCCTTCGTGCGCCATATCCTTGAACAGGGAGGAGAGACGAAATAACCACCTGCGCGCCAAGGTCCTTAAGCTTTGTCCCCATAAGCTCGTAGTCCTTTGCGAGGTGGTAAAAGCTGCTCCTCGCAGTGTCATTGGTTCCGACATGAACCAAAATGAGGAGCTTATGGTCAGTGGGCTTGACCAGCCTGGTTAGCCTCTCCGTTATGTGGTTGATCTTGGCCCCAGGAAGACAGCAGACCTCTCGATTGAGCTTGTCCGGTTTGCAAATTGCCGTTTCGGTTCCTCTGAGCAAGGAGTCACCAACAACCAGAACTCACCTCCTCTGAGTCTTCTCCAGGGTTCCTCGACGAGTTAGGGTCCTACATAGTGTGGAAATTATTCAGAATACTTTTGTAATGAGGCCATCAACATGCCAGAGTATTTGAAGAGAGATTCAACATAGATTAGCAGGGCTGATTCTTTTCCATCTGCAGTGCTGAATCCATGCACACATGCAAAAAACCCCAAAGACCAGTAATTAGATCTCTTTGTCCTATTTTCTTTAAAACAAATCTTCAGCAATCTCATAATTTTATAATCCTGTGATATACTGGATCAGTTCTTGTTAAATTGGTGGGTTTTAATAGGTGACATATTGCAAAAAGATTCCTGCTTCTGTCATTTGCTTATGCTGCTTTGTTTCTTCAGACTGTTCCATTGGCCTCCAGAACAGACCTCCCAAGAGTTAAGCAGTTGTTTATGGTGAAACTTTAGAATTTTTTTTGAAGTATGGCTTAAATAATTAATGTTTCCAGCTGCCATGTAAAGACATCAATGTCAGAGGGCATGAGAGAGTGGGAGCCCTAATGTAGTGCTTTTGGAATATTCATATCTCACTAAATATGTATTAATAGCTGTTATCAAAACAGACATATCAGGTGGGATACAAAAATACCTGGCTTAAGTTGTCTCATATGAAACCATAAGCCAACCTGTAGTCACACAGACAGGAAACTATGTTACTAATCTAAAATGTTTGGTATGAGACCAATAATTTAATCTGGTACGGGAACACCCTATCATATCGCTTCAGTAAATATCAGTTAAAATAATTTTTGGGAGAAAATACCTGAATTATTAAGTTACCTTCATTCACTCAATAGTAATGTTTACAAAAGAGTTAGAATGGACTTGTGTCAATTTGTTCATTTTATTTAGTTACACGGTTTAGAAAGCATTTATTGTCGGCTGAATATTGTTGCAACAGGAGTGACTGATAATTCTATAGTATTTTTCTGAAGAAGCAGCACAGCCTAGCGATTTACTTTTAAGAACTCTTTAATTACAGTTATTGTTCCAAGGTTCTCAAAAATTGTTAACTACGATGCTAGTTCTAGTTATTAGAAGAATAAAAGAATGCAGTCATCCCTCCACTTTTGCTAGGGTTAGGGGCATAGGACCCCCATGAAAGTGGACCCTCCCAAACCATATTTAACACAGAAAAAAAGTATGATCACCATATTCAGCCCACCGTGGATTCCTTTGAGGCATCAGAGTTCCTCCACAAGGCAGAAGGAGGT
This sequence comes from Cyclura pinguis, assembly GCA_030412105.1. Lineage (NCBI taxonomy): Eukaryota > Metazoa > Chordata > Lepidosauria > Squamata > Iguanidae > Cyclura > Cyclura pinguis. The sequence goes on from CM059604.1 coordinate 44,433,418, forward strand.
GGCTGGTGGGGCTCATTGCCACCCCACATAATTTTTAATAGGGACTTACAAACCTCATTTGCAGTTTCTCAATCTCACAAGGCTTGCAGTCTCTATTGAAATTGGCATAGGGATGCAGCAGAGGTGGCAGAAAATAATCTGTGAATAATCAAATCTGCAAAAGTGAATCCCACAAATGTGGAGGGCTGACTGTAATCTCATTGGGTTGGTTTTGTTCTCTAAACAAGAGTTAGTCTTATAACCGGACACAGACCTACCTGGTTAGGGGATGAGGAGACCACCTCAGGCAATAGATATAAGGTACCATGAAAAGGCAGCATATTGTTAGTTGTTTAATTTGTCAAAACTATATTTTCGCTGCTGAGGGATGGAGATGGCTGCTTGTGGGTTTTTCTGTCTCATGTGCCAAAATAACTTGATTAGCTTCAGGTAATCAATGTAACGTGTGAGTATTGGAGTTCAGCTCTGGAGACACTCAGCCATAGAAACCCACTGGGTGACCTTGGGCGAGTCATACTTTCTTAGCCTCAAAGGAAGGCGAAGGCAAACTTCTCTGAACAAATTTTGCCAAAAAACCCCTATAACACGTTCACCTTAGGATCACTGTAAGTCAGAATTGACTAGAAGGCACACAACTGTACCCTGACATTGCTGGATGTGGGATGATTCCTGCTGCTTCACCTCAGGCAGTTACATTTCTTCAGACAATTTCCCAAAACTATGGCCATTTCTGCCCTACGTTGTGATAATGCTATTATTCCACTTTCAACATTCTGTGAAATTCTGAGGTTTGTATTTTACTGAGGCCAAACAGCTGTCTGGCTGACAATTTTAAATGCCCCTCCCTGAACTGCAAACCCCAGGATTCCATAGGATGTTGAAAGGGGAATAATAGCACTATAACGGTGTAGGGCAGAAATGGCCTATATTCCTAACCTGGTAGTGTAAATTACTCTTAATTATTATCCTAAATAGAATAAAGGGGATAGAGCTTGTTTAATGTAATAAATATTAATCTGTGTCAAGTGTCCACATATAGTTAAATGGGTTGGTCCTCACATACTTTTAATTAGTGAAATGAAGGCACAGTCAATAGATACCACCAAAGTGCTTGCACAACTGTTTCTTGAACGTCTTATTCTACTTTTTACAAAATGTTTCAGTAAGGCTTTTGGAATAAATCTATGCCATCTATTGACCTGCTATTTTTTCTGTAAGAATATAACAGAATCTTTTTATGATAGACATCTGTAGATTTATATAACTTATCCTCTAGTTGTCCTGATTTGGCAGGGACTCTGAAAAAATCCTGAAAAAATCCTCTGTCATCCCACATTTTGAGTTGCTCTTAAGGTAGTCCCAGCTTCTTTTTTCTCTTCAAACTTTCCACCTTGGTCCTTGGCTTACTTCAGTTGGTGGAAAGTTGGAAACTGAGAACAAAGTACAGCAGGGGTTGCATTCATTTAACTCAGCAAAGGAGAGGAAGGGGTGGAAACTTCCCTTTCCCAGTAGGCTGGCAAAAGCAAATTACTACAGCCTTTCCTAGTTTGTATGTTCTTTCTGATTAATAACTTTTGCCATATTCTGATATTGTTTCACCACATGTGTTCTGGTTTTCATTGGAGGATATGCTGTAATATTCCCCTGGGAGCCATAGGCCATTTCTGCATTAGCCTGTTATAGTGCTATTATTCCACTTTCAACATCTTATGGAACACTATAACAGTGTAGTGCAGAAATGGCCCAAGACAAACTTCTAGTTATGGCAGCACCATGCCAAATCCTATAAAACAGGGCTATAATGCAGGAAGGCCCTTAGTCTTATCAGGATTGACAGCATCACAACTCTTGTTCTTTGAGGCCATTACAAACAACACAAACACTCAAGCAGAAGGACTTTATTGTAGTTCTGCACTGTATAAAGAGAATGGTTTACTGTATAGTACAAGCACAAGGGTTTTACAGGAGGTCACTATACCATGGTCAGATCACAGAGGCCTGTTAAGAGACTGGGTGGTTTTTCAGCACATCTATAGAGTAAGGAAATGTGAGACAGCATGGATAATGTGAAACAGCATGAGAGTGTGAGAAAACTGAGCACCATTTGCTGGAATTTTCCATTCCCTTCTATTTTCCATGTAATATTTATGTATTTTATTTTATTTCTTCAATTTCTATTTAATTACAATTAAATTGAAGATATGTATTTTTAAACCACATTTCATCGAGGGTCAGTGAAATCATGTATACTGGTCACGCAGTTATGGGGACCTATTGTATTGCAGGAAGGACCTGGTATGTCTTGGGGAGAATAAAAAGTAATAATCCAAGGTTCAGATAGCCGTTAAGTTTACTTGCTTTTCAGCTCCCTACCTGCCAGAATGAAATTTACAGGTTGGGAGAATAAAATAATAGAATGAATGATTAAGTTTATTTCAGAATTTCACTAGTTCAAACACGCACACACACGCACACACACGCACACACACACACACGGAAATTGAGACGTAAATTATAATGAGCAAAGCTTTATGTAATGCAACACTAGCCAAGGTGGCAGCAAGATGAATCATAAATTATTATTCTTTACTGAACCTCTGTTCAGCTTCCCAGCTCTGAGTCAGGTGAAATATGATATGACAGTAATGAGCAGTCCTTGAACAGCACACACTTTTGGGTGCTTAGAGAACTTTGTATTTTGGTAAATGTTATGCATGGTTTTCAGATCTTTTATACATGAAAAATAGGAAATCTGAATATCATGAGTGAAGCTTTGCGCTCAGATGGATTCCCGTTTTCCTTTTGTACTCCAGAAACTTCCGACTCCAAATAGTTGTTCAACCACAACTATGAAGTGCATGAATTGGTTGCTCAGTTTACAAGTGAGTGCTTTCCAGCTTGGGCAAGCGTATTGTAATTGCCAAGAGTACTTCAAAGCCACTTTTTTTCGACAGTTTTAAGTTCAACATACTACATTTTTGCAGAACAGAAGGTAGCATTTTATTTCATGCTGTATTATTATATGTAGGGCTAAGTCAGTAATTTTCAATTTTGTGTGTTGAAAATATTTCATTGCAAAATAATTTTCCATTACTACTTGGAGTAAAAAAAATCAGTGAATTATAAACATTCTGTGCATCAAAAATAAGTTATATACCACTTCTATGGCTTTTTATCACGTGTACCAAGATTGAAGACCACAGCAGGTCCTGAACTAGGGGCAATTGGGATGGCAGCCAGAGTAAAAATCTGCAAATCACCAATTAGTTCTGACCAGGAGGTCTGGACTGCAATCTGGACTTGGACATTTATGCATCAGAAGTGAAAGACTGGGGTATCGCAGAATATGGCTCATCTCTGTGCCGTATTCTAGGTAGCAACCAGTGAAGGAAATCTTATGGACCCCAGAACTGGTGAGAGAGCCCTCAAATGGAAGAGCATATTAGAATTATACTGCAAGTTTCCCCCCTGAAATGAATAGGCAACGTTAGGCCAGCAGGAATTATCAATCAGAAAAGTTATAAATGATCAAACACACACACACAAAAGACGAAGACAGCTATTATAGCCTTCCAGTTGAAGCCTGTCAGCAGGACTTGAGTGCAACTACACCTTGCGTACATTCATTAATCTAATATATAAAAGTCAAAGTTATCTGTGTCGGGCGAAAACCTCATATGATTGGCTGTGCCAGGTGAGGACCTCAATATGATTGGTTGCCTAAGAAGATTCTATGGAATCCTGGGGTTTACAGGGCCTTTAGAATTCTCAGCCAGAGAGTTCTTGGGCTTCAGTCAACTGTGTCTGTCTTAAATAGGCCAGTCACTATGGAGACAAGGCCTAGCAGCAAGAAATTGAACCTCTGTATGTTAATAACTCTGAATACAGATTGAATTGGGGAATATGGGGGAAAGTTACAGGTACTAGACAAGACAGTTTGGGGAATTAGAGACACAGGATCTCAAATCTTTCTAACAAATATCAGCTATAAGAAAATGAAATTCTGGGCAACGCTGGGTATATACGCTAGCTGATGATATAAATCTTGCATTGGTGTATTTTCTGCACCTGACGAGGTCAAAGTATTCAATCTGCCTTTGGGAGCATTTTGTGGAGGTTATGTTAAAATGAACCTTCCAATACTGGGTTGATGTTTGGGAAATATACAGAATTCTAATTTTGTGTGTGTGTGTGTGTGTGTGTGTGTGTGTGAAAAGATAGTCAAGAGTAGCTTTTTTTCTACCCTATCTTTTGCTTAAAAGAAAAAAGAAAATATTTGCTGCTACTTCAAGCAGCAGCTTTTATAACCACAATCATCGAGACAGCCTCCTTCCTCCCAAGAATATCCTTGAGAACAGTGCTAGGCCATAACATAGTGTAATTTGTGGGTGCATTTTATATCCAGAAATATTGTGGGCTGGCTAGACAACTGACCCTTTCAAGTGGATTCAAAGTTTTGTGTTGTAGTTAGGAGACGAAAGGGGAAAAAAGGAATATGCGAGAAGGCAAAGTCCCAGGTTCATTGATCCTTGATAATTTTTCAAAGCATTTAGCAAAGAAAACATAGCCTTCTTCCATGGTCATTTTACTCGCCCAAGTGGAATAATCTGTAGATCAAGATTGGAGCACTGGATTAAACATAACTGAAAAGTGGTGAAAATGGTAGAAAACTGTACTTCTTCACTGTTGTCACTGGCTTGAAGGGAAACTTGAAGAAGCACTATTTCTGAATTCTGACTGAATTTTCTTTGAATTTTTCAACACTGTCACTCTGTCTGTTGATCCAATTATTTCGTTGTGACAGCACCCTTAGAAAGCAAGGACCTATATCAGTTCAACTTGTACACGAAGATACTTAGGAGCTATTGCATCTGCTTCTAGCTATCTCCATATTCCACAGCCTCATAATTGAGTCACTTCTGGAAAGAGAACTTGACCACACTGTAGCTTCTGGGACACCACAGCTATTTCCTATTCTAAGCATAGCAAATAACTGTGGTATCTCTGAAACTATTATGTAGAATTTTGGATGAGACTAACATTTAATGCATGCTGCTACCTTATATTTCTTAAACTCCAGTTTTTGGGGGTGTGTGTGTGTGTGTGTGTGCGTATGTGCATTTTACTGTTTTAAGATGGTGTTCTTCAGTTGGTTATGTTATTAAAGACAGAGATCTCCAATTTTATTTTATTTTTTTCTGATCAGCTCAGTTTACTTATCTGGAACTGCATATTCTCCACCATTTGTTACAATTTGCTTCATAATTTTATTCTCTGGCAACAAGAATAATGCTTTCTCCCAAACTTAATTCTGTCCTTTTAATAACCGTTTTTTTCCCAACGGCAAGCCAGACTGAAGCCATTAAGAAGACCTTTCTTGGATTTCACATCCCACATTATAGAGAACTGAGATTAGTAAAGTAATAAAGCATATGCTTAATTCTGAGTGGCTTTAATTAAACTTACATGTATATTTACGTGTCAGTGCATGTTTAAATAATGTACCAAACCGATGGCTTAAGGACCAGCATAATGGTATTGGAAATAATAGCCTAATGGCAATCTAGGGCACTATTGAACTAACACTTGAGATCTTTTTTGGCATGATGAATAATTCTGTAGAATTTTGAAGTTTATTATAGAAGCTTTAAATTAAGAACTCACAACAATAAAAACTTGCAGTTGTTCCACCTTTAAACTCGAAGATGGGCTGTTGTGTTTTGTTTCAGTTAAATAAAGAAGATAGTTTCTGAAAAAGGTGAGATGGAAGGTTTTGGCTAATCTGCAAGAGCACAACATAGAGTTTATAACAGAGGGTCAGTTTGCACAGACATGTTCACCAGTTAGTGACTGCAGTGCTATACACACTTGGTGCATCCATCACAAATTAAAATACTTCATATAGGTTTGTTCAGAGAATGAAACCAAAGAAGTTCCCCTGTTCCTTCTCCACAGCATTTGACAAAGTTGTACTGGCCCTGAGCATTGAAACTCCATTTATTTCCTTCTCTAACTCCTAGCAATGTGTTTCTGTCACATCCCTCCTTTACATGCCTGTATGTGTGTGTGCATACATACACAATTTAGAGCAGATCAAGGCTAAGATTTTTTTTGGAGATGCTTTATATGGGTGCAGTTCCATTATTTGCAGGGAATTTGGAGACGAGTACCTGAAGTGCCAACAGCCAGTACAGTCAATTATGCCTTCATACAGTAACTTCAGGGGGCCTTGACTATTTTGTTTTATTTCTGCATGAAATTCAAGCCAGAGGAGGACTCATGAAAAGAAACGCTATACACAGTCAAGTCCATACTGAATAAATGTAGAGATCACAGAGATTTCTCTATCTTTGTGGCTGCTGGATCTATACAAATGAAAATACTTCTTTTTATGATAACTTCTGCATGATGAGAGAGATCACATGGCTCCTTGCATTTGGAGGTGAGAAGCAGGGGAGATAATAAGTCCAGTATTAATTATTCTCAAGCTTTTATTGAGTTTTTTTTTAAAGAGCGTTGGGAAGGATTGGCTATTTGCTGAGCTTTGGGCTCAATTAAAGAGCTTCTTTTAAGAATGGATGCTCATAACTGTGCTATCACAACTCAGTGCACTCATGTTTGAGCATGTAACAGATTGGTTTCTGTAGAGAACAGCGGAGAGACTGAGCTCTCCATTCGACAATTAGATTAACTACTGGGGCATCCATCTCTAAACTTGCTCTAAGGACTCTGTTGAACTGCTCTTTGTGATTTGAAGCACTGGTACTTTCTTATCTGAAGTGCCACTTGGGAAAGAACCACGTTATTTTCTGAAATCCTACATGCTTTCCCCTCTCAATGGATCATCTAAGATCTGATATTTTCATTAAACCAGTAGGTACTGAAGGTTTTAGCTCAGTTTGGGGAGAAAGGCTTTAAAAAGAAAAAGTGAGATAAGGGGCAGGAACTAGAAGCCTGGAAACTGGTAAATGACTTCAATGGAAGATGACACTGGTGTTTTCTTATTTTGCATTTTCAGAAACATAGGACATTTTCCTGATGCTTATCAGTGTTGTTTGGTAACCATTTCTGTGCTGTGGTGGGTTTGCATAAATGATTATACTTGTCCAAGATACTGGAGCTGCTCAGGGAAGAAAAGAAAAATCAAATTTTGTAGACCAGTTAGAGATGGTAAATGTTAGGCTTTGTGAGCCATTGTTACAAAGTTCTTACTATAGATGAAACCTTGCTCTTGGGCTTGTCAATTTAAATCCAAGGTAGTTTGAAAATTCTGTTTTGGGTATGTTAGTGTACCTTTTGCCCTTGGCAGTGTTAATGAACCAGAAAGCAGCTGTATCAGTAGTTACAACAGCAATGGTCTACACAAGAAATGACAAAAATAATTGCTTGTTCGGTTTCATCATGCCAGAAAATTTGGCTGATCTCAAAAAGGGCCATGGACAGAACATCAAGAATTATAACACTTTTCTTTCCCAAATTGGAACCCAAGCATAATTTGCTGATTTTTAAAATATAATGCAGTGAGCTTCGTTTTCAAACAAAACCCTATATGATATTTTTGCAAAATTGTTTATCTTGTATTTATTGACCTTAGTGATAACTATAGGACATTACTGTTGATGCAAAATTTTATTTATTTATTTTAAAACATTTGTGTCCCTTTATTGTGGGATTTCAGGGCATTGAACAAATAAAACAACAAACAAATTGAAACAATTCCAAATTAAAATAATAAAATATATAAAACAGGATAAAGCATATTAAACCAACAAGTTAAAACAGCTTAAAAGACTGCATTTTAAAAGCATGTACATGTACAATTGAACTAAATTAAGTCACAAAGGTTTTCATTAAAAGCCGTATCTTGGTTTGTCACTGAAAATAGACCAATGCTGGCACCAATCAGACTTCCAAGGGGAAGGCGTACAGCGTTTGGGGCACAAAGCTGAGAAGGCTGTCTCCAATGTTTTTCCTCTCATGCCGTATTGTCTCCACTGTTTCTGGAGTAGTATTTTCCAAACTTCTGGAGATACATAAAAGCATTTAGTTCTTTATTTGAGGATACAAAGAAACCCCTTGAAACCCAAGCCTGTTTCTGTCAAATTACAGGTCTCTTTGTCTGAACAGAGCAGTGCGTTCCTTGGGCAGTCTCTGTATTGCTCTTTTTTTTCCTCTCTCTGTGCGACCTATCCTTTTTATTTGCCACTGATATGTGCTGATGTTGAAGGCCTATTTCTCTGTCCAGCCAGCATCTAAAATCTTTGAGTCTCTGCTTGAGTCTTTATTCAAGCAAATAAGATACAAATGCAGTTATGGGCTAAAATTGTGGTTTTCTAATCTCCACTCAAATAGCACTAATTTATGGTGGAACAGTTCTGATCCAGAAACACATTTTTCAAGGGAAAATATTGAGCAGCTCACCAACACCATGCGGCAAGCTCATTTATTAGAAACGCTTTGTGGCATACAAATCCTATAACTTTAAGAGACAGTCATAGTACTACAATCCTGTCAGCTGGGTTAGTGCTGTTCTGTAATAGTATCTGGTGACTCTTCCTGTCGTCACGGATCCAGGAGCGGGCAGGGTGTGGGTGTGCCCAGCATGTCCCTCCCTCAACTACTTCCATGGCGTGGCAAGTTTGGAATCTATTATGTCTCTGTGTTTTAAGTTTCTCCTTTGAGTTAAAACTTTATATTTTTTTAATAAAATCATTTTTAAGCATTATAGCACAAAAGTGCAGTAGTGTACTGGCGTGTCCAGCTGCTACAACATTGCTACACTAATATAGATTTCAAAAAAAGCACCCAATCAGGAGCTGTGGGGCAGGAAAAAGGACTGGCCAATGCCACTGTAGTGCAGAGGAAACACAGGTGGCAATGGCGCTACTCATCCATTTAAGGCAGAAGGGTGCGGAAGAGAGTATTCTTAATCTGACACCATCATGGAAATGGCAATACTGGGATTGTAATGGAACAATGCGCTATTGAGGTGTGGTGCGGAAAGGGCCAAAAACAATGAAATTGGACAACTGTTTTTATTTATTTGCAGGAAGACCCATTGTTAATGGTATTGTGGTAACACTCCCTTCGGAGCATGTGATGTTTTAGCATCACAGCACCACCATACTTTCATGTCATCTTTTCCTGGCTTACATAGCATACAAAAGAATGACTGGAATGCGATTTGTCACTGAACTCAACCAGCAGTTAGAGTTGTTCCTGGTTGCTGTTGTTCCTTATGTTCACTGCCTTCTGGACTGTTCAGCAAACATCTGTATGTCCTGAAAGGCAGCCGGTGTAACAATGGCTGTTTGCTTTTTGTTACACTTCCACTACCTTATGAGGACCCAAGATCTATTCAGACTCATCCTTGCTTTGTAGTAGCAACACCCCTAGACCAGGAGCAGCAGGCCACTGTATGCCTTCAGCTCAGTAATGCCAAAGAGCTCCCATGGTGTAAAAGGTAGAGAATGTTTTCTGTGAGGAGTAGTGCAAAAGTTTCTCATATTATTTCCTTGTTTCCATTTTCTTTGATCCAGGATGTTCCTTACTAAAGTTTCTGGCTGTTCTATAATGTGCTGACTATGGATATCTGTGCCAAGTTTTTCCATTCTTACCTATCATGACATTAGTCTGTGCACTTGGTCCTCTTGCACTTTGTGCCCTCTCATTTTGGAGCAGAAAGAGAGGTTGCTTCTCATCTGAGCACTCACACCAGCCTCTCTCCACCATGTGGCTAACACCCAATGACATGGACTTTTTAAAAAAATTCTTCCAGTGCATTACACTATGTGGTACAAAAAGTACTCCAGTGGCATAATGCAATAGATTTGTTGCAATAGATTTTGTCCAGGAAGAACTCTTAAGGTAACAATACTGTAAAATATTTACTATGTAGGTATAGTGTAGTTCTTTGTGAATTCTGCAATAACACTTGACTGCAGGGTAGTATAGTAACTTATCTGCTAGGATGAAGGTTAGAAGACGATTTGACAGATGCAAGCCACAGGTCTGTGGTAGAAAAAACACTTTCTATACCTCACAATTATCTCAGATCTCACAACAGGCACTGTGTAAGCTCACACTTGAACCAGCTGTAACTAAACATAAAAAGATTCTTGTTACAAGGCAAGGGGAATGGTGTTATCCTTCATTTGGTTATGTTATAATGTAATGTGGTCGCAAATTTGTTATTGCAAAGAGGAATTAATTAGAAGTAACTAGCCAGTGCAGTGTAGTGCAGTAGTTTGGGTGTTAGAGTAGGGCTCTGGAGGTGAGAGTTCAAATCCTCACTTAGCCATGGAAACCCTCTGGATGACCTTGGCCAAATCACTCTCTCTCATCCTCAAAGGCAAATCCCCCACTGAAAAAAGTCTTGCCAAGAAAATCATATGATAGGTTCACTTTAGGGTTGCCATAGGTCAGAAACAGCTTGAAAGCACACAAAACAAAATTGTACTTGTAGTTAAGTTAAACCTATATTTATCGAATTTAATCTCCTTTTAGAAAATGTTCCTGAACATAACTTCCATGTACCAGCGTTATTTGCTTTGTGTCCCAGAGATAATTTTCTACCCATCAGATTTTCTAAAACGTTGTCAGTGAATTTGGTAGTAACTCTGCAGGGTAGTCCAAAACTTGTTTATTTTGAAGTATATCCTAAGTTGTTTGTTAAATGTATCTCCTGTCTTTCTATTTCTATTAAAAATTCAGAAGGATGAGACTTGGTGCTCTGTATTTGCATAGGGTTAAATCTGCATATTTGTTTACATGTATAACAATATGGTTTTAAGCATCATTTCCAAAATAATTGATTGGAGAGAGAAATACAGAATTGTGAGACAGGCATCAAACAGTTAATTCACTTGCCATTTGTATTATTTATCAAAAGAAAAAGAAGCTAAAAGGATAAAATTTCATCTGTTTTAAATCCATGCTGTGGGACTAAGCTATTCATAACTGACATTTGTTTTAATATCTACATATTGTTTGTGCAAAATTTTACAGTACTGCTAGTTTTAGCTGGATCTGTAGGAAAGCTTGAACCAATGTCAAATAAATTCTTTCTTTCTTTCTTTCTTTCTTTCTTTCTTTCTTTCTTTCTCTTTCTTTGCTTAGTTTTCCATGTTAATACCATGCCTTCCCCAAACTGTGTCTCTGCTGTAAACAGTGCATATTAGAAACTGAGGCAAGTAGAACACATATTTATTGAAGGTCATTTTACTCCTTGGCAGTGGCGTTGTTGAAATACTCGTTTCTATTCTACTATCTCTTTATGGGAAACTATGAATGCAGCCTTTTCAGAAGGAAACACAACAGTCCTTTCACACTATACAATTATAGTGCTATATTCCATTTTTAACTGCCATGGCATCATCCTATAGAATCATGGGATTTGCAGTTTAGGGTGCAGCATTTAGAATTCTCAACCAGAGAACTGTAGTGCCTCACCAAACTGCAAACCATCAAATTACTGCAAATTAATTAAACTGAGATTGTAAAAGAAATGGAACGTATCATGATTTTAATGCAAGGGAGCTGCATTCAGGAGCTGTAACTATGTCACAGTTTTTATACCTATGTATACCAAGGGGAGATGAATCATCGAAGGAAAAGAATGGCTTCATTTACTGACCTTAGGACAATGCAAACCTTTATACCAGTTTACAGTAATCTTAAAGGAGTCCCTTATATATCATGAAAAAGCAACACATAAAACCAGAAGACAATTGGCTCAGAGCAGGGCTGGTCCCTCCTAGACCCCAATCTTTAGGCATCATTTGGCTGTAACAGAAAGTGACGATCCAATTTGTAGATGGTTTTAACCCCCCCCCCCCCCCAGTTTTGGTGATTGGAGAGGGTTTTCGGATATGATGGATCTTAAGGTGATCCCAGAAGATCCTCAGGTCACGTATGGCCCATCAGCTACACAATTTCCATCCCTGACTTCAGGAAGAATAATATTTGGCACCAAATAGATATTTACTCCAAGCAAATATTGGCTTGAGAAACAACATGTCAGCGCTCCTCAAAGGAAAGAAAGGTCTACATGTTCTCGTTCTGCTCTGATTCTGTTAATTATAATTTCTCCCAACTATGGGTGTCCCCCACTTATCTGACAGGTTAGAGACCAGAGCATTGTCAGAAAACATAACTAGATGAAAAGCAGAACCCATGTACTGTATTGTAGGGACCATGAAGGATTTGTGGAGGTGCACTTGCGACCGAGCGCATGCATGCTGCTGGCAAAGTCTCTCAGCTGGCTTGAAGCTTTTATCCTCCTCTCAGCTCACTTTGCAAGAAGCTTGCTTGTGTGGGCAATCCCAAGTGAGCCTCCATAGAGAGGAAGAACTGACAAAAGAGTGGAATCCCCATAGAATTAATGGAACTTTTCCTTAATTTGAAAGCATCAAAAGAGTGAGTTGTCAGATAATGGAGCATTGGAAGGCAGAGGCTGCTTGAAGTGCAATTTGTTTAGTTTGTTTCTTTAGAATCCAGCATGTTAAATGTAAAGATACATTTAAGCAGAACTTCCAGTTCAGCCTTTTAGAAAGAAAGAAATACTCACAGAAATGGAGGTCAGTTTCTGAGATTGGTCTGTCTCTCATGCTTCAGGAGGTTTCCTGGCAGTCTGGAATGAACTTGGGCAGTTCTGAATCGTGTATTACACATTCCACTGTGCTTTGTGTGTTCTCAGGTGAGCATCTCTATACAGTTTATTGAGATGTGGAGTGGGAAAGACTGATCCCCTAATCTCCTCATGACCCCCACCCCACCACTTTCTTTCTGTCAGAAAATTGTAAGTTGCCTGTTCTAGAAGCCTCCAAATGTAACAGTTCATTTTCACATACATAGGGTACAGGAGTCCCCTTGCACTCTTTGACCCCCAAATGAACAATTTTTCAGAATCAGAAGTGTATTTCTGGACAGTTCTGGTGTTAAGGAAGCATTTCTGTAAAGCCGGGGAGACCCCAGAAGGCCCTGGGGCAGAATGTTGCTCATTCCTCATTTAGATTGTTGAAAGTACTGGCAAGAACATTTGGTGATTTTGAAGAAGGCATATTATGTCAGCTGCTCATAGTCTAGCATGGTGACCTTCTTACTTGTCTTTCTCTCTGAAACACAGCTACTGATTCATTTTCAGGCCCAGTTCAAAGTGCTAGCCATGACATTTCAGTACCCATATGGCTTGGGTACAGACTGTCTGAAAGACACTACCTCAATAAATGGACTTGCCCTAATTTAGAAATACTCAGGAGAGTATTTCTTTCTTTCAGTCCCACCACTATGACAGGCATGTTTGGTAAAGAAGGAAAAAGGGCCTTCTCAATGACTGCTCCTAGGTTGTGAAACTGTCTCCCCAAGTAGGTTGGGTTGATGACCTTTCTGCTTTCCTTTCACTGGCAGGCAAAGCCTATTTTATTTAGACAACTTTTTGGCTATTAACTGGTTGCTTCAGGAGAGCCTATTAATGAAGGAGGTGCTGTACTTTCAACCTCACTGTTACATTTTAAACCCTTTTTAAACTATTTTAAATTACAGTCCTTCCTCCACATTCATGGATTTGACCGTTGTGAATTTGATCATTGCCAAGGTGCACATATGCCTTCTCCCCATTCTCCTTCTCCCATTCCCTTTTGCCTGGGTGTGCGTGCCTTCCTTCTCTGCACCTGGACAAAAGGCAAAGGAATGAGAAGGGGAGCATGACACATGGCGAAGGCATATACGTGCCTTCGCCCCTATGCCCTTGCCTTTTGTCCTGGAGTAGAGAATGTGTGCAGGGGGAAAAGGCACAGAAAAGGGAGGAAAGGCACATGCGTGTCCCCTCCATTCCCTTGCCTTTTGCTTGCAGGTGGAGAAGGAAGGCAGGTGCGCCCAGGCAAAGGGCAAGGGAATGGAGGGAGGCATGTATGCCTTTACCTGTTGCTTTGTCTTTTGCCAAGACATGGAGAAGGAACACAAGTCTGATAAAGCAAAAAACATGGGAATGAGAGGGGAGAGCCCCAGAAAGCAGTTGTGCTCTTTTTATCAGAGTAGTTTGTTTAATGCTTTCTATTAGCTGTTTTTTTTTACTGCTATGATTGATGTATCTTATTTTGATCTATGTTTTGAGATACCTTGGGAGAAAGACAGGTGAAAACCTTTCTGTTTAGGCCTTTGAGTCTGAACTGTCTGTTACAGAAATTGGTATGCATTGCATTGTATTTTTATCATGATATTTCCACTACATTTTAAAAACAGTTTTAAATTAAAGTTTTAATGTGATTGTTTAATTTTTTTGAGACTTTTCTATTATCCATTATATTGAATGTATTTTGTTTTAACTCAAATTCTGAGCTGCCTACGATCCATAATGGGAAAAAAATAGGGTACAAATTAGATTGAATTGTTGTTGTTGTTATCCAATTGATTGAAATGTTTATGGGTGATTTATGAGTCAGATGATGCTATAGGCAAGGTGACAAGGCTAGTGCACTTAAGAAGGAAGTTTTAATCAGAAAAGTCTTTCTACCATCTGATCCTGCTATGTATTTTGGTCTAGATGCATTGATACACTTTCCTTGTTTGACATCACAGGAAATGGTAGCTGAAGAAACTAAGGTAACTTGTTCAAGCTGGGTGTGCAGTGGCAGGATAAATGAGGAAGCATGAGCACAGAGCTCGTGTGCATACCCAGGCTGAGTGAGAGAGGCACTTTACTTGAACGGAAGTGTGCTGCATGACTTATCTTATACTTACATGGCACCATTTCTGTGTCGGGACAAGAGTGGAGGGCTGGCTGCTTCTTCTGGCTCTCGTGGCTGAGGGATGCCATTTCTGAGGTTGCACAGCACAGTATGGACCTGGAAGGCCCTTTCTGGTGGGAAGTCAATGAGATCGAACCAGCTTTGATTTCTTTGGCTGCCAGAGCCAGGCCTGAATTCGAGCTCACAAGCTTCACTCAGGTGGGCTCCAGGGGTTATACTAGGTCCCTTCTGAGAGCTGGCCAGTCTCTCCTTGGCAGCTCCCCGCCCACCCACCCATGTTCCATGCTTTGTTT
Source organism: Cyclura pinguis (assembly GCA_030412105.1). Lineage (NCBI taxonomy): Eukaryota > Metazoa > Chordata > Lepidosauria > Squamata > Iguanidae > Cyclura > Cyclura pinguis. Next base: position 44,448,458 of record CM059604.1, read on the forward strand.
TGTCACAACTTTTGAGAGCAGTTGCATGGATCTTGGATCTGGGATGGCTGGTACAAATTCCATCAGGCATTGGTAGGATTGGGGTCCCTTTTAGGATTCAGGGGGTGCAAGTTAGTTATGGGCGCGCTGAGCTTGGGAAGGCACATTTCTTGCACTTCTTATGGTAGGAAGTTGCATAGATGGTGGTTTCCCATTGCCATTCCTGGGATTCCAGCTTCAGGCTGGAAGTTTGGGCTCACCAGTCAATGCGGGGGGAGGGGAGGTTGATCAATGCCAGGACCTGGACTCATGCATGTGCCAGCTCATTCTGTATCTGTAGGCAATAAAGTTGTGTCCTTTTTACTTCCAGCAACATGGTTCCTTGTCTCATTTCGGAGCATCTTTGCCCCTTACCACACAGTCATGAATAGTATATTGGTTAACATCAAACCAAAGAAAATGCCATGGAAATAAATAGAAATTGTTTAGACAAGGGACATTTTCTAAAAATGCATTAAAAACTTATAGAAGGAATGGGGAGAGTATATCTTGCTTAGGAAGGGAACTACTGCTCCTGATGTGGGTCGGTTTATTTAGACAAGTCTCCACAAGTGAATCTGCAATCATTTTCATGCTTGGTTTTCTCAAACTGAGAAACACAATGGAGCTGTGTCCTAGATCTCAGTTCATGCATATTGACTCTAGAGATGTAAACCTTTGCTTATGTTGTTTTTGAAAGAAACAACAAGTAATTTTAGCATTTTTCTTTGCGTTGTAAAAAGTTTTTGAAAACTATACAGTTCACAATGCACAGGAAACAGCATTTTTTTGCACAGGATCAGCATTTTGTGCTCAGAAAATAATATTATTGTGCAGTAATACTGTGCAGTTTTAAGTCCTGAACTGTAGAGATTTTTGTCAATCTAGGTTCTTCTTATCTGGGCTTCCTGATGCTTGGGGAAACCATTTGTCAACCATCTTTTGAATGTTTTCAAATATTTTCTCCATCAATAATGGGCATACATACACAGATTAAAAATATGCTTCACATAAGAAATAGTAAATATATTCTTCTTGGGGAAAATCCATACTTCTTTTCAGCAGCTTAAATGAAATTTGTCAGTTGAAAAGGCCAGTAAGTTTGAATTCTGTGAGTGATGAGCTACTTCTCTTTGTTGTTTGCCATCTTGTTTTTGCCCTAAACAAACTCTGCCAAGCCAAACATGAAATCGTGTGTTTCCGAGGTCTCTGTGATCTGTTTTATAGAACATTAACTCAGCAGACAAATATTTTACTATTTGTGAACTTTAGCTTCCGTTAATATGATGGAAGCAAGTGGAAATGGAGATTGTCAGAGCAATTTAACAAAGAGGTCCTGTAAAACTCATTACAACTCAGGTAGTAAAACTGTTTCAGAAAGCACATTTTTCAAATCTGAGTTTTATTCTGCTAAACCACATTGGTGCATGACCTGTCAGAAGCTTTATATTTCTTGGGAGAGAGGGAAGACAACTCAGGCAGGTTTATGTAACTTACAGATAGTTTTGAATATCCTTTGCTCCAAAACACACAAGATGGCTGTCAGTTTACACAGGAAGTTGAATGGCCATTACTTTGCTTAGCTGCGTAGTTCAAAACGGTCTTCTTTTTTAGCTGCCTTATAGAGAGAGGTAATCGAGACATTGTCTTTGATGTGAGCAATGAGTAATGACTAAATTGAATGTTATCATGAACCCTATACAATAATTAAAAACGTTATCATGAATCCTATACAATCATTAAAAAAAAAACACCTCCCACCAAAACGCTCTGTTGCTCATTCACAAGGGCTGATGATTTCAAACAAGTAAGTGACTTCTAAAAGTCTATGCCATAGACAAGCAATATTTTATTAAGTGCTTCAAACTGATAGTTTAAGTGGTGTCTCTGTCTCCCTCTCTTGGCTATGAACCTTTTTGAGACTGATATTATTTATTTATTTCTCACTCTTCTCCTTGCATAAGATCCGAGATAGCTTATATCCAATTCAGAGCAAGGCACAACTAAAATAACTAAAAAACAAAACAAAACTACCCCCACCACAACCTATAAGTACCAAACTTTAAAAAAATGGTTCTAATAATGCTGAAATCTATGGAACTCCTGCCAAAGAAAAACATGCACTTAATCACAGTCTTCAAAAAAGCAGAAAGGAAAGTGAAGCAAATAATAATTTTGTCACCCTGTTCACACACTCCTCTGAAGCTGCCGATTTAGAGCCCTAGTCTTAGGTTTTCCATTTATCTGTCCTCCACTTTTACTGATTTCTCACATTCTTGGGGGAAAATGGATAAGTGTTTAGGGGGCTAGGAATTATAAGAGAAACCAATTACTTTAAAAAGTAAAAATACGCAAGTATTTCTTCCTCAACTCTTTCATGTATTGCCATGAACTGACACAACTTCAATATGCAAATTTCATGCCCACCCATTTTCAACTACTTTCTGTGTGAGCAGTGCACCCATGTTGCATTTGCATGGTTGTACCATAAAATGTGTAGTCATACTTTTGACCTCTTTTGTCAAGGTCATCAGTAGTGATCCAATAACTTTGAGTCTCAGGCACTGACTTAGCAGGATGTTACAACCAATGACTAATTCAGATTTACCAGAGAGTGTTTAATGGTATTGTAATAGCTTACATTATTTCTGATATGCAAAATATATTCCATTTGTATCAGTATAGTATGCCAATAATTCTATTACATATTATGTATTGTCTGAGAGCTCATGACTACAGTGTACTTTCTGTATTATTGTTTAGTGATTTCCTTCCATTCAGTGCCATTCATTTTTTATTTCTCCTGGATCTGTCACTGATTTATCTGAACACTTCCGGATGTTGTTTTCTGGGAATCTATTTGCTTAGTTGAAGGACGTCTCAAGATCACCAACAGGAAAGCCAAGGCGATAAAGTCCTGCAGCACAGAAATGCAACTATCTAATGTATATTTGAAAGTGCAAGGTCTAGAATGAACTGTTTTTAGCAATTTGTTGTGTGCCTTCAAGTTGCTTCCATATTATGATGACACTAAAACTCCTATCACAGAGTTTTCTTGGTAAGATTTGTTCAGAAAGGGTTTGCCATTCCTTTCCTCTGAAGGTGAGAGAGTGTGACTTGCTCAAGATCATCCAGTTGGTTTCCATGGCCAAGCATGGATTTGAACTCTGGTCTCCTAGAGTCCCAGTCCAACACTCCAACTACTACGTTACACTGCCTCCTATTTCAATATAAGAGGGTTTGTACTTGTTTGTACATGTACAGTTATATCAAGATCACTATGATACACACAGACAAACAAGCGACTCTTCATATCTGTCTGTCCTTACCATGAACCTGGAAGATACTCCATCATTAAAAACAACTCAGCAATCTTTCTTCACGTATAGTTCCACTGAGATTATTTGAGCTTTGCATACAATGAAGCGTCCTAAATCCTGTAGATTTCAATGGAACTTAAATGCACATAACTCACTCTAAATTGCTCCCATGCTGGATTCAGGATTTTATTCAGTTACATGAGCAGCACAGTCACTTCAGATTTTAAATGAGTAAAAATGCACAGCCTAGCCTTGTGTTGTGAAAGGCTGAAGCATTTCCTAAATAAACCAAACTTCAAGACAACCTGTAACATGCTAATATAAGAAAGTACTTATTTGATCAGGCTTGATATGGCTCAGCTTTTATGATTTAACTCACAGTTTAAATCATTAGTGAGGGAGATTCTATTTGATCTTTTTTCAGTAGAAATAGATTATTGTTTAATATAACTCTAATACATATTCAGAGATGTGAGTTTCATTGAAAGGTAGTCACACACTAAGCAATTATTCTGAATTATTTTCAGATTAATTTTATTTCATCAAAAAATTGGATGCCTTGCATTGATATCCAGAGCTTGTGTTCCTCATTCAGATCTGTTCTACCTTTCCAAATTCTCTGTCTATTGGCTTTTTACATTTTTGTAATCAGACAGTCGCCAGACCAAGAGAGAGTGAAAAATCATATACTTAATGTATATCATCTGCAGGGCAGGACTGATCAGATTATCTCCATTCTCGATAAATTGCTATTAATATATTCATAAAATATAGGGATGGGATGAATCCAAAATTTTCTGGATCCGGATCCGAATCCCTGGAAGATTCTGGGAATCCACAAATCTCACAAATCTTGAATCTTTCGAATCCTTTTATTAAAAAGCAAGGGAAAGAAGGATAATCTTGGGTAAGACACACTCTTTCAGCCTTAGCGAAAGCCTAGGCAAAGCCAAACCTCTCTCTGAATAAATCTGGCCAGGACAATGGTCACAGTTTTGCCTCAGGATTTCCCCAGATTGAAAATGACATGAAGACCCTTTCTACACAGGCAGGAAAATGTGGATTAATCCCCATTTTCCTGGCTGTGTAAACAGGGCCACATACTACAGTACAGAGATAATCCAGGTCAAAACTGGATTTTCTTTGCATGGCTCCTATCTGGCACCCTGGGATTTGTAGTTTGATGATGCACCATTTTGGCTAAGGGATTCCATTTGCAAATCTCGAATCCTTGCTGAGGATTTGAGGATTCATTTGGCCCATATCTAATAAAATATAATCAGAAGTTTTATAATGTTCATGATCTTTGATCTTTTTTTAACTAATCTCTTTACGAAGTTTTTGGAATTTGGTTTAAATTAAGAAAAACCTTATTTTGAATTTTTTAAAAAGGTGATGTTTAAGCCAAGGCTATGTTTGATACAAACTGTTATTTTCATGTCAACATATATGTAATACTGCTGGCATAGAGTGTTGCTTAGGACCAATGTCTATGGGCCTTTCCACCCTACCCTGTTATAGTGCTTTTGTTCCACTTTCAACATCCTACGGAATTCTGGAGTTTGTAGTTTAGAGAGGGGCATTTAGAATTCTCAACCAGAGAGAGCTCTTTGGCCTCAGTAAACTACAACCCCAGAATTCCACAGGATACTGAAAGTGCAATAATAGCACTATTACAGTGTAATGTGGAAAGGCCCTGTGAGAAACTCATTACTTTATGATCTTCACTGGTGAATCAGTCTGTTTGCTGTATATTTAGCAGTAAGGAAAACAACAGAATACAAGCCATTCATCATGGCATTAAGTCTTGGCTGATTGAATTCGACTTTTTCAGATTCATACAATATTCCTCCAAATTATAGTTAGCTAGATGGATGACAGCTTGTGTGTTTCTGTTTATGTGTTCCTCTGTGTTTAATTTCTCCTTACTATCTCTTTTCACACCTTCTGAGTTACTCAGTCTCCCTAATTATAGCTACAAGCCTTCCACAACTGCACCTAAATCTCAGTCTCCTGACTGCGACTGCAGCAGCCAGTACAAACAAAGCAAGTTTGCTGGTTTAGATACTGTAGGAGAAGGGGAAGGAGGGCTTTAAGAACCTTATAGGCTAGACCCCCTGCCACTCTGTTTTTAAAGTTTGAGGGGAGGGCTCAGTTTCAGTATAATGAGTAACAGCAGCCTTCATCACCATTTTTTCACTTCCTTACTTTTAGGGGAAAATGCAGGAGAAGCTAACAGCACTAAAAATGGGAAGTGATTCTCACTCAGCCCATATGCAGACACATGCCACAACAATGCTGTTAAGTCCATATCTACTTTGCAATGCTACGTTATGCTAGCTAATATTCAGATGTAAATCCTGGCACAACTGCTTGAAACAGTAGGAGGAGCAGTAGCTTGATCCCAATCAAATTGCAAACCAAGACTGGGTTCCATGTTGGGAGAAATGTGCACTATAAATAAAATAAAATAAATCAAATCACCAGATCAAGTGAAAGCAAGTGAGCCTTCCTACTGCTAAGCTTTTTACAAGCAAACTGTCTGCAGCTCTTTAACACCCTTCTTTCCTTTCCTCGTGGGTTCTCTCAGTCCTTCCTGATGCTGTAACTCATGTTAGCAACTGTCCAGCTCCAACAGCTACTCACTTTCTGTTGTACGCCAAAGTAGCTATCACCTAAAATGTGTATATATGCCCTTGTCTCTTAAGATCAGGCAATCCTGCCTTGGCAAGTATACTAAGGTAGGACATCTTGCTGGGCTCTGTTCCCAGCCTAAAGGTGGGATATGGAGACACAAAAAGGTAGAAAATGGAAGGAGGTACAAAGACTCACCCCCCGAATGCAGTAGTCTCCAACAGCCAACCAATCAAGCTTTGTCAACAGCATGGTTTGCCTCCTGCACCATATCCAAGTAAAATGTGGTGGTTTGTTTTTGGGTTTTTTAAATTTTAGTTTTTGTTTGACTTAAGGAAGAAAAGCTCAGCCAGCCAGAGCTCCTTACCTGCAGTCCAGGGCCAAGGTTTAATGAGATCTAGCAACTGGAAGCACCAGAGGCCCCTTTCCCAGCAGCCAGTCATTTTTAGAAAGCCTGAATAAAAACCTCTCTGTTGGCCAACAGAACAATATCAATGTGGAAAACAGCCCAGCTTTTCTAGGAAGGGAATTCCCCAACTGATAGTTAACACAGAGGTATTGACGTTGAACTTTACAGTTCAGATATTGTCTCCTAGAAAATCCATGGGTATGTAGAATCAGCAACGAATCAAATCTAGAAATCTAAGGGTGGTTGTTAAAACCTGAACAACAGGCATGTTTCAATGGAGGTAGCCTTGGCTGTCTTTAGAATACATCCATGGACATTAGAGATTATCTTAAATCACATTGATTTCAAGTTGATTTGCTCCAAACTTGAGTAAGTCTGCAAGGAGTAAGTCTAGACTGTGCTTGTTATACATCTTTGAACAATTTGCATGAAATACGTCATATTTTCTGCTCTGTACCTCATAATGAGAGTTTTCTCTTCTGTTATGTGAGGACTATATTTCGACAGTACACCAATGGCCTCTGGATGTATTACAGAAGAAAGAGTATATACAGATATGCCTGTGATATAAAGGTCCATAGTGTCATATGACTGCATATTAAAATATGATCATATATTTAGAAACGTACTGCAGCTTCCAAATATTCCTAGATTATTTTCTAGGGAATTTTAAAGGAATTTCTTAAGGGAATTTTTAGAGAAAAAGAAATACTATTCATAGTTCTTTTTTCTTAAAACAATACTATGATACTTTGGGAGAGCTATTATTTTTGTGTGTAAAGAGAAACTAATATAAAAATGAATTCATTGATTTGTCTCAGGTGGTGCAGAATGTATACACATACAATTTCTGTGTGTTTGTGAGCATACTTATCTGTTCATTGTAATGGAGGGGAGAGTTCCATATGTTCATAAACCAAAATGGAAGTGTCTGTTGAGGTATTTTTGCTTATGTACCATTATTTATGCATAGATCTCAGTCCACGCTTACAGACATCTATCATCTATTCAGTCTTGAGTCCTATTCCTCCCAGTTACCATACTATTTCAGATGGTGAGCTGATAAACATCTCTCATACTAACAGGAGTCTGGAAGTTATGATTTTCCCAGGAACTTCAGTCAGCGTGGCTGATAGTCCCAGCGTAGCAATATTCTGTAAATGTCACCATCTCTGCATAAGATTTTACAGAAAATTCATTTTTGGAACTCAGTTTTGTCAATCATGGTGTAGTGATTTGATGGTTGGACTAGGTAGGGCTCCAGGAAGTCAGGATCTGAGATCCTACTTGGCCTTGGAAATCCACTGTGTGACCTTGGACAAATCACACTCTTACAGACTGAGAAGAAGATGATGACAAAGCTTGCCAAGAAATCTTGCCAAGATTTGTGACATGAAAACCCTGTGGTAAGCTCATCTTACAGTACATACATACACCAGAAAGGCACACAACAGCAATTTATAGTTTCATCACAAACTCTGTTCCTTTCCTCTTCTCTCTCACCCTCTCTCACTCTCTCTTCTTCCTTATTCTATTCCTTAGAGTTTTTCTCCTTTTTAACATCACAGTCCCACTCAGAGGTAGGTTTCATTGTGTGTACTGGGATTTACTCGTAATAAATGTTCATAAGGTTGCAACTCAGTTTTCCTGGTCAATATAATTCAAATACATTGTAAATATAAATAGTTGTGGTTTGTTTTTTAAACTGTCCTTGTTGTTCACATGCATGCTGCTCCAGCCTGGTGAGTTAATGGTTTCAATTGTTGTTCAGCATATCTAACTGTCTGTATCAACAGCCTAGAACTTTATGGTCTTCCAGAATAAATAATAGTGTTGACTATGATGATCAAGAAAAGAGATATGGAATTATTATATTTGGAAGCTACATTGCCTATTATAAGCTTGGTATTAAAATCACCAACTGTAGTTTATCACAGAAAAGCATTTGTTAATATTTACCTAAAAATTGTGTGTGTGTGACATTTGAAAATAATTATAATTATTACAAAGTGATATTTGAAATTAAGTCAATGTTTAAGATATTTTTTAAAAATAAAGCTAGCTGATGGAACCAAATAAACTATACGGGAAAGGACAAGGGAGTTCAACAAACGCAAGACCGCTACTGGGAATACCCTAATTGCTTAATGAATTTAGGGACTCCAACAAACAATTGAGACAAATATTACAACAGAAAATATTAACAATTTGTATTGAATTATTTTTGTTATACCTAGGTCCTTTCCCGAGATCTCTAACTTCAGTTTTTTTGAGATACAAGAATTTGAGAAAACAGAAATAGAGATTTTTTACTGTTTTTTTACTTGGTTATTAGGAATATTCAGGGAAGTTGTATTCTTGAGTGAAAAAAAAACACTTGGTCAAAGTATCAGTTGCCAATATTGAACGGGAATAAAAAGGGAGAAAATATGCCATCAAAGAAGCAAGAAACAAGACTTTCCCCTCATTCTTCTCTTCTCTCAGAGGGCATATATGCACACAGAGCAGACAGGACAATTTGTACCACTGCAAATGTTTTTGGACTGCAACTTGCATCAGCCCTCACTAACCTATCCAATACTGAAGCACTCCTGAAAGATGGTCATGTTTTTAAAGAAAGTTTATTTATTTATTTAAAGTTATTCAGAAAAGCAGTACATACGTACTGCCTAGAGCCAGCATGGTGTTTTCGTCTGAGTCTTTGACTATGATTCTGGAGACTAGGGTTTCAATCCCCACTCAGCCATGGAAACCCACTGGCTGACCTTGGACGTGTCACGCTCTCATGGCCTCAAAGGAGGGCAAAGGCACCTCCGGACGGATCCTCCAAGAAAATCTTGTGATAAGTTTGCCGTATGTTGGCAGTTATTTGAACGCACACAAGAACAACAAAGCACAATCAATCAATCAATCAGTCTTGATGTTGTAACCTCTTTTGTGGCATATGAGATAGGCATACTCATTAGTGGTCAAATCCAGTTTCTAGATAGATATATTAATTCTGTGTTAGAAAACTCTTAGATATGTGTTTATATGTATGCAGTCTCAAGCTGTATTTCTGTGTCCTGGAATAAATAGTCTAATATTCCAGAGTTCCAGAGGATTTACTGCATTATGCATGTATGATTATGTATTTTACCTACATCAAATTCAAAAACATTTTCTTTTTTACATATTGCAAGCTTATATTAATATACATGCTCAGCCTGTGATTACATGCTAAGAATCCTTCATATTTCTCCTTTCCTTCTGTTTTTCTTTGTTCTCCTTTTCTTCTTTTCTTTTATATTTATAACCTCCTTTTTTAAAAAATAGAACGCTTGTGTAGCACTATACTGTACTCCCTTCTACTGAAAAAAAGGGGGCAGCTTCCATCTAGCTCAACTTAGTCACCACAATGTTGTGCTGAAAGCAATGAGACTTATTATTCACAAGGAGCTTTGACCATCAGTTTCAGTAGGAGTTGCTCCTCACTGACTTTAGCCAGAACAGTGGTTTTTGCACTGAATGAAAACCAATCCAGGAAAATGCTCTTTTAAGTCTGTAAAAGATTTTAGGTTCCTTGTTTTTGTTTGTTTGTTTGTTTGACAAGGGACCCCTGGGGTTGATTGTTTATCACAACATCACTGGTCATTTATTTCCTAATCTGACCACACTTATGTTTTTTGTGTGTGTGTGCATGTTTGCTTAACTCAGAGCATCATTTACTATTAAAAGGCTTGTTCTGTAGTCATGTATTGTTTACTTAAGGGTCCTCATGTGACCCAGTTTTAGACAGGGAAACAGAGATTCCTTTGATCCTTCTGGAAAATGTGTTTTTTTGGTAAGTAGACTTCTCATGGCTTTTGGAAATCTGGACAGATCATTGTCCCATCTGTTTCTCAACTTTCTGTGATCATCATCCAGCAAGTGTTTTTTAATCTGCAGAGGATAGAAGTTTCCAAAGGCGAAAATGTGCTTCCCAGGTGCTGAGAAGGTCATGAAGCCACACCACTGACAGAAATTGAGGGTGGGGGAACCATCCACAGGAAATGAACATCCATGGAGACATTTGGTTTGAAAGGCGAGGTCCTTGTCATTGTTCATGGGACATCATGGGGTTTAGATACAAGAGTTATGCAGCAGTATAAAAGCCCATGCTGACCAGACATCCTGTGTTCTGACAAACAAATATGCAAGGGGAAAGAGAGAATTAGAATTAAGAATTATTCCTTTTTGGGATTGAGAGAAGCACAAGGCAAATGCTTAAACAGTCTTGCAGAAGGCTGATGAAACCAAGTCCTTCTTGTTTCAAACCATCCTTTGTTGGTGAAGAATATTGCAATAACCAGTTGTTTTTGATCTGTGATTCTCCTCCACACCCCATCTATATAGCTGATGCTGGTTTGAGCCCAAACAGTATTTCCTATTTTATCCCCTTATTTGTGAGTTGAGGAATGGCAAGAACTTTTTAGTTATTATATGGGAGTGGGAGATTAGAGAATTATTAGCCAGTGGGTAGGGGTAATGGTGCAGCTAATTACACTTCATTTTTAGACACATACTCTCTTCTATGTGAGAGTGTGCATGAGCTTTAAAATAGAAAAAGTGAACTGGTTACTGCAATTGTTTGTTTTCACCCACCACCACTTCTAAATCCTATTCACCCATTTTGATCTAAATCCTATTCACCCTGTGGAAGGAAATGGCCCATGAAGAGAAAGAAGAATAGTGGAGATCAACAACTGGCTCTGAAGATGGTGCCGCTGGGAGCGATTTGGTTTTTTGGATCATGGCCTCCATTTCCACGAAGATGGTCTTCTGGCAAGGGATGACCTGACCTTACAACCGTTGGCTGGAATGTTTTTGCTAACAGTCTCGCAAAACGGATCAGGAGGTCTTTAAACTGAGTTTGACGGGAGAGGAGGACAGTATTATTCTGGGCAAGGATTCAGTGAGTGCTGCAAAAAATAGCCCAAATGATATGGATAAGCTAGACCAAGTAGAACTAGAGACCAGCAGGGAGAGGGAAAGTAAATTTAGTACAGGACTTCCATGAAGGGCACATCGTCCCGAGTGTCTCTACACTAATGCACACAGCATGGGGAATAAGCAAGATGAACTCCAACTCTTAATACAACAAAATAAATATGATTTAATGGGCATCACTGAAACCTGGTGGGATGAATCCCATGATTAGAAGATAGGAATAGGGGGGTATAACCTCTTTTGCAGAAATAGACCAAACGAAAGGAGGAGGAGTAGCCTTATATGTCAAGGATGTATTCAACTGTGAAGAGATTCAGGACTTAAATCTGAGAACCCAAGTTGAGAGCACCTGGGTGAGAATTAAGGGAGCGAGAAGCAATAGGGATGTGATTACGGGGGTTTGCTACAGGCCTCCGGGCCAGTCTGAGGACTTGGATGAGGCCTTCCTGGAGCAGATGACCACACATTCAAAAAGGAGAGATGCCGTGTTAATGGGAGATTTCAAACTATCCTGATATCTGTTGGCAGTCAAATTCTGCAAAGACCGCAAGGTCCAACTGGTTCCTCGCTTGCCTTGCAGACAATTTCATGGTCCAGAAGGTGGAAGAGGTGACAAGGGGATCAGGTATTTTAGATCTGATCCTGACCAACAGGGATGACCTAGTTGATGAGGTAGAGGTGGTGGGATCCTTAGGAGGGAGTGACCATGCTTTTTTGGAATTTGTCATTCAGTGGGAAGGAGAAGCCGAGTGTAGCCAGACACGCATCCTAAACTTTAAGAAAGCCGATTTCTCTAAACTTAGGGAGATACTTGCTGAAATCTCATGGTCAAGAATACTAAAAGAGAAAGGAGTTCATGACGGATGGGAGTTTCTTAAAAGTGAGATACTGAAGGCACGATTGAAAACTGTGCCAATAAGGAGGAAAAATGGCAGGTGTCTAAAGAAACCGGAATGGATGATGAAAGAACTCTCAGCTGAGCTAAGTGTTAAAAGACACATATACAGGAAATGGAAGAATGGTGAAACCACCAAAGAGGAATTCAAACAAATAGCCAGGAGATGTAGAGAGAAGGTCAGAAAAGCTAAAGCACAGAATGAACTCAGGCTTGCCAGAGACATCAAAAACAATAAAAAGGGCTTTTTTAGATATGTCCACAGCAAAAGGAAAAACAAGGAAATGATAGGATCACTGCGTGGAGAAGATGACCAGTTAATAACGGGGGGAAGTAAGAAGGCAGAACTACTCAATACCTTCTTTGCCTCGGTTTTCTCCCAAAAGGATAGAAGTACCCAATCTGGGGCATGGAGAGCAGATGAGGAAGCAAGGGGAATGCGGCACAGAATAAGTATAGAAGTAGTACAGGAATATTTGGCTAAACTAGATGAATTCAAGTCTCCAGGGCCAGATGAATTACATCCAAGGATGTTAAAAGAACTGGCAAAAGTCATTTCTGAACCACTTGCAATTATCTTTGAGAACTTTTGGAGAACAGGAGAAGTTCCAGCAGACTGGACGAGGGCAAATGCCATCCCCATCTTTAAGAAGGGGAAAAAAGTGGACCCAAATAATTATCGCCCGGTCAGCCTGACATCAATACCAAGAAAGATCCTAGAGCAGATCATTAAACAGTCAGTTTGTAATTACTTAGAAAGCAATGCCATAATCACTAAAAGTCAACATCCTCAGGGCCTGCCTGCTATGACATCCCTGTGGCTAGGTCTCAGGTTTTGGCCCTCAAATCTCAGGGCCTGAGATAGTCCTGACCTCGCAATCCTACTTAGGGGACTTAATCAGCCTATAAAACTTCAAGTGCTATATATTTTCTCCTAGTATTGCATATAATTAGCATAAAGTATTTCTTTACTGTTATTGTTGTTGCTGCTGTGTGATTTTCAAGTGGTTACCAACTTGTAGTGACCCTGAGGCAAACCTATCATGGGGTACTCTTTGCAAGAGAGAGTTTTTCTTTGCCTCCAAGACTGTGAGAGTATGACTTGCCCAAGGTTACCCAGTGGGTTTCTGTGGCAGAGCTGGGATTCAGACCCTGGAACCCAAAGTCATAATCCAGCGCTCAGACCCTACAGCATGCTATCTCTTGTATATCTCTTTAATATTGGGTTAAAAAATAATATGGATGAGCAAGCTGTACTGTTGCTACACTCGCTTTTTGTTTTGTTTTGCTTTTAGCATAATTATATATAGAGTGTATATTCTCAACAAAACCTTGGTTCATGCTTTGGTCATCTCTCCCTTTGACTATTACAGTCAGCCCTCCTGTGCAGGCTTCACTTTTGCAGATTTGATTATTCATGTATTATTTGCTTTCACGTTTGCTGCCTCCCTGCTGCCTAGTTACTCACACACTCTTGGAACACCAAATTTAACCTAAAGAATCAAAGAATTTAAATTGTTTATCCTAGATGCAGGATTCCATGTATTTGCATTCCCCCAAATATAGAATTTCCTATGAGAGTGGACTTTAATTGCATGTGATACTGTTTATAGAACAGTAGAATTTGGACTATCTTTTTCCCAGTCTTGTATTAAGCTTGGGGCTATCTCTGTTGAAACTCTTCCAATTTTGCTCTCAAGCATTTTATAGTCTTCAGAATGTTGAGGGACCTTTCCTTGCTTTGTGAAAGACATGTGGCATTAATCTGAACAGGAAGTCACTAGTGAACAAAGATCTTAGAGTGCTGATGAACCAAATCCTTTACTTTCCATTCTTTCATTGGGATATCCCTTTCAGGGCAGACATCCTTGACTGAGAGGGATTTTGTTGGTTCTCACAAGGATCATAGGAAAACACAAGAGAGTCTGAACATTTTTTTTTCTTTAACAAAATATCTGGCTATTTTTAGCTGAGTAAGTATTGCATCAAATAATGCATATCGTCATCTGTGATTTTCAATGCATGCAGAATTATCTTTAATAATTCTTCAATAATGCCGTAGTTAAATGGTATCAGGGATGTTTGGGGATTGTTTAGTAGCAGACACAGCCTCAAAAATGATATAGTGAATTTTTCTTTTGTATCATATCGTTGTGGTAGAACCTCAACTGCACTTAGGTTTTGGTGGATTTGGACTATTTCTCTAGGCTATTGGAACAAGGTGAGATAGGTTCTCTGTAGACCACATTAGCTTCAGGATTATGAAACCTTGAATAGTCTTCAATAACTTTTTATCCTAATTTTTGCCTAGCACTCAGTTCCTTTCTGCTTCCTTTTTTTTATATTTATTATTTTTAACACAAACACAAACAATCTGTTTCACAAGTAAGAACTGAAATTAAACTAAAATACAATATAAAACTCTAGTCATTAACTAAAACCCTAAACACTAATCTATTAATACATAGAAGGGCTCAGACCTCTGAAGCCAAACTGTAATGAAAAAGAAAAGAGAAAAAAAATTATTCTATAAATATAAATAGAATTAGTAGTAAGCATAACCACAGAATATTGGAACATTACATTTCCTATCGCTCAAAATATCCATGAATAGTTTCTAGTCTTAAAAAAAAATCTTCATTTGGCTTATGCTTTATAACCCAGACCCTTTCTGCTTCTGATATGGTTCTTTTTCACTGTTCTTAATGTAGGCTGTGAATTCATTTGCATGTGGGCAAGATTGTACACTGGCCACTGTACGTATTGTAAAGGTGTTGCTTTGTGCTCTATGCTTATTTATTGGACTTTTTGGTGAACTTGTACCTGACTATTTTTTGGAATTCAGAGTCCTGGGCAACAAAGTCCAAATTCACATATACCTAGAGGCAGGTTTGTGTACAATTTTATGACTGATATATGATCATAATAAAGTTGAACTGTACAATTTTGAAGCTCTTCAAGCATCCCTTAGGAAAATATAATGAAACAAATAACCCCCTGATTGTTCACTTTTGTAGTAAAAACTAATGGTAATTTAAACAAGAATGCTACAAGGTTTATTCTATCTTTTGTGCAGATAATTTTCTGTTTTTCTTGTTTCAGTTTTGTATATAAGAATACAAGGTTTTTTTGCCCACTGAGGAAGATTTTTGTTCCATTTGTTCATGCTTATTTTATTTGCCTTTTGAGACTTTTTTTTGTGAAAAATATGTGCAGAAAAACGTGGATTTTTGTTTAAAAAACTAATGTCTTGCACGGTAAAAGTTTTTTTGTGCAGAAGAAACTATTTTTGTGCACAAAAGCTTTGTATTTTTTGCATAACCCCCCCCTTTTTTTGTGTGTGTGAAGCAAAGCAGTTTTTGCAGCAAAATAGCCTTCAAGTTATATAATCCTCCAGCTATTGACAGTTTTCTAATGGGGTCTCTTGATGTGTTAACACCTTTTTTCACTGAAGACAAAGCAACTTGCTAGTATTCCCTACATCTCTTGTCATTTCTGCACTAATTTTTAATGGCTTCGCAATGGAGATATTCCCTCTGCATTGAGTAATGTGTAAAAACTCTTATTTCACAGGGAGGAGGAACAGAGAGGGCAGTTACAGTTGGTTATGCTGTGGTTTTGCACTTTTAAATTTGTATGCAAAATGATGATGATGTTGATGATGATGATTATTTTGGCCTATCTGCTTGAAATATGACAAGTCTGATGCTCTACAGTGTGGGTAGTAGAATGCATGCCAATTCTCTGACATTTGGATGCAAAACACCAAAGTTGTAGGCAGAAGACTAAGTTACTCTCATATGGAAATTAGAAGAAGGCGAGATGGTCCATCATCTTTGTAATATTTCACTGGTAAAGTGAAATATTAAAAGGCACCAGATCTCATCTGATCTTGGAAGCTAAACAGTGTCAACCCAGGACAGTATTTGAATGGGGGACCTGCCAAAGAATAGCAGGTGCTGTAGACAATATTTTGAAGGAAAAAACTGGCAAAAACATCCCTAAGTATTCCCTACCTAAAAAAATCCTATGAAATTAATACAGTCACCATAAGTCAAGAGGAAACTTTGAAGGCACATACACACATGCACTATGTGTTGTTGGTTTAATTCTGTCAATTATCCATGTGTTTTAGTTGTTTTATCAGGAAAAATGTTGCGAGAAAATGTGGTATGAAATTGTAGCATAAAGCCGTGTTTTTCTCTTGACATAGAACTTATTTGGGAGACCAAAACCACGGATTCATATTTCAAGGGGCATCATGAGAGCAACTTGGCTTTCATTTTGGAAAACCCTAAAGGAGCCTGCCTAACATCTTTACTGATATCATTCACTGTACTTTTTTTCGTGCAATTTGTTTCTCAGTTATTATTTGATCTAATTATTGCCATTAAGTGTCAAGTGAAGTTAGTGTTGCTTTGCAAGTGGTGCCATACCTTGAAATAGTTGGCTTTAAATTGCAAGTATGTTGTCCTTTAATGTCATCATTTAAACACTCAGATTTATTTGACATAAATATTAGTTACTGTCCTGTCCTTGAGGCAGCAAGTATGAGGAGAGGTGGGCTATAGTAGGATGGCACAGTTATGGGTGAGTCAAGCCAGTCTGAGTCATACACAGGTAAATAAAGGGGGTTTACCGAGATTGAAAGGAGGTATAGTAGCAAAATCTTAGCTATTCCAGCATCTGTCGTGCGAAGCCAGTTGTCACAATAACCAGAAGCCAGAAGGAAAGGCAAAAAGACATGCACTGTAAGCCAATCCAGAGGTCAAGAAAGTATGTCCAGGAAGCATGCAAAAGCAAAAAGGAACAAACATCTCAGAACAACAAAAACTGCAGCTGCTGTGAGATTTATGGCTGCATCACCTTGAGATGCCAGGTACTTGATTGCTCAGCATTTTTTACTTACTAGGCATTAGCTCCTTCACCACTGTTTCTTGTCCTAATGACTCTTCTTAGGGCCTTCAATTCCAGAGGAGGTGGGGGGCTATTTTCCTGATATTCTTCATCAATAGCATTACCAATGACTGCTTAGATTGGGAGGGGGAGTCATCATCTGAACCCAGATGCCTTTTTCTGTCTGACCGCTTAGGATCTGTCATAATGGAAGAGTGCAGCTACACAAGTTTATCCACTTCTGTTACTCTTTTTGAAGGACTTCGTATTTCACTTTGGCTCTTTTTCCTGTTCTCCACCTTGATGTTTTGGGGTACTTGGAGAAAAACAAGGGAATCCACTTTGACCTCAAGCTTGTATGACTTTTATACACCCACTACCAATCAGACAGAAACACCACTGCTCTGCTCATGCTTATGTGGCATTCAGGATATTGGCCTGTGAAAAGTTGTGTCCCTATCACTCTGTCATCTGAGCCACTCTCGTGTGCTCCAACCTTGGTCAGGGCAGCTACAGTGAAGCTGAAATAGCCACCTGTTAATTTGTATCCATTGAGCAAATGAAGGAGAGAATGTCAGACTGAAAGAATTCTGTTTGCACATTGCTCTGAATTTTCTAGGCTGCTTACACAGACACGACGGCTGGTAGTGACTATTTCATGCTGGAAATATTTAATATGTAATTATGTCTTCCTAGTCTAGGAAGCAATTTTGCACAACAGGGACCACATGCTGCAAATGAAGATACAGCTAGTTACCTTGCTTCAGCCACTACTCACGGCAGGATGTATTTTTCTGGCAAGGTATATAAGTGACTATTTTAATTAGGCTCTTTTACTGTCTTTGATTATTAAAAGAAAAAACACATGAAGAATACAGAATATAATGCACAGAACAGAAGGGTGGTCCTTTTTGCTTCTCCTTATCAGATAATGTTGAACAAATGGGCGATTTATGTTTATTGGAAAAAAAGAAATGCAGAATACAACTGTTTCTAATTTAAGAAAGACTTTATTGCTTGCCTCAATAGCAATACTGGATTTGCTTCGTTGGTACTAATGAGCTTTTAGGAAGCCACATAAAATAACAGCATGGTGATGATGGTTAACTTATTTTTGCTCAAGTTTTTTTCAAGGTGATTCACACAGCTCACCACATTGCAATATTTTCCCAGTCTTAGTTGTAAGCTATTAATCAAGAAGAATTTATGTTGTTGTCTATCTTTTAATTGATTAATCTTTTAATTGATTAATCTGTTCAGTACTTAATTATTAAATAAAAACTGCCAATAGAGTTTTAACTAGTTAATTAAAAATAAATTTGTATATTGCCAACATTTTAGCACAGGTTTTTAGATAATGCATAGTTTCTCTTAAAATTTTCCTTCTACGGCTTCTTTTTATTCTTCATTGGTTTGGAAAATACAATTTATTACATTATTACCAGAAGGGATCCCAAATCAAGAAATCTGAGATATCATCAGTATTGTAGAAGATCCATATTTTAAAAAACTCCTCTGATAATAGATTCCCAAAATACACTCTTAGCTTCAGCCATGTGTGGACCTAATAATAAGAAAAAACATAGTTTTATCTTGAAGTTCAGATATCTACTCTACTTTTGGATACAGACTGGGAGGAAAATCTCTCTGGTTCTGTGAAATAGATTTAAGTCCAATTGATTTCAGAGTGTCCATTCCAGATGTGGCTAGGTGTGGATCCAAGCCATGATGATCGATATAGCCTGCAATTGAAGTATCCCTTAAGTCTAAGAGAGACTGGCTGGATTCCACCCCAGTTTTGGTTATTCTACCCACTACTCATTTAATCCATTAACTGGTCAAGCTTTCTGAATTCTGCCTCTCACCTTTATCAGATCAGAAATTATGAGGCAAAAAGTGTAAACAATGTTTTCTAAGAATATATGTCCTTTGCAAAGTAACATTTAAACAATGAAGGTGGTCTGGTCACAGATAGTATGTGTTATATACGGGTATAGGAGAATAAAATGACATGTGGGATTGCTAGGTCTCAGGCTGCCAGCTGAAGTCTCAGGGAATTTACATGCTTCTCTGGGTCTTCAGGCAAGGGCTTGAGTGAATTGCAGCTTGAGTGGTAGTGGAGAAGGAGAATTTTATTTTATTTTATGAATCAGCTTTAAACATCTTTAAGCCAGTGGGGGCAGGACGCACTGGCTCAGCAGAAAGGAGTTTCTGTGTGTGTGTGTCATGGTTGCATAGTGTTGATATGCCAAGCAAGCCAGAAGCAAGGACAGGGAGGAGAGTAAGAACAGAGTCACCAATGCATGCCTTTGGCCCATTACACCATTACAGCAAGACAGTGACCAAAGTGGTACCATCATGACTCATGAACCTTTATGTTGCATGAGTTCAGGAAATGGATCTTTAATAACACTCATTTCCAAAAATGAATTTTTTGATCAAATTAGTAACACAATTGAATAGACAGTTTTTGCATCATAAACTATTTTCAAGGGACTGCATTCTTTGACCACACTAAAACTGATATGTATGTGTTAATTTCAGTGTAGCACCCTGGCCATCTATATGGTGTACAATATTTGCTTAGGATGTATTTTAGGAAATCCACGGTTGTACATTATTTAATTGAGTGATAATCTTTAGCTCCACTGGTGAAGGATGTGAAGCAGCTGAGAGTATCAGTCAGAAGCCGGGGGAATAAACTTGATACAAGAAGAGAGAGAAGAACAGACAGAATACTTTTCTATGTGTCAAGATAATCACAGCAGTGCCTTAAAGCTGGCAGAGATATCCTCTGCTCCAAAGGAGCATCGAAGTTGCTTCCAGCACCCAAAATGCATTTGGGATTTTCTTTTTTTTCTACAGGGGCTAACTGCTGGGTGGGTTTAGCTGAGAAAGTTTCAAGAGAGCTATAGATGTCTTCAATTTTTCCCTGTGCTGGGCTGGTCCTAAATGCTTTCATGCTTGGAAGATCAGCGTCAGCTTCTAACTCAGAAGAAGCTGCAACAACAACACTGACTCTCTCTCTCTCTCTCTCTCTCTCTCTCTCTCTCTCTCTTTCTTTGTCTCTCCCCCTGCCTTTGCCTCCCTCTCTCTCTGTGTACCAGACTCTGTACCACATGTACCACGTGGACGTAGGCTTTGGTCCTAAAATACTAGGGGATGACAAACTACTGATCTGAGAACCTTCAGTAGCAGTTAGGTATAGAAATTCATGAGGTTGCCATAAGTTGACAGGTGACTGCAGGCACATACACACCTGATCAGATTTCCTATTTTTAATGACTTCCTCCCCCTTCAACAAAACATGGATAAATCCAGTATATTAGGTCATTTATAATTGGGCAGCAGCCTGCCTTCTCATCAGGTAAAATGTCACTCAGTCAAATATAGATTTTGTATGACTGATAGCTGTGGAGATATTGTAACTAAATAGATCCTGCAATAGTAAAAAGCATAAAATATAAGTTATAGGAGCATGTTGCCTGTGAATCTGGCTATACTTGTTCCTGTAGTCAAAATTTAGCAGCAAAGATAGGCATTCCTGCTCTTTTTAACTTTCTAGGTTTGCTAATGTGAAAAAATACTATTTTACTTTTAAAACCCTTAAAAATTACCATTCTATAGCCAGAGTGGAGGTGGGAGTGAAGCTAGTTCGGCTTTGCTGCCCACCATCCCTTATACAAGTCATCTGTTCATCTACCTCTCAGCCAAAATCCAGTGCTCAGTTAATGAATAAGAGGTATGCTGTATCAAACTTCATAAGATGTGATGAACTTTTAGACAGTCAAAAGCTTGAAACTATTACATTTATTTATTCATTTCATTTCATTTCCATGCCACTTTTCTCCCAGAGTGGATGTACCCCAAAACATGGGTGACCCAAAGGTCCACTCTCGATGCCAGTGCCTCTGTGAAACAGTGGGGAATATTAGCTCAAAGAGGAGGCCTGTGAGAAGGGGGTAACCTCCCTGGCAGCATCTTTTACACCTGTGTATGCCAGTACGAACACAGGAACACCAGCTGGAGATTCAAAGAATATTTGTTTTATTGGGGCAATTAACAATCACATCACACAAGATCCAAGCAGTCTCACGATCACACAAGGCTAACCAAAATAAAAGGAAGAAAAATTGCATAGCAAGAAGGTAGGGCAAAATGGGAGATATTTACGTATCCAGAGAGAAGAGACAAAGTGATGTGGCCCAGACTTAGAGTCTGAGGGTAGTACAAAAATGAGAATTGGAGCAGCAGAGTGATGGCCTATGTCCAGAGTACTGTAGTAGAAGTTGTATTCTTTTTCTGCCC
Source organism: Cyclura pinguis (assembly GCA_030412105.1). Lineage (NCBI taxonomy): Eukaryota > Metazoa > Chordata > Lepidosauria > Squamata > Iguanidae > Cyclura > Cyclura pinguis. The sequence continues at coordinate 44,469,906 of CM059604.1, forward strand.
TGAGGGGGAAGGTGTTAATGGCTTCTCCACCAGAGTAGACAGTGGGGTCCAGAATGAGCTAATGGCCTTAGCATTAAGTGACAAAGAATTGATGAAAATTGCGAGAGCTCCTTAATGGCAGGATAGGTGAGGGGACAAAAGGGGAGTGGACAAGGGAGGAGGGTCAAAGACAGTCATTCCACAGAGGCAGTTTTGGACACTATTGTTTCTAAAGATCGAGTCATTGAGGGACATTTGCAAGTCCATTATCACCAGAGCTTCCCTGATTATAACCTAGCCATGCCCTGAGGTGATGATCTGACCTAGTTTTGCAATGCACATGTGCAGGCAGTTCCTCTTTGCTAGCAAGCTTCTCAGCCATAACAGGATATAATTTGTATTCCATGCCAATTCATATTTTCCAATTAAACCATATTATGATATGGGGGTGTACAACTTGGTCACATGGAACCCAAGGTGGCTTCGAAAACTCTAAACAAGGAAATTGTAAAAACAATCAAAATCACAACATAGGACACCATACAATCATTTAAAATACGTACAAAAGTTTTTTAAAAAGACAGATCAAATAGCCCAATGAAAGCTTCTCTGCTTATATATTAACAGCTTGCTTTAAAAAATGGTCTTTGCCTGCTGGCAAAAGGAAAGGAAGGGGCCAACCTAGCCTCCTATGGAAGGGAGTTCCAGAAGGTGAGAGCAACTACTGAGAAGGCTCTCTCCTGTTTCCTCACCAGGCAAGCCTGTTATGGTAGCAGGAACAAGAGAAAACCTTCTCTTGCTAATCTTAAAGCTCTGCCAGATTTGTATGGGGAAATATGGTCTTTCAGATAGTCTGGCCCTAAGCCTTATAGGGCTTTATAGGTAATGAACCAATAGTCAGTGAAGCTGATTTAACAAGATAATGTATCCTCTAAGTGGCCCTAGTCAGCATTCTGACTGCAGCATTTTGAACCCACTGAAGTTTTCTGAACTGATTCCAAAGGCAGCCCCATGTAGAGAGCATTACAGTAGTCCAACTGAGATGTAATCAAAGCATGTGTCACTGTAGTCAGAGCTGACATCTCAAGGAATGGGCACAGCTGGTGCACAAGTTTTAGTTGTGCAAATGCATTTGTGGCCACTGATGAAACCTGAGCATCCAGGCTCAAAGCTGAGTCCAGGAGCTTGCTTGCAAGCATGAGATTTCAGGTGGTGGGTAACCCCATCCAGCACAGACATTGTCCCTTTTCTCTGATCTGCCTTTCCGCTGAACAGGAGCACCTCTGTCCTTTCTGGTTTATGCTTCAGTTTGTTTGCCCTTGTTCAGTTCATTACTGACAAGAAGCATTGGTTCAGTACCAAAACAGCTTCATTGAAATCAGATGGAAAGGAGATGTAGAGCTGGATGTCATCAGCATATTGTTAACACCATGCCCCCAAACCCTAGATTACCTTTCCCAGAAGTTTCATGTAAATATTAAACAGTATTGAGGACAAATCAGAACCCTGAGGGACCACACAGACCAGTGGCCTGGGTGGCAAACAGGAGTCCCCCAAACTTTTGAGTTTGCCCCTCCAAGAAAGACTAGGAGCACCTCAACAGTTCCCCAGGTCCCATCCCACAGAGGAGTCTAGAAAGATACCATTGTCAATGGTATCAAAAGTCCCTGACAAGTCTAGCAGAACCAACAGGGACATATCCCCCTGTCCAGTTCCCTGCATAGGTCATCCACTAAGGCAATGAGAGCTGTCTTCATTCCATAATGAAACCTGAAGCCAGATTGAAATGGATCTAGATAGTCCATTTCATCCAGAAACACTGGAGCTGGGAAGCCACCAGAATCTCGCCCAAAAATGGAAATGTTAGAGGCTGGCCAATAATTATTCAGAATAGTGTGATCCAGGAGACTTTTTTCATGTAATGGCCACACCACAGCCTCTTTTAGACAGGATGGAAACTTTCCTTGCTGCAGTGAGGCATTCATTACTCCCCTTATCCACTTGGCCAATCCTCCACTAGCAGCTTTCAGAAGCCAGGAGGGGCAACTATCCAGTATACATATGGCGGCTCTCATTTCTCCAGTGATCTTGTCCACATCCTCAGGCTGCACAAACTGAAATATATCCAACAGTACAGGACAAGCTGGTGCCAAGATTGTATCTATTGGACCTGTCTCAACTACAGCTATAGTCTCCATCCCATTTGTTTAATCACTGCCAGCTCCCTACTAAGCCAGGGAGCTCGCTTGGCTCCACTTCATGAGAGGGGACACTTAGAGGCAATCATGTTCACTGCCCTGACGATTTCCCTGTTCCAGAGATCAGCCAGGCCTTTGACAGAATCACCTGCCAAGACAACAGGAAATTCCAAGAGCTGTCAAGAATTCATCTGGATTCATAAGTCTCCTGGGGCAGACCATCTTAATCAGTCCCGCAGCTCTGCAGAGGCTCTGAGTCCCAGTGAGTCTAAACCACACCAGGTAGTGATCAGCCCAAGACAACGGAACTACAGAAAGTTCCTTCATACCCAGATCATACTCATCCCAGCCAGAACAGAAAACCAAGTCCAGAGAGTGTCCTGCAGCGTGAGTGGCATCAGATATTACTTGAGACCGACCCATGGTTGTCATAGTAGACATGAAGTCCTGAGCTGCTCCTGACAGAGCAGTCTCTACATGAATGTTGAATTTCCCCAGTGCCACAAACCAAAGAAACTCCAACTCCACTGCCAAGACCAATTCAGCCAACTCAGGAAGAGAGACATTTCTTCTGGCAAAACTAGCAGAATATTTGCAATTGGCAAAACTTTGTGTGATATGAAAATTTGACTATATTGACAAATTGGAAGAAAACCACATTATTGGGGAGGTACATATTTTAATCTGATTTGTATGAATAATCTACTAGCTTTTATTTTTATCTTTGCTAATGTAGCCTCTGAAGTTCCACTAGATTTTTATTTCACCTTACACCTCTAACTAAATCTTATGTACCTTATAAATAGTTTATATATGCCAAGTATAAAATGTCTCAGGGGTTAGGGTGGCAACAGGAATGACAACTAGTTTTTCTTTAAAACCATTAGGGTTTGTTCCACAGTTATTTAAAACTGTTTTTTCTGGCAATGCATCAAGTAACATATTAACTGGTAGATAAAGAAAGAACACAGTGAGTACACTCATAAAGCATGTGCTAGTGCCAGGTACTCATTGTCTATTACACATTTATGTTGCATGCTGTTTGCTTTAGTAGGGGTTCGAAACATAAAGTTGACCAGCTCTTTAATCTTTTATTCCATGGCACTTACCATTCTTAACTCTTTTTTGAGCATCTTATTTAATACAGGGCTTGAACATGTATCTGCATTGTGTGGCCTCAAATGACCTCATTCCTATAAAGAACTCTGTATCAGTGGCACAGGACTAATTTTAGAAAGGGTAAAGCTATAATATGCATTCTCATGGGCATTTGCCAGCCCCGAGTCTAAAGCACATGAAGTCCTTTTAAAGCCCTTTTGCCATGTTTCTTATTTTAAATCAAAACAACCTGGAGGCTGTCTTTGACCATACAAAGTTTGGAAGAACAGGATGGACAGTTATATTTCCATCACTACTCTGTGCACACACACACTTAGCTCTGACCCCTGATTATAATATATAACCTTATACAAATAGCTTAATAAAAAATTCAGCTCCCTCTATACCTAATTAAAAGGACTGGCAGTGTCATTCTACTCAGAAGGCAGCCGGATTGAATTTAATGGGACTTAAGCGTGGGTAGTGTGGGGAGCTGCACTTATCCTATCAGAATTCAGTTGTGAGCAGATACAAAGTACAGTGTGCAACCATTCTGAGTAAGACCATAGGAAGCTATTTTTTACCAACCTCAGGTTATTTGTCATTCTAGCTTCCTGTTGTCTTTTCTTAATGGTAGAGACGCTTTACTTTATCTTCTAACTTAGGGATGGACAACTAGCTACAGACATGGGCGAAAGGTAGGCTAGGAGTAGTAGATTTTTTTTGTTGTTAAACTATAGCAACAATTTTCTTCACATTTGGTTGTTGGAAGGAAGAAGGCCTTTGGGAAAAGTAGGAATAGATTTAAATGTTGGTGTGAGAATTCTTCCTGCCTGACTTACGGGGTGGTGGATTTGCGGCTTGGGCTGGTGGTGCTGGGGGATCTGTGTGGCTTCTCTAATGTTTGCCTGCTCCTTCTGCCTTCCCAGCAACCTGCACACTACCGGGCAGCACTGGAAAGGCTCCCAAGCTACTGGCAGCCAATCAGTTTAAACTGCTTACTTTGAACTGATTGCCTGCCTCTGCCCAGGCCAGGGATGACTGCAGTCTTCTCTCTGGTGCGGGCAGAGGTATTTAAGGTAGCTCCCTTTGGCCAAAGCTCCCTTTGGTTCGGAGAGTCTTCTCATCTACTTCTCTCTGCTGGCAGGGCTTGCTTTTTCTCACCACAACTTTAGGTGGTGGCATGGGTCCACGATCCAATTACCAAGGCCTTTTGGCCTTGGTGACTACAGGCATTCCAGGGGTGCAGGGCAGGAAGCGGGTGTGCATTGGGCAGTAGGACATCCTGTCTCTGCATCCATCTGTTGTCTGGTGGACTTTGCAACAGTTTCAGCGGATCGGGCTCATTGGTCAATAGGCGGATTGGCCGAAGCCCTGATCCAGACCCATGTGCATGCCAACTCTATCACATCTGTAGCCAATAAATCTGTGGCCTTTTTCCCTCCAGTCTTGTTGTGTGTGTAGTTCTTTCTTTCTGTAGTCTCTTCAGCCTTGAGTATGAAAAAGCCTCATTCAGAGATGGTCCCTTCTCTTTTTGAGTCTGTGCTTTCCATATAGATATAGTGCATTGATATTAGAGTTCTAAGAAATAAGTAAGTAAACCCCATATGTTCAGAAGAAAGAAGGTATATCTTGTAGTTTTCTCTGGTACTGAGCCAGATGGAAGCAGAGGGGGAATCTATAAGCAAAACTTTCTTGCTTTAAAATGAATTATGTAATTCTGCCCTGAGTAAGTAAGCATGAGGCCGAGTACACAAAACCATGTGATGTCCATTTATCAATTCCCATTAAAGCTTCTTGATCAAGTTTGTCAAGCAGGTACGCTCTAATCATAGATAATGACATTTTGAATGAACTGGTAAGTGCTGTGGACATTTTTCATGTTGGCTCAGTGGATGAAGAAAAGGGAATTGTATCCTTTGAACATTAAAAAAAAGAAATGCACTACCACCACCTCACTCTCTGTCAGTCCTTGTTTGTTATTGTAGAACATGACAGTTATCTGAAGAAAAACAGCAGGATTTAATCTGACAGCCCAGTCGGGGAAGAGTGCCACCAATCTAATTATCCAGTAATCTAGTCAGAATGGGAGTAATTCTAGGCCTTTCTCAGGCTGCTAATCACATTTCCTGTGCATTAGGAGCCACACATGCTGAGCTTTTAGGGATGAGCTTTTAGGCCAGAGTGGTCTCAGGTAAACACAAAAGGAACATCTTTTTCCCTCCGCTCTGGAGATGATAAAACATATCTGCTAGAACTTGTTTGTTTTTCCACTCATCCCTTCATCAGCAGTATCTTCCCAGCTCTCCTCTAGTCATTAGTGATAAAAGCCTTTTTCCCACTCATTTTAGAGAATCTTGTAGTATCTTAACTGATCCTTCTGGTGTGAAAGGAGCAGCCTTCGAGTGACTAGAAATGCCAATCTTGCCTCAGAGAGAAAAGCAGGTTAAGTTGACTTTAAAGATGAGAAGATGTAATTCATAAATCTGTAGGTTTCATAAATCTGAACTGGCTTCTATTATTATTATTATTATTATTATTATTATTATTGTTATTATTATTATTATTATTAGGCCTCTGTGTGTTCAGAGATAGCTTAACACTACCATTCTTGGTAAAGCCCATATGCTATGCTTAAGAGCGTCTCCTGATCTTGGTGTGCATGGAGAGATTGTAGTAGGAATTCTTTCTCTCTTGGGAAGGCTGAGAGCCACTCTTGGGAACTAATCTTATGACGAGAAGGGAAATTATTACCGTCATGTGTTCTATGCAGTTTGATTCAGTTTATTGGAGCTCATGGTTGATACACCTTGTTAATTGTTTCTTTATATCCACAGAATATTCTAGTATGGATGATTTAATGTCATCTGATATGTGCTTTTGATGAAAAATTTAACCTTTCTTGCTCTTTGACCATTTGAGTTGTGATGGAAATAGTCTCATAGAAATCTCTCACAAATGCACCTGCTCAAAATCATTTAAAGCAAATTAGGTTAAACAATTTCACAATCAGAAAGTAGTTTAAGAGCTCATTAACATTTGCAGGCGTGGATTTTTTTTTTTAAAAAATGCACACTTACTATACATTCTTATTGATGGAATGAAAATTCATAGCTAGGATCGATAGTAGTGAACAGGTCATGTAATGGGCAGTTAACTAAGAAGTTTGACAGCCTTGGCACTCACACAGAGAAGTATCCAAAACCCTTCATGTGCAAGTGGAAGAGCAACAGTGCTGGCATTGGGAGAAAGGAGTAGTTACATAGCACCCTCCACAATCTGGTTTGAAGCTGCTTGTCTCTTGAAAGCCTGGCTTAGGTGTAATCTGGGTCATGATATTATGGAAGGGTTAACTTGGGAAAATGCCTGTGCCACCAACATTTTCTTTTCCTTGCTGCCATGCATCATCATGTGCTGCCACCATGTCTTCTTGTCCACCTGACTACACAATAAAAGTTATTATTGGTTATCTTAAATATAACTAGTATATGATCATTTGTTTACGGTACAGAAAACCTCATAGACTTTTGTTGGTTTTCTTCAAGTATTATTTGCATAATCGAAGAGGTTGTTCATCTGACTGCCATATTCTGCTCATTTCTTCAAAATGTAGTGATCCTGTATTGGGAACAAGCAGGTCTTCTGCCATTCAGGCACTCATTTGTGGATGTGAGTAGAAAAGAGCCAGAAGCATGAGCTCCTCCTCCCTGTATTCCTTAGCTCCTCAGGCTTCCAGGGCTTGATCTGAAAAGCTCAAGTGAACCTGGTTGTGGAGCACCATGTGACTGGAAACCATACTTTTTCAACATTGCTGGTTACTGGGTTGTAAAAGACTAATTTACCAATACAAAACTTGGCAATAACTTTTTAAAAATATTGTGTTGATGCTGCTGATTTATTTATTTATATCACACCTATTTCCCAGTTTGGGATACAAAGCAGCTTATGAAAGTTGAAACAGACACAGATAAAACAATTACATCATACAAAAGTTGAGAATATGGCCCACGCAAGGCTGATACATTGCAGTAGCGTAGTATCTCTTTTACATCTGCATGTTAAACTGGTTGATGTTGTTCTGTCTCTGTGGTTCCTCATGAGTTGAGGTCTTAGTGTGATTAACATTGACGTTAAACCGGTGTATTGTAAAAATGGAAAAACTCCAATGTAAACAACCCAAACCGTTTCTGCTGCGTTTTTTCCTATATGCAGAAGCTTTACATCAATTCACACACTTGCACTAAAGTGTAGGAACCGTTTCTACAGGTTTTTTTTTTAAAATTGACCAATCAGGAGCAGCAGGGTGGAGCAAGGGAAAGGAATAGGAGTTCCATGAGAATTGACAGTACAGAAGCTACAAATGATTTTCTCTGCTTTACTTCGATAGAAACCAGGGGGTGTGCAGATAGGAATCGGGGTAAGTTGGAGTAGAAAACACTGCTCATGACACACAGTGAAACGCTCCTCCACTCTAGTGTGGAAATGGCCAATAATTAATCTATCAATAAAGTTAAAAGTAATTAAAAGCAATCCGTTAAAAAGGAGAACAATGAATATAAACATCACAGCACTTGAAAGGCCTTTTCCCCTTAAGCAGTTAGCCCTCAAAGACCTGTTGAAATAAAGAGGTCTTAAGAGTTACTTAAAAGAGATATTCATAATTAACTATTTTTGAGATAGGCTTGAAATACTACTTAAAACAAATTTTCCAAATTCCACACCAAACCCAAACATTTTTATAATTATTTATTTTTGTGCTTTTATAGGTATATTCAGTATTTCACTTATTCTTTTCTCACACTGGGTGAGATTTATGGGAGTTTTTGCAACCTGATTTTACATTTTTTTCATGCTTCCAGGAAAAACATGGGCTTGCAAAAATTAAAGAAAATCATTTGTTTTGTTTATAACAATGTTTTGTACAGGAAACTTTTATGCACGTATATAGTGTTTTCTGTGCAAAAATGAGTTTTTTGTACAGTAACACGTTTTCCATATTTTTCCCAGAAAAAAATCTCCAAATGTAAAATAAAAAACTCACAATGACTGATGGAATCCTTTCCCACTGAAGGGGAGAAACCCAAGCATTTTTTATGTGCCTATGAGTAGAGGAAAAAGGTAACCACAGAAAACATACCTTATATGCATCAGCCATGAAATGTGAAGAAACTGATTCTGTTGTCAAGTAAATATATATAATTATAATTGTAGTAAAACATTAATATGTAAAACATGGACTCAAAAGTCTTACAAGCTTAAGAAACATTGAACTGAAGGGATAAGATAACACCCAGTGTATGGACTCTGGCCACTTTGCAATGCACGGTAACCCAAAAAAGAAGCAACAGAAAACAAGAAGAAAAATCCTCCAAATTTACCAGCAGATTTATCTGCAAAGTATTAATGAAACAGAAGGTAATACTATAAAGAACATAAGGGAATTTGTTGTTAATTTCCATCAAATTGACTTTGATGTATGGTGACCCAATGAGATCTTCAAATCAATCTGTTATCCACAGCCCTTCCCAGGTCTTGTATGTTCAGAGCTGTGGCTTCCCTGATTGATCCTATCTACCTGCGGTCCTTCTCTTTTCCTACTTCTTTCCACCTGAATAAGTATTTTTGTCTTTTCTAATGAGTCACACTTCTCATTATTTGTCCCACGTACAATGTTTTCTGTTTAATCATCTTGGCTTCTAAGCAGAGTGCAGGCTTGATTTGCTCTAAGAACCACTCATTTGCTTTTTAGAAGCCCATTAGGAAATAACAAAAGCATACAGGCAGTACAATGATACAGTGTATAACAGCTTTTAGGGATATGTTCAAACAGATAACAACCGTGTAAGAGGAGCAACTTCGGGCTCTAATACAGTCAGCCCTCCACATTTGCAGGTTTCACTTTTGCGGATCTGATTATTCACAGATTATTTGCTGCCAGCTCTGCTGTTGCCCTATGCCATTTTTAATTGGGACTACAAACCTCGTGAGACTGAGAAACTGTGAACGAGGCCTGTAAGTCCCTCTTAAAAATGGTGTGGGGCAGCAGTGGAGAAGCCCTACCAGCTATCCGCTTCTGCCTTATGAAGGACCCTGATGCCTCAAAGGAATCCACAGTGCGTTGAATTTGGTGATCGTACTTTTTTGTGTGTTAGATATGGTTTGAGAGGGCTTAGAGTCATTCACAGTTTTTTCAGTTTCACGGGGGTCCTGTGCCCCTAACCCTAGCAAATGTGGAGAGAGGACTGTAGATAGTCGTTAAGCCACACATGGGATTGGGCTTAGAACCATATTAATGTCCAAGTCCATTCATATCCATATGAGCTGGAGATGCAAGCAAAATAGAAATATCCAAAAGGCTGTTTACCACAGGAGAATTGAGATGACTACTCCTAGGACTGAGGAGTTGTTTCAGCTTGCCTTCATCAGTGTTAAGATATAAGTGTAATTTCCAAATACAGTTCCAACAGCCACAGACCAAAAGTGCCAATCTCCATAAATTCACCATGAAAATATATCTGCAAATGTAGATACTTGGAAGAAAGCTCCAAAATATACTCCAGAAAACCCTCTTCAGCAGGTTTTCAGTATAGGAAGGGGCTACAGGGACAGAGGACAGGGCCCCCACTTCCAACACTATCAGAGGGTTGGGTTTCAGTGTTAGAATTAATATGTTCAAAAGATATCTTCCCAGTTCAATGTTGATGCATATCTTAGGAACTTTTTGTGGAAGGCATGGATCAATCCCAGCTTATTAGCAAAATTTTAGCAAAATTTAAATGATTCCAGATTTATTTCTTAACATTTCCTCCCAAAAGCATTCTTAGGTTACAAGAGTAGAAAACATTGGAGCTTCTAACTTTGGAAAACCACTGCCAGTGAGTGAGAAGGGACAGTACTACCTAGATTAGGGGCTGGGGACTTTCTATCTCTCCAATGTTTTGGACTTCAGCACCCAGCATAGCTAATGGTAAGGGAATATGAGAATTGTAGCCTAAAACATCTGGAAGACAAGGTTCCCTATCTCTGGCTTAGAAGGTGAACCAGTGGAATGACTGTATAATGTAGCTTCAAATGTTCCTGTTTTGATGAGGGCAAACAATTTTACATTAAGTAAGCATTTCTAGTCCAACCTTCATTGTTCTTTAGACTGAAACATTGCCCATGCATGTGAGGGGTAAAGTAAATACCCTGTTGGAAACAAACACTCTTAAGTGCAAAACTGCCATATTGTCTTCAGGCTAATTTTTAAGAAGTGTGACAGATTTATTGTACAGCACCAATGCTGCTGTGTTGGGCAAAAGCATTTAGTGTTGCAATAAAACTCAGATTTATTATTTTCTTTTTAAAACAGTGCTCAGGGCATGACTCTGCTATGGGCTGGCAGTGTGACAGCCACATTTATACTGCCTGTCATTCCTCCCCCCCCCCCCCAAATTTTGTTGTCAGGCCATGAGGGAAATTATTTTATAATTCTACTCTCAAATATATAAGTTGCTGAAATGATTTCATTCTGAAATACCCAGTTTGTGTTATTGTGGGAGAAAAAAAATGCTGATCTTGGGTGTCTAGCAGTACTTGTGCTGGGATAGCAAAAAGGACTGATCATTATTTTAAAAAAAAAAATAGAAGAAGCCACCTTCCCCACAATGTCCCCATTAAAAAAGAAAACTACCCTCAGCATCTGTTGCAATTTTCATAGAAACAGTGATTTTTCCCTTTTTAATTCCAGAACTAAAAAGAAAGTATATTATAATATCATTGATCATTTTTTTCTTTTTTCTTTTAAGAAATGTTTTTAAAAGAGAGCTTTTTAAAAAGTATTCTTATTTATCATCTTTGTCTGTCATGGCACACTGAGGTGTCACGTCCTAGCATTGAAATACAGTAGAAGCAATCAATGCCAAGGTTGATTTGTAATGTCTGATTTTCAGATAGCATGGTTTCTTCTTTCCAGTATTGAGTGAAATGTAGATCAGGTGCCAACTGTGACCCTTGGTTGGACTTACCCAAGACGTTTTAATGTCTGAGGTAAAGGAGAAGTTAACGCTTCCATCCATTCCATATATAGATGGTGACTGACAGTTGAATCTCATTTTAATACTGATGAAAAGTTTCCTCCACCATGCTTGAGGGTAGTTGGACAGTTTGGATATACAGGGTAGGCTATCTCCTCCAAGAGACAGTGAGATATGGTCATTTCAGGATTCCAGGAGACCAAGTATTTAATAACTGCTCAGCCATGGAAACCCACTGAATGAGCCTAGGCAAGCCACACCCTCTCATCTTTAGGATAAGTTAATGACAAACCTTTTCTGAAGGATTCTTGTGAAGAAAACCATATAATAGGATTGCATAAGTTGAAGTTGACTTGAAGGCACATGGAGAGGGGGAGGAGGAGGAGGTAGCAGCAGCAGTTGCCTCCTCTGCTGCCACTTAGGTATTTCCCCATTCTTTTCAATGGCAGTGCTTGCCTTACCACCATCACATATTACTAATGTGAAAAAGGATCCATGCATGGAAGGTGTGGTGAGAACACATTTCTACCTTACCCCTTATTCTGCACAGATCTCTACAATGGGAAAGCCTATGTGCATAAGTCAAGATCCTACATCAGGGGTGTGTAGTATAAGTCTTCACATGTAGAGTTATGTATTTATTGGGCTTTGTGACCCTTGCATTGAATGTGTACAACTTAGACCGTTTCTGCATGGTAGGGCTGTCCTGCTATGGGGACGGGATGGCAGCAGTCGGTGGTCATGATTCTGCACAGTGTTGTCTCTGGCCTGCTGCCATCCCATCCCCATGTGTTGCGCTCATGGCGTAGTCGCTAAACAGATACAATCTGTTTAGTGGCTGCAATGGTGATGTTTTGTTCCCCATTGCGGCCTGAGAAATGTTTGGCTGCACTGTGGAAGGAAGAGGCGGGGCCATCATACTCCCTTTTGCAGGGAGCCATTCTCATGCAGATGGGAGTGTTCCTGTTGTGCTGCCTTCCTTGCCAGGAGTGTGACAAGACAACTCACAAGAGCCCCCATCGTTTGGAAATGGCTTGAGTGTGCAATACAGCTACTTTTGCCTGGGGCAAACCTAATGGCCAAGAATGCACAGCTGCATATGTAGTGGCACCACATGTACAAATCCTGCTTCTATTATCTTGACCTAAGAGCAGGCATTACACATTGGACAAAAAATGTCCAACCACTTCTGTACAGGAATTTATGCCTGTATAAGATATTACCAGGATTCCTGCCATAAAATTATGCAATCCTACCTCAGAAAGGTGGCTGGGGAGCCAGCTCATCCAGCATTAGACTTCCTTAAACAATCTGAATGCAACCTCCTCCTGGCCTAGAAGTATTAGAAGTTACTTAAATCTGTGAGGACCCTGGTCTAACTTTGTCCCAATATAGTGTCTGCTTCTTTGGGCTGAAGGAGGTTTGGATCTGGCATAATTCAACAGCTCCTTCCCTCCAACCCTTCTTTTTGGCTTTACTGCTAGTACAGCAACTGTGCTGGCAGATCCCTCTAAGGACAGTTCAACCAGCAGAAGGCCAGTTCAGCTGGGAAAAGAACCTTCAGCCATCCCTAACCCAACCAGCACATCTTTAACTGGATTGTGCTGTAAAACACAATTAAGATTTTGCCATAAGACAGCCCCTTAGGGCCTATGATGACCTCAAGAGGGGGTTTGCAAAGACTTAAAGAAATATTATGAGCTTTTACAGTCAGAAAGAAAGAAAGAAAGAAAGAAGATGGACAGACAGACAGACAGGTAGACAGATATTGATCTCAAAGAGTAGGTGATAGACATTGTTTGTACAAAGTTTCTTTGCAATATGCCAAATTGTTCAAGGGTTTCTTAAAATATTTGATTCACTTTAGGGTTTTAAATCTCGAGTTAAGTTGTGGTGCTCCACAACAACAAGAGAAATTTAAAGGAGGTCCATTGTAAAGAAAATGTTAGGAACTGCTTGAGAAGAACAGAAAACATAAATCTTAACTTATGGCATACTTCATACTATATAACTGTAAGACCTTCTTCTGATAGATGTTCCATAAAGGCCAGTTCACAACTGGTGATCCATCTCCCTGGGTGACCACATCAGTCTTACCTCCCTGATAGCTGGAACACTGATTGATGCCATTTTGGTTGATCTTGAAAGAAGTGTAGCTCATATGGGGAGCTTTATTCAGTACTTATTAATTTTATGGTTGTTGCTTCAGCTGGAATGTAAATTAAAGTAGTTGCTAAAGCAGACTGTAAGAATTAGTTCATTTTATAATCCCACAGGTACTTTTGTAAAACCCTTGGGACAATCATTACTACATGCAGTGAATCACAATGTTAGATTTGGCTACAATCCTGAAAAAGAGAAAAGAAAACCTTCTTTTGCTACAGACATGCCATGGAGTGTGCTATAGATATACATTTTAGTAAATGCATTTACAATTAACTCTAACTGTATCATTATTATTAGAGAGCCAGCATGGTGTTGTGGTTTGAACACTGGACTATGACCCTAAGGACTGGGGTTCGATACCCCACTTGGCCATGGAAACACGCTGGGTGATCTTGGGTGTGTTACACTTCAGCCCAGAAAATGACATGATAGAGTTACCTTAGGGTCGCTATAAGTTGGAAATGACTTGAAGGCACATCATCCCCAGTTTAGGACTCAAAGCGGTTTTGAACAGATTTTAAAAATACTCACATGCACACATATAGTTAAAAAAATTCACAAACACAGGGACTTTCTGATTGGAAATGGCACTGTGTCGCAGTATCCCTTAGCAAGTCCCATGACGGGGGATTGTGCTGGACTTAGCAGGAGCCAGTTTGGGACTAAGAAATGAGCTGAACTGTGTGCCAGGTATGGAAGACTCAGAGGATTGCTGGGATAACCCGTTGTTCCCAATCCAGGCACCTAGGGGACTCCATTAAGGAGTCTCTGGAAGTGTGTATGATTGGAAGGGATCAGACTGTCATCATGCTGCATCTTTACAGAGAAGATTGAATCGTAACACAAATTTAAATGTTAAAGCATTCTTAGAGAAATATGGAAAGGAATTTGAAGGATCAACCCTGCAAAAAAGGGAGGAAGAAAAAAACTCAGGATCATAGCTTGAAGGAAGAAAGTAATGGAGAAGAAGAGGATAGCTCTCAGGTGAATGTGGATACACACTTTGGTGATGATGAGATCTAAAAATGGTTTTAAAAATTCTCCCTTAGAATATAACAGAGGCTAGCAGAAAAGCCTTTCACAGTTTGGAAAAGTAGAAACTAGAGTTTATTTGTCTACAAGAAATACATATAAGGAGAAAAGATAATAAGTATTCAATATATCCAAGATTGGGCAGAGAATTTACCCCATCTTATCACAAGAAGAAAAGAGGAGTGGTAAGATATGTAGACTCAAAATTAAATCCAGAAAAATTTTGGATAATACAAGTGGATGCCATGTTGGAGTAGAAATACAAATTCATGGGCAAAAACTCTGTGCTCTTACAGAGAGTAAAGCCCCATTCATTTAGAAATTACTGGAAAAAATTTAAAACTTTCTTGTGAGCTTTGGATTTTGGGGGGAAATTAAAATGCTGTAATTAACCCTAAAATTGACAGATTGGCAGAAAAAGAACATAAAATCAAGAAAGCTGTCAAAGTGTTTTTTGGTTTTTTTTAATTTGATGGACAACTTGGTACTTTTGGATACTTAGAGACTGATGTATGGAGAAGCATGAAATTATACAATTTTTTTCCCAAAAGACATAGAACTTTTTTCAAAAATTGATATCTTTTTAACATCTAAGTCATTGTAAACGATATGGACACTGTAACATTATAACATTGAAAAGTATATGGAGATATTGCCAAAGACCTTTTCAGATCATGATCCAGTTTTGTTGACTTTCAAAAAAAGAAGGAAGAACAATGCAATGAAATTATCGACCCTGGAGGAAATAAGGATTTTACACAAACAAATATCTGTGAATATGATGTATGGTATAGAGAGAAAGATGAGATATTCTACACAATAATACTTTGAAACAGCAAATAAACCAAGAAAATGGCTTGCTTATAAACTAAGAAAAGCAAGACAGAAGAAACTAATTTAAAAGATTATAAAGGAACTGAGATCTGATAATGACATGATTAAGAAGGTTTTTTTTTTAAAAAAAAAAAAAGATTTCCAATGCTTTATTAAAAAAACAAGTTATATCCAAAGAGAAAATTATTTGGACTTACAGAATTTACCAATGATTTCAGAAATTCAGAGATATGTGACTATAACTGTGGCAGAAGTGATTGATGCCTTTAAAAAATTGAAGACTGGGAAGGCCCTATAATTTAGTTATTACAGTTTGTTTATTTGTTCATTGTTTACTGTTTGTCTTTGTAATCCCCTGCATGTTGTTTTGTATATCCAAAATATGCTTTAATAAATATATTTTTTTAAAATCCACAAATACAAAAATTAAAAAGAGATTAAATTGACAAAAAAGTTAAAATCAGTTAAAACATAAGCTGTTAAACATACACCAGCATAATAATTAGAAAAATCCAGCACATTGTTTAGGTGGAATGGACCTTATACAATCAGTTGTCAAATACTTGTCAAAACAGAAAAGTCTTGCCTAAAAAGTAATGGGAGGCTGCCGGTGTAACTTCTCTTGGAAAGGAGTCCTAGAGCTTGGGGGCAGCCACTGAGAAGACCCTCTCCTCACTTGTCACCACATGTAACTGTGAGGGTAGTGGGACAGAGAGAAGAATCTCCCCAGCAGATCTCAAAGCAGGGGCAGTTCTTTGGATCAGTTAAAGTTTCTGAACACTCTTCACAGGCAGCCCCATATAGTGTATGTTACAGTAATCCAGATAGGACATAACTAAGGTGCGTGTGTCACTGTGGCTAGATCTGAGTCTCCAGAAATGAGTGCAACTGGTGCACAAGCTTCTACTGTACAAATGCATTCCTAGCCACTGCTGAAACCTGAGTTTCCAGATTCAGAGTCAAGTCTAGGAACACTCCCAAGCTGCAGACTTGCATCTTTAGGGGAAGAGTAAACCCATCCAGGACAGTCTTAATCCTCCAAAGCAAGGACAGCAGGCTAGTTCTAGGGAGTGCCAAGCTGGCTGTGTGACACATAATCTAACCTACATTGCTGATATAAACTGCACCTTATGGTTGTTACTTTAACTGCTACGTTTTCATACTCCTCAGAAAAAGAAGAACCATGAATGGGTAGGGGATGTGGCAATGATAATGCAGGGGAGCAACAGCACAATTTCTTCTTCTGTCTCAAGTGGTAAGATTGGTCAGGGTTCTGCTAATGTATTTATGTTTGATATGAGCCCTCCCTGTAAAACACATGTACACATACTCTTTTCATCCGAAAGAGGCTTTTGTCCCATGAAGCCATGAGTTCTGGCCTGTCCTCTCAGTCTCAACAGTGCTCATTTCCACACTGAACTATTCTGAAGCTGTCCATCTCCACTGACTTTCCTGCTTGATTTGACTGCCAGGAACAGCCTAAGATGAAGGACAAGTTTCTTCCCCTATTTGCATTCTAAATACAGAAGCCAAGAGGACTGCTGGTGGAACTGTACTTCATCCCTGATGATCAGAACTGCATCGTCCATAGCAAAGGCAACAGGTTATTTCTAGGGAGTGTCAAGCTGGTACAGACAGGCGATTCTTCAACATAAGAAAGTGGCTCGGGGCTCAGAGAACTTCCAGTGTCTCCCACATGAAACAGGCTTCCCACTTTGCCTGTTGCCTGACTGTTTGCTTCCTGGCTTGAGTACTTCAGTACTGGTTGCTACTGGCTTGCCTGTGGACTTCCAGCCCAAGTAAAAGCTGCTGAAATTTTCTCTCCCATTTTCTATCAGGAATTATTTCATCTTCATAATTCTTGCACGCCAGCCAATTGTTAAAGACAGAGGGGAACAGGGCCTCTAAGAGACTTGGCAATGCAAGCACATTTCTGAAGTCAATGTGTCATCCCAAGAGCCAAGGTAACCTCACTTTTGTGGGAACTCTTCTTGAACAGGCGGGGACTGCCAAATGCATACTTTTAGTATTCTGAACACTCTTTCCTTGGTTTGGCCCAGTGCTTTTGCATTTTTTTAAAAGTGATCTAGATATGTTACATTACTGTGTGATTTGACTGTTAAAATTAATATCTGCTGAATGAGCTGTGTATTATAGATGCTAAGCTTCTACCTTGCTGATTCTTTGCTAGTGATGGCAGAGAAATTTTCCTGATGACAAGCAAGCCTTTGTAGAGGAGGTAGGATAAGGGGATTTAACAGGTTCATATGAATTATCAGAGTTCCTCTTAGTTCAAAGAAAGAGCCATGTGTTTTGAACTTTGCGAAAAAGATGATAATATGGTGTTCATATAGACAGCCTCCCATTTTTCCCCTGTTATCACACGTTCAGTTTATTCTGGGTCCCTTTTTAAAACAGAATTTGAACAGTGATACATTAAGCTCCATATTTCTTGAGAAAGTATTATCTGTCTCTTTTCCTGGCAGATACAAATGACTGAGCTTGGGTTCTAAACGATTTGTCTTTCATCAGATGTTAATTTCTGCAAGCATTCTAGAGTGTGTTTTAAACAAACAGATGCGAAGACACACTGGAAGTCTTTTTTTCGAAGTCCCAACTTTGAGATCATCAATAGCGGCATTCTGAACACATTGTTCTGTCTTTTAGATAACCAAATGTCAGTTTTAAGGATGCAGATTTTAGCTATCAATTCTGTAAATATATATGAATCTTTATACTGTACATTTGAGCCATGACTGAATGTATGCACATAAGGGGGTTGCACATAGGAACTGCCATATGAGACTGAATAATTCTTTCTGAGAAGTTGGGGGGATGGTTCTCACCATTGGCTTTTTTCTCATAAAGATTTTTTTGCCGTTGGGGAAGGGAGTACTTCTACAGATATATATCCCCTTCACGTGCGTAGGTGCTTACAGAAACTGGAAGAGAGGATAAAGTAATTGGAACAAAGACCTATAGCTGCATTTGAGCTTGCATGTTATTAGTTAGGTCTCTGAATCACTGTTGTATTGTAGGTAATTCAATTATTGAACACTTGTCTCTTATTTTTATTTTTTGAATCTACTTAGCTTAATTTGCATATTTTCCTCCTTTTTGTTGCCGTCTTCGGCCTCCTGCTCATTCACATTTATTTCCTTAGTGGGAGAAGAGGACAAACATGTAACCAATAAATATTTCCAGGGCGGATGTCTGAGTAATGTTGAAGAACAGAAAGTGCTACAAGAAAAGCATAATCTTAAAATGTTTTCATTACTTTTTGTGCAGATTTAGCTGTTTTATTTAGTCTTTTTCAAAAACTTTCATTTAACATGTTGGAATGGTAATATATTTAGAGAGTATTTTCACAATTATCATGTCATGTTTGCTCAAGCCAAAGACCACTGTCCCTTGGTTTAGCCTCAGGGCCTGAGTGAGCCTGCAAACTCAAGGAAGAAAGCAGGTCCTGTGTCTTGTTAACTGCTGGCTGCTTTCATCTTTAAAAGTACAGTTTTTCAAGCTGTAACAAACCTGTGGGATCATTCAAGTGTAGTTTTCCCATGGGGAATGTTTTTTGTGGGTTTGTACATATATTTCTTGATAAAAAATGGGGACTGTGATCAAGGCATTTCTTCAGTTAATCAGGGGGGAAGAAAAAGTCCCACTTCACCCTGGCTTGAGTAAAGAAAAGAGACATTTGTTCCAGGGTTAAGATATCTGCATATCTGCCTGTATATCAAAATACCAGTTTGGCTTGGCATGCCATTCTTGTGTCAAAAGCTACTTCAGCAACATATTAGAGTGCAGGGATTTGCCTTTTCCAATACTTCCATTTTCTAAAGCTACAGCTTCTGAGATGTTAGTCTCTATCTGATCATATATAGAATTTACTAATATTTGAAGGCACATAGCACTGAGAATGAATAATTATTCCTTTGAAATCATCAGATATCATTATCAGCAGGACTTTGGTAAAACTGAGTAATTATTCTTTTTAAAGATGAGGAAAAGTATTAAATGTGACTTTCCTTAGTTTGTTCTGAAATATAACCTCAGTCATGTAGACCGACTTAATTCAAAACCTTTCCTGTGATTTCATTTTTTTCTAAATATTCTTTTTATTAGGGGTGGAAAGAATATTCAAAAATATTTGACAAGTGGTCAAAAAAGCTGTAATTGGGGATTTGTTCTGCATAAAATTCTCACTTGGTTAATTTGCATTGAGAAAAGTATTATCTATGCAGAAATTAATACTGAAATATTCTTTTCCATGCAGAAAATGCTGTTGTCTGTGCAAAATAACCACGAGCAAAAACTGCGTAGTTTTAAAATACTTTCGTACAGTGGGAAGAAAATTACTTGTTACTTTCAAGAAGAAACTTAGTAAAAAATTAAATAACTACCTTTAATGTTGCTAGACCCATTTTCAGATACTAATTGAAAATATACAATAATAGTAAGTTACCTGTAGATGTGTGCTCTGTGCTTTTGAGTTGTTATAAGTTATACTGTGGTTCCTTTTGCAATCACATATTCTCTATATATGTTTGGTCCAGCATCACCACTAATATTCATAACAATAACATTAATACCCACACTCTAGGGCCATTTCCGCACTAGACAGTTATAGCGCTATTATTCCACTTGCAACATTCTACAGAATCCTGGGGTTTGCAGTTTCGGGAGGGGCCAGTTGGCCCCTCCCGAAACTGCAAACCACAGGATTCCGTAGAATGTTGCAAGTGGAATAATAGCACTATAACAGTCTAGTGCGGAAATGGCCTAGGTATTGTTTGTTGTCCTGATAAGGGCTGGAAAGAATACTTGATTGTATTAATGTCCAGGTTGACAGTTAGGGCTCTCAACAACTGGGAAGCCCTATCAGATAGAATAGCAAGACAAGCAAGCATCTTTCACGTTTTTCTCCCCATATTTGAACATTCACAAATGTTATGGAGGAATTATTCTGTATAGTAAAACAC
Source organism: Cyclura pinguis (assembly GCA_030412105.1). NCBI lineage: Eukaryota > Metazoa > Chordata > Lepidosauria > Squamata > Iguanidae > Cyclura > Cyclura pinguis. The sequence continues at coordinate 44,490,210 of CM059604.1, forward strand.
TCAGTTTCTGTTTTATGTGCAGAAACTTTTTTTTTCTGACAGAAAACAGGTTTTTGTGCAACAACAACAGCAATAGTAATAATATGTTTCTCTAGAGTAATTCCTCCATGACACTTTGAGACTTTTGAAGATGGGGAGACTATTGTGTAGGAAAGGTTGTTTTATCCTGCGGTGGGGAAACAACTACAGTAACTATTCATCTCCATGTACAAAGACAAAATAGTTGAGGATTTACATCCCTAGTCAGGTCAGTGTAGGTCAGTGTAAAACTGGTGAATAAATGTAACTATAATGAAAGATCAATATAATTTAAGAAAGGAACAATTCATGAGTAATATGTGCTTGCAGCTGGGTCAGCAAAAGTGGAAACTCAAGGAAGCTATTTACATCAGGCCTTTATTTTCACAGAACTACTTCCTTCTGCCCTGAATTGGGACTATGGTGTGTGAACCCAGCTGTTTCTCTCATTGCAGATACCCCTCCCCATTGTTTTCTCCTTCGGTGTTCGCTCTTTCAATGTTCACTCCACACTTCAGAGAGTGACAAGAGTGGAGGCAGCTCCCTTTTCTTAATGATTGGAAAGTGAGATCACAGACTTTGAGTGAAAGTGAAATAATGTGAGTTGAATCGGTTGGAGGCCACCTCCAAAGCCCCTCAGTAAGAGGCAGAGATCCTAAAGAGAGATTCCGGTTGCTTAGGTGAGAGGTGAGTACCATCACAAATGTGATTGTGTTTGTGATGGTAGTGGTGGAATGCCTTACTGAATTACATCCCTGGTTTAGTTCCCTTCATTAGTATCTTCTCAACAGTTGCTTCTAGGATGTTTTGAGTGAAGCCCAGGGAAGGAGGGGCACTCAGTTTATTGTAACCTTTGCCAGATAGAGGGGTTTGACATAATAGTTAAGGGAAAGGTAGGGTTAATACTTGAAATCTATCCTATGATGTGGTTATTCCCTTGATATCTTGGTTGCCCTGTCAGTGCATCTTCTTTACTATTAATGCTGCCTCTGAGTAAAACAACCATCACCCATGATTTTGTTGTGGATTAAGAGGTTGCCATGGTATGCATTACCAAAACTTGGTTGTGATAGACCTTTCCTAGCTTTGTCTTGCCAAGAACTTGGTGGTTACTCTGGAGAAATGTAGGGGAGATGAAACAGGTTGAAAATGGCTAGAGTACTAATGGTACAGGTCACAAAGTAAATTCAGCTGAAGATGAGCAACCAGTTGTTGGGCCCAGTAGTCTCAGTGAGGTTGGCAAAAAAGTGTTACTTTATCTCAGCTATTTCATGCTCAACATGATACCCAGCAGGTTTATTTTGAAGAACCTGGAGGCTATGGAACCTCAATTACCTTTCTGTGATAAATGTGTCAAGCACATTTCAAGAAGAAAGTATCTTACTTTCTCTCAGAATTTGATGACACTGTTATTGGAGTGAAATGTCCAGTATTCCATGTGATCAGGTTTCTTGGAAACAATTTCAATTGACGCTTGAATCAACCTGTCCTACTGCATGGAAGCTTCATCCTTCTTTTCGGATAAGATCTAACAGTAGTAGATTGATTGAATGGGTTCAAGGGGCAGTAAATTTTCCCCCTGGTGCTCTGAAAGAGTTTGTGTAGCCTCTACTGAAGGAAACAAACTGTCTAGTTCCATTTCAGAATGGTTTCAGCCAGAGTATGTTAATGAGACACCTTCATTTGTGATCTGGATGAGTTATCTGAGGCGATTTCTGCACTAGATTGTTATAGCATGATTATTCCACTTTCAACATCCTATGGAATCCTGGAGTTTGCAGTTTCGGGAGGGGCCAGGTGGCCCCTCCCGAAACTGCAAACCCCAGGATTCCATAGGATGTTAAAAGTGGAATAATTGTACTATAAGAGGCTAGTGCAGAAATGCCCTGAGTCTAGGTGCCAGTGCTGCTTCTTGTTGTCATTGGAATTGGCTGGAACTGTGCAGGTGCTGGATCAGTGCCTGCATGTTAAAATGAGGTGGATATGGGACAGTATGCTGAAACTGAATCCTGATAACATAGAAACTTTATGGGTTGGGGTTTTCCAGATGTGATAATTGGATGGGATTGCATGCCCCCTGGAGGGGCAGGTCCATAGCTTGAGAGTACTCTTAGGTCCATCTCTTTGTTAATGGAGTGCCTTGGGCCAGCTTCACCAAGAACAGCATTTCCTGGCCAGGGATAACCTAACTATAGAAGTTCATGTTCTGATAACATTCTGATTAGACTTCTGCAGTGTGCTGTATGTGCCCTTTAGATAAGTCAGAAGCTGTGTTATTGCAATATGCTCCAGGTCTAGAAGTTGCCTATCAGCAGTTAGCACCTGGACAGCAGCCAGAGAAGAAGACTTGCAGGTCACCTGTTTCATAGAATTCAGTGTGTTAGTGAGAAGTGTTGCATTTACTACCTTTTAAAATCTCATCTCTAGGTGCAGAAACTTCAAGATATGCATATTGCTTTCTTTTTCTGTCCGTTTTTTGGTGATGCATTTCTTCTTTTTTGGCAATACTAGCAAGCACAACATTTAGAGGGCGAAACACAGCTTATCATGGCTTCTTTGGTCACAAAAAGTAGCAAAAGGAAGAAGTTTTCTATACAGTGTGTTTCACATGTTTAGAGACAGAGACAGAGCGAAAGATACAGAGAGAAACAGTAATGGACACTTTCCATTTGACATGTTTATATTCCTAAATTTATGGATGCAATAATAAATATAAGATCAAGGCCAGGGACCTCCATAAGAGTGATGTTTAGGCAAGAACTCTCTACCTACCAACTTTTCAAAATTCATCAGTTGCAACTGATCTATAATCACTTCTTTGCCTCTATCAAGGGTGTCGTCTAGCTCTGGACACACTTGTTCTTATCCATCCAAATGACTGTTCACAATGGCAGATTTGCCTCTTTGAGGACCTTCAGTATGGCAAAGGGACAGTGATGTGCCTGAAGATGAATTCCTGCAGAACAAATTGATTTAATGAGTACTGGAAATATCTAACTGTTGTGTGTGTGGTGGGGAAACATAATATTAGAAAACGTGTAATTATGGTGGAGTGTATGCAAATATTTCATCGTCTCGCATTCCATTGCTAGGCTCATTCTCCAAACAGAAATAATTTCTTTATGCTTGTTAAGAATTTTAAGCCTTTTCTCATTCTGTTTTCCAGTTTCCAGGGACAGAAACGAGGGACCATGTGTTAAGTCTGAATACTACACACAAAGTTAATGAACAACAAAGTCTGGCTTTTGCAGGTTCAGCAATTGAAAAAAAAATTTTTTATTCAAGCCTTGTCAGCTCTTGCAACTAATTAAAAACACACCTCTCTGGGTATAACACTTAAAACCGCTGGTTATTTTTTCCAAGCTCTGTCAGCATTCAAACAGTAATTTACCGCCCAGCTCTCCTAACAGATGTCTTTTCCTGCAGATCTCGTTTAGGAAGATGTACCTGTGGAGGAGATCTAATGGGATGAAGTTCTAGTACAAGTGTTTAATTACTCTCGCTTTCAAAGTGATGATCTGGCTGATTTAGTTATGGTAGGTGGAGGCAAAGTAACTAGAAACAGCCATGTTATATACTCAAGAAATTTCCCTCCAGTGAGAGGAGACAGACTTTCACCTGAGGCAGTCTTTAATAGAAAGAAGTGAGGATTGCAAGGTATGTAATCTTGAATGAATGTGCCTCTTTTCAGAGTTGCCAGTGAGCATGGTTTTATTAAAGAAATAATACTGAGGTACTGAAAGAAGTCTGAAAGTTTATTGTCTTCTTATCTGTCATTTATTTTCAGCATATTAAATGAAAATGCAGTACAGGCATAATAATCAATGCTGAGGAGAGGAAAATCAATTAGGCATTCTTTCTTCCATGTTCTGCTTTTTTAAAAACAACCCAAAGTTCTTTCTGTCCCAAACCTGAAAGAATTTATGAATATTAGTAAATTTTTCATCAAATAACTGAAAATTCTCAGCCAGATTCAATATGTGCAGCTTTTTCTGGGCCGTAGGGACAAGACCATGTTGTTCCTGTCTTTCTTAAAAATGAGGAGCTTATTGGGGTGGGCAGAAGAGGTGGTAACACTAATTCATTTGCAGCATGTCTAAATACCCAAGGATTCAGATGCAGACCTTTAAGGGTTAAGCAGTCAAAGTAATATACCTGTCCATTTTTAATCTCAGGTAGTTTCCATCCCAAATATGAAGGCATTTGCCAAATTTAGAATGGAAACAAAATTCTCACACATCCTAAGTCAGTGTGATTGACTGTATTCTGTATTCAGATCTACTTGTTACACCAAGGACATATTCCAGTCCAAAGACACAGAATTACTCCTCTGTAATTTGGGCTACAGAGAGTCACTGTGGTGTAGTTCTTTGAATGCTGGAACAGAGCCCTGGAGACCAGGTGTGGAATCTCACTGGGTAACCTTGGGTATATTACACACTCTCAGCCCCAGAAAACCCCATGATAAGTTAACCTGAGGGTTGTCGTAAGTCAGAAACAACTTAAAGGCACACAGCAACAACAACGACAACAACAACAACAAATTTGAGCTGCAGCGGTACCTAGACTCTGTTTGCAAGATAACTGTGAAGAACCCCTGACAAGATGAGGGGATCTTGGTTCCCTTCTGTTTTATTCCAGGATAAATAAATGCTAAAAAAGTTACTTTGATTCTAAGCATTTGATGTGTTGCAGACAAATAAATATACAGTGTATAATTAGTCACATTTATATCTGTACAGAAATATTGATTCCATGTTTTGAAACATCACATACTAAGCACTGAACACAACAACTGTCTACAAAAATGGTTGGTTGCATCCAGTTTGAAGTTGCAAATCTATTCACTGAGATGGAAAGTCTTAGGTTATAAAGTGAAATGTGGACATCCTGGGTTTCAACCCGGCTCTCTAGGTGTTTCTGAAGGCCAAATCATTTTCCCTCTTACACTGTTGTTTGGTTTCCCATGAGAAAAGTTTGAGAAGCTTAGTTACCTGCAATAAGATTTTTAAACTAAAATAGACTGGCTTTTTGGTACCACTTTTTCTCCTTTGGGATGAGGTTCCTCACCCATGCCATACACAGTTACTTGAATAAAGGATCACTGTGCTTGAAGGTAGTTGCACTTAAGATCCAGTGACAAGTCAGACGTAGCTAAGCCCCATGCTAAACAGTGGGAACAAAATGTACTGATTTAGGGCCACACAGACATTATGTTGTTCATGTTTTTCTGCCTTTCATGTGTGTGTATATTTGATAACTGACCTGTGAAGAAGTGACTCGGAAGTGACCCAGTTAAGTGGGGGAGGGATTATGCTCTTGCCATTGTTCCTGTCTGAACCAGATTCCCCCTGTTTACTTACCTCTGCAAGTTACTTTAGTTACAATACTCCTATTATTTGAAACTGGGAAGAATCAGCCCCTGCATTGTCAGGATGTGGTCCAGCACTGGAATGTTCAGCTTGTTTGGCACTATAGTTGTACATATTGTCTGAGATAAATCTACTAGGGATGTGGCTTATTTCCTTCTATAGCCTGAGATTTTTCCAATGTTTTTGTCACTGCCTCCTGGCCCCAAAATTATGGACAAACACTCTGTGTATAAAATAGCAGGAAATGAACAGGAAATTCTGTGCCAAGTTTGTGTGGTCCTCATTTTATAAGACTGAGTCTTTTGTACAGGATGGGCATTTTAACAGTTGCTAAATCTAGACAGGATTGTTCAGGTACCTGGTGTTGATATCAAATGTATTCATTATAACTTAATATTCTGCAGACTACAAAAGAATTACGTTTATTCCTTTGTGTAAAGCAGAGTTTTATGGTTATTGTATACCTTGGTTCTGATAACCATAAAAATATAAAATTATACCGAGTTTTATTCAGCTCATCTATTTTGATTGAATAAATTGTATCTATTGTTTTCTATTTAAGCTTCTAGTGATTTGCAAGATGAAAGATTCAACTAGAATACAGTATGTCATGCAAGTCCCTGTATTGACATCTGCTTCATAAAACCTAATATCAACATATGAAAGTGGGATTATTTCAGAAATGTTCTTATGGTAATTGTATTTCATACAAACAGATAAATCACACAGATAGGTCACTGTCTACATTCAAGTTAAGTACAACTAGGAGCTTGTCAGTATAAATCATACACTGTTTTCCCCAAGTGCTAATGGAAATGTGCTCAATAACTGAGAATGCATAAGTAATTCTTGTAAATAAGCATTAGTTGTTTGTGCTTAGAGGTATTGGGAGAGATGCAGGGGGAGTGAATAATTTAAATGTCTTCAACAATTTCTTAGATCATTGGCTAGTATTCTTGAGGCTTTAATAACAAATGCATTCTAAATAGCTTAGAAATCAGTCTTATTTCTGTCTCTTTATAATGACTTATCTTATCCGTATTTTATTATAGGATGTATTTTCCAATTACAGCAGTTCTGCTTCTTTCGACATTGCTGGTTGAAAGAAGCAGAACAATTTAGTGGCTCAGTTCATACAATTCCTAGTCTTAGTTTGGAGATCAAGAATATACCATAGTTTTTTTCTCCCTCTGCCAGCCATCATGCCACACATAGAATCCTCAGGACCTTTTATTATTTTGTATTAAAGTGATCTTGTTACCCTAAGAGGTGGGGGACCCTCTCAAGAACCATACAAGGCTATCAGAAAATAAGGCAAGAAAGGCTGGATAGAGAGAAATTGGGTGAAAAGGGTGGTAGTTATCAATCCTGAAGCAAAGTGGCTCAGATAGCACATCTGAGGGTAACACAAACAAACATAGGTCTAGGCACCATGTATTATTTCCAAGTACTACAGTTTACTGGGGATGGAGCTACGGTTTTTATACCCTGTTTCCTGGGCTGAACAACAGCACACAGATAAAGTGGTAATGGCTTTCTCATGAGATAGACAAAGGAGTCCAGAATGGGCTGATTGTCTTAATTCTAGTGACAAGACGTTGATGGAAGTCCTGACAATCCTTAATGTTCTGGCCAGGTAAAGTGAATAGAGAAACTCTCCATAGGAGATCCTTACACTAGAGGTCCCTGATTGCTTCATCTGGGCAGTTTTGCTTGCTATTGTTTTCAAGACTGCTTGTGACTTACAGTTCTAGAAAGGATTATCTCAAAATTATTAGCATTGGGTTTTCCTGCATAATCCCTCTCTGCACTTGTAATCTGGTCATGTCTGAGGTCATCCTGAGCTGGCATATGCTTACAGACAGTGCACTTTCAAACATGTGTTCCAGCCACAACATATGTCCTATTATGAAAATAGCACATTCCACAGAGTGGAGGTGTATACTGTAGTAACAATCAGGTCAAGACTATCACAGGCCCTGATATTCCAGGGCCAAAACTTGAGACCTAGGGATGCTTCCTGTTCATATTACAGAAGGTGGGTCTTGGTGTTGTTACAAGGATGATATTAAAAGGGGAAACCCTGGTGATATCATTAAGCATAATGCATTAAGCATTGACCATAGTTCCATAAAGTAAGTCAGACTAAAAAACACCAAGTCTAACAAATGAGATATGCACAGACAAGTATACAGCCCTACTTTTGTCCTGAGATTTGCCTCCCCACTTGCACTGAGGACTGTAGAAATGAGTCCAGTCCCTGAGATCTGGCAACCCTATTTGGGGTGTGTGTGTGTGTGTTTGTTGTTTGTTGTGATACTCATGTCAAGATTAATTCTAGGCTTAAAGTTATGGACTTTAACCGTACTTCTAAGACACCAAATTGTGATTTCTGATATTGGTGGTTAGTTCAAATAATAATTAAGCATAGAGCACCTCTGGCCTGCTGTGTAGAGAAAACATACTTTCATTATCAATCAAGCATACTTCCTGGACTAAATGTATCTTAAAATACTAACTACCACAAACAATAAAATCTTTTCTTTTTTCTCACCACATTTTGAACAAAAGGTAGTATGGAGTAATGAAGTTCTAGATTTCTCAGCAGAAGCAACATTTTCACAGTAGACATTGTCTAAATCAGCGTTTCTCAGCCGGGGGCTACTGGGGGCCCCCAGGATATTCCAAGAGGGCCCACAGCTGAAAATCGCATAAATGGGGGGCCACGGCACAAGACTAGGGGGCCACAGAGTGAAGTGAGAAGTGAAGAAAACAGAGTGACATAGCAGCCAAAGTAACTTTCAGTCAAGAAAAACACCATTTTTGGAGAAATAGTACAATATCTAAAAAGTTTCCACAGCTTTGGGATAATGCAAAATTGTTTTTCATGGCATTTCCTACTTTGTATTTGGTAGAATCAGGTTTCAGTTGTGTGAATTATTTACTCAGCCAAACAGGGACTCACCTTAAGATAGTGGACAGAGGTGATCTTCGGTTATCCCTCAAAGCAATAGAACCAAATATGAAAAAGCTTGTCTCTGGTCATCAAGCGCAAGGGTCACATTGATCAAGAAATACTTAAAGTATAAATTTTTATGTAATTGCATTTTGTATGAATTATAAAAATTGTACATGAAACGTTCTATTTACAAACAAAACATATAAATAGCTACCTTTCTAGGACTGGGGCCACAAGAAGAAACAAGGTTGGAAGGGGGCTACGGTCAGAAAAACGTTGAAAAACACTGGTCTAAATCCATCTAGGCCTTGGTTAATCCATTCTGACTTTTCAGCAGCCCCACTCACTATCTATTCTTCTTTAGCATTTGTTCATAAAATAGCAAAAACCCACTAAAAATGTAGCAATTTGTAGGATGAAAAAGCACTACATAAATAATGCATAGCACATATTAATGTACTGTAATGCAGTTGAAATTGCCAAAAGTCCTCGTTTTATTCCAGGTTGCAGTATCAGGATTACATCAAAAAGGCACCCCCCCCCCAAAAAAAAGAAGATAGTTTCAGACTGTTTATTATGCTTGAAAAAAAATTATTTCACCTGTTCGGACACAAATATATGTGAAATAATGAAGTCATTTGACAGCTATGCATTGAGTGGGAGGCTGTTTTCCCAACTATGTTAGCCTGTACTTGAGACTTTAGGACTCATGCTGTTACTATTTCGTGGCAGCCATCAGCATTTATTGGCCTTCACATACTCTGTAGCACTGGTAGCACAAACCAAGCATTTATCTGACATCCAGTGACCCTCAGAAGAGTCTAATCAGCCTTTGGTACCAACTTTTCTCTTAGAGAAGTAATACCTAGGAACACATCCAGTTCATTGACCTGTAGTTTTTATGTGTTCTGGATCTCAGTTCTTTGTGGCAGCTCATTGGATTTTGGTTGGGTGAGAAGTTCCTGTTTCTTCTTTATTCCATTGGGCAAACTGCATTCCCAGGGGCTGTTGCAGCCTGTCTGGTGCTGTAATGGAAGATGCTGTTTATTGGCAACATGAGAGATCTTCTTCCATTCTCTGGATGACTTGCCTTCAGAGTGCCACTAATCCAGCCTGGCATGAGACATGAAACGGCAGAAAAGGACATAGGAAGTGGGTGGGAAGGAGGATGAATTCTGCTTTTGTGCAGAAATAAGCATAAGTACTTCCTTCCTTTTGGAAATGCCAAAAACATTTCTTTCCTGTTTTCCTAATAGCTGGTAAAGTGGCAAATTGTGACTGGTTGGAATTTGGAATTCAAAAAATATTACAGATGTATCGTAGAAGTCCAAACAGAAATATGAAATGTTTAGATTTTTAATAATAATTTTATTAAAAGTGACACTGTTTATTAAAATTTTTAATACATTTACGTCAGTAAATATGTAGCATCTGTTCAGCTTTGTCAAACACTGTTCCTTTAGGGAATGACTGGGAAGGAATAACATGTTGGCTTGCATTGTAATGACTTTTTTTAAAAAAAAATACTGGAAGACACAATCTGGATATTTGCACATCTGTCTCCTTTCTGTAATTCTTGTTCTCTCTTTGGCTTTAGGGCTATTCAGCATGATTTAGGGGTGGTTGTGGTGGTAGAAAGGCAAAAGTATGAAAGTTATCTGACCTACTGAAACAATGCATGGCTGAAGAAGAGTGTAAAGACAGCATATATAACATTTCACACAATGAATAAAAAAAAAAGGTAACAATATGATACTGGCTTGAGTCACACACTTGGAGGGAAAAGGTATGGGTATAAAGTTAGTACACATAGTAGTAATTAGTGGGATGGACTAAGACTTGTGAGATGCAAATTAAAATCCTTTCTCAGCCATGGAACTCTAAGTGGTTCTTGGACCAGAATTCTTGTAAGGATAAAGTGGAGCAAAGCCATGTTGGAGAGAGCCATGTTTCCCACCTTGAAATCACTGCAGGGGATAAGTGTAGCTAATCAGTTTAATAAATGATAACTCTGGCTATACAGTTAAACTTTGCTTGGACAAAGCATTTGTTAGGTGGCATACAATTTAATGGCATAGTCTGGAAACCTTTGGCAGCCTAAATACCCTAAAGGCGCCAGATACCATCTGATCTTGGAAGCCATCCCGAATGAGACCTGGATGGGAAACCACCAATGAACACCAGGTGACTGTAGGCTGTATTTCAGAGGAAGGAACTAGCAAAACCACCTCTGAGTATTCCTTCCCTAAGAAAACCCTAAGAAATCCATGGGGTCACCATAAGTTGACAGGCAACTTGAAGGCACGTACAGACATACACACACACTGGTGATCTCCCAGATGTTTAGCTTCAGCTGTCACCTTGTACTTGGACCATTAAAATAGTACAGTGGTCATAATGAAAGTGAGCTTAGGTCACCTAGCAACCTGGCTACAACTCCCATGAGAGGATGGCTGGAGGGATGGCTGGAATCCCATGGCTAATGGGGTGTGTAGTCAAATAAGGAGGGTTGAGGAATGTTAGATCTATGGGTGAAAAGGAAAAAGACTGTCAACTATGATTTGTGTGCTATAAGAAAGAAGATATCAGTTGGCCCTGCCAGATATAATTCGGATAAAGAGACAGTTTTCTTTTCTTTGAAAGGTGCTTTGTTTTCTCCCCTGAAATTTTGTTACTGGATAAGCTAAGCATGTATTAAAAATCAATAAATGAGGCATTAATGCAAGCAACAGTATGAAGAATGAAAATATGACACTAACCGTGACATTAGCTGTCTGTTGCTGTTAAAATGGGAGTTATATTTATAATCCTTTTCTTTGACAGTTATCCATCCTTTTGAAGATATGTATTGGCTATAAAGATGGGGAAATAAAGCCAGAAGAAAGGATCTATAAGAACTAGATAAAATAGAATGACTGGAACAGGTAGTTGTGATTCCCCTGTGAAGAAATTAAGTCTGATCTACCACAGATAAGGAAAACAATAATCCTGGGTTCATGTTATTGCAGACTTGGATTGGCAGGAGAACAGAAAGATTTACCTTTGTGTCACTTCCTCTTGGTGAACAGTGGGACCTTGTGATTTCCATGTTGGGGAATCTGGTTTAGGATTTCGTTTGAACTTTACTTTCTAAGGTGCTGAATCCAACCCCCAAATTAGGTTCAGCACTTTAGAAATTTGGACTAAAACCAGAGGATGTTCTTGTATATAGATATGAGTGATTTGATGGTATCGCAAAGAAAATAGTTAATAAATTCCATGAATGTTATAGGTAAAATAGTTTAAAGTGGAAATCTATAGTATTTTCATTTTTTTCACTAACTCCTAGTTTGCATGTCCTAATTTACGTAATTTTATTTTCTGACATTTCATCTATCTCCTCATCTTCCCTTTTTGCAGCTGATTCACAGAAATGACAAGCAATATCAAGACAGAGTAGAGGGGGCATGCAATAGTTTCATTCTCTTTAATTTTTTTTACAAGAACATACCAGAAAAATTGACAAATTGACAAATTGCTTCCTAAACAAGACAAAAAGAACTTGAGTATTTAAAACAAGTCAAATGTGAGTGAAAGTGAAGATGACAAATTTGTCAGTCCAAATCCTGGGTTTTGAATATTTAATTCTTAAAAGTCTGGTTTTGAATTGTGTTCATTTGGTTTGGACCCCCCCCCCGCCCGCACCTTTGGAAAGACAAACAGTTCCAAAATTCTTCACAATTAGTATGTAGAGAACTTGAGCAAATTGAAGTATGAGAAATATTGAAACAGACAGAAGCATTTCTCCCTAATAGTGCTCTAAATATATAAAGGTGACAAACCCTTTTAGCAAATGACAAGGATGGAGAGATATGTTGGCTTTCACTATAATAATGAACTAGATTATACTGGCCAGTGGAGCCACTATTTATGGTCAAGTGCCCAGGAATGATGTGATAACCCAGTATCATTTGGAAATCGTAAAGCTGTTACTTCCCAGTGATTTAGTTGTTTAAGAGCAATATGATCATATTTGTGCTTCATAAAACTTACAAAACACCTGTTCCTTTCTTTACTAGGTGTAAAAGATATAAAACTGGATGGACTTACAAAGTGGTGATAATAAAGAACCAATATGGCTAATATCTAAGTTCCCTAAGTTTACCTGAGCCATCAACCATCTGCTCATCCTGTCTCTGCCAAAAATCGCCATACTAATCAAACAAGCCTGGCAACATGTTTGAGAGGTCAATAGACTTTGACACTGCCAGGGCACATGGGAGAAAACTCAGCCAAACTGTCATTTGTGCTTCACCACTAGCCCCTGTGTAATATTAGGGATGCTAATAAGAGTTCAATGGATACTGTTTCAAACTGTCTGTCCAAAATATTGGTCTTGAAGAGAGTTGAACAAGGGGGAATGCCCATAGGAGTGATTTGGATTTATCTTCGGGAGAGAGATGGATAAAGTTTTTAGTATGCTGGGCTTTTCAGGATCTTACACTCAAAAAACAAAAAACAAAACGAAACAAAACAAGCTAGGGATGGAGGTAAAATTTGAATCGGAGACACTTGGAATATGAACTTCTCTAACTCAAAATGCCTAATGTGACCATGAGGCAAACCCTGATCCTTCCACATTTGGGCCTAGGGTTTGTCAGTACCTGCAGCCAGATATTTACCACCCCCTTCCTTCTCTACTCCATGTTCCCAACACAGTCGTGTAGGGATGGGGAGGCGATGGGGACAGCTTGTCCCTGGCAGCAATATTTTTAGGGCTTGTAGGTACGCCCCCACGCAGTGTGGCTATGCCCCCATGCACCGTGGCTACACCCTTGTGCCATAGCCCTGCCCTCTCCCACCCCCCCTCCACGCACTCCAAGCTCCACCACTGTCCCAACACATATGCATACACTAAAGAATCATGGAGAATAATATTTCCCAGGATTCCGTGCACCTGGAATATTACTCTTACAGCATTTAGGCACCTAGAAAGAGCGATAAAGGCAGGGACCTCTACTAGGCTAGGAATTAGTGAGATATCTTAATACTGTGTTTCCTCCTTCCCAATCATGCCACTAAAGCAAGTTCAATAATAAGTCTGATAGAGCCCACCAACAAAGCATACCAGTTCACTACAGCACAGTTAACTGTTAATTGTCTAGTTAGTGTGATGTAGTTATTTGAGCATTGGCTTTATAAACCCAGAGAACAGGGTTTGATTTCCCATTTATGGAAATCCACTAGATGATCTTGGGCACATCACATACTCTCAGCGCTCAAAATCCCATGATATGTTCGTCTTAAGTTGCCATAACTCAGAAACGATTTGAAGGCACGCAAAAACTTTTTTTTTTTTTTGCTTTGCTTTGCTTTGCTTTTGCAGTTAAAGCATATCCCTTTTCTCTGTAGTTCTGCCTCCCCTCCTTTGATCAGACCTTGGAAATGTTGCATAGTAGCTGGGGGATTCTGGAAGTTGTAGTCCAGAAAAATCAATTTTCCAGTCCCTACTTTGGATTCTACCTCTTTTTTTCCTCTTTAAAGAGCTATACATTTGATTGGCTCACTTGGATTTGTTTGTTTAAATATGATAGCAGCTGCCGTGGAAGTTTTTCTGAAAGTCCAGCTTTTAACCTTACTGTTATATAGAAATGAACAGAGGACATCATTTGAGTTATCTATCTGTATTATTTGTCAGTGGATGATGAACCAGTGAGCTCATAGATACTTTGTATATGCACAAACATCAGATTCACCGTCTCTTTCTCTGAAAATAAGTAGAAATAATTCTAATCCTGCTAAGATTTTTGTAAAAGAATAACTCAGTTACTATGCAAACATTTTATCTAAATGATATAATTTAAATTTATTACTAGAATAAAGAAGAATGCATTTGTAAAGCCCTTTCAGGCCTAGGAGGAGGAAAGAGGAGGAAAAGGTGAACAATTTTTTTTATTAAAAAAAAAAACTATTTATGGTAAAACCTTTTCTCAAGAGGTGTAAGGCTTGTTTGGATTGTTAACTGGTCTTTATAGCAACTCTCTGTCTTTCCGTTTCTGTTTGTCTATGAGGTGACCTCCTAGCATTTATTAGAGTCTGTTTTCATATACAATAGATTGCCAGAATCATGATTAAGGAGCTTATTCAAATGCATTAAAAATGTTTAAATGAAAAAAAGAAAAAGAAAGACCCGAAGTAGTAATCACCAAAATTTAATCAAGGATTTAATTTGTACGACAGACCAGCCAAATGGATTTTGCCATTTTCACTGTACTGTTTGTACAAGGAAATTAAAAAGTATAAAGAGTCAAACACTCAGCAGCGTAACCCTTGAAGAGCACTGCAGCATGCTCACTTATTCTCATTAGCTGTATTATATCAAACTTGCTCCTCAGGGCTTGCAGTCTGCAAAGCCAGACCACAGACGGGTGGAAAAAGAGATGATAGCATTTTTCCTCCAACATCATAAATTATTGCCAGCACATATTAGATGATTTCTCCATGCATTGCTATAAGCACTTCAATGGTGGGTTAAGTATCCCCTTTCTTAATGCCACTTAGTAATAAATGCCCTCATCTCTACATGTCATCTTTAGCTAAACTGTAATAACTTGAGAGACTAAGGGGCTCTCCTCTTTTGAAATGGAAAAAAAAATTCCATTCCATTTACCACAGAGAAAATACATACATGGCTCATTATGCTGTATCTAAACTACTGTGCTGAGATAGATGCCTATAAGAAATGTTAAATATTGGAGATGCAGCAGTGTTGCTTCCCACCAGCAGTGTAATTTAAGGAAGGGAGGATGCATTAAAGATTCAGAATGGAGAAAATTGTCCTCACAGAATTAGTTTCTTTCTGGGCCTGAATTTCCTCCCCGCTATGGTAGCCGCATTTTTCCCCTCAGGATGTCTCAAAAGAAGGTTGTTGTTGTGTGCCTTCAAGTCATTTCCATCTTATGGTGACCCCGAAGTAAACTTATCACAGGATTTTTTGGGGCCGAGAGTGTGTGATGTGCCCAAGGTCACCCAATGGGTCTCCATGGCTGAATGGGGAATGGGACCCTGGTCTCTACAATTGTAGTCCAGTGCTCAAACCACTACACCATGCTGGGTCTCCTCTAAAGAAGATACATCACTATGTTTATATCCCACATTTTTTTAGAGCTCAGGCAAATCTCCTCTGAATAAATCATGCCAAGAAAATTTCCTGATAGACTCAGCTTAAGGTCGCCATAAGTCAGAAATGACATAAAGGCAGGCAGCAATAGCAACAACATCCCACATTTCCTCAATGAGTTCTAGATAGCATACATGGCTCTCCTTTTTTTCAGTTTATCCTTACAACAACAATGCTGTGATGCATGTTAGGCTGATTCCTTCTCTCTTTTTTTACTTTTCCGTGTCTTTCCATTGGACTGCATTATTTTTAAACAGAGGATACCTTCAGATAGAACACTGTTCTCTGATAGATACCCTTTCAAATATTCATATCATATCATATCATATCATATCATATCATACCATATCATTATATCCTACCTTCCAGTATGAGGGCTCATATAGATTAAAACAAAATCTATAAAACAAAATATACTGCCACCCTGCAGTAGTTATACCAAAACCAGTTTAAAAACAAAGACTCTTCTGTTACACACAAAGCTAATTTAAAGCAGTTGAAAGGCATTTAAAATATAACAATGGGAATAAAAGTAGAGCCCTCAGCTTTTCAAGAGCCTCCCATGGCAACTATTTAATATCCAAAAGTGTGTCTAGGTAAATATCTTGGCCTGTCAGCAGATAGAGAGCAGGGAGAGGCAAGCCTGACATCCT
Source organism: Cyclura pinguis (assembly GCA_030412105.1). Taxonomy (NCBI): domain Eukaryota; kingdom Metazoa; phylum Chordata; class Lepidosauria; order Squamata; family Iguanidae; genus Cyclura; species Cyclura pinguis. The sequence continues at coordinate 44,506,371 of CM059604.1, forward strand.
ATGGAAGAGAGTTCCACGGCTTGGGAGCGGCCACTGAGAAGACTGTCGGATATATCCTCCCCAAACCTGTCTGTAATGATGGTAGGACCAAGAGAAAGCCGTCTAACACAGATCTTAAAACTGTCCTCTGTAAAGTAGGATTCAGGCTTCCCCAGCTGCCAGAATTGCTTGAAAAGTAGAACCCATGTACTGTCCTGTAGGGCGCATGAGGGACTTATGGAAGCTCACTTGGTACCCAGCGTGCGCATACTGTTTGCAAAGTATCTCAGCCAGCTTAGTGCCTCCCCCCCCATCTCACTTTGCAGGCAGTGTGCATGTGCGAGTGGTTCCAAACAAGCCTTCATAGGCGAGAAGAACTGATGAAAGAGCAGAACCCCCAGCAAAGTAATGGAATTCATCCTTGATTTGGATGTCAAAAGAGTGAATCAGATAATGGGGCATCAAAAGGTGGGGGCTTCCTATACACAGCACCTGTGAGTCTTATTTCTGCATGCACACACACACATGCTCACACGCACACGCACACACACACACAAATATTTTAAAACTTGTGGACAGACTTGTATTCAAATCTCTAGTAGAATACCATCCCCATTCCCATGTCTTTCATTTCAGGTACTTTGATGTATTTAGGTAAACAAATAAAATGATGGAAATTTTGGCTTCATTGCACTGTGGGAATTTAACTTAATCTAGATGTTCAAGTTAGTGTTTCAGAAATAAGAAGGGAGAGCACTGAGAAGCTGAATTCATCTCCATTTTCTCTTGATAACATTTTAGGGAAAAAATTATTCTTATATTGTTTATATCTTCGTTTGGTACACTGTTTCCATACAGACTCTCTACTGTTCCTCTTAGACTTGTCTCCTGCTATTTAGCTATAAAAAAATTGAATAAAAGAATTGTCAGCTTATGCTTCAATAGACTTGAACTGCACATACCTCAGGGCTCCTCCAGATGAAGCAAATGTGTTGGTAGATTAAGGTATTTGTTGCTGTAGTTCTCTCTCTCTCTGTCTCTCTCTTTCTCTGTGTTTTTTTAAGAAATGCAAATGGCATTTCTGTTGCTCCGAATGGTTTTCACAAAACAGAAACATTTTGTCCTGAATGTTTTTCTACATTTGGTTGTATGTGCATTTTAATTTAAACTGCTTAGAGGCTTGATTGTATCAACTGGTATATAAGTACTGTAAAACCAACTGTAGGCGGGAACAAGCATCAAGTGATATTCTGGGACTTCAGCTTTGTTCTGAAGCGTTGAACATGGGAGCATAAATGAAATATGAAGCACCAATGTAATATGTAATATTGATTTTGTGAATGATTTGAAGACTGATACATTCTGACATTCAGATGTTTCAGAAGTTAGCCAACCAGGGCCTTTTATGCAGACCTTTCTGTTGCACAATCATGGCCTTATTATTTGAGAAATGACAAGTTGGGTGAGATTTATAGATTCAAAATATGTTATTCTTCCTTTATAGGGTGATGACCCACAATGTTTGGCAACTGATCAGAACCCCAGTGGCTCCCAGAAACCCACTTCCAGTTCAATAATCTCCTACAGTACAGCTGGGAATCATGTGCTTTGTGGGCCACGGTGGCCCTTTAGGGGGTCCACTATGGCCCTTGAGACCACCATTTACCTCCCAAAGGCCCTGATACCTCTAAAAAAAACATCCTGGTATGGAAGCACTTTGAAATGCTTTATAGAAGTCCCCTGCAGGTCTCTTGAATGTTGTCTGGGGGACAACAGCTAGGTAAGAGAGTTGATGGAGGGACAGGAAGTTGATTTGCTTTCTGTTGACCTGCTGATTGATGTCATCAAGAATGCAATGAGATCCAGAAAAGGGCTGATAACTGGTAGTAGAAATAAGTAAGCTCTTTTCAGAAATTAGTTACTGTATTTGTCAGCGTATGAGACGTGCCCCATTTATACACTGGCAAATACTATTTGTCAGCATGTAAGATGCACTGGTGTATAAAACACACCCCATTTCCAAACAGTATTTCTCAAAGGAAAAAAGTGCATCTTATATGCTATAAAATAAGTTGCTTCCCATTTCTATTAAAAATGAGGCTAAGAGCTTGTGTCTATGTTGTCAATCTTATATCAGGTGGACACATGAAAGAATTGGTCAATGTCTCAATGTTGGGTTCCCACATCATTTAGTCTGGTTCTTTTCTTATTTTTTGTATGAGAGCAAAGCAAAAACTATTATTCTTATCAAATCAAACATGCTGAAAATATACAAAAGTTGGGAGGCTTTCTTTGCTCTCAGTGGCATCTGAAAATGCTGCACTAGGGCAACACAATAGACCTGGAATGCCTGGGGCAACATACTTCCAGCAAATATTTCTGGGAATTTGCTTTCTGAATTGATGAACAGCTGCATTTTGCCATAGTTGTCTGCTTCTATTCCTTATCATGAAATTGGCAGCTGGAAAGTTTGTCTCCTTGAGACAGAATTAACATGTCACAAGGTAGTTATGCAGCAGCAGACACTTTGGAGGTGTGCTAAGATAGGAAATGAATAACACAGGAGTATGTGAGTGTGTGAGTGTGTGTTAAAAAAATGAGTATAACCAATAATACCTCAGTTATGTTAGAGAATCAATCATAAGCCTGAGCTCATTCGTTCCACTACACTGTAGTCATATTAGAAGAGGGTGGCTTGTTCCAGGGAAAAAGTAGTATGAATAATGTGATAAAACAAAATGAACTGCAGAATATATTCTAGCCAGCAGCCAAGAAATTATTTACACTGACACACATTACAGGTACAGTATGTTTGCTGTCTCAAAGATTGTCTTCTATTTTCTCCTCATGTATCTACTTGAGTGGATATTTGGTTGTCCTGCTAATCTTGTGTTTACAAATTCATATATACTTAGGTATAATTCCTCTGCTTGTGAGAGAAGGAAACAAGCAATTAAAAAAAACCCAATAATTCTTGTATTGCTTTTCCGCAATGGCCTGTTACGTCATACTTTACTGAAGATATTCTTGTCAGTATCAATCATCAGGGAGAGAACCAGTATGGTGTAGTAGTTAGAGCATTGGGCTGCACCTCTGGAGAACAGGGTTCAAATCCCTGTTCAGTCTTGGAAACCACTGGGGGACTTGGGCAAATCACAGTTTTGCAGCTTTGGGGAAAGCAAAAGTAAGAACAGATCTTGCCAAGAAAACCCCATGATAGATTCACCTGAGGGTTGTCACCTGAAGTTGGAAACTACCTGAAGGCACACAGCAGCAATCAATGGTCAGATAGTTATGGTTGCCCTCTTGTAGAAAGGAACACCATGAGGAATATTGTTACATTGATCAAAGCTGCAAAAATCAATGAAAAAACACACATATTCAAGGTAAGAGAAACTCTGTGGCTATTTCCACATAACATTACTGTCCTGTGAGGGGGACATATTGCTGCTGGTCCATGAGTTGTGCTTTCACACAACAACATTGTGGTCCCACAGCTAATGCTTCCCTACCCATCACGATAGTGGGACAGTCCATTACTGGATAAAATCTGGTAATGGCCCCCAATCACAGCAGGAAGTGCAGTCTAGGTGCTTCCTTCCCCAGTGCGGCACGGGAAGTGGCTGGCTACATTGCAGAAGAAAGGCACATGTCGCTCATACTACCCTTCTGCAGGCAGTCGGCCAGGTGCAGAAGGGAGCATTCAGGTCATGCTCCCTGCCAGGATCACAATGGGACAACAATGGAGATGAGTAAGGTATGGAAATAACATGTTATTCAGAGAAAGTCACTTAGAAAGACTCTGATCATCACAATTTTTTTTAAGAAATTAAAAAAAATTCTTTAGCTTTCATCAGCTATGGAAGTAAATAACATTAACAAAATGATTGAAATGATCAGACCACAAAAACAGTTAAAACACTGGAGCAGCAAAGGAAATCAGTTCTAGGGAAAGAGCCTTGCTGAGTGACCTTTTCTTAGCAGGCCTCAATATGTAGTGGTGGAGTTGGCAAGATGAATTTCCTAAAGCATGGGGTTCCATGGCCTGGGCACCAAAATAAAGAAGGTAGTTTTCCAGAGCTTCAAAAAGTTACTTTTTTGGACTATGACTCCTAGAATTCCCCAGCCAGATAACTCAGATGGTGAATTTGATCCATGGATGAGAGTTTCAAGGGATCATTCTCAGCTGATATAATTAAAGTGATGAAGAAGATGGGATATATTACATAAGCAAGAATAGTCTTGGGATCTTTCTGCCTTTAAAGTATCACATCAGCGAGAGTTTGGTTTCACTCATGAGTGACAACAGCTGTTGACAACAGCTCATGATCTGTCACAGGGCACCATGTAACTGATGTCAGTGGACCAGCAACTTGCTTGAGAAAGTTCTTGTGACAGCAGCAAATGTTGTTACTGAAGTGATCCTGGTTACTAGAATTTAATCTTAAGTTCAGTTTTATGGAGCAGGTATTTTCTGTGCATTTTGGAAGAAATTAATTCCTCTTTTGGATTTCTGGAAAGAGGGATGGTTCATCTCCCTCCACCCCCATAAATTGTAAGAAGCTATTGTCTGTGGTGTATTTGCACTGTTGCCATTGTTCTCTGATGCTCTTTGTGTATTTCATCCCACAGCATGTTTGGTTTGGTTTGGTTTCCTCTCTGGCTAGTAGTAAGAGAGTGAGGTAATGGGTTTTTGAAAGAACATCACTGTGTGAGAATTTTCTTTCAGCATAGCTTTTCTCTGTGTCAGATGCTTATTCTGGCCTGATTAGTTCCTTATGGCGTCTCCTATAAACTGTGTCAAATGAGGACACGAATATGGCATGGGGGGGGGGGACTAAAATGCTGCTACTATGAGGCAGCTTGGCTACATTTTTTGGGGGGGGGTAGCATCTTGTATCTACAAAGCGGCAGAAGCCACTTCAGTCTCTAGAGCAACTCTCTCCCAGATTTGGGAAATTCTGGGGGTTACACTAAAAAAAAAGGGGGTAACGTTGCCAAGCTCTCAAGTCTATCTTCTGCTAGAAAAGAAAATCTGTAGCCAATATTGCCACTGAGTTAGTACTGTAATTTTGAGAAGAAGAAGAAGAAAACTTTCAGTTTGTGTATCCAAGTAAGAATTCAGATTAATGATGAGTTACATTCCAGACTCTGTCTAATGACCTTGAATTGACATCCCAGCTTGGGTCCAAACTATCTGAAAGACTGTAGCTCCCCATGGGAAAATGCCTGAACTTTAAGGTCCTTAGGAGATGACATTCTCTCAGTTGTATCACCTTCGCAGGTACCTCTGGTGAGAACATATAAAAGAGCCATCTTGATGGTTGTTGTCAGGCTGTGGAACCCATTACCACAGGAAACCAGGCTGGTCTCCTCCCTGCTCTCTTACAACCAGCAAGGAAAAATGAACAGGCCTTTAGTGGCTACATTGAAAGGTCCTTAATGGGGAGCAAGTGCTGTATTGTTGTTTTTTTCATGATTGCCATAGTTTTAAATTATTTTATATTGTTTCAAAGTACTGGATGCTTTAGTATATTATCATATTTAATTGTGTTCCAACTTTTTAGTATTATTTTTTTAATTAATTTTTATTCCAAACATTTAGTCACGTATATCTCAATATTACATTGTTTACAATTAGTTTCATCTATCAAAAATATACAAATTGTTTACATACAATTAATGCAATTATTGAGATTTAAATCTTATCAAACATTTTGAATATATAAAACCTCTATTGCCCTACCTTCAAACTCTCTCCCATCCTTTAATCTATTGTCTTTTATGTCAACATTTATCTTTTCTCCCTTCTCTCTCACCTCATCCTCCCTTTCTATCCCCTTTCCCTCTACCTACTATCCTTTTATCTGCGCTTTCTTCAAGTCTAACCTGCTTTCCAGTGTTTTAGTGTAATTTTTTAATCCATCTACCTTGTTTTAACTAATGTGTGAGATGCATTGGGTCCCATTTCGGGCAAAGGTGGCATATAATCAAAATAAAATCCCAGGAAGGAACTGAATAACCCCCAGGCAAATAAGCATAATAGTACACTCCTTACTTGGTGCTGAAAGCTGTCTGTCAATTGAAATTTCTCTATTTCAGTTTCTCATTATTTTTCGCATCCTGTTTCCACATCCATTTGCAATTTCTTCATTTAAGAAAATAATACACACTGGTGCAGTTTTTCCTAATAATGCTTATTTTATACAATTGTGCAAACAAATTTTGGTATTTGGCATTTTGGTACTTGTTTTCTCTTTTGCATGTGCAGTTACCTCTACTTTCATACACACCTCTAGATCAGAAAATTATATGGAAAAATTTGGAGAAGCGTGAATATCCAAGAATAATTGCAAGGATATTGGATATATTGAGTTTCAGATGATGGCAAACACATCTGAGTAGAAATACTGGAGAGGTAGCGTGAAATGAGGAATTAGATGTGGGGGCATTTCAGGTTAATGTCAAGGTGAACACAAGTAATGAATTCTAAGATAATATTTTTTTTAAAGAAAAGCTTCGAGGCTTCCATGGTGTCTGTCATGCCCCTGGGTGGTAGATTGTCCCAGCTGTCAGTTTTTCACACTGGAATGCAGGGCAAACCATGGATTACATCAGATTCTGGATCTTATAGTGCATGAGATTCTGGGTCCTCCCTGGAGACTTAGCTGCAGCAGATCTCATTGTTTCTGAATTACGCTTTATACAAAGTTTTTGAGAAGATCTGTTTAGATATGAGATCATATGGTAAGCAACACAAATTTGTTCTGTTCAGAGCTCAGAAAGTTATTTTAAAAAATAATTATCCTTATAGTTCCAAAGCTCCTGAAAATAGCTTGTTGCCATTACAATCACATAGAGTTGAAAAGTAAGTCTAGCTTTCTGTTTCTCAAAAGTGATTGAATTGATTGTTTTTAAAGTTTGTATTTAAAAATTAATGTGAATGCTATACTGCTGACTCTTTATTAAATGCTCAGGCTAGACTGTAATGTCCTTTTGTCTTTACCTCCTGATCTTGCTCCTCTGTTTATTCTCTCTGCTCTACTCTCCCCTTTTCCTTCAAATGCTACAAGCCGTTGGCCTGTGCTCTCCACCTTTTTCCTCACTGCTGAATCATCAGACATGACGCAGTTCTAGACAGAATCAGAACTCAAAACGTGTGAAATTCTCACTCCTCTGTTTAGTGAAGCCATACCCTCAAACCATTTATATGTAAAAATAAAGTTGTAGATTCAATGGAAAAGAAGCTAGTGTTACTATGGCCAATAGCTCTCTCCCAGGGTCTACAATTTATTAATTCACCACATCAAATTGATATCTCCATGTGGCTAATGCTAAAAATCATTCCATGTGTCCAACAGGGTTACTGTAAGAGTACGTAGGCAGGAGCGACTGAACGGCCGAAGTTAGGAAAATTCCTAATCTGTCACGTAGCCCAAGGAACCCCTCCAGACATTCTGACTATTAAACAGACAAAGGGCCCTTTGCACTGGGATGGCAGCTTGATAGAATCACAATCAACCTGCCAAGTGAGGGCAATTTCTACTCTACCTGTTCCTTTGTCTCACTCGGGCAGAGTCATTCACATAGCACCGAGAAACATTCAACCGGAGATGTCCGTTGTTGAGGGCTTTGATCTAGCCCTCCTTGCTATTGTTCTCCCCTGGAAAGAACTAGCCCTCCGGGTATATTTTTCCTATAAAAACCCCATATTTTTAGCTGTTTGGGGGTTCACTTACATTTTCCTCCTGAATTGCTGTCACTCTGTTTGCTGAGCGTTCCCCTCAGTCCCCTCCCCCGTGCTGAGTATCACCGCTCTCAGTCCTCTGTTTCAACTTTGACTTCTTGGACATCAGGATCAGGTGGAGTATTACCCTGAAAATCCCTCTCTAAAACCGCTTATCGATTTTCCTCCCTTTTATTTTCTTTTAGGCTCTGCGTGTGTGATTGCTAGCGTGAGTGAGTGTGTAGTGACTTACATTTTACTAAAATAAAATAAAAATCGTTTCATACATCTTTAGCTTGGTTTTTGATCTGACCTGACCTGGTATACATGGGGTTTAAGATCCTGCTGAGTTACCCTACCTCTCGTGTGCGCTGGGCGAGTGCTTAATGTAATTTGGAAACACCCTCAAAATCGGGGCCAGACTAGGTGTCCTTTGAGGGATCCCAGGGAGCTTGGGCAGTGACCGGGACCCCCGGAAACTCTGGTGGTGACCAGTACCTCCTGAAACCCAGGCAATATATCTGGTGACCAGGACCTCTGGAAACTCGGGCAACCTATCTGGTGACCGGGACCCCCCTGAGTTTAAAATCATATTTGAGCATAGTGACAGGGACCTCCCTGAATTTAAAAGCAGTTGTTTGGTGACAGAGACCCCTGGAACCCCCATAAAATCAGAGTAACACTAAGCCACCCCATATCAAGTTATGATTGTAATGTAAATGAGTTATGCCATTGTTTCTGGTGAGTTAAATTAAGAGTGAGAGCCAACATGGTTTAGTGGCTTGAGCATTGGACTACAACCCTGGTAGACCAGGGTTGGATTCCCTGTTCAGCCATGGAAACCCACAGAGTGACCTTGGACATTTCACATACTCTCAGCTGCAGAAAACCGCATTATAGGGTCATCTTAGGGTTGTGGTAAGTCAGAAATAACTTGGAGGCACACAACACGCTCATTGTTTGGTACTAGTAGTTCCTGGATCTGGTTCCGAAAACCAAGACTGAGTATGGCAGTTGTTAGTAAACTGCCTTACATAGTTAATACTTCATATATTGACTGTGAATAAAGTGAGCTGTGTTTCTCTTTTCTGTTTCATGGGTCTCCCATATCATTGTCAATACAAAGTAGTCAGTGGACAAGACATTACCCAGCACTTTACCTGTTGGATTTTTGTTCATTTTAGTTATAGTTAAGAATAATCCTTAAATTTTGAGGATTGTCATGGGGGGAACATGGCTGCTCCCTGCTAGCCCCCCCTCCAATGTTTTTAGAAGGCTGTTCCCTTGTTGACAGAATCTGGCAATTTTTTTTCTTCCCTATAAACACAAATGTGCCAAAACTCCTGTGTATGGAATTTTCGATATACTATTACCAGGAAAAAATGATAGCTCAGCAGGATAACCTAGCCAGTCACTTCCCTTTGTACTCCTTTGTATTGTTTGTGGGCTCCCTGAAGTGCTGAAGAAAGAAGGGATGTTGTGAGAAATTGTAAAGAGATACTTCGATGAAGAAACAATCCTGCTTGATTTCAGAGATTAGATCTGGGGTAAGAGCACTGTTCAACTCAGATAGCTACCAGGATCAAATTCATAAGTTTCAAAATCCCTTCAGATGTGTCATATTAGTAATCTATGGAAAGAGCATTCCATATAGCGTAATACAGTTAATTACAGAAGACAGGCTTTACCTTTTCTATATTTGGAATCAGGCACACAGCTCTTTCTCTCAAATCCTAATCTACTTGAGTTTTACAGTCTGTATATAAAGCAGCATCTACTCTCAATAATACCTGTTGGCATGCATATATATATGAATCTGTGCACTTGTGCAAACACACCCTATAAATTCTAACTTGTTTCATTCTCATGCATAAGAAAAGGAAGACACTATTTTCTTCCTCAGTTGTGAGATGGCAATATTTTTTCAGCCAATATCAATGATTATGCATATATTTGTGAGAACGATTTTGGAATAAATTGCAGAAGTTGCTTACATCTTTGATGGCCACTGCCTTGTTGTAGGAACATTTAAAAACAGAAACAACAGATGGGTTGTTTGCATCTTTTTAATCAATCAGCCATTCCTTCTGTGCTTACATACCTTCCAACTGTCCCGATTTGGCAGGAACAGTCTCAGTTAATCCTCTATCATTCCACTTTTTCACCTACTTTAAAAATGTCTCAATTTCTCTATCCTCCTTCTTTACTTTCCTGCTTTCTCAAAACTTACTTCAATTGCTGCAGACTGTTCCAAGTGCAAAAGCTGTTTGCACTCAGTGAACTCAATGGGAGGAGAGCAGAGAAGGAGGTGGAATCTTCCCCTTCTCTGTAGCCTCAGGCAAAAGCAAACTGCTGCAGCCACTCCTGCCTGTGTTCTTTTCCTCATTAATAACTTTTGCTGTCTTGGCCACACTCTGGAGCTGCTTGCCCACATGTGTTCCAGTTTTCATCTATGGAATATTAAAAGGCAGTGCTTAGTGTGTCTGTGCTTTGTTTCACAATAGGAAAAAAATCCCTGATTTTCCACAGAGACCTTTTGCCTGAGTTGTGGTGATCTGAAGAAAAGGGTTGCAGAAAACTTAGTGGGAAAAAAAGTTTCTTGTCTCATTATTCTTCTGGAGTTGACCAGTCTCCTGGGTTTCTATGATTCCTCAAGAGGCTGCATGTGTCTCTGACCTCCTACCTTACTGAAAACAAGCAATTTTGTGAAAGTTTTTTTTCACATTCCTGCTACAAGATGGTAGTGGGTTGTCTTTGCTAGCAGAAAGTACAGGAGCTGTTGGCTCACATGAAGTTACTCTTAGATATGCTGTACTTACTAATGATCTCTCATTATGATCTTGTAATATCCCATCATTTCTTACATAAATTAAATCATGTTATCATTTGCCTTCTTTCATGAATCGGGAATATTTTTAGGCACTAGACTTCAGTGTAAAAGACAAACCAAGGAATGTTATTTATTTCTTATTCACAGTCCGTGTGTGTGTTTGTGCATTTCTTGGCGGGAATTAATATAGAATTATGAAGCATTATATGGATTGCTTCAGGCTTCTAAATGCTTTCATTTTAGCCCTGAGGCAGTCTTTTGGCTCTAACATACATTCCAATGAGCCCTCTTCAGATGGGATGATCTAAATCTTTTCCCATCATTATTATTGCTCTTTGATTCAGGATAAATATTGTTGAGTCTTTAAATTCTATTAAAAATTCACAAATGAACTTATGAGAAAACATTGCCCTAAGCATATTTTTATGACCCACACATTTTGAATATTTAAAACTATACTACTAATAATAAAGCAACATATTCTCTCGGGTTTAATTTTGCTTGTGTGTGTTGATGTGATGGCTTGTGAGTTTTACTACATTCCATTAGGGATTTTTTCTTTTTTTCTTTTTAACCAGGAAAGTAGAGTTAAATGCACAAAATGGTTTATCTTAAACGGGCAAAATAAACCCTCAATAGAGCTCGTTTACAAGTACTGATTCCGTTGAATACGTCCATTGTGAAAGAGAATTGCACGTGTATTTTATTGCTGATACACTGAAGCAAGAGGGAGAACGCAACATGACTATTAGAAATCGCTTTCTCAGTATCTCTGTCTTTGAAATTGCTCTGAACATTCAGTACTCACTTGAAGTACATTTTCCGCATTCTTATTAAAGGCTGTAATTGAAGAGGGACTGTCAAAGTGAGTTTCACATTTGGCTCTAAAATCTAGGCAGAAAGTTGGGATTATATCCTAATCATTCCATAATAATGCAAGAACATCTACTTTTTCAGATTATTTCACTTGAAAACAGCCAGTGTTTACGTACAGGCTAGGGATGCGATTTCATTTGATATGAATAGAAAATGGAATTCAAGAATGGAAAACTAAACCAATTTGGGAAAATTGCCCCTAAACAGTTGTAGAAAGGGAATAAATAGATAGTCTTGTTCCCATTCATTTCATGGCAAGTAGGAGATGAAATAGCACAGAGTGGCAGCAAGAGTTGTCTTTAATATCCTCCCCTCTAAAACAAACACATCTAAATTTACTCACTGGCAATGGTGGCAGGAGAAGCTGGCTACTATGGCTATGCATCTGTTTTTCTACAGTGTCCCAGGTCAGTGTTACATCTGCAGCAAATTTTTGTCTCATGAATGGTGGTAAGAAGCAAAATGGTAGTTTTGCTTCTTACCACCAAAAGAAAAAGAGGAGAGCAACCCAAAAATTCATGTGACAGTTCCATATCAAAATAATCACTAACAAATAAGTGAAAGACAGATTGAATTTTGATGAATGAAATATGAAATAAACAAGGCTTTCGATAGTGAGCAAAAATGGAATCCTGAAATAGAAAACAAAACCATGCAAAACACACCTGTCTTAAGCCATTTCTGCCCTACATTATTATGGTGCTGTTATTCTACTTCCAACGTCCTGTGGAATTCTGGGGTTTGTAGTTTACTGAGGCCAAAGAGTTCTCTGGCTGAGAATTCTAAATGCCCCTCCCTAAACTACCAGCCCCAGGATTCTATGGGATGCTGAAAGTGAAATAATAGCACTATAACAGAATAGGGCAGAAATGGGCTTAGACCTGGGCTTCATCCTCTTTGACCAGTTGCAATCTTTGAGACAGATTGATATTAACTGGGCATCTATATGCTGTATTTTTTCCAGAAAGAATGGAAAACAGGCTTGGTGGCTGCTAAATAACTGCCACACTTTAAAGTGATTATCTAAAACAGTTTATCTATACATGTAAACTGTTGCATTTTCAGCCCTGATAGATCAACAAGCTAAGGGAGCCTGATTTGCCCATGCCACCTGTATCTCTGGTAGAAGATGCTTCTTGGTTGCTGTGAAATATGTGAAGCAATCTTAAGAGTCTTTTATGAGACCAATCTCCTCCAAAAGGGTTGGAGTTCTATTATTATACCTCAGATCAGAATTGGTTATTGACTTATTTTAAAAATATTTGGAATGTAGTAGTTATTTTCCATTTTTATGGGAGAGTCACTATGTATATTTCGACATAATCTGAGACAACATGACTCACTGGAAAGGGATGATATCGTATAGCAGAATTGAAGGCAATAGGGAAAAAAAAGACTATATGGATTGGTTCAATAAAGAAAGCCACAGCCCAGAGTTTGGGAGACTCTGTCAAGCACTGTCAATAACCAGGCCTGTTAGAGCTCTCTCATTCATGGCGTTACTCTAAGTCAGAGTTGGCTTGATGGCAACTAACAAACAGCAACACATAACATTATGGTTAAAGAGCCTAGAGCTAGAGGAACTATGCCTTTTGCACATGTAGTTTTATTTGGAAGGGATTCCCTCTATTCAACTGTTATTCATTTAGGAGGAACATGTTACTGGGTTCACCCAAGAAACCGAGAAAGGGGACTGCCCTTTTTGTGGTCCTCTCTTTTCCAAAAATGCCCCTAAGATGGGACACTCTGAGGGAAAGATGGTGACTGTCAGCCTGTGAGGAAACTCTTGAGAAAGTTTCACATGTCGACATCCCCAATTGATTAGGCAACCAACCCAAATTGGTTAGGCACTCAAAATTCCCTCTTCCACCTATAACTTTCTGGCTCTGCTAAACAAGGACATTCTATGTGGCTGTCATGGCTAATAGCTATTGATAAACTTCTGATGTTGTAATTTATACTTGACTGTAATTTGTTATTAACATTTATTTACATCTACACTGTGTGGTGAATTAGGAAAATATTTTAAACAAATAAGTAAATTAATGCAGAAGCTCTTGTCTTTAGGTAATGTGAAACTCTGATTCTTTGCCGGGTATTGGGACAGGAGCAGCCTGCATAGCCTGAAAGCTTTTGAACTGCCTTAGTCATCATTTACTGATCCCTCTCAGGTTGATCAAAGCAAATGACCAAGAGTTAAGTGTGTTTGATTTTATATCCACGGGCTCAGTTTTTTTAAACAGAAAGTTTTAATCTAAAATGAAGACAGAAGGGATACTTTGTCATTAATACCAAAATGGAGGCACGGAGGTGAATGCACTATAGATTGGGCATATTTCTATAAATGAGGACTGCATGCATCATGGGCAGAACAATCCACTGGAAAAGGTAGCATTTGTGTCAGATGAACCGTCAAATCCTTCTGGACTTGCTTCAGTAGAGCAGAAAGGAAGGCAGTATTACCCAATTTTTGTCCCCCTTTTGTTGCTGCTTTTTAAAAAATTTTTCACTCCCATTGTTTCAAATGGCAGATAAGTGTACAAGGCCCAATTTCAATTGAACACTTCTCTTAATCAATCTCTCTCTCTCCCTCACTCTCTCTCTGTGTGTGTGTGTATGTGTGTGTCTGTGTATGTGCATGTGTTGATGAATAGGAGAGCTTTTAATCTAAGAGTCAAACTAAATTGGGTAAAGGAGGAGAAGTCTTCCTTATGATTATGGTAATACATTTTTCTCTCTGACAAAGTGGTTTCCTCAGGGATATGAATCTCTGTTTATCTTCCAACATCCAATCACAAAACGTCATACTAAAGATAAGATACTTAAGTGAGAAAAGTCAGATGTAGTGACCAATAGGCATCCTTATCAGTTGAAGGAACACATCTCCTGAATGTGTGCTAAACATATAATTTTGGTTGTTGTGTGCCTTCAAGTTGTTTCTGACTTATGACAACCCTAAGGTGAATCTATCAATGGGTTTTCTTGGCAAGATTTGTTCAGAGGGGTTTACCTTTGCCATCCTCTGAAGCTGAGAGTAATTTGTCCAAGGTCACCCGGTGAGTTTCCATGGCTGACTGAAGATTATAACCCTAGCCTCCAGAACTGTAGTCCAACACTCAAATCACTATATCACACTGATTCTCAAACATATCTTCTAGACTGATCTAAAGCCACCCTAGCCTGTTCCTCACATGATCAAGAATGCCCTCGTTTTTGTTCCTCCATGTTTGAAAGGCTGTGAAGGCACAGGATCAAGAGTGGCACACCTTTGTGGGCAGTCTCCTTCTCTGGGATTGGGGAGGAAGAGGTACAAAATTCTATAACCTGCATGATCTCCCTCCCAAAATTGCAGACTTGCTTATTAAACTGTTGATTTTCTAATATTTCAGTGTGCAAGCTGACTTGCTTGAAAAGTGTTGCATATAACCTGATCTAAGGTATTATGAAAGTTTTGCTGGTAGTATTGTGTATTATGTGATCCATTCAAAGGTGGATGCTGTCAATCAGTGTTGCAATGTTGAGTATTTACTGAGGTTTTGGGGACAGGCTTTCCTCTGGGTCTCAAGTAACTGATGAATTACAGTTGCTGCAGATAAAGAGAGAGCTTTTTCAGGCTCTGGAGTTCCTTTCCTGATAAAATCTGTTTAGCCTCCTCTGTCTTTTATAGTCGTCGTCGTCGTCGTCGTCGTCATCATCATCATTGTTGCTGCTTTGGATGTGGATGATTCAGTTGTTGAATTTCACCCTATTAAATATCATATGATTATTCTCATGTTGGAAAAATTATTTAAATAGGACTTTAGTTTTTATTATGCTCTCTCTCTCTCTGTGTGTGTGTGTGTGTGTGTGTGTATTTGGAGGGATTAAAGTTATCCTTTTGGGTATTATGTGTGGAAAGGTGTGATACATGCACGCACTACTTCTTAATAACTAGTGGAGTGCTTCAGGGTTGCCCAGTGTTGTTCAACATCTTTAGATGTCATGCTTATCAAATTTGTAGATGATGACTACCTCAGAGGGTAGGATCAGAATTAAAAATCACCTCAACAGATTAGAGAGTGGGGCCAAAACTAACAAAATGAATGACAACAGGAATAAATATGAGGTAATACAACTAGGCGAGAAAAAGGAAATGTACATTTACAGAGTGGGTGATACCTGGCATGAAAACAGCATATGTGACAAGGATCTATGGCTCCTACTAGACCTGAAGTTTAATAGAAGTCAACAGTGTGATGAAGCAGCCAAAAAACAAAACATAAAAAAACCCCAGTGCAATTCTGAGGCCATTTTCGCACTACACTGTCATAGTGCTATTATTCCACTTTCACCATCCTGTGGAATTCTGGGGTTTGTAGGTTACTGAGGCCAAAGAGTTCTCTGGCTGAGAATTCTAAATTCCCCTCCCTAAACTGCAAACCCCAGGATTCCACAGGACGTTGAAAGTGGAATGATAGCACTATAACAGTGTAGAGCAGAAATGGCCTGAGTTTCACCAATGGGAGAATAGTGTCCAGATTGGGTAGTACTGCCATTCTATTCTGGTTTGGTCAAACCTCACCTGGAAAACTGTGACCAGTTCTAGGCACTACAGTTCTAGAAAGGCCTTGAGAAGGTGGAATGTGTCCAGAGAAAGGCAACCAAGATGACCAAAGATCAGAAAACCATGCTTTATGAGGAACAACTTAGGGAGTTGGGTACATCTAGAGAAGAGAAGAGTGAGAGGTAACATGATAGCCATCTTAAAATATCTAAAGGGATATCATACAGAAGATAGAGCAAGCTTGTTTTCTGCTGCTCCAGAGACTTGAGCACAAACCAGTGGATTCAGATTGCAAGAAAAAAGATTCCACTTGAATGTTAAGAAGAACTTCTTTACTGCCAGAGCTGTTTAAGTGTTGAATAGAGTGTCTTGGAGACTGTAGAATTCTCTTCTTTGCAGGTCTTTAAACAGAGATTGGATTGACATCTTAGGTGTAATGCAGCTGCTGCTGCTGCTGTTGTTGTTATTATTATTAATTTTACTCATTTATATCCCACTTTTCTCTCAGTAATGAGAGCCCTTTCTGCAGCTTACCTTCTCACGCTGCTGGAGTGTAGGCCTTGCGTGAAAGGCCTGGGCAGGCAGGCTTTTGCCAGCCTCCTGCTTCCCTGCTGCTTGGGCTCCACAGCTCCTTTCTGCTCGTGCGAGAGCCCCGCCTGCGCCCCACCCCTTCCTTCCGCAGTGCAGCCTGAGAGTTGTAGGCTGCATTGAGGAGAGGACGCACGACAGGCCCGGCTCCAGACGGTTCTCACTGCAGGTCTGAGCCTTGCGCAAATGCAGCTTATTTTCGGCCAAAAGCCGAAAATAAGAAAATGTGCATTTGCTGTGCTTGCGGGCCTTGAGCTTGGCGGAAATGGGAGTGCGTCATGCAGACCACTCCTGACATTTATGCAACGCTCAAGGGGCCCTTTCACTTGTACACTGCCATGTGAAAAGGGTCTCAGAGTGGCTAACAACATATTTAAAAGAATGCTGATTAAAACTATGCAAAACCTTCTATAAAAGTATACATGTAAAAGTTACTTTTTAAAAATCAAATGATTTATCAAGTTAAAAATGTTAAACATCTAAATTCTTTGAAAGGCCCTTTCTGCAACTCACCTTTTCTCGGTGCTGGGGTGTGGTGCTCGTGTGAGCAGCCTCCAGAGAAAGGCTCTCACGTCCAGGGCCCTTCGGCTCCGCACAAGCTTCCTGCTTGTGCAAGAGTCCCCCTTCCTTTCGCAGTGTAGCCTGGGACCTTCCCAGGCTGCACTGGACAGGAGGTGCGACCAGCCTGGCTCCCGAGGCTCCACAAGCAAGGTAAGTGTGTGCGGGGCCCCAGAGCGATGTACGACCGTGCACCATTTTCAACTTCAAGCCAAAAATAAAAAAAATGCATGAGCAGGCCCTGCCAGGCGCTGGAGCATCATGCAAATGTGTGGACCACTCCCCACATGTGCGCGACGCTCGAGGGGACCTTTGACATCGAAAATGCTGTGCGAAAAGGGCCAAAGACTACAAACTTAAAAGACTACAGACTTAAAAGCAGTACCACATGGCATTACAAGCCTTTCCCAGTCAATTTCTAAAAGTCGGACAGTGTAGAAATATTTTAACTTGCTGATAGAAGAAGAGCAAGGACAGGGCCATCTTGGCCTCCCGTGTATGCATTACATATTCCATCATGGCAGGAGGTTGAAATTGATGGCCCTTATGGTCCCATCCAATTCTAAGATTCTGTGATTCTGTATTCTATGAAACACATGCTTTCATATCTTTGCCACAACACCTCTTTGCAAAGAAACATTGCAGCTAAACGAGACATAAGGTCATATTGGCACATATAGGATTGGATAGAATAGTTTGCCCAGGAGAGCCACGATGTATGGTTCAGCACTGATGAACAGGAGTGAACTGAATTTATGACATCTTGTACTTAATCACACAGCTGCCGGTTTAAATTGCATTGCATCCGGCAGATTACCATGCAAATATTTACGGAAAATGTAGGTATGGAGATGAGACAGTTAACCTCTAAGAAATGCAAGTAAGGGTCTGTAACAGCTGCTGAGTGACCATGAAACTCGTCAAGTCCTCTTATATTTGAGTTCTTGCTTTTCTTTAATACCATTAGCACTGAACTCACCATTTTTACCATGGATGACAATATTGCTGAATGGAAACATTTTCAAGTACTGTGCCCACGAATCATTGTGTATAAGAAGTCTTCACGAACTCGTGTTATCACTGTGTTGTTATTATTGAAATGGTGGCTCTTTACAACTACTGAAAATATAAGCTGAAGAGAAGTGATAATGTTTTAGAATGCTTTGAGCAATGAAAAAAGCCATGAATAGGAAATCTCTTTTGTAGCGCTTTAAAAGAAAAACAACCTTACAACAATAATAGCAGTGCATTTTAAATTGGTATTTGGAATTCCCAGATTCCAACTGTGTACCAGGCAAAGTTTGCCCCCTAAATAATTTTAAAGTTAACGTTTTAATATTTTAATATTTATTTAAAAATTTTAAACTGTTACAAAATTGCAGTTCAGACTATATCTTACACATTTCCTATAAATTGCTTTTTATGTGGTTTCCTCAAAAACTGCTGGAGATTTAGCCTGTAATGTTGTAATGTGAGCTTGTTGCAGATTTAACTTGTTGGAGATTGATCTTGTAATCTTGTATAGATAATTCCCAGTGGTATCTTAAAAGTATGAAGCACTAAGATTGTAGCCTGTAGCTCTGGCTTACTTCAGCTTTCTGGGGACAGTAAGGTAGTACTGGAGAGAGTGCTGGACTGGAAACAGCTAGAATCATTTGACAACTCTACCTGAAAAGCAGTATGTCACTATAAATAAAGGTGCCATACACAAAAAAAGGGTTACCTAATCCAATATGCTGTTCACACAATCTGCTGTTTTCTATGAGAAGTCTACAAGTTGGACACAACAAGGGTATCCAGATGCCAGTACTGGTCCAGAGTCTGAGGGCCATTCCCTGCTTCTTAAGGCTTCCAGGAAAAAGCGGAAAACTCAGGACAACAGCATTCCCTTAAAAAGACAATGCTTTCAGGGTTTTTTGTTTTAAATACAAAGTCTTGGTATTCATCATCATGAAGCTACCCACGCGCTCACCCACATTTAGTGATTATTACAGTATTATCACAGTTATTATTTGTGGGTGAGGAACAATTCCACAACTCTGCCAGAAAGGAAGGAAGGAAAGAAGGGAGGGAGGGTGAATGTCCAGTGGAAGGCACTGAATAATGGGAAACTCCCATTAAAAACAGAGTTTAGAAGACTTTTTGCTTGGAAAAGATTCTTTGCTTGGCAACAACTCACGTGTGTTAAATACAGTGCTTGCAAAGGTGTTAAAAACTGCTGAGGATTGATTGAATGATTTATTTATTTATTTGACTATTCAGAGCAGATCTTTGAAATCTGTCTTTGGTTGGAGTACAACAGCCATGTGCTGAGTGCATGGAAAATGTATTTAAAAACAGGATGGAGATTTTTTTTTTCTCAAAACAGAATTTGGAAAATGTTCTTTTATGATGTTAAAAGCAGAAGCCATAAAAATATAACATGTAAAGCCAGATAAAGTTTGGGTATTTTTCCCCCCTCTCTTTAAAGTAAAGTTTGGAAAATTGGGGTGAGGGAAGCAGAGATTTTTTAAAAAATTCTTAGATATATCTTGAATAAGTGTGATTGGTTCTTAATATATCATCTACTGAAATCTAGGGTTCCCAGATCTCAGGGCCTGTGTCTTCTCCTCTGGTTCTCATGAAAGGAGGGAAGAATCTCAAGGCTTAAAAAGTGTGTTTGAGTATGTATTCCTTTTTTGTTAGACTCAGGCCATTTCTGCACTAGCCTGTTACAGTGTTATTATTCCACTTTCAACCTCCTATGGAATCCTGGGGTTTGCAGTTTAGGGAGGGGCCGACCAGCCCCTCCCTAAACTGCAAACCCCAGGATTCCATAGGAGGTTGAAAGTGGAATAATAGCGCTAAAACAGGCTAGTGTGGAAATGGTCTCATTTGTGGTTTGTTATTTGAGTGGCCCATGTCATGTATCACTAGGGGACACTCTTTGTAATGTCACCTAGAGATGTCTAAGGCTCAAATTTTGGTCCTAGAATCTCAGGACTTGCGATAATTCAAACTAGCAATGCTAGTCATATCAGCAGAACCCACCTCCATAACGTCAGTGGAGTCTGTCCCTTCTGATATCACCAGTGACTGACCTGTGATATTGCCAGAAGCCATCTTAGATTTAAGTTTGAGCCCTGAAATCTCAAGGTTTGGGATGTTCTTGACTTTGCAACCCTAACATAACTGCTATGACCCCATTTTTTAGCATCTTTCTTTCATCTATGATTGCTATGGTAGATGTGACTGTCATTTTACAAATCTGGCCATGCAACACTTTTAGAAATTCCTTAAAGACTTTTTATGTATTTTTAAATTCTTACTCAAATGTTTATATCCTGGTCTATATTCATAGATCCCAGGGGGTGATACAGCAGTAAAGCCACATTAGGCAACTTAAAACAAGCTAGAAATGATTTATATAACTGTTTAGTAGATAATGAAGACATTGAAATAGAGATTTTTCATACTTTGATTCAGTCATTAATCAGCATGGAGACTGCAATCAGGAAATCAGAAGAAAAGTGGGCCTTCGAAGGCCAGATATGAAGGAACTAGATGAGATCCCGAAGTGTAAAGATCTGTCATTGAATGCCTAAAGTTGGGATTGTCCATGCCATTGTATTTCCAGCTTCTATGTATGGCTGTGAAAACTGGACAGTGAAGAAAGTTGATAGGAAGAAAATGAACTCATTTGAAATGTGGTGTTGGAGAAGAGTCCTATGGATACTGTGGACTGCCTAAAAGACAACTAAATGGGTCCAGGAGTAAATACAGCATGAACTCTTCCTAGAAACCAAAATGCCTAAACTGTTATATACTATTCTCACATCCTGAGAAATCGTGACTTACTAGAAAAGACAATAATGCTTGGTAATGTAGAAGGCAGTAAGAAAAGAGAAAGACTGCATTACAAATAGATATAATTGATCAAGGAAGCCACAGTCCTGAGTCTGAACATGGGAAGTTTCTCAGGATCACCATAAGTCAAAATTGATTTGCAAGCAGTTAACAACAAAGAGCAGTATAAAACAGTACAGAACAATTTAAAACGATGTATAACAATGTATTCTAAAATGAAAGCCATCACCCAGTCAATCTGTTACTGCCCCCAAAATCTTTGGTGAAAAACAAAGTTGGTGACAAACTGAAACTTGTGTCTCTTGATCCCCCAAGAGACAGCTATCCCATAGCCATGGAGGCTCCACTGAAAAGAAGACCAGTGTATAACTCCCATTGATGGGATGCAGAGGAGAGCCTCTCCAACAGATCTGAGTGACACAGGGCAGCTTGATGAATTGCCTGGCAAATATGTGTTTATCATTGCATGTCCATACTGTAGGCAATTGTATTAGTTTTCTGTCCTGTAAAAGGCAATGGAGAAACATTATCAAATGGAGCATCAACTAGGAACTCAATTTTGCATCCCTTCTAAAGTTTTGTTGTCTGCCTGTCTCATGACAGTCCTTTTTAGAAGGCAAACTTAATACTCTGTAAAGAGTTAATGTTTAAAAGCAGAGTTTATTACTGAAAAGGTAAATGACATGATTCTTCAAGAATATGTTTCAGGAAAGACATTAATATTTCAGCCACAAATATTTTTTCTTGGCAAGACTTACTTAAAGGAAGAAAATTTTATTATCATGTGCAAATCTCTGCTTCAAATGGGCAAAGCTGTCTTGTTCTGTTTCCCCCTAAAAATGGCCCTCAAGGGCCCCTCGCTAAACTGCAAACCCCAGGATTCCATAGGATGTTGAAAGTGGAATAATAGCCACTCTAGTGTGGAAATGGCCTCTGTGTCACAAGCCATTCTATAATATGTCACATAAGAGAATAAGAAAAATCACAGGGTAAAGACAGCAAGCGTAGTATTGGGTTAGACACAAAGTGTGTGATGTTCATTCAAAAGCAGATATACATTACTGGCACTGTTATTGTGCATGTCTGAAGGGGAAAAAAGCATGATAATCTGCCATATCTGCGGCTCAATGTGCAGTGGTTGACGTACTGTTGCATTTTCTAGTTTGATTGGTGGAATCTCAGTCAAGTCAGCACAAGACTGAATGGAGTCCATAGGTGGGTAAAAAAAAATTTGGAATTGTTGACAAATACCTGGATAAGAGCAGAAGTTTGTAGTGTGCTACGTGTGTAGATAATGTCAGAGACCTTTCATTATTGTATCTTACAGTGGATGCACCTGTATGAGCACCAGCTGCTATTTGCACTGAGTTATGTGTCCACTGACATGAGCAAAAAAAAATTGTAACCAGGGAATCATATTTTTATTTTTCATTTATATATTTTGTAAACTCTCTTGATACCCATGAATTTCATAGGGTTTTCTTAGGCAAGAAATCCTCAGAAGTGGTTGTGATTTCCTTTGTGTGAAATATAGCCTACAGCACCTGGTATTTGTTGGTGGTCTCTCATCCAAGTACTAACAAGGGCTGACCTTACTTAGCTTCCAAAATCAGACAGCATCTGTTGTCTTTAGGGTATTTAGGCCCTGTATAGAAACATAAAAGCAGTATCATAACAGACTATTCTATGGAAAAGAATTTCAGGATACAAATGTGATGACATTCAAGTTGGTGGAAGGTTTTCTGTCCTGAAGGAGATCATAAATGAAGAATTAAACAGAAAGTTTGGTGGGCAGTCAAAAGTGAAAGTAATAAAAGCCAAGAAGGAGATTCTGGGTCGTGTATATTGAATGGCAACAGATGAGGTGGCAGATACTTTAGAATGGAATACTATGGAGGAAGAAGTAGAACAAGGCTGATGGGAATTTGGAGAAGAACATGTGGAAACAGAATACTAGAAAGGTTAAGTGGAACAATGATATGATAACTGTAGTATTGCAGAACTCAGAAGTAAAACATTAAAAAGAATGATGGTACTCATAAAGCATTACTCTTTTCTTTTTTAAAAGTGATGAGTAAATGTTTCTAGTAAACTGTGTGGTTATAATAGTGTCAGCCATCAATTCTCTAGACCAAATGAAAACTCAAATAGAAAGGAAACTGCTTAAAGAATAAGCTGCGGAAAATATCTACAAACTTATTAGCAGTGTAGTGAATTCTTAGAATCAGAACAATGTCCTCACAATGTAAATTGATGTAATAATAGGATGGGGGTTGTATATATTTACTATTGCCTGGTGAAGATCTGAAAATCTATTATATATTTTAAAACTGCCATGAAGATAAAATACCACTGTTGGGTGGGACATCATAACCCCTCAGTCTCCATGGTCTATTAATGGAGGCACAGCCAAGAATTCTGCTTCAGAGATGTTTATTGGCCCCAATAGTGTGTGGGGTTTTCTGTATGCACAAAATTATGGTTTTGCACAGAAAAGGGGGTATTTTGTGCGAAATACAGTTTTCAGTGTAAAAGCATAGCTTTTTGCGCAAAACCCAAGTTTGTAAAATTAATGTCTTCCAAAAAAAAAAGTCACCAAATGTGAAATGTGAAACAGTAATTAAAAATATACAAAACCTCTCACAAAGCAGAGAGAAAACATTTATCAATATTTGTCCTTCCATGCATGAATGAAATAAGCAATGATTTATATCCCTCCATTGCAGTACTATCAGTTAGCATCATAATAAGGCTCTTAGAAATATGACGGTCTTCCAGGGGTATTGTTTTGGCAACCTTTACACTTGTACAGATATTTCCTAAATCTCATCACCAGTAGTGCAATATTAATAATCAAGCGACTTTGACATCGTTGGAATATCAAAATATGAAAGACAACTCAGATACATGGAATCAAAACTTTTGCATTATCAGTCCATTGGGAAGAGAGCTGTGTATGTTGACTTGAGAAGGAGACCCAGGTATTCTGCCATCAGGAAGAAAACCATATACTCTGCCTTAAGATCACTGGAGGAAAGACAGGCTATAAATGTAATTAATAAAATACATGAATTAAAAAATGCCAATCATCAGTTTGAGAGGTAGAGTGGAAACCTTGGTTGTGGCCTATCTGATCTCCTCTTCCTGTCTCTAAACAGCTGTATTTTTGTGTGTGTGAAGTGTTTTTCTAGTGTGTTTTTTATTATAGCCTTTCTTCTAATGAGCACCTCTAATGAAATTTCCTCTAATTAGAATCATAGAATCATAGAAATGTAGAGTTGGAAGAGACCACACGGGCCATCCAGTCCAACCCCCTGCCATGCAGGAACACCCTCAAAACACTCCCGACAGATGGCCATCCAGCCTCTGTTTAAAAACCTCCAAAGAAGGAGACTCCACCACACTCCGAGGCAGCATATTGCACTGCCGGACAGCCCTAATTCATGATGACATACCTGTCTGTCCTACTTTTATCTTTACAACCTTATGAAGTAGTTTAGGCTGAGAAAGAATGTGATGTGCCCAAGGTCGCTTAACAACTTCGATGGCTGAGTGAGATCTTAAACCAGGATCTTCCAAGTTCCAGTCCAGCATTCTAACCATTACCCCATTTCGGTTGTCCATTAAGCTCTGTGTATAGAGGCTCAGCTGCTCTGCTGGTATTTGTAATCCACTCCAGTTCTACAAAACATTAAGTGGTATTTCCTGTTATTGCAAAAGGTGATGGTCGTGAATAGAATAATTTTACTTTTACTGATATTCCATAAGAAAGATACCTTCCCTGGGTGAATACTCTTAATCAACATTTATGGAAAGCACTCACTCTTTGTCTGTATTTTTTTAAAAAAAGATTTGAACTTACTCATCGTAAGAGAAAGTGTCCTGGCGCCACACATTTCTCCTCTGTTTTTCTTTTCTTTGAAGACCTGCCAGAAAGTACTAAGGCCATTCCCGCACTAGACTGTTACAGGGCTATTATTCCAGTTTCAACATCCTATGGAATCCTGGGGTTTGCAGTTTACAGAGGGGCCTTTGACTGCAAACCCCAGGATTCCATAGGATATTGAAAGTGGAATAATAGCACTGTAACAGCATAGTGCGAAAATGGCCTAAGAAACACAGCAACTGTGTTTTAAACACTGTTGTGCACTTTCCCTTTTGTTGGGGCTTTTTAAATGCTACTGCCACAGCTGTCTGTCTGTCTACCAATTTTTTTTCCTTCCTTTTTAAAAGAGAGAGTTTTTCAAGTGTAAGAGCTGGTGGTATTTGAGAGCCATATGTTTTCAGAAGAAAATCCCCCATCATGTTACACAAACAGAAATGTAAACTGACAGGAGCATAAGCCTGTGTGAGGTATGTATGTATGAATTTATAACTCGTCCTTATACTTGATGCATATCGCTCTTAGTTACAGCTGGAGAGAAATGCGTGCATTCTAAAACAGTAGTGCAGTGTAATACAGCTTGTAAGGGTGTTTGCTTCCTGTTCAGATTATGAAAAGAATTTCAGCATGGCAGTTACAGTGATTGTTGTCAGTTTTTAAACTAAGAGATGTATTGAGACCATCAGTGGGTTCTGGGTAGAATTTTTGAACTTTGATCCTGTTTAACCTTCCAAACTCTGAAAAGCTGGAGTTAAAAGGCTTCATGTCCATTGATTCAAATTGTTTCCAGAAACCCAATTTACACAGAGGATCAGCCACCTAGTACACTCTTTTAGAGAACTCCTCTTGGAGCCATTAGGTATTTTTGTTGGCAAACAATGGCACCTGATTGTGCAAAGCTTAAATCACCTTTTGTTTGTCTTGAAAAAATGTTCCAGATGTGTTTTTGTTTGATTTTCTTAAACTGGAGATTTCCATGGATTACTTCTGACTTCTCAAATTCTGTGTTATCTTGGGGTCTCTGCAGTCTTTCTCATGGAACAAACAGCAACCTTACATTATGCTTATGCTAGTTTTGTCTTAGACTGTCTTTCCCACTTTTTACTTTTACATAGGCATATGTTACTTATTTAGCCCTGTTCCCATGTGCAGTTCTGTCTGGGCAGAATGCTTGAGAGGTTTTAGATGTATAGATGTTTCCTGAAGAATAAAGGCTGTGATATGTGTGTATTTTAGAACAAAGA
The DNA here is from genome assembly GCA_030412105.1 of Cyclura pinguis. Lineage (NCBI taxonomy): Eukaryota > Metazoa > Chordata > Lepidosauria > Squamata > Iguanidae > Cyclura > Cyclura pinguis. Next base: position 44,532,444 of record CM059604.1, read on the forward strand.
GATGGTGTTGAACTGGTGTATTTGGCACTGAAAATAGCACTATTTTTTAAAAGAAAAAAGTCTTTAAGCACTTCTATTTCTCAGTGGTATTTTGGCTCACAGAATGACAAATTTGTATTTCTTTTTGGAGTTGAAATGTAAATCTTCTCCTTTGGGCATATCTTTTATTCTTCTGGAACAGTATTCTGCGACCCGCCCCTTTTACTTAAGCAAGTAAAAAATTACTTGCTTGAGACTAAGAATGCATGCTGCTTTGGGAGAAAGAAAAGATTCTCAGCAGTAGTTTTATGTTGAGTTGGCTTTCTGAAACAGACAGTATAAATCCCTTGATATGCAGCAATGTATTTGACAGTTTGTATTGTCCTAGTACACTTAAGTACATGCCTAAAACTTAAACATGACTGACAGGAGGAAATGCCCATGTATGATAAGGATAGATTATAGACTCTTTTTAACAGAAGATGCCTCTGGTTTCATCTGAATTACTATGGACTTAATGTTATCATGTAGAACAGTTATAGAGATTAAGTTTAATGTTGTGCAAAACACTGGAAAATGATGACAACTTTGGCTACATATAGACATGGGAAGAAGAGGATCCTGCATCCCTAGGGGATATTTTCGCAGCATGCTGATGCAGATGATTCATAAAGAAATATAGACTGTATTGGAACAAAGCAAATTCCCTTCATCCAAATTTGACTCAGATTGACCCTTGATAAACATAAAAATTCTCCTCCTTTATTCCCACCAGGAATCATCCTTCACTTCTTCTTCCACCAACCGATAAACTTCAGGCCTACCTCAACATGGTTGGTATATAGCCTGGGAGTACAGCAGGACTGTGTCCTAGGACCCTGAAATGACTCTTTTAGAGGAAGATGAATAGGATTCTCAGAAAACTCCTTTCCTTCAGTGATCTGGATGTACCTACCACAAACCAAAGGCTGCCTGAAGAGTTCAGGGATGCCTCACAAATTATTCTGGAGTAAAACTAGGAATTGACCCAGAGGGAAACTCGTGATCATTAGAGAGATAATATTTGAAGGCTCTGGTTCCAAGGTTCTGGAAGAGAGAGCTACTCAGGAGAAAAGGTCTACCCAACATGAGGGGAAAGACCAGCTGGGACCACCAAAATGGGAAGGAACAAGGAGATGGGGGAAATGGCAGCGTGTATATAACGACTCCACTTTCCTTTAGGGCCATAATTCTAAACTTCACATTCCACATCCCTGTATACAGAAGCTCCCTGATCTAGGTCTACCTCTGACTCCAGTTCTAGCTTCTGCACCTGGTGAATATAATGGGCAGAGCGCCATCTCCCCCTTCAGCAGTACGACTGTGCTACTGCTAAGAAGGTATGAGTGGAAGAATTGAGACTACAGTTAGATAGTTGTAAATGTGAGAAAGACAGTAAGATAGTCAAGGGAGAAACCAGACTGGGCTGAAAGAAGAGGCCAGATTGCAAAAAGAAAATGAACATATGTGGATATAGAGATATGTTAATTGTGGTGCACATGTTTCTATCTACATATATGTATCTCCTTTTCTTTTTTACTTGTTTGTTCCTGGGGAAAGTGTGGTCAGTCTGGTTTCTTCCTTCAACTCATTTTAGCTTTCCTCTTGAATAGCTTCTTTCTCTTTTCTCTTCCAATATCATTATTTATGTCTCTTTTTCTCTTTGCATCAGCTTTAATTCCCTTGAAACATATGCTGTATCACCTCTTTCTTCATCCTTCTCGTTGGACCACCTAAGATTTTATGTTTTTGTTCGTTGCCAATTTAACTTAAACACTGTAAATATACTTCTTGTGCTCATCCATAAATCCACACACGGTTGTAGATAATTAAATTTATAGTTGTTACATTAGTATATCCTGTATAGTTTGACAGTAGAGATTGGAAAACTGCTTTTCTGGATTCAAGACATTGCAAACGCATATCCAAAAAGACGTTGTTTGTATGATCACAATATGCTTTTCAGAGTTTAAAGATCTGCTGTATACCAAACATCTCTAGTTTTGGAGAGCTGTTACGAACATTTCCTTTTCTCCAATTTCCCTTGAATTTCTAAGCAGTTGTGAGTCATTGCTGGTGCTAAAGAACTGCAATTCCCAGGGGGCAGTATAATAAAGCACATGACACCAGCTAAGTTGCACAGCCAACATATTACAGATCAAGGAACTACTCTTGAAAACCTTATGATTATGTGCACATGGGCATTCACACACTTGCATAGAAAACTCATAATTACCAAGCTGATCTCAAATCAAGCCAAGGGAGGGTTTGCACATCATTCTTCCCCACAGAAGGCTAAAGAAGAAGAAGAAGAAAGGAAAGTAGAACAAAGTAAAGCATGAGCTAAGGAAGAATATCATCCAGTTCCTGGCAGTAATCCTGGGGAAGCTCATTAGAAGCCCTTCAGAGCTGTCAGCATTGCTTTGACCCCTAAGTAGCAGGGCAAGAGCCACAACAATGATGGGGCCAATTGCAGCAATGCAAACTACTTGCTACATTTTCTTTTTCTGGCAAGCTGGGGACATGGAACTGAATGGTTTTGATTTCATTGCCAAGCACAACTGGTATATAGACCAAACTACCCAGCATATGGCATTGCCTCTATAAATTCCATCACTTAATATTGGGAGTAGCATTTACAGGCTGCAATAAAATCTCCCGTACTGATGGAAGTGATTATGAATGAATGATTTAGAATTTGGAGAAATTTAAACTTTGTGAGAAAGCACTCTATTCCCAAGATGTGCAATTACAGACTACAGATCTTCTCCTCCCTCAGTAAGATAGGGCACAAAGATAATTGATTCTGTTTGAAATAAGTGATTCATATATGCTGTAGTTGTCATGCTTAAAAAAAAAGGACTCCATACCCCTAGGAGCCTTATAAGGTACTGCAATGACATCAATCAACGGTGACACATAATCAAGTTTGGGAGGCTTGAGCAGCTGTACTTAGGGAGCCTAATGTATCCCACTTCCTTGTTTGTTGATGTAATCATTTTGACAGTGGAAGACAGGTTAAGGAAATGTCACAAAAGACATCCTAGTGGGAAAACTGGAATACAGCCATTTGCAGCTTTATTTCACAATGCTGTCAGTGTAACACAAAGATAAATTAGATAACCTGAAATTCCCTAAGCACAGGGGCTCTGTCTTCATCATCTATTTTACCCACAGTGTGTCCAAGGGCATATGAGGGACAGGTGGTGCAGTCTTTCCTTCTTTCTGGGAGAAGTCTTAATCAGACTCTACTCCTTCATTGCCCCCCCTCATTTTTTTTACATCACCAAATAAATCACTCAAGGCAACTTATGCTCAGTAACAAAGCACAGCATACTTAAACAATATATCACTGGCCAAAAACGAATGTCATTGTCTTAAAGCCCACCATAATACCACAATCATAATAGCGTGGACATGTACACTTAATTTTTGCATCTGTGACATGTCTTTCTTGTCCACCCCTTTGTGTGTGTGTGTGTGCGCGCGCGCACGCGCAAGTATGTGACACACGTGTCAGTCTTCTTTGTTCATTCTCTCCAACAAATTTGGATCTCTCCACTCAATAATAACATGTAGCCTTTCTAGATTAGAAAACACTGTGTGCCTTAGACCCTTGGGTTTACAAATGATTACTGGATCAGGGTGAATGAATGGAGAGAGAGAGAGAATTATATTTTAAAATGGCACATAAATAAGGAGAATAGAGATCCAGCAGTTCCGATTTCAGTAGATCTTAATGATTTCTCAAGACCTCCATTCCAGGTCAAGGATAAAATAAGAATGAAGTGAAAGAGCAACAGCATGGGACCCATGTGGTTGGTTCAATTAATGCTAATATAGTTTGTGAACATACATCTGCTACATGTACAAGACAAATCAAATTCTGACATTAACATCTGGAAAACACAATACTCTCTTTTGACTTCCCTTCATTGAGCAGGTGGTTGTCAATAGTTTTCCCCTGTGCCATGTCTATGAACATGTGTCTGTTTTACCATGGCTGTGAGTGAAAAAATTATCCTTATCCACTATTTAGCTACACTTCCCATGATATGCCTAATTTTATAGATCTCTATCATGTCATCCCATACCTCACTTCTTTCTAAGGAAAAAGAAAAAAAATACTCCAGACATTGTAACATTTTCTCATAAGATAATTGCTCTATCCTCTTGATCATTTTTGGTGCTGCTTTCTACATTCCCTCCAACTTCATTATATTCATCAATGATATCTGAATAATATTTAGGAACCATGACCCAAATGTATTCAATATGAGAGAGATTTACTTTATCCCACTTATTTTTCTTTTCTATTCCATTTTAATTATTGTGTTTTACATATTTTATTTACCAGTGAACTTCAGTACCATTTAGTGTCACATTTATAGTGTTATGTTTTGTCGTCTTTGTCTTTGATTGTAGATGTTTAATGTTCTACCCTATGGTGGAACAAGCATTATAAATAAGCATCATCATCATCATCATCATCATTATTATTATTATTATTATTTATTGGAAAACAGCACTCTCAGTCCAAGTATAGTCTTTCCTAGATTAAATACACTGTCTATTTACATAATTGTTGACGTACTAAGCTTCCATTGATTCTGTGTTTCTCCTCTAGTTTTAAACCTATCAGAGCAGCAGTGCATAGAAAATATTTTTAAAAAGCATATCAGAACTATTTAACAGTTGCCCTCTGCTGGCAGCCTGCCAAGGCTTCCCAGCTGTGTGATCAGGCAGACTGCAGAAGCTAGCAACAGTGTTTGTTTTCTAGCTAGTCCAGGTTCGTAGCAAGCTTAGAGCAACCAAGTCCAAATTTACCAAGAGTCGAGGGAAGAGAGTGTTGAAGAGCAGAATCTGTAGTCCAGGCAAAGGTGCAGGGTCTGAAGACCAGGAGCAAAGTATACAAGCATCAGCAAGGCTGTCACCACCAAAGGAATCAGTAGGCTCCAGCAGCTTTCTGCCTTCCTGGCCTCTGGTTATATAGTTTCAGCATCCTACCCAGCTGTGGCCTAATTAACACACTCTTTCTATATAAACAGTGCCAGAAGGCTGGGGTCTCTCTTTTCCACCTTCCCTGCCTGCTGTAAGTATTGTCCCTCTCATGTCCCTAGGGTGTGGCTATTGGGAGAGTCCTGTCTGAGTCCTGGGGCAGCAGCATGGCAGTAGTAATTATATAGCAGATGTACAGAGGAAGGATTTGGCAAACCACCTCTAAGAAAACTCTACGTCAACAGGTGATTTGAAGGCACATACACACATGCAATTGTCTTAAACCATTTCTGCTATAGCTAATTGAAAACTGCTAATAATATAGTAATTCAACAATTATATGTTAACATATAGAAGACTTTTGAAACATAATATCAACTTTGATTAATGTAATAACAAATTTCTGGGAAGTGGTCATTTGTTTGGCTTGCTGAGGGACCTGAAAATTTGAATTTTCTTGTAGGAAAACTATGGTGCCGATTTCTTGAGTTCTCCTCTTGCTAATATGAGTGGTCAACAGTGAACACAATTGTAGACATATAGGCTTTTGACAGTGGATAAAAAATGCACCAAAAGGTGTTAGGAAAGACAGGTAAATGAATGCAGGCATAATAGAAAATGAATACAGAAAGTACATACCAATTTCTATGCAGGAATAAAAAACAAAGTCTTGCAACCGGATCTAAGCAAAGAATTGGAACAACTGAAACTGGAAATAAGTATTTTTCGCATCCTTACTCTAACAGCATTTGGTGTGCTCGCTTTTTGAAATACCTTTATAGCACTACAGATATATTACCAACAAGGTCAGATAGTCACATAAAATAGAGTAGAGGCTAGTGCGTTTGACATATATATATTTACCTAGGCTTATTAATTGTTTACAACAGTAGTCATTCAGTGTATAGAAGCAATGAATTATTTCAGAGAATGTGACACATCTGAACAGTCTCCCTAATGGTGCCATTCATAACAAGTAGTATTTGCTATGGGAAAGAGCCAGATGAATGGTGTCTAATTAATGCATTAGGAATGGACCCGTATAAAATGTGGCTGATCAGGATAGAATTAAATATCACACTTCTCAAGACAGATATAGTTGGTTCCTCATTAAATATGGGTGAGGTGTTTTGTTTTTTCTTGCTTGCTTTGCCTCACTTAGCAGCTAATATACATGGGACTGTCTTTCAAAAAGCTTTAGAAACAACAGTTGGTTTAGAATGAAAGTTTTGATTGGAACTTGTCAGTTTGAGCAAAATACCCCAGTGATTTATACCAGCTTTGAATTTGTTTCCTGGAGAATCATTTCCTGAGCAATTTGACTTCAAGGGGTATAACATCTGTGAAGAGGCTTTTTAAAGGGCCAACTTTCCCTATATTTCCTCCTTGTCAAGGCCCTTATTCCAAATCAGCCATCTGACACCATTTCCACACTAGGCTGTTATAGCGCTATGATTCCACTTGCAACATCCTATGGAATCCTGGGGTTTGCAGTTTCGGGAGGGGCCGGCCGGCCGAAACTGCAAACCCCAGGATTCCATAGGATGTTGCAAGTGGAATCATAGCGCTATAACAGTCTCGTGCAGAAGTGTCATGAGTTATGCAAATCAGAGGAATAGAGCCTTTTCAGTATTGGCCCTCAGATTTAGAGAATTTCACATTCTTCCATCTCTTTAATTCTGAGTGAAAGCATTATTCAGAAAGCATCTGGAGAATGTGCAGACTGGTGTTTTCTCCCATGTTTTTTCTGTATTGTTGTTCTTAGACAGAATTTTAGACTTTTTGTCTGCATTTTTTCATTATTTTGGATTTTTAATTATTTTTGTATTGTCTCTTAAATTGTTATGTTAGCCACCTCTGTTACTATGGAAGAATATAAAAAAAAGAAGTTATGTACTGATAATAAGGTGTCTGAAGAGTGCCAACGTGGTATAGTGGTTTGAGCTCTGGACTAAGTCCCTAAGACCGGGGTTCAGTTCCCCACTTGGCCATGAAAACCGACTGGGTAACCTTGTGTATGACATACTCTCAGCCCCAGAAAATGCTCTGATAGGTTCATCATAGGGCGGAAATGACTTGAAGGCGCACAACAACAACAACGAAAGCAAGATGTCTGAAAAAAGTCATGTTCTGAATAATTAAAACAACAATCATTGAGGCCATTTCCACACTAGACTGTTATAGTGCTCTTACTTCACTTTCAACATCCTATGGAATCTTGGGGTTTGCAGTTTAGGGTGGGGCCTTTGACCGCTATAACAGTCTAGTGTGGGAATGTCCTATCTGTAGGCCGAAATTGTTAATAATATTGGGAACAATTAAGGGATGGTGTTTGGTGATGGTTGCAATTGGCACACACTTTTCCTGAATTCTTTCACGGGAAGAACTTTATCCTTCATACGTTGCTGCTAGTCAAACAGAAATAATAACTTGCCTACAAGACTGTCTCTGCTGCCGTGTCCCTTCATGGCCTCTAAGACCAACCAACATCAATATCATTCACCATGGCATGCAATATATGGGGTGCTTTTTGTATTTTTGTACTCCAGTACTTTTTTTTTTATCATAAAGGCTTATATATTCTATATATTTTAACTTCTTTGTCATGGCCTTTGACTAGTACGATAAACATATTGGATTGGATTGGCAATGCCATTCATCAGGACAATAGGGCATGTGTAGATGCTTACTCCCCAGGAGAAATTTACTGCCCCCAGCCCTTGGCAGATCACCTTTCGGAAGAGTTCCAAAGCTATTTGATCTCTCTGTTGGTCTAGAAGAAAATTGGCTTTAGCTTCTTCTCCTAAAACTTCCATTTTTATGGGCTTTTAACAGAATATGTTAGCTTTGTTTAAAAGCTTTTAAAACCAGTTCCCTATCTTAGAGACTGGGCAAACTATTAGTTTACTGCATTCCCATAAATATTTTTATCCAGAAGCCAGTCCCAATGACTGCAAAAGGAATTACTGCCAACTAAAGATGGGTGAGAATTTCATTTGGCTGGACTCTGTATATGCAATTTTTCAAAATGTTGGTCTTTGAAATTAACTCTTACAATTTTATATCTGTTTTGAATAACATTATTACCGACATTCTTGTTCAGGGCTTTGTGAGTCTTGGTGTCCAGAACAGCAAAGATCAACCATCTACCTATCTATCTATCTATCTATCTATCTATCTATCTATCTATCTATCTACCATGTTCTTTGGTGATCCAATGGGAAGAACTGAAGATACCAAAAAAAAAAGAAAAGAAAAAAAAAGGAAAGAAGGAAGGAAAAACAGAAAAGGAGAGAGAGAGAGAAATCCAAGTATGGGAGATGATGAAACTGACTGGTGTTTAGTTCTTAGAAATCTGGCATTGAATCTCTGTGAATTCAACCATGTTTGTGATACTGAATCAGGGTAGGAGCCTGTCAGGAGGCTGACAGGCTTCTCATTTCAACAGTTGCACATCAGAGAAGTACAACATGGTCCCTCTCCATCTTAGGAATAGCTATACCTGTTGAATTTGACCAGTGCCACTGATTGAAAATGTTGCCTACTCTTTGGAAGGATATATGAACTTCATTATAAGAGGATGGAAGAACTTGAGAATTTTTTTTAAAAAAAAATAAAATCTGTGAGAAAAAATTAAAAAATGGACAGTTAAGGCTTTATCTCCATTGTAGTAAGTGTGCATGGGATTGGAACATACTTATAGCATGTTCACATAGTGAGACCCAGGGTGAGGAATAGGGGTGGTAATGTATTTTGTCAGCTTGGAAAATATTGCATAATTAGAGAAATAAAGAGACTGAATAGTGTATGAGAACAGTGCAGTACATTCAACAGTTTTACTGCTTGCATATGTTTGTTTGGTTTGTCTTGAATGTTAAATTACATGTGTCTAAACTAGCCGTCCCTAGAGCTGACAGTGTGGTGGTATTGTTCCTAACAGTAGATGTAATGTGGGGTGATTGATCCCTCCATTTAGGAAGCAGAATGCCTTTTGAAGTCAAGAGCAGATGAAAGGGCTTAATGATTGACAGCAATTTATGCTGCTTTTGTTTTTAATTCTTTGACTTCTGACACTTTAAGACAAGGCTTGATAAAAGAAAGATGCTGTATCCTAGGGATACCGCTCTATTCATAACCCAGAAACCTTCAAGTAACAGTACAGACTGACACTCAGATCTCAAATATATTAGGTTTTTATTTAAATGTGAGGTGTGCGGGCATGCTGTTTCTGTTATTAAATCATTATGCACCAACCTCGGGGGTGGAAAAGAGGGGGAAGCTGGCAATCTAACCAGAATAAACATTCTTCACTCACCCTTAGTGTGAGCTGCTATATTAAAAATTCTTCAAATAGATGACCCCGACAGGTGTTTTATTTGAGCAAAGAAAACAATAAATAGTAATATAATCCCTGTGGAGTTGGCATTGGGCTGTGTGGGAAATGCGTAATTTCCCTTTCTAAGTGTTAGAAGGAGCACAAATTTAATTTTGCCATCTTTATCCTTAAATTCAAACAATTTTCATTCCCAACGAGGTGTACACAATTAAGTGTAATGCCTTGGTATGGGATTATCTCTCTTCTCCTCCTTCTGGTTCATGTGTGATGTATTAGTAGCTTTGTTTCTTTCATTTTCACACAGCGGGATCCTAAACAACACTAGCATAGGAAGTAAGTTCACTGTGCTCAGTGCAGCAACCAAGTCAAAGTGTGTAAGACTGCCACTGCAGTGAGGGCTATCAGACAGAGACACAACTACTGTCTGGTTTTTAACCCCAAGAAAGGGGATGAAGTTGATATGCATGAGGGTAAAGCTATATGTCAGCATTATCTTTGTGTAATTACAAGGGTGTGCTTAGAGTGTCAGTACTTCAGAGAACACAGTCCATAAGGAGAATAGGATTCCTCCTTCTCTTGCTGTCATCTGCACCTTCTGAGAACCCACTTCAGAAAAATCACACCTGAGGTGATGTGACACTAGATGAGAAGGAAATCGCCTCAAATGGACTTCTTGTTCTCCCCACCACCACCACCAGCAGTCTTTTGGTCTCCCAGACAATATCTTTGAAGGTTACAGGATTGGAAACTTTTCCTTCCATAGATTTCCTTATGTCAGTTTTTGAATGTTCAAGCCAATGTCAGTCAAATATGCTTCCTTGCTGCAGTTCTGGATGCTGCAAAGATCTGTTGACTGGAATGCCTTATTGTTACATATTTCAGACATATTTTCTGTCCTTCCACAAATTTGCTTAATGTAGGACCCAAGCCATTATTTCTGTCAGTCATTGGACATTTAATATATGGAACCTCATTAAATCAGTTGCTTTCTACTTTTGGTGACTAATATGCCCAAAAGGTCATTTTTAGCTTGTGGTCAAGTGTATAGACTGCAAACTAATTCTTAGGCATGAAATTCCAATTCCTCTGTGCAAACACCCCAGTTTTTCAAGCGAGGAGATAGTCTTTGTCTTGGCCTTCTCCAAAGCAGGCAAATTGGGGACAATTTTTGCTCCAACTCATGAGTCCTAGGATTAGCCCACCAACATTTTCCCCACAACCTTAATTTACCGTATTGTGTCCCCCCCACCTCTCGGCTCTTAAAATGTATTATGGAAAAGTTATTTTGGAACAAAATTCAGCATGATAAATGTGAAGTAGCTGTTGAACCTGAAACTGAATTTTCATATGGATCATCAATGATAGTACATTCCTCCCTGATGCGAAGTCCAACAAATGTTTTAGATTTAGTTCCAGCCACCACGGCTATTGTCAAGAATAATATAGTCTAAAATTTGCTCTCTTATTTGTAGTGTAAAATTAGTGGAGGGAGCCACTTTGGTATAGGTTACTACAGTATTAAGGTGTGCCTCCTTACTATGGATTTATATGGTGGTGGTGGTGGTGGTGGTGGTGGTGGTGGTGATGATGATGATGATGATGATATAACAACAACAAAACAACATTTATTTATAACACCCTTTACACCATAAGGTGGAACAATGACATATACAATCAGAGATAAAGGCATTAAAACAGAAAACCACAACAATACGTGGCATGAAATCCCCAACCTTATGCTGGGTCTGAACTCTGGTTATGACTAAATGTAGTTGCTTTATCTATTTAAAATAATGTGTGCCTTGAGCTTTAGATCTTCAGAACACTTGGCCCAGCTGGACAGCAGTACTGAGGATATATATACATTTTTAGCTGTGCACATTTTTAAACTTCCATTTGTCTTTCAAGCATGTAGAACCAGAGACTGGAATATTAGCAAAGAACTGGCACTTTGGGACATTAACACTAAAAAGCTAAAAAGAAAAAAAAAGTACATTTGCTTTCCTTTATGTTTATTCTGACCTAGTGTTTAATTTTATGTTAGGTTACTGCATTAAAAAGTTACTGGAATGAAGGTGAAAAATCCATCCGTATATCCGCCCTCCCTCTTTTGAGTTTGAAAGAAAAACAAAACCTCCATGAAATATTAAAAACCTCATTTCTCACCATACACCTTCTGAAAGGGAATAAGATCATTTTAAAAGAAATATACACATCATGGGAACAATGCAGGAAAAAACCCACCTCTGTCTGTAAATATAGAACACCTCCTTATTACCCACACATAAAACACTCCCATCAGTATTGCCAGGAATCCTGTATTTTAAGGGATTTCCTATATTTGCGGGTCAAAAAGTTTGCCCTGTATACACATTGAATAAGACATTCCAAATCCCAAATTTTGGGATGTGGGCCCTTTCTAAAAAGATGAAGCCAAGTTGTATAAGCAAGCAAGTGCGGTCTCTTGGAGAAGCTAGCAGCTCAGATCTTCAGCTGCCAAAGATGATCCAGAGATTTTTGTTGTTGGAGAGGCAGGCAGAGGCTGGAGTTGTGTGTGGTCATCTGTCTTTCTTTCTGTGTGCGTATGTGTATGCGTGTGAGCAGTTATGCATGTGTATAACAAGGAGGTTGAGGTTGTGTGTGTTTGTGTATCTGTGTGCATGTGAGAAAGAAAGAGGTTGGGGATTGTGTGTGTCAGAGATAGAGGAAGGAGTATATGACCAGCATCCTGTTAATGATGCACATGCACTCTGTTCTGTGCATGTTGTTTTAGAAGAGGTTGAAAGAGCCTGTTCTGTAGTTCCACGTCCTCAGGCAGCAAGCATTGGTTTCAACTTCTGCTTGGCTATGCCCTTACTTTGCCACCCAGTTGCTCTATTGGGCCATACAGTTTGCATGTTAAGGCTATAGGCATAGACCTTGTCCAGTAAGCCCAGCATTTTACTGAGTACGTTCTGTTCTTACTATCACAGCTAGTTTACTCTTCAATCACTTCAGCTCAACCCTTGTGTAGGGGAACAGCAGTCAATCAATAGATAATTCTCAGGATGAGGACATTCACACATTAGAAACCCTCAAGAGATGATGATCAAAACTGTAATTCCTAGTTCTTATAGTTAGTAATGGGCAGAGAAAACTACAGGAGACCTATCATGTTTTAACTTAGAGTTTTGTGTGGACATTGCAAAGGGAGATACAAGGAAGGGTCAAATTGACCAAATATTAGCAATGAGTAAACAATCTTATGACAAACAGCATGGTTTGAGACCCTGGAGAACAGGGTTTGATTCCCTACTTGGCCATGGAAACCACTGGGTGACTTTGACCATGTCACACACTCTCAGTCCCAGAAAACCCTATGATGGGCTTGTGTTAGGGTTGCCATAGGTCAGACATGACTTGAAGCTGCACAACAATAGCACAAATAGTCTTATGACTAATGGCAAAATAGTATTTCTGAAGCGTTTGTTTCATTTTGAATGTTAATTACACATGCTGAAAATACTAACCTAAGGCAATAATGCATACATATACCATTCATTAGCCACACAAATAATAATTGTGAGGGTACTTCAGATCTGTCAAGAAACACCACATACAAAAATAATGGCCACTTTGACTTGAAATCCACCAAAATACAAAGCAGTACGTAGCTGAGACCTTTGTCTACGTTTTCAGAAGCTTTTGAAAGTCCTGGCTAGACTTTCTGAAACCATAGGAGAAATGGAGCAGGATTCATTCTTTTTGTGGAAGAAAGATGACAATTTTCAGAAAAATTGGGGGACAGCAATATACCAGCATTCTTTGCAGATTGAAAAATCACTTTAATAACATAAAATGTATTATATACTTGCAATTATATAGCGCAAGAATGAAATGTATTATAAAATGTATGCATTGTATGTACATAAAGTATATATATTATATACAATTATCCAATTATATTTTTTTTGTTTGGCATGACATAACCCTCTTTGATATTTTAAAAGTACAATCCAGTCATACAATAGTTGCAAACTGAATTCCTTTTTAAAATGTTTAGTTTTTATGGAGCTAAAAGGTCCTGAATGGTAAGAAACTTCGTTCAATTTGCCACTTTGTTAAGAGCAGGCATGCATAAATAAATAAATAAATAAATAAATGTGGAAAAAATCAACATTAGTAAAGCAGAGCAAATTATATTGTCTTTTCTCTTCTAAAGTGTCAACCACATGAAAAGCGGTTAGCTAAAAACATTGTAAACTGCTCAGAGAGCACTTAGCTATTAAGCGGTATAGACATACACATGCTATTGCTATTGCCTTCAAATCACCTGTTGACATATGGCAACCTCATGAACTTCATAGGGTTTTCTTAGGCAAGGAATACTTAGAGGTGGTTTTGCCAGTTGCTTCCTCTGAGATATAACCTATAGCAGGGCTTTCCAAATGGTGTGGCGTGACACGTTAGTGTGTCGTCTGAAGTATGTAGGTGTGTCGCCTACAATCTTAAAATGTATGTTGTTATTTATAAATCATATATTTTTAAAAATATGTGAAAGGTTTTCATGAGATATGTTGTGTCCCTATGCATTTTGTTATTAAAATTGATGTATGTGTCTGTATCTCTTATAAGAGGTTAGTTTAACCTCCGGTTTGCTAGTAAAACTTGAATTACTGTGTCGCTAAATGATGCATGTCTAAAAAAGTGTGTCACCAACATGAAAAGTTTGGAATGCTCTGGCCTACAGAAGCTGATATTCATTGGTATTCTCCCATCAATTACTAAGCAGGGCCGATCCCACTAAGCATCCAAGATCAGACAGGTTCTGGTGTCTTTAGGGTGTTACTGTCTGAACTGTCTGAAACATTTTATTCATTGTTCTAAAAGAATTTTCCAAAATCTAATTCTACTTATCACTTTCCTCCCCTCCCGCTTTTTAATTTTCCATTAGGGGAAATTCTGTTTTTGTTTTTAATTTATCTGCTTTTTTCCTTGGCCTTGACATATCTAGTCCTGGAATTTTCATTTGCAGTAGTTTTGCATCTTTATGCTTAGAAGCTTGTTTAAACTGCGGTTTTAGGAAGGGAATAAAAGTTTAGAGGCATTCCCCTTTGGCAAAAGTCCAGAGACGTAATTTTTTTCTCTCTTATGCTCTGATTGCTCATTATGGGAGATACATCTCTTATTTTGTTAATTTCAGATCCTTCTTTGTTTTATTTTATGAAAACAGATATGGTCTCCAACATGAAAGCTGTATCCATTTACTGTTGGTCATTAAAAAGTTATTTCAGATTATTTAGCAGAGCTCATTAGAGCGATCCTTTGGCCTCTCTGTTGTCTGGGTCACCATTTCCTCAAGTGGAAAGTACAAGTTAAAAGAAGCTAAAGGCCATTGACCAGATAATTGAAATACAGTATAGAGGCTTATACTGCACACTCAAACCCTCAGGGATGAGATGAAAACTTAGAAAGCATCTGATTTTGACCTGTGTCTCAGAAAGTATCCATTTCCATGAGATGTCACTATTCCTATGAAGCTAGATGAGGGATGGAAAGAATATTAATAGTTACCTGTTTCCGCTTTGACAAACAGGATTCCCAACAGTTCAGAAACTCTGTCAGGACAAATAGTATATCAGTGAGAAGTTTGTACAATCTTCTCCTGGTATTTGAATGTCCCAAAGTGATGTAGAGAAATTATTCTGTGGAGAAAAAAATCTTATTTCTTGGCAACACTCACTATGCAAGAAAATAGGTTTCCTACACAGAGAACATTGTTTCTCACTCAGGAAATCTGTTTTCTGTTCAGGGTTTTTCAGTGAAATGTGTTTTTCTTTGCTGCATAATTCCTCTGCAGCACTTTGGGATGTTTGAAAATGGGATAATATTGTGGAGGAATATTCATTTTCTTCCACAGTACGAGAAAAATATTGTATTCTTCCTTATGTACAAAGATGAAATAATCAAGGATTTTCATCCCTAGGTTAGGTGTGGTCCAGTTATTATTTGTTCCTTTTCTATCCTGCCCTTTTTTCCAATAAATTCAAGATGACATACATAATTTCTTCCATTTATCCTTACACGAGGATGAGGTTAGGATGAAGGAAAGGAATGGCCCAAGGTCATCCAGCAAGTTCTATGGCAGAGTGGCATGGAGTACACAGTTCACACTACTCATGCATCTAAATCCTATTTTACTCCAGCTCTGCGGTTCATCTGTGGATCTCTATACCCTCTCTCAAATACATGTGTGAATGGATAGACGGACACAGACACATGCTGCTGCCATCTACCTCCTTAGCTTGGTAGCAGTCTTTTTAGTTTGGAGGAGATTCTGGGTTTCCGTCTGTTGAACCAGCAGGTGAAACATGACTTTCCCTCTCTTCACCTCCCATTAATGAACACAGGAACTTAAAAAATATATGGCAGATATTCACCTAATCCCAGAATGGGAAGATTCTGCAACGACCAGGACGTGTGGCCTTTTCTAAACCACCAAGAAGTGCCACTTAAGGTCTGGTTTTGGAGAAGGAAGGGGGATGTTGCAAACAGCATTCTTACTCACTACAGCAAACTTCTTTACATATCTGTTCATCATTGCATTTGGCTGACAGTTGTGTCATGTTGCATTCTTAACAAAGTAGTTTTTCCCATACACAAATTCATAATGTTGGTAAAAATATCTTGATGTTAGAAGTGATAGGGATTTTTGTCCTGATGATGGCTGCATGGCGAAAGCAACAAAACTGAACAGGAAGCATTCACTATCCGTCTGCTCCCAAGGCTCCTGTAGTCAGGAGAGTACCAAAGATTTTCACTTGGAGCCCAATGAAAGTTGAAGCACTCTTCACAGTAATGATAACAGGCACTGAGGCAATGGAGTCCTTGCCCTTCACACCAAAGGATGACAGCAAAGGAAGCAGCCTCTCTTGGGGGGTGTTACATTTCAGTGCTCGTCAAGCAGAACAGGTTGTTTTGTAACTTTGAAGGTGATTTACTTATTATTGGCAGAGGGAGAAAATTAAATTACACACTCTAACCAAGAGATCAATGTTAACTAAATTGTTGGGTCTCTTTCAGTATAGCGGTGTTGGCAAATTTTGTTCATTCAGGTCTGGTTATTAGCATTTTCTTTTTAGATATTCTTTTCTTGTTTCTGGAGACAGAAGTTGCCTGAAAAGGTTGGGTACAAGTTCTGCCTCGATGATTCATTAAAACAGAGCAGAAGGAAGGGAAGTCACTCTTTTCTGAGGGGTAGGGAGTGCTTTATTGTTCTAAATACTGCTGTGAATGCCAATGATTTGAAGGCTGTGGAAAAGGGTCTTAATGAGCTCCAGCATTTTAATGTATTGCAGGTTCCCAATTGTACAAATTTAAGAAGCTTAGCAATTCAGTATCTCCTGAATAATAGCATTTATTTTATACTCTGAATACACTCGGGGAAGGCTTGATAATATTGCAGCTTCTTCTCAGTGTAATAGCTTTACAGGGCCTAATTGACTTGAACAGTGGAATTGGTCCTTTAAAACACACACTCATTCCTGTTCTCTCCGTCTCCTTTGATTAATGAGCCTAGTAATAAATCATTAATCTTTTTGGCTCATAAATTATATGAATAGTGTTTGGGGGCGGGAAGGTTTGTTATGTTCCCCGGCCCCTATAAGATTGCCCTGCAGGCCTGGGGTGAAATCTTGAGTCAAGACAATAGCAGCCCCATTGATTTCAGTACACGCAGACTTTCCCCTTCATAATAGTTTCATTTTGAACTATTGAATCTTGAGTTAATGGGAGATGGCCCCTTTTAATTTTATTAAAAACAAAACAAAACCATAGACTTTGGCCAAAGAAGAAATCTTTTTTCAAAGAAACATATCTGAAGAAGTACCATATCAGAGCAACAAGTGTCCTTCCTTCTGCAGTGGCTTAACAAATTCTTTAAATTGACTGTAGGTCATTTCCCCATCATTTAAATGTTGTTATTTGTCTCAGAGCTAAATAGGAATCCTTGTAATGCCAAAGTCTATATTGTGAAAATATTAGAAGTACTTTCACTTGATCATCCTCTTATGTAATATATACCATCCTTATGTAATATATACCCTTCAGCACTCTACGCTGGCCAAACAGACCAGACACTGGCCAGAATCTAAACAGACATAAATTGGACATTAGGAATGGGAATAGACAAAAACTAGTTGCAGAATACTTCAGTCTTCCTTCTTGGACCTCAGAACAACAGGCCTTGAAAAAGAAACCTACAAAAAAAAGATTATCTTGTGCTGCATCCAAGAGCGAGTGTTTTGCAATGCTTTGGACATGTTTCTCAAAATTTTCAAGGTACAATAATTCAACTGGCCACTTGGATGAACCAGACAGCATTTCCTTTCCAATGGCACAATAATACTAGTGACAACAACCTGCTAGTGCTAGTACCAATTAACTTGATGAGTTACCTTTTTGAATTACAGTTACTCTAACAAGTGTGACCAGTAGGGTTATAAGAATAATAATTACTGGGGCAATGTATTTCAGCAATGTCAAACAAGTTTGCTTACTATAAGTAATATATTGTCAGTAATATAAACAATGTGATGTCAAGGGTTGAGACTGTGAAACCTGTGATGGAAGAGACTTGATTGGAAGATCCTTCCTCCCATGGACTGAGCTGCTTGGAATTTAAGCGACAAAGAAATTACAGATAATCTTTAGAAATGAATTTTGGGTAGTGAAGTCCAAGATGGGAGGGGGGAACGGGGAGATTGTGATGGAAGTTAGTCAAGTAAAGACCCTCACTCTCCTGGACGGAGCGGCTCGGAATTTAAGCGACTAGAAGAATACAGTAAAAATTCAGAAATAGACTCCGGACCGCAAAGTCCAGGAAGGGAGGGGGGAAAAGGAGCGGATATAGTCACAGGATTCTATACCCTCTCTCTTGGGTGCGGTGCAGCTTGGAATATAAGCGACTTTAAGAGTACAGAGAATTTGCAAATGAAGATCCGGGCTGCAGGGCACCAGATGAGAGAGGGGAATGGGAAGATGATGATTGATGGATTTTTATTTTGGCATTGTTAATTAAGCTTGCAATTGATGATATATCGATATATTTCATGAATATGAACATTGTGATATTGCTGAATGGGAGAAGGAGTTTAAAAAGTACTTAAGGAGAAACAAGACATTTTAGTATAATGGAATTCAGGGTAAGAAGATGGGGGATTGTTGCAGTAATAATTGCTCAGACTGCCAGATATACAGTGACAGAAATAATTAAAAATTTTAAGATTTTGGGCCGTAGGTAATGGAGAGTTAAATGAAAATTATATGTATATATATATATGTATGTATGTATGTATGTACGTATGTATGTATGTAAGTAAGGAGAAAACAGAAGCTTCAAGAGAGTGATATGGAAATATTTTGGAACAGGATGATTTGAGTTAAGCATAAGAGAGTGATGGTTGGGAACTGTCTAGCCAGAACGACTAAATTATGATTGTTAGGAGAAGGAAATGTGTGTTCGAACAGATGAGATAATCAATTTATTGTGATGCACTAATATAACAAGTGGACTAAGCTGCGGGAAATGTTGACCAGAACAGCGTGGAAGAACAGAAGAAAATTCATGTAACAAGTACAAGTCAAATAATCCTTTTTTTATATTTGTGAAATTTAATAAAATTATATTAAAAAAATAAGAATAATAATTACTAATTAGCTTCTTTAAAAAAATTCAAATGGTGTGGTAACTGAACCTTCTTTTCTTGAAACACTGTTCATCTCAAGACTCCTTTTCTTAACCTTGAGAATCCTTTTTTAACCTACCTTTGGAACTTAGGGGTATCCATAGTTTATTAAAATGCATAACTGCAACACTAAAAAATCCAGTTCTTCCACTTTCTTTTACATACATGGGGTTATAAATTTGTCACAGTGCTGTGATTCATCCAAAAATTAAAACAATAACCTATGGGTGTGTTTTCCCAAACAAGACAGTCACCATCATTTTTCATTTTGCTTGGGGAGTACTTGTGCAGATCGTCCTTTCCCAAGTTTTACTTTAAAACCGAGCAAGATTTATGGCATGATAATATATCCCTAAAGGCTGGCAGGTTTCCATTTCAGGAAACCTACCAGCTCAAAAGTGAATAATGTAGTCACAGGTAAGCTATGTAATCTGAAATCTGGTTAAATTCACACAAGCTGTATTCCAATAGGAATTCTCGGACAAGAAGATCTCAGCATCATTTATTACTTATAAGAATTTGAGTTAAACACAGCAAAAGGAGGTATTTGCCTGTCTTTGCAAGCAGTCACTGGGGATATAACTGTGGTTTGTATTTGCGTCTGGTCAAAAGGTCACACAGTAATACAGCCCTACAAAATCTTTCAAAACTTCTGCTGCTCTCCCAACAGTGATAATTGTGTATAGTTGTCATTCACGTGAGCTCTCTAGTTAGAAATGGTTGTTTTTTGCTGGTTGAGAAGGCCTGGGTTGGTGTTGGAATTGAGATCATCACAGAGTAGTGAGTTTATGAATACAGAAACTCTAACATATTTACCATGACTTAAATGTATGTTTTATAAACAATTTGGTAGAATGTTGCCTGAATGTTTTTCTTGCAGAAGGAGGTACTTTAAAGAAAACAAGCAGAAGTGCCCAACTTCACATGGCTTAGAAGTCTCTTAAACCCCATCCCACCCTAGTGCTGTTCCCCTTCCACAGCAATCATAGGATTTTAGTTAGAAGGGACCACAAGGTCCATCTGGAAGGCACAACTAAATTACTCCTGAAAGATGCCCGTCCAGCCTCTGTTTAAAGATCTCCAAAGCTGGAGAGTCCACTACACTGTAAGGCAATCTATTCCACTGTTGAACAGCTCTTACAATAAGAAAGTTCTTTCTAATGTTTAGGTAGAGTCTTTTTTTCTTGTAATCTAAATCCATTGGTTGATATAGAAATCTTTGGAGCAGCGGAAAATAAGCTTGCTCCATCTTCTACGTGACATCCCTTCAGATCTGTAAAGACAGCTCTCGTGTCATCTCTCAGTATTCTCTTCTCCAAGCTAAACATGGCTAACTCCCTAAGTTGTTCCTTATAAGGGTTAATTACCCGAACTTTGATCATCTTGGTTGCCATTCTGTGGACATGCTTCAGCTTGTCAACATGCTTCTTGAACTCTGGTGCCCAGAACTGGTCACAGTATACTAGGTGAAGAATACTGACCGAAGCAAAATAGAGTGGCACCACTACTTCCCTCGACCTTGCCACCATATTTCTGTTGCTGCAGCCCAGAATTGCGTGGACATTTTTCACCGGCTGCATCACACTATTGACCCATGTTTAGCTTGTGGTCTGCTACATGCCTAAGTACCTATTATTCTTCCCTCATACATCCACTGACTGAACCCTAGGATTTTCCATCTTGAGCGTATCCACTCTTAAGTCTCAGCTGATCTGAATGTTTTGATTTCTGCTCTGTCTATTGCTCTGGACGTAGTATTTCCACTGTGACTGTTAGGTTATCTGCAGTTTGCTGAATTGCAATGACAACTGCTCTTAATGGGAGTGTTTGTTTTGTGGCAACCTGGCTTCTTTTACAATGCCTTAATTTAATAGGAGTCATTATCTTGAATAATAGTTGTATTGTGATTAGGGAAATTTGCCGTCTAATGACTGGAGATGGCACTGCAAGATACAGACAGATTTAAGTAGACTAAAATTATTGGATGCGTTAAAAAATTACCCTGATGGACCTCTAAGCATATATGCCAGATTGCCATCAACCCTGCCTGATTGTTGTTTGGAGTTACAACCTGTCCAATTCATAAGTTGACAATATGAATTAGAGAGAGAATGTCTGAATGCTCAAGGGATCTTGGGTTAATTTCAGTAGAAGGGTGCAGCTATATGTATACTTTTCAGTATAAGTGAAGAACTTTATTTCCATCGGAGAATGCGAATGCAGGGCTGACCATGCCATTGGGCTTCCTCTAGAAGCATATGCTGTGTGTGTGTGCGCGTGCGCGTGCACGCAGGCATGCATGCGTGCGCGCACATGCAGAGGAGTGGCAACATGTGGAGGCTAGAGCATTCTGGGAGACTGGCTAGAGCATGCTGGCTAGAGCATTCTGGGAGACAAAGTCCAAAAAGTCACTTTCCCAAGATTGTTGAGTAGTCTCATCTTTTGCCTCAGACAGCAACATATCTTTCTGCCTTTGTGTGGAAGCCTCTGTACACAGCTGTGTTTTGGGATGAGCATGGAACTTTCTGTTGAAGTTAAGGCTTTGCATGGACTAGAAAGCATCTGTAAATCCATCTGTAGAGGCTATCAAAGTAAGGGTTAATAGTCTGACTGAGAAATAAAAGGCGATAAAAACTAGTTGACCAGATTCTGCATTAATTTATGAATAGTTCCAGTTGAATGGAGTTTGGGTATCAATATTGTGTGTTCAATAAAAAGAAATACCAAACACAGATCTGATACTACATTGGAAAGCACAGCCCACTGCAGGTGCCTTGCAACCATGAATGAAAAGAAAATCCAATCAGTATTGGCAGATAATATGTACGATGGAGAGCTTTGCAACAAATACAGTAAACAGACCAGTTATAACTCAGCTTTAAGCAATATCTACTTTTAGATGTGTGGCATAAAAAAATTACTTAACAGAATTGTCCATTAGTTCAGTTGAGAAAGTTTTCCAGCTTGGGCAACTACACTGACTAAATATTAAATTTAATAATAAGAAGGAGAAGAAGAAGACTTATCGTATGAAGGTGTTATACTGCCAGAGCAACACATTATTGCTGGTTCAGGATCAGTCCTATCGCAGGATGTCATTGCTAACAAGCAATTATTGCAATGCAATCCATTTGAAATCATCCCTTTTTCCATGCTAAAAATAATCCATTAATGACCCCCTTTCCTGCAACAATCCTGTTAGCTGTGGTAGTGCGATTTTTGATAGCACTTTCTTCCTTCCGTAGCCAGTCCAGTAGTGGGCGTGATGCAGCTGTTCTCAAATTGTTCCTCCCTCAGCTACTCCCATGGTGACCTCTGCCCAATAATCTCTAGACCACTCCTGGTGCTCCAGGAATGAACGTGGAAGGAAAAGCGGGGAGAGGATCACCTGGCGTGGCAAGTTTGAAATCTTCTCCCTCACCTTTTTAATTTCTTATTTCAATTTCAATTTTTATGTTTTAATACATTTTTTAGTGTTATAGCACAAAAGAGCAATAGTGTTGCAGCATGGGAATGTTGCATTGAAGGGACGTCACTTGAAAAATGTCATGATGTTACAACATTACTGTGCTAGTACAGCGTTAAAACGGACAAACAAAATAAAACAACCATTCATGAGGTGTGGGGTGGGGAAAAGGACTCACCAATGATGCTGTAATGTGGAGGGAAGAATAGTGTGAATAACTCTGCTCATCTGCTGAAGCCGAAAGGCTATGGGAGAGACCGTTCAGAACCCGATACCATCATGGAAATGGCACTGTTGGGGTTCTAACAGAACAATGCGGCATTAAAGTATGGTATGATAAGGTCCCCAAATAGTTTTTTTCATTCAGTTTTTCTATTTATAGTCAATATTCTTGCGGCCCTTTCAGACTACTTAGTTATAGCACTATGACTCCATTTTAACTGCCATGGGTGCATTTTGTGGAATCCTGGGATCTGTAGTTTGGTGAGGCCCTAAAGCCTCTAAATACCCCTCCATAAACAACACATCTTAGGATTCCAGAGGATGCATCTATGTCAGTTAAAGAGGAATCATAGTGCTACAGTTCTGTTATCTGAAAGGACCCTAAAAATAGTTGGTTGTTAGAAATACTAACCTCTTGAGTGAACAAGTGATCTCTTCCTTTAAAGCTAACAAATCATCATCATCATCATCATCATCACCATCATCCCCCAAGTTACAGTTTGTGATTTCTTTTAATTGAAGGTGAGATGTAACAAGTGACTACTATTTCCACATTAAAGAAGTTTATTTATATTAATATATGTGCATGCTGTGCTGAATCTGCCTCTACATGGGTCCACTTTTGCAAAAATCTTAGCCTCTTAGAGGCTGATTTTATGTAGTTTTAGGGAGAAGGGTGAGAGAATGTCTGTGAAATCTTCAGGGGAGTAGCCTTTTTTTTTTTTTTACATTAAGTGTGTGAGATGATGCTGAGGGATGGCATTAACCTCTGAACTGAATAAATGACCTCTTCCATTAAAGCAAGTAAACAAAAAACTACATGAGGTTTTATTTATCTTAACTATAGAAGGTGATACAAAGGTTTTCTTCATTTTTAACTTTAAAGAAAGGGCTTAAAAAACTTGTACCAGCACAAGAACTCTGGCATCACTGCTGTCTTTCTGCCTACATCGCCTCCTCTTATGGCCATCCCAGGAAATGTGGACAATCTGATTGAAGAATGCAGAAATTCCTAAAACTTGCCCAAACTTTTTTTCTTTTTACATTTGGAGTGGGCAAAGCATGGTCTGTGACCTCATATGACCGCTTCCCCGAGACCATGTTACTCCTCAAGACCATGTTTGTGCCCTTTTTCCGATGCCCCAACCCCAAAACTTTTGGGGGGAGCTGAAATTAACTTGCCTCAAAGGTCCTTTGTGCTTTTTGTATTGCAACTCCATCACCCCTCACTCTCAACTGTGCTGGAGAATGCAGATGAGAATTACAGCCAAGAATATCTGGAGGGCCACTGGTAGCCCACTCCTTTCCTAGAGCTAGATGCAGAGCTAGATGGTAACTATGGTGTTGTCCTCTGTCAGTCCCATCACTTCTCTTAGTCTTACCACCCACACAGGCATTTTTGGTGAGAATGTAAAAGAGGACCTTCTCTGTGGATGCTCCCAGACTTTGAACTTCCCTTCCTGGGGAGGCTAACTGGGATCTTCTTTTGCTGTCCTTTAGGCAGCAGGTGAAAAGTTATTGTTGCAAGCTTTGGGAAGTGTCTTGTTTTACAATAGAAGTGTTCTCTTATGGTGCTGTACTGCTTTTATGCTTTGTTCTAAACTACTATTTTAAATAAGTTTAATTTTGTTGTTAGTTTAACACTGTTTTAAACTCTATTTTTGTATGGTTTGAACCTTGCATGTTTGAACTGTAATTCTCTTTATCTTGTAAGTGACATTGAGTCCCAGGCCATTTCTGCACGAGGACGCTCTTCTGCGTTGTCTCGCTGCAGTCCTGGGTCCAGAAGGGAGCACGTCAGCGATGTTCGCCTCTGCACCCGCTCAGTCCATGTGGACGAGAACGCAGTGGCGCCACATCTTCCTTGCACAACATAGGCGGGTTTTTTCCATTGCTGCGCTATGGAAGGAAGTGTCACCAATGTGCTTCCGCAGCTTCCGCATGGCCAGAAGTGATAGGAGCACCGTGCAATCACAGGTGCAAAACGGATTTTTTCCGTTTTGCAAAAACTGCATGAGCATGACACTCCATGGCAGGATGGCAGCGGAACGGCGATGACATCATGCGGAAGCACAATCTGCCGACCGCTGCCATCCTGTGGCAGAAACAAGACAGCGATGTCATGCGGAAAGAGCCCCACGTTAGGGAAAAGGTGGAATACAAATAGAAGATGTATGTATAGACAGATAGATGGGTGGATGGTGGTGCTACATGCCTTCAAATTGACTCCAACTTACCTTTCTCCTAGGTTGAGAGGGTGGGACGTCCCCAAAGTCATCAGTGGCTTCCATAGCTGAGCGGAGATTCAAACAAAAGTCCCCCATAGTTCAAGCCCAACATTCAGACTACTAAGCCTCATGCTTCCTATTTACCAGACTTTGTATCTCAGATAGTTCAAAGTCCATATATGTGTGCATCCATATATCCCAAAACTCTTCTTAGGATCTATTCCTTTGATTCCCATTGAAAGGATTATAGTCTCCTCTAGTGTTTTTCGATTACCAGAAGAAGCGTATTGCATTAAAGGTGCCTTGGGAGATGAAAGAGGCTCTTAAACACGTATTTACAGTGTGAGTGATCTGTTTTTTCTTGATCAGTGTTGCTAATATACTGGAAATGAATGCTCCTAAAGACCACCTCAAATGAAGCACATAACACTTTGTTCAACAAGTCATTTTATCCTCCAGCACACAATATAACTGGATGCTAAAGTCTCCATGCCCCTCCTCTTGTGTTTCAAAGTATCTTAGCCTCAGCCATGTGGAGTATTTCAGGCTGAATCAGTTTTGATTGCTCCCAGAAGAGTTCCTTGGCACAGCTCTGGAGGTTTGACTCAAATCTTCCCCACTGGCAGCAGTGACAGCATTTCTGGCTGCATCCCCTACACAAATGTTCCTAACAGTTTCTCAAGCTCGGCTCTCACAGCAAGGTGCTTGGTGCCAAGTGCTTAAAATGCTCTCACATTGCAGTTAGTGTAAATATTGTTTTTAACATACCATTAATTTGCTGGACTCTGTTTTCAACCAGCCAACCATAATCTGGCGTGAGATTTCTGCACACCTGTCTTGACATGTACTCATTCTTATTCATTCTCAATTTCACTCAACCCCCTATCTCTCTTTCCCTCCCCCACCCCCCTTCACAGAGAAAGAAAGACAAATAACATGGAAGGAACATGAGAAGGCCCCTCTTCTCTGGGTGGGATTCAAATAGGATTTTAATTAAATTGTTGCCATAGGCTCTTTCACACTGTACAATTAGAGTACTGTGATTCCCTTTAATAGCCATGGCTGCTTGTTGTAGAATCATGGGGTTTGAGTAGAGCTCTCTGGCTGCCAATTCTAAACATCCTCCCTAAACTACCAATCGCAGATTTCCATAGAATGTTGCTATAGCAGTTAAGTGGAATCATACCACCATAGTTGTGTTTTGTGAATGGGCATTTTGTGGACCACAGGCATTAGCTAGCTCTAATGAGTGAGGAAGTCATTGGGTTTCAGCCACTTATATCTATTTTTACTACCAATCCTGATCCTTAGAGCATCTGAAATACTTTTACAGAGAATTAAGCATAGCCTCTCAATATTTGCACTCAGGCTTTCAGGTTGGTTTCTTCCCAGGCTGTGGAACTCCCTACCAAAGGATGTTATGCTGCCCTCTCTCTATATCTCCTTCTGTTAGGAGTAAGCAAAAGCTTTTATTATTCAGTCCAGGTTTCAGCAATTGTCTGACTGTTGAGAGAAGGGCCTTTAACAAATTTAAACTGTATTTTTAATGCACCTCTAAATTGTTTAAACTCAGTAGTGTTTTAATATTGTGACTTGTTTGAGTGTTGGCATTATAACTTTTTTGTTTGTTTTGACCTGTAAAGTTGGCCCTCCACCTTCTTGGGTTTCACTTTCACATATTTGATTGTCTGTGAGCTTCTCCAGGCCCTCCCCCCATCCCTCAGGCACTTCTATTCTGAGGGGACTTACCCTCTCAGTGGTTCCAGTCAGACCATGCAGCCCTTTAAAAACCCATACCAAGTGTTCCTCCTCCTCCTCTTCTTTTTCCTCCTCCACCATCACCACCACCAGCTGCTGCCAGAACAGCTAAGGATGATCGTAGCCTAATTTCTCAGCACCACAAACCCTCCCCGATGCCCCCTCATACTCAAGAAAGGAGACGGACAAGAGAGAGGAAGTATAGGGCCACCATGCCAACTCACTCCCTTTCCCTCTTCTTTTCCCAACCTGGTTTGGACCCTGGGTGTCTGTGCTCCTCACCATGGCTCAGCCCCCTTCACACAGATACACACACATTTTTGATATTTGTGTTTTTTCCACTTTTGCAAGTGGAAAACCCTCATGAATATGAAGAGCTGACTATACTTGCTTTTGCCTCTTTTTATTTGTACATTTTTAATCTGCTGAACTACTTTGAGTCCTAGTCTTGGAGATAGGCAGAATGTCATTGTTACTTTAGGGCCTAAATACCCAGAAGGCACTAGATTCATCTGATCTTGGAAGCTAAGCAGCATTAGCTCTGATTATTACTTGGATGGTAGAATACCCACAATACCAGGTGCTGTAGGCTATATTTCAGAAGAAGGAAGTAGCAAAACCACCTCTGAGTATTCCTTGCCTAAGAAAGGTCTATGAAATTAATGGGGTCAGCATAATTGACAGGTAACTTGAAAGCACTACACACACATTGTTGCAGTAAGGTTGACTATGACCATTTCCTCACAGGGTCACTACCACGGATTACTGTGTTGTAGGATTTTATAGTTCTGCATGTGGGAGTGAAGTACTGTCAGATTATTTTCCATGGTTCTGAATGGAACCAGCTGTTAGTGCGCCATCATGCATTGAGAAGCGCAGTATTGAAAAACTGGAAAAAAATCCAATTCACATTCTGACATCGAATCAACAATGGTTTTTCTCAGTGATGCAGAAACATAAAACCGTATCAGTGCACATACACTCCTGTTGCTCTGCTTAACATTTTCCTGTAAGGCTGTAAGTTCAGCCAGTCAGGGCCACCGGGGTGGGGTAAGGGGGAGCCAGGGGAGTGACTAGCAATGAGGTAGTGTGGATACATGAACTCACGTTCCTCCCCATGACATTGCTTGAAATTGGGAGGTGTACAGAATGCAACAAAGGTAAACCACGTTATTTAAACCCGCCACGAGATGCTGTGAATCACTTCCAGGCTGGTCAAGCCCACTGACCATAAGCCACTCATTTTGGTTCATCTCAGAACCAATGATTCTGCGAGGTGCAGTTTTTACCACATCGCAAAAGACTACGAGCTTATGGGGACAAAGCTTAAGGACCTTGGTGCGCAGGTGGTCATTTAGTCTCTCCTCCCTGTTCAAGGACATGGCGCACGAAGGGAAAGGGCAATAGCAGAGGTCAACAACTGGCTCTGCACATGGTGCCGCCAGCAAGAGTTTGGGTTTTTGGAACACGGCCTGAATTTCCATGAACGTGGGCTTCTGGCAAGGGATGGGCTGCACCTCACGAAACTTGGCAGGAATGTTTTTGCAAACAGTCTTGCACGGAGGATTAAGAGGCCTTTAAACTAAGTTCCGCTGGGGAGGGAGACAATATTATTCAGGGCAAGGACTTGGCGAGTGCAAGGGGAAAAGGCCCAAATGATATTGGCCAAGTAGTACAAGCGTCCAATGGTGGGAGGAGTAGAAACTATAGTACAGGACTTGCAGGAAGGGCCCCGGGACTTAAGTGTCTCTACACTAATGCACAGAGTATGGGAAACAAGCAAGATGAACTTGAACTCCTAGTACAACAAAATAAATACGATTTGATAGGCATCACTGAGACCTGGTGGGATGAGTCTCAGGATTGGAATGTAGGAATAGAGGGGTATAGCCTATTTTGTAGAAATAGACCAAACAAGAAAGGAGGAGGAGTAGCCTTGTATGTCAAGGATGTTTTCACCTGTGAAGAGATCCAGGACTTAAACCCAGGAAGCCAGGTCGAGAGCATCTGGGTAAGAATTAAGGGAGCAAGAAACAATAGGGATATTCTGGTGGGGGTTTAGCACAGACCTCCAACCCAGGCTGAGGACCTTGATGACGCCTTCCTCAACCAAATGACTGCACATTCAAAAAGGAGAGATACAGTAATAATAGGAGATTTCAATTACCCGGATATATGTTGGCAGTCAAACTCTGCCAAGACAGCAAGGTCCAGCAAGTTTCTTGCTCATCTTGCAGACGATTTCATGGTCCAGAAGGTGGAAGAGGCCACAAGGGGATCAAATATTCTAGATCTGATCCTGACCAATAGGGATGACCTTGTTAATGAGATAGAAGTAGTTAGATCTTTAGGGGGGAGTGACCATGACCTATTGGATTTTGGCATTCAGTGGGAAGGAGAAGATACGTGTAGCCAGACAGTCATCTTAGATTTTAAAAAAGCGGACTTCAGTAAACTTAGGGAGCTGCTGGCTGAAATTCCGTGGTCAAGAATAGTGAAAGGGAAAGGAGTTCAGGAGGCATGGGAGTTCCTTAAAAGGGAGATACTGAAGGCACAGTCTAAAACTGTGCCAATAAGGAGGAAAAATGGAAGGCATCTGAAGAAGCCAGAATGGTTGACTAAAGAACTCTCAGCTGAGCTAAGTGTTAAGAGAAACATGTACAGGAAATGGAAGTAGGGGGAAACCACCAAAGAAGAATTTAAGCAAGTAGCTAGGAGATGTAGGGAGAAGGTCAGAAAGGCTAAAGCACAGAACGAAACTGGGCTGGCCAGAGACATTAAAAACAATAAAAAGGGCTTTTTTAAATATGTCCACAGCAAAAGGAAAAAGAAGGAGACGATAGGGGTCACTGCGCAGAGAAGATGGTGAATTACTAACCGGGGAAGAGAAAAGGCAGAACTACTTAATACCTTCTTTGCCTCCGTTTTTTCCCAGTAGGATACAAGCACTCAACCTGGCAGTTGGGGAGCAGATGAGGAAGCAGGGGAAATGCGGCACATAATGGGTAGAGAGGTGGTACAAGTATACCTGACCACACTGGATGAATTCAAGTCTCCAGGGCCAGAAGAATTGCGTCCTAGGATATTAAAAGAACTGACAGAGGTCATTTTGGAACCGCTTGCTATAATCTTTGAGAAATCTTGGAGGACAGGAGAAGTTCCAGCAGACTGGAAGAGGGCAAATGTTGTCCCCATTTTCAAGAAGGGAAAAAAAGAGGACCCAAATAATTATTGCCTAGTCAGCCTGACGTGGGTACCCGGAAAGATTCTGGAGCAGATCATTAAGCAGTCAGTTTCTAATCACTTAGAAAGCAACGTGGTAATCACGAGAAGTCAACATGGATTTCTCAAAAATAAGTCATGCCAGACTAATCTTATCCCTTTTTATGATAGAGTTACTAGCTTGATAGATGAAGGGAATGCTGTGGATGTAGCATATCTCGATTTCAGTAAGGCTTTTGACAAAGTTCCCCATGACATTCTTGCAAAGAAGCTAGTAAAATGTGGGCTGGACAGGGCTACTGTCAGGTGGATCTGTAACTGGTTGACTGACCATTCCCAAAGGGTGCTCACCAATGTCTGCTTTTCATCCTGGAGAGAAGTGACTAGCGGGGTGCCACAGGGTTCTGTCCTGGGCCCAGTGTTGTTCAATATCTTCATCAGCGACTTGGATGAAGGAATAGAGGGCATGCTCATCAAATTTGCAGATTACACCAAATTGAGAGGGGTTGCTAATACGCCAGAAGACAGGATCAAAATTCAAAATGATCTGGACAGATTGGAGAGCTGGGCCAAGGCTAACAAAATGAAATTCAACAGAAAGAAGTGTAAGGTCCTACACTTAGGTAGAAAAAATGGAATACAGAAATATAGGATGGGGGACACGTGGCTGGATAGCAGTATGTGTGAAAGGGATCTAGGAGTCTTAATAGACCACAAGCTGAACATGAGTCAGCAGTGTGATGCGGCAGCCAGGAAAGCCAATGCAGTTCTCGGCTGCATCAATAGGAGTATGGTGTCTAGATCGAGGGAGGTACTGGTACCACTCTACTCTGCTTTGGTTAGACCTCATCTTGAATACTGTGTCCAGTTCTGGGCACCCCAATTCAAGAAGGACATGGTCAAGCTGGAGCAGGTCCAGAGGAGGGCGACCAAAATGGTGAAGGGCCTGGAAGCCATGCCCTATGAGGATAGACTTAGAGAGCTGGGTATGTTTAGTCTTCAGAAGAGAAGGTTAAGAGGGGACATGATAGCCATGTTTAAATCTTTGAAGGGATGCCATGTAGAGGAAGGACAGGGCTTGTTTTCTGCCGCTCCAGAAACCAGGACAAGGAGCAATGGATTCAAGCTGCAGGAAAGGAGATTCCACCTGAACCTCAGGAAGAACTTCCTGACAGTCAGGGCTGTCCGGCAGTGGAATATGCTGCCTGGGAGTGTGGTGGAGTCTCCTTCTTTGGAGGTTTTTAAGCAGAAGCTGGATGGCCATCTGTCGGGAGTGCTTTGAGGGTATTCCTGCATGGTAGGGGGTTGGACTGGATGGCCCGTGTGGTCTCTTCCAACTCTACATTTCTATGATTCTATGATTCTTGTGTCTCGTGCGGAAATGGCTTATGTCAGATCAACACTTCATCCTGTAATGGCAGTTTTCACAAAGGTATATTTTCAGATACCAACATTTACTTTTCTTGATGGCATTTTTTTTCACACACATACATGAAAATGTTTGTGAATATCTGGTCAAGGGAGGGATGAGGATGTTATGCATTACCTGTTGTTGCTGTGTGCCTTTGAGTCAAGTGATTTACGGAGATCCTATCCTAGGGTTTTCTTAGTAAGATTTATTCAGGGGAAGTTTGACATTGCCTTCCTCTGAGGCATGACTTGCACAAGCTCATCCAGTGGCCTTCTGTGACTGAGCAGGGATTCAGACTTTGGTCCCCCAGAGTTCAAATCACTACACCATGCCGGCTCCTTAATTGTTATGCTTCCATTTTATTACAATGTAATTAGTTTAATATCTTGCTTGTTAGAGCCCTTTTCTGAATTTTCAGATTTTGTTGAGATTGTTTCCTGCAATCAGATTAAGATAAATATGTCCCCTCAAGAACAGATTTATTTACTGTTATAGCTCATTAAAGTCAACATAAATCTGTCCAGTCCATTTCTGATGCCTGCACTGGTGATTACTCATTAAACTATTTTATTTTAATTTACTTGGTATAACATCTTATTTCCATTGTTCTAGCCAAATTATTCTTTGTTTATTTGAATCTTTTATTTATTCTCTGTAATGTAGTATTCGGTTTTCTTTCTTTTTTTAAAAAAAATATTGAATTATAACGATGTACGGTTATAAGCAATGCATTGAAACTTGCCTCTTTACACATTTCTCTGTTTAGCTGGGGCCAGCACAAAAATACCATTATGTAGATATATTTCACAAGTGCCATCATTTCCATCTCATTGACTCCATTCTGAAAATCAGCCTGATGTGCAACACACACTATATTGGGAGCAAACTCAAGACTTCTCTATACATGACCTATATAGAGAGAGCTAAATTCTGAGCTGTGGGTTGTTTGAGTACAGCCAACTATGAGGAAAGAAGCTGAGGATGTGGCTTACAGGAGATAATTTGCAGGGATGGAGAACCAGATGCTGGACTCTAGCTCCCATTATCCTTCCTCATATCAGTTGGGCTAGTATGACTTGGAGCCTGAGAACATATCAAGATGATTTCCCACTCTTGTTCTATGCCAGTGGAGGGTTCTCTGCATAAAGGTTGTTCATTACATTTCAAGGATGGAGGGTTTAAGCCACAGGGAAGCATATTCAGATTCTGCCCTTGCTTCCAAAAGGACTGTTATATGAACAGTCGTTTGCTTTAAAGAATGACGTTCAAGAATTAATATTGAACTAACATCCACAGAGGACAAGGGAAAAAACAGGGCATTCTTTGTTAGATCTATAGTGGATGTGAACATATTTGGCTTATTCCCTAGTGGCCCAACTCACAGCCTAGCTATATTCCATTGCATTCAGCAGCTGTTCTGAAGCATGAAATGTCAAAGAATACTTCTTGGTTGTGCAGGATAAGGATGTAAAAAAAAAACTAATTTTTTTTCCATATTCAACATGAACAGGTAACCTTAATATACCTTTACAAATATTAACTGGTATGATCGTGTGTGTGTGTGGTTAGCTTTTTGAAAAAAGTATTTTTCCTGCACAAAATCATTATATTGTGTGTTAAAATCATGTAAAATATTTTTCTTTGTGCCAAAAACCCCCTATTTGTGAAATTTTCACAAAATTGTCAGAAAGTGTGAAAAATTATCAAAACAATTGGAAATACTTTAATAATCTTATTTAGTTGGGAGAAAACTTTAGTTTTGGAGGAGAGGAGGAGTTCTTGCATGTGAGTATGAAGTAAGTGGATATTTACACCCTAGGACTGGTGCATCAGTACACAGACAATGGAGTCACGGGGGGAGAGAAAGAGGCGAATGAAGGAGGGACTGAGAGATAGAGATATTCTCAGTGAGTAATCCTCAGCCCTTACTCCATAGTGAAATAAGATTTTGTATTTGATTTAAGCCTTGTTGTCAACCATTACATTTAAGTCACACAATAATCTTAAATTTGGTTATATCCTTTGAATGTTAGAAAAGTAGAAAATTAAGTTCATAAACTCAAAATCTGTGAGAAAAAAGTCAATCATCTTTCAAATTGAGCTGAAAATATTTATGGATGTTGAGAACATGTGTAATTTGTACTGTATCTAAGAGGATTTTAATATTTACAGAATTAAAAATGGGGAAAAATTAACTTTACTGAATTACTTGTATGGTTTGCTGACAGTTCTAGAGCAGAATTTCCCTAATAATCTACTATGGAAATCAAATTCATATTACAAAGAAACTTTGTTATGTCTGAGTCTCATCTCTTTAGTGCTCTTGTAATTTCTTATGTTCCTATTTCTCTGCAGTGATTTCTTGTATTTATCAAGCATGTCAACCCTTGTGCTTTGATTGGCTGATTAATCAAAACTGCTAGCTCATCAAAGCATCAAGATTTGCATAATAGAATTATTCTATTAATAAGTTGTGGAATTAGACTTGAGCTGTGATAGTCTTTTCTAATACTTCATTGCTTCAGTTGACTCCAGCACTTAAAATTCCCACAATGTTTCCTAGTAGAATACGTGGCTGATTTTCTACTTTTTAACCTACATCCCATCCCCTTCAAAAAATATGGAAGATGAGGTAGCTGCAACAATCAAATTGTGCTAGATAAGAATAATAAAATAATTTTGAAAAGGCTTAAAATCTGAATCCACTATCTTTTTATTTCCCATCCCATTTCTATATGTGATATATTTCAATTTAATCTCAACATTCACTTGTGTATCTATTCTGAATTATAGTACTAAAGGAAGACATCTTGGTAATTGGAAAAAATAGGGAGAAAATTTATAGAATATGAAGATACAGAAAATAAAATCAACTATTTCAGTCTAGACAAATCAAAAGATAATCTAGTTTTTTAATGTCATCTTTTCAATTTCAGTGTTTGTTTTGATTCTACATAGTACTTTTATCAGTATTTATTTTCCACATATACACATTCCAAATGAAAATACTTATGAAGTATTAGTGAAAAACCTATCAAATGGTAAGAATTTGTTTTCCATCTGGTATGGCCTGGGTTCATTCTTGATCTTTCACCCCCAAACCTGTTAAAGACAGCAAGCTTTGATCCTTTACTTAGTGTCAAATTGCAGATTAAATGGAATGTATATTCTCTGTCAAAATCCTGCTTTTCCTCCCACAATGAGATTGGGATTTTCTCAGGAATGTGTACCTATATGCAGAAATGTAAAAATACAGCAATACCAACATGTGAGGACTGGCTAATGAAATTGATGGACTTAGCTGAAGTGGCCAAATTACAGACACTGGCCATTTGTGCACTACAGTGTTACAGTGCTATTATTGTACTTTCAACTTCCTATGGAATCTTAGGGTTTGCAGTTTAGGGAGGGCATTTAGGATTCTCAGCTAGAGAACTTTTCTGCCTCAGGATACTACAAACCCCAGAATTACACACGATGTTGAAAGTGGAATAATAGCACTATAACAGTGTTCTTTGGAAATTACCATTGGTCAGAGAAAAATCATTGGTGACTTTCTTGAATGACCCTTAATAGGCTTTTGGCAAGAAAAGGAGAATCATATGTTAACTGCTGGTGTTGATAATTAGTATAGCTGGAAAAATAAGCAGTAGACATATACGGTTGGTGTTTACAATTGGAGAAGTTATTTTATAATTATTGTTAGGAAAGCTAGAAGTCAAATATAAGTTCTTTTTCTCATCGTTCTTCACTGTATCTGTTTTTTCTTTACGATTTTTCTTCTTTCTTGTTTTTTGATCTTTAATTTTTTCTTTCTTTCCTTATATTTATCTTGTTTTTTACTGTATCGGAAAACATTTAATAAAATTTCTTTGAAATAAAAATATCAAACGTCAGTCTAAGGTTCAGTGAACTTGCTTCAGTTTGTGCTTCCTAAGCTGTTTATGGAATGGTTGCATTATGGAATCCGTATGCTGGTGGATATTTGGGAATGCATCTGATAAAAAAAGGACACAATTGAAAATTGCATAAAGAATGTTTCAAATGTGGAGAAAACACTGCTTAAACTTGTTCTGATCAATAGGGGGAATACTTTCAAATAATGCACACAGTTTAAAACATGCAAAAATAGGCACATTTGGGGAAAAAAAATAAAGAAGGGGACAGAATTACTCCTGTTTAAAACCATAACAATTGACTAGACAAGGAGCTGGAAAAAGGAAAGGGTCCATTGCTCCAGGCTTATAAATGTGCACGTGTCTAATATGTATTATCTTTGTTTGTACAGTAGGGGGTTTTTTACTTACAATTTATGATAGTTTCTTCATCAGATTTGCCAAATGTTTTTTCCTTCACCATTCTGAAAAGGCTTTAAAAAGAGGTTCATTGATGTTTTGTTGCTTTATGCACACTATTTCCTTTTCTTGGTAGCTTCACTCGCAGCTGCACTTTGTGTTAATTTTCAGAATAACCCTTTGTGAAAAGATACTCAAAAAATAATCTGCAGTATTCTAGATCATGGGACAGAATTAACTGTGCTTAAGAGTCATTGATCAGAGGAGGTCTTAAGAGTGCTTTACACTGAGTTAAATGGTTGCCATGGTTGGGACTGTTAAGAGCATTATTAGAATTCCCCAGGAAATAAAGATATATAATGTTCATGTAACCTGACCTTCAGGGTCTCGAAGGTTTACATTTGTTGCTTTATGTCATCTTGGACATTATATAGCTAAAGGTTGTTCTGTTAGTGTTGAATCTAATCAGGTGATTTCTTTTATTTCAGCAACAAGAACAAGACCCTACAAATCTTTACATCTCAAACTTACCCATTTCCATGGATGAGCAGGAGCTGGAAAAT
Source organism: Cyclura pinguis (assembly GCA_030412105.1). NCBI lineage: Eukaryota > Metazoa > Chordata > Lepidosauria > Squamata > Iguanidae > Cyclura > Cyclura pinguis. The sequence goes on from CM059604.1 coordinate 44,568,686, forward strand.
ATGCTGAAACCTTTTGGACATGTCATTTCCACCAGAATATTAAGAGATGCAAATGGTGTCAGTAGAGGAGTTGGCTTTGCCAGGTGAGAACCTTATTCTTTCTGCTTTGTGTGCTGAAAATGTTTCTCTCTTTGTTCTGTACTCTGAACTTCTTTCAAAAGTCATCTTAGCTGTTGCTCTGAGGTCTGGTGGGTATGTAATATGCAGAGCACTGGAGGAGGAGGAGGCTTCCTCTGTTGAAGAGCCATCATATGAAAAGTTAGGTTTTATTTAGCATGATGACAGGGAAATAATCAGGGATAATTAGGTAGCAGCTCACTTTCAACTTTAGTAAGTATATATGTCATTCTGTCAAAAAGCCTATAAATGTTTGTGCTGGGTGTTTCTTAATTCTGCCACTGGGAAGAGCAAAAGTGAAGAGAGAGAGAGTAATTCTGAAATATACAGGATCCACAATGTCTCTATAGGGCACTTGAAACTCTGTGCCAAAGCTTAAGTGGAGCAGAGTATCTGCTGAACGATATCTCCTACAAAGGCGGGGAAATTATCCAGTCCCTGATAGTCCCTTTCCCAGAAATAATTGCTTTTTTTTCTGCAGGAGTATAGTACTGTACTGCAAAGTTATGTTTCATCAAGGAATATTAGCATAGGCTCTAGATGGCTTATGCCACAAGTACTTCGTTGGTGACAGACCAAGAAGGTTCGCCTTAAGAGTTTAATAGGAGAAGTTACTGGTATCATTCCTCCAGATTTCATTTCAGAAGACAGAAATGGATTGTTTTCAGACACATACACACACATTTGCATTTACTGTGCCAGTATTGCTGCAGCTCTTGTTATAATGGTAGTGGTTGTGATAAGACTGATGCTGTTGTTGATGATGATGACAATATTATTGCTGTTGTTTTTCTTGCTTTTGTTGTTGGAAAAGCATGGAAAGAATGAGGCATTGTGTATTTGGAACTGGAACACAGCATTTGAACTGGATAGAATGAACAGTTGATTGTAAAAGGACTCTCTTCCACAGACGAGGTGCCAGTCAGTTTCTGGGCACAACTCAAAGTGCTGGTTATGACCCTCAAAGCCCTATACTGAACAGGTTATCAGAAGGACAATATGTCCCCATAAGCACTTGCCCATGTTGAGGCCCTTCTCTCCGTCCCACCACTCTCACAGGTAAATCTGGTGAGAACACAGGAGAAGGCCTTCTCGATGACTGCTCCCAGACTCAGAAACTCCCTTTCTAGAAAGCTTACACTGGCACTCCTCTTTGCTATAGTTTTGTAGAGAGGCAAAGACCTTTTAGTTGTTGTTTTTTGTTTTGGGAGGGCTCTGAGGACTGACTGCTTGGTGGGGCAGGGAGTCTTTTATGTCCTGTGTGACATAAAACTATATTCATTATTCTTTTTTATGGTTTTGTTTTTAATGCCTTTACAATTTATTGATAGTTTAATTATATTTTTAACTTTTGTAAAATGAAAATGTTTTAGCTGTATCTGTTGTAACGTTGTAAGCTGCCTTGAGTCCCACTGTGGTGGGGGAGCGGGAGGGAAAGAAGGAAGGAAGGAAGGAAGGAAGGAAGGAAGGAAGGAAGGAAGGAAGGAAGGAAGGAAATAGTTTTTACATTGCAGAAACACAACATCATAGAGCATAAAAGGCATCTTTTGCATCATGTGTGAAAAGAACAGCCTTTGGCTGAAATCCTCACTATACTTCCTAAGTAATCTCCATGGAATATACTAGGATTGTCATCTGAGTAAACTTGTATGGGATTGTGCTGTTAGTATTACAGTGTATCAGGAAAGAAAATGTTTGGTTTTTTTAACATCAAGTTTCAAAAGAAACCTGTCTTTTAAAAAAAACCCACAATGTAATTGTACACTCTTGATCTTGGAATTATCAGGCTTGTACAATATGAATTAGCAGTGTTCTGATTTGCTGTGCATACAAGTGTGGAACTCATATTGGAGGGATGGGCTGAAATGTGGTGGGTTGTAGTTAATGAATGCTTGCAATCCTATCTTCACCCACAAAACCAGGCAGGGGCACTGTTTCATACCATGGGCAATCTGTAACCATTATATAGCATAGTCAGAGAGAGGCTGAAAAATACTAGTTTCCTGAAAAGGTTCAGAATGTCCTTCCCATTCATCTTGTATCATGTAGGAAGGATAGAGTAGGTTCGTTTCTAGGAAAGGTACAAGTGTCTCAGAATTTCTGAGACTGTTGTTCTTTTTTCAAAAACTGTTTTTTCATGGACTGTGGTTTTGGTGTTAGCAAAGCAAAAACCTTTAATGAACTCTACATGATAAGGAACACATAGAACAATGAGAAAATAAAATGGTAACAGCTATTTCATACATTCCTGTCCAAAGCAACATATTTTAGTTCACTGTGAGTAATATGAGTTTCCTCTGTGCTAATAAGGTGACACGAGTTAATAGGCATTGTAATTTCACCTTTTGTCCTTGATACAAAGGAGCAATGCTCTCAAGAAAATGTTAAGGAATGAGGGATGATGAAAAACTATTGCTACTTCTTAGTAAATTCATTAATTTTGCCTTATTATAAATTTGATAACAGGAAAGACATATCTAAAATATTAACTTACATGTGGAAGATTGATATTTCTGCTGGCATACTTAGTAGAGCCTTTGAAAGAACAAAAGAACAAAAACAGCAAAGTAGAATATGACTTATGAAAGGACCTGGTATCATAAGGAGCGTTCTACTGAGGAATAAAGGCAAGCAACATAGAGGATTGGCGACCAACCATGGAATATAAAGACTAGACACAGGGAATGGGGTTGAATCAGGGCCATTTTTTAAAACTAGAACCTATTTAGTTGTGCTGAACCTGGAAAGGAACGAGAAAGGGGAGCAATCTTGTCAAGGATCAGCTTGTTGAGAATTAAGAGTTTTCCAGAGTGTTAGCCCTTTTTTGGGAAAAATTATGAAATCTAAAACCGTTAGGAATCATCTTTCTTTTAGCAGAGTAACAGATAAAGCGTGCCTCAATCTCACATTGCTCCCCTGAAGTTAAAGGCTTACTCCTTCCACACAGCAGTGGTGGAACATGGCCCCCTCTCTCCCACTACCAAATAAAACACCAGTCCAAGTGTGAATGCAGTTGCAGAGTTTTAGCACTTCCGTACAGCCCTACATACAGAAACCTGAGAATGATTGTTACCATTTAAAGCCCTACATGGTTTGGGCCCAGGTTACCTATGGGATTACTTTCTCCCATATAATCCACCCTATACACTCAGGTCCTCTGGGTGGCATTTATTTCGGACAGATAGCCCAGAGGGCTTTTTCTTCAGCTGACTCCAAATTGTGGAATGGCCTACCACAGTAGATTCAACAGCTGGGTACCCTGTCTGGATTTAAACCAGCACTAAAGACTAATCTCTTCCAGCAGGCCTATCCAGATTATTTTTAAATTGTGAGTTTTTAAATTATGAATTGATTGTTTAAATATGCATGCTGTTTTAATTGATGTTATGCTCTTTTAACTGGTTATGTATTTTAATTAGTGTTCTGTATTTTTAGTTGGTATCTGTTGTATTTTAATCTGTTGTTCCCAACCTCGATCCAGGGGAAGAGGTGGGTAAGATGATGATGATGATGATGATGATAATAATAATAATAATAATGGTATTAGTAGTAGTAAAGTAATGGTTTAGAAATGAAACAGCTTCTTGTGAGAATTAGAAATCTGAGTATAATCTACCTGCATCAAAGTTTGTGTGAGACAGAATAAATGGATAAGGGAATTAATGGATTATGGATGAACAAAGGACAGAAGGGGTAAAACGAGCAGAGACTGACTCTGCTCATTTTTGGCTTATCCCTACTGTATGTTTCTCCAATCACTGTCCTTCAAGATAATGTAGCCCTTCATTCCAAAAAGTTTACCTACCCCTGGTTTATATGGATAGTTTTTAAAACACATTCTGTGCTTGCCGGCTTTTTATTTTTTTAAAGATCCTCTGGTATCTTTGACATACTTATGTGTGCCATAAGGCCATATTCTTCTAAGGCAATTGATGTTGAACAAATTTACTGGCATCTCCACAACAGGAAAATAGATAGCATAAAGCATAGCGAGGCACTGATTGATTTATCCTCACTTTCACATTAAATATTATATACCCACCAGCATTCCAATAGTTTAATGCCTGACTGTCAGCATTTCCCTCTTTTTTCTTGTTGTTGTTTTTTTCAGAGTTTTATGAGCCTTCTATAAAATGTCACTTGGGGGTGAATCTTGGAAGGTCAATTTAAGTTACAAGATACCAGGCAAATAAAATAAAATAAAACCTTAGATTGTCTACTACTTCAGTGAACTTTTATCATTAAAAAAATATCTTTGGAAAATGAAAGTTAGTTTTCTGTAACTGTCATTTATCAAGAAACACAGTTCGTTCTGCAACTGCAGAATAACATGTATCCATGTCCTGTAATAGAGTGTGTACTGCTTAGGGATGTTTTTCCCAGTGGAGAACATGATACAGCTTTCAAACAATTTCAGATCAAAAGACTACACACTCATGTCTTCTAATGGGATTTACTTTTCTCTGCACTTTCCAGTAGAGGGTCATGATGTAGCTTTTAAGGCCAACAGATACTTCCACAAATATATTGTGTATCCATTTGCCTCCATGTATGCACACACATACACACACGCGCACATACTCACGCTCTAAATTGAAGAGAACAGTCAATACTTTTTTGCAGCAGCACAGGGTTCCAGCATGTCTAGAGAAGGCAATTGTAAGCCCTTGTTTGAAAAAATCCTCTGAGCTTCCCACTATATTGGATAATTATTGACCAGCTTCCAGTATTTATTTATAAGCAAAGTACTGAAGTGAATGGTGGTGCAAGAACAGTTCATTTTAACATTGTGAGTTAATTACAACAGTCTTCTGTTTGCTTTCTGAGATTATGGGCGGTTTTGTGCAGTGACTATTTCCAGTGACTATTTTCACTTCTTTTTAAAAAATGGGCTTTGTACAGAAAACTTTTTTGTGCAAACGGCAAAAAGCACTGTTTCCTTTGCAAAATGGACATTTTTAAGTGCAAAGCAATTTTCTTGATAACAAATCCTAAAGTGCAAAAAATCTCATTCTCCATTTCTTAATGTGGCGTCTTCCTGTGTCAGGATACACTCGTTCTCTCCCCCTGCCTTCGTTCTCTTTTTCAAAGGATGAGAAAAAACATTGAGTATTCCTTAGTGAATTTGCCTTTGCCTTCCTCTGCAGCTGAGAGAATATGACTTCCCCAAGGTCACACAGTGGATTTCCAGGGTTGAGCAGGGATCCAAACCCGGTTTCCAGAGTCATAGTCCAACACTCAGACCACTATATCATGCTGGCTCTCCTAGAATAGGTACATGCACAAATTTTGTAGCCCAAACAATTTTCAAGATACTGGAATTTGCTAGTATGGGCTACAGTGGGTCTGTTTAGAAGAAGAGTTGAAAATGAGCCACACATCCACTGTGGCTACTCATCTCTCCTTTAGGATTTCAGTTGCATACATAAGGCATATATAATATTACATATAGTGGATATGGGCATTCCATTGTTTCTAGAAACACTATAGTCATAAAGAGGGTATCACCATATACAGGCTGAGTATCCTCTATCCAAAATGCTTGGGATTTTTTTATTTCTAATTTTTTAAACTATTTATTTATTGATTTGATTTTGGAATACCTGTATTTATATAAGATAAGATAAGATTGTATAAGATACAGTACTGTACAGGAGATCTCTAGGGAGCTCCTGGAACAAACAAGCATGGCTGCTACAACTGCCTCTTTGAAGGTGGAAGTTGTTGGCTGGTGGGCTTCCTAGAAATCTCTTGTACAGTACTGTATTTTTTTTTTCAAATACAGGTATCAGGTGCATTATATTCTCAGTCTCTCAGATTCTCAGTCTCTCTCCAGCCTCATGTCTCATACACAACACAAGTGGCGAATGAACAAGATGCTGGAGAGAGACACAAAGATCTGTGAAAGGGCAGGAACTGTGAATCTACACTTGGTCTCCTACCATTTTATAGATCCTTGCATCTCTGTCTAGTCTTGTGTATCTCTCATGTCATTCACTACTTGTATTGTATATGAGACGTGAGACTGGGAGAGAGACTGAGGATCTGAGAGGCAAGTCAGGAGGAGTGCCACAGCCGCCTTCAAAGAGGCAAAAAGTTTCAGGTTTTGGAGGTTTTTGGATTTCAGATTTCCTGACTAGAGGTGCTCGATTTGTATTGATCTACAGCTACAGCCTTTGGTACAGCCTTCCACCATCTATTAGGAATACTAATTATTTTAAAACTAAAAATAGGAGCCTTGAACAACCAGCATCAATTCAGTAATGATGTCATATTCCTGACATTTTGAAATCCTATCACCTGATGCCAACATATGTCATAATGAATTCAGGCTTTAACTGAATTCCTAAAATTCAGAACCAGCAAAGCACCTTGTGAAGAAATCATTACTACCTTAAGTACATTGTTACTCAAATGCAATAATTTTATGTTTAATCCAAAACATTACCTTCAAACAGCAGGGTGACAGTTGGTACCCACAGGCACCCTCATATGCTAATTTATTTATGGGTAAACTAGAGCAAAGTATCTTTAAAGAATCCAAATATAAACCATTTATATGGTGGAAATAGACCATGACTTCCTTGAAATATGGACCAGAGGCAGAAGAAGTTTCTTTCCAACCTATGTCAACATCCTATTATCAAATTGACTTACCAGAGAATCTTTGAAAATCCACAGATCTCTTTTCTGAGTGTTCTTCTAACCACCAGACATAATATGATTGTTACAGACGTGTTTTGTAAACCCACTGATGCTCATTTGTGTTTGATCTGGAATTCCTGCCATTCCAAACATATAAAAAAATTATATCACATATAATTTGGCACACAAAATAAACGTATATGTGTCAACGATACTATCTAACAAAGTATGCAGAAAGTTCAAACACCACCTGCTTCTGAGAGGATATCTGTCTTTTATCATTTTGAGTGCAATATCCAGCAGGTTGCTATATTTACTAGTGAATATCTTCTCTACAGAAAAGAGAAAAAAATGGGGACAGTCATGGGCCTTTGGGGGTTGATTTCCACTCAACACCTGCCAATTATCACTTAGCATGCAAAGAAATGTATACCTTGATAACTAATTCTCCATGCCTTGCTAAGGTTATTAATAAGAGTGCTATCATTGCTTTTCAACAGCCACATACTACTGGTGAGAGCTATGATAAAAGTTGTAGTAGTAGTAGTAGTTGTTGTTGTTGTTGTGTGCCTTCAAGTAATTTCCAACTTATGGAGACTCTGAGGCAAAACTATCATGGGGTGTTCTTGGCAAGATTTGTTCAGAAGAGGTTTGCTATTGCCTTCCTCTGAGGCCGAAGGAGTGTGATTTGCCCAAGGTTATGCTGTGGGTTTCTATGGTTGAGCAAGGATTCAAACCCTGGATTCAGGGTCACAGTCCGCACTCAAACCACTACACCCAACTAGATATACAATAAGAATACCAACTAAAAATCCTGGATAACATCACTGTGCATCCAAGTGTTGCATCACTTCTGCTTATCTGCACAAAACAACTTTTAAAAGCAGAAGGAGGGCAAAATTGATCACATTGAATAAAAAAGGACTTGCTAATGCTGTTAAACATGACTTACAATTCTACCAATGTATTATGTATGATTGAGGCCTTTTCCACACTTACACTGTTATCGTGCTATTCTATAGTGCTTTCAACATCCTATGGAATCCTGGGGTTTGCAGTTTAGGAAGGGGCATTTAGAATTCTCAGCCAGAGAGCTCTTTGGCCTCAGTAAACTACAAACCCCAGAATTCCACAGGATGTTGAAAGTGGTATAATAGCATTGTAAGAGTGTAATGTGGAAAGGCCCTGAGTGTCAGCAGCCCAAGTACAACCTGCAGTATTTGAGGAGCAGCAGCATTGATCTTTGCACAACATCCATGAACCATAGTCAGCAATCACCAAAAAACCTCAAAAAAACAAACAAACAAAAAAACTATTCGTAAATATCTTTAATTCTGAGGGACACAGCCTTTCCAATATAGCCATATTTGTTATAGAGCCATCCCATGTTCCAGTCATTCTTGAGAAGAAAAGAAAGGTCTGGATCTACAAACCTGACACCTTAGCACTGTATAGCCTTAACTTAGAGACCACTCTTACTTTCAACACCACCTACTTAAATTCCATTCTTAGACACTGGTGATTGTTAAACTTCCACTGGATCTTGTTTCTCTTCACCATTCAAAGCATACCACTGAGAAAGCCAGAAGCCCAAACATTTAGTATTTTCAATAATTTGATTCAATTTTATTAATTCATCTTCAGTTTTATAGTATACTTTTAGGATTGAAGGTCTACTGAAAGTAGTTTTGCCAGTGGCTTTTTTCAGGGGAGGAGGTCCTTCAGTGAAATTGTGTTTTCTTACTAGACTGCATTCACAAATCATGTACTGCAGGGATTAGGAACCTGTGGTCCTCCAGATGTTTCTTGACTGTAACTTCCATTGTCAGTTTATGAGGATGAGACCACATCTTTAGTATAGCACTAACGGAAATTGCTGTGTTGTGCCACTAACCTATTATTTTAGGCTGCCAGAGTTTAGCTAGGAACTGCCAGTTAATCATCTTGTTGCTTATTCTAATACATATTTTGTCTTTTTCATGTATGGTTGTATTAATTGGCATAATGAGCATGTACCGTTGACTTAGTTCCATAAGGTCTCTGCATGCAATATTTATTTTTGTCATCATTGTGAAGGCTCAACATTACTTTTGAAATTCTAATAAACATGTTGGGGCAATTATGGTTCCCAGAGGAAGCAATATCAACTCTAAAAATAATATAAATACATGTCTACTAGAAGGATGAACTTGGGTTGCTTTGGTCATGACTGACATTTGGCTTAAATTATCAACTCAGACTTCTAATTCTTGATGCTGATATTTTAGAAACATTATGGGTATGCAGAATGGGTATGCAAAATGAACAGTTTTTAACCGAAATGGTGAATAGTTCCATGGAGATTCCTTGTTCTTTCTTGCCCCTCCCTGAACTGCAAACCTCAAGATCCCATAGGATGTTGAAAATGTAATAATAGCACTATAACGGCCTAATGCAAAAATGGCCCTTGATTCTGGCAAGCTAAAAATTAAGTGAAGCTGCTACCCCAGTTGTTCCCTATATAAGAGCATTTACTATACTAAGGGATAGGGAAACTTTGGCCCTCCAGATGTTACTGGAATGCATCTTGCATCATTCCCATCCTGTTCTGGTGGGAGCTGGTAGCAGCTGGGATTCAAAACAATTTGAAGGGTCACATGGTCTGTTCTCTGCTTGCTTAGAAGCAGGTTCCCATCAGCTTAGACAAAAGATTTTTCAAGGCTGGCTTCAGGCCTGGATCCTCCTATGATCAGAGCTTGGAAAATTACTTTTAAAAATTGATATAACCTGTTGAAAAGGACATGGACACACACACACACACACACACACACACACCAGAATAACACTTTCATGTTAATATTATAAGATAACTGAACAAAATTCTACATTACATTTTGGTAAAAAAAGATCAAACAAGGTAATAAAATCTCCCCTTTTTTAAGAAATGACCCTTTTTTTTTTAAATGACCCAAGAAAGCACCAATAGGCATCCAAAGTAAATAAAGATGTAATGAATCAACATTATCCATTACACAGAAAAGTAATGATGTTAACCTTCATTTGATAGTGGTTGTTATGTCTTTCTTACCTTTGCTAGAAATGTTTTATTTGTAATGTTCTTACTTGTAATATGTTACTTCTAAACATTCCTTCCAATGTTGATACAGGTGAATAATGGGAACTCTTCTCAATACATTCACTGTATGTGTTCAGATATTTTCCCGGTATGCCCTGCTCATTGTGTAGATTAGTTAAGTCTATTGGAAATGCAATGTCTTTCATATTTATTTATTGTTTGAATGAATATAAAGTATGTCAGCAATCTGTATTCTGTTGAAGGCAACTGCATTGCTGCTGCACCTCTCAGGTATACAGTTGAACCATCAGAAGTATGACTTTTCATACTCTAATGTGAGGGTCAGGAAATATACCGTGAACTGCCTACTGTACATTGATGTAAGTGGCTCTAAAGGATTCAGGTAGCAGACATGAAGAATGGGCACAATGATAGTTGTTCAGAAATACATTTGAAGGGAGCATGTTGCTCCTGCTTTGTCTCTTACCCTTCATTTTCAGATGGAGTTGATAATGCTAGTGTCTGTTTCAAGTGAAGTATGCAAGCCCGATTGCAGATAGCTAGCCCTTCCATTTGAGAGCTGTTAGTTATGAAACTTGAGAAGCAAATGGACTATGGAAGCTCTTTCTAAAGAGGCTGGCTATTCAGGAGGTACCCCTCCTTTCTTATTGCAAAGTACTGTGGGTTTCACTTTTATTCTTTTCTCAGATAAAATGTACAAAGTGTACAGAAGCTCCTTCCCTTGGCAGCCTCTCTGTTGCAATTTTTTGGGGAGGGCTGGGAATACTTTGGGTTCTGAAGATGTGCCCCTGTGTTTTAAAATGAAATTGTCACTGCTGTGTGGTGCAGCGTAACGTAGTTTGACACTCCATGCCTGCAGCTACAGAAAACAGACTTTTATTGCATTTATTCTTTCAGAGACAAGAGTCTCTAAAGACTCACTGCTGACATACGCTTAGTTAAATCTGAATGAAGCCAAAGTGAACAATCCCGACTTCGGTCTTTTTTGTTTGTAGAAATGGCCCATCCCACATGTTCCTAGCAGCAGGGAAAAAAGACAGGGCTACAGAAGATTGCCGTGATTGCAAGCCAAAAGGGACAGTTTTAGTGCCTCCTCCTGAAACAAAGTAACATAAATTTTGATCCTGTTAATCATTTCCTATTCAGATTTTCCAAAACTTACTCTGAAAAATTCAGCAGTCAATGCAAATCAGCCTACATACCCCTGGGTTTAGATTCTGTAGAACAGCTTTGCACTCCAGAAGAATACATTATCACTCTGAGTTTTTAACTACAGAGGAGGTTTTTTTGGGGGGGGGGGGAGTTGGCTTTATATTAATCCATTGTGAAAGGAAGTTGAGTTAGGAGTGTGAAACAAGGTTGCAGTTCTTGCAGTCTCCTTGCTGGAGGGATAGATAGGGGGGAAAAACGTGTGTGGTGAGGAGAATTTAAAAAGAAAAAAGTGCGGGACAAATTGCCAGGGCAGACCTTTCTATTCTGCTTCGAGTGGGCACTTATCACACCACAGAAAAAAAAGAGAACATACCTATCATCAAAAACAAAGGTAAAAGAAAGCAAGAATTCACATTAAAATACATATACCAATCTATCTGCATATGGATGCAACTCATATCCTCCAGCATTTCACAGATGAATACTGCAAGACGTGTGGCCAACCAATATCAAAGCGTGGTCAAGATGGCAAAAATTATTAATGAGGAGGAAGAAAAGGGGATAAGAAAGGATACAATAAGGGTACAATAAAAGAGGATACAATAGTTTACTTTTGTCTGTTTCTACTGGGGAGGGCAAGATTCCACACAATCCTTTCCTTTCCCCACTGCTGAGTTAAGTGGGTGCAAACTAATTTTGTACTTTTAAGTCAGTTTACAGCAATTGAAGTAAGTGAGAACAAAGGAGGAAATTGGGAGAAGGACAGAGGAAAATGGCACATTTTAAAAGCAGCTGAAGAAGTGGGAAACAAAGGATCACTTGGGACTATCCCTGCCAAATTGGGGCAGTTGGAGGTGATGGCAACTGCCCACCTAATTCTTGTGTGAGATTTTTATTAGATCTTCTCCTGTTGTCTGAGGTGAGAGTTTGATTTTCAGTGGTTGTTATGATTGCAGTCCAGTGGGAAAATGGGTTATAAGCCAATTGGGTTATATAAACTCTCTCTGTGTGATGGACCTTCAGGGATTAAGTCACTTTTAAGGCTGAGTGAGAGGATTTGTGGGCCAGAATTTTAAAACTTCTGTGAGGTGTCTGCTTCAGGTGAAGGTTACCTTAATTTATATTTTTGTTAAGGTACATTCCTTCTGTTGTGGAAATTCCCCACAAACAAAGTACTTTAGGATTCATGCCTTGTTTAAGCTCTGTCTGTTACCCTGATTTCTGGGGTCCCATGGGGGGGACCCCAATGTGCTCCAAATAATGGGGAATGGGAATTAGCCGGAGCACAAGCTGTAGCACTACGAGAGGCAGGGTAACCTAGCAAGATCTTTTACCCAATGTTTACGGGGTCAGGCCGAGTCAGGACCACGACACAATAAAGTTATAATTATGTTCTTTTATTGGAAAAAATCACCGCGCACTTGCGTGCTCACTCACACGGAACTAAGAAACACTGCGAACTGTGACACACACAGTCCTAAGAAAATAAAGGGAGGAAAGTAGATAGGGGATTTTAGGAAGGAGTTTTGGGGAAATACGACACCTGATCCTGCAGCCCGGGTAGCCTGAAGAAAGTCTGTTGAAGCGGAGGTTCTCAGCACGCGGAAGCTGAGGGGAAGGCTCAGCGAACGGAGCGGCAGCAAGGCGGGATGGAAGCCAAGAGCGATCCGAAGAAGCACTCAAAATCAGGGGTTCTTATAGGGGAAGATGTGCCTGTAGGGCAGTCCGTTCCCGGGGAAAACAGTGGGTTTCGGGTTGGAGACAAAGCCTCCGAAAGGTAGCATGATTGGATTTTGACGGCGCTGTCAGTAGCGCAGACAGTATGCAAATAGAGAGTGCTTGACAGTTGAGTAGTCAGAAGCGCTGATCTCGTCAAGCTGCCTGTTTGGGGCAGAGAATCTTTTGTATGCCTCGTGCATATTTAATGTAGGTTTAAAGTGTACTTGCCTGGAGGTCTCCTGAAGCTGCATGCTGGAAAATTACTGGCCTGCCTGGATTTGTTTTGTATTTTTCAGCTTGTTCGGCCATGTCCGTGTGCATGCTTTGCCGGGGGCCTCTCAAGCACGTGGAGGGGAGCAGTTTGGAATGGCCAATCTTGTGATATCAAATTATATTTAGTAGACCTCAGGCTCAGACTATACACCACAGTAACATGTCCTTTTTGCCCATAGTAATAGTATCCAAGGTCACACATTGGAATTCTTTGGTTGATATTAGGGATGGGACGAATCCAGAATCCAAATCCGGATCCGAATCCCTGAAGGTTCTGGGAATCGACGAAGCTCATGAATCTCGAATCTTTTGAATCCTTTTTTTTAAAAAGGGGTTTAAAAAGCAAGGGAAACAAGGATAATCTTGGGCAAGACATAGTCTCTCAGCCTCAGCAAAAGCCTAGGCAAAGGCAAACCTCCCTCTGAAGAAATCTGGCCAGGACAATTGTCATAGTTTTGCCTCAGGATCTCCCCAGATTGAAAATGACATGAAGGCCCTTGCTATACAGGCAGGAAAATGTGGATTAATCCCACATTTTCCTGCCTGTGTTAACAGGGCCACATACTACAGTACAGAGATAATAATCCAGGTCAAAACTGGGTTTTCTTTGCACAACTTCTTCTGGCATTCTGGGGTTTGTAGTTTGATGATGCACCAGCACACTTTGGCAGAGAAGGCTGTGACGCCTTGTAAAACTACAAACTCCAGAATTGTGTGTGAAAGAGTTTTGCAAGGGAATCTTTCAGCTGTCCTTGAAATCTCAAGCCTGTACCTTCCAGTCAAGTGCTGAGTTTAAATATATTAGAATACAACTCCAGATGTAATTTCTGAAATTGTTAGCAAAGGCCATTATTACTCCAAGGGAAAAACTCACCTACTTGCCATCTCCCCTTGTGTGTCTGGTCTCCCAGCTTTTCAGGTGTTCCGGTCTCCAATAAACTATTTCGTTGGTGGATTTGAAAGGTTCAGTTTGCCTATTTTTGCACAGGGATTCAGATTTGTGAATCTCAAATCTTTGCCCAGGATTCAAAGATTTGGTTGGCCCATCCCTAGTTGGTATGAATTGGAATCAGTGCCTTCCAACATTCATTCCCAAACACTCTGTTTAGATCAGCATATTATCTGTTGTTATATATTTTTAGCTTGTTTTGAAGTTTGGGTTTAAATGTATTATCTTCCTGAGACTGGGGAGTCACTGGTCCTACTAGAGTTAGTAATTCCTAAAACAAATAGCTTCTTAGAAGCTACCCTTTGTATTCTATGCTTGAAAGAAAAATTGGGAATGGCAACAACATTTAGCTTGTTGTAATGTTTGTACCTACTTATACCTAGTCTATTTAATAATGGAAATGCTTTTATTTATTTATTTTTTAAAAATCTAGTCACCTGAAATGAAACTATTTGTATGAGCTGGGATTCTACTGGAGTCTGTAGTTTTGGCTTTCAAAGGGGCAGAATCAAGACTATATATAATGATAACTATTGTTGTTGTGTGTCTTCAAGTCATTTCTGACTTAGGTGACCCTACCATGGGGTTTTCTGGGGTCTGAGAGTGTGTGACACACCCCAGGTCACCAGGTGGGCAGGGAATTCAACCCTAGTCTCCAGAGTTGTAGTTCAAACCATTACACTATGGTGGTTCTCAAAATGATAACTATACTCTGTTGATTCATATTAATACCTCCATTTTATACTGTATAACTGAAGCAATAGTGTGTAAGGTAGAGATTGCTGCAGTTATATAGATTCAGCTAGCAGTGATAATTTCCTTTGGAGGATTAGACCTCTGAAATAAACTTTTCTTTCAAATTGGAATACTGTAGTCATTTTGATCTCAAAAATTAGAAAGGTACAGTAGGTATTGTGTTAATATTCAATCAGGTGATCAATTAATGGTCTTTCAATCCCTTAAAGAAGATTTCTAAATGGGAAAGTAACATCCCTCAGCAGAAGCATGTTAAAATAACAGTTCCTATGCTTTTAAAATATTATATTGACTCCTTGTGTTTGTAGTCTATGATGTGAATATTTCTTTTGATGTCTTACTTATTTTTAAACAAAAAATGCATACTATACAGAATGCTCTCCTCATTTTACCCACACTGATTTTGCTTTCTGTTCTGCACTGTTCTTATTGTATTTGACGATGCTCAGTTCTACACCTCTATGAAATCATCAAACTTTGGACAAACATTATGTGGACGTGTAACATTGGCTTAGTAGCAAATGGGAATTAGACTGCATGTTACTGCTGTCATGTAAATACATTGACAAAGAGAACAGAACCATGCTAACTAATTCAATATGCTAATAAAATGTTCTGTCTGCTTCTGCTATGAAGTTCTGCAAGATTTGTTTCTGAGGGTTTTCTTCCTTAATCAAGTAGCTTTTTCCTGATCACTGTGAAGTGTCAGAGGGTCAGTAATACTAATTTTCTTTATTCTTCCCCAGGATGGAATCTACTGAAAAATGTGAAGTAGTTATTCAGCATTTTAATGGGAAGTACCTGAAAACACCCCCTGGTGTGCCAGGTAAGTGTTACCCTTCATTTTTCATCCCATTAAAGATCAACAAAGCTGAGAGGATGAAATGCAGAAATTCTGATGCTTTGAAATGTATTTGTGTCTCCACACTGAACCGACAGTCACATGTTTAATACAATTTATTGAAAAATTTGGATGGTGAAGATTTTTCATTTTATTGGTGTGAGTTGTCATTCCATTGGTGCAAGTTTCAGCTATTTTCTACTGTTGTTGCAGTTGACGTGGCCAGTTTGTCAGCTGTTGGCCAACTTTCTGGTGATGAGTCTCTGGGCTTGTCCTTGAATGACAGACATTCAATCTGCCATTGAGGCTGTATTTGAAGCCTCACTAGCTGGATACAACTTATCAGAATATTTACTTCACTGGCACAGACTTTAAGAGCCTGTGCTCAGCTTCATGTCATCATGAGGCAGTGGTGTAGAATATTGTAATGGGTTAGTTTTCTAACATAATTTGAGCAAAAATCACATCTTCAAGGAAGTCAACAGGATTTTTCCCCAAATATCATAATCAAAGGACAAAGTAGTCTGAAAACCTTTATTTTTCTAGTACAATAGTCTCCCAAAGGGGAGGGGAATTATTGGCATCTAAGAAGGCACTGGTCAATGAGGTGATTTGAACCAAGAGCGCAGGCATGGAAGAAATGGTGATTAAGACCATGAAATTTCCTTGATTACTTTGGACCAGTCACTCTCACACCTTGACCTATCTCACAAGATTGCTATAAGGATAATGTAGGGAGGGAGTGAGCTATGTAAGCTGACTTGAAATCATTGGAAGAATAAATGAATGGTATACTCAATAATCACTTCTGAAAGATGAAAATATGAAAACTGTGGGGAGTTGGTTCGGCTTTTATGGGAAAATGCTTTACAGGTTTAAAGTGGGAGGAAAGTGGAGCACCTATGTAATTCTGTGCTATTAGGATTGTGACTGAACAAGAGTTTTGATAATTAAGGGGAATTCTGAGGACAAGGACATTTACAATTGCAAAGCCTCATTGAGCTTGTGCTAAGAATGCGCAGATGTATAAAACTGCAGATAAAATGATAGATAAAATGTTGTTTCAAACCTATGAAATATAGGAAATCCCAATGAAAAATGCTCATAAACGTGGCCAAAGTAAAATTCAGCATCACTGGCCACTTTCTACAATAATGTTCATATTTTAAAGTGCTTACTGTTCTGAATAAATGCTCATATATTTTAAGCTAGAACACATGCTTTGTGTATAAATGATTCACTGCAGGCTGGTATATTGTGGAACCTTCCATGTCCATAAACCTTGGGCCAAACACAGAAGAATAATCCTAAATCCCTGCATCCTCCCTTTTTTTGGAGATAACCAATGTACATTACTCATTACATTCCCTTCCCCTAGATGTTGTGTTGTTGCATTATATGATAAAAAGAACACAATTATGCCTTGTCACCTTCCACCCATAGTTTTTTTATGGATAATGTTGCTTGTAACATGTTATCATCAAAGCTTCCACCAATTAGTTAAAGGATGGTGAGTGGTCACCTTCTGTTAATCCTTACTTTGTGAAACTGTGTTTGTGTCCAGTCATACTTGTCTCTGCTGTCTTATCTCATTCTTCTGTTTTGTACTCTTTCTAAAAATTGTAATGGTTAATTCCTTAGAGTTTATAACCTCCAGTCTTTCTTCTTATATTACTCTGCAAGGCCCTGTATTTATTAATGGTTCCATCTGAAGGGATTAATTGTCTGAAACAGGAGAACTCAAATATACTTCAAGTCCCATATATAATAAAGGATGGTACTGCAGTCCAAGATAAGCTGGAAGAGTGGTTAGTGGGATCAAAGGAAAAGAGAGAAACAGTTTCTTAGCAAGCAAGCATTTGGGACTTACAGATACTAGATAGTTACTTATGTGATGGTTCAGCCTTCAAAATAACAGGTTTCCTTTACCTGTGTGCTAGTTGCTTCCATACAGCTTAAATACTCTGAAGGTACCAGCTTCTCTCAGATCTTGGGAGCTAAGCTGGATCAGATATGGCTAGTATTTGGATAGGAATACAAGGTACTATAGGCTATATTTAGAGGAAGGTAATGGAAAACCACCTTTGAGTATTCCTTGCCTAAGAAAACCCTATGAAAGACATGGCATTGTCATAAGCCAGCAGATGACATGAGGGTACGTACACACAGTTCATTCCGTCTAGCTATGCAATCCAGAAATGAAGCATGTATAATCTGCCCATATCTCTGGTTCATCTCCACCTCTAGGATGGGATTTGTGCTGGGCCTTTCTTCATGAGAAACAAAAATGATGCAAAGTGATTCTCTTTCTGTCTTTTCATATACAACTGTTTCTCTCCAGAGCATATTAACTCTGTTCTGTTGTATATCATAAATCTTTGCCATCAGGCATCCCTACCTCCACTCTAAATATATTAAGAAACAAGCCAAATATCATCAGTGGGGGTGGGGACAGGGGACAAGACAAGGAGGAAGTTAAAGGAAAAACAGATTTAACTCAGCCTATTGAATCTTATTACATAGAAAGGTCACTGAACCTATTTCCCATTCTCATAAGTTCTTCCTTCCCACTGATGTATTTACTGTCCTTTCCATGACAGCGTTTCACTTTGGATTGGATTAGATTTGTTGTAGCATTTCCTCTTTGTCTATCACAATTATTACTCTACACATTTTAATTTGTTTTTTTTAAAGTAACAGAAATGGAGTGTAAAGAGTAAATGGATACCATGTATTTCTATACAATATGCATTGTCAGGGATTCAAGGCAGGGAACCCTGGGAAAATGATCAGCCCACTGCAAAGATGTTGCATCATGCTCCAGCTGTGGGTGATTGCAAGGTTGCATAAGAAACTGGGGTCGTGTGCAGATGGTAGAGGAAGGTGTGCAAACCTCTACCTGATTGGTTGTAAATGTGTATATAAGAAAGCAATCCCCAGTATGTATTTGTCTGTTGACCAAACTGGTGTCTGGCGCAAGCCTTTGTCCGTCTGTTCCATGTTGTGTATATAACGGAACGTTGCTACAAGATAAAGTGCCTCCTGTTTGGAAGAAACTCCTCCGTGTGTGAGTATCCTTACTGGGGAACAAGGCTGCTGCTGTTGGCTCGCTGCCTTCTGGTTTTTCTGCTGCATCTCTGTGGGGCTGAAACTCCTATCATCCCCCCAACATGCATCACATATGGGTGTAACTGGTACTTACACATTATTGCCTTACTGTCGATTGGAAATGGAAATAGCATGAGAACTTCAGCTCACAGTAAATGTTGGATTGTGTGTATGACCAAATGAGATGAAGTATTAAGTCTTCTCACTAATTCTAAAGGCCAAAACTCCTCTTCAACACCTGTTGTGTGCTTAAATTCATTGTCAGAGAACATAAATGTGATTTGAGATAGTTCTTCAGTGCTAACAATAGTGACCAGCAATCATACTAGCCAAGGTTTGCTGTGTCACCTTGAACAAAATACATTTTTGGGTCTCTCCAGTATCTCATTATAAACTTTCTGATCAGTGCTTTTTTTAAAACTCAAGTTCAATTAAAACATGGTTGTTGTTTTTTTAACTCTTTTGAGATCAGCGATTTTTTTAAATATCCGGCTAACACGCTCACTTATTCTCTGTCAAAAGAACAGCTGGTCCTGAAAATGTTTCTTGTGCTAGGACTCATCGTAGTGCTTTCAAAAATTAATATACCTTACCCACCCAGAAATGATGCACCTTTCTCTTTCTAGTTACCTTGTAGGTTGAAATAATGTGGAGCTCTCTAAACCTTGCACACATTTTTATGTCCTTTTGTTTGTGTAATAACAGTGTCATACTCATATGCGTTTTAGGGGACAAAAAACAACATGCCTTTATTGGATCCCATAACTTCTGACATTTCACAGAAGATAGTCAGTTGGACACATGTGGCCAATCAACATCAGGGTATGGCCAAAACGACAGAAGTTATTAATGAGGAAGAAGACAATAGCTAGGAGAGGGTGCCTTAGTTTACATTTGGCTGAGCCCAGAGTAAGAGCAAGATTCTGCCCACTCCTCTGCTCGCTGCTGAAATAATTGTGTACAGACTGTTTTTGCACTTTGAATTCAGTGTGCCGCAATTGAAGTAAGCTGAGGACAAAGGGTGAAAGTGGGACGAAGAGAGAGACTCTGGGACATTTTAAAAGCAGCTGAAAAGGGGAGATGATAGAGAATTAATTGGGACTGTCCCTGCCAAATCAGGTCAATTGGAAGGTATGAGACCTTGCCAAAACTGGGCAGCCTTTTCTCAGATCAAGGATCACTGCACGATCTCTGTATTCTTCTCTTCATATCTACTTCACAGTTCACATCAAGCTCAAATCAGGCTTCGCCAGGAAGTTCACACATTCTGTTGAGCTACTTCCCAGGACTGCTGTGACAATAAAGGTGGGGGTCATGTACAAAATTTTCAGCTCCAGGAGATAGATCAAATGGACACAATTATTTTACAAGAACCAATGTATTCCAAAAGCCTTTTAGGAGGAGGAATTGAGGCTTCCTTCTCTGAGAACTGTAAGGGCAAAGGTTGAGATTCCTCCTGTTTCTAAAATTTGGAGGGAAAGGATAAAATAGGGTGGCATATTTTCTCCTCCTTAGTCTCCTTGTGCAGCTTCAAAATGCAGGGGGGTAGTCAGTTATTTTCCCTCTAGGAGAAATAGGAGTAGGAGGCTGAATGAAATCCTTCCTTTTTCATCCTTTCAGAATCTCTAGAGATAACAATGGACAAGAATATGGGTGGTTTTTCCATAATTAAGAAATGCAGTAATCAGGATCAGAACATTACAGTTAGATTATATGGTATTTTTATATATTGCATCTACTGAAATCTGATTTTAATGACCACAAGATGTATTGATTAAATATATGAAAATAGTGAAGATCAAACTTCATTTGAATTTTCATTTATGTAGTTGCCTTCTACAAACTTTAGATGATGATGATGATGATGATGATGATGATGATGATGATTTCTATACTGCATTCCATATCCACTTACAGAGAGGTTTTATTTGAAAAATCCTATGGAAAGTAACTCACTCAACCCACCCCAGCCTTGCAAAACAGAACTGCGGATCTGTAAACATGATTGATTGGAAATTAGCACCATTTCATTGATCTCTATAGAGTGAGCATTTGATGTAATTATCTTAGCAGGGTGCTGTCAAAATACATCTTTGAGATGTTTGTGCTGGATTGTTTATTATATTCCTTAAGAGCTCACACAGCAAAAATGTTATTTTAGATACACTGAAAACTATACATTTCTCCCTTCCCTACTGGTGGGATTAGCTTGTCCTTTACTTACTCCAAGATGAGGAGGGAGGGAGGTTAAGTAGAAGTTTCTTTATATTCATGTAGTTTCCCCTCACAGCTTCTACTCAATTTATACATCTTTGTAATAAACCTGGATTTATGCTTCTCAGCAAAGATAGAAGCTTTATCCACCTCCAGGCAATTACTGATCTTCTTGCATGGTGAGGCAAAGAGAATCAAGTCTCCCGGTGTATTTGGAAAGGCACAATCAGAGTCTGAAAATTATCCTCCCAGTGCAGCAATAATTGGCATGAAAGGGAAAATGGGCTGTAGTTATTGCTGTGACCTCTTTATGAATTTAAGTTGGAAATCAAGAAACCTGAGAGCATGAGGCAAGGGGTAGACACCGCAGTGTTTTTATATTGAATGAAAGACTGACCAGTTGCCTGGCTGTTAGAAAAGATTTATTGATCAGTCAAAGGTTAAACTCAGTTTTTTCACACTTTCCCCCTGAATTCCTAGCAGACTCTTAGCGGAAACAGCCAGTGGTGTAGGGGAGTGACAGTGAGAGCAAACAGGGTTGGAATATTAGGATTTTTTGATTAGCAGGGACAACGACATATTGTAGCATCCACCACCCAGCTTCTCTGTCTTCTCTGCATGTACCATATTTGCTGGTATATAAGACGCACCCATGTATAAGACACACTCTGTTTATACATTGGCAAATACTATTTGCCGGTGTATGAGATACACAGGTGTATAAGACTCACTCCATTTTCAAACAGTATTTTTCAGGGGAAAAAGTGAGTCTTATATGCCACCAAATACAGTATCTACAATCCTCACAGCAGGGGGTATATAGTTGTTTTTTCCAGGAAAATATCATGTGAGTTATTAGCGTTTTAGTACAAAATATGGCTGGTCTTGAATGGCTGAATGACATCCTTCTGGCAGATAGAAAAACACGTAGAACAGTTGATATGATATGGGTCAACATAGCACTTCCATTTTTCAACTGTCCTTCAGAGCATCACTGTGGCAACTATTATGATGAGCCTTTGGACTTCAAAATTGATCACTAGACCACTGAAATCAGTGTAGAATGGAGTGAATTTCTTGTGTTTATGGAGTCTCATACTTTGTCTCATACTTGTTAATGATGTTTTTTGTGAAAGCATAGATGCTTCCCAGAAGGACATTGAACTTCTCCTCAGACAGACTACTTCCCCAGATTGTTGCTTCTGGACTTCTGGACTTTTGATTGCTTTCAGAATGAAAAGTGGGGAGGAGGGCAGAGAGATATTTGTTTGCTTGTTTTATTTATATCCAGGCTTTCTGAGGGAAATAGCGCAGGCATTGCTGTAATTATACAGTTGCCAATGATAATGTAAATTTAGAAGCAGTTTGACAAATTAATTCTAACCAATCCTAAAATCCTGCTGCCAGTTAATGATCTTGGTGACAAGGAATATTGTACATAATAAACAATATACCATAAACAAACTATTGTAAATTTTGTTAACAATTCCACTGGCTACTGATATATTTCCAGGCACAATTTAAAATGCTTATGCTTTGGTTCAAGTCATCTGATAGACAGTGGTCCTCTGTATGAGCCTGAAGATGCTGAGATACTCAGAAAAGGCCTTTCTCTCTTCCTGCTTCCTACTTCCTGCTCTTCATAGTACCTTCATAGTGATGGCTGGTAGGGCTGTGAGGTAGGTTTTCCTCAGTGGCTGCCCTAGGTTCTGGAACTTCATTCCTAGGAAGGCTGAATGTTTCTCTCCTTATTGCTATTCTCTTAGCAGAAAAAGACTTTTTTATTCTGAAAGACATTTTAGAACTGATTTTTTTTTTTTTTAAAAAAAAAGGAGGGCTTTTAAGAAGGTGCTAAGTTTTTTAAGTTGCTGTTCGTCATTTTAGTTGTACATTTTGATACTGGCCATAATAACAACCAGAACAAACAACTCCTGCGTTCTCACTTGCATTTAAAGTGAAAGGAAATTCCTATGGACTTTCTCTATCCATCTCCCCAGTAAAAAACCTTTTGCTGTTGAAATTGAAGATTCATCTCCTCCCTTTTTGGACATTTAAATTTGCCTCATGTTCCTCCATGAGGTGGAAAATTTCTCTTAGGCCTCTTAATACCTTCTACTTCTTTAATTATTTTTCCTAAGAAATAGTATTGAATCAAGAAAGCACACACTTAAGAGCAATATCTTTCTCAGCTTGAGTTACTGAAGTAAAATTTAATATCCTATAAGACTATTTACCAGGAACTTGTGTACTAGTCATCTGTTCATTCTTTTTGTCTTCTCCTTAAAAACAAGAATACTTACTTCTTTCTTTCATAAAACAAGTTTTATGCTTCTCTCCACATATACACCACTTTTAGGCCATTTCCATACTACACTGTTATATAGTGCTGCTATTCCACTTTCACCATTCTATGGAATCCTGGGGTTTGCAGTTTAGGAAGGGACATTTAGAATTCTTGACCAGAGAGCTCCTTGGCCTCAGTAAACTACAAACAAAAGGATTCCACAGGATGTTGAAAGTGGAATAATAGCGCTGTAACAGTGTAGTGTGGAAATGGCCTTAGAATGCTAGTTGAGATTACAATCCTAGATTAGAAGGGGCTGTTATGATAGCTCTTACAGGAAGTATCTTCTGGGCCAGAATCCAGTTGTGTGCTTCCACTGGACCTCACTGTTTACACAGGAATCGATACCCAAACCTTCCACCCTAAAATCCAGTTCTTCAAGGCTGAGGAACTCTTTGGAGGACATGTTTTAGCAGCACCATGCAGCTGCATCATGCACCATGCCTCACTCCTACTGCTGCTGGTTACAGCATGTTTAGCCAAAACTCTGCCTGTAGTTTTGAGTCATCAGTTCTATCTTGTCCTTTGGAATAGGAGAGAACAAGCATGTTCAGTCTGCTACATGGCAGCCTTTTAGACGTGTTGAAAAAATGTTATCTTTAGCTTTTTCTTTTTAATCTAAATGTTTACAGCTTTTTTTTCCCCTGCTCTTCATGGTACTTGGTTCCCAGTTCACTTACCTGTGGAGAAGGAACATAGGTAAGGCTGTTCCAGGGCTTTTTCCAGATGACACCTGATGATACCCACTGCTGTGGAATATGATGGTAATTTATGGGCCCTTCTTGCTCCAGAAGTGATGAGGTGCTAATAAGACATTCAAGTTTGGTTGTTGTTTCTTTTTCCAACTGTGACAGGTTCACAAAGAGAAAAATAGAGAATAAGGAATAATTGAGCAGAGGCTAGGTGCCTCTTTTATTTTTATCTGATGCTGTTTCCACTTCTGGCCATGCATAAGATGGTAGTCATGCCCCATAAATGTAAAAGTTATTGTTTTTGATGCCTGTGTTTTATGATGGAGAGTTAGCTACTTTAAATATAAATAAACATTTTAAAAATGAATTTATTCATAAATAATTGGTAGGCAGGATATCAATATCGTGGTATGTGAGCATGCGTAATGTATTTTATGCTTTGGAGTTGCTCAAAAAAGTTGTTGCTGCTTGTGAATTTTGCATTTTGTCGTATTTTCCTGTACAGCCAACATAACTACTACTGATTTTTTTTTCTTGGTATGTGAGTGTCTTGTTCATATAAGCATCAATATTTTGTTATTTCTGGAATCTTCTTGGAGGCATGACTACAGGGACTGTCTTCATGAACTGCTGCACTTCAGAATTTACATTTTGGCTTTAGGTTTTGGCAGACCTATTCTGAAAAAGGGAAGTGGCATATTGGAGCCAGGGCTTGCAAGACCAAAGCCATGGGGCTTTATTATCCATAGGCATGATGGCCTATGAGGGTGGAGGCTCAGACTTCCCTGTCTTCTTTGAGGTTAACTGCAGTGTCAGGATGGGAAGGAGAATGGATTTTTTTCCAAACCAATGTATTTCTATGAGCAATCTGTGCTATAATCTAATATCTTTTAGGATAGCTTTGTTTTAAATATTAAAGACTCATTAACCTTCCAAAGGAAAAGAGCTTCTTTGTTGACATGGAGCAACAAACTGCCTGTATTGTCGACTTCTCCATGGAGGTGTGATTATGGAGACTGTCACGATGGGCACTTACATTTCAAAACTTACCACTATTTTGCTGAAGAAGGGTGGAATCCAAATACAAAACATGAAGATATATGAGCTGCTTGTGTTTCTGTCCATTTGCAACAAGCAATGCGGTAATCACGAGAAGTCAACATGGATTTCTCAAAAATAAGTCATGCCAGACTAATCTTATCTCCTTTTATGATAGAGTTACTAGCTTGATAGATGAAGGGAATGCTGTGGATGTAGCATATCTCGATTTCAGTAAGGCCAGTAAGGCCTTTGACAAAGTTCCCCATGACATTCTTGCAAAGAAGCTAGTAAAATGTGGGCTGGACAGAGCTACTGTCAGGTGGATCTGTAACTGGTTGACTGACCGTTCCCAAAGGGTGCTCACCAATGGCTGCTTTTCATCCTGGAGAGAAGTGACTAGTGGGGTGCCACAGGGTTCTGTCCTGGGCCCAGTGCTGTTCAATATTTTCATCAATGACTTGGATGAAGGAATAGAGGGCATGCTCATCAAATTTGCAGATGACACCAAATTGGGAGGGGTTGCTAATATGGCAGAGGACAGGATCAAAATTCAAAATGACCTGGTCAGATTGGAGAGCTGGGCCAAAGCTAACAAAATGAAATTCAACAGAGAGAAGTGTAAGTGTAAGGTCCTACACTTAGGTACAAAAAATGGAATACACAAATATAGGATGGGGATCTAGGAGTCTTAATAGACCACAAGCTGAACATGAGTCAGCAGTGTGATGCGGCAGCCAAGAAAACCAATGCAATTCTCGGCTGCATCAATAGGAGTATGGTGTGTAGATCGAGGGAGGTACTGGTACCACTCTACTCTGCTTTGGTTGGACCTCATCTTGAATCCTGTGTCCAGTTCTGGGCACCCCAATTCAAGAAGGACATGGTCAAGCTGGAGCAGGTCCAGAGGAGGACGACCAAAATGGTGAAGGGCCTGGAAGCCAAGCCCTATGAGGATAGACTTAGAGAGCTGGGTATGTTCAGTCTGCAGAAGAGAAGGTTAAGAGGGGACATGATAGCCATGTTTAAATCTTTGAAGAGATGCCATGTAGAGGAGGGAGAAGGCTTGTTTTCTGCCGCTCCAGAGACCAGGACAAGGAGCAATGGATTCAAGCTGCAGGAAAGGAGATTCCACCTGAACCTCAGGAAGAACTTCCTGACAGTCAGGGCTGTCCGGCAGTGGAATATGCTGCCTTGGAGTGTAGTGGAGTCTCCTTCCTTGGAGGTTTTTAAGCAGAGACTGGATGGCCATCTGTCGGGAGTGCTTTGAGGGTGTTCCTGCATGGCAGGGGGTTGGACTGGATGGCCCGTGTGGTCTCTTCCAACTCTACATTTCTATGATTCTAAGTAACCCCCTGCAGAAAAAAATATGTATATCCATATAACTCCAAATGGGAAAAAGTTGTACTAGTTGTCAGTACCATATATGCAGAAGAAAAGGTGGGCAATCTCTTTCATCCTGCAGGCTCAGTTCAGTTTCAGAGAGGTTTTCGAGGGACCATGGTCCCAGATAGGGCCACAGGGACCAAAAATACAGAGGGAAAACATACCTAAGCTTAGAAATTTTCCAATGGGGAAGTGGGCCACAGCTTACTAGAGAAGGGCTCAAACTGGCCCCAGGGCTTCAGGTTACCTATCCATCCATTTTATACAGGTTGTTTATTGAGCTAAGTATACTTTCAACTCTACCATGAATGGGTTAGCAGCTCCAAATCCTCCACAGAGATGTTTTCCATCGCTTAATCCTTGTAATCCCAGATGGCATGGATTGAACCCAGAGCCTTCACCATACATAGAATACTCTGTACTATGGATCTCTGGTTCCCTCCCCCAATAGGAGCAATCATGTGGGTCTGTATTTTAGCTGAGTGACATGTGCAGCAGTGTGATTTTTATAGAAGTGGAGGACAAGCAGTTAGTGGCAGCTTTCCCAGTGTTAGCAGAGGAATAATTCCATGTCAAAAACATACAAATAGATTCAAAAATAGTTGTTTCTGTGTTTAAACATCGACAGTTATCCAGATTTAGCTATTTGGCCTGATCTTCCATGAATAATTGAAAACGTTATGTATGGCAACCTTAACTAAAGGACAGCATTGCAAGCCAAAAGAAAATCTTGAATGATTTTTAGCTGGGATCCAGTATCTATATGTTGTTGTTTTGCTTTTACCATTGCACCTAGCATGGGAAGAGAAGATAGCACTATTATTGACCACCAGTGGTGTCTGTGGGCTCTGACAACCATGCGCAAGTGAATCCCTTTGGATTTTAATCTGAACATTAAAAGAGATATCCAAGGTGGTGAACCTTCTCTGCAGCATATGAAACACAGGCTAGAATCCAAAACAGAGCCCTAACAACGTCACAGTTACTGACTGCCACTGATGGCTACTAATCATGATGGTAAACTATTACATACAGTATGAGAGGAGATGTGGCTCTGCATACCACTTGCTGGAGAACATGAATGGCAGGGTACTTTTGTGGTGGTATGCTACTTCTGGTCTTCCCAGAAGCAGCAGTTATCCACTGTGTGAAGAGAATGCTGGACTAGATAAGACTTTGGTCTAAGCCAGTCATGCTTTTCCTATCTTTTCATGCTCCTGAAAGTGTATGGGACTATGTAAATCTTAGTTGGTCACTGATACAATTGGCAACATGCCCTGGCACTGTTCAGTGATATAATAGCATCAGTGACAAGCCAGGATGAGGCAACCTTCCTGGAGAGTAGGGGAGGGATGCCCATTTAATATCTGTCAATCAGCTTTGGCTTCAGGGAATGGTGTCAGACAATAAGCACATCCACACTGCACACTAACAGCACTCTGCACAGTAACATGCTAGTAGTAGTTACAGTCTGTAACTAGTAGTTACAGTCTGTTACTGTTGCTCTATCCTATAGAATCTTGCAATTTGTAGTTCAGTGTGGTGCTTGGAATACTTTACCAGAGAGTGCTACTGCTGTGCTTCAAGGGGGCTAAAGCTCTCTGTCAGAGAATTCAAAGTACCTCCCACAGAATGGAGCCATGACAGTTAAAACAGTAGCAAAGTGTTACACCTGTGCGGTGTTTCCTATGAGTATTTGAAAATAATTACTTGACTTTTAACATGAAGCTTCTGTTACCGTCTTTTTCTTTTCTTAAAGAAATTACCTCCTTTTCTTCCTTATATTTTCCTCAGGCTTTCAAGCCATTTTAAAACATTTTAGAATTTAAAGTACTGAGGAGTTAATAGAGCTTTAGTCATAAAATATTTACAGTCAGAAACTGGAGGATATTTCCCAGATTGCATGATCTTTGAAGTTCAGACATGACTTACATTTTCTTTTCAAAGAGCTCCTAATGGCTCCCAGTGAATGTCCCTGGACACTGTAAATCAGCCACGTCATATTGAGTCATCTTCTTTTCCACTATTATCAATTCTCCTTACCATACCCAAGTCTACATATAAGGATATTGTTTAAATTATAACATTTGCCTAGAACTCTTGGCAGATTAAAATGAAGCTTCTACAGAATGTTAAAAAGAATGTGAATAATTAAAAAAAAGAAGAAACACAACCCTTTTTCCAACTGTCCATTTTAATTATCTTTCCTTGCATAAAGAGTGCCCCTTTTCTCCCCAAAATGGGGGGGGGGCACGTGCACCTGTAATATGAATAGCATGATTTAGAAATAAGGGTTTTTCAATATTCAGTCCAGCCATGCCTGAAAAATTCCACATCAGTACAATAAAAAAAAAAGTCCTATGAAGATGCATTTTTCTGTTTAATCTATTATATATTTTGTTTATATTCTATTGTTTCTGAGCATGACACCCAAGGCAGTTCACAACACAGAATAAAACAAATACAGTTAAAAGCTAATTTTCAAAGTAAAAAGTTGAAAAATTTTAAAAAGATGAAATGAATTATCCTATTAAAAATAGCACTAATTTAAAACATTTAAAGTATGATAGTGGACCAATGCCATTTAAAAGTGTTTGTGGAAAGAAGAAGTCAAATGGAGGGGGAAAATATTCTACCTTATTATAGATGAAATAGATAGACATCTATGACAAAATCCTCAGGTGCTACTAACATTGTGTCTGACTAAAATCTGATTGCTTCTGTGAAGCATAGGGTGTCCAACATACTACAGATCCCATACATTAGATACATGCTGGACCATGTATTTGTCCTGCTAGAAGCCAATAGTGATGATGTGGTATAAAGATACAAGGCTTGCTGTAAAATTACTTACCAAGTCTGTCATAACTTCAGCCCTTTGAGAGCAATGCCAAGAATTTTTGTGACATCAATTGATTTGTTAAAGGGGAAAAAAAAAACACAGCTTGTTCCTTTATTAAGCCATCAACAACAGTCTCATTTTGATGCTTAGAAACTTCTGCCAAATGTTTCAGTGCCCCTTTACTAGGCACCTGTGATCTTCTTTCACATATTTTTTTTTTACCAGCTTTTGATATCAAGATAATAGTTCTCTTGGCCACTATCAGATACATTTACAAGAATGCTACACATTGTATGACTATTAGACCCTCTGACTGAACGACATTCTGCAATCTTATTCCAGAGATGTATTTCAGAACTATTATTAATGAGAGCAAGAATGTGTGAAATAATGAATCTATTATTCCAAAATGCACCTTCCAACATTATACCCATTATAATGAACAAGGATCATCAGAGATCCCCAAATGGCTAGGTTTTGATAGGAATGTTCAACAGATTTTAATAATGAAGTGCTTATTATTGTTGCTACCGTTCATTCAATTATTGTTGCCGCCACTGAAACTTTGCAGTAAACCAGGAAAGTCTGA
The DNA here is from genome assembly GCA_030412105.1 of Cyclura pinguis. Lineage (NCBI taxonomy): Eukaryota > Metazoa > Chordata > Lepidosauria > Squamata > Iguanidae > Cyclura > Cyclura pinguis. The sequence goes on from CM059604.1 coordinate 44,598,427, forward strand.
GAATTCTGATTTTAAATTAAGGCTTAGATAAAAGGGGTTGCATTTTTCTTGTACGCCTTATGTGTCCTCTCCGCAACAATCCACTTCTGGTGATTATTGAAGGTCACAAAGGCACTGTGGCGTTAGCACGTTGTGAAGGGGAAGGGACACATTCATGTTGTCAAGACAACCAGACGGCTGCCACTTGCCTCACTGTAATGAAACCAGAGACAGTAGCATCCCTGTTGTCAAGGTAGTTCATTGGCTCAGATCACTTAGTGAAACGGCACACATCCCTTTTAGCCGAGTAGTAGAGAGAAGCAGCGAAGTGGCTGCAAAGATTTATAAATAAACCAAAAAACCTTCAAATGTATATTTCGGAGGGGTTTTTCCCCCCCATAGAGCATTACCCACGGGGCCCTAGAAAGGCTATTTGCCCATTTAGTACTTGCTGGTGTTCAGCCCTGGTTGACTGGGCACCCGGTCACGTGGTTGTAAGACTTCAGCAAACAGCCAGCTGCAAATCTAATTCACGCCATTTCTAGCACAGGAAACTCCAATGACCTGTAACAAAACTTACATCATGTAGTAGAAGACCCTCATTCCAGTATAACTGTTTTTTTTAAGAAATAGAAAGTAGCTCTTTTTTTAAAAAAAAACGGAAGAAATAATGTGTAAAGAGACCCTGGCTGAACTCCTTTTGCTTGGGCCATCGAAAGAACACAAACCCTATTCAGGTGCTGTATTTTAAAACAGGATAGAAAGAGTCAGGGGCATAGGCTTCAGTTCCATGTGTTCCAATCTCAGCTTCTCTATCTTAATAGAGAGACGTAACCAGGTTCAAATGAACGTGTTTACAAGGCTCCCTGCCACTGGAAACCCAGTTGCAGAGGGCTTTTTAAGGGTATTCATTTGAAGGTGGTTACGTCTCCATTATACACCTTCCGTTATAGACCCCGTATGCTGAGGCCAAGAGTGGAGGAAATGAGGATAGAGCATGAGTCCTTATCTTTTGTGATTGCAAAAGAGACTGCCCAAATTGGGATCATGTTTTGCTCTGTGAAACTGGACATTTTACCAGCAGCAGTAGAATCTTGTACTTGTTGGCAAAGTCACTTATCCTGAAATGAAAATGTCATAGAAGATTTAGAGGGCATAGTGGTCAGGAAGCTAAAGAAGTAACATTACAGTGGCCCCTTCCTTATTGTGACCTCTGCATGCACAAATGCAAAAGTCTTGCATCTCATTATAGTCAGCAGACGCAGGAGGTGCACCACCCCTGCTGCCCCAGGCAGGCACATATCACATCCATTGACTATAATGGGACACAATGCTTTGCCTTTTTTCTTTCACATGGAATGGAACCCCCACATATATAGAGGGCACACTGTGTTGCCTTTCTAAAATTAAAACACAGTAGCAATAGGAAGCAGCTCAATTAATTCAGATAGAGCAAAGTCTAGCACCACCTAGTGACTAAACTATATAGTGTTACTATCCATGCAAGAAACAAATTTAAGATGCAGCTTGTGTTAGGAATTACTGATAGCTTCCCAAATAGTTTTTTCATCTGATATAAATGCATGCAAATAAATCAAAGTTGGAAATGACCTCTGATTAAGGGTATATAGTTTTGTTTATCTCATTCTTGCCAGCAAGACAAGTATCTTTGCTGACTCTCTAACATTAAAACAGATTTTCTAGTTTTACACAGCATATAATTTTATACAACAGAAAACCACTAAATCAACACAGATACCACAAAGCTAGCATCACCTAGGGACCAAATTGTATGCAAGAATGATTTCAAAAGTTTTCTTCCTGCTGAGTGAGAGCTTTTGCATATATTTCGTTTTATTTGCTTTTTAGGACTTGCTAAAATTCATTTGATGCACAATTAATCAAAAGCCATTGGGTTTTTTTTCAGCAAAAAACAACAAAAAAACCCAACCCCAAAACAAAAACAAATTGCAAAGACAGTAATTGCCCCCTTTTTAAAAATAGGTATTTTCACAGAGTTGAGGCACCTGTTCTTACTGAGATTGAAAAGTTTTGTGTGTTTTCTTTATAGCTCCGCTTCAGACTGAAACGAAATCACCATCACAACATAACTGCATGTGAACAAATGATGTGGTGGTTTGTGGCAGCTTGGAATTCAATTGCACTTTAAACTGGTGACTCCTGGCCAAACTACAGGAAGAAATGCTTTACTTTTCATGTCTTCAGCATGAATTTAGATTGTCTGAATTCCTCCCTGTCTTTAAGTTAATAGCTACATTAAATATTGACCACAATGCACTTTGTAGAGAGGGGGAAGGTCTTTGTGATATGGAGAGCACTGAAGAAAAGAAGCTGGTTAAAACATTTCTGCTAACAGATCTCCTTCTTCCTGTAGGCTTTTATCAGTTTTGCAATTACTGGCATTTTGTTCTCTTTTGAATTTTCTTAGATGACCTCGGTATTTTAGTATGCTTTGTTTAAATGCACAAATATTAGATATTTTGATGAAGTGATAACCTGAGTTTGAGAGTTCAAATTAATACATTTTAACTCACTAGTATTAAGATTTAATCTCAATTGTCATCAAGTTCTTCTGACATGATGCTTTGCTAGTCTCTGTTCCAGATAGTTACAAGCATTCTGAGTAAAATCATTGATGTTCTTAAGAAGCACATAAAAATGTTTTCTTTTCCTTCCCCAAAGTTAGTGTTTCAGAGCTTGGGCATCAAGCTATTCGTTCTTACTATGCTTGCTTTATTTCCTCTCTTCCTGTGAAATGTCTGCTTGATTACTTAAAGAACAAAATGAATGCATTTAGCTGGAAGTAGTTTCTCTGTTACTGAATGATTGTTTGCTGTCTTAGGCCATTTCCACACTACACTGTCATAGTGCTATTATTCCACTTTCAGCATCCTGTGGAATTCTGGGGTTTGTAGTTGACTGAAGCCAAAGACCTCTCTGGCTGAGAACTCTGAATGCCCCTCCCTAAACTGCAAACCCCAGGATTCCGTAGGATGTTGAAAGTGGAATAATAGCACTTTAACAGTGTAGTGCGGAAATGGCCTTTGAGTGCCTGCTTATGTCCGATATAAAGTTATGTTTCTTCATTTGTTTATTATTTTTCCATGTAATGGACAATCCTTGCTGGCCAAGAACACAGATTTTATATAAAATCTAGATAGACTTGCAAGAGACTTCCAGAAATAAATATGTAGAAAAGGATTAGAGTGAGGTTGGGATACATTGTTGCATACTCTCCCAATTTAACAAAGACAGTCCCAGTTAATCCTCTGCCATCCCACTTTTTCAGCCGCTTTTAAAAAATGCCCCAGTTTCTCTCTCCTTCTGTTACTTTCCTCCTTCCTCCTCAGTTTACTTCAGCTGCTGGAAACTGAGTTCAGAGCACAACAGTAGTTTCCACTCAGTTAAATCAGGCAGAGGAAAGAGGGAATGAAGGGTTGGAAACTTGCCCTTTCCAGCAGGCTCAGGCAAAAGCAAACTCCAGCAATCTCTCCTAGCTTGTCTGTAATGTTGTCTGTTCTTCCTCATTAATAACTTTTGTCTTCTTGACCACTCTTCAGTCTTACTTGGCCATACATGTCCGAGTTTTCATCTAAGAAATGTTGGAAGGTAGGGAGCAGAAATCAGTCAATCAAACAAAACGCTAATATTTCCCAAAGTACAGATATAAATATGGAAAAGGTGATCCCCTTCATCAGGATACCATTGTATAAGGTTATATCTCTAAGAGTAGGTATGGCAGATGTGGGTTTGTTTCCCAGCCCCGGAAGGATGATTAGGCCGATGGCTTCGAGTAATTTTGTTTTGAAAGTCTAGGTATAAATTCAAAAGTATTCAAACATGTTTCTGGCACTAAAGTAGAGTTGCCAGCTTTTTTTTTCCTGCCCTTTGTCTTTAAATGTGCATTTTGGATAGTGAGAGTATTCTGCACACTGGAAATAGCTGTATTTATTGAATTTGGCCAGTGAGGCAGGTTGAGAAAATTTTATTTCAGTTCAGTTTAAAAATCAAGGAGATATTTCCACTTTCTTTGTATTTGGGAAAGAAATAACTTGAGGTTTTTGGGTTGTTGTTTTTTTTTAAATTGAAGGTGAGAGAAAGAGAAGCTGGCAGATGCTGAACTCAGACATTACAGTTGACTCTAGCTGCAAGTTTCTTTTATTAGTTATTTGGGAGTCTGGCATTTTATATCCTTTAGAAACAGCTGCAGATTTTTCCTACCATCTTGTATCTGTTAAAAAGAAACACTTTTCAATTCCACAAACAACTGTTCTAACAGAATATACTAGAAGAAGCTAATCCACCTGATTAACCTCTTGTTTACCATTTGGGCTAATCTCCAGACATATTGTACCTCTTTCCCAAGTAATATTGTATAAATATACAATGCCTTGTTAGCTACACAATATTATTAGCTACCACGAATAAATACTATCTGTATTTTTCTTTCTTTCTTTCTTTCTTTCTTTCTTTCTTTCTTTCTTTCTTTCTTTCCTTCTTTCTTTTTTTTTTTGTGCAACTCTCTGTAAGATTTTTTTTTCTCTTCAAAAGGAGCACTTTAAATTTTGGTTGTGACTATTGCAACAAGATCAAATTTATATTTCCTAGTTATTTTGCCAGTATATAAGTTTTGGCATTTACATACAAATGCTTGAATTATTTAAATGTGGTAGATTATTGGCTTTTTAAAAAAAAAAAAAACATGAGCTTTTTGTTATTTTAGCCACATTGGACATACTTCTAAAGTTCGAAAAGAGGCATGAAAAGTCTACTGAAAAGGTTTCCATGACATCCAAAGGGCTCAGTGTTCAGGAAATTTGGAGGGCTCACTCAAGCCATACTTCGCCAGTTTGGCTGTAGAAACTATCATTTAATCAAAGCTGGAAATAATTTTTAAGCTGAATGAATAGAATAAAGGAATAAGAAAGTGGGGAAGAATGTGACTTGTCCCCAGCTTTTCACATAATGGTTTTTAAGACGGGAAACATAATAGATGGAATCCAATTGTTAGTTCCAACTAATGTAGTCCCACTGAACCAATGGGATTTACCTAACTGTTTACTCAGTAGTCAACAATGGATTCAGTGAGATTATCTTTAGTTTAGTAGATAGTAGGATCCAGGCTGATCTAGTAATGTAGCCACTGACATTCAGACTTCTTGGATGAATGGGAATTATATCCAAGAATTCCTGGTCCAATTCCAACATGTTCTCCCATTATCACTACTGAGGATTGTGGCTGAGCATGGATTTGAAGCTGAGTCTTTCCGATTAAGACCCAATACGCACACGCACACACACACGCACACACAGATTTGCTCTAATTTCTGATATACTTCCCATATTACTTTTAAAATATCCATGAGATATATATCCGTGATACATGTATTAAATACATATTTAATATATATGGAGATTAGCCCAACAAAAACTAATAAACCAAGTGGCTGATTATAATGATTGATTGCATTTCTGCATAATAGGTATTGGTACACATTCATCTATCTACTCCTAGTTACCTTGCTAAAACTGAAAATGACAACAGTGTCACCAACCCTTCAAACTGCTCTCTCTGACAGTACAGTAATGTTGCAAGAAAACAATGGATAGTTCAAGACCAGACAGCCCCCATCTTTGCCCATAATTTACATTCAGCTGACATATTTATTTATTTTTAAGTGCTCTTGGAAGAAAGGAATCCATCCCAAGTCAATTTAGGCTTTGCTTGTTCTCTTTAAATATTTAATTACATTAATTTTTCAGAACAACAAAACAAACATTCATCAAGTGAAACTAAGCATGTCAGCCTCAGATCTCTACATCTGTTTCTATCCTGCTGTTTTCCTGCATAATTCAGTTTAATACATTTAAAGTGTACACTTCATTAAAATTCTTAACATTCACTTACATGGAGAGTTTACGTTCTAGACAAGGGCAAGAAGGCAGGCAAGGAGACTTGTTAACTGCAGAAAGGTGTGACTTTTCCTTCCTTGTCTTATGTCTGTATAGTGTTTTCTATCTTGGGACTATTGTCTCAGCATGTACTGTCTTATCTATATATCTAAATCCATCAGTCTCTAGAATGACTCATCTTTGCAGTGCATCAGACATTTCCTTCCGGATGTTGTCTTTTCCTTGAAGTCATTGCTCTTTGTAGAAAAGACTCCCCTCTTCATCCTTTTCTTTATAATTGTCTTGCAGCCTCTACTCCAGTCATATACTATATGGACATAGTATGGCCTAGATACGAATCCATAAATCTAACAGAAGAATATTAATCATCATGTTTTATTTCTGCTGAAGAACAGAGTGTATTGACTGTCTGTAGCTGTGCACTTTCCATCACTGTTCCAGTGATTTTTGAACCATGTAGATTTTAGAAGTATATACAGCAATACTTTTTAAAAGTAGTGCTGGAATAAAAAGTAGGCATTTTTGGTGAGGTAAAAATAAGAATGATTTGTGTTGTTGTCAGGTTCACATTTCTCTCCCTAAATTTGTGGAACAAAATAGATCTTAGCTTTGGACTCTTTAGCTTTCTGAGACTTGCAATGAATTTTGGAGAAAATGTGCATGCACAAACATGCATCTCAAAGATGTACCTGACTACAGATGTATTCATTTGAAAAACACATACAATTGTGCTTTGGGCAGTAGAAAACAAATGTACACACAGAAAGATACAAAATGCATTCATTTTGAGGATATGCCTTCAAAATACATACAAAATATATTCAATGGAGGAAATTATTGGAATTGTTGTTTATCACCTTCTGGAAAGTAGGTAGAACAGAACACAAGAAAGAGACCAGAGCTCAGACAAGCTTTTTGGTGTACAACTTCTAGAATCAGAGAACCAACAGGGCCACTGGCGGAGGGATTCCAAGAGTTATTGTTTAACTTTTCCAGGCTGTGGAAAATCCATCCTAATTCTCTACACAACCAGATCAGTTACTAGCTCCAAATCCCAAACTAGAATGAGCACCTTATAATCAACAAGCAGATGACATAAGTAGTTTGAACCAATAAGTTGGTCAATATTTTCTGACTGTTTGTCTTCAATTGGCCTTTAATCATTTTGTACAATGTATCATCTGTTTCAGAGCCAGTATGGTGTTGTGGTTTGAGACGAGGGTTTGGATCCCAGCTCAGCCATGAAAACCCAGTGGCTGACCTTGGGCAAATCATACACTCTCAGCTTTAAAGGAAGGCGATGGCAAGCCCCCTCTGAATAAGTCTTGCCAACAAAACCCTAGGACAGGGTCATCATAAGTTAGAGTTGACATGAAAGCAGATAACAAGAATAATCTGTTTCACTGATACTGGTACAAGACCTTCTTAAGGAAATGCAGGCATTTATCTGGACACTGTGAGCTCATTTCAAACTTTACTCTTACAGGGAAACTCTTAGCCAGATATGTAAGTGAGTCCTCAGTCCCTGCTGTTATAGGTCTTTGTAACATCTGAAGCGGAATTTGCACAAGGGACATGTGAAGGAAGAATGCACATTGCCTTTAGTGCTAATTTGGAAATAATTCCTGATAGTGATGACTATTGATCATTGAGGTCTGTTAAGTTAATCCTATTATTTCTAGTTGAAAATTCTTCATTAGTACCTAAGAACTCTCTTGACGCTCAGAGAATAATGAAAGTGTCTCCTTTGTAGAGGTTTAACAGTACAAATTGGATACTCTAATTCAAGATAACCGGCTTGCCCCTGTAGGATATATACTTATACATATATATCTTTGTGTGTACTTGTTAATTTCTATTTACATTAGAGTTAAGAGGTGGAAAAGAAGGCATAGCTATTTACTGTTCTCGACATATCCTAACTTGGGGCGGCCAGCTGCCTCAAAAATTTGCAAGAGAAACAAAGAAAGAAATGAAAATCTTTCCTGATCAAATAGAAGGACTTAGATAGTTAGTAAGCAGAAAACTGAAGGCAGAAACAGCAAACTGCTTAAATATGCCCTAGCTGGAAGTTTTAACCCTGAGGAAAACCATTTTCCTGTACGATGTAGCTGCATGTTGAGCTACGTTCACCATCATTCTGCCTGTTTCCATATATCTTGAAACATTTCAAGTATTTCGCTAAATAACTGCAACCCAAGGGTATCCATCTTATCACATGCTCAGCCAGCCAGCATTTGGCACATTTTAAAGTTATTATCTGTTTTCACTTTGAGACAGAAAAAAAGAAAAAAGAAGGGGCATTCTTGTGCTAAGCTGCACTGACAAAAATAAAAGACCAGGTCCAAGATCCTGTTTAGTTCAAATGGAACAAAATGCTGGACCACCCAACACACAGCTCCCACCAGAGATCACATATATCTAAACTTCCTGTCTCTTTAATGTGCAGCTCTCAGAGGTCCCCAGAGTCAAGGAGAGAGTGGCTTGGGAAATCACCTGTTCCATTTTGGCTGGTTATTTGCCAAACTACTTTAGACCCTAAGCACCCTTCAAAGCTGAGTGTCTAACATGCAATGGGCTTCTGATAAGAGGCAATTTCAAGTGGCCACCTTCTCCTGTGCAGGTGGCATGTGAATGCAGTACTTGATTGGGGCTTTCCATCACCATTTTTCTCTGCAGCTGCTCTTGCACTTGCATAGGGAGGTCTTAGATACTTTCCCATGTGAGCAATCAGATTGTCTCCTCAGTTGCACAATGCTCCCTTGGATGAATTGTTTGAACTTAAAGAATCTTGGCACTCATGAGATGTACAAAGTCCTTATTTTTGATACTCAGACACTCCTCTGATGGATTGGGTTCTGTGATTAAGTGTGTGCATGAACAGATATCATCACTAGCCCTCGGTAGTAATCTGAAGGTTTTGAACAGAACATCATGACCAAGAAGCCAATAAAGCTCTGGTAGTAATGTCTAATCCTTGGCACAGCAGTCCAGGATATTTGGAATATTGTACCTACCAGTGTATTTTGATAATATCAGTCCCACATACTTTAATGCTCCAATTCTTAAAGTTCACTATAATTTTTCCACCACCGATATGTGTGTTGTGCTAGCCAAAGGCCATGACAAAGAGATTAAAATACATACAATACATAAGCCTTTAAGATAAAAAGGTAGAAAATTACGGGAGTACTACAGGACAGAACAGAACAGCCTGCGGATCAGGGTTGCTGCCATGACTGACAGAGTTGATGCCATTGGTCAGTTCTCTCCATTTCCTGTGGAACCTGTCATTGAGAGCAATGAAGCACTCATGTGGATAAATTTTATCAAAGCTGCTTGCTACCATTCTGAGCCATATCCGCATTTAGTTCTAGCAAGGTGCTTCCATTTTGTGATGATTTGAGCCAATAAATTTCACCAATAGCCCAGTGCTGAGAGCCAGCATGGTGTGGTGGTTTGAGTTTTGGAATAGAACTCTGTAGAGTAGGGTTCAACTCCCCACCATGGATCATGGATCCGCACTGGGTGATGTTGGGTCTGTTACACTCTCTTGGGCTTAGAGGAAGGCAATGGCAAACACCTCTGAACAAACCCTGCCAAGAAGACCCCATGATAGAAGACCTCCAAGAAGACCCCATGACAGCAAGTCAGAAATGACTTGAGAGCACACAACAACAATGGCCCAATGCACTTTCCACTTTTTTTTTGTAGATTTCTACAACATCTCTGCTCAAGGGGGAATCAAAGCAAGAGCTTGGGCACACAGCAGCATTAGACTTCAATTTCATTATGGGAGCACTATGCTTCTTGCCCTTCCCTCTGTGTCTCTAGACAGACTAATATCACTCGAATTGATCAACTAATTGTGTTCCGGCTGTTGCGTCTATAGAGCTGTTTATTTTTGTGCTGATGCGCATGGTCTGTAGACAATTTACCAGTAGATTACATGGGATAAGTAACTACCAATAGGATCTTAACAATATTTCAAATAGACTTTAAATAATGAAATAGAAAATCTCTTGCCATTATAATCCTCGACCATGACAGCAAACAAAAGCTTGCCTCAAGGTAAAATGGGAGGTTGAAATGTAAAGCTGTCCACGCAAATATTTTCTATTAATGATAACAGAAAAAATGTTTCCAAAAGAGACCTGTGTGTAAATATGTTTAGTTGTATTCAAGAACAACATGAGAAATGAGAAATAAGGATAGCTACATGGTTCTTTTTCAGCCCAGACTATGAATGCAAATATAGGAGTGACAGAGAGCTATTAGTGTCCTCTTTAAATCCATTGAATCATGTATGCTTTCTCCCTCAGTGCACCTGCTCAGTGACCTTAAATAAGTTCAATTATGTATACCCAGTTTTGTATTTATATCAATACATCAAATGCAGACTTCCATATTACCAAGTACAGTGTGTCATACACTCTAAGCAATCTTCCCATATAGCAGAAGGTTGATACAAATATTTAAATGGATCCTATGATTAACATACTGTGGACCAAAATGTAAGTTTATTCATTTCATGTGATGTGATATGGGTAACACTTAAGTTTGATGAATCTTTGAAAGAAACTACTACATGGAAGAGAGTCCTGCAACCTGCCAGCCAGATTCAGATGCCAGAGACAGTTTTTTGGCCCGTGGTCCAGTACTACCCACCACAAGGCAAAGAAAATTCATCCAAAAATTATGAAATGCCACTCCTAGAATCAGGAGCGATAGGGTTTTCCTTTAAAATGAGACATAAGCCTCATGCAACTTGTTTTGCTCCCCCTCCAAGTGGTTTTTAGAAAGTGGAAATGGATTTCTGGAATGGCCCACCATGGGTTCCAGGAGCCCAACACTGGGCTTCAGGACTGTGGCATCCAGTCTAGATAAAATGTAAGCATTTGTCATTGTTCTAGATAATTCAGTGTGCCTTTACATTGTGAATCATACCATTGATGCCCAGTACGATCATATGCTTGCCTACTCAGAAGTAAGTCTCATGTTGTTCAGTGGGCATTGCGTCTAGATAAAGTCATGGAATTGCATTTTTAATTTTCTTTAAACCTGTGATGCAAAGTGAAATAGGGCAATGTGTGCTTATCCTGCACAATCTCTTGTGAGACTAAGTAGGGTATAAGTAACGTGAGCTTCACCAGTTATGGGAACGCAGTGAAAATGTGCAACAGTGTAACAGAGAGAGAGAGAGATTGGCATGATGTGTGTATAATTTGTTATAATAATTCTGATATTCAAGTGAGCCTGGATCAATCGAACATGATTCAGATGGCCATGTTCAGAAATATAATTCCCAGTTTTGCAAAATCAGAATTCATGGTTGCAGACTAGCAACCATACTAAGTGTTCCTCCTTTGCTTACCTTTGACCTTCCCTTTCTTACGGAACTCCTCATTGCATCCTGTTTTAATTAAAGTTCAGTTAGCCATGATATTCTCAACAGTGAATTGTGATTTGTTGTTAGTTTACTAATCTTAAACTATAGTTTTAGGTTCAATAAAATTTGTGGTTAACCCATTCCATATTGGGGTGGCAGGAAGGACGACTATATGATCCTGTGACTAATTTCTTGATGTTAAATTATGTTTAGCATTCTTGGGTCCAAGACTGTTTAGCAGTCTTGGATCCAGACTAGGCTACTTTTTGGTTTAAACTGAATCTTCAAGTAGAAAATTATCTCTTACAACCCTCCTCCAGCCTTATTTGAAACTGCTGACTGTTTGGCACTGAAGTAGTTACTTCCCTTGGTTCAAGCCATTCATTCAGAACTTTTAAAATATTTGAAAAGGATGTGGAAAGCAAGAGTGGAACAGATTGTGCTAGCCAAAATTTGAATATATTAATTTGTGTATATTAAATAGTGTCAGCACATGTAAGTTATCACACATCTCCCAAACAGATCCCATTTGGGAAAAAGGTGGGATATAAATTCAGTACTAAATAAATGAATAAATAAAACTTTAAAATACAGTTCCGGTGAGAGACCACATTTTGCTAACCCTATGAAAGACTAGATTGTGCGGTGAAAATTGTGAACTAGAGTTTCTACTTACACTCAATTTATAGTATAATGGGAGGATTTTGATACTTGCAAGATGTGCATTTGAAACACCTGTACTTGCCAGTGTAGCTGTCATTCAAAAGTGAGAGGATCTTCTACACCTTGGTCTGTAGAAATGTAATCCCTTGTGGCCTGACAAAGGTAGTTTTGTGTAGATGTTGAGAGATTGCATGCTTTCTTGGTCACTCATGCTAACGTTTTGATTATAGTGATGAGTTACAGCGGATAAGCTAGAGAGGCTTACACATCTGTGATGTTACAGTGGAATGTGCTATATTAGATGGAGAAAAGAACTTTCATCTCAGAACCTTTGAAGCAAAAAATGAATTGCATAAACAGATGCCTCTTAAAGCAAACATTCAGCCGCCTCCAGCCTTCTTCTCATGCAAGCTTCATCTGACTCTCTCAACTCTTTACTGGCTTTCAAAGTTTCCTTTAGATTTAACTGTTGTAGCAAGTGGATATTAGTCTGAATGTCTGAATACCTTTCTTATTAAATGATCTTGGTTAACCTTTATGTGGAAATCAGAGAATCTCTGCTGTTGAGCCATATACAACTCATGTGTGTAAAGATTATTTTAAAAATAAAGAATTTAAGAATTCAGCAATATGCAGTCATGCATAATGCATATGTTGCTTGATGACAAACTAAAACTTTGTAGGTTGAACAGACTTGACTGGTATGCAATAGTAGTGTTGAGTGAGTTTAACAACTATATTTTGTGCCTGTTCATCTCTATGAACTATTTGTTGCATTCGAACATAACATTAAACTATAGTCTGGTTTTCAAAGTATGGTTTGGTGTTATATATTAATCTACAAGTCGATGTAAACTACACAGTTATAGCAGTTTGATACCACTTTAACTGTCATGGCCCCATCTTATAGAATCCTGGGATTTTTAGATCAGTGAGATACTTGTTATTCTCAGCTGGAGAAGTGCTGTAGTTCAGGGAAGTATACTAAGGCTCTCTAGTGAAAAATTCTGAGCGTTCCAAACAACGTGTAGGATAGATCTATGACATTTAAGTGATATCAAAAGCCATTAACTGTATAGTATAGATGTACTCTTTTGAAGCCTACAAACCATGATTTGCAAAGGACTGCAAATATAAGGTTGCCTCCACACTATGCATTTTGTGTGGGATCACCATACTTCATTCACTCACTTTTTATGAAATATCTGCATGATGCTGTCATATGGTCATTGTCATCCTGTATTTTTCTGCAGTAGAACATCATAAGACACAATACATCACAGTATATAACTCTATGGCAGGCTGAGAATTGTCTCGTCCTCCAGATTTTTTTGGACTACAACTCCCAGAATGCTTCACAATTGGATGTGCTGCCTACGGTTGCCAGGATGTACGGTCCAAAAACATGTGGAAGGGCACGTGATTCTCACTAAATCCCTTGTGGGGTTTTCAGGGTTCTTTGTTTTCTGCTTATTGTTTTTAAATAAATAAAAGAATAGACTGATTAAAATTAATGGTACTTACGTAAGCAATTACTAATAAGCAATTACTAATAAGCATGTACCCTCCCTCCTCCCATCCCATCCTCTTGTACAGTTAGCCCTCCACATTTGCAGGTTAAGCATTCACAGATTTGTTTATTGGTGGATTACTGTGCAAAAGGGGATGGGATGGGAGGGGGACATGTGTGCAAGTTTGCTCACTCATTCAGATGGGGGCGAATAGGATGGGATGGGAGGAGGGAGGGTACATGCATTCTTATGCATGTGGGAAGGGGGAAAGGGTGGAACAGCAACAGGCACATGCACAGTTGCAGGGGGGAGCAGGGAGTGGGAAGGGAGAAGGGCATATGTACATATTTGCTCACTTGCATGGACAGACAAGAGGGGGGAGGGGAGGGGATGAAAGGAGGGAGGGCACACACATTCACTCACTTGCTCATGTGTGCAGGTGGGAAGGGGGATGCTACATGCCACTGCACCTGGGGCTGTTGCATACCCCCATGTCACCACAGTACCACTGCAAAGGAAAGGCCCCCTGTGGCTAATAGCCGGGGGCACTGATGCTTGCCCAAAGCCTCACCTATATGAAAGGAAACCCTGCTGTGCACCCACCTACATTGCTATTACCTGAAGCAACATGTCCATTTGGGGTACTCCAACCCCCTGGGCCAACTCTGTGGGCTCTTTGGTACTGTTGTGAGTGTTATTGTTGTGAGTCTCACCTGGTTGACTCAGTTGAGTCAGAGGCACCACCATCCTCATCCACTGACTCAACCACCAGGTTTTCCTCACCTGACCTCACCTCACCCAAAGGCTGCATCTTTCCTCCTGTCCTTCTTGAAAGCATCTGATCAAGATACAGTTTGCTTTGTGAAGCTTGATTTACTCCTCTTTCTAGTGTCTGTAGGTATTGAGTCCCCTGTTCCTTGAAAGGGGCTTGGGCCCTCTTTAAAGCTTCTATTCTTGCCAGGATCATAGCCCTCCCCCCTCCCTCAGCTTCCTCATCTGGTGAAGGGGATTCTACAGGTGGGTGCTTGAATGGAGACCTCCTAGCGGTGCCTCTCCCTTTGGACACTCCACTGCCCTTCCTGGACACTAGAGATGTGAAGCCCCAGAAAAAAAGCCATAAAAATTTGGAATTTTTTTTCCTGAAGCCTTTTTCATTTTTTTTTTCAAAAAATTGGAAAAATTGAAAAAAGGAAGAAAATTGATAATGGAATGTTTTATTTTAGCATGATATGTGTTCATATATTCACCAAATCATGTCTAAAAACTATGTACAGTATCAGATTATTCTAATTGCTGTGCACAGAGGACGAGCAAGTCCTAGGTTACAAATTGAACTCTCCAGTGCAAGATCAAGAGGCATTCCTTCCTTTAGGGAGCACTTAGTCCCTCTCTCCTCCCTTCCACACACTTTCCCCCCCTCAATTCTTTTTATGAGAATGGGTGCTTTATGTCTATTTGATACCGTGGAGAAGAAATATAAATAATTTTCTTTGTTGTTAATGTTGATTTTTTTTTTTGCCTGCTCCGCATAAACTAGCAAAACCAAAGAGGTTCTGTACAGTTCAGGAGATTGTTGCTCCATTTGTTACAAATAATTTTTTTTCAAAAAATAAAAATAAATTTCATTTGTAAAAATTGTTTGAATACACTGTATTTTTAATATACCAATTGTGATAGTTTTGTGCCAAATCAAATCATACATAGTCATATTTTATGTTCCTAAAGTAACAGAGTGACTTTCAATCTGTAAAAAGTGCTAATGTTGCATTTTTTTCAATTCTTCCTAAAATTTCCATTTTTTTTTCCTGGAAAAAAAAACACAGAAAAAAAACCATTTTTTCCCATGGCTTCAATATTTCCAGAAATTTTGGACACCTACTGGACATATACTGTTTAATCAAGGATGGTTTACTAGTCCGGCTCTCCAACCAACTAACGAGTCAAAAGGGGGAAATAAGAGATGGGAAAGAGGTGGTCAACCCAACTCAAGCAGGTCCTAATTGTCCAGTAGGGCTGAGGGTGGCCAATTGAGCTCATTAGGGCCTACCAGGGGCAGGGGGAGAGGAGTACCAATCATGACGAGGGTTAACTGAGGATAAACGCATAAGCCAGATGGGCCAAAAGGCCCAGCCACCTAAGTCAAAAGGTCTCCCCTCCAACAGGTCACACTAGGCCTACAAGATTCAAGTGGCAATCGGGCACCAAGGCCCACCGGGCTGATGAGGCTCAAGCACGTGGCTGCTAGAAGCCTATGCCAGCAGATTGTGGTAGACCCAGATCTCTCTAGGCCACAAAGTCTAGATGTCCTATGGCTAAATAGGCCAAAAAATGCAAAAAACTTCAGGCCAATGAGGCCAAAGCATATGGCCACTAGAGGCCTAGTCAGAGGCCTGTATTAAGTGAAATCTAACAAGGGTGTGGGGTATCGACACCTCGTGGCTGACAGGCCCCCAAAAATCCATGAAAATCTAGGGTATACCCTCACCTGAAACTACAGTGGGACCAGCTCCTTGTAAACTGCTTGAAATACCTGAATTGCTCCCCTGATCACTACCTGATCACCAGGACACTATGCAGTCTTTCTACCTCCCCCAGCAGGGAGTGTGGGATTGGGTGGTAGGCAAGGCAGAACATGCCCAATCTGCCCCCCTACCCAGACACCCCCTCACCCATTCACTGTCTACCAATACAGTCATTGAACCTGAGTCTGCCACTCTGTTGCCCAAGCCTCTGTACTTCCCTGACAATCTGCAAACTGTTACTGCTGTGATCACATTCACTCCAGCTCTCAACTGCACCAGGCCTGAAGACAGGTTGAAAGAGGGTACTACAGGGTCAATTGGTCCTTAAATATGTTTGGCACGTGGTGTCAAGGCACTTTGCACTGGATGGAATAGCCATAAGCCTCTCTTCTGTGGAGACCATCAAAGATGGCCCCTTCTCCCACAGTGCCTTGAGCCATGGAGTTTGGAGGCTGAAAATGTAAGAGCAGTTTGCCTACAGCCACCATCTGGAAACAGCCTAAAGCTCCAAAGCACAAAGACTGAATCTTTTTTGTAAAAGAGAGTTATGAAAAGGGTGGTTTGTGCATAACTCTGAATTCACAGTTTATTAATAAATTATAATTGAAGCCACCTATATCAAGATGCAACAGCAATCAGTCAATCAATCAATCAATCAATCAATAAAGCAGGAGTAAACTGAAGACTTATGAAGCTGATCAGATGGGAAATGAAGGAAAATAAGCAACTGTTAATCATAATGGCTCTTGTACATATGGAAGAGGTTATGTGGAGCACATCCATGGCTTGATGCGATACCTGAATCGAAGCTATATAAGAGATGGCAAAGAGGAAGAATATATTTCACAGACCACACTGACTGGAGATGGCACATCAGTAGTATCCAGTTAGGTTTATGGCTGAAATTTGATTTTGTGATTGCTGCTGTTCACATTTTTCTATGCATTTACCTTCTTTGAGCTTCTATACTGCACACACTTTCACTATGCTTGATGTGAAAGGATTTGATGTATCTGAACTTTAATCTGAAGCTGATTCCATAAAATTTTACTTTGGCCAGAATATGCTAATTCTATGACAGAGGCAGGATATCGTATTCTACCCTCATTAGATTAGAATCCTTAGGATTATTTGGGAGAAAATATGACAGACTGGGAGAAAACTGACATGTTTGTCATGAAAATGAGCCACATTCTTCTCTCTAGCATATTTGATGTTGGTCATTGTAAATTTGCAACTATATATGTTGTATTGATTGTTGTGTCCCAAGCTTTACTGCAAGAGTCATTGCTTTACTGCTTGTCATTGTTTTTCTAGAGTATCACCAACACTTCCTAGTTAGTTGGAAGATTCAACAGGAGCAAAACTGAACAAAATTCAGTGCCTTTTGATCATAGTCAAAAATAAGAAATGAAAAAGTAACAAATGAAATTGATGCAATAACAAATGAAATGTATTTCATTTATTTTTTACAAATTGCCCAATACCATGCCTGAAAATAAAAACAAAGAAGATTTTACAGCTTCCTAACTATTCAGCCCCTCCACTTTTGTGTTTGTTTTAATCATTTGTTGTTATATATAATTCATTTGTGAGCTAATGTTTGCAGCAAATCAATCAGCTAAGTCATCCTTATTAATAAAGGATCTTCCATAGAAACTCAACATTGATTTCTCCATCTCTTCCTCTTATTAAAAAATTCCCTGGTGTGAGAAAGATGCTAACTAGAAACTAATATGTATTGTAATATCTCATACATTTTCTTCTTCAGACAAGTGAAGGTTAGCAAATGTTTTGCTCAAAGGATTTACCTGCTGTTATGATAAAATAAAAACATGTTATCCTAATGCTTGCTTTTGCTGACAGGCCTTTTAAGGATTTTGTACTTCTTCTTTTTTCTGGGGATGGATTTTTTAACTGCTAAAATCTTATTTATTATATCTTGCTGAGATACTTGGTGGTGTGTTCTACATTTGTTTTTGTTTTTTTCCCCATATGCTAGGTGCTTATTCACTTCAGAAACTGATGTGTCAAAAGGTATAATAGAGGGAACAAGAATACTAATGAAATGATTTTAATAATAAGTTACATTTTTCCAGTGTGCCATGTGATGGAACCAGGATTACATCTCAGTGAAATCCCATCCTCTCCTTGCACTGTAGTTTTCAGACACTCTTACAATATGATTCCTAGGCATGTTTACACAGAAGTGTACATAGGATTGTACTCCAGCTACAGGATTCTAAACTGTATGGCAGAGACTACAAATATAAAGCAAACTTCCACCCCATGCTGATTTAATATCACCATTTAGAGGGGGGAAAAGAGATGAAATTAACGTAAAGGAAAAGAAAACTTTCTATGAGTAGAAACAATTTGAAGTGCAGATCTATACATTTTTATGTTCACACTTTCAAAAGTGGTGCATAGAATTCAAGAGGAACCACCACTTTCAAAGTGGTGCGTAGAATTCAAGAGGAACCACACCACAGCATCTATCACTGAAGGATTAGCAATAATCGTGCTGTTTATTTTGAGAGATCAAGCTTGATAGAAAGTATGACCAGCACAGTCTAGAAACAGAAATCAGGGAGATTCGAAGAATTGCTTAATTCAAAATGTTTCAGTCATAAACTTTAATTGCCTTGCATTGAACATATAAACATTTGTCTGGAAAATAATAGGAGATATGTGGGGATACTGCCTGCCCATTCTCTAACATGTCTGTGAACAAACAGAAATACTAGAAAAACCTTCAAAATCATTAATATCATGGTTACAATGGATTATGGTACTGTGATATTAAAATAAATTTGCATCAAGAAATTTTGCACCAAGACAAGTGATTGAGTTGGTTTTCAAATCTGCTTGTGAATAGAAGATAAATTTATCAGGTCTAGAAAAGAAGAAAAAAAAAGACGTAATAAAGAAACAGAGATTTGTAACAACCTTTATTGAAAAATAGACCAATGTAGCATATTTTGTTCTCCCAGATAATAGTTAGAGGATTCCTTCGTCTCCTCCTCCTTTCTTTCATGGGCAACGCTACCTTTGGGCAATGTGCAGTGCCAGTATACCTTGCAACCTTGCTAGATTTCTGCTACTTTCTGGCACATTAGCCCTGCTGTACAGAGCATGTCTGGAAACCTAAGTCTTATGAAGTCAAATGAAAGAAATGCAAATTGAACGTGTCTTCAAATCTCTTGCGGTCTAAGTAGAATAGAAGTAGAAAAAGAGTGTGCAGAGTCTCCTCGTGTTCCATCAGCTTCTTAGAGCGTGTGGTCTTATTAGTCGTAATTCTAACTATTGCCAACATTTTTAGGTTAACGTATCCCACCAGAGGATATGTGTGTGCGTTCAAACTGCTGCAGTTTACAGGGCCATTGTGACGGTCTTTTATAGTCATGAATTTCATGTTTGGGTGTTGATTTTATAGCCTTTTCTGTGATGATGTAATCCAGTACATTTCTGTCATAATTGAATTTCCACAGCAACAATAAATTGTGGTTAGAGGACTGGGAAATTGCAATATACCTGTGAGAAATCTGAAGAAAATACTCAGGATCTCCTGCAGTAAATGAGAAATATGTTGTTAGAAGTCAAGAATCAATTGCTGTTATTTTGTGTGTCAGACTCCCTCTCACTCTCAATCTAACCAGTGCTACCTCTCACTGCACACTAGCAAGGACATCCCCTTCATACTGTCAAAAAACTGATGTGGTATATAGTTCACTCCCCTAGGAATTCTTGATCAGCCTTTGGATAGTCCTGCACTGCTATTATCTTTCCCGTCTAAAGATGTGTCTTTGCAGACACTATTTTCACTGGTAGGGGCAAAATAACAGGACAAGAAGTGGCAAAAGGAGAGTGGAAAGAGCACATTGTTAACAGTGAAGTTCAACCAAGTACACATTGATTATACAGTATTCTCAGCACGTAGCTTAAGCTGCATATTTATGAAAGAGCCAAGGCAGGCACACCAATTAAGTTAAACCCATTAACAGTGAATCTCTTATGAATCCCTACAGCTTCCCATCATTCAATATCAAGCATCAAGCCTGAATGCAGCATCACCATACAAGATTATAGTCTCTGTAGAACCAGAGATCTCTGCTCCTGGGAAGCAGAAATGGGTAACTAATCATCAAGCATAGAATTCTCCTACTCCAAATAATTGCCTATTTGCTCTGCATTCCTGCCCCATTCCTTATGCTTAGATCTTCCTGCACATCTAGTTAGAACTTGCAGAATTAATATTGGGTTTCCTGTCACCTCACTCATTACTTGTGTCAGGGGAATTCAAGGAAGGAAGTCAAAAACATGTTTTTAAGAGGCTATTTCTTAAAGTCTTTCCCCCGCTTCTTTTTATTTAAATAGAAATCTGTCTGTTAACATGTCAGGTTATTTCTTTCTGCTACACTGGGAATGACATCTGAATAAATTGCAATTCCACAGTGCTGGCATTGTTGATAGATCACTATAAGTTCTTCAGTTAAGCCACACCTTTCCGGAAATGGAAAAGGTTTGAGGAAAGGAGGAAGTACCATGTTAAATGAAGCAGTGTGTTCAATGCCTAGTTGAATCTGTCTGTCAATGTTGGAACTGCAAAGAGATGGGAGAGATTAGTGAAACAATGGGTTGAGTACAGAATCAAAAATTTATTATAGTCACAGATCTACGTGAATGTATAAACATTTCTCCAGTCTTAATTTCTCTGGTATAAATCCAGTTGTTAGTGGAGAAAAGCAGAGCACTACTTTTCCGTTACTTTTTCCAGTTGCACAAATCAATACTGCACTTGATCTTATGTTCCCTAGGCACTTGCGCAACCTTTGTGCAACTGAAATATGTACATTCCAAATGGAGGGGAGTTGGAAACAAAAAATGGGGGCCTACAATAATTTTTGGCAGATTCTTCAAAATTTGCCAGAGTGTTTTTAGTTGATACTCAAGTTTCAGATTAAAATTCCTGGAAGTTAAAAAAAAAGAAGGACCTGCCATGACTTGTAGGGGCTTTCCCCCCTTATTTTAAAAGGTTAGGAAACAGGAGAAATTTCTCTAGGGCATTGCTGCTAGGATTTATGAGGCAGAAAAAAAAGGCAAATAAACAGAAGTGTCTTGTTTCAGGGAGGCAAGGGCTTAGGAGAGTATACCTCAAATTCAAGATACAAGCAGTGAAAGCCAGTCCAAGGGCTTTCCTAGAGGACCTATATAAATAGAAGAGTGGTTAAACCAATATGGAAGCTGAGCACAAAAAGCAGTCCAAGCAGGGACAAATGGCAGTGTCAAGGCCTTACCAAAGAAAGCAAGCCAAACTTCAGAAACTAGAGTGTAAAGAAGGTCAGAATGCCAAAGATAGTGGAATAGCGCAGGTTTTTAGTGCTAGTCTTTAGTGCTAGTTTTGCTTTGCTAATTTATAGCTAGCTGTAACTCAACACGATTGACCTAATTATCCAAAAATTCACCCTTTAAGGCAGGCAGCACTTTTTCACATGCTATTGTTGCTGTCATTTTGTACAATGAAGTGGCTTGGCTTCCTACTCCCTCTCTTCAAGGTCAATGAGAAATGCTCCAGATTACTCTTCCAGGGCTGCCATCTCCAATGTGGAATACCATCAGTAGACCAGAGGAAAGCCATCTCTATAGCCTAAGCAGATAACTTTACATCTTTAATCCACATAGCATTTCTAACCAGATACTGTGTAACAGAGTTGGAGTTCTGTTAAGTGCTGAGAAGACATGTGAAGTATTTTTAGAGGAATGGATAATTGCAGGAGCTGAGTTCTGTGCTACAGTTTTCACCTAGTCTTCTCTTTTGTGAGAACAAGTAAGAAAAAATAAGGCCCAAATACATACAATCTGCCTAATCCAATTTGTATTGGTTGTATATCTAACAATGCATCCATGTATAGGAGAAATTATAGTTGGGGGTGGGGGTTTACAATTTGGCTGTTTTGCAATTTCTTTCAAAGCAGCTAATTAACAGATCAATTTCATAAACTTATATTTTTTTACAATTTTTGTACCAGGTTATCTTAATGCCTTAACATTAATAATTAATTTCCTTCAACAATTTAGCATAAATATGCCCATGCCTGTATAAGTATTTCTAAAGCTTTGATTAAATCTTCTTTTAGAAACTGAGTAAATATAATATGTGATAGATTTTTATGCAATTGTCTTTTAGAAGGAATGGAGGGAAACTGAATTGCTCAGAGACAACCAAGCTGACTTTTGTTCTAGCCGGTCAGATGTAGATCATTTTTCCCCGTCTTCAAGAAAAGTATGTGACTCTTAAGGGGTTTACTTGCCTATGCAAATCTGCTTCGTATTTAAGTGGACCATGATATTAATTATGGAGAAAGTTGGATGCACTGGCTATTGTTTTTGATCATAAATCTGTATTGTCACCCTGAAATTCAGGTATGTGTGGACAAGTTTTAAATAAATGACTAATTTAATTGCCAAAAAATCCATTTTTTCAACCTAAAATGATTTTAGGCTCTTATAGCTGAACTTGCCATTGTCTTTTTGATTTCATATGACAGTATGAACTGCTGGTTTTTGTGCTTTTGTTATTATTAATATTCACCCCATATATACAAATATATCTATTTTTGTTCTTCGTAAATGATTTCTTTATAGGCTTTGATTTAGAAAAGCTTGATGCATATCAGAAAATATATCAATGCAGTGTCAGATTTTTTTTTTATTTTTATTTTTTTTTTTTTTTTGCTATTATTTAGAGGCTGTATTGACAGACCCTGTATTATTTACTTCATTTTATTCCACAATTCACTAAATCACAACTCAAGCTGTCAAAAGCTGAATTAGTCATTCAGCGACTGGTGGAGGGGGGGACTATATAGGAACAGTGTCAATTGCATAGACCTTGTCCAATGTGTCTGGATCTGTGTTGTGCTTTTTTTTTACTTTACAAATATTATAAATAGAAATAGAACATCACTATAACTGGTGAGTGTAGAAAACTGTCAGAAAGGCGTGGAGTGTAGAAAAATCTATTGCCTGATCCTGCATTTAATGCTTAAAGTTCTAATGGGTATTTAATAGGAAGACATTTCAGCCAGTGAGATTGACTGGTAGCTTGGAAAGGGGTTACCAGGATCTTATATTTTGTCTTCGCTTATGGTGTGTTGCTTCAGATTATGTTTTGATACAAGGAGATTTGTTCTTCAAAAGAGATGGCTTGTCATTCTGGTCTTTGTGCAGAACTCCATACTTTCTATTCACTGTTTATAATATATACCTGGCTAGAATTCATTCATGGAGAGTATTGCACTGTTCTTAAAGTTTATGGTATAAACACTCAAGAACACAACACAAAGTCTCAAGAACACAAAGTCTCACCCTCTACACCAATGCCTTGCCTACCTGAAAATAAAGAGGAGAGGTCTTATTGCTTTTGGAGACTCTCCACATCAACGTATATGTGGTTTCTTCTATGCATGGAGAGCACCCAAAGGTAGAAATGGTTCATCTCTTCTGATATGTTGCTTTTTCACAACAGGATGACGTAAGAGACAGAGCTGTCCCAGCTTCAGGGATGCCCAAACAGGGCTTCTATCACACATGAATCTATCCATTGATGATGACTGCTGCCTGCTTGTCATTAAAACACAGACAAACAACATTCTGTCACTGACTGCTGCCTCTAAGTGATGTAAGCTTCACATGAGCTAACTATCACGTGAATAACAGTATCATACCATATTTAGCCCTTTGCCTGAAGACTAGACTAGATTTCTACCAAGTGCCTTCTGGGGTTCTTTTTATTGTTAGTAAACCTAGTGCATTAACTTTGAACAGTTCTAATTTTTCTCATGCAATTACCACATAGCAGCTTAGTACTGTATAATTTCTTTTCTATTTTTACTTAGTTTAGACCACTTCAAATAATAATCTGTTCCCTTTTTCAGAGTCATTTTTCATTTATTTTACGCATGTGCAGTCTCAATTCCGCATGCATACTTCAGTCTTACGTTTGCCCTTCTGCCTGTATATTCACTTGTAGTGGTCTGACCTTTGCCGGATACCTCAGTGCTGGCCTTGTTATTTTCTGTCTGTTTCATCATACAAGATTTGACAGCTCTTTGTACCACCCACCAAATGAAACTGCTTCTTTGTTGATTAGTAGGTTCATTTCTTAACTGCAAGAATAATTCTGTAGATTTATTTATTTAATTCCTTTCTGTTAGCAGCATGGAGGGCCAAATAGATGGATGTTGATTGCTTTTGTGACAAAAGTGAGCAGGCGTATGAATTGTTCCTAATTTGACAAAGCTAGACAGCTCCACTTGGCCAGACAGGGAGATTTTTAAAAACAACAACAAGAGCAGCTATCAGTGAGAGCTATATCTAACTCTCTAGATAAAGTATTTTTGGAGAAAATGAGATAAAATATCTTCCTCTGTCCCTGATACACAGTGTGATAATTAAATATATTTGCTCATTTCCAACGGATTCATAGATATAGCTACATTACTCCCTCATTCATTGATCATTTTATATTAGGTTTCATATGCTTTTTTTTTTCTTGCGCAATTGGACTTACAGCTAGTATTAAGAAAACAGAAATAATGACTGCAGAAAAATTGCATTACCTTAAAACAGGTGATGAAGACATCAAAACTGAAGCTTTTCCATGTCTTGACTCAGTCATTATTTAAAATGGAAACAGTAGTCAAGAAATCAGAAGAAGGTTAAGACAAAGAAGGGCAAGTATGAAGGAACTAGATAAGAACCTCAAACATACAGATACATAATTGAATATCAAAGTCAGGATCATCTATGCCATAGGATTTCTGAGTTCTGTGTGTGCTTATGAAAACTGGACAGTGAAGAAAGTGGACAAGAAGAAAATCTCTCTGCTGGTACCAGAAGTATTTCTTCAAAATTTTAGCTTCTATCTATGGCAACAAATTGATGGGGCAACAAATGGTGAAATTAGGGAGCATTGGGATCAACTCAAGATGGTCAAAATTCCATAGGAGTCTGGTTTTCCTCATCACACTGACATGTTCCTCTGCCCAAATAGAACCAAATACTGGGCCTGCCCAAGGTCCCAGTGTATTTGCTTCCCTTTCACTTAAGGTAATGTGAGGGACAGGAAAAGAAATAAACCAGCAATCTGCCCTTCTGTACTTCATAGTCTAGCTGGTGCAGACTGACAGAGTTTAGAAAATGGTGAACACTTATGCAGTGGACTATTCTTTCCTATACTGGAAAGACTGGTTTGTCTGTTGGTAAGAGGGAAAAAAATGTGCACATCCAGCAAGTGCAACAATGAGAGCTCGTGATGCCCATATCAGTGTCATATAAGGGTAGACAATGTTAAAGGAGTTCAAGTGACTGAATCTATCCCCCCAATAGATCCAGCACCTTCAATAGCTCATTTAAAGCTGTCCAAACGTTGGACTAGATTCATTATTCCATATAAATGGGAGCAAAAATGTTCATTAGACAAAAATGTTCATTAGAATTTCAAAAGAGCTAGCTGTGCGACCTGCAAAAACCACAATGAATCTACCAGAATGAGTCTTATTGAGCATAAACTTTTGTGGACAGCATCCTACTTCATCAGATACTTATCTGCTCCTGATGAAGAATTTTTATGCTGTGCTTCTTTTTGCTTTTTTCCCTTGGCATTTATTGAAAAGTCCAAGCAGATGCAAGAAGCAAAATTCCCTTCTTAGTGGTATTAGTTGCCATAAGATTATACAGGAAGGAAATGAATGGGATGTCATTATTACTGTTAATAGAAATAGAAGCATTATATAAATGGATATATTAAATAAACCAGATTATGTGAGTTGAAACTAATGTTTGTGAGTCAGTTCAAGTATTATATGATACCCGATAGGATAACAATAACATCTCAAGTGATCAATAGGAAAAGCTACTAAAATGAGGAAATAGTTTTAAGATATTTGTTTTGTGTGGGAAATTTATGCAACAGAAAAAAAAACCTTACATTTTCAAAGATTTACCCACTCACCAATAGAGCATTAAAAAGATTACTGAAAAGTGGAATGGATGACCATTAAATGCTTGTAGGTCAACTCTTATTAAAAACAAACAAACAAACAAACAAACCTCAATTTAGAGGTGAACTAGAAGGCAACACAGACCATTTATATATGTTCTTCTGCTGTAAATTACAGTATATGAAATTATGTCAAATTGTGCCTGATACATTTGATGAAAACTGACGTTGTGTTTCTTCCATAATAATGTAATAGTAAATAATGTAAAACAATGCGGCATCATTTTTTGTTCAAATAAAATGGCATGACTTCACTGGGAAAGGTCAGTGAATCCTGGCAAGTACATGTTGTGTTTCAGAAGGTGGAGTCCTGAACCTAGTTAATCAAATATTGTTCAGAGGGACTGAAATGAAATAGCTCTGTAATAATTCAAGAAAAGTTTTATGAAACTAATCATTGCATAGGGATTTTTTTCCCTTCTTCTACTCTGGCTGTTGATTAAAAACACTGACATTTTGTGGATCTCTAAAGCACAGAACTGGAACTAAAGACCTGAATCCAGTGAAAAAAAGCAAGATTTGCAGAAGCAGTGTAGCTACTGGCAGGTGGATGGCTTCACATCTGCATCCTAAAACGATTCCTTAGTAGGATGCAAGGACAGGCTCTGCCATTGAGTCTGCAACCATTAGCCACAATACCAAACGTGGTGGTGGTGGGGGTTTTGCTGTTGTTGTTGTTGGTGGTGGTGGTGTTTGTCATTAGCTCCTCTTCCCAATGGGAAGACTGTAATAGATTCTTCTCCCTGGCTCCTATTATCATACTAGATTTTGGAAGTTTGCCAGCCTTTGGCAAGACACACCTGTTTTAATCCTCAACGGAAGGCCTTCTTCCACATAAAATCTTCTCTGCCTTCCTATAAAGGTACTTTCTCAATTTTTTTTTATTTTTTAATCAGCAGCAACAGACAGGGAATTCAGATTATGTGTCCCCAGATTATTGACTCCTCCCCACTATATTGTATAGACCTTACTTTGTCTTGACACCATCTTTATTATCTGCTCAATGCTTTTTTATATATATATATATTTTAGCCCAACTCTTAGGTCAGTGCAAATCAATTTCTTTTTCTCCTTCCAACTGAATGTGTGTGTGTGGGGGGGGTGTTTATGCCTTCAGGAGTTTATTATGTCAATTACAACTTTTTCTTCTACAACTTTTTCTTCTTTTCCAATCTACCTTCTTTTCCACTCTACTGCAGAGTGTGTTCGATCTGAGCGGACAGAGTCTCTTCTGTAAAGAATATGAAGATGACGCCACTGCAGGGATAGCTTCTTTGTAGCGTGAATGCCAGAAACTATTCCATGGCACGACAAATAAATGTAAATGAGCAGGTGCTGTTGTAGAATTGAGGGTTGGGGATGGGGCATTAGGGAAGCATTTTGTTTGCAGCAAACAATTGGTTGAGTGGCAGGAGGGAAACTAGTTAGGAGTTGAGAAGCTATGGGTCAGATCTAAAAACCTGTAGCCTAGATCCAGCTTAGAGCCACTGCTGACTTAGAATAGAAGAACAGATGATGCACAAACAACCCATATTTTGTGATTAAAATAAAATGTTGTACCTTCACATTTTTAGTCTTTGATGATGCTATACATAGTAATAGAATACTTAGATGTTAATGCAGGCAAAGTCTTACTGACTTCAGGGTAGGCTGATGAGGTTGTGACTTAAAGTGATGAAGGGGATTTATTTTCTTAGAGACTATTCGTGGGCTTAAAAATATTTGGCTAACTTGCTGAATCAAACAGAGAGTGCCTTTCTAAAATACTGTTTCCCTATGTATGCGTGCATATATACATATATGTCTGTTTAAGTAGTGTTTAATTCTGATCAGTACTTCTTGTTTTCATAACCCTGCTCCTTAAAAACTTAAAGCTACACAATCATTCACCTTCATTTTTATAGCACCTACAACCTTTGAATTTGAGACTGTCTCGAATTCTGTTCGAAGGACTATAGTTTTCTTTATTCACCAAGCTTTTATTGTAAATACTCTAAAGAAGAAATTATTAATGTGTTTTAGAGTATTTAGCAGGAAAAACTACAAAAGTTTTGCCTCTATGTTATTCTTCTCAACAATTAATTTTCACCTAGAAAATTAATAGTTGCAGATATTATTTCCCTCCCTCAAGTAGAGGTAAAGAATTGCACATCCAACTAATGACCAATTAGATCAGAAAAGTGAAAGAAAATGAACAAAGACCCACTGATCACCTACAAGTTACCCTACAATGAGCCACAGAAGGGGGGAAGCATCCACAATACCAGTTGTCATGCCCTGTCCACCCACACATCCCTTCCACGTTTTGCAGAAGGCCGTCCCCTCATTTCTTCTGGTTCGTGTTGTGTGCCTTCAAGTAATTTCCATCTTATGGCAACCCCAAGGTGAGCATAACACTGTGTTTCCTTGGAAGGATTTGTTCAGAGGGTGTTTGCCTTTGCCTTCCTCTGAGAGTGAGAGTATGAATGACATTTGCCTAAGGTCACCCTTGCTGAGTGAGAATTCATAGTCCAACACTACATGCTGGCTGTCTAAAGCATTAAGGTATTAGAAAATATTAAATATTATTCAAAAATAATGCTGTTGGCATTTTACTATTAAAATAGCAAATTGTAAAACATCCATAAGAGAAAAAAGCTCTAAGGTAATGATTTTTTTTTTTAATCAAGCATGTATGAGTTTTTAGATGTACAACCAACACAAATTGGATTAGGTAGGTCCAAATTTATACTTGTCCCCCACCACCACCAAAAGGAAGAATGGGTGAAAGGTCCTTTGCAGAGCAGAGATGAGGTAAGTAGAATGTGGACAGAAACAGGGGGTTATATTTTTTGCTTCTTCTAGTGCAGCTTGGAGTGGAGAAGGAAGCAGCAAAGTAGAAAGAAAATGGAGAAACAGAGTCTGGCGGAGGCAGAGAAAAAAGGCTTGTAGAGTTGGAAAGGTAGGAGGGAAGAAGAAAACACAAACAGAGGTACCCTGGTGAATAGAGAGGACGCAGGATGAATGGAAAAAGAAACAGGGATCAGAATGGCAATAGCAAGCTGCCTTTACTGCTACAATGGCTACTTGGTTTCCATGTGTCAACACTTTGTTGGGGAAGATCCCTGGAGGTTCAGGGGCCACATAGAAGGATGAGGCAGTCCAGATGTGGCTCACAGGCTGCACTTTGCCTACCCCTGCTATAGGGGCATATCTTTACCAAGGCATATTCTTACAGGGTAAATATCTGTGGTCAGTATTGACTGGTAAGTAACAAATAAAACACACAACAAAAAATCTTTTGGATTCAATTGAGCTTATGTTTTGAAAGCATCAGCAGTGCAACCAAACTGTATATGATAGCAGCCACATTGCAAGAAATAAATTATATTAAGACTGCAGGAAAACAGTAACTCATAAAAGGTAAACTCGAGAAGGTATAACTTGTTGAGTACCATTTAAATTGTCCTTTAAATTATTTATACATTATGTTCACAAGAAAAGCCTTTTAACAGCATACCACTCTCCTGGAGCTGACGATGCGCTACTTTCTGGGAAGTGATTTTCCAGAGGGCCAGACTTTACACATAATGCTAAATGCATTCTGTATCAAATATGCAGATTTGTGAAATGACTTGCCTGGCCAAAAGATGAGTGTGCGAGTGATGATTTCTGGGATCAAAGCAAACATGGAGTGATATAACCCTACCCTTGATGGATCCTTAGGAAAACTCATCTTCTCATGATGGTCATGTCCAGTCTAGCTATAACATCTCCTGTTTTAGATCTTCAAACCTCCACCACCACCTCTTTGAGGAGAGGAGGTTCTCTTTCTCCATCCTGTTACCCATATAATCTGGAGGTGTGACCTCCCTGGAATTACTTTGATTTTTTTAAAAACAGTCAGTACTGGAAGAGTAATAGCTCTTTATCTTGACTGCTGCATCAGCATAATACAGTTGTTGTGTTGCTACCTAGCCATGGCTGTGATGAGCCCTTTTCTTTGCATTTCTATAACCCAGGATTTGACAAGCAAATCAGTACTAAAGATTAATATCTCATTACCTTAACTGCTACAGTAACACCAATTAAATAGAAATTTAAAACCGTCATTTTCTATATGGGGTCTCGCAGGATGTTGTAGTTATGTATTTCTAAACTCAACAACTATGCCAGGTTAAAAAGGAAAAATAAATACTGAGTGATTATACCTCCACATATTAGCTTTGTCATTTCAGTAAAGGAGCTATTGTGCTAATTTATGTGTTTGGGCTTATCTTTTGTGTTCCAGATGTAATAGACTTGGTAGAGCTCAGCATTCAAGATGTGTAGCAAATATTTAAAAACATGCCTTTGTTGCTGTGCCCTAATGTTTTTTTTAGAATATTTCTTCTTCATACACCCAGTATTATTTTATTTACTGGTAAACAACTTCATTTTTTTAAAAGGATATGCATTCTTCTGAATTCCTTCATGCAAAAGATGGTGGCAGTTATTTGTGATGGTTTCTTTTTCTTCTCCTTTCTTGTGTGTGCACGCACACATGCGTGCATGTGTGCATATCTGTCTAGCCTTTTGAACATTCATTGAACACTTGTGCAGTTGCTGATTCTTTTATGATGAAAGACTGGGCTCTCAGCTGGGGAGCATAAAGAAGGTCATCTGCCAGCTGTCTTAAGCTATGAGGATTTAATGGGGGGAACTAAGCTAATTTGATTGTTTGGCAAAAGCCTCCTTTGATCTTCTTGTATTTATTTCACTTTCTCAATATGTAAGCACAGGGTGCTGAGAAACATGTAAAGAGTGAAAACATATTACTCAAAACCAGCTTGCCTCTTTGCCCCCTCCTCAAAAGAGCAACAGTGTTCATCCTTTCACAAATATCAGTCATGAATGTGTGACAAAACTTAACAATAATAAAATGTCTAACTCTCCAACTCCAACATCAGAAATTTAATTCTGGACACATGAGAAGCCCTGCTGGATCAAACTGAAAAGCTAAACATATGTCCCCTTGTGTCCTGATACATGTCCCCTTGTACTCTTGACTATGAATATGGAGATATTTATAGAGGAATCACCTGGAGGGTTGGGTCCAGAACTCTTTCACTGAAAAATCAGAATGTATTTTTTTCATTATTAGAAAAAATCCAGTATTCCACTCCCCCTCCAAAATTTTTTTAAAAAAAATCCCTAAATTGTACAGAGAATATCTGCCTGTAGGGAAAGCTGTTTTGTGCAGACTTGTTGCTCTTCACATGAGAAGAGAGATGGAAAAGGAAATGGAGAGGATGAATCTCCGTGGTCCTCTTTGTCCTGTTCCAACTTAAATGCAAGTCCTCTCACTGTAGAGTCTCACTGGTCAGAGCTAGGAGTGAATGAGCAGAAGGTTAGGAAAGCTAAGTCAGTCACAAGAAGGTTAGAAATGCTATAATGGGGAGTGATGAGCCATGTGTGCCAGAGCAGTCCAGAGTTGCGAGCTGGATAGTTAATAAGTGTTAGAAGATCTAAGGAGTTCAGTAACAAGCATGGACATAAAACAGCCTGCTTCATGAACAGGAAACAGATTAATCACAGAAACATGCAAAGAGCAAAGAATGGTGTCATTTTGACAATGTTGCTTATAAAGCTGAAGGATCCTAGCTCTACCCAACTGTTATCATTCAAAGCATTCTCAGATAGACTCCTCCTGAGCCATGTCTTGATTGTAGCCACACACACTGTTTGCTGGGGTTTCAGGGTGATGAGTGCCCCTCTAGCTGATTCAAGACAGCAAGCACTGGAGAAAAACAAGCCACGTTAAGCACAGAGGGTCTGTGAGAGCAGAATGGTCAATGCAATCCAGGATCTGAACACAAAAAGTAATTCAAGAGAGAGCCAAAGCCCTGCAGAGAGCTTCTGAAAGCAGTGGTCCAACGAGGTGGGGGTGGGGGGTCAGGAAGCTACACAGCGGGGAATGTAACCCAGCGCTGAACAGAAATAGTGGATCTGTTGGCTTGCAACAAAGAGACAGCTTTGGCTGTGCTAATTTATAGCTAGTTCAAAATCAGCACAGCTGGCCTAATTAGTTCACTGTTTCCTTTTTAATCGAGACCAAGCTGGTTATGCATTTTTATTGCTGCTGCTTTAAGCAGTAATATCTCTGGCTCGTATTCTCTGGGGTTTACATGCAGTAGTCTAGTAGTTCAGGCAGATTTGTCAGTCTTTTCTACCTCCAAGGCAGAACTACCAGCCACCTCTTCCTGTGACTGCAACCTGTTACCTGAGCTAAGCTCTTCCTCTTCCTCATCAGAGAAGGCCTCCTCCTGGAAGGGGGAGAATTTAAGCTAGCCACTTTTGACTATCCATTGCTCAGTGCCTGGTTGCTATTCTTTATTCTGTTCTGACCATGAACTGTCTTGCACAATGGAAGAGAAATCAGGTTGTTTTCCCCCTTTCTGAATAGGTGGCTGTTAGCTCTTCTCCCTTCATGCTAGAAAAATAAGACTTGTTTCTTCTCTGAGGAAGAGTTCTCAAGGGAGAAACATGGCATCCTCATTGTGTTATTAGTTAACATGCTCCCAGAACAAGCAAACAGGGCTTATATGTTTTGTAATTTCTATGCGTTATTACAGCCAGCCAGCCATATCTACAGATTCTGTATCCACGGATTCAACCAATCATGGCTTGAAAATATTTTTTAAAAAAATCTGAAAAGCAAACTGATTTTGCCATTTGCAAACTTTGATTTTGCAAAAGGATACCATTTTACTACACAATTGTGCATGATGGGGCTTGAGCAGCCACAAATGTTAGTATCCACGAGGGGTCCTAGAACCAAACCCAAGTGGATACTGAGGGCCCACTGTATAATGTAAGTAATATTCCTACATTATTGATTCTTGTATTTGTGGTGTTTATCACCATAAGGAGACCCTTGGTTTATGCATATTTTTCTTTGGATCCACATTTAGGCATACATGGAGTTGACATTCTAAAATTAATGGGACAAAAGTTAGTGATGACATAGATCCCACTGAGGTAGAGGGTATGCAAAGTATGACTGGACCCATCCCTAAATTAGTAGCCACTGGTAGCTATGAGTTCATCATCTGGATGGCAGTGCCTGTCATCAGGTCTTGCATTAAAATATTCTGTAATCTAATGATGTGGTGTGCAAAGAAAAAGTGCTAACTGGTGTCTGTCCTGAATCTACTTGTGACAGATACAGCTTGGGTTCTCCTCAGATTGGTTTTGCAGTTCCAACATAATAAGGTGTCCTGACACTTTCACTTAGCTCCATCACCCTTTAAACACCACTTTTGCGTGCAAGGAGTGGGGTCCTAAGTGTTCCCTCAGAACCAAATAGTTTATTTATGGTAACATGTTCTTCTCTATTACCAACAACTTTAGTCAAGTCAAGCCAACTCAGTGGTTATAAAACAAGCTGTATCTTTTATTATAGTAACATTAAAAATAGAGTATTTTTATCAAAGTTTGTGTAAAGTACAGTGTTGTTGCATTGAACAGTTCAAACTTCTGACAGTCTATGCCAGTAACTCCCAGCCTTAGACACCACTTCTCTGTGTCTTTTCCTCAGCTGTTTAAACACAGCTCGGCCACCCTCTCTGGCCAAGATCTCACTGAAGGCTTTCTTTCAAACAGAATCTCTACCTTATATATAATTCTGATCATCCATATCATCTAATCGGCCCCACCCATGCACACCACTGTGCTGAGTTTTACCCTTAATGCCCTATTCCTGTTGCCTAGCAACCCACCATCAAGCCACACTTGCGTTCTAGCTGGCTGACCCCCAAAGCAACTTCATCACGCTATTGAAAGCCAATTTCAACAAATCCACCAAAGTTGGTAATATTTTAAGAGAGAAAGAAAAGAAATCACTCAATTTACCTTTAACGTGCCATTCACAAGTTTATATAAATTTCCATTATGTTTCTCCTTACGTATTTAATTCCCTCCAAAAAATTCTGATTCTGCATAGTCTCTTTCTTCAGATAGTCTTTTACAGACCTCCAGATTTGTCTGCATTTTCTAATAAATATAATAAGAACAGCTGTCAGTAGAACTGTGTCTAAAAAGAGAACACAACCAAGCAAACGCAAAAGGCAAGATATAACTTTTTGAAGAAATCAACATTACAAGACATTACACTTGGTGGACTAATCACCGCATGTGTTTTCATGTCTCCACAGCCCCAACGGAACCTTTGCTGTGCAAATTTGCTGATGGAGGGCAAAAGAAACGACAGAATCAAAGCAAGTACACACAGAATGGGAGACCATGGCCAAGAGAAGGAGAGGTGAGTCACAGTTATCTGCAGTAGTTTCTTGGGTATTTGAGTGGATATGCTTGCGCGTCTGACTTAAGAAACCTTACAAACTGAGCATAGAGTCTTTAATAAGAACAAAGGCAAAACAAGTGAGGACAGTACAACAAAATACATCAACTCAGGGTGGATATATTATTTGTGTGCTCAGGGCTGAGAGGTGTAGTGCAAGGAGTAAACTGGGCTACATACTGAAGCTGGATGAAAATAGGCTACAACTTTATTGGTGACAGCAAAAACAGGGTTGGATTGCGCATGGGTCCGGATCCCAGCATCGGCCAACCCGCCTGTTGACCGATGAGACCGAAAAGCGGAAGCCAGGACTGCCTGGAGTCAGGTCCAAACCACCTGACCCCCCAGTAGTGCAGGGATGTGGACACCCAATCCACACCATGTGTCTGCTGCCAACCCTGGCAACCACCTCCATCCCCAGGCCCCAGTGACCTGGGGATATAGCAGACCCAGATCCAGGACCCATGCCAACCACCTTACAAGTTGTGACAATAAAAGACAAAGATACAACATAACTACAATACACAGGATACAACAAAAGAAAAGGAAGGGGTGGGTGGGAGAGATGATATGCAGAGAAGAACTGAACTCTGGGGAGAGGAGAGCCTAGCTAAATACAAAATATCTGGACCAGAGGGAAAAATTCCTAGAGCTCTGGCCTGGGCAGAAGCAGCCAATCAATTCAAACCAGCTGGTTTGAACTGATTGGCTGGGAACTTTTTCCAGCTGCGCAAAGGCTGCTGGGTATCAGGAAGTACCCAGCAGGGCAGAGAAGATGGGTGGGAAGCCACATGGCATGGCAGGCCAACTGAACAGCCCTACCTGTGGAGGCAGCAGCACCGCCACCAATGCCAGCTCATGCCGCAAAATGTGCCACCTGGTAAGTTGGGCAGCTAACTCACTTAAGTACAGAATGTATCCGGGATGGAGCAAGTAGGGTAGATGCCCTGGGCACCATTGCCATGGGGCACAAAAAAGCAGTGCTGGAAGTGGTAGCGGTGGCAGCGGCTGTGGAGGAGGAGGAGGAGGAGGAGGAGGAGTAACCAGCCCGGGAGGTAGGCGAGCAACTTCCATGCTTGCACTGGGCGCTGTTTATGTTAGATATGCCTCTGCTTAAGTATAGATAGTATCAACAGGAACTAAGCACAACTGAGTGCCCCCAGATTCCAGATAAATGAGAACCTGTTACAGACTTTGGTTCCAATAAATCCATTCATTGCAAGACTGTACTCCATATGATTGATAGAGACCGTGAAGAATCTTTATGGGTTGAGTTCTACAGATAGGCCTCTCTTGGGAAGGGGATCTTGAAAGAAAGTATGCCTCTTTCTACAAAATTGCACCTCGTACTTATAGAATTATTGAATGCAAGGATCAATAATCTATTCTTAAGACATACCTGTAAAACAAGAGGAACACCTATTCATGTCAAATCCTGTAATTTGAAAAGGAATCTGTTCTTCTGTTCTGTTGCAGTGCTTTTCTCCAGAGGAATGGTATTATTAGTGTTCTTGATGTTATGGCACGGGAAATATATCAAGGAAGGGAAAATGTGTTCAGGCCCAAATATAATCCCAGAGATGCCCATGAGGTCTGGTCATTTTAACAATTTTTGATCTGTCTGTATTAAGGTACAAAGCAAGAGTTATTGTCATGAGCTAATTATTTCCCAGTAGGCACTTAGAACAGGTTCATTTTAAGTTTCTTCTGCTCATTTCAGTTCTTCTAAATATTAAAGTAGGTCCTTCACCTGTACCAGGTGTTTAGATTTAAAGTAACTCCATATATGCTTTTCATGAAAAGAGTCATGGGGTGACAGGCAGACCTGGGCTTGATCTTTTCCTTTCTGAAGATTAATAATGCTAATATATTTTCTGCAGTAAATTTGTATTATAGAGTTAAAACACCCTTATATATTCTTAAGAAAAGTATTAATGAAAGACACTGTCAGTTTTTGAATTACAAAGCATTATAACAGTTATTGTTTGATCATAAAAGGGTGGACTTCTATATTGCTTTAAAGTTTAAAAACTCATTCTTAGGGCTTTTTTTGGTGATTTTTAACAGTTAGCAGTTTTAAATTGTTTGTTTTTTATAGCCGTCTTTAAGCTAGGATACAGTGACTAACTTAGGAAGAATCATAATACATTGAACTACCAGTGATGTGCTAAAACAAAGAAAGCACATATTTTGGAAAAAAGAAAGATGCAAGATTGTCTAATTGGCTACAGGACCTATTGAATTTAGCTAGTACAGATGGATGTGAATTTTGGTTGGTTGGTCCTGAGTTCTTCATAAGTGGGGTGAAAGAATTTGAAATTTGAAAGAAAAAACAAATGGAGAAAAAAATGGGTTTGATAGATTCATCCATCCCTACACCTGAAAAAACACCTTTTGGGGAGTATGGGAAACAATTGACAAGGAGTTGGGAAAAACTCATAAGCAGAGTTCTATTCTTTGCAACCAAGTCGATGTTATATTTGCAGAAAGGTAAGGGAAGTGAGACTTCTTTTTTTTTTCAACTTACTATTTTTTTAAAAAATGTCATACTGCTTCTTTGTGAAAACCTCTTGCTACATCTAGTAGATCTTGGCATCTCCAAGCTTACAGATGTATGGACAAACATATTTACTTATAATTTATCAGCTAATCATGTGGCCAGTACATATTCATATAGTAGCTTGTTTATCAGACTGTTTCTTCTATTGCACTGAACAGAATATAACAGCAGAGTCTCAATTTCTGAATGGCAGCTACTTTTTAAATTAAATAGTTAATGTTTGTTTTTGAATGCCTTCAAGTTGTTTCCAATGTATGCTGACTCTAAGGCCCTTTTCACATGTCAGAGGGCAAACAGGCAAAAACGGGCTAAAACGGAGCTTACCTCCAGCCGGGTAAGTCCGTCGCCGCGTGGAGCAGCGCGAGCTCGCTGCTCCACACTCCTCCGGCGTCGCAGATGGCAGCTTCCGGTTGGTGGAGGCTCTCCGCCAACCGGAGAAGCTCGCCAGCCGGAAGCCCGCCCCCGGCAGATCTGCAGGCACGCACTTGCGCGCACCTGCAGATCCACTTTAGAGCCGGGCAGCGGAGCGGCACGGGGCTGTGTACTCTGTGCTTTTTAAAAATCTCTAAAAAGAAGTTTTTAAAAAACATGCAGCCTGGCTAGTTCCGGCCGCTCCTGAGTGGATTCTGGTGTGCAACTACGAAAAGTAGTCCACGCCAGTCCACTCTACGGTGTAGACGACCTCCGTGAGAGGTCGCTCTACACCGTTCCCCCCCCACATGTGGAAAGGGTCTAAGGTTAACCTTTCAGGTATAGGATGGCAAGATTTGTTCAAAGGGAATTTACCTTTGCCTTTTTCTGAGGCTGAGAGAGTGTGACCTGCCCAAGGTCATCCAGTAGATTTCCATGACTTATTAGCTATTCAAATTTGCACCATTTCTGCACTACACTGTTATAGTGCTATTATTCCACTTTCAACATCCTATGGAATCCTGCGGTTTGCAGTTCTGGGAGGGGTATTTAGAATTTTCAGCCAGAGAGCTCTTTGGCCTCAGTAAACTGCAAACCTCAGAATTCCACAGGATGTTGACAGTGTAATAATAGCACTATAACAGTGTTGTGAGGAAATGGCCTTAGACTCTAGAGTCATAGAGTGCTCAAACCACGACACCGTGCTGGCCATTAATTAAATTGTACTAGCTTTTAATTTAATACATTATGTAAAGTTATATACTAGCCATCATTTGTATTAGTGTATTAAAACAAGGAAGAGTAGAATAGTGAATGGTGGGATATTACCAGTGAATCTTCTTCTGGTCTATTTTCCACCTGTTGCATCCAGAGACAAGGTGTTCTGCCCTTGGTAAAACTCAGTGAGATCTTATGAATCTTTACTGTAAGTAGGTCTCATTCTGCTCAGTGGGCCGTACCTCCAGTTAAGTATGTATAGGATGGTTGTCTCAGTTTGAATCTTTCCTTCCTTTTTTGGCTGCTTCTTTGGATTTTCTGAAAGCAAACAAGCTGAAGATACTGTTCTCTATTTTTCTGAATCTTCTGAGATTGATTCCTACACAGGAGACACTTAGCTGCTATTTGTACAAGCATTTACACTCTTGAGTGAATGCATGCTAAAAATTTTGAGAATGTTTTCAGACCTACCCTTTAGAAATTACTGAATGCTGGAAAAAGGAATTGGTTTAGAACAAAAGAGTGGGAGTGAGCAACTGCAGAGAGGGTTGGAGAATATCCCCCCCAACCCTCGCCATTATGTTTTGGCCCATTGGAAGTATGCTGCAGTACTTCTAGCTACTATTTTGGATGAGTTTCAGCCTTTTTTTTTTTGGTTTGGAGGTGGTTTGAAGGATGGGTGGGGACTCTGGGGGAGAGAGGAAAGTAAACCGCTTTCTTTTAGAGAAGTTTAGAATTGATTTTACTGGTTTCTACCTTTTCAGAAAGGTCTTCGGGTTGTTTGTTTTCATAAAACCAAAGAAGTATGCAAGAAGACAGGTGTAACTGAGGCAAACACCCTATAATTACTTAACTGGAAATAAGATCCACTAAACTAAAACCACCACCCTCCAAAAAAAAAAAAAAAAGCAACCGTGAGAGCTTTGGGAGGCTTCAGGCATTAGACTTCAGGATCCCAAATGCAACCATGTGTAATATGTTTTGACCATCCCTTATAGGGACATTTACCATGGAGTTGGTGCTATATCCTGAAGCTTAACTGAGCACACATGGGCATCAAGGGAGGGAAGGGGCATCTCCCTCCCTCTGACATTTAAAAATTCTGGCTGTTCTTTCATGTTCCGACCCCTTCGATTTGTTACAGTAGGAAGGAAAACCTATGACAGGTGAATTGAGTGTAGAGCTGCGCAACTTTGGATTCAGCAGAATCACTACTTCTGCTAGTTGGTGGAACACACCACTAGCACAAGCCTTGAACTTCTGGAGTTGATATAACTGAGGCACCAGGGCCAGATCTCAGAAAAGTTAACTTGGCTACAATTCCCAGAATCTGTAAGACTACATGCCCCCTGGCCACAGACATCACTTTCACTGCTTAGCAGAGCATTTCTGTACCAGAGACCAATTCAATCTATCTCTGATCTGAGACTTGGGAATTAATGTTGCAGTTGAAGAATCTCAGGGGCCACAAAATACAAAATTGCTGAAGGATCAAGGCTAGGCTATGTATGACACTGATCACATAACTTGGAAGTCTATGAAGGTTTTTTTTTTAGTTTTTTTTAAAGTCGTTTAGTGTATTTTTTAAAAAATATTTTTATTGAATTATAATTGAAAGAAACTAAAAACATACATACAATGACTGAGTGAATGAATAAATGAATGTAAAATATGAAACATGAAAAGTAACGTAAATTATACATACATATATGACAAAGATCTTATAGTTAAAGTATAAAATAGTTTGGTATGGGGGGAAGCAGCAAACCTCCTTTCTACGCACATCATGAAAATTGTTTCAGTTAATGAATACTTCCCTGGCTATTCATTGAAAAAGAAAAGAAAAAGATATGTGTGACTAAGTTTAATGTCACACGTAATTTAGTCCTGATATGTAATTTAGTCCTGATTCTGAAGCATGCTTGCATTTTGTTGTAGCTGAGCTTCTTTGATGATGCTGAATATGTTGCTGTGTGCGGTCATTTCTGACTTATGGCAACCCTAGGGCAAACTTCTCGTGGGGTTTTCATTGTTTGGCTGAGAGAATGTGACTTGCCCAAGGTCACTGAGTGGGTTTCCATGGCTGAGTGGGGATTTACATATAGAACATAGGCAGAGATTCTGTCTTAAAAGTACCAGGTGAGATTGAAGATAAGGAGGGAGAAAAGGCCTAAGTGCAATGTGACACTTGAATAGTGTTGGGATTTTTAGCTTCCCCCTCTCACAGCCCTCTTTGCTGCTACAAAGAAAATCTACTTAGAAGAGCTTCCTAGTACTCTAGAGCTGGCTTTTAGGATGGGACAAAGTCTGCAAGAGAGGGACGATTGTTTCCACTGCACGTGCTCACTGGGGCTGCTTCCATGAGTACAGTGACAGCATTGGATAGCATACCCTCCAATTTCACAGATGAATACTGGGATAGATGTGGCCAAGCAACATCAGCATGTGGTCAACATGGCAAAAGTTATTGATGAGAAAGAACACCAAAGCTAGGAAAGACTGTATTACTATTAGACTGGGTTTTATTTAATGATTCAATTCACTTTGAATGGACTTGCATAAGTCCCACAGATATGCAGATACACACACACATAGAGAGGGAGAGAGATACAGATACATATATGCTGAAATAAATCACTTTGTATTAATAGGGTAGTGAGTAAAGTGGTGGTCACACGCAGTCCAGTAATTCTGCTCTGGTTGCTAAATGTGCATTCACCTGTGATAAGACCAGACTGAAATAATTTATAACAGACAAGGTGTCATGGATTGTTCCCTCATCTCTTGCAGTTTGATAGTACGTATATCTAAAATTACTACTTCCCTCGTGAAGAAGAAAGTAGATAAAACTATTTTTAAAAAAATCAAGATTCATTTCCTGAAAATGCTCAAACATGGGGAGAAAGTTAGTAATTTAATGACTACCTCCCACCAAAAAAATCAACTCTCCTGCAACCATTCCTTTAACTCTCTCCAGTTTTTTTACCTGCTGTTAATTACTATTCTGCTCAATGCCCTCCAGCAATTTAGAGAGAAAAATATACAAAGGTCATTTGAGAGACTGGGATTTCCCCATTTGGTTGTAAAGTCAATAGCTACAGGAAAGTCAAAGTCGTTGATCCTAGTGCCACTCCTCTTCTCTCTATCAGCGGCAGGCATTTAGAAATGATTAGTAGCTCTCTACTGGGTGTATTGCAGTTTTCAGATACAGGGAATTTTATGCTTTCAAGCAGACAGGTAATACTGGCTTGAGCTCCATAGCCTCTGCGGGCAGGAATGATTTTACTTGAATGGCTAGCTGAGTTTTATTCTTTCACAAGATTATTAGGAGAGCTGAAAACTCCCAACATGGAACCCAGCTGAAAAAGCTCCGCATGACTCTGATCCGAAATTATATGATCTTCTCAAATGTATCCTTGGATTGCTTTAAGTCTTTTTCTGCAATATAGGCAGAATGGTTGTGATATTCTGCATGTACCAAATGACCACACATGGTGTAGGAACATCCCATCACTTCACAATTAGAGATGCCAATCTTTGATGATTTTGTTATTGCATGTGGGAATGAGTAATGTCAAAAGATTTCTCCCTGCTGGATGAGGTTGCAAGACTTTTTCCAGTTTTGGGAAGGTTTTTTTGCATTAAAAGACAGAAAACACAGTATTTTCTGTGCAAAAGTGTACAGGTTTTTTTTGGGGGGGGATATTCTCAACAAATGTAAACCTAATACTAACTAGCAAGAGGCAACAAGAACTTATTTGGGGATAATGGTTAGAAGTAGCTGGGAGGAATCTGAATTCAACAACAAGCTGGGGAAAACGTAGTTATGGATCTGGATATAACACATGTTGTACTTTGGACATGTCATGAGAAGTTGTGACTGTTAGGTGGATTTGTAATTGGTTCACCAACTGAACCCAAAGGGTGCTCACCAAAGGCTGCTTTACACCCTGGAGAGAAGTGACTAGTGGGGTGCCACAGGGTTCTGTCCTGGGCCCAGTGCTATTCAACATCTTCATCAATGACTTAGATGAAGGAGTAGAGGGCATGCTGATCAAATTTGTAGATGACACTGAATTGGGAGGGGTTGCTAATACACCAGATGACACGAAATTGGGAGGGGTTGCCAATACACCAGAGGACAAGATCAAAATTCAAAATGACCTTGACAGATTGGAGAGCTGGGCCAAATCTAACAAAACGAATTTCAACAGAGAAAAATGTAAGGTCCTGCACTTAGGCAGAAAAAGTGGAATGCAAAAATATGGAATGGGGGACGCATGGCTGGATAACATGTGAAAGGGATCTAGGAGCATTGGTAGATCACAAGCTGAATATGAATCAGCAATGTGATGTGGCAGCCAAGAAAGCCAACACAATTCTTAGTTGCATCAATAGGAGTATGGTGTCTAGATCAAGGGAGGTAATGGTACCACTCTGTTCTGCTTTGGTTAGACCTCATTTGGAATACTGTGTCCAGTTCTGAGCACCTCAGTTCAAGGAGGATTTCAACAAGCTGGAACGTGTCCAGAGGAGGGCGACCAAAATGGTGAAGGGTCTGGAAACCATGCCCTATGAGGAGTGGCTTAGGAAGCTGGGTATGTTTAATCTGCAGAAGAGAAGGTTAAGAGAGGACATGATAGCCATGTTTAAATATTTGAAGGATGTCATGTCGAGGAGGGAGTGGGCTTGTTTTCCACTGCTCCAGAGACTAGGACAAGGAGCAAGCTGCAGCAAAGGAGATTCCACCTGAACATCAGAAGGAACTTGCTGATGGTCAGAGTTGTCTGGCAGTGGAATATGCTGCTTCGGAGTGTGGTGGAGTCTCCTTCTTTGGAGATTTTTAAGCAGAGGCTGGATGGCCATCTGTTGGGAATGCTTTGATGTATGTTCCTGCATAGCAGGGGGTTGGA
Organism: Cyclura pinguis; assembly: GCA_030412105.1. Lineage (NCBI taxonomy): Eukaryota > Metazoa > Chordata > Lepidosauria > Squamata > Iguanidae > Cyclura > Cyclura pinguis. Next base: position 44,641,409 of record CM059604.1, read on the forward strand.
CTGGATGGCCCCTGTGGTCTCTTCCAACTCTATGATTCTATAATTCTGTGACTCACTAGAAAAAACAATAATGCTTGGTAAGAGAAGAGGCAATAGGAAAAAAGGGAGACCGCATTAAATATGGATAGACTTAATCAAGGAAGCCATGGCCCTGAGTCTGCAAGACCTGAGTAGGACCGATGATTATAGGGTGACTTAGAGGTCACTCATCCTTAGAATCGTCATAATTAGCAGTCAACTTTACAGTAGTTAAGAACAGCAGCAATATAAGATATGGGTTGGTCCAACTCAATACTGTTCTTACAGTAAACGCTATCTTTATTATACCTCAGGAATCACAAGGAGAGCAAATATATTAAAATGAGTGTCTCTCAGTATGTTTCATTGGGGAAAACATGCTATTTCTTAAATATACAGCTGCATGTTTGGGAAATGTCACATCAAAATGTTGATTTATTGTTTAAATCTGTTTTTAAAGAATTGTAAACCTTTTAAATATAATGTTTTTTTTCAACCACAACCGTCACAAGTTATCAAAAGAAAGATCACTGTCAACAGTGCCAAGTAAACTTTCCCACTGAGAAACACTTGCTTGATTAAAGAAGTGTTTAAAGCCCGTCTGATGTGTCCTCTTGGCTCCTTTTATTCTTCAGTGACCCTCTAGTCTGGAATACCTACTAAGGAGTTTGATTTTCTTCATGTTTAGTTCTTCTTGCCAGATTTGCCACACAGTTTATCCTACCCCCTGGAGAACAATAAAATGAAGTTAAATAAAATAAAATAATAAAAAATCTATATTTTTATACACAGTAAAATTTTGTACCAAATATAAGTTGGAAAAAGTACTTAGAACCTATCTACTATAAATGTCAAAGTTTGTCTGTGTCAGGCAAAGAACTCATGTGATTGGCTGCCTCAGAAGATGCTTTGGAATCCTGGGGTTTGCAGTTTAGGGAGGGGCCTTTAGAATTCTCAGCCGGAGAGCTCTCTGTCTTGAATAGCTTGGTTGCTATGGAGATGAGGCCTAGCAGCAAGGAGGAGAGCAGTGTATTCCCCTCAGGAACCCAAACTCTGCATGTTAATAACTCTGAATACAGATTGGATTGGGTAATATGGGAAAAAGTTACAAGTGTTGGACAAGACAGTTTGGGGATTTAGAGACACAGGATCTCAAAACTTTCTAACAAGTATCACCTATGAGAAAATAAAATCGCGGGCAACACCAGGTATATATGCTAGTTTAATGTAAAAATAAATGGGATGAGATAGTGTCTTCCCTAATTCCCTTCTTTTTTCATAGGGTAATATGCATACGTTTGATACAAATTAAGTAACACTTTGTTTCTCCCGCTTTGTTGCAATGTAGGCTGGCATGGCGTTGACATATGACCCTACAGCTGCTATACAGAATGGGTAAGTAGCATATTCCTGACTCATTTTTTTCAAAAATGCCAAACATCTTTTCCAAAATGGATTTCAGTGCTTAAACACATATGAGAAGTACCCACTGGAGAAATACTTTTGGAAATCAAATTTAAAGTACAATGTCTAATATGGATGATATTTTCCTTTTTTAGTTTTACATCCTTTTGTTTATGACATCTAACAGGCTGTGTAACCCCTCCCCATACGCACATCATCACATAGTATCTATTGCCATATGTGCGTAGGCTTTTATATCCCGTGGAGCATGACTGCAGGCAACACTCTGGCAATGGACAATTCTCATTTTCCGTCAGTATGAAAAGACATGTTCCAAAAAAAAAAAAAAAAAATTAAGCCTGGGAAATTTACTCTTGGAGAAAAAGCAGGATGTAAAAAGTGATTGAATAGATTAATTTGCCCAAATATCAGCGGCTTTGTTTATACTGCATTTTATTTTGTGTTTTGTAGAGCAGATGCTTAGTCAGATTGAAGTGAGTAATTCAGAATATGTTTAAAGAGTGTCTTTTTAGCTATTCGTTATTTTGCCATGTATTTCAAGAGAGTCCAAAGGTATGTTTCCCACCTATCTCTCCTCCACCTGTTCATTAAATGAAACTATGTTGTGATTTGTAGTTCTGTGAAGTATCTAGAACTGTTTGGCAGAAAGCTCCAGTTCTCCAGTTTTCCTCAAGTGAACTTTCTCGCCATTTGGAATACTAATTCCCAAGTGTTCCCTTTTAAACAAGCAGAGATGTGCTACATCTATGATGGAAGGGCAAGCTTGAGGGGTCTTGGGGGGTGAGTAAGGAAAAGCTATTAAGTTATATTTCATTCTGTGTAATTATACCACTTTAACTGTCACGACTGCATCCTGTTGAATCCTAGGATTTGTAGTTCTGTGAGGTACTGTCCTCCCTCCACATTCATGGATTTGGCCTTTGCGAATTTGAGTATTCACAAGATGCATGCGTGCCTTCCCCCCATTCTCATCTTCCTATTCCCCTGCTTTTTGCCCAGGCATGTATGCCTTCCTTCTCTGTGCCTGGGCAAAAGGCAATGAAATGGGAGGGGGAGCACCACCTCATGGAATGGGAGGGGGAGCACCACAGGCATGTGTGTGCCTCCCCCCCAGTTCCTTTGCCTTTTGCCCTGGCACACATGCTTTCCTTCTCTGTGCCTGGGCGAAAGGCAAGGGAATTGGGGAGAAAGCCGGCAGGCAGGCCTCCCCCCTTCCTTTTCCTTTTCCTTGGGTGTGGAGAATGCACATTGATGTAACAGGGAATGGGGGAAGGCACATGCACTTTCCCCTGTTCTGTTGCCTTTTGCCTGTGTGTGGAGAAGGAAGGGAGGAAGGCGCACCTAGGGAAAAGGCAAGGGAAATGGGGGGGGGAGTGCAGAGAGGAGTTATTCAGGGGTTTTCCACTTTTGTAGGGGTTTTACACCCCAAACCCTCATGAAAGTAGAAGGGCCACTGTATTTAGAATTCTCTGGCAGAAAGCTCCAGTGCCTCACCAAACTCAGGAGTCCATGGGATGTAGTCGTAACAATTATAGTGGTATCAAAATGTTTGTTGTTGTTCTTGTGAGCCTTCTGACTTATGGCAACCCTCAGACGAACCCATCACTAGGCTTTCTTGGCAAGAAATGTTCAGAGGGGGTTTGCCATTGCCTTCCTCTGAGGGTGGGAGAGTGCAATTTGCCCAAGGTCACCCAATCGGTTTCCATGGCTGAGTGAACACTTGAACCCTGGGCTCCCAGTGTCCTAATCTAACATTCAAGCCACTATAAAACGCTGGCTCTCAACATGTTGTGTAATGTGAAAAAGATTTAGGGGATTTGCTTTTTCTTGTGAGGACAAGCTGAATGATGACACTGCAGCCTGTATGAACCTTTTTCTCTTCATTGTTCCTCTAGCAATAGGGTATGTAGAAACATTTTTCTTTTAAATTTGTGTGTGTGTGTGTGTGTGTGTTAGAAGCGATGTGTGTTTCCAAGTGGAGAGAGTATCAACACTCATTTTTGAATTTTCAAGCTGAAAATCCTCTCAACCTCTCCTCTGACTCTCCAATAGTCTCCATCCTGGACATCTGCTTCCTGATGTCTTTCATCTCCCAGCAATGGCATCACTAGAAGAGTGCGGGGGGGGGGGTAGACCCACTGGGTTACACCATCAGAGAGGGGTGACAGCAGCCCTAGTGATGCACTGCCCTTGTGCCCGGGAAATGCACTGCCACTGACAGAGAAGCCTCAGACCTTGGCAGAGTGGAGGCCAAGGAGACGGCTCAGCAGACAAGTAAGCCAGCAAGGAGAGTGGCATAAGTGGTGGCTGGGCTTACAGGGACTACACACAGGAGAGTGAGATCTATATTATCAGTGACAAAGAGCATTAGGAAATGAATGGCTGAGCACTAGTGGGGTTCAGGTCTTCTCCTCAGAGCCACCACTGTTGATGGAAGAGGCTGCCTGCTACTTCTGCAGCTTCCTCTTGATGTTCAGCACCCAATACTGGTTCATTTGCACAAGCAAGATAAGGCCTCAAAGCACCCTTCTTTCCCTTCCTGTAGTTCCACAGCCTGCCCCTGGGATCCCTCTCCATTAGCCCTTGGAGGAGCACCAGGACGTGTGCCTGCTACTTTACTTCCTTCAGGCAACTGTGGCAGAGCTTCAATCTGTGTATATGAAGGAGCACCTACATCTATCTAATTCTCCTTATGTGTTGAGATCTCTGGAAGAAGTCCTTCTCTGAGTACCATCTGTGGGAAAAACACATTGCTCACTTACATATAAAAAGGCCTTCTCTTTGGTGGCACCCTTCCTAAAGGAAATTAACAATTGATGCCAACTTTGCTTTATTTTGGTGGCAAATTGAAGTCTTCTGTCTAGGCATTTTAATTTTAACTTAAATTAAAAAGAACATGGATCGTGGTTCTAGAGCACTAGCTCATTTGTTAGTTTCCTGACTGAACGGTTTTTAGGCTTCCTATTTTGTAATGGGGGGGTGTTATTTTAAAATGTGGTGTATTCTTCTTTCTTATGCCTTGTGGATGAAAGCTGGTTAATTTTTTTTAATTTTTTTAATTTTTTTAATTTTTAATTACAAAAAACATGAGTAAATAAAATGACAGAGAGTAGTGTGTAGACCTTTAGAAATGAATAGATAGAGGTTTGCTTGCCAACATGAATATAGGTATACCTCAGTTAACAAAGTAGGAGTATTCCTGAGCGTTTCTTCTTTAACAGAAAATTTGGTATTGGAGACAGAAATGACATGGAAAAAATAAAGATAAATATCTACACCACAAAAAAAGAGCAGCATTCTGACATGCTTCAGAAAACATTTTTTTCAAAACTAGCACTATGCAATGGTGAGATAAAAACAACCAAGTCAGGTAAGCCTTGAATAAGAGAACAGAAATATTTAGAACCTTCTTTGGTCCTCTTGAAGGCTTCTTCTGAAATGCATCCATGGATGACATTTTCTTTCACCAGCCTCCACTTTTCTTATGATTTCCATTTGGCTGAACTTACAGATCTGTGCTTTTCTAACATAGGAAGGGTCACTGGTGAGGCATGTTTATCTTCTCTCTCCTTTTCTTTCTATTTTGCTATCCAAATATGATTACTAGGGGATTCTGGGAGCAGATGCTGTCTACCTTGCCTGCTGCAAGTAGGCAGACATGGCTACAGTAAACAGAGGCATATCTAGGGTGGGGAAAGTAGGGTACATGCCCCGGGCACCAATGTTAGGGAGGGCACAAAAAAGCTGTGCATGTGGGGTGGGGGTAAAAAGGTAGGGACACAACTTCCATGCTTGTCCTAAGTGCTGTTTATGCTAGATACGCCCCTGACAGTGAGTCAGCTGGAGTGTAATCACGTTGTTTCCAAGTTTAGACTTTGCTTACTGCATTGTTTATTGCAGACAGTGTACATCAAAGTCTCCATCCTACTAAGGCTGCTGAAAAACATCCAGTTAGACAAAAGACAAGGAGGAGAAGTGGGGATTGGATGGGCATAAAATAGACTTTATATTGAAAACAGGTGCTTCAATGTCAGAGGCTTTGTTCACTGAGATCTGCCAGGAAGGCCATTCCAAAACTGACCAAGTTTTATGATAAGGTATCTGAGAGTGTGCTTTTAATAGAAGTACCAAGGCTGGGAAGGTACCTAAAAGCAGCAGAAATTGATGTGGAAGAAGCCAGAGATTGGGCAATGTTAGATGTTTTGACATTCATAGCTGAATGGAATTTCCTAGAATCTTCCCAAACCCTTTCACTAAGCCTTAATGTATTTATGACAGTCTGTGTACTGTGCCTTCATGCAAGAGGAGTTTTTCAAAGCTGAAACTGTTAAAGAACTCTTTGTGATCTACTGTGAGACAGTGAAGGCTTTCTGATCTTGCAATGTTATAAATTGAAAGTGAGTTGGAAAAAGGTATTGATTTTGATGAAGTGATTCACAGCTTTGCAGTTTTGAGGCCAGGGGAAGAAAGTTCTGATTTCATTGAGATGTTCATTAAGTGCTAAAATGTTTGTGTATTTGCTCCTGTTTATTTTTATTTATTTATTTTGATATTATATCCATATTCATTTGTCTACAACCTCTACAACTATTGATTATGCAAACCTAATCCATTAATGTATTATCATGTAACAATAAAGTTAAACATTAAAAATGAACGTAATTTTGATGTGGTTGTTAAACATTTTTAGTTTGAATTTTATTGTTTTCTTATCAAATGTTCACTTTAACCACACTAGCAATGTAAATCTAAATACATTTAGGCTGTGCATATGATACTGTAATTTAAAGCTGTAATTTTAATTTTGCTAGTTGTTTATGTCACTACTATTGCCATTACACTCAGTGATATATAGGAATTATGATTTATGTTAGTACAATTATTGTACTATTAGTACAGATATTAGTACATTAGTACAAAATATTAGTACAAAAAACTTTACTAAGGATTCTGTATGATCTGGTACAGGGTGAAATCCACGGGAGGGGTGGCACCATGAGTTACCATATTGGTGACACCAATCCTAGTGACCCCACTGCCTCTCAGCTCTCCCACTAGTTCTCATTCCACAGTCTGAACAATGATATCTTTCTTTGTTCTGCCATCCACAAAGAGTTTGCTTATGTATTGTAACTAGGAAAAAAAAGCACTAGATAGATCCAGTTGGTCTTCCTTATTTCTAATCTGATATTACTAAAATGAATGTCTCTGCTGTAATAATGTTTAGTAATGCATATTTGTTATGTTAGCCCAGGGATACTGTTTGCGAGAGGGTTTTTTTAGTATTAAATATGAGGCCTGAGCATTATACTTTATAGGGAAGGAACAGTAGTACAGTCCTTAGTACTGAGAAGCCAATGTAATGCGAAGATAGATCCATTCCCTAAATGGATCTTTTGGTTGTGATGCAGAAGTTTAAAAAAACTAATTCTCGTTTTCAGTAATGTGTCCTGTATACAATGTTTCAAGAAGCACATGATTCTGTTATGAGCATCCACATTTCACACATGCCTCCATGCACATATATAAACTGAAGATGGTTATATGGGAGTAGTGTTTGCCATATGAAAGTATGTACCTGATTTTTTTTTAAGTCTGTTATAGCATGGTATTGTTAGCATCTAATAACATACGGTTGTTGTGGAGAAAGATAACAAAGATAAACCAAGATTTTCACCAAAAAATGCTTAAAGCCATGGAACATGTGGCCACTCTCTTTAGATGTCAAGTATTAGTAGAAGAACAGGAGTAATAATAATTGGCAGAGAAAGAGCAGCCGCAGCAATAGTAAAGGCATACCTCAGTTAGTAAAACCTCTGACAAAAGAAGCTCCTTCTTACAAAGTCTTGTTATGCCCATCCAGACCCACTTTTCCTGCCTTTCTTCTGTCTAGCTGAAACACTTTTGGTGCCAGATTGCAGCAGTATGTCTACAGTAAACAGTGCAATAAAGCTTGAGCTGGGATCATATTGAATTCTACTGTAGCCAATCCTAGTATAGCTGAGAGTGCATCTGCCCAAAATGGGCAAGGTAAATAGCAGCTGCCTCTGGAATCTCTTATTGAGCATGCGGGAATAACAAAATAGAGAGAAAACATGGCAGCGGATACACCTAAGTCACCAGCTACTCCAACTACCCAGAGCATGTTTAAAAAACATAGAGCTATAACTTTGGTCACCAAAATAGAAATCATAAGAAAAATGGAAGCTGGCAAAAGAAAAAGTCATCTATTGGATGCATTTTAGAAGAACCCTTCAGGTGATTTCTAGAAGGTTCAAAATATTTTTGCCTACTTACGTAATGCTTATCTGACCTGTTTGTTTCATTTCACATGTGCATGTATATCGTAGCTTTGAATAAGAAGCTTGCTGAAGTGTGTTGAAGTGTTCTTTTTTGTCATGTAGAAACCTGTCCCATTTCTTCACATGTTGCTTCTGCCTCAGGCACAAAATTTTCTGTTAAAATATTGCCCAGGACCACATCTACTTCATTAACTGAGGTATACAGGCAGGAGAAGACCTTGCAAATTATTCTACAGCTATAAAGGCTGTAATGCTCTCACAAAGACATTATATGAATGTAGGTCCATCCTTGCAAATTAATTTCAAGCGATTATAGGCCCAAATGCCACTTTCAATCTATATCAGCTGTTCTTGGTTCCAAAAGAAGCAAATGCAGCCAGCAATCAGGAGATCTTGTACTTGAGACAAAAGCTTGAGCATCTTTCAAAGATTTTCTTTCCAAAAGAACACTCTCTTTACAAAGCAGAGTGTTACTACAGTTATCAAAAAGTGCTGTGGACATAGTGTTTATCTTGTTCATTACTTTTTTCCTCCTCCAAAGGAGCAAACTAACACAGCCATAGAAACAATAAAGAAAGAAAAGCTATATATATAAAGTTTCCCAAAATGGCAAAGGTATGACAGAAAGCAAGAATTGCCTTACTGCACGCTAAGGATGCCATAGGCAAGATCCAATCAGTATACATCCACATAAAGTTTATGCAACTGTTGCTGTACCCTGTGTTCATGCTTGTAGTGGATGCGCAAAATAGATAACTATCCCTCCGTCTCACACATGTTGTTTCCAAGTGACAAAAATATGTCTTTGATTGAAACTCTACTCTGAAGAAAGGGCTTTCCTCTATCTGAAGAAGGGTTCTGAACCAGAAGGGAATTTTTATTGTCTGAAAGTTGGAAGATGGTGTTTTTTTTTTTATCAATTCCCTCTGAATTCTATCTTTCTCAGTCTTTACAGGTTGTGAGATAAGTTTAGGAGGCTTCAAAGGAGGGAAAATTGGCAAAAATGCACCTCTCTAACTTCCTGACTAGAGCTATGCTCAGAGGTTGGTTCAACTGATGGGTGAAGAGCCTTGACTCAGTACTATATGCAGGGTGGGATATTTTCATAGTTGATATGCCTGAAGATATGTATTCTTATGTAATTGTAAATTGATATATTGATGTGTAAGGTAATTTTGAATGCTTTAGTTCCTTGATAGGACAAGTTGAACCCTACCTTAATTGAAGGATAAACAAGTACTATGGTGGATGGTTAGAAATGGCAAGGGTAACACTAGGAGGCAGTGATAGAATTCTTATGGGAAAAAAGGGGAAGCAATGGTTATGCGTGTATATGAAGAGTGGGTAACTATTTATAAAAGATACTGTTATAGATAAAGTATTTATAGTTAGGTCTCTAGTAACAGTGTAATGGGAAAGGACCATTTGTTCTAAAGGAAAAAATATGCATTTTCAAGGAGCTAATTGATTCTCAAATAGCTGCTGTGAGAGATTTTGCATTTGGAAGTGTAGCAGTACCTTTGAGTATATTAATAGTCATTTATTACAAACAACTAGCGATAGGACTGGTGAAGGGCTGCTTACCACTTTGCCACAGTGGGAAAGTAAGCTTTCAAGGAGGGAAATGGGAAAAAATATTAACCCTTGCTGGTTAAGGGTGGTGTGGAGGGGTGCCTGGAAGGAAAAAAAAAAAGAGCTAGAAGATGCTTAAGAATGTAGATATAAATCTTTCTATGTGGAATGTACATCTCTTGCAAAATTTGGGGAGGATTTTCTAGAGCCAATCAGAATCAGTCTTACAACAAACAACAGTTTGAACAATAAACTGCTAAGAGAAGGAAGAGATTGATCAAAGAGACTGTGCAACTTGCTAGATGGATCCATGGGAAGATTGCTGACAAGAGACAATCTTTGCTTACAAGCTCAAACAATACTCAGGAAGTATCACTCTTTCAACTGTTATGAGAATGCAGAGTTATTGTATGACTGCCTCCCTGCCAGCTCTCTCTTCTGATCTGGCACCTCAGAGAAAATATGAAGAACAATCAAGAGAGATCTCAGCAGCATATAGGTGATTCAAAACAATCTAGAGCTCACAGTGTTGAAATGGGAGACTTTTTTTCCAATGAAAGTGCTTCAGAGAATCAGGAAAGTGAATCATATCATTTGCAGACTATTGATATCTGAAGGAATTGAACTTTTTTCAAGGAAGTGAAGTGGGACACCTCAAAGCTCACTGAGATCCAGCAGTCAAGAGATGAAGATGAAGCTACACAATCTTTGAACAGATGGCAGTTTCATTGAAGGACAAGGCTGAGTTTCACTCATTGGGGCACCTTTGAACCTTCCAGATGCCTCTCACTATAAGAAGTATAAAACAAAAGATGTGCAAACCTAAAAGATGTGAGGACTTTCTAACTAACATTTGACCCTAGTTTTGTTGCTGTTTTGGGTTATATGTATAAAGATTTTGTTCCTTTCATTTCCATTAGTTTGATTGTTTGTTTTTTCCAGCTATTTATTTCTAGAAGTCCATTGTAAAAAGGAAGAGAAGGAAAGCATAGGAAAATGTATGTATGAGGGCAGTGCAAGGGTCCCCTTAGTAGTTTGGAACCCAGTTTGATATCAGACTGATCTGGATCCAACCTGATATACTTTGGATCCTGAATCTAAATTGAGATTGAAAAAAAAATTGAGTCTTTAGTTCTCACATAGCCTCCATGGGACGCCTGAGTGGTTATAACTTTTCAGTTTCATCCAACAAAAATGCATTAAATCTGGGGAAGTGTTAGCCCTTTCTAAGCAAGTAATACCTGTTGAATTGCAGATAGGTAGCTCCCGGTTTTTTTGTGCCATCCATCTTTAAATTGCAAAGCCTATACAGTCAGCTGAGTGCTCGGTTTTTGCAGTTTGTGCTGCTCTCTGTGCTCTCATGTCTGTCATGCATTTCTGCTGCTTATGCCGTAAAAGACTGTACGTGGAGTTGACACACACATATAGTACAGGCGTACACAAGAAGAAAGTAACCCAAAAAAGTAGGGCATCCTTTTCAGGTGGGCACAGATTGTATGCTAGTTGCCCTGAGACGATTCCCAAGGTCTCCATAGGAAGAGATTTGAATAATCTCCAGCTATCAGCTGTATCTAGAAAAAGTAGACAAATCTACAGAACTAACACAGTTCAGTGACGCATCTTTCCCCCAACTCCAAATGGTGTGGCTGGGGAATGTTGGTAAGAGTCTTGCCCCATTTTATAAGTTAGATCTGTTAATGGGCAAAATTAATCTTTCTTCTTCCTCTCCCCATCATGTCATTTCCCGTACGTAGGATAGTTAGCGAAACAAAAATAAAATAATAAAATAAAATCCAAATTATTTAGAACCAGGCTGACTTGTCCTGCAACAAAATCAGGTTTATGTAATCTACTTTTGATCTGATCTGAATTGGCCTGAATCATTCTGATTTGCTTTGGAAGTAGGATTCTTCCAAAGCAGTTGCACAGCCCTGCTGTATACATATATATTTAAAGAAAAAGAGAATGAGAGAGAGAGAGAGAGAAAGAGAGAGAGTGTACACATACATATAAGTGTTTATGATATTTACCACCATTTAGGTAAAAACAGAGTAAAGGAAAAGGAAAACAGAGGGAATTGAGAAAAGAAATAAAGTTGTATTTGTGGGCAAATAAAGAAACAACATGTTTGTGTGTGAACCTTACCTGTTGTGACCTGCTTACTAGGAGCAAGAGACAAAACTTTACCTTCACCTTAAGCACCAAAAATATATTGCTTACAGTACAGGAGGTTCTATGAATGACTGTTTTATTTGAACGCTATTTGAGAACATTCACGATGTATTATAATGAAAAGGTCTTGACACAAGAGCAGGGAGAGCTGTTGTGTGTGTGCTTTTTTCCTCCTTATTATTGCTAAATTATATACTTAATGGCTTAAATACTATCCAGGTAACTAGTTAGCTGAATCTGAAATGGTTAGCCTTCCATGAAGTTCTTAAGAAAGAGCTTATCACAAATGCTTTAGCAAAGGTGATTAGAGTCACAAAGATCTGATTCTCAAGGAACAGTTTTGGGAGTTTCAAATATATCTTTTCTTTCTTTTTCTCTCTCCTTCCCTTATCCTTGATAGTCTACCATATGTGGTTTTCTGTGTTTGTACCATGAGCAATGTTTTTAACATCAACATCAGTGTGATAGAATAGATCAGAAGAAAAAAGAGAAACACGTGGTTGAGGACTGGTTTCTTATAAATTGAATTACATGTGTCACATTTTCAAATGCAGCACCTATTGAAAGGCTAATTATTTACATTCAGTTTTATGCAACTCACCTTGTTTCATCTGCTTAAAGACATGTCTGGCCAAATATCTGTGTCACCATTGTGATTCACCATTTTGCCTGATGATCCCAGCAAATATATATTTATTTGTAGTCACCTGTGTTTAAAAAAAGTCTCTTGCTTGATGCCTGTAGAGTGTTGATGAAAAAGGAGTTGTATGCATCCTTTTATTCATTCTTGTAAAGAAGGCACTGGTGAAATTTTAACAAATTTTCTGAATAGGAAAGTTAAAACCACCAGTTTGCCTCATCGGTTTTCTCTATATTGCATAACTGAAAAAGAAATTTAGAACTGTCTTTGCTTTACTGAAAAAGAAATCTGTAGAAGTCTTTTCATTTCTTGTACACATCTACCCACCGTTTCCTACAGTCTAGTGTACTTCTATATGTATATTTTAAAATCTTATTTGTTTTGTTGGAATTTTTTTTGGTCAACTTTCTTTTCTAATTTTCATATTTTTAATCTGCATTACAATCCTGTTCATCACACTACGTAGTGACCCAATTTTGGGCCATTTCCGCACTAGACTGTTATAGCGCATTATTCCACTTTCAACTTCTTATGGAATCCTGGGATTTGCAGTTTAAGGAGGGGGCCGGCCGGCCCCTCCCTAAACTGCAAACCCCAGGATTCCATAGGATGTTGAAAGTGGAATAATCACACTATAACAGTCTAGTGCGGAAATGGCCTCAGCCTTGCATGATGGTTTGTGTTGCAAATTCTGTATGATAGGAAAGGCCACATGCACCAGTGTTCCCATCCAGCCATCCAAATGTAGGTCTTTTAGTATCTTATTTTTCCACAACATCATGTTGCAAGCAATCCTCAACTGTGATGCCATGTGATTTTGGAAGTCAGGTTATCAGCTTCCCAAATTTAGTGGGGAGAAAAAAAAGAATACGGAGTTTTAAAAAGCCCTATTGTCTATTCATTTATCTTTATAACAAATTACAGTTTCCTATTCAATTTAGTTCGGTTCACTTTCCTTCATACGATTACAAACACTATCAGAACGTATGATTATAAAATGCTTTATTTTTTTCAATTAAAAAGTCTATTCAGAATATTCGTTATAAACCAGTAAACCAGGATAAAAATATTAGTTTAAGTTCCAGGGAACAGAGCTACAAGTGTCACATCAGTGGGGAAGGGAGTTGTAGGACGCTTGGGAATTGGTGGGCTATAGGAGAGACCCCTTCCCTCATAGCAACATCCAGCCATTTTGTAATAAGACTGAAGATGGGGCCAACAACAGTGACCAGATGGTTTCCACATACATTTGCAAAGGCATGCATTATTTCTTAATGATCCTTCTATCATGCCCCATAACAGACAGTTTTCTGAGTAGGCTGCAGTTAATCTAAAAGAAATGGTTTCTCATGCAAGTGATAAGTGTTTTCAAATACAGTGGATCTTACCCATTTAAGTCTCTCTATCATATGAAAGCTGTACAATCCACAATAGCATGAACATCCGCTAAAGATGTAAATTCCTGGCAGACCTGAGTTTACAGCTAAACCCTGGATTGAGATTGCAGTCATTCTCAGGTTAGCTGGAACATAGATTGGCGGAGCCGCCATTGTTACCAGAAAGGTAACTGCGGCTGATACAGTGGAAGAAAATCACAGATTTAATGTGTTTCATTTGTCCTACGCATGCAGTTGTGAAATGTGGTGATTGCTGTGCACAGGCTGCTTTACCATAATGTGCTGTAGTCCATGGCACTTGTTATAGTTGTTATTAGCAAAATCCATAAGCCATGACTGTTACTCTATTATATTTGTACACCTGTGTTAATGATATTACATGTTTGAAGTTTTGAAAACTGGTTTTGATGTTTTGATGTCAGGTCAGTTACATGCAACATACAATCAGAGTAAGTTTTTGTTATTTAAATAGCAGTCTTATTGGCCCTATTAACTGGTGTTGAACTGTATTATTTTACTGGTAAAGGCCTTTTCAAATAGCACTATGCTTAATATCCTCTGTCATGGTCTTATGGGAGTCATTTGACTCTGATAAAAATTTAGTGCACTGAATTTTTCTACCAAAGGAGTGTAGAACTACAAAAAATCATACCTCATCTCTTCACATTGTCACTGAAATTATTCCTATGAGGAATTATTAAAATCAAATATTTTAAAAAATTATTGTTGCATTGACTTCCTGCTGTCATGTGAGCTAAGTTGGATTATGGTGACATGGTCCTGTAAAAAAAAAGAGAGAGAGACAGAGAGACTGTCATTTCATTCAACAACAGTGGTTGATCAGTTTTTTCCCCTAAAGCAACCGATGTTTTAGTTGTGGTACATAAACACATTACCAATTATTACTATGCATTTGCTGTGAAAGTAGCACAAAAGCATCATACAACAGTATCCACTGGCAAATAGTAACCCATATGTTCTTGAATATGTTTTCAGCCTCAACACATTTTTCATTATTGAAATTGTAAACTGTTTTTCTCTTACATGAAGTGAGATAATACTGGTTCTTTATAACTCCCTTTGGCTTTTAGGTTACTGTTGTCATTCTGTGTTCTTGTTGGAGGTCTTGCTGTGTAGGTGCTTTTCCCATCACTTTTGATATTAATAGGCTGCACTGTTGAATTTGAGGTTTAATTTACATATCTTCCTGGCTAGATTTCTTTTTATTCTTATATTATGCATAAAGTTGGCTCTTTCCTTCCTTGAAGGACCATATTTTCCTCTTTCACAGTTAGCCTAAGACTTGATTTAAAAGTATTGGCCTGTGACTATTTTAAGCATGACTTATCCTAGAGGTTTTTAGAGCAGAGTCACTGGAATTGAGTCATGACCGACTTAAACCACATTAATTTAATGGATTAACTCTGACTCCATTTGGATGCAACCCACTAAATGAATAATGTTGATAGAGAAACAGGATTATGTATGTTTGTTTGTTTGTTTAAAAAGATTATATCTTATGAGGTTCTAAATTTCCTCAGTTAGGTGCAAATGGTAATATAGTACAATTTTAGCCAGTACAATGGATAGGAAGGTCATGTACCACAATCAGCAGAGACATCTTGTTCCATATTTCACCATGTGAAATAACTACAGTGGACTTACTAAAGGATTTAATTTTTGCTAAGTCATAGCTCTCAAAACAAAGCAAAAAAAATCTTGGTAGATTTTATAGCTAAGGTCTTACGTTTCCATTCCTTGAACAGAAAAAAAAAACTTGTCATAGAATGATCCTTTCAGTGAGTCAGGCTCTCATGAATAGAAATTCTTTCCCTTCATGAAAGAAAAACTAAAGATCTAAACCACTATACCAGAAGCTCAGATGACAACAGAATCCAGAAGAAAGTGGGGAAGGGCAAAGCATTCCCCCTTCCAAAAAAAAAAAAAAAAAAAGGTTCCAGAAAGCTGGAGTGGAGGAAGAAATTTCCTTTATACTGGTGCTGTAGTGTCAACATTGCTTAGGATTCAGGGCATTGGTTGTACTTGTAACAGTATTAACTAGTAAGGATGGTCATAGTATTATAACATTTTCTCAATACTCTGTGGGAAGTCAGTCTAGAACTACAGCCTTATTATTTATCAGACTCTCTATTCTTTTTCTTCACCAGATTTTCATCAATGTCTCTTTATCTTCATCTGTTGTTACCAGAATTTCCAGCACAATTTTCCTATGCTGAAAATATAGTAATCAAGTTTCCAGGGACGCATTTTATTTATGTGGTATAGTAATGTAGAACGGTTGAGACCTGGTCAAAAATGGACTTCAAAACCATTGCAACATTCCTCTAAACAGCTGCTGAACACAATGAGATGGAGTTCTACCAATAGTGACAATCACATCCATTGCCCATTTTTCATAGTAGCAAAACTTGGGAGATGAGGGGAAAAAAATTCCTTTTCCACTCATTGAGAGGAAATAATTGCAGCAGTCTCAGAGATGATATATTGTGTCATTTCTCTGGGTACATCTACCACCTCTGAAATGGCCAGTATCTGTCACGCCACCAGCAAAAAGTCACTGGTGGAGTATGTACAATAGCACAGCTTTCTGCTAATGTAACTAGTGATTTCTGGTGGTATAAGTATTCTGCTGTTGGAGCAACACTTACATCATTCCCAAGGTCTTTCAGTTTGCCATGATGCTTAGAGCTGTGACCTTAAATTATATGTGCATGCATTTTATTTAATTTTATTAGTTTTCTTTATTGCATTTTTTTTAAAAAAAATACCATGGTGAGTAACATCGGTGTTAAAATAGTAAATACAGTGGCTCAAATTAAATGGCCTCCACTAAGATAGACCCATTAAATCAATGGGATTTATAAAAATGTTAACTTACAATTCAGTAATTGATTTAGTACTTCATTCTACTTGGGTCTAGCAACTGGATTAAGGTCCCTAAATAAAGTCTACTAAAATGAATAAAAAACAAGGAGACAGAACAAATAATCAGCAGTAAATCCAATCATATTAATCACATCAGCAATTAACCACTCATAAATGCACAGATAAATAGATGGTTATAAAGTCAGCACCAAAATATTAGTAAAATTGATTCTAGACCTGCCACTTGTGGGAGATTATTAATTACAGCTAGAACATGACCACAGATAAAGCCCCCATATATTAGCACCTGACGCACTTTCCCTTGTTATGGGACAAAAGAGACTTCACTCTCCCAGTCCCTGGATCTTAAAATTAATTCCTTCCTTCCTTCCTTCCTTCCTTCCTTCCTTCCTTCCTTCCTTCCTTCCTTCCTTCCTTCCTTCCTTTGTTTTTATCAAAATGACTTTGTTTTAAAGAAAAACTCAGCTGTAAATATATCCAACTTACATTGTTGGCATATTGTAGTGACATTTGGTCAGAACAAAAACATGAGCAGCATTTATTGATGCCCTTATTTTGATTTGTCTTCTTTTAAGAACATAATAAAGGTGATAGTCAATCAGACCATTCCATTTTGTTCTCACAGTGGTCAGACAGATACCAGTGCAAGCTGATGTGTAGAACATGAATACAATAGATTTACTAACAGTGTAGCAACAAAAAGACTTGTAAGGGAGTTCGTGATTTAATCATTTCAAAAGAAAAATTAGTATCTTTCTGCTGCATTGGAATGTTTCCATTCAGCCCAAGAAAAAACAACTGTAAAATTTTCTCAATTGAATAATTCAGACCATTCAAATTATTTGTTCAGAGAAACAGTTTTGATCAAAAGAACACTTGAATGCCATTAAAATCTCATCCACCTCACAAAAAAAAGTTATCTTTTTTTAAAAAATAACTTCTCTGTTGTTTCTTAAAAGGACAGTAACTTCATTTAATAGTTGTAATTTTTTTTGATGTGTAGATATATTTACATATTCTGTATTCTGGCTCCCTTTCCCCTTTCCACAAAGAGAGAGAGAGAAGAAAGAAGAAGAAAAATCTTCTTCTCACATCATTCAGTGAGTGCTTTCTAGAACAGTAGGGAAATGGTCTAACAGTTGTAGCTCTGACACATTTTGGCACTGAAGGCATGGCATACGCTTTCTTTGACTTAGTGAATCCGCATACTGCCTATTTTAATATGAATTTCAGATGAAGATGATATCAACCTATTTCTTCTTCAGTGGTCTAGTAGTTTTGTGTCCTTCCAGAGATGAATTCAGTCCTTTGATGTTCATAGAGGAAACCATTGCTCTTACTATGTATAGCTACAGTTTAACTTTAAAAAAAAATGAAGAAAAGGACCAAAGCAAAGAAAATGGGGAAACAAAGGTGTCAGTGGGCAAAGACTAATCAAAAGCTCGGTTCTTCTTGAGTGAACATTTCTTCTTTCAGCTAGAAACAAAAGTAGAGAGGAAGGGACCTGTTTAGCAAGTTATCTTCATCAAATCCATTGGGCCTATCTATTACTTAACATAAATGTATTTATAATAAAATCTTATGTTCAGAACCATTTAATTTAAATGGAATGCCCTATTTTCCCCCTCAGAATCAACGTCAAGCATGTCTGCTCTTTCTCATTTCATCATTTCTGAATGTAGATCTACTATGACCTCAATATTTTTTAAATTCTTTTTTAAAGGGTTACCATTTCATATTTTTATCAAAAGAATCTTCTTTATATATTTGGTAATGTTAACTATGTCAGTGAATCTAAGAAACCCTGTCAGTAGCACATCTGAATGTCAAATCCAATAACTTTGGTGCCTGCGTTTCCAAATGCCCCAATAGATTTTTCTCCAGGAAAGTCCTCTGAGTCTCATACATCTTTTCCTCAGTTGATG
Organism: Cyclura pinguis; assembly: GCA_030412105.1. NCBI lineage: Eukaryota > Metazoa > Chordata > Lepidosauria > Squamata > Iguanidae > Cyclura > Cyclura pinguis. Next base: position 44,659,767 of record CM059604.1, read on the forward strand.
GGCCATAGTTCTTGCTTTCTCTTTAGTGACAGTAGATCAGAAATAGAAACTATTTCTGTTTCACCAGAAATAGTTCATAAAACATTATTAATCAGCAAATCTCCTTAGCAGCTTCTGGGGGAAAAGAGACTTTATTTCAGTAGCAGAGCATATACTTTGTGTATAGAAAAGCCCATATTCAATCTGTGGTATATCCAGTTTGAAAAAGACCAAGTCCCAGATGATGGGATTGGCCAGAGATCCCTGAGAGGCCTACACTGTGATTATAGACTAAGAATGGTGGCAGCTTTGGCAAAGTGGAATCATTGGATGTAGCCATGGCAAAGTGGAATCATAGTACTACGGTTGTGTAGTCTGAATGGACCCCTGCCCAAAAAAGGGATTTCTCAATGTTTGGGACACTCAACTGGGAAAAGAATTCAGATAGTCTTGATGCAGTTTCAAGATTCTTTGCGGTTTGGTTCATATTTGTCTGTATTTTTTCTGTATGGGAACATGTTTTCAGCCCAGAAAAACCGTTTTCTATTTTTTCTCAAAAAGCACTATTTGTATGCAGAAAATATGCACAGAAAAAGAATATTTATGCAAAAAAGAAATATTTCCTGGAGCTCAAGTAGTGATCAGGGATTTGTATGCCCATCCAATGAGGAGGATACTTCAGGAAGTATTTGGTCTTGCCTGTAAGTACAAAGATAGAGTATGAAAATTTCTATGTAGACCAAAGTGTTGAGCAAAGTGTTTGGCTGTGTGTCTCATAACATTCCCCTTCCCTTGGAGAACTACTATATTTTAGCATAACCTCATGTCTCCACAAACCAGTTTAAAAAAAACGCAAAACTTCCCTATAGGGGACACAAGAACAATTTTTGCTGATATGAGGAGAGACCATTCTAGAGTTATTTTTATTCAGAATGCAATTGTCCAGATACATGTTGAGAAAAAAGGCTTCTGCTTGGGTTCAGACTGAGTTGGGAAAGAAGGGACCTTTCACAATAAAAATAAAAAATGGAGTGGGGACATGTGTGAGAGCTGGAGCTCTCTCAGGTCTTGGAAGGGTCTGGTATGTACTTGTATCTGGGGAAATTGGTCTGAACAATATTAGAATGGAAAGAAAAATAGGCTCATCGTATAAGGCCACATTTTGCTTTTGCCAGATTACTTTGGTTGCATCCCTACGTTTGAGTGTATATTCTTATTTATTTATTTAATACCCAGTCTTATTTTATATCCCAAGATGGCTTCAATATCTTGGCTTTGTAAACTGTTGTAAGTCTATTATTCCAGGGCTTTGATAGTTATTAACCCTTTGTAGATGGCTCATTTTATTAAGGGCTTAAAATCAATACAGTAAACCAGGGCTTTCCAAATGGTGTGTTGTGACACATTAGTGTGTTGCCTGTAGTGTGTTGCTATGTTGCCTCCCTGACCACCCCCCCCCCCACTGGCCGACTGCCACCGCTCTCACTGGGGCCTTTCCCTGGCAAGAATGACAGCAGTGGGCAAGGACCAGGTGGGAGGAGGCTGTCTTTCCCCGCCACCACTCTCACTGGCACCTTTCCTGGTGAGGGCGATGGCAGCAGGCCAGGATTGGGGGGGCTGCCTTTCCCCACCCTCGGTACGCCTCTGGGTACCTCCAATTTCCTAGTAAAACTGAATTACTGTGTCACGAAATGATGCATGTTGAAAAAGTGTGTCACCAACATGAAAAGTTTGGAAAGCTCTGCAATAAACCTTGAGTAGATTGAGTCAAAACCTCTATGATATATGTCTTCATAATTGATAGTTAAGTAGTCGTAAGCAATTAATACCTCCATTACCAAACTGGTTCAATAGTTAATAAGTCCAGATCTTTCTTAATCATAATAATGACAGTTGATCAATACTGAAGTTCACTGAAATGCCTAGTTTAGTATTCTGTATATCAATCCCAAGAGGAATTTATCCATGATTTTTTAAAATTTTAATTCCAAAAGGAATTGTTCAGAAGGAGTGTTCATGACTCAGCAAGTCGAGATTTCCTTGCACCACATTCCTAGTTCTAATATCTTCCAAAGGCTTTAGTCCTCAGGCCTTTCTGCCTTACACTATTATAGTGCTATTATTCCACTTTCAACATCCTGTGGGATCCTGGGGTTTGCAGTTTAGGGAGGGGCACTTAGAATTCTCAGCCAGAGAGCTCTTTGGCCTCAGTCAACTACAAACCCCAGAATTCCACAGGATGTTGAAAGTAGAATAGTAATAACTCTATAACAGTATAGTGCGGAAAGGCCTCTCATCTCCTCTGCATTTGTCAGTCTTTCCTATGTGCTTTCTCCTAGTCGGCCAGTAAATTTGGACTTAGCTACCTTGAATACCATTCTGTGAAGGATAGATGGATATATGACAAAGAAATAAATATATCACACTTGAGATGACCTCATTTGTTAACAGAATGTAATAAGAAGTAGAAAATGTCAAATATGGTATTTGACATATAGCCCTTCCCTACTTCTCTTCTTAACTGGAGTAACAGGTAGCCTTTCAAATTACAGATGAATGCTTTAGGCTGGAATGGTTTATCAATAAGGATGGAAATAGTATTCAAAAAAATATTCAAAATGTTTTTTTAAAACAATCAGGCTTCTCAAGTGTCAGGAAGCCCTCATGAGGAGAATCAAAGGTTAATAAGAAGCTTCACAGTTCAGAACTTACTCTGTGCCAAAAATGCATACATATTTTTTGTATTCGGAAAATGTGTATTGCGTTTGTACAGAATAAGTCTTGAACTACAAATATCTTCAAAAATTGAAGTTTTAACAGTTTTGTCACAGTGAGAAAAAATGTAATCTTTATTCAGTAGCAGTTTGTTAAAACTGTTGCTGAGTTCCTATCACTTCCTCTCCTAGATTACTGATTTCTTTTAATAGGATCACTTCTGATTTTGTTTTAACAGTGAGCAGTTGATATCATAAGAAGCAGGGTAGGAAATCTCAGTGTAATTTTCGCTCTTATGTAAGGACTGGTCTAAGAGCTTTTTAGCAGGTATTGAATTCTTTCTGATGAGGATCATCAATCTGTTAAGCTAAGGTATCCTTTCTGTACATTTTTTTCCTCCTTCTTCAAACATACCTCCCCCATCCCTTTTATACAAAAGAACAGCATGCTATCTGAATCCAGGACTGTAGGCTGCAGTGAAATTTTGTGACAAACATGAAAAAAATCTAGATTCAAAGGCTAGAGTATTGAAGCTTCCAAGGCTAAGCTGGATGAATTGAAGACTATATAGATTTTGGTTTCACTGTATTTGGAAGCTTATAGATTTTAGTTGGCCTCTAACCTTGGGGTTAGGAGCCAAAGTTTTTAACAGGAGAACATTTTGTTGTTATGCGAGCGTCTTGGTTACAGGCTGAAGAAACACATTTAAAAGAAAAGATATTGGAAGAGATCCAGATGTAATCACTGTAGACCCCTAAACTAATGTTAGTCTCATTGCTATCAGTGGGCCTACCTTCTATGATTAAATCTGGATTCTGCCTGATTTTTTGCAAAGACAGGAGCATAATTAATTGGCAAAGACCCCTACTTTCTCTTGGTTGGTAATAGTAACGAAAGAGCTACCTGTCAGTCCATTACCTTAAGAATCTTTCTTTTCTTTTTGTTTTGTTTGTTTGTTTGCAGATTTTATTCCTCACCGTACAGTATTGCTACAAACCGCATGATTCCACAGACATCTATCACGCCATTCATTGCTGCTTCCCCTGTCTCCACATATCAGGTATGTTTGAATTGCATGTGCTTCATATATCCCTGTGTCAATGCTTTTGATCTGCATGCCAGCAAAATAATGTATATAGAGGAAAAATTCAGGTATATAGCTATTCTTCCTAGTCTAGAATTTGAAATGTTAATTTTGAAGGGTAGTTACTTATAAGCTCCCTCCCCCCCCCGAACAAAACTCATAATAGGTTTGTTGGTAAAATTTCACATGCTGCCTAAGAATTGGTGTTTCTGTTTCTTCCCAAACAGCTAGTTTTGTTTACTTAAAAAACATATCTGAAACACTGTAAGTTTTGTGGTATTCACAAAATCCTCATTCCATCCACCTCTTGTCACAAGTCACTGACCTGTGACACAAAATACACTCTCATCTTGTCTGCTTCTTAACAGCACCGTAACACCCATAAAGAGCACATGACACAACATGAGCCAGCACTTCAGCTGTATGATACTCTGCCATTTAGTGATGCCATTCTCACATAACTATAGAAGTGATAAAAAAAGTTACACTTGTGCTGTAAAAAGAAAAACCCCATCCATCAATAAATTACAATTCTAATGTAACGTAACCTTTGTTACAGAAAAAATGAACAAATTGCTGGTACCTAACTTTTCATTAGCTCCAAAATCTGATGTCTAGACCCTATCTGTCTTGAGTTAGTATTTAGCATAGGGATTTGTTTAATATTTCCAGTGTTTTTGATATCTGAGTCTACTCTAAGTAAGAAGATCTAGCATCCATATGTAATATTTCCACCAGGTTTTCTCTTCAAGTTTCAAATTTCAAACAATACTAGTGGAAGTTGATCTTATTTAAAATGGTTTTATTGGGGAGAATTTTGCATGAATATGCTTTTTCTCCATCATGTTTACACTTTTTTCTTTCAGTCTGTTATAATTTCCCAGTAAGTAGTGCTCTTAAACATTTTGTTAACAGAACCTTCCAGGCTAAAAGTTCCATTATACTTGCATTGCAATTTACATTACCAGTGTTTGACTTGTTAAAAAAGAAGTATGAGCATTGGTAAATTATGAGGGCTACATTCAATTTAATTCCAACTAAAGCAGATACATTAAATCAATGGGATCTTGCTAAATCAACATTTATGTAAGTTCCATTGATCTAATGGATCTCCTGTAGATGAAACTAACAATTAATTTAACTATGAGAAACTATACTTTGCTGTAGAATCCATAGCCATTGTGCCAAGTTTTATTTCTAAAAAAAATTACGTGGACAAATCCTGGCTTTGCTTAAGTTAAGTAATCTGCACATCTTCACTAGAGGACTACAATTTTTTTTCCTTAGCACAAAAAGTAAAGCTCTTTCCCATAAATGGAAACAGGTTTTAAATTTTTACTCGTTGTCACTTCTGCATGATACTTCCTCCATACCTTAGAGGGTTGTGCAATTTTAATTACTAACACATTTCAGATCTTTTAAAACGAATGCTCTGTTAACGTGATCCTAAAGTAGTTTTACCAGTCACTCCTCTGATGCCATGTTTCCCCAATGTTTTACATGTCTTACTAGTATGAACAATGTGCTCTGTCGATTGTATTCCTTAACAATTAATCACAGCATATTATGGAATAAACACTGTTCACCATGCTTCTCCCACCATATGGGAGATCTATGTTACTTTCTCTTTAGAATTATAATGCTTGAATGAGTGTAAATATCTTAATTTTCCATATTCTTGGATAATCTTGATTATATTTTGGATGCCATAAAGAAGCACATCTCAACAAATGGAAATAGAAACCTTTGATTGAATTATTCTGGTTCTCTAATGTGTGTGCCATGCACTCTTCCTACCCATCTATAAAACAAAATCAAATAAGCCTGACTTTAATTGACTTTTACTAGGCAGATAGCCATGAAGTTCAGTGGCTCAAGCAAAGGGGAAAAAAGCCAGTTGCGCTTTGTGGTTTCTCTTTCAAGAATCTTATTGAGGGGGAAAAACCAAAGTGAAGTAGGCCCTCGCTCTTTTTATCCCTTAACAGGGAGAAGAAAGTTTTTCTTGCCAGAAAAGGGAAATTGTGGCTGTTGAATATATTGATCTCAGTCGCATAGGAATGGGGGTGCGAGGGGTGCAGTTGGCCCTGTATCCAGATGGCCTTGATGACTTTTGTGAGTTTCAGCCTGACTTCAATCTTCCTTGTATCTTCCTTGTATAAGGATAGACTCGATATGTGCTCGTATAAAACTCTAGGTTGGAGTTATTGTAACAAAATATCTATAGTGCTATACTTGAAAACAGTTGAGAAACTACAACATATGCAGAATTTGGCAGCTAGGATTCTACCAGCTTAAGTAGCATGAAACAATACCAGTCCGATTACAAAATATGTCATGCATTTCAAAAAAAAAAATATTCCCTATTGTGGTGCCTCTTTGGTGGTGCTTTGGAAAACCTTTTTAAGGAAAATAGTGATGGTCACCAGCCCTGCTTTCTTTTCAGTACCAGGTCAAAATGTTTCTTTTTGCCCAGGCATTGAATATTTTTAAGTAATAGGTTTGTTCCTTTTCTGGTAGAATAGAGTTTATGCCTCTTATCCTGTAATTTTATCCTTCTTGCTACATCACCCTGAGATCTATTGTGAAGAAAAGTTTATAATATAGTTAAGCTATTTTGATCATTGTATTGTCTAGGGAGGTTTCTGCAGTCCAGGCAGTACATAGCCCAGACAATCTTGGTGTGAAGTGTGTATATTGCAACCTTACACACTTACCTAAGCTAAGTGGAACTTAGTTCTGAACAGGCTTGCTTGGAATTGAACAGTAAGCATGTCATGAATAGAAAACAGGGGGACATCATTATTTCAGAACTCTCTGTGGAGTCAGATTTTCTGGAATAAGAATCAGGAAAAAAGAAATTTATCAAGGAAGGATGAAGGGGGAAGAATAGAACATACTAGAATATGCGAGAGAAGAAATGGCTGTTACCTATCTTTTTTTAAAAAAAAAATCCCCATTTTTAAGAAAATATCCAGAGGAAAATGTTAGCCAGAGGAATAGATATGATTGAAGAAGGGAGAAATGCTTTTGAATATGTAGAAATACAGAAAGAGGAAGAGAAGAGGGAAAGCTGATGTTTGCTCTACAGAGGACTTTGTAAAGACGTAGCACAAGACAGGTGAATATTTTCCATCTTGAAAAGAAAAATATCTGATTTTTAAAAGGTACAGCTACATCATGACCAAGTGGCCATGTTTATCAGGAAAGCTCAAAATCCACTTGGCAGTTTGTGCCACTTGTTCCAAAAGCATCATTTTTTCAGGTCCTAAAATTATCAAGGCCTTGTTGTGTATAAATAAATATAAATACTGAGGGTGCATACCAACAGGTGCCATATGTCCTATGACTTTAAACATTTCCCTCAAGAAGAAAAAAGAAACATATTAAAGAGACATTCTTATCTTCCTTCCTTCCTTCCTTCCTTCCTTCCTTCCTTCCTTCCTTCCTTCCTTCCTTTTTTGGAGTGAGCAATAGAGAGAGGGGGGAAAAGTTAGTGGATCCAGAGTGATACTTTGTTATAGTTAATAAAGAATTGTATAACCTCCTGGTTTCGCTTAGTCCAAGTTTAAAGTCAGAGGATCTTAGTTTTACTAAAATGAAAAGTAAAAATGGCATCATGCTAATTAGTTTGTAGTATTTGTGGAAGAGAGAGTATGCTTAACAGGTGGGATGACACCATAGCGTGATTTGAAAGTAGAATGCCCCAAGTTCAAATACTCCAAGTTCCAATCTCCAATTCAAAGGATCAGGTAGCTACTAAAAGAAAGGATCACTGCCAGAGCCCAGGAAAGTGATTCGCAGTCAGAGAAGATGAACAAATTATCCAATATTATATTAGGCAGCTTTCTATATTTTTCTACCTGTGGTATACTCAAATGCAATGGCTGTTATGACACAGTGTCGGCAAATCAAGGTGGATAGTTTTTGTAAGGCTATTTCCCCTCCACTCTTCAGATGAATTGAATTCTCCATTGAGTTTCACAAGAGGGAGCCCACGGCCTCCCAAGATTCTTGGTGCAAAAACATTTTTTCCCCCTATTAAATTCAAGAAGAGGTGGTATTCTTGCCACACAATGACTGAAGAGGAGCAGAAGTTCACACTAAGGAGCTTTAGGACAAGAGACTGGGGGCAGGGGAGATAAACCACCGTGAGCAAAGAACTACATGCTTATGCATCTGCAAACAGAGACAAGCTGCCCTCCTCCATCCATCCATGCACAGCAGTCAGTTCCTAATGATGCCCCTTCACTTTTTCAATATTCTGAATGTCCATGTGGGCTCAGAAAGACTTTGGCCTCCTATTCTAGTTGTTCTTTCAGAAATGGAAAGCATACTTTTTAGGTAGGGTAATATCTTTAGTCAAATTACCCTCTAAGACAGTGGTTCTTAACTTGGGATGTGTGGAAGGGATATGGCAAAAGGGATATGGCAGCAGCCATGTGCACATGCCCAAACTATGATTCTGGAGACCAGGGTTTGAATCTTCACACAGCCATGGAAACCCACTGGGTGACCTGAGGCAAGTCACATTTTCTCAGCCTCAGAGAAGGGCAAAGACAACAAATCTTACCAAGAAAGCCCTCATGATAGATTCACCTTAGAGTTGCATAAGTCAGTTTACAAAGGGGAGAGACATGATGGCTAGGAAAAACCTCCCACTGTCAGTGGTACTTTGTTGTTGTGTGCCTTCAAGTCACTTCTGGCTTATGGCAACCATAAGGTGAATCTATCACAGTTTTTTCTTGTTTTGACAAGATTTGTTCAGAGGAGGATTGCTTGTCCCTCCTTCTGAGGCTGAGAGAATGTGACTTGCCCAAAGTCCTAAGAAATTGGGATATTTCCTGCACTTTTAAAAGATAACAACATTTGTCTTATTTGCCATTGTTTTGTCAACATAGGATGCTCAAGAACATGCTAATTATTCGAAAACACATGCTGATAAATTTTTTCTGAGTTGACTGAATACTTCATGGAAGCTTGTTGGTGTAACTCTGCTGAGAAGCCAGACTCTCAACTGTCTTCTTCCACAACATACTCCTTTTATTGAAACCCATTACATTTTATCATAGAACAAAGAGACCAGGTTCCTATGCCTATCTGCATGTACCTCCCTTTGTAAAGAATTAATATTTGAGTCATGAGTCAAGCTACTTCAGAACCACTGGTATAATCCCTTCAGCTTAATAATTAATCGAGCATTGTAGACATAACGTTATTTTCTCCATGTGAGTCACAATAAGCAGCACTGCTTGTTCTGTTACTGCAGATGGCTTTGATCTGCACAAAGCTACAATATCAGTGCACTCCATAAGTGTTTGCACGCTCATTTTAGTGTAATGGAAGGTTTTGAGCAGACATATACTCAGAACATACTTTTCTAATGATAGTGTCAGTTATCTGCTGGATCATATAGATAGATGTACAATGGGGGAGGGAAAATGGAGTGGGAAATAGCAAACTGAGTGGCACCCACAGTTGTCATAGTAACCAGGCATATGGTTGACTTCTGGACACTTCTCACAGCAACTCTGCAGCAAGGAAAGTTTACATGGTAAAAGTGCTGGTCAGAGGGATCTATGGCTGGAAAAAAGCTCCTGGATTAACAGGAGGGTGGGGATCCCACACAAGGGTCTGAAATTCCCATTACTAGTTTGTATTCATGAGTAAATGTGCAATGAATGAGAAGGACTGGTGGGTTTAAATCTTTCAGTCCTGCTGTGAAATGCAGCTGCTGATCTGAAGATTTGATGACCCCACATTGGCAATCTGGTTTTCAAAAAATAGACTGAATTTCATCTGATTTACAAAATTGAATTGGACTTTAGTAAGGAGAAATTTCAGCATGAAAAAGTACAGCCATTATCTCTTTGATGCTGCTGAGACTATCTTGTTGGCTGGAATCAGGTAGCAGCGAGAGAAGAGTTGAACTGTTAACTCTGTAACTACTGGATTGAATGAAAGATGTGATCCTCCCGGGAACTGTGTGAGGACTTTCTACAGCAGATGCTGGACAAGGTACATTTTCTGAGAGAAGAGGAACTCCCAAAGCTGAAGAGGAGACTGTGAGAAGATAGGATAGAGAAGCTAAAGAATGAGATCAAGGCAAAACTGTGGGGAGATGTAAGGAAAGTGGGGTGGGGAATCTCAGGGGCTAATATGGAAGTAAGGGAGGCCGAAAAGTGACATGGAGAAACAAATTTGAGTCAAGATAATGTAGGGATTAGCCATTGAAATGGGTGAGATTAGGGGCCAAGAAGTTCTGGTTTGTGAAATGGGAATTACAGCCCAAGCGGGGGGGGGGGGGCAATCTGAAATTGTACAAAATCTACACTGATGGTCAGATGAAATCAAGTTGACCTAATGAAAGAATTAGCCTGCAGGACTGAAGGGGTGAGAGAAAGGTGGGGGAAGAAAACTAACAAAGGACAAGGAAGGGAATATGAGATGTTTAGGAGGTGTTCAGGAATAGAATGGATTAAATGGAAGAGGAAAGCCAGATTTAAGATGAAATAGGGAAAAAATGGAGTTTTGATTGAAATTTGGTTATGAAATGGTTACTGATACAAGACTGGATTTGATAACAATTGTGAAAAGGATTTTACAATATGAAATGTTATAAAATATGTAGATTTGATGATGTTATATAACACATAAAAGACTTATAGGTTTAAGCAGTGAAGACTAAAACTATGTAATTAAGACAGCAAGTAACTTTAGTATTAAGATCAGAAAACAGAATGTCATTTATCATGCGAAGGTAACATGTAATAGGATGCAATATTGAGATATCAAGCTAGGTATATTAACCTTTGGCAGAGTAAATTTTACTTTTTCTTTCTTTCTTAGTTGTTAGCAAATACAAAGTGGAGGTTGGGAAAAAGAGAAATTGCTGGATATTGTCTTAGAGCCTTTCTGCACTACACTGTCATGGTGCTGTTATTCCACTTTCCACATCTTGTGGAATTCTGGGGTTTGTAGCTTACTGAGACCCAAGAGCTCTCTGGCTGAGAATTCTAAGTGCCCTCACTAAACTGCAAAACCCAGGATTCCATAGGATGTTGAAAGTGGAACAATAACACTATAACAGTGTAGTGCGGAAAGGCCCTAAGAGAGGCTTGAAACAATTTTAAAGGAAGTATGGAATTCGCCTTTTTCTTTATTCTTTAGTCTCTAAATTTTCATGCTTTCACTCTTTTTTTCTTTTTTTCGTCTTTGTTATTTTTCTTTTCATTTTTTTTCTTTTCTTTACTCTTTTCATGCGTTTGTATTTGTAGAATTTTAGTGTTTTTTAAATTTACTAGTGAAGATATGGTAACCAGCCATGCCTACCATGAAGGAAATCTAATGAATATTACTCCCAAATGTCTTGATTTTATTAGCATGTAAGATTATGAGAGTGTCATTTTCCAAAGTAAAGGATCAAATTCTTCATCTGCTATTTTTCCAAACTGCAGCACCATGTTCTCAATGTGCCCTAAGCTATTCAAGTTAAGGTTGTGGCTGCATCCTCCTCCAACTAGGGAAAAAAAAATCAATATTATGCTAATATACTGTTTTTTGATCCACAGGTTCAGAGTACTTCATGGATGCCTCATCCGTCATATGTTATGCAACCAACTGTAAGTGAGAATATGCACGTACATTTTATTGGGAGTTAGTTGGAGTGGCTTTCCCTCTAATCATAACAGATTATTGCCTTTAAATTGATGTCCACTGATATTTTCAAGAAGTTCACTGATGTGTTACTAAAGTAATATCAGTAACAGAAAAGTCCTTTCTGCAGTGGCAGAGCTTGGACTGTGGGGAGGGGAGCGTGAGGGGGAGGGGCTATGGCATGAGGGATGTGGCTACTGTGCGTGGGGGCATGGCTGTGGTGCCAGGGCATGTGAGGGCCTGGCTACAGGCCAGAACACCCCAAAAACATTTCCACCTGGGGCGAACTGCCCCCCCGCCCCGTCCCTATGCGACTGCCTTTCTGCAGGATATGGAATGATCATGAGCTTAGGCCAGCAGTGGCAATGTACTGCCAAGAGACTACATGGAGCCCTTTCAACTCCATTTTAAGGCCTCTCCAGCTGAATTTTTGGTGGAATAACATTCATAGGAGCTTCCAAGAGCAGCACTTTTGCTATAAAATGGGATGCAGGACCCCAAAGCCCGACAAAAAGGCCTCCCAAACAAAACCAAATCAAAAACAAAATAGAATTCCGGAAAGTATTTTTTTTTTCAGTATGAGAGCAGTTCATGGTGATTCCTAGCAGTGAAACCCCCACGTACAAGCCAGTCCAGAGTTGTCCACCTTAGTTTATATTAAATTCAAGGCATTATTTTATAACCATTAAAAAAACTCAGATATAGGGACATAATTCGTCTGTAATTTTGTTATTAAAGTAAATTTTGCCATTTTCTAAAACTGCAGTTTTTGAAGACTACATGCATTTGTGGATTTATTCTGTGCAAAGCTGTACGTGGGTTTTTTGCACAGAAAGCTGTGTTTTATGTGTAGAAAGCAGCATTTTCAGCAAAAGAAAATATTTCCATGCAGAAATACCAGTTTCTGCATGGAAAATGCTGTTTCCTGCACAGAAAATGCTGTGCAAAATTGGGAGGGCAGGGATTGGCACAGAATACAATATTTTCTTTGCAGCACACAGCATCTTCTACACGGGCAGAAAACAGTATTTCTGCACAGAAAATGCTGTTTCTTGTGCTAAAAATGTTATATTTTTGGGGGGGGGGACAACTGGTGTGTGTGTGTGTGTGTGTGTGTGTGTGTGTGTGTGTGTAAAACAAGTTCTGAACCCCAAAGATCCTTGTCAGTCCGGAATTCTTCTTGTAGTGGTTTCCCAACACTCAAGCAACATGGATTTCTATATTAAAAAAAACGATGAAGTATTCTTTCCATCGCTGCTCAAATAACATGTAAGCCTGTAACCCTAACGCCATCAGTTTTCTTCACCACTGTATGATTTTTAACATCTCTGTGTGATGAAGATGTCAGTGAGCTTCAAAAACTAGTGATAGGTATTTTGTGCCTTTGGTTTGGCATCACAGGATGTGTATTTTGGATATTGTTCTATGTATTATTATACACAGCTTATTGCTAAGAAGAATTTCATTCATGTGTGCAGCTCTGAGTCCACGTAGGTGATCAAAATAACACTTGCCTTGGTAAAGGGCCAGAGCAAAATGGCACAGCATGAGCTTTGCTTATAGAAGTTTCCACTTTCAGAACCTGGCATTTCTATTTAAAAGGATTGGCTAACAGAGGATGGGAAAGACCTCTGTCAGATAACTAGGAAAGCTGTTCTAACTGTCCCTTCCAGGACACTGGTTTAATTAAATGCAAGGCTTGCATTCCATATGACAGCTTGGTATTCCATATCATGCTATTACATGGCAGGAGGGATTTTGCCCCATAGATTCAAGTGTGTGTACCTTAACCAGCTTAATCCTTAAATAACATATATTTACCTTTAAAGGTTCTTGCTAACAGGTTCCTGCACTGCTAGTTTCGTGAACATACCTTCATACCTTCATGAACAAAGCAGTACCAAGCAATCATTTTATGCCATCAACTTACACACACACACACATACACACACACACACACATGCACAGGTGCACATATAGTCACAGATTTTACAATAAAAACAAAGAAAGAAGACTAAACTCTGTCAATTTAACAGCAAAGTATTAGAATACTTAGAGCTAGCTGTAACATTTACATTGCAAAAGTAAAGATAAAAATCAAACGCTGAACACCTGTCAAAAGAGGAAGAATCTTATGCTGAGGGCATGAGATTTGGGGAAGTGGGTGAGTACTGAAAAAAAAATGCTTTCTTTGGGACATACCTATCTCATTATTATGGGTGCTAGCACCCTGACACAAACCAGTGAGATTTACTGTAACAATTGGTTAGGGATATACGAAAGCAGGAACTTCTTCTGATAGACTAGCCTGAAACCACTTAAAGATTTAAGGTTTAGCACAAAAATATTGAACAGAGCCTGCAATTAGCCTGGTTACCAGTCAAGATTATGCTAGATTTTCTCGAATAAACTTCATGTGGTTTCTTATTGGGAGTGTGTACCCTATGTTGACAAATTAGACCTTCCAGTCTGATGTTTCTACTAGCAAGGGGATCAAAATAGTACCTGCATGACTTCAAAATGTCAAGGACTGCTGAAGATATCCTAATTCTCGGAATGCCTCTAGGAAAATTCCTTAAACTCACTACCATTTGTATTGAGATGTTATATTGGTAGATATGTTATTGGGAAGATCTTATGTTCTTGTTTAATAATGGTAATGGAATTACAAAATAAAATACAGTTTGTGTACTCTATGAATCATTACTTTGGGGAGAGCAACAAAATTACACTTGTGTGTTCCCATTTGCCAGGATGAGCATAGCTGCTGCTACTTTGGTAACATTTGTATTACTTTTTTTTCCTTTCAAAAGAGCTCTTGTAGTGACATATAAACAGTAATGGAAGAAACCTTTACTGAATTGCTGGAATATTTAATGGAGATGCAAGATGTGAATTAGAGCTGATGTGAATTATTGCTGGCATTTGGATTATTCACTGGTAAATTTCTACTGTGATTTGATTGGCCAGCTCCTACACTGATAAGGGTATTTCCACTCCACCGCCCTTTCACTTATCAGATCAAGTAAAAGAAAGCAAAACAGTAGTATTGTTACAGCATTATTGAAAAGGAAATATATACATTGGAGGAAACTTATAAGACAATGAGGAACAGTCGCTGCATCTTGGCATTAGTTACTGGGTTTGGAACCAAATAAGTTTTCTCCAGTGAAGGAAACTTCTCTGGATCTAACCAACAAAGTGTGGATTTATACAAAGTTTATGCCATATTCAGCATTCTCTTCTACCATTTACCTCTCAAATATACTGTTGTTAATGAATCCTGAGCCACTAGTACTTTACCTTTGTTACTGCCGTGGTTTGATGACTAAACATGACACTTGATAAAACACTAGCTTAACAAAAGGCTATCAAGTGCCAAATGAAATCCTTTCTACTGCACATCTTGACCTGCAGCCTTGATTGTTTCTCTGCTTTAGATTCAACAGAATTGGCTCAGCTCCAGTCTATTGAGTGTGCAAAGTCACATACTTATTCCAGTAGACAGTTTTTGTCTGCTTGATTTGGAGAGACAGGAGAGACCGACAGGAATGTGCAAAATGTGGTGTTTCTGGAGCATCAGCTCTTTTCTCAGCATCAGCATTCAGCATTGTCATAATCATTTTATTTTTTTAAGATGCCCATCTGTTAACATATTATATTTTGCCAGTGAGTTTTGCTGTGCATGAAATTGAGGGAACAGCATTTAGAGGTTAGAGGTAAATATGCGTAGGATAGACATAATTTCCTCACCTACATGCGGTAATGCTCTTATCCTGATATGTAGCACCCTGGTTCATCCACCAGTGTTACTCCTTGGGTTTGATTTTTAAGTCCTTTTTCTTCCCTCCCAAAGCCTACAGTGCTTTCATCATGGTACAGAGAACTCGGCTGAAATTACCAATATAAATTCCTGCTACTAAATCTGCATGCAAGATTCATTTATTTCTTTAAGAGGCAGGAGAGGAGATCAGCACTTAAACCATGCATTTTCCCACCTACATGGATTCTTCCCTGCAGGTTTATAGGTAGAAACGGCATTTCTTATGCTTTAGAATTATGACTTGTATTAAAAAAAAAAAGCCACACTGTAGTGAGTGTAGTTTCTGAAGCTAAGAAATTTCTTTTGAGTTTAAGCAGTCAGCAGTCTTGCAAAGGGCATGAGATTTTACTAGTAAAATTTAAGCATTTTTTTTATCTCTCTCACAGAACCTTTGACTGGCGCTTACAGTCATTGGCAATGCTCATGTGATTGTACTGGTCATCTGTTCCACAGAATGGCATAAGGAAACAACAGTGGTTCCCTCACCCCTATTTTTTTTGTGGAGGGACTAGAGGCTTATTGGTCGTTCTCAATTGATCTGTATCTAGCTGGAGTTGCTTCTTGTTTTGATCAGCTGAGCTTCCTAGGGTTGTAAACAGCAGTGTTGTCCAGTAAGCAGGTTAACATCAACATTCCCATTAATATTCCATTAAATTTTAGAATTTCAGGATATTTTGGAAGGGGATAATATACTGGTGGCCTTGTAATCTTTCTTAATATTGACCAAGGAATCTTTATCTATATATATACCCTCCAAGAGGAAGATTGTTATCTCACACACACCTTAAAAGCATTCCTCTATTCCCACTGGGAAGGATTTTTGCATTACACAGAATCTCAGTCTAGGCATATTCTTAAAGTGGTAAGAGAGAGGCTCTACAGTGTCTAAGCCAATATTTCATCTGTTGAGGAAAGTGTGCCTCTCAGACAGATAGTTACATGCGTTTACCTCAGATACCATTGTCTGCATTTTGCCTTGTCTCAACACATTCTTATCTAGGCATTATATTAGGTTAATCAGTTAATGAACACATTCTCTATCACCTAACTATATATCCAGAGAGGAGTATCCCTCTTTCTTTTACCAGCTGAATAAGGTATGGTTCACAGCTTGGAGGACAACCATAAGAGGGAGCCAGTATAGTGAAGCTGTTGGAAGCAGTCATGAGCCTGCTTTATTTCTTTCTGACTTTAGGTGGTTTTTATATTGTGGTTGGTGTTTACCCCTCTGCTTATCAGCCAGACAGTTTAGTGGATTTTATTATCAGCCAGTTGTTTCTGACTTATGGCAACCCTAAGGCAAACCTAGGATGGAGTTTTCTGGGTCTGGGAGTGTGTGATGAGTCCAAGGTCACCCGGTGGGTTTCCATGGCTGAGCGGGGAATCAAATCCTGGTCTCCAGGGTCATAGCACAATGCTAAAACCACCATACCACATGGCTCTTGAGCTCAGACAAAGAGGTTATTCTGTGACTGTCTGTCAGCATGCATTATTATGATGATGATAATGTGTAATTTCTAGTTGGACTCTTGCTTGCTTTATTCTGATTAGAGATAGAAAGATGGCTTTCTGTGTTGCTTCAGATAGTACTGGTTTATGATTAATTTAAATTCAAAATACCCTGTAAATGCTCTGTACTGTAAATTACTATGTACTATTTTTGTATAATCTATTTCACTTTCAAACATTTGCCAAAATCCAATTGTTAATCTCAACTAGAATAGACCATGGAATCAATGGGTATTTGACAAATTCACAGTCATTCACTAAGTCAACTCTAGTTGGGATTAGCACTGGATTTAAATCAGTATTTGAAATTGAAATACTCTTGATACCAACAATATTGCATCTAATGTTCAATTATTAGTTCAAAATAGAGTGCACTCATTGAATCAATGAGACTTACAGAAGAGTTGACTTATGAAATTCCCACTGATTGAATGGATCTGTGTTCACTAAGACTAGCAACTATATGTAGGTCAGTATCTTTGTGTCTATAAGAAATAGACAAAGCAAGAAAGACAGAAACATTTCTTTTTGTATTCAAATGGATACACAAGAATAACACAATCTTTGTTTTTAAAATCTTGAAGTCTTATAGAAGAATCTATATGTATGGTTTGAATTGTTTGTTGAAAGCATATGAATCTTTGCATGGTTGGAAAGTGTTGTTTTGTTTCTAAAACTGTATTTTACTATAGGTTTACTACAGGTTAATGACTCCCTATTTAGGTAATGCATGCGTCTGGTATTTTTACAGCTCTATATTCTTTCAGCATTTCAGTCTTTTATATACCTGCATGAGACTAACTTCCATTGAAACTGGTGAGAGAGATTCTGGGTAAACCTCAATCAGACTGTGCTGTCAGAATGAATGGAACTGGTTTTATTTCCACTGTGATTGTAACTGTAACTGTAACTACCCATCTGCAGTCAGTGCACCTCTGCCCAGGCACTCACAGTCCCCTCACTCTTCTTTATAGTTAAGATGCCACATTGTTCTTACACCATGTTAGAGAATTCTTAGTATGGAACGTTATTCTTCTAAATGTTTCTTCCATTGGGACTTTATAACCTGAGCCTTTTTATTACTCTGTACTGCATCTGAAGACATGAGTTTATATCTGTAAAAGTTTATGCTAAAATAAAAATCAGTCTTCAAGGAGCTGCCACATTCCTCTTTTTTCCTCCCCCACCTTTCCTCTATCCTGCAAGAGACTAACACAGCTACTTCTTTGTAAGCTGCCTTCTAGTTACCCCTTGACCAAGGCATTAACGATTCGTAATTCTACCAACATGCCTGCAAGTGAATCCTGGCAACTTTCATAAATCTGACACCCAATGATACAGCAGAAGATCAAGATAGTCTTCAAATTGACAGTGAGTCCACCATCGAGCTATCAGAGATAACAAAGAAAGTGTTGAATGCAGCTAGAATGCTGTTTCAACATAGTTCCTATCAATATAAATAGACTAAGTTCCTAATATTTCTCAGTTCTATCAATGTGTCCCTAACTGACATCTCATTCAATCACATTCTGGATTTTCTTGAACATCTTGGTGAACAAGGTTTAGCAGACACTTCAATAAGAGCATATCTCACTGCAATATTTGTTAGATTTCACAAACTAGGAATGCCTTCTTGGTTTGGACATCTGCTAGTTATGGATTTCAGGAAAGATTATAAGTACTTTATCCACCAATATTGGAGGCTACCCCAAGATGGAGCCTACAGCTGGTGGTATAAAATCTGACTTGCAGATTCTCCATAGGCTGTTTAAAAATCCTTCAACAGATCTTGAAAGAGCCCTACACACACTGGATGTTCATAAGGCACTCGCTTTTAATCTTAATTGGACTCAGGCATTTCACAGAACCCAAGGGTTTTCATCAGTTACCTGGAGAACAAAAAAGTCTGCCTCTTCGATTGCAGAAGTTGGTGAGATAAGTGACAATGACAGTTGGCCTACCAAATGGCTGAAGGACTCATTCCTCAGCAGGTGAAGTGCTATTCTGCAAGGGCTAGCCACGTCTTCTACATTCCTGAAAAAAGTCCCTTTACCAGCATGGCAAATAGCGGTAACAGCACTCAACCTTCAACCAACACTTCAGGTTGGACTCCAGAGCCAGGGCAGATATAGCTTTCAGGAAAGTAGTGCTAATTCACTTGTCACATGGCACCCTTCTCCTCTGGTGAATAGCTAAATTATCTTCTAGATGTGTAAGTCACAAAGACCACAAAGAAGAACAGATTAGTTCCTTTAACTGTGAGGCTTCAAATGGTCATCTGTGAACTCACACAACCAGCCCTCTTCCCTTCACTCATATACCTAAGAATGCATATTGTGAAGGGATGGGGCCACAACCAAAATGTTTGTTGGGCTATAGAAGGTTCCAGTCTTTGCACTGCACAGGTACAGATAACCCATATGTGTATGACCACTTGGAGACCCATATTTACATATAAGCAGCCTTTTCTTATTTTGATAATTTGGGTAATATATAAATTGCAGTGTACATATTTACATCCTTTGGATCCAACGTTCTTAAATAAATTGTTTCATTTTCTTGGATGTACAAGGATGTATTGTATATATGTACAAAAACTTTTTATCTTTTTAACTTAAATATTATGAGTTCCATGAGAACTCATTTGCATCTGAATAAAAATCTGTACTAAACCAAAGTATAGAGTCTTTAGACAGCTGTGTTTAGTGTCTAAAATGAAATGTGATAGGTTCACCTACAAAAGAAACAAGTTGAAAACATGCCATTAAAAATTGACATCTTTCTTGTCAACGAGTCTCTCAAAAAAGCTGTGCAATTTTAATCCTTTGAAAATGAGCTTGACAGAATATATAATACAGACTGAAAGAATTTAGCAGGGCAAATTTTCAGTATTTCTTAAGGCAGAAAATCAAGGGTTGCCACTATAATAATTTTGATAATCTGATAATTGGCAATGCCTCTTCAGGACTAACATGCCAGATTGAGGTCACATCAACTTTCCCTCAGTCCCATTTTGTTAGCTCAGCATCATACAGTAAAAGTTAGAAATGTGCAGCACAGAATCAATCCAAAGATGATGTCACATAGCTGGCCTTGATTTTGACTACCAATTCCTCTGTGAGAACATGACTGTCCACCATTGTTTACATAGGGGGGTAACAACCTTTTGTGTGATTGCAGTCTTTTTCAGGGAGCTGTAATTGCAAAGATGACTTTTCCCTCTCTGCATAGAATTTGATTCATGTGGATGGAGCCATAGCTGACAGATAAGGCACATGTTTCAGGTGCAGAACTTTTCTGGCTAAGTCTGTGGTGCCACTCGTTAAAAAAAGAATAAGGAAGTATGAGATGTGCAAGATCTTTGCTAGAGACAATCAAGATCCAACTGCCAATCTGAGAAAATTATTCTGATCTAGGTTTCTAAATAGCCTCACCTTTTAAAATGTAGCTTCCTTGTACTTTTTTCAGTGCAAACTCTGATTTAAAACTAGTTATATCATTATGGGCTAAGTTCAGTCATAGTTCTATGGATAGGAAGACTTCCCCCCACCCAAAAAAACAAACAAACAAAAAAGACAAATGAATGGGTCTCAGAACAAATCAAGCTCTTTTGAAAACAAAATGTCTAAACTGAGACTATTTCACACATTGGACATATCATGAGACAACATGGCTCATTGGAAAAGATGATAATGCTTGGTAAAGTTGAAGACAGTAGAAAAAGAGATAGAGTTAATCCACTTGTACGGTTGTCAAGGAAGCCGCAGTCCTGATTTTGCAACACCTGAGCAAGGCTGTTAAAACAAGGTCTCGCTCATAGAGTCACCGGAAGTTGAAGCCAACTCAATGGCATATAACAAACTCTACTTAGACCAGACCCATTGAAATGAATCAGATTTGTTAAAAGTTGCTTAGACACCGTTCATTTAGATAGGCCTAAGTAAGACTGGCATTGGATTTAGCCCTGTTTCTTTACATGGGCTGACTGTTACAGCTCAGTCCTGTTTAGCACATCTTATTCTACCTCACTGTTTTGTTTAATTTGCTATTGTTAGAGAACACAATAACTCACCATACCATTTCATAACCACTGTATACATACAACCAATCCCATGATAAATGAACATTTGCCACGTGGTATTTCTGTTACCTTAACTAATAACTTGAACTAGATCTAACTGTTGCTTCAAGCATGATCATTTCCACACCAACCTATTGAAATTTAGCTGGCTTCTAATTCAGTACAAAATATTTCCTAATATAATCCAGGTATTAGACAAGACAAACCTAGTTCAGTCAACACAGAATCCTGGCTTGGTGAGGCATAACTGTACTTCAAATATTATTTACTTATAAACCTCTTATTCTACAAAATTAATTGTTTATACATAATTCAGATACATTTGTTCATCATATGCAGTCTTGTGGTTTTGCACTGTTTCCACAAAGGTTAGTGTACTTCTCATGTCATGCTGTCTCTTGTTACAGAAACTGTTCTGTGGTTAAGTGTACAACAGGTATGGCTCAGCCATCTTGAAACCATAATGTCACTCCCAGAAACCATTTACATTTTCTCAAACATGGGCAATATGCTCAGCAGACTGTAGCCTAGGGAACTTAATGCAACATTCACACCTATTCAGTGTTACGTACTAATATTTCAAATTTTAGGGTTTCTAAAACTTTCATACAGTGTTGAGTTATGCAGACAGATTGTACAACAGACAGCACGATCTGAATGCTGGAGATCAGTCCTTGGCTTGTTCATATAAAAGAATCAGGTAGTACATGATAGGAAAAATCTCTTCAGGGTACTCTGGGAAATGACAAATAAAGTAGAAAATACTAGGCTAGATGGCCAAAATCTGAACAGGAAGTAAGCAGCTTCCAATGTTCAGTATATCACAACGTAAATGCCGCAGTGTCATCTGCTCAGAAGTCTCGAAAGAACCATCTGGGAAAATGCCTTAGGGTGTGATCTGAAAACTAGTACAGGCAGCAAAGCTGTTTTTGTACGCCATATAGTGGAGGCAGTGCACAGTCAAATGGCAAAGTTGCAACCACTGCTGGTGACTGGTTGGAGGGGGCTCATTGCCAGCTCCTAATTAGGAACAGGGAGTCATGGCTTGTGGTTCCTGACCATGAACAAATGCATTGCAGTATTACCAGCAGTTGCCTTATGATACTTGGTTCCAAAGGACCACCCTCAACCCAGCATATTTATGATACTTGTCCTTAATTTGAGTAATCGGTGTTAAGTTCAAAGATAGGTTGACTTTTTTAGTTTCACAATTGCAAGAGTGCATCAATATGCAGATATGGATGGTCTGGATATGTATTACTTTCTAACAGCCTTTTCTCCGAAATGGTGTCAGTGTCAGTTAAGAGCATCATAGTGGAATGGTGTTAAGGGATTTACTCTGCTGCTTCCCCTCCCCCCTTCCCCAGAATCAGACTGTATAATTTCTTTTTGTTTCATCTGTATGAGGAAATTAATAAGGTAGTTGCTATAGTTTCCCAGACCAATTTATACCTGTGATGGAATAATCCCAGTTGACATTAAAACATCTCCAGGCAGTCTGATGCTCATTACCGTTAGATGTTTCATTTGGTCACTTAAAAAAAAAAAAACAATAATTGACATCTTCAGAGACAAAGAATATTGTTTTTATCTACTAATACATTTTAATGTGGTTGCACAGCTGTTAACGGGCTATAGATTCATGAGAGAACAATTCGAATTGATTTTGTTTCTATCTCAGAAATATATTAAAGTGGCTTCCTAGTATAGGAAAGTGCTCACATGGTGAATTGAACTTGGATCAAGGCTTATGCGTTCTTTAATGGGAATCAGTACCTTTTAGTAAGAAAGGATGATTGATTGAACGGGTCTGTGGACATCAGATTCACCAGGTGCTCTCAGCTGCAGTGTAGTCATAGAGTTCCAATGCTTTTTAAGTATGAAATGGCTCGTTTTTGTGGCAGAAGCAGCACCACTAGGAGATCAGTATATCTTTCTCTAGTATTGGTTGCATTCCTTCCAGAAATGCTTCCTGCTTTAAAGTAAAATTACTCCTACGCTGGATTTTTTTTTTTTTAAGGATGTGGATGTTCTCAATTCTTTTTTTTCTCTCTCTCTTTCTTTTGGACTTGGATGTGGTCACTGAGTTCCTATGAGATCAGAAGAATGGAATGAAAGTGTCCGCAAATGACACTTGAGCTATTTTCACAGCTGGGTGCACACCAGCCAGAGTGGGCGATCCCTTGCAGATGAATTAGCTCGTTCAAGTATGTGATACAAAACATCTGTTACAAACAGGACAAACACACAGAGAAATGTGCCTTTGAAGAGAGCAGTTGAATGGAAGCTGTTTCTAATGATACTGAGTAAAATGCTGGGTGGTGAGGCTACATTTCCTTTCTTCTTGCAAAATTGGAAAACATACACATTTGAAACATTTTTTGTTTAATCAAGCAAAGTTGCTGCATAATCACAATTTGATTCCTGACATTTCTAGCAATAGCAAATCCCAGCTAATCACAAATAATCTTTGTTCCTTGGGCACCTTTAATACAGCAGTGAAGTCCCAGACAAATCACTTTAAAAGCCAACAAGTAGACTTGTACAATAAGTGTTATTCAAACGCTTTCTTGTAGTGCTCCTTTAATACCAGTTGTTTTGAACAAAGCGTAAAAGAAATTCATTTCTGTCCATGCAACTGAGGAGCTGAAAATGCTTTGCAAATGTGTTCATTTACAGTGTGAACAGTTCAGTACCAAGCCAAATCTGGAGATTTTCCTTCATTTTAAATAACCGTATAATTCATAGGCATTCCTACCATGTTTTGTTGTAGGCTGTTGCAGTCAGACACCCAGTTTTGTTTTTTGTTTTGTTTTTTCCTGGTTACTTGGAAATAATAATAAAAGAAAATATCAATAGTATGTGTCTCAGGACTAAACAAACATAACAGAACACACACAAAAAAAGGAGAGGTTGCCTAAAACAGATCAATCAAAGGTAGAGGCGTGTTAGTTATTACAGATCGATCAATCATGGGTTTTTTGACAGTTTCTGAGTGGCACAATACTCTTTGCAATAAAGTGTAGTCTATGCAAGCTCAGCTGTAGTGAACGAGCAATAGAGTACTTGAGAGGTAGGAGTTGTAATTTGCCAACAAAAATGAAGTTGCAATGATTTCACAGAAAATTGATGGATTGTATAGTGGATAAGAGTTCACAGTGACTAAAGCTCTTTAGATAATATAATAATTGCTGCCCACCACCACCAAGAATGAAAATAATATCAGGAAGATGGTTCTTGATGCTGCTGCTCCTTCTGTTGTTATGTTCTCTTCAAGTCAACATCAACTAATGATGACTGTATTGTGGGGTTTTCTTGACAAGATTTGTTCAGAGCGGGTTTGCCATAGGGGTTGCTCATTCCTCTGAGGCTGAGAGGCTAAGACTTGCCCAAGCTCACTCAGTAGATTTACATGGCTGAGCAGGGATTTGAACCCTGTTCTCCTGGAATATTAGTGTAACACTCAAACCACTCACTGTGCTGACTCCTCCATGCAAGGGAGTTATTATCAAAGGATCGTAAACCTAAGCTCCTCGCTGGCCTGCAGATCAGCAATGAAAACTAGGAATGAAAACAATAACTGAGTTGAAACAGAGTACAACTTTATTCAAATTAAATAGTGAGGAATGTGTGAGGAGTGCAGGCTAACTATTCTACATGCAAGTATGTTGTCAACTTGTCAAATGAGTCCCTTGTGGCCATTTTTAGACCCCCATAGCACCCCTAGAAAATAATTGAGGAGGAAAAAGTCCAGATTGCCCAAAAGGCGTGAGAGCCATTGTGTCCTATTTCTAGGTCACCCAGGCAATTTTAGGTCCGGGAGAGTAATTTTTACAATTGGGAATGGTTGGGAGCTGGCCTTCAGGTTACATCCTGAAAAATTGAAAAATTCCTCTCCTAGGCCTAAAAAGGGCAACAAATGGGAGAAAATGTGGGAAAATCCCCCCTCCCCCGCATCCCTAGGAGGCATTGGGGGAAATTTGGAGAGAGAAAATTTTTAATATGTATTCTGAAACAGTGGAGTGACCCTCCAAAGTCCCCTGAAGGGTTAGGGTTGCTTCTTAGCTCTCAACAGTTTCCCATTGCTGGTATGATGAATGAAAGCACCTTGGCTCCAAACCAAGAATGAGGATTGTTTCTTGTTCTAGCCAGCATTCCCTCAAAAGTGCACTGCATTGATAGGTCAACCACACTGCTCCTGTTCAGCTTCTAGATGCTGTATAGGTGCCAAGATGCAAAGGCAGCTTCCGTTTTTCTAACAACTTGTTCTTGGAGAATGTGAGGGGAGAGCTGGAAGAGCAGTTCCTAAATCCCTAAATTCTAAATAGCCAATCTCTCTGCCCAAGTATCCATACCGACTTAGAAGTATCCATACTGACGGAGAATGAGTAAGAGGATGGGCTATTGCTTAAAAGTGTTCTAGTACAGCATGCAGGATTACTCTGGTGGAAAGAAACCTGGATGGATGTGTAGCTGGCCCAGATTTTCCTGTGCCACTCTATTTGCATTCCTCCCTGAAAAGTAGAAGGGTAGGCAAATCCTCCTCACTTCCAGTGAAATGTAGATTGAGACAACATTTTACTTGCCCTGAAGAGAAGTCCCCCCCACACCTTTAATCATGTGTCTCAACAGCAAAACAAACATAAGCCTCCCCCATTTAGTGTGCAGAGATGGCCAATGATCCAAGCAGAGGAGATGTACCCTTGCACAAATTAGTGAAGGGTGGTGACCAGTGCAATTGCTAGTATTGATGCAAGTATGGATGCCAGGAGAAATGTGCAGGGGGAGCTACTTATCTTTCAGGTGAATGTGTCTTTACAAGATTTTTCCCCCCTGAACCTATAATGGAATGTATTTCTTCTATTTGCTTTTACCCGGATTTTTTTTTCTGAGGGGAGGGGGATTGTTACGGGATATAGAACATATTATTACTTCCTGTTCTCCCAATGCTCTACAAACAGCATTTTGGTCAAAAGCAACATAAGAACCATTACCAGTTTATTGGAGCCTGTAGCTATTTATCAAATCCTCTTTGAGAAAAAAAATGACAGATAAAAATCATGGTGACCTTCAAATAATTGCTGTCAGAGGTTACTATAAATAGTTCTCTAGCTTTGTAAGACCCTCTTAGGCTCACCTGTAGAGTTGGTAGAATTAAAAAGAAGTCAGTGGTTGTTGTTTTTTTTTCTGAAAATGAATTCTATCAAATAACTTACATGGAAATTGTGAGGTCAGGGAATAAACAATTTATTATTTTGATCTTTTTTTCTTTTCTTTTTTTTTCATTTTATGTTTTGGTAAGAAATGAGCAGGACGTGTGCCAACATCTCCACACTGAGCTGTGTAATTTCTCAAGGTTGGGACGGAGCTCTTCTAACTCTTTAGAAAACTCATTCCAGTTAAAGCAGAAAGTGCTGGATTGGATAGACCAACTGTCCCACTCAGTTTGCCTCATGCATTTCTTGAATTGTAACCACTAATTCATTAATTCTGGGGTGATAAAGTCTTCATAAAACTAGTTTATCACTTTATTTTCATGTAAAGAAATGTTTATTTGAAATCATCCCAACTGAAGACAGCCTACACTATCACAACAGCTATCAGAACAACTATTATTGCAAATCATTTAATACCAAGGTTAACTGAAATTGTAAATTCACTATATAAAAACTTCACCATGCATGAAGGCTCCTCGATTTCCACTGTATTTCTTAATTTTTGAAAAAGTATTAATTAGCCCCACGCCAAGTATGTGCTCCCTCCTTAACAGCAGAAAGATCTGTCAGGATGAAAGCGTGATTTAAAATATACTATCTGATATACATATTTAAATCTATTTGTAGTGCTTGGAGTATTTGAATAGGTATGTATGTATACATATATATCTGAGTTTTTCGTCCTTTACTGTTATCAGTCCTAACCTTTTGGTGCCAGGAGGTGGCAGCTGAGGTTAGGGGATCTGAAAATCTCTCCGTCTTGATTTCATTGCAGTTCTTTGAACCCCACCTGCATTTTCTTTTTATCCTTGTTCTGAACTGGGCTGTGAAACTTAATTTTTCTCTCTCCCCACATTAAAATTCATTCTCAATTCAAAGCATATTTCCCAAAGTGTGCATCAATTTTTATATATTATATAACTTACACATTTTTTCTCCATTGACTAACGAAAGTCTGTGCATATTTTTTTTCAATTGCATACTTTTCTGCAGTTCACATTTTATTAAACTGTGCATTGTTGCATGAACTTTAGTTCTCCAAAACTCCCTGCAAGCCCCACAGATCTGCAGATCCTTAAGGCAAGCTATGTTTCTGGTTGTAATACATTTCAAGAGATGTGAAAAGGCTAGTTTCATCAAGGTTGTTGAACACCAATGAAATTCTTTTCCATCCCTTGTTGAGATGTGGGTTCCACAGCCAGCGTTATACAAATGCACAGTTGCTGAGTGGATGGTTGCCCTGCTACTGTCAGCAACTGCATCCTCAGTAACTTTGCAAATGTACAATCATGGTCACAACTCCCACCCCCCAGCTCCATTGTCATCTCTTGGCACTGAGATGTGCTTCTTATTGTGATG
The DNA here is from genome assembly GCA_030412105.1 of Cyclura pinguis. NCBI lineage: Eukaryota > Metazoa > Chordata > Lepidosauria > Squamata > Iguanidae > Cyclura > Cyclura pinguis. Next base: position 44,687,186 of record CM059604.1, read on the forward strand.
AATTTGCCAATGTTTTCAGCTACTAAACTGGTGGTTACCAGTAGATTTCGTTTATAAATACAGTACATGTATATATTCCTCTACAACTGATACAACTGCTACTTTTCCTCTGGCTGCTCTGATGACACTAAAGGTGAGCCTAAAATCTTCTGCTACCATTGCATATCCCATGCAAGGAACTCTGGCATGAATTATCTTTTCATTTTATTCTGAAGACAAGAATTAATAAATAGAAAGAACAGATAATTAGATCTGATGCTTTACTTTTTTTAAACTTTTTTTACTTTTACAGTATCAGCATCTGAGAGTATTCTCAGAGAGTTCCAATATTTTGAAAATAACTTTCTAACAGAGAAATAACTCGTATTTATAAATACATGAAAGTGCAGCACTTGTTTGGGTAACATCACAGTATAAGAGACCATTACTACTTAAATAAATGTTCGTATGTTTTCTCCCCTTCATAATCACAGATGACAGTGAAAATGGAACAGAATGAACCCATGAGTGAACCCATGTGGAAATGACATGGAAAAGAAATAGACTGATTCACCCATTCCTACACATACCGTTCCTATATGAAATATATATGTGAGGATATAATACTAAAACAATAATATATTAGTTAACAGAACACATTACTTCATGTGGACATGGATAAATCCATCTGTTTTTGTTGTCCATAACATTTGTATTGCTGCAGACTTGAGTTCCAGGTTTGAGGAAAAAGCAGGGTTCTAGCAACAACAGTGACAATGGTGAAAATGAAAGAGCTCATGTAATTCCATCACAGTAGTGGTTTATAAGTAGCGAAGACAGATCAAAACCTGTGAGCCCCCTGCCAGTCAAGCGTTAGGAGCAGAGCTTTGACTTGGACTAGGCATGAAGCAGGACCAGAAATGGGACCACTGGCTGATAGAATCTTTAAATAATCTGTAGAATTTAGAAAATGTTGGTACTTTTTTCTTTATCTAGGTCAAAAGAACATTAACATAATCCATCATGAAAATGCTATTAGTTGCATGGGAGGGGTAGCTGGTTGGGAGGGATCAAATTAATCAAGGAATGTCTTTTATTTGATGTATTCAATTAACTGTGCACGTTAAAGCAACAATGGCCAACTATTTTGCATACAGATCTATTGCTTTCTTAAATTTACATTCCTTTGAAATCAGGGGATGAGCTCTGCAGGGACCCCAGCTCAGCAGGTGAGCTCTATGGAGACGACTGCTCAGCAGTTAAGCCGTCTTTTAAATAAACAAACACCCTTTACTTTGGTAGCCCTGATTAATGAGCACAGTCAGCAGGACTATTTTCACTGTGAATAATCCTACTCGCCTCCCATCAATATATACCATTTCTGATCCAAATAAACTTCTTAGTGATTAGAAGAATTCATGACTTACAATTATTTGTAAGACAACAAAGGATGGTTTGCAAACATAACTTGCTTTGGCAGCAATCCTGTATCCTGTTTCTTGGGAGTATACCCCGTTTAATTCGTTGGGACTTACCTGTAAGTAGCATTGCTTGTTAGTAGCATAGCATTGCTTGTGTGTTGTTACTGCAGCTCTGCAACTGTAATGGCTTTCCCTTTGGCACATATGGTTAACAGTTGTGATCTGTAATTGGAATATTCCCATTTCATCCAGGAGTTACAACTTTTACCTTCTTGTGCATGATTGCACAACAGTCCTCTTTACAATAAATGCCATCCTGAAGACACTATGGATGATTGATAATTAGGATCACTTCTTATATTCAAGAAACACATTCAGGGGTAGCTGTGTTGGCCATGCAGCAAGGTACAACAAAATACAAAATCCATAAAAGCGTGCTACATTTATTGGCCAACCAAAATGCACGAAATACATAATGCAAGCTTTCAGAGCTTCACTGGCTTCTTCATCAGGCATGTTGAAAATCACACAGGAAGAAGAAAAATGACCATATTAGAGTCACAGGCCTACATTTTGTCACAGATGTTACTTCTCTTGTCAATTAAGATGCAGGCAGAGGCCACTCCCCTTCTTGACCATGTGGTGAACCAGAACAATGGACAATAAAAGACAGAAAATAAATTCAACTATATTAGCAAGAGAAAAGTAAATTCCTGTGACATGCAGCCTGCCCCTGTGCTGTGCGAAAATAACTGCCCCTTTCACAGTCACAGGACATTGAATTTCCAAGAAGTCCCTGTACAGCTGTAGAAATATTTAGGTGCTGTATAGTAAAGCTTATCAATGTAGTCACCTTTCTTCTCCTGTATGACTTTTAACATCTTTCTCTGCTGAAGAAGCCAGTGAATCTTTGAAAGCTTACATGATGTGTTTTTCTGCATTTTGGTTGGCCAATAAAAGTATCACTCTTTGGGGGGCGGGGTTGTATTTTGTTATCATTTCCTACATACAATACAGGAAAAGACAAGTTTATTTCATACATTTGTACCTTATGATCTGTGGTACATTTAGTTTACTATGGGCATATGCAAGTTATTGTGGAGATACTGTGGCGATATCAGCGATAAGGTGCAAGCTCAGTAGGAGGCTGTGTGTTTGCTTGATTTGCAGTGTGCTAATAATGAATCAGTAGTGAAAGGGCTATCATAAGCCACACTACCTCACCTCTAGTTCTCCGCTTCTTTGGGATGCTGTGAAAATAACAGACTATATTTGATTCCTTTCTGGACACATTTGATAAATCATGAAGATAATAATTTAAAGCAGGTGTAATACAGATTGAATAAATGACCAAAGATACAGGGTTGATGTAAAAATACTGATATCATGATATGTGTGAAGTGTCTTAGCAATACAGTTTTCACAAGGACCATTTTGAGCAGGAGGCTTGAGCTAGCAATGTAGGTTTTGCTGCTCACTGAATCAGTCCAGTATGAGCTGAGACACATGTAAAAAGTACCTGGGGAAGGGGAGAAAAAAACTGCTGGACATAGAAGGTTGGGCACTATTCCACAACACTGACTCAAAACCTCCCTGGAGTCATTATCACCACAGTCATTTATTTCTGTAGCACTATCGCTGTACATGGTGCTTTACAAGTAAAAGAACAAAACAGTTCCCTGCCCTCAGGTTTACAATCTAATTAAGACATGACAAAAAGAAAAAAGGAGGGCGGTGTGGGAAGGGATTAAGTCCAGAAGGTACTGCCTCTTCTTCACTCCTTCCAAAGCCTCAGCAGTTGCAATGGGAACAGTGGTGAAGCTTGGAATGCATGGAGGGGGGGCGGGAGAGGATGTGGCTATGGTGCATGGGGGGGCTATGGCATGGGGACGAGGCTATGGTGCTGGGACTAGGGCTACGACATGTGGGGGCATGGCTATGACAGATGGGGCAGGGCTATGATGGACAGGGTAGGGCTACGGCACATGGGGGAGGGCAAGCAAGGAGCCGGGATGCCCCCCCAAAATTGCCTCCGGGGGTGAACCATGCTCATTGCTCCCCAATCCCTACATGACTGAATAGGAACAGAAGGAGGGCCTTTCATCTGCCACTGGGCCTAGGCATATTGGAGCTGTGCCTGGGTCTTGTCTTTCTTTCTCCAAGGTCACAGAAGTGGCAGCTGGCATGGAAGGAAGGCCTTCCATCTGCTTCTGGGTGGCCTAGACATGATGGAGTCTATCTGACTGAGAGAAAGAGAAGTTAATTTTGATTATGAGTTTAATTTTAATGTACAGAATGTGCAATGTTCGGTAGCTGTCTATCCTTAGTATGTGGAATTCATTGTTTAGTTTTTGAGGATAACACTTTTTTTGTTGTTTGCAAAATAACTGCACAGAGTTGCCAATTACATGTTTATGTGGCAATTTCTTGAGCTCAAGAATTCCTGTAAAATTATCTCATTGGTTTTGTATGAATATATAAAATCTACAAAATGTGCAATATTATATTATGGTGGGTGATGCTAAACAGAAGAGGAATGGAATTAGGTGCTTTATAGCTGACCAGATATCTCTTAAAATATATCCTTCAGTATTTCTTTTATGGAATTAGTATAGTTGTTTTATATCAGACTACATTAAGAATTTTGATTGGGCTGTATTCCAACACTTTGACAAATGTTTTGCTAGCTGTGGAGCTTAATAGTGTAACTGAGTAGATTTATCCAGTCGTAAGGTGAATATTCATAGTGCATTTATCATGTGCATAATTATGGATCAGACTGCGCAACCTCTGGCAGTAAAGTTACAAAATATTTTCAACCAGTTGTAGGATAAAAAAAATAACCACAGAAATGCAAAAGAGACTGGATTTGCTTACCCATAATTATTTCCATTTGAATACAAAAAGACTTAACACCCTGCTTTCAATCTAGTTTTTTTTAAACTATGAAATATCTGAAGATTTTTTTACCGAACATTGCACATTCTGTACATTAAAATTAAACTCATAATCAAAATTAACTTCTCTTTCTCTCAGTCAGATAGTGAGAGTTGGCAAAGACCTAGATCAGGTGGATAATGGCCTCAGATAGATGTAATACTAAATTATGGATTAACGGGTATGCACAACTTCTGGAAGTCGATGCCACATTACCCCTCAACACACCAAGGAGTTCACATCCTTCTGCTGCCACTGCAGCATGGCATCTAGCTATTGCATCATTGAATTTTAGCAGTGTGGTAAAGACAAGGGGCCTCAATTTGAGTGTATAACATTAGATGCAGGTTTCCTATGTTACAATTAGGCTTTAAAACAAGATTCTTTAAAGGTATGTTTTTAAAGGAAACAAAATTTGTTTAATTGCTGCCATGCCACCAACAGTTTATGGGGAGTGGCAAGGACTTTAAGAAAACAGAAGGTGCATACATGCAGTTCTCTGCCTGTGGGATACTGTATACTGTCCCCTGAATGAACTTATGGCCTTTCCCTTCCTCTTTTGTCCTTTATTCTAATCACTCAGAGATTGAAATGCTTTGTTTCAGTTTTAAACCAGCCACAACTGGCTACTAGGTCTGAAGACAGACTGTGGTCAAACTTAAATATGGCTTAGGGCTACAAACCAGATTCAAATGGCGATTTTTGAGGTAGATATTTCTCTAAGAGAGCCAGTGTAGTGTACTGGTTTGAGTGTTGGACTATGACCTTGGAAATGAGGGTTCAGTTCATCACTTGGCCATGGAAACCCATCAGGTGAACTTCAGTGCATCACACACACACACACACACACACACACAAACACACAGAGTCCCCGAAAACCCCATGATAGGTTTGCCTTAGAGTTGCTGTAAGTTGGAAATGACTTGAAGACGCACAACAACAATATTTCCCTAAACTATATTAAAAATTAACCACAGTTTGGAGTTTAGACATACCAATATGATACTTTGAGGAATTTTCTTAAAGGCCCTGTCGCATGGGAATCACAGTGTAATTGATCCACTGTCTAGATAATAGCAATATTTCCATCCTAGATTAGTACTATCTATCTATCTATCTATCTATCTATCTATCTATCTATCTATAAAATAATATATTCAGCCCTTTCACAGCTGCATCAATGTTGCACATAATTTGAGTTTGAAGGCCCTTCCACATTGCACAGTTATAGCACCATGGCCATTTCTGCATGGGGTAATTAAAATGGTGCAGTGCGTCCTCCATGGGGGATGCCTGCACCTTGGAGTGGACTGAGTTCAGACTACTTACCGGAGATCCGCACCTCAGTCCGCTCCAAAATGACCCCACATGGTCCTCCAGCATGTTTTTGAAAGACCGGAAAAATCAGGTTTTTCAAAGTGCCGGAGCGTGCCACTGCGTGCCTGCTCCCTTTTGCAGATTCGCAGGCTCGCACCAATGCGAGCCTGCAATTTGCGGGGGCGGGCTTTAGGCATGGCAAGCTTCAGCGGTTGGTCGGGACCCACGACCAACCAGAAGCCACCATTTTGGAAGCCGGAGCAGTGCTGATATAGACCACACGCTGCTCCGATTAACCCTGGACTGGACTGAGGAGCCAGAAGATCCGGTGAGTAACGGCATGGAGCGATTGCCCCGCCTCGTGTGGAAACGGCCTATGATTCCATTTTAACTGTCATGGCTGTATTCTGTAAAATGCAGGGTTTTGTAGCTTGGGGAAACATAGAGCTGTCTAGTGACTTCTAAATATCCCTCCCTAAACTGCATATCCCAGGATTCCACAGGATGTAGCTACAGTGGTTAAAGTGGAATGACAGCACTATAATTGCTGAAGTGTGAATGGGCCCTGGATTTTATCACTCTTTTAAAGAGCAAGGTTTATTCACCATAAATAGGTATTATACAGATTTTCCCCAACTGGTAAAAAGAAATATACAAAAAGCCATTCTGTTATTTCTTTCTCAAAGAAATTTCTCAAAAGCCCCTCTCTTAACTGCAACCCCAGGATTCCATAGGATGTTGAAAGTGGAATAATAGCACTATAACAGTCTAGTGCGGAAATGGCCATAGTTTCTCATAACTAAGTCCAGCACTCTAAAGGCACTACAGCACAGTGGCTTTCAAGTGAAGGGAAGACAGGTTATGATATTATGTATTACCTCCAAAACAGAGCTTGGAAATGTTAATTTTAAAACTAATACATTGACATCAGAATTAATTCATTAATATTAAGTGAAGAGTAAAGGTGGGTTTGGGGGAAATGATGAAATTACCATATAGAGTTAATTACTAATAATGTGGGGATAGTGTTATTTTTAGATCATTAGAAATCAATTAAAATTTCTAAAATTTCCCAAGATACCCCAGTTACCCCCCAAAAAGCATGAAAATAATATGAACCAAAAATCATTGCTTGATTCATTAATGTAATTCTCAACTGAATCAATTAATGTCATTAATGAATGCATTAATGTCATTGTTATTTTAAGATTAAAATAATCAGTTTGCCCAAAAACTATGACTTGCCCAAAAATTATGAATTGAAGGCAACAAATTATTTTTTCATAAAATATTTTCAGGCTCTTCCACCTCCACAGACACTTCTAATGTATTTAAAGAATACTATTGCCACTAATAATCTGAGATTAGTAAATTATTTACTAATGATAGCACCTCTTCCAAAAGGTGCCTTTTCTCATTGGAAATCATCAAGTTTTTGCAAACTGATTACAAATAATTATGCATTGTGGCATTATTTACTAATACCAAAAATTTATGTATTAAGTTTAGTTGTAAAATGGATTTTATCTTTAATGCACTAGAGGAATGAAGTTCAAGAATGCAACCTTGTGTATTTTTTTCTCTTCTGTAAGCAGTGACTGTAAATGTGTCATAAAGTTTAATTTTAAAAGGCATGCCACTCTACAATGATTAAATCAATTAACAGGAATGGGAATTGAGGGCTCTTTTTGCATCAAGGTAGGCTGATACCCTTCAGTATACACTTGCCCCAGAAACTGCCATTGTTTCATTATTTTTGACACATTAATTTGTTCTGCTTTTAAGGAAGTTGGCACGATTGTGTACCAAGTTGCATGCCAAGCACGTGCTCTGAGTTTGAAAGGGCACAATAGGGAAATGTGTAATTAATTAGAATTCTGTAGACATACAAAATATAGTACTGTACATTTTCCTATTGTTGAAATTCCTATTCAAATTTGAATCCACATACCAGTAATGTTAAGCATATGTTTTATGGGACTTCGTATGAAACCCTCATCACCAACATGTGGTCTGCATTGCACAACCTGCACCCTTTATAAAGCTTTGAAAAGTTTTTTTTTTCTTTCAACGACAGCTCTCAGAATTCCCCAGGCAGCAGGTACTCCCCTGTCCCCAAAGAAATATATACACACATATGGCCTTGTACATTGCTTTAAAAAAGGCTTGAGGATCAAAGTGTCCTGTAGCTTCTTTTGTGCCAACCTGATTTGTATTTGATCTTTATATTTGTATTTAAATCTTTTCTGGAGGGAGCTACTGTCTCTCTCTTGCTCCTGTAGAGAAGGGCCTGACCTGGGAGCTAACAAGTTCTCACTCATCCATGAGAGTGTGTCGGTTCTGTTTTAACTTTGCTTCTGAATGGCTCCACCAAATCTCTCAAGTTCTTACAAGATCTTATATCACACAGACACCACTGAGGCTCAGATAAAGTGTCCCTGCCCTTCTCCAATAGCATAGTTATCTACATCATCATCCTCATCATTTCACTTAATATCCCACTATTCTTCAAATAATAGGGCTCAGGGTGGCTTATTAAAAACAATATAGATTTTAAAATTGCACACAAACTTTGATATAAATATAAATATAGAAGTTATTTTTTAAAAAAATTAAACAATTTATAAAATGAAAAACTTTTAATTTCTTCAACAGACTCTGCAAACTATAAAATAGCACAGCACATTATTGAAAACCCACTTCATTCAATTTCTTGTTCTAAAGGCGCAAGAATATTTGAACTTCCTGGTGGAAGGAGACCAAGGACAAAGCTGTCCTGGCCTCCCTAAGAGGGAGTTATAGAGTCTTGGAGCAGTAACCGAGAAGGCCCTTTCTCTTGTTCCCACCAAATAAGCTAGAGGAGGTGCTGGGACAGAGAAAAGGCCTTTCCAAAAGATCTTAGAGCACTAATGGGCTCATAAAGGGAGATAAGGCCCTCCAGATCCAAGAAATATGGACCCAAGCAGTATGGGGCTTTAGCTATGCCTCATAATAAGGCTTGTGTGTGTCTATGTCCCTCCAAGTTGCCTGTTGACTTATGGTGACCACATGAATTTAATAGGGTTTTCTTAGGCAAAGGAATACACAGAGGTGAAATATAGCCCACAGCACCTGGTATTCATCCACAGTCTACCATCCAAATACTAACCAGAGATGATCTGCTCAGCTTCCAAGATCAGATGGAATCTGATGCTTTTAATGTATATAGGGCAAATTTTAACAACCTGAAAAATAAACCAAGGGCTTACTCTTTTAGACAAAGAGAACTTTTTTATTATTTTGGGAGGCTTGAAACAGGCTAAGCACTTTACAAATGTACCAACTGAAATGGCCAAGTTTTGTTTTTGTTTTTAAGCTATAAATTTTGTTTCATTCAATCTCTCTCTCCCCCATATATTTGTGGATTGAATAGCTGAGACATGTCAGAAGATACATATGAAAAAGTTAAGCCCTCAGCTTCACAAAGACAAAATCTCAGAAGAGTTGCCCATCAGGAGTTCATCATTCTTGTGAATGTTGGGGCTCACTGTAAGAGACTATTGCTTTGTTAGTGCATCATGTAACACCAGTGACCTTCAGTGAAATTAAAGAATGTTGAAAGGCTACTCTCTGTATTTTGCAAACTCAGTAAACTCTAGCATCAAGATAAGGAGATGAAAAACACACTTCTTTTGTTTTTGCCACTGGGCCGGTATATCCTTTTGGACCACATATAATCATTCTTTCATACAAATGCTATAAAACCACTGATGTGATAGCAAACTCTTTCAAACAAATGGTATAAAACTATTGATGTGATGACAATCTAACCATAATATTCTGAAGTTTTTTTTATAGCTAAATCAGTGAGAGGGGATGGAACTTGACAAGTTCGTTTTGAGAAATACATTTGGGACAGTCTGTTGTCCTAAGAGACAGTATTTATTCATGTATATAATTAGTTATAAATGTTTACTTTTTTGATTGCATGGAAATTCTAGAGACTGTTAGTGGGGGAATATATCCAAAACAACATTTCCTCTACTATTGGGAACATTCTCTAATTCATTCTTCTTCCAACCATGAATTGATTTTATGAGGAAGTAGGTCCATATTCGTAGTGGCTGTCCCATAATAAAGCACACCCTCTCATTCTTGGCTATATAAGAAATCCAGAATGAATATGAATGTAAATTCATCACATGGAGAACTGGAAGCCACCTTGAGAGTGTTTACTCTTACAAAGACAATGGATAGAGGATGCTGCAGACTTATGAAGTTTAATCATCTCGGTAGCCTTGTTTTCTAAAGGTGAACACCTATTGCTATTGTTATTTTTATTATTCCAAAGACAGGATATTTGCTAAGAGACCATAAATTTGAAACTAATTTCTGGAAGCTGACTTTTAGAACAGATGGGAGGTCACAGAACCCCTATTTTCATGTCTTCTCCGGTTAAAGGATCAAATTACTAGTCCTCATTATAGTGAAAGATTAACATTCTAAAGGAAAGGAATATCTTTCAAAAACTATGAGGACTGAGTTGTGAAAAGAACAAGAATGCTCATTGAAAAGTCTTTTCACCAGGCTGCACAATTTCCTAATGTAGTAATGTGAAGTACAATGCTATAAAATCTCTATGCATCATGCCTTATATATTCCTGTTATACTAGTCACTATTCACACAGCTTCTCTTTGAATGTTCCATGGTTCAATATATTGTTACCTGGTGGCATCAGGGTCAAAGAGCACCTATAGATGGTTCTCAAAAGGCAAAAAAAAATTGTGAGCAGATGTACAGTGACCATACACAAAGTAATTTGGTATCATTGTTCTGCATGGGTGAAATAATTAAAAGAATGTTATCAGTAATGGTAAAAATTGAGTCTGAATATAATGGTGGTGAAGCACTTGTTATTTCAGATATATCACCACATCTGCAGTTCAGTTTTGCAATATTCAATCACACAGCCTCCCTAGCTGCTGCTACTGCTACCTTCCCTTGAAGAGCTGTCTCCAGAATTTATGCTTTGCTGCAGTTGCCCATCTGCCACATCTCTGATCAAACCAGGTTTCCAACCATTCTTTTTGCAACAGAAATATCAGAAAAGGGAGGCATCTTGCTATCAGTAAGAATCTCTGGAATTAATTGTTGCTGCTATCACAGGCAACCAGGTAGTTCTAGGAATAACAGAGACCTTTACTTGATGAGCTACGGATAACTCTGTGTGAAACCAAGGCAAAGAAAAGAAATTCTGTTTGTAACATTTGTGCATGTATACAAGGACTAGTGTTGTAAATCTTTGCTTATTTCATACTTTCATGTGAGAATAAAAAAAAAGCTGAAAAGGTTTCTCTGCACTAGGCAAGATTCTGAGAGTTTTTACACAATACTATTTTATTTCAAAAATGACTATTAGAGACAAAGAAAAACCTGGTTTTGGAAACATGTGTGTGTGTGTATAAAACTGGGGATGTAAATCTTTGGTTCTTTCATTCTTACATATTAGAACAGAACTTTTCAAATTTTTCTTCATTCTAGGCAAGTTTCTGAGGGCCTTTCTGCACTACCCTGTTATAATGCTATTATTTTACTTTCAACATCCCATGAAATCCTGGAGTTTGCCTTTTAGGGAGGGGCCTTTAGAATTCTCAGCCAGAGAGCTCTTTGGCCTCAGTAAACTACAAACCCCAGAATTCCACAGGATGTTGAAAGTGGAATAACAGTACTATAACAGTATACAGTAGGCCTTCCACATTTGCAGGGGATAGGGGAACAGAATTCCCGCGAAAGGGAAAAAATGCAAATAACTGTAGGCCCCCACCCATGCGATCACAATCGTGCAGGTGGGGGGGGGCATGAGTAAAAGCCAGCAGGAAAGATCTTCCCCGCTTGGCTTTCTTGCCGCCCTCACCCACGCAATCGCATGGGTGGGGGCGGTGCAGGAGAGAGCCGGCAGGGAAAGATCTTCCCCACTTGGCTTTCTTGCTGCCCCCACCCACAGGAACAGACGGGGAGCAGCGGCAGGAGAGCATGGGGGGAGACCTTTCTTCCCCTTCATTTTCTTGCCCACTGCCAGCACAGTCGGGCTGGTAGCTGTGGGCAGGAGGGGAGGAGGCCAGCAGGTACCGCGAATAAACCCACAAAAGTTAAACTCACAAATGTGGGGGGAGAACTTTAGTGTGGAAAGACCCTGAAACTTTTGCACTTTTTTTAAAGAATTTGTCACATTGGGATGTTTGTGTGAAAATGTTATTTGTGAAAAGCTTTTTTTTTTTTTGCACAAAAACCATTTTCACATGAGATAAATTTCCTGCAAAAATATTCTTTGCATGAATCCCAATGTTCTTACAAAACTTGTTAAGAATCAAAAACAGACTTTTCACTGTCTTTGAAAAAAAATTTAGCATTTGAATTAAAAAGATTGTGGACATCGAAAGACCCTATCTGCTTGTAGATGAGAAAATGTTGACATATTCTTTATATCTCTAGGAAAACCAAACAAACATTGTAGTTTCAAGAAGAGTGACTGATTCTACATCCAGATTCCTCTCACTGCAGATTTTCAGAATGATTTTTTTTAATTTTCTCATATTCCCATGCTTCTTTATACTCTATCTTTTATCTTGGCCTTGCCCCAGTCATGGATTCATGGATCCCTCATAAATCATGTATATGCAAATGCATATGCGTTAGTAAAATAAATAAATAAATAAATATGTGCAGAAGTCTCTTGCTCCAAAGAAGTACCTTCTTGGGTTGGATTGAGGTGTTATGGCAAGATCATGGAAAGAAGCACTATGCATAGCTTCAGCCTGTGCATGAAGTGTGCCAGACATTATAAAAATTGGAATGATCTTTTTCGTTGATTGTGGTAACTTTTTATAGGAAGCAAACAGATATCAATAAATATTCCTCAGTACTCATCACAACTTGATAATTGAGACAGTAAAGTCCAAGCCTCCTTGGATCATGTGTAAGGAGAAAGGCAAGATATTGGCCATTTCCACACTACACTGCTATAATGCTATTATTCCACTATCAACATCCTATGGAATCCTGGGCTTTGAAGTTTAAGTAGGGGCATTTAGAATTCCCAGACAGAGAGCTCTTTGGCTTCAGTAAACTAGAAACCCCAGAAATCCACAGGATGTTGAAAGAGGAATAATAACACTATAACAGTGTAGTGTGGAAATGGCTGTTAATTAAAATTAATTAATTGATTAAGTTGTGATCATTCTGAATTTCTCTCACTTTTATCTGCGCAGCTCCTGCAATCTACAGCTATGCTGGATGGTGGTGCTGGGCTGGTCAGCTGCTGGGATATTATCTAATTTTAGTCTAATTATGTTTCTTGTGTCAAAAGACTTAGGTTTGTGCATGGTATTAGACAGATATTTGCAACAGAATTGTTACACATGTGCTTTGAGTAAAGTTGACCCAGAAGGCACAGAGATGACTTTAGCCAGTACGGTAGATATACCAATGCAAAGAGTGCTAAGATTTGCTTTTTTACAAGCATGATTAAATGTGTTTGTCTGGCAAGACATGCAGGTGTCTGTTGTCTAATGTGAAGACAGTGGAGCAACACCCAATATACTTCTTAACGGCATGAGAATTCAGTGTTGAGTTACATAGTAAATACACACTCCCATTTCTGATAAGTCTAAGGAGAAAACCTCATCATGACAAATAAGTATATTTGTTGACTGATCAAAACTGATACATTGTGTTGGAAGCAGATTGAAGGACATTGAAAAGATGTTCTAAATTATGTGGAATTTTAATTTTGATATATTTTGTTTTTAACAAGAATTCCCCTTTGTCCCAGATTTTATTCTATCTTATTTTATTCTATTTATAATTATATCTCTTGTGCTTTGCAAATATAAAATATTCACAAAACATTGCAAATTGTGTATGATGTCTATTTGCTAAAATATAACAAGGTATGGATAGAATTGTTTAATGCAGGCTACTTTAGATGTTTAAATGATAAACATTTTTGCTTGGTTCACTTGTCTACATGCATTCGTTTATCAGGAGTAGGTAGCCAAATGTGATATGTATTAGAAAATAGCATGTTAAAGTCTTGGAAAAATTGGAGTGGCATCAACCTTGGGTTTACAAAGTTTTTCATTTTTCACTCTATAAAGGAAATTTGCCTTCTCACATTATTTGTGACAATATCTACCGCTGACTTTGAAGATAAGTTTAGATATTGGTCAGAGATATTTTAATTAGGAATTTTTGCCAGAAAATGAAAACATTAGTATATTAGTAATTAATATTTTAATAAATTATTATTAATGATAATTTGTTACTAGCTAATAATTGGAAATTATTTACTAATTATTAATTAGTAACTATATTATTAGTAAAGAATGTAAATTATTAGTATTTACTTATATTATTCATAAATTATATTGCTAACTGTTCATTTTTTGGTATATTGTTGTTGTGTGCCTTCCAGGTGACCCTAAGACAAACCTGTCACTGGAGTTTCTTGGCAAAATTTGTTCAGGGGGGATTTGCCATTACTTTCCTCTGAGGCTGAGAGAGGGTAACTTGCCTGAGGTGACCTAGGGCCTTTCAATGCTATGTTGTTGTAGTGCTGTTATTCCACTTTCAACATTCTGTGGAATTCTGGGGTTTGTAGTTTACTGAGGCCAAAGAGCTCTTTGGCTGAAACCTCTAAAGGCCCCTCCCTAAACTACCAATCCCAGGATTCCATAGAATTTACTATAACACTATAACAGTGTAGTGCAGAAGGGCCCTTAGTTTCCACAACAACTATACCACATTAGCTCAATGGTCCATTAACTGCCCTTTAATGGTGTTTTCAGATCTTCCAACTGTGGTAGTTGACTCGTTTTTCTGTTATCCTGGCACTGGCAAGTAATATGAATCAAATCTATTTTCAGATCTTGGGAGGGATTTGGACTAAAGGTCCCAGAATTCCCCATAATCATCTAGCTACAGTTTCCAGAATCCCAAACCCTGCCCCCAATATACTGGCATTTTTGGCTGGAGGTTTATGGAAGTGGGATTCCACTAAAGTAACCTTTCTAAGCTCTGTGTAGTTTCTAAACTAAGTTTTGCCCTTGGTTTTTCCTCTTTAAAAAAATAAAAAGTAATTGAAATAAACCTTGTGATGCAAGTTATATGTGTTTATAGGGTGCTGTGTTAACGCCAACAATGGATCACACAATGTCCATGCAGCCAGCAAGTATGATGGGCCCCTTGACACAACAGATGAATCACCTTTCCTTAGGCACAACAGGAACGGTAAGCTTAAATAACATACTTTAAATTTTGTTTTTTAAAAAATAGTGTTTTTTATTGCATTTTAAACTGTTCATCAGTAAATAAATTAATTTACATTCCTGTTTTTATGATTACAACGCTTCATAGCTTTTACATTTTTGCATCAATTTTCATGAATTTTAAATTACAATATCAGATGAAGCAAAGTGCAGAAAATATGTGTAAAAAGGAGCAACTTGATGCTGTGTAGGGGACCTATGATCCCAAGAACACTAATAGCTGCCTTCAGATGGATATGCATCATGACCCTACAAATGTCAATTACAGGTCTCGAGTACAGAAGAATCCAAATAATGTTATATTCTTTCTGTTTATAAGAGGCTAAAAATAGTGACTCTACTATCTGGAAAGGATATCTGGATTTCAACAGTGAAGCTCCTTGGCACAGGAGCTGTTAATATTTGTATCGCGTTTGCTTTTATCACAAGCGTTACTTCTGTATCCACCAAAAAGATCTCAGCTCCATGATGACAGAATGCATGACAGAATTACACCTCTGATCATAATCTGATGGAGGATATTGCATTCTCTTGTGCAAGGAAGGAAGGCATTACAAACACATATACAAGATGTCTCATAGAAGATCACCAAGCAGAAACAGAAATGTGGCTCACTTAGGCTGCTCATGTTGCCTATTTACATAATACATTCTAACTGGTTTTAACACACAGCTTTGTGTTGGTTAAAAAAAAATGCAATCAGTACATCAATTAAAAATAGCATACAGAGCACAAATTAAATAATAATTCATTTAAAAAAAAAAGATTATCATTCTTCATTCATTTCATTCTTTCTTTCCAGGTTGGTTTATAATAGGTCACTTACTTACTTACTTACTTTATTTATTTATTTCGTTGTTATGCTGTCTTTCATCCATAGTTAACCGTAATTAATAAAAT
Organism: Cyclura pinguis; assembly: GCA_030412105.1. Taxonomy (NCBI): domain Eukaryota; kingdom Metazoa; phylum Chordata; class Lepidosauria; order Squamata; family Iguanidae; genus Cyclura; species Cyclura pinguis. Next base: position 44,703,046 of record CM059604.1, read on the forward strand.
GGCAGCTGCAATAACAAAAAGTACCACTAAATATATTATCTGCCTCATTTTTTATTTCTCCAACCTTTCCCATTTTTTTTCAAGTTAACACCATTATTACTGTCAGAATTTTTGTTTAAAGCAAAAAAGGGAAAGCCAAAATATTTCTTGGTGTCCTTCCATTCTATGGCAGGGATGGACAACTTGTGGCCCTTCGGATCTTTCTGGACTGCAACTCTCATGAGCCATAGCTAATTTAGCCAGTGGGAATTGCTAAGAGACAATGGGATTTGCAGTCTAAAAATATCTGGAGGGCCATATGCTGTCTTTATAATAGTATACAGTATATGGTAATAGGGACAGTTAATGTCTAGTTCAAGTATGTTTAGTCATATAAACCAGAGCTGTGCAATTGCAATGGGTTGCAACTAATTTTTTCATGGGTTTGGTGTGGTTAAGGGATTTGAGGGCTGAAGAAATGGTGAGGACCACCTGCAGTGTACAAACTTGATGTAGGCATTTAGACAAGCAGCTATCAATATTCATCACACTGATGTATCCAAACTACACTGTTATAGCACTGTGATACTATTTTAATGGACATAGCTACAGTCCGTGCAATCTAGTTACTGGCAGATGTCAAGTTCTTTATAGTTAAGTCACTGGAGCTTTCCAGTGGAGAATTCTTTGTATCCTACAAGTCCCAGGATTCAACAGGAGGGAGTCATGGCAATTACAGTGGGGCCATACTATTAAAACTGTACAGTGTATTTCAATGTTCAATCGTTTTTATATATAGGCATTTAATGACAAATTGGTTGCAGGGAGTCATTGAGGGGGCATTTTTTAACTTTATTGTTAGGTTTATAAAAATGTTTACACTTTTTAAAATTTAATTGTATTTTAATATGATAACATGTGTAATCGATTTTAAACTTGTCATTATCAGAATTGTAGCTTTTTCTTGTTTTAGTATTTTTGTAAGCCACCCTGGGTTCCATGGGAAAAAGGCAGTATATAAAATTAAACAAATAAATACCCCCGCCTCCTTTGAGTAAACTTTTTAGGTTGACATTATTTTCCAGCTCCAAAGTCTGTTTGTGTGCAGGTCTGCTCTGTAGAAGTAGTAAATTTATTTCAATATTAAAAGGAAGTATTAAAATTGTTTAAATGTTTGTGATAGCTCTGATAGTTTTTCTTTTTCTTTTTTTTTTCTTTTATTTGACTGTTCTTATTTTTCCTCCCCTCTTCACATACTTCATTTATGGACCTGAAGGAAGATGAAGTGGCTGAAAAGCATTTTTACAGATAAATGCTGGAGACTTGAGGGGTTTATAAACCAGAGAAATGGCTGTTTCTTACATTGCAGAATAGGTTTTATTATCAACAATGCATTTTAACAAGTAACTTGCTCTCAGGAAAAGTCAAGGTCAGAGATTTGGGAGAGATGAACCTAGGAAAGGGCAATTCTTCCCATAAGGATCATGGCCTCAACTAGATTGCCTAAGCTGTTCCTATGCCTACAGTTATGATTTTTAAGTCTGATTTGATCTGTAGTTAATGTAGCTGAAACTTTTCAAATAATTGAGAGACTGATCCTAACTCTGAAAGTGCAAATTTTATTTTAGCAAATTTTGTTTGTATTTAAAGCAACGTTACTGTATGTTCTGGTAAATGGATCCAATCCACAATTCCCTGATTCTCCTGTTACTCGTTATTCCTAGAAGCATCTTATCCAGGCTTAAATATGGCACATGGTTGTACTGACAGAGGGCTCACCAGAATTATGTGTCACTCCAATGTATCACACATAAACCTGAGTCAAGGCTGATTGCTAACCAGCCACAAAATAATAAGACCAGACACAGAAAATTGAACTGAAAAGGGCCATTTATTTAACCTAGATAGAACCTATTCAAACTGAGTTGAACCTGAAAAGGTGCCAAAGTGGGGAGCAACCTTGTATGGGACAGCTGAAACTAAGCATCACTCTATGACTTCCTCCTCAGCCTTACTCTCGGTGAACCACTTGACACCCAAGGGTAACTCTACAGCTGGGTTGCTCCCTGACTAGCCATCTACTGGATCCCTGCCCCTGAGTCACAGAACTTAAGAGAGGGCAACCCCCCCCCGCCAGACCAGCCCTAAGGGTAGTCTCCTTCCCCATCCCCAGGTCTCAGGACCCAAAGATGCAGTTCCAGAGCCCTCCTGTTCACCGAAAGGGTGCCAAGGTATAAATCATAACTCTTATTTCTACCTGTCACTACCTGCTGTGGACAAGGGACGAGTATCTGCTTAGTCCTTTTCTCTCACCAGGCTGTCCAAAAGGGTATTCACCCCTTGGTGCAAGTATCCCAGGATAAACCTATTACCCTCCTTGGATAAATGCATGCCACCCACTCTGTGTTACTCAGGGCACTAAAATACTACAGTGGGATGCAGGAGAAAGTGGCCTACACCCCTGTTTAGTGTACTAACTTATTTCCCTATTTACACTTCTGTAGACTCTATCAATGCATCAGAAGTCCCCCTCACCCTGCCAGACTTGGTGAGGGAACTTACCAATATTATTCCTGGCCATCTATTCTGTATAACCCAGAAGTCGTGTAGAGCCTGAAGGATTAAAGCCTTGTCCTTCAACAAACCTAGGTCTTCCTGTCCCAGATGAATGACCAATGTGAGGAGGAAACCCCTTGTGCTCCCCCAAACAGTAGAGGCAACAAACCATGCCACTGAAGGTCTGTTCCCAAGCTGTTCCACTGTGGCCTGGTTGCTTAGCCCAGGTTGAGCCCCAAAATAGCCGTTTCAGTCCTCGCCAGTAAACCATACTGTCACCACAAGTCAGAACCCACCACATCTCCATAGAAAACCTAGAACCTGTAAAATACAACAATAATAGAAAAGAGAACCGTACAATTCATGAGTTGAGAGGTCAAGTGTATCTCTTGTAAGTATGAGATCTCCAACATTCAATAGGCTGGATTGGTCCCACATAATCTGCCCTAATCCGAAACAGATGAGTCCCACATTTAACACCTTGAAGACTCAATCGCTATAAGGCCTTGAAAATAACAGATCAAAATTGGTATTTGGTAAGGGGAGAGCCAGTTTCGTTCCCTCTTATGTACAGTGGGATATTGTGTTAAAGGGAAAAGAGGCGAAAATACTTGATTTACATTTTATGTATGCTGAACTAACATGAGCTACAGTATTCTAAGAATTTGTGAGCTTTTTTGGGAGACACTGTGATCTTTCAAATGTCCCAGGGTCATGCTGATTCTATAGTTTATAAGTCTATTTATATTTGAAGATACTGACCAGAGAAAACATCCTCAAATTTTTGAGGACATTTGTTTTTTGGCATCTGTCTGTCTGTCTGTCTGTCTGTCTGTCTGTCTATTGATCTATCTATCTATCTATCTATCTATCTATTGGACATCCAAAGCTTGGAATACAGCTTTTTAAGACTGCAACTTTGTGCTGAGGGAGTCTCAGAGTTGTAGCTCAAAAAATTAATTCTTCTACATTCTTCAGATGTCTACAGTTTAGAGATTCGCATAGAAATGAATGCAAGGTGTTCACAGCCAATTTCTGGAGCCACTTGGCTCTGCTACCCCTCTGTCCCTTATTGTGTCTTCTTGTTCATGTGTCCTTGCAACAAGAAAGAACCTCATCCTCCTTTTCTCTGGAATGAAATGACAGCTGGGCCAAGGAGGAGGAGGAAGAAAAACAGCAAAGAGGTACACCAAAGTAGAGATGGGACCATGGAGACCAACTTGTCAAAGGGCTTCCAAAAGCTGGAACTTGGCACTGTTTGCAAATATAGTTAGCCCTCCACATTCGCTAGGGTTGGGGAACAGGACCTTGCAAAAGTGAAGAATTGCAAATATTGCACCCAGGGTCCAAACCAGACAAGGGAAAGGGGAGGGTTGACATGGTGGCCGTATATTTCCTCTCTCTTGCCCATCTCCTTCCTCAGCTATATGTGGGGCATTGTGAGAGGGTTTGTGGTGCTGAGAAACTGGGCTACAAGCTGTCCTGAACTGACCAGACAGTGGCTAGTGGAGGAGGAGGAGGACTGGAGACAGGTTTTTAAAGAGCTGCACAGCCTGATCAGGGCCACCAAGAGAGAAGTTTCCCACAAACAAAAAAAGTGCCTGAGGTGGGAGGCAGGGGTTGGAGAAATTCACAAATAATCAAATCCGTGATTGTCAAACCCACAAATGTGGAGGGCTGACTGTATTGGTCAAAACAAAATTTTAGTCAATTATACAACATAGCTGCATTTTTACTCACACAGAAATTTAATACATTTAATACATTACATTTTATACATTATATTGTGTGTAGTTTTTAGCCTTTTTGAATGTTTCTATTTAGAGATCATAATGCATACTTCTAGAAATACATGGAGTTGTAGACTTTATAAAAGTACAATTCTATAGTTCATGATGCTTTATTTTTCCCCAATGTTTATTGATGTTTTGAATTTTCATCTACTCAATATATAGACAGATGGAGTTATATGATAAACTTGGCCTCTGGCACTTACAATGTTGAAAATTTATATAAATACTTTAGCTCGAGCCTCTCATGTTGCTGCTGTTGTACTTCTCTCTATACCAGATATAGCCTTTTGGGAATATGTTTTTCACCTTAAGTTTGAGTTTCTTTGTTTCTATGCCAGCAAACCTAGAGCTAGAGCTGACAACTTAAGACTGAGAGAGTCTAACCAATAAAAAAGAAGCATGAAATAATATTCAATGTCATGAAACAATCAAAATTCTCAGGAAATTTAACTGACTTTTAACACAGGCAAGCATGCACGTGCACAAACACACAGAGTAATGTTCAGTATATCAACCTAGTGGGAGCTTTCTCAGTTAAGCTGCACTCTGTTAACGTGTTTAAAAGAAATTGAGTAGCTCTTTCTTCAAGATGCTTATCTCAGCAGGCTGTAGTTCTCATCAATGGGGTGGGATTAATTATTTGAGCTAGTTTCTATATAATTCATAAAAAGTACAAAAGAGTAAATTTGCTCTGGGCACTGAAATTCATGTGACTCCAGGCAGATGAGGAAACAAGACCTTGAGAGTAATTTTCTAAACAGGATCACATTTTATGGAAAATACAAAGCATGAACAATACATTTCTACTGTGCTCATTCTTCCAGTGTTGTCTTTTAAAAATCTACAAGAGGGTGCTATAAAAGACCATTGGCTACCTTTCAACAATCTGTTTTCTGCAAACAAGCTAGAAAGTAATGAACTATTCTGCATCATTAGTATCTGCTGCATTCTGTCCCAGATTAATTTAAAAGCTTGCAATATGCAAAGTGCTTTTATTAAAATGCTTTCATACATCCTCTTCCTTTGACAAGCCATTTTGTTAATCAGCACAGCATATGTTTCAGCCAAAACTGCCCTCCTCAGGGTTTCACAGCTAACAGTTTGGCTAGAAGTGTAGTAAACTAGTGATGTAATACCAAATTGTACTTATCTAAAATGCAGACTTGCAAACTGCTTTTATAGGCGAATTCTAAAAGACAAATTTCTGCCATGCCAAAAAAAAACCAAAACAAACAAACAAACAGCTTATTTGTGATTCTTTGCCACAGGTAAAAACTGACACTCATGAATAGGAAACTTGCACCTCTACAAGGAAATGGGGATTTGATTTTTCTAATCCAAATATTGGCTGCAGTTCAGGCAGGCTTGTGTAAGGAATGGGAGAATATGTTCTTTTTCAGGCAATTTGCTAGATTCCTAGTTACAATCATTCCATTCAATTCCAACATCAATTTAGGGGGTGCGGGTGGCTATGATATTAAACTCTGCATGAAAATGTGTACTTGTTTTCATGTATACTTCTTCAAATATTTGCATTTCTGTGCTTAATTTTTCAAACATACATATTCATATTTTTTAAAAAAGTATACATGAGGGACAGAAATTAACAGGACTTTGTGTGTTTTTGCATTTCTATGGATAAACTGTAATTGATGTAATTCGGTTCAGTGTTTGAGTAAGTGCATATTTCCAAGTGAAACTCTGTTCCAGTTCATGCCTTGGTTCAGACACTGTAAAGGTAGTTTTACATTAGGCAGTTTCCCATTAAGATATGATGACAATAAAATTCTCTCTATGCCCTAGTGATGGTATTGTGGAATCGAATGCCAGTGCGAATGGAAAATATCTTTCCACTAGACCATGTGAAAAGAGAAGAAAGTTTTGGAAGTTCACACAATGTCTTCTTTTGAAAGAAATATCAAATATGTAGGAAGCTGCTCCTTTAATACTACAATATGGCCCTTTTTTCCCTGTTGAGATTGTAGCCACCTTTTGTTATGACAGCAAAAATGGCCTGCAGTACACACATTAGAGTTGCTACGCAACCATGGGACATGCGCCTTAACCACTTAGGCAAGTTGTCAATGACAAAAGGTAGGCCAACTTAAAGACTGAGAATAGAAGCCACTTTCTCAGTTTCTGCTACTGTGCTCTGATGGTTTAGAGCAGTGTTTCCCAAACTTTGATCTTCCTAATATTTTGACTTCAGCTCCCAGAATTCCCAATTGTTGACCAAGTTGGCTGGGGGTTCTGGGAGCTGAAGTCCAAAACGGCTATAGGACCAAATTTTGGAACCACAGCCTTGAGATTTGCAGGATTAAATGGCTAAGAGTGTTTTGGAATCCAGATGTCCAAAATGTAGCACTATTTCTATACATTGTGCACTAACGTAGCACAAAATGTAGCACCGCCTTTCATGATCAGTTTCGGTGTCTTAAGAAAGTAAGAGGTTGCCTTATGAAAATTCAAACCGATGGTTGATTTAACTTAATAAATCTAATTCTTCTGGTGGCTCCAGTGCTTTAGACAGGGATTTTTACTGGAGACGTCAGCGTCTGCACTGGGAACTTTTACATGCAAGCCAATGAGCTATGACTGAGACATTGTTCCTCATTTTGTCAGTAGTGGATGATGGAAGAAGCCAGTGGCCACTGTTGACTCCTATGCCACATGAAGTGGTGACATGGGTTCTCCAAGCTGCTGAACTCCACCTCCATAATAGTCCCAGTACCTTGGAGAGCTCCTTTAAGGCTGACCTTTAAAGTGGATTCACTACTGGAAGAAGCCCAAATGGAAAGAGAGGAACTGCTGTTTTGATGAAACAATATCATCTGTCTTCTTTAATATCAAATGTTTGGTTGTATAACAGTTTTTAAAATCCATACATTCATCATATTGTATGTAAATATCAACAACTAATACTGTTAGACAATAGTATTTCAGAGCTGTGATCTGTTTGTATTCTCATGGCATCTTTTTAGTCTGGCCTTTCAAGCTGTTTTAGTTTTAGTTTAGTTTAGTTTTAGTTTTTGATTCCAGCTTTAAGCATCTTCTAGCCAGCTTGGCTAATAGATTCTAAGAGCTGTAGTTGTGATAACTGAAGCCCCTGTCAGAGCTGCTGATGACGAGCAGCAGCTGTTGGTCCCTGTGGCTCTGGCTGGAGATGAGTCCTGCAGCAAAAGAGCTCCCCCTGCTGCCATGGACCAAGCAGGCGCGGACGTTCCTCTGCCTGCTCCTTTAGGGCAGCAGGGATCCGATTCTGAAGATGGTTTGGAGCCCGTGCCAATCAGCCCACAAACAAGGCGCAGACTCAAGATAGCTGAGCAAAGGGAGGCTTCCTTGATTAAGTTCAAGAAGCAGTGACTAGCCACGCCTGTGTCTTGGGCTATATAACTGCCTGCCTGGAAGCTTTCCTTTGCTTGTGGCAAACTTCTTTCAAGCCCTCCTTTTGCCTATTTGTTGCTCCCAGCACCTGGTTCCTGCTACCTTGAATTGATCTCTGGACTCTTAACCCTTGGCTTGTGGAACTCCGACTATGGCTTTTGCTTGATACCCTGGTAAATGAACTCCCTCATGTAAAGTGCTTGCTTGTCTCCTCCTGGCTGGACTTTGCTGGCTCTCACACTCCCTTCTCTGGGCTGGCTTGCCACCCAGGTCTCTGACCTTGACAGTTGCCCAAAGAAATAACTTTTCTCAGCTCAGGGTCTACTGGTGATGAGACCAAGAAAAGGAGTAGGTGTAATCTCTGTGGCTGACAACGTGGAGTAGGGTAAACCCTGTTGATGTGATTGTGAACTGTGCCGGTTGTGCATTGGTTGCCCAAGTGTTGTCTGTCATTTTTACGAGTTCTGTCAGATTTGTTGTTATTGCTATAAGTATTTCACAAATCATTGTTACTGTTCTGTTATGTCTGTGTAACTCTTTTAATTATGTTTGTTGTCTTGTGCCTTCAAGTCATTTCTGACTTATGTAGACTCTAAGTTGAACCTGTCATAAAGTTTTGTGGTGGGTGTCAGCAGGCAGAGGGGGCAGTGGTGAGCAGGAGGGCACCCCCTGGGCATTAGCACCAAGGCACAAACCCCAGTTGCCCCACCCTAGATATACCTCTGCACCTCATGGATAATCAAATTCATGAAGGTCAAACCCATGAATGTGGAAGAAGCAGTGTATGGTACAATTATGGTATATGTGTGTTAATAACAAAACATGCTGTTCTTTCTTTTGAAATACTCTGAAAACAGTTAGCGCCCCTCCCAAGGTGTTCATATGTGTTTCTTTGTGGTATATTATTGAACTAAATTTTGCTGTTGCTGCTGCTGCCATCTTCAAGCTCACTCCTGCTTAGTGTAACGCTATCAAAGGATTTTCTTGGAAGGATTTCTTGAAAAGTTTGCCGTTGTCTGAGGTGACTTGACAAGGCCCACCCAGTGGGATTCCAGGGCTAGGTAGGGATTTTAATAGTTTCCTCCTGGAGTCCTAGTTCAATACACTGCATTTCTGAACTCAATTGCCTCTCAAAAAAGAATGACATAATTTATCTTCCTTGAAAACTTTCTCTTTTTTAGTAAAACAATATAGTTGTAAACTTAATTCCTTCATCAGTAAGTTGTTTTGCTAAAAAGAAGTAGTTCTCAATGCAGATATGATTATGTCATGTTTAATACCTTCCTCCTGGCCTATCGTTGTGGGTTTTTTGTTTGACCCTGCCTCACAAACCAGATTGATGTAATACATTTTTCTAGCAACAACAGATTAAGCTTTGCCTAGTTGAATTGTCTATAGGTATGTGTTAATAGCCCACTAAGCGCTCGCTCGCGCTCTCTCTCTCTCTCTCTCTCTCTCTGTATTAAGGGGGAAGTGGATGCATTAGTCTATCTTTAATAATAAATGGAAGCTGAAATTGCTCCATCATCAGGCTGTCACTCATGATGAGTCTTAAACCACCACTGATCTGACATCATTTTTGTGGTTTAATAAAAGTTCTGAGTGATGGCTTGAATTGGATACAATATAAAGCCTCCTTTGGAAAATAAAACCAAATAGCCTGATCACAGTTCTCCAGAATCTGTTGCTTAGCTTCTTTTACTTCAGTGACAGCATTTTTCTTTTTTTTTCTTTTTCTTTTTTTTTAAAAAATGGACATCAAGAGCCGTACTCTGGCATCTGAGCAGATGAGTTTATTTGCGGTATAATATTTTCCCTTTTGTAAGATTTACTCCTAAAGGAAGCTTTATTGTCAACATGCTGTCACTTCTATTGCCAGTGAGTATTTGAGATAACGCCCCCCTCGTCCTCACTCACATCTTCCCATGGTATCTCTGCCTTCTTTTGAAAGATATAGTTTTGCTGATGATTATCCCCTTTCCAAAAATTCTGTCACTCTGACCTCATTTCAGTTAAGTGAAAAAAGTCCCCAGAGTCAAGGCTACATAAATGAATTTGCAATGGTAATACAGATCCACGAATCCCAGTTTGGATGTTTACAAGCCCTGCAGCTAACAAACTTCTCAAACAGCACTCACTTGTAGTGTAACTTGAATTTTCAAATCCAATAACAAGGAAGTAAATACCCTAAAGGCACCAGATCCTGTTTTGGAAGCTATCCAGGGTCAGCCTTGGTTAGTGTTTGGATAGGAAATTGGCAATGAATCCCTGGTGCTGTAGGCTGTATTTCAGAGGAAGGAACTGGCAAAGTCACCTCGGAGTATTCCTTGCTTAAGAAAACCTGCAAAATTGATGGGTTTATCATAAGTTGACAGGAGATTTGAAGGCACCTAACTCTAGGCCCGTCTTAATGCACAGGCAACTGGCCTGCTCTGTCTAAATCTCTATCTCTACCGTATGCAAAAAGCCTTATCTTCTGGCAAAGAAATATGTTTCACAACTGGATCTGCAGTATCTGTAAAGCTTCTGTTTGACAACCTTGGTCTTGTTTCACTAAGATAAAATTCAAAGCTGTGTGTATGCATGCGTATGTCTGCATGTGTGTCTAAAATATGCTGGCAAACATGCTGACAAGGTGCTTTTTTTCTTAATTGCACTAGTAGTATGTATCCATCAAATTATCTTTCTTTGTTTTGGTTGTCAGTAGTCCATTTTTGTTCCAGACATTTAGGAGAATGTATGGAAGGAGAGGGAATGTTTCCTCAAAATAAAGGGTTTTTGTATTGCATATAGATACTAGAGTATTTCTTATGTTAGATCAGAATGGCTATACAATTGACATGCAATATCTCTTTCCTGTAAGTGGCTTCTTACACTATTTTTGTCATTTGGGACAATAGACTAACAGTTCAGGAAAGAGCAGGGCTGCTGTTGTTCTTGTTGCTCCTGCTGCTGCTATTAACTTTATTATACCTCATCTTTTCCCCAAAATTGAGACTCTTTAGTAGTAGGGGAAGTCATAACAGGGGGAGTTGGACTTGCCAGTAGAGATGGGGATGAATCATAGAATCATAGAAATGTAGAGTTGGAAGAGACCACACGGGCCATCCAGTCCAACCCCCTGCCATGCAGGAACACTCTCAAAGCACTCCCGACAGATGGCCATCCAGTCTCTGCTTAAAAACCTCCAAAGAAGGAGATTCCACCACACTCCGAGGCAGCATATTCCACTGCCGGACAGCCCTGACTGTCAGGAAGTTCTTCCTGAGGTTCAGGTGGAATCTCCTTTCCTGCAGCTTGAATCCATTGCTCCTTGTCCTGGTCTCTGGAGCGGCAGAAAACAAGCCCTCTCCCTCCTCTACATGGCATCCCTTCAAATATTTAAACAGAGCTATCATGTCTCCTCTTAACCTTCTCTTCTGCAGACTAAACATACCCAGCTCTCTAAGTCTATCCTCATAGGGCTTGGCTTCCAGGCCCTTCACCATTTTGGTCGCCCTCCTCTGGACCTGCTCCAGCTTGACCATGTCCTTCTTGAATTGGGGTGCCCAGAACTGGACACAGGATTCAAGATGAGGTCTAACCAAAGCAGAGTAGAGTGGTACCAGTACCTCCCTCGATCTAGACACCATACTCCTATTGATGCAGCCGAGAATAGCGTTGGCTTTCTTGGCTGCCGCATCACATTGCTGACTCATGTTCAGCTTGTGGTCTATTAAGACTCCTAGATCCCTTTCACACGTACTGCCATCCAGGATGAAGTGCTTTTGATTTTGGCATTCTTTTGACATTTTAATAGGAACCAGCTTAGTTAGTACTTCCTGTACTAAAATATAAACTGAAATGCAATTATTCTTCAGTTTTTACACTTTTCAAAATTAGTGATGCAATTCTCCGTTTAAAAAATGTGTACAAAAATGCATATATTGCACAAAAATATTGCACAAAAATAGTATATTGAGAGGTGCTTCCAGGATATTAATTTGTGAGCTATATTGAGCAAAGTACTCCCAGAAAATTAATGGCTAAGGAAAAATTGTGTACAAAGTATGTGCAGTTTTTCATAGGTAAGAAAATCGCAGCTGAATTTTGAGGGAGACTGGCAGAGTGATGCAAAAAACATTGCAGAACAAACTTCAGTTTTAAAAAGGTATATTTGCCTGTCTCTACTGGCCACACACAAATACACAAGTCACACTGAGCAACCTGGAAGAAAAAGGAAGCAACCTGCCTTACCTGCATGCAAGGAAGACTTAGGGAGCAAAACTAATGGCTTCCCCCTATTTTCTTTCCTTACACACAGCCTAGGAGTAGGGATACTGAATTTCCCATATGAAATATTGTTGAACTACGATGTATTACTGAGGCACTGGAAAGTGAAATAAAATCCTTGGGTTCAATTCAGGATCATTTCTTTCTTCTTAGGCTTTCGAAGAACTTTGAAATTAGAATCCTCAGGACAAGTTTGGTCCCCCACGTTTCTAAGGCAATAGCTGTATTTTCTTGGAAATGCAACTGTCAGAAATGGCATATCCTTTCTACAATTGAAGAGAAAGGACATATTTGTTCTGGCAGTTGGCATGAAGACCTGGACTATGCAGATATTCAACTCTCTTGACACACAGTGTCTATGAAGAAGCAACATAATTTCCCCCTGTGGGTTTGGCTAAGTACTTTAGCCAAAATTCTTAAATTCATGGATTTTCTAATCTCCACTTGTGCTGGATAAGCGGATTAATAAAATGACTTATATATTTTCTTCCTGACAATTTTTTTTTGTTTGAAAAAGGCAGTGGCTAGTGATTTCCATGTCACAAGCCAGTGAATCTACTCTTTGTTTTAGTTTGCACTTTAAAGGATCTTCCTTTCAAGGTGCTTTTTGAGCGAAAGGGTTCAGCACCTTAACAAGCTTCTTTAAAGGTCAGAATAATTCCCAAAGCGGGTTTACCATTCCACCAACATGGAAATCACCAGCTGCCACTGCCTCCACCCAAAGAGTGCTTGAGGCAGTGAACATAATAAAATATGATTCCTAACAATAATTAAAAACACAACTGAAAAAATATACAGTACTGCAATAACACAAGGCAGATTCCTCAACGGAAAGAGCGGCTTTAATCACTAAAAGATTGGCAGAACAGTGTGGGGCTGGAGATGGTGTTGTTAGTTGTTAATTCCCATCATCAGCTTCAATTTATAGTGACCCTTTAAATAACTGACCTGCAGTTCACCCTGTTATCAACAGCCCTGCTCAGCTCTTGCAAACTGGGAGCTGTGCCTTCCTTGGTTGAGTCTATCCACCTTTAATGCAGTCATCCTCTTTTCCTACAGCCTTTTACCTTGCCGAACATTGCTGTTTTTTTCTATAGAGTTATCATATGCCCAAAGTACAACAGTCTCAATTTAGCTATCTTGACTTCTAGAGAGACTTCAGGCTTGATATGCTTTTGAACCCTTTTTTCAGGAGGTGGCTTACTAGCAGTCTAAAGCCCAATTACCTACTAATTTCTTCCTCATTCCCTTCCTTCTTCCTAATACTTTCTAACACAGTGGAAGGGAGAGAGAATACCCTTATAAGTTATCTGTCTAGAATCCATCTTTATTTATACCATTTCCAGATCTGGAGTTGTGCTCTTAGCTGAGTTCTTTCAAGGACATCTCTGTCAGGGATGAAAAAATGGTACATGCTATTATAGCATGTCAGCTTGAGGGGGGAATGGGAAAATTTCAAAAACAACAGAAAGAAAGAATATTTTAAAATATTTGAAAAATTGTTAAAAAAATGTTTCCTGAGTGTTGAGAAATCCTGACAAAAAGAATCCTGGACCAATGTGAATGTTCACAGTTTGGAATTTAGTCTGTGTAAAATTTGTGCATTTTTGTGCATAAAAAAACATTTTCTGGGCAGGAAACAGTAATTTGCAGAAACATGCCAATTTTGCACAGAATAAATCCCCTGAACTGTCTGCTCGGAAAATATGTGCATTTTTTTCTAGAAAAGGTTGCTTCCTGCACGGAAATGTTGCTTTTCTGAAAACAAAAAGAAAAAAAAGTATGAATTCTGCACAGAATGAGTCCAGAATTGCAAATAAACTGTGTAGTGTTTGCAGAGTTTCTAAGAGCTGAAAGAAAATTACTAAAATTACTTGTTGCTTCCTTTACAAAATACTGGCACTGGTTTAAGACTTAGTAACATCCATTCCCTACATTCAGATGAATAGTTACATTTTAAAGCAACATTTTAAAATGCGTTTAAAACTGTCTCTCTAATGAACCTATCAAGGATAGATGTTATGTATCCTTTTTTTCACTCTTAGATCATTTATTTCCTTTGCTTTCCTGACTAGTGTCACAGACATCCCTCCATGGAATAACAAGCTTGTTATTCCAGGACACAATTCCTTATCTCTTTGTTGGATGTGCCTGTTACCTCAGACATATCATATGGGACAGTAGGCTTGTTACACATTCCTTATCTAATATTTTCTTTGGCTCAACCATGGCCACTGGTGGTTTACAATGTCGCTAAAGGCCCTCAGTGGACTAGCTACATTGCTGAATCTGTTTCTTATCTGTTGTGGAATTTGTTCATACATAGTTTAGGACATCAAGCCAATCCCATCATGTTTTCTAAAGTCTTTTTATGAAAAGATTGCTTCTATTATTCTAAGTGCACACAGTGCAGTCCCTAGAGATGTTACAGCAACACATTTCTTTACTATCTCACAGCTTTGTCATTATCAGGTATAAATCTGGAAGATCTTTTGCTTTCTTTACTGACCATCTGTTGTTTGAAGCAAAATGAAAATCCCAATCGCTGTTTATAACCTCCTACTTCTACAAGTCAATGCTATGGTTTCAGCAGCTGGAGTTCTTTGAGGATCCAAGCATAAAAGGCTATTAGAGCAACAGGAAATTAGATGTGATGAAAAGATTGTTCAAGCTAGCATTCAGATGTTTACTCCTTTCTATATTGAATGGTAGCAAGTGATCCTAATTTCTAGAAGAAAAGCCCTTATAGGAAAAGAAGTCTTGCAACATCACCTTGGAAAGATGTGTAGTAGCAGTCTCTTTAAGACACAGCAGTGGAAAAGATTCCTTTTAGTGATACTGAAATTTGTAATTATCTGATTTGTACATCTTGTTATCTTCAGATGTATCAAAAATGGAATTTTCCACAAGTCATTTTTCTCTGGCAGTCAGTGAAAAATGAGGTTCTGCATCTGTGTGGCCAATAATGTTTCAATTACCCCTCAAAAGGTTATATATGTTTTTCTCAGTCTGCTGGACAGCTTAGGCACTCCATATGCTTTGAACAACATCTCCTACAATCAGTTACAATAGGCTATGCTTTTCTGGCAGTTGAAGCCCAAACTATCTAGAAGGTCAAAGATGCCCCACAGCTGTCTTAAGCTGGCCTTGAAGTACAAGCATCTGAAGGATGCTGGTGATTTGGAAACATCAGAGGTTGAACATAAGGCCAACATACAATGGAGCCAAAGGGAAGAAATAGTGTCTTCAACCAAGGAAATTTTTAGAAGATGTAGTTATTAAGCTCTTCAGAATCTCAAGGAAAAGCAGATTAAGTATGCATAGAATATTTTTGACTTTACCATTGACTGACTCATGCTGTTTATTAATAATAGCAATCTGAAATGTAAGGGAAAAGTTCAACATGAATAATTTTCACTTTGTGTTTTTTATTTTTCATTACGGCTTAATGATTGCTGTTTAACGATTGGCTAAAATGTATCCAAGATACTCCTGTGATATACCATGTGTTGTCGTATTCTGTTGCTGGATAGATTTTCCAAAACTGGTATAAATGTAAAAGTGTATATTTGTTTCACTGCCAGATTGCTCAGCCAGAATATTGGAGATCTGGCCCAGTCTGTTGTTAAACAAACTGCTGTCTTCAGTTCAGTAATGTCTCCACTCTAGAACCCAAACAGTAAAGGGAACATGTTTTTCCCAATGCCAACTACATCAGTGAAACATAGGGTACCTCAGCTTGTGACTATCAGAGTAGTCAAAAATGGTAGTATGGTATTAGCAGGTCATGAGAAGCAGAACTTGGTTTGTCTTTTTCAAAAAAAAAGTTGCCCTTAAAAATTGATTTGTCAGTTACATTTCTAATGTCCAATTTTTTAAAAAAATAATGTTATGATTATTATAAAATGTAAGCTTTTGTTTTCTCATTGTCTGAAAAGACCTAAAATAATAACTTTTAGGTACTTTAAAAAAACAAGGTGTGGTAAGTGTAGAAAGAGCTGGAACTGCACCATCCCTGGTTACAATCATAATGTAATTATGCCTTTGTTATTGGAAAAAGGAATGTTAAGCAAGTAATTCTTAGGCCAGCATTATTCTAGTGACTTACAGGTCATTGTAAAGTACATACATGTCCTTTTTTGGATGGGGCACAGAGGACTATTTTGCCCCGCTAATCCATCTGAAAATCTCCCACCACCTGGCATTCTGGGAAGAAGCAAACCCTGGGAGGGGCTTCTTACCAGAGGGAAGAGGAGGGAGAAGGTTCAGACCATGAAGATCTGGCTGTTCTGAGCTCTTTGAGGGAAGAAAACTCCACTTGAGAGCATGGCCTCATTTCTCCTTCACTCTTGACCAAGCTGAGAGCAGTTGCTTCTGCATGAATTTCCTCTTTCTCCCCCTCTCCCTTCCTCATTGGAAATGGAAAACAACAGGAGCCCCTCCCAGGGCTTGTGAGATGCTGGGTGGTGGGAGGACATGGGACTACACATGCTAAATGCTACGCGCATATGAGATCTCCACCATAGTTGCCAAAGCTTTGGCAAAAAAAAAAATAGTATCATTACAATCTGAAATACCAAGGTCAAATTCTGACTGAGGCAAAAAAAGATAATTTGTATGCTAGGGCATAGCACAGGACCACAAATTAAGGGGAGTAAGAACTAGCTAATGCAGTGAAAGAATTAAAACAGTCAACTCTTACACTGGTGCTGAGAGTAAAAAGTTTATTGGAAGACAATGAAAAAGTCAATTTCATTTTGATTTCAAAGCTCCCACAGAATTGTTCCAAGAAAGAATTAAAACTGAAGCATTGCTCTCTCCCCATCTCCCTTTTTTTTTCAGTATTACATCTTTTGTTGTTTTTCAGCCTATAGTAGTAAGAGGCATTTGTTTCATATGAAGAGGTAGCTCTATTCTTTGTTTTTTTAATGAGCAACCAATGTAGGTAATTTAAAATAGTTTTTTAAAAAGCATTTTTCTATGCAACATTTAGACAGGCATAATACTGTGGAAAATTGAGCTAGTTGGGCTAAAATGGGTGTTAATAGAATTTGTGACTAATGATTCCAAAAGGAAGTGTATAATTTTACAATGGGAAATAATTTGTAATGCATTACAACACAGATTGTCAATCTCCTGTGGTTGGAGTGATTGGACACCTTTGATGAGAGCTGAGTAAATAATTCATTCCATTATGTTCATCTTTTTTTATTCTTTCTTCAAGAATATTGTATTTATTAAGGCATTTCTAAAACTGGCTGAGACGGAAGCAATCACAAACTATATGCAAAGATTCTAGAAAACATAGGCATAACTTCTGTTCCCTCTCCATAAGATCATAGTATGTGAGCCGAGTAAGTCAAGGCTGAGAGTAGGATATTTCTGCTCCTTTGCATAATTTATTCTAGTCATACTTGTCATGGGAAAGTGGTAAGGATTGATGCAAAGCACTAGAGCACCACCTTTCAATACTGAAACCAAAAACTGTATAGTAAATTGTGTCCTAACTAACTAGGACTGACTCTGAAAATCAGGTTGTTAGTGCAGATGTTTGCTTTTACAAGCCCCAACTGTTCCTTTCAAAGAGTGTTCTTTAATATTTGCCTCAGATGAATTTTCATATACACAACCAGGATTTCTAGAAAAGTGACTAGAGAGAATAGTCTGAGAAATGTACCATATGTGAAAGTGGCACTAGCAAAAATGGAGAAGAAACAAATATTCATACCACAAACATAAGTAGGAGGATAGACATTCATGTTTAGATTTCACCCTGGACTTCATTTTCCTCAAGTGCTACTGAGTAGCAAGTCTTGCCTGTCATCTCTGGAACCAACAATCTATGTCCACTGGATGAGGGATTATTTTAAGGGGTAGTGTGGAGTAGAGGGCACTCTCTTAAACATTTTTTGGAAACTTTGTCTTTTATTCACAGTCTATTTGCATTTAATGTGCATAGAAAAATCCTTGATATCTTAATAGTGGTTCTTATTGTTGTTTTTTTCCTGGAGTTGTCCTCATGCAGATAGAAGTGCCCGTCTTAAGAGTATGAGGAGAGGTGAATTACATGCCCACATCACCAGGAGGGCCATGCTGCTGCTTTGATGAGACTCGCTGGCCTCTCTGTGAGTGTGGCAAATATTGCAGCCCAGAGGAAGCTGGTCTGGCTCTCCAGAGTGGAACACCAGAGAGCCTTGAAGAGCTGGGGCAGCCACGTTTCTATGACAGTAATGCTAATATAGAGAAAACAGATAGCATTTGTGGCTACCTGGTCTGTAGAAAGCAGTGCTTGCCATTTTCTGGATCACAGGAGTTGTGGGAGAATAATGAAGGTGCGGATGATGTGGCATTAGTGTTTGTCCTACCATCTCAGGGAACAGGATATCTTGGATTGCTGTTTTGCTCCAGACTCCTGATCTGGTTCTGATCTTTACTATCATCATTTGTTTTAAGTCACACTCAGCAGAAAATAGTAATGAACTTAAAAAGCAACAAGTGTTTTAAGTGCAGTGTACCCACTGTATATGTGGGAGTTCCACTCCAGGAACCGCTGTGTAAAACAAAAAAACACAAGTGTTGTTTCCTGTTGTAGTCAACAGATGCAATATATGTGCACCCTTGGCAGTGAGAGTGTGTGTCTGTCGTGTCTATTGGCTATAATGGGACCCAATACTTCACGTGACCTCATGTTCATGTGTGTGGAAGTCAAGCAAAAAGAGGGTGTGCTATACCACCATTTAGCTGAAAATATAGATCTGTTGGCTTTTAAAAAAAAAAAAAAATCAAGGTGGACATAGTACACTGGTAACTTCAGCCTCTATTTTTTCCTTTCTTTTCCAGTGGTCTTGTTTTTATAGCCTTCTTTCTTCTAGTCTTTTTACTGCAACAAAAACAAAAACAAATCCTTAGGCCAGGATAAGTGATAAGCAGTTGCTATCTCAGTTTGTACAATTATAATTCCTTCATAGCCAGAGTGAGAATGTTTCTGATGTATGGATTGACTGACTCACGCCTCCAGAGGCAAAATTCATCACCCTCTGAAATCAGCCAGTAATAGAGAGAACTGCAGTGTCTCTTTTTCATCTCAGAAAATACCCTGTCCCCATACACTTAAAACATTAGTGTTATTGATTTTGTAGTTTAACACAGTGGTTTAGGTATATATGGCATAATAAGTACAGAACAATGAAAGCTGGTCTTTGTAATTCCTTGAATTCCTTGAAGGAAAGATTTTTTAAAAATGAAAAAAAAAAAGATGACAAATTGTGGCATGTGGTACGATTGACAAATGTTGAACTTGCATTGGCAAAACAACTTCCAGTGATGCAGTGTTGCAAAGATCTTAGCTGCTCTGGATTGAAAATAATTTTTCATATAGAGAAGGAAGGTTTTGCCAATAAATGCTGGTTGAGAGTTAAAGCAGAGCTTGGAAAAGTTAGTGGCAGTGAGAACTTTGAAAAATTCCTTGTTTACTACAACAAAATGAAGAATCCTCTGTTACTATTGGCTTTTTATAAGACTACCACATTTTAAAATTATGCAGCAGAAATGAAATTGTGTGTGTGTGAGAGAGAGAGAGGGAGGCCTTGTGTGTGCACATGCACATTATGACTTTTGGTTCATTGTTCTATCATGTATGGCTATTTAAATGATTGTATGCATTTTATGCATTTCCTCTCCCTCCAAAAAGCAAGCGAACATCTGGGAAGTTAGAACTCAGCTTTGCCTGTTTCTCTTCTTTTGAATAGCTTGTTCCACTCTTGCTTATCATAAACAGAGCATAGACTGCTGAAGCTCTTCATTCTAACCATTGAGTATCTTGCCCAGTCTCCTTTCAGCAACAATTAGTGCTAAATGCCCCCTTTTAAAAGATGCAACGTTAACATGCGGAATTCTGGGCAGATACCAAATGGTTTACTTATCTGTGAACATCATCACTGACAGATGAAATACAGCCCAATATTTTTTTTAAAAAAAAAGTATGTTTAGAATCAGTCCATCAGTATTTGTTTCCTAGGGGCAGAAAATGCAATAGTACAGAAATGTATGAGCACTCAGATAACTGTAGATCAGTCTTCCTTAATTTGTGATAGCTCTTTTTCCTGAATTAAGGTATTTTACATTTGCACACAAAGATGTTTCACATTTAAGTTACTGTCAGATTGCTTTGCCCTTGAAGAAGCTACCATGGAATTCTTGTGTGAATCACAGGTGCGGGTATGTGATTTAAGCATATAAGAATATAAGAAGGGACATGATAATTAAGATCAATTTCATCTAGCGTTCAGTATAATCAAACACCTAAGAAAAGTCCACAAGCAGGAAATAAGCACAGTAGTAATACTTTCCTGGTCATATCCTTTAGCAGCTGGAGTTCAGAAGTGTACTGAAGAAGGTAGGATACATCTAACATTAATAGTAGCCATTGACAGCCTCCTTCTTCTTGTTATATGCTGTCAACTCAAACTTATGGTGGTCCTATGAATGTCAGACCATCCAAAGATTCTGTTAAGGGCCTTCTCAGATGTTGCAAACTCTGAGTGATGGCTTCTTTTATTGAATTGATCCATCTTTAATGAGGTCTTCCTTTTTCCCTACTGTTTTCAACTTTTCCTAGCATTATTATCTTTTCCAGTGAGTTATATTTCTCATGTTATATCCAAAGTATGATAGTTTAATTTTACTCTCATGAATGTCCTAATCTTGAACTCCATTGGCTTATTCCACAAAATGTGTACTTTTATGGACTTTTGTCATGCCATCTGCTTTCTGAATTTTTTCTGCACTTTTCTCAGACCAGTAACCCCGCCAAGATGCAATAATGATCTCTCCTTAAAGGTCCTGGCTAGGGTATGGACTTCCCCCACTACCAGCCGTTCCATGGATGCAGTCTTTATTTTTTCCTCTTCCAAGTCAATGGAAACCATTTATGGCATGAATATTGTGCAGTGCAGTTTCTATGGCAGTTTCAGGCTCTACCTTCTAAACTGGAACAAGTTCAGATAGTTTATAAATGTAGACTGTTACCTAAATGTTTTTGTGTGCCTTCAAGTCATTTCCAATTCATGGTGAAACTAAGATGAAGCTATCAAGGGGTTTTCTGGGGCTGAGAGTATGTGGCACATTCCTGGTCAGCCAGTGGGTTTCCGTGGCTGAGCAGGGAATCAAGCCCTGGTCTCCTGGGTCATAGTCCAGTGCTCAAACTGTGATGCCATGTTGTCTTTTTCTCTAAACCTGACAGTATTTTTACTCGCCCGAAGATCCCTGCTTTGTTGCAAAGAGTCATAGGTGGGAGAAATAGAAACTCACGGTTGGATCATCCATATATCTGTCTGTCTGCATGGTCTGACATTTTCCTGGTTAGGCTCTGTGACTAACTGATCAGTGAGCAACATAATCTTGTTCATCTGAGGCTTTTAAAGAAGATTCAGAAACACAAAACCCATTTCTTATTATATCTGATATCATAGATTGCTTTTTGAACTGTTAAATATTTAAATTTTGCCCTCACCCTCAAACCTTTTAAATTTACATTGAATTTTGTCATGAAAGTCCTGACCCCGTTTTTTCCCTAGTCTTGGAAACAGTGTTATCAGTAGATCCACTTTCAAGTAAATAGAATTTCCTGCAGAAGTTACTGTGCTACATATTCTGAATGAAAGGTATCACTGTTCTTAGAAATATAACATCATTACTTCCCATTAGGAAATTTTCATTTGGATAGTTACATTTTTTCTGATAGAAACTTTGGTCATTGATCATCATACCAACATAATATTAAATGATGTCCACAGTTCACCTTTCAAAGACATTTTCTGTCTCCATTCTCTGCCATCATTTTTCATTGGTACTGTTCACGGGATAAGAGCTTGGTGCTTTTCTTTTGGTCAACCTTTTATCTGATTGATTGGACATCTTGTGTATTTCCTTTATGTACATCCCTGTAATGTACACACAGTATTTCTCTCTGCAGGGAACTTAATCAGAAAAAGTAATGGCCTTTAGCTTTTCTCATTAGCAAAATGAAAAGGCACCATACCCAATCCATTTGAAATAGACCTTTGTAATAAGAACTAACTCTCTCTCCCTCTCCCTCTCCCTCTCTCTCTCTCTCTCTCTCTCTCTCTCATACTCACACACACACACACACACACACACACACACAATGGCAGCATGCCAGCCACTATAGAGACAGTTTACTTTAAAAGGTTTCAGTTCAAAAAAACAAAACAACACACACACAATCGCACACACTTTGTATGTAATGGGAAAACATGTGCTGCTGTAAGTCACATTTTCTTGACAAGCATGAATTTACCTTTCTAATGCTGCAGTCCTATCCAGACTTACCTAGAAGTAAATCCCATTCAAAGTGGTGGGCCTTGTTTCTGAGGAAACATGCATAGGACGTTCTTTGAGTCCTCTGAAAGATAAATTGTATTCAGAAAGAAAAAAATAATGTGTGTCAAAATAGATAATGTCTCACTCCTTTTTGCACTTTCTCCACACACATACCTGCCCCACATGATTTGATTCAAATATTGATGAACTGAATGAAGCTTTAACCAGCCACTGCCCACTTATTTCTCTATCAAGCATTTACCCGAAACAGTCTTGTGGTTGTTGTGTGTCTCTTTCAGTCCTGCCTCAAATTATTTACGATCAGTGCACTGAAATTTCAATGTGGAGACAAGACTTGATTAATTCTTTTCCCATAGAAGTGGTTTGCTTTCTTTTCCCCAGTCCTGATTTCATTAAATGCTTCTTTGCATTAACATTCCAAGCATTGACGTTTGCCTTTAGATTGAGGAGGGCAGCACAGGCCGCTGATGCAGTCTGCTGCATAAATTTGGAATTGTTAGTGCTGGCTGGCTGGACAAAATGGTGTTGGAACTATTTTCTAGGGAAACCATTGGTTATGTAGCAAAATATTTCAGTGACATATCTTTTTCCCCTCAGTATTTTGAGCAGTAACATAGCAGCAACAACAACTGGCATTCATTCAACTGAAGATGGTGGCGTGAATCTTACTAGAGAAGAGTTGCTGAGTTAATGGGATTTAGCTATATGTTGGCTGATCATTCCGCACTTGATTCAGTGGGAATAAACAATAGGCATGAAGGCCATGTATACAAAATAATGAGTTCCTTCTACTTTTCTCTGCAAAGTCTTGGTGAGAGCAGATGTACAGCAATATCAAAGTATAAGGAGATCAAATCAATGTATAAGGAAACACTTGGCTACTGGTGGCTGATGGCAGGGGGTGCATCTGCTAAAGCAAAATGCTCATTACTAAACCAAATCAGGCAACTTTGGATATATTTAGACCCCTTGTAATATGAACTGGGTCTTTGCCAAAGTGGCTGAAAGCAATAAGGTCTGGTTCCAAAGCTTGGGGCTTGTCAGTGATTTTGCAAGGTGTTAGGGCAGCAGAACCCCCATTGACTTGCATTGGAGGTAAAAGACAGTCATTGTCATGCCCCAGTCGCAGGACCCAGGTGCCAACGTATACAGAGGCCATTTCCGCACTAGACTGTTATAGCACTATTATTCCCCTTGCAACATTCTATGGAATCCTGGGGTTTGCAGTTTCGGGAGGGGCCAGCAGCCCCCCCCCCCGAAACTGCAAACCCCAGGATTCCATAGGATATTGCAAGGGGAATAATAGCGCTATAACAGTCTAGTGAGGAAATGGCCAGAGTCTTCCCTCACAGCCAAGACACACAGACATGAACAGGACAATACTTACTCCAGCACAGCAAAGAAGAAAGGGAGATCCCATGAGGCTCAGAACACTTATATAGGGAAGTCTCATTAATCAGGCAAATAGCTGGGGGAGGCTGCTGGCCAATAACTACCAAAGGTGTGGCCAGGAGAAGTCTGTTGCAGACTACTGTTAATTCTGGTGGAAACAGCATGTTCTTCTTATGTTCCTGTAAGACCTTGACTCTTGCTTTGTGTGTTGACTATGCTGCTGGATATTCCCTCAAACTGCCACTCTGAATTTATAGCTGACTTGGACTGCTGAAACAAGAATGGTAATTTACTGTAAACCAGGTTTCTGTAAACCTTGACTGTGGTTGTTTCTATACACTCAGTTTAGGGACTGTGAACTCTGGCTGGCTTTCTAAACAGGGGAGTTATGCCCTACCAAACCTAAATCGCATCTCTAGGCAAAGATTCTGTTTCCACAAGAATCCTTTGCAGGAGATGGACTTCTCCATCTCTAGCTATTTTCAGGCATGCACTCTTCATTTTCTCTCCATATGAGTTGATGTTAGGAAAGCACTATTTCCAATGACTTGCATGTCAGAGCAGAAGAATGAAGCCTTTATCTCTGAAACTGACTGGTAGGGGAGGGAAACCTTACAGGTCCTTGCTTAGACTGGTCTTTTTTTCTTTTGAATATTCAGGATACACAGTCACTGCCAACTGTTGAGTACAGATGGTGGAGGGGTGGAGATGGGGTGGAGGCAAAATGAAGACATTGGCCCCAGTAAGAATTGTCCCCCACAACTGAATTGTCTTTTACTCCTCAAATTTCTAGTACTGTAGAGAATAAGACACTCAAAATTGTTCAAACCTAAACATTTTATATTTGCTATGTTCACATTTCTGCAACAATTTTGCTTGCCCATTTTTAAAAGATGTCTAAACTGTATTTCTAAATGCTTGACTGAAGTTTAAGTTACTGCTATGCTAGGAATTTCGGACTTGATGAAAACATTTCTTTGGGTCAGAATTCTTATTTAGGGAGGGCAATGCCCTCATTATCTGCCTGTTCCTCCATAGCTACTTCCCTGTTACAGTCATTCAATGGAGAGACAATGAAAACTTTAGAAAACCAGCTTGAGTCAAGAGCAAATAGATCTGTCCAAAACATGTTCCCAGCAATGTGCACCCATATGAACAATGTGAAACTACCATATTTGTCAGCGTTATAAGACCCACGAGCATATAAAACACACCCCATTTATACATCAGCAAATACTGTTTGCCAGCGTATAAGACACACTGAAGTGTAAGACACATCCCATTTTCAAACAGTATTTTTTGAGGGAAAAAGTGAGTCTTATACGCCAGCAAATAGAGTACTTCAGCTTGTGGACCAGAGTCTATGTGCAGTGGTGGTGTTTTGTTTTGTTTTAAAGAGGAAAAAAAAAAAACAGTAGCAGCTTGTGTTAGAAAAATACTATTGGGATGAAGAGGATTCAGGGTGGTACTTGTAATGTACAACACCCTCAATAAGAAAGGATGTCTCCACATGTGATAATCTATGAAAAAGAATTGTAAGCTACCACAATATTCTACATCTCTGAGTGAGGTGGGAAAAGAAAGTAATCCCCCTTCATTTAGTGTTCTTGTTTGGAATGGCGGATTCTGGACTGCCACTGCATTTTTGTTTTGCATAAAGAGCATAACTTGCGTAAAGTATAATGATATTTGTGCAAAAACGTATTTTGTGCAAAGCAGTGATGCTTTTGCATAAATGAAATTTCCTAAAATGCAAAGTATCATCAAAAAGTGCATGGGGAAAAAAAATTATCTCATCCAATTCGGAGAAAGCATACGATTTTTTTTTAAAATTCATTTGTGCAGGAATGAACTTGGTAAAGATATACATCCTTACTCAGGCTCCCTCAAAAGCTTGAGCAGATAGGCTGATCTGGCCAATGGCTGACTATGTTGAAAAGCACTTATTTGTTAGACCTTTAATCAACTTATTTCTGTTAAGTGGTATCCAGCACAAAAGCAGCACAAGGCATCACTCCATGAGTGGCCAGCAGGGCAGTTCATTGGAGGGGGCTGTCAGCTGATGGCACAAGGAAATCAAAATGGGAATCAGATTGAGCTTATTTCTTGCCCAACATGGATAGGGTTGGGTTGTTAGGTTGCTTTCAAATACAAAGTTTCTCGGTTCTTATGGAGCTTTGGCAACCCTACTGAATTGCCCAGTGGAGATTCATTGGATGAATTGAGATTTTATAACCCACAGGAAGAATGGAGGAGAAATCATGGTGTCAAATCCTATATAACATTTTCAGTGTTTTGGACCTAACAGCAGTTCTGCCAACAATGAAAGAATCTGCTGTTTGGACATAGCCTTCAATTTAATGGTATAGAGCACCAGAGATGGAGATGGTCAGTCCTCCTACAGGCAAAGTTGTGCTTTTGCTTTCTTCCTGAATTCAAATATATTTCAGGCTACTTAACATTATTTATTCCAGTGGGGGCAAAGCACCATACTGGGATTTCATACAATGCACAAAGCTATTATTGTGACACAAACAACTCCATATTTTCCAAAATGTCTCCTTTCTGGCAGAAATAGATAATAAAATGTCACTTTTGAAAGCTTCTGTGAACAGCCATTATTTTTTAAAAATAATGCCTCCCCATACTATTTTTCAAAAGCAGTACAAAGCATTTATGTCCTTAATTTTTAGGTGTCTCTGTAGACCCTAAAGAGTCCCAGAAAGAGAAAAATCATGCTAAAGCCACCAAAATTGGCTCTGATATACTTTGCTGCATCATCTTTTTTTCCTTCCCCAATCCAGAGAAAATTTAAGAGATAGTTTTAACTAAATAATACACAGAGACACATAATACCATAAGATGGGCACAAGGTAGGTTAGGGTCTAGTGGTACGTCTCTGGGAGCAATTGCAGTAGAACACCAAGGATTTTTTAAAAAAATGTATTTTACACATGGAAAATCTCCATGTGCACTAGAACCCTGGAAACAACAAGACCCTCCAAAAAGTCACTCCTCTTTGTACCACTTTTCATGTGGTAAAAGCAATGACAGTTTGTTGATTGAACGCATGTTGATTGAAGCCCTCTCAAATGTCTGAACAGAGCTAATATATTCCTGGGTGGAACTGATGCTCAGAGGCACCTTGTTTCTGAGTTCTGTATCTGCCTCCTTGACTTATTATTTTCTACCTGGCTCCATTTGGTGAGCTGTGAGTTTCTAAGGAGAGACAAGTCAGTCCCATGAATCTGAAGACTTCTCACTCCTCTAAAACACTACTGGGTTACAGTGGCTAAAACTAAAACTGTTAGCAATTAGTTCTTATTCACATGTAGAAGATAAAATAATAGCACTGGAAAGACAAGATAAATGTGTATTTATTAGCTTGCCAATGCATCTAAAGTATCAGTTGTGAGTAAAATGTCTGCTTCATACTTTAATGATTTCTTTGTCAAGTACTGCGGCAGGATGTTTCTATGAGCAAATAGAATGTTACGAATTAATCTAACTTGATGGCATTGGCCTATCTTACTCTCCACCAGTCTTCCCAATCTATGCAGCACTTATAAAACCAAGTGCACAGGTCTGATTTTCACACTGTATTTCATAGTCATAGATGTAATTCAAGCTCATCATTCCAATACCTGACCATATTTTGGAGAGCAAGGGAATAACCCAAGGACTATAGTATTCTTACATGCCTCTGGGAGAAAACCTATGCTGAAAATATCTGCTGTAATTACTTTCTAAACAGGTTCTTCCCAGTTCAAAGGGATGGTGCAGAAAACTGGCTAATGCTGATGTAGCTACAGTGGCACCCTGTGGAATTCAAGTGGAGCAACTCCATTTACTAGTCTTTCTGACAACTGCATTTTATTAGGCAAGCAAAAATATATTTGGCTTCAGAGTAGATAGAATAACTTTGTCTGTCTTAAGTTCCGCAATCATCACTGTACCCAACTGGAATTCTGTGTTTTCCAGTTTCCTTCCATAATGTTTCACTGTATCTAGTAATATAGACATCAGTTTCACCACTACAGTAAGACATGTCAGCAAAGTTAGATGTGTCAAGTCATGCTGTTGAACTTGTTCATTTGTGCTTCAGCTTTAGTATGTTTTCAAGTTCATAGTCTCTAGAAGTAAATATGTTATATTTCATTTATTATTTCCACCCAGACAATAATATATGTGAGAAGATATAGAGTTACTAGGCCACTAAACTTTATAATTGCCTTTAAAAATCCATAAAATTAAATGAGCAACATTACTTGTGTGCGATGATCGATGTGAATAATATGATTTTGTCTGGGATTGTTTATCAGAAACCTCACATAAAGGAAATATTTTTAGGGGAAAAGTACAATATTTTTATTAAAAAATATCATTAGGGTCTTTAGAAACACACTTTTAACACCTGATTCATTATAACAACATCCAGCATATATCTGAGACTGAACTGTGCCACTGTCCCAAAGTTCATACAACAATTCTTCCTCCTGTTTCAAACTTTTATGTAGTGTTTCCGTTTCTGCTTTTGTGAAGCCAGAGCACAGCATTATTTGTATTATTTTAGTAATAAAATGTGCAGATCTTATTCTCAGTTTTCATCATTTATAATTTGATTCCTAAGGTTAAAATGACAAAAGACTCACAAATCTATATGGATTGTATAAGAGAGAAACCCCAAAATGGTGATGTAAAAATTGGGATAAACAGTTATCTGGTCATAACAACAATACCAAAAAAGCAACTCTTCCATCAATATTTTTTATGGTAAGTTTAATGGGATTTATGGAAAGTCCTCTTTAAAGAAGAGAATGGAACATAAATGGTAGTGAAAACTTCAGAGTTAAGATGTGCTCAGCAGCAGTGTGATTTACATGACAACTTCCAACAACTCAGACACATTCACATTGTTAGATTAGTGATGTAGTGTCTAGACTTGCATTTCAAAGGCTGGCATTAATATTACAGAACCAGAAATCCAAATTTGTTAACTGTGACATGTAGGCTTCATCATGACCATGAAAACATCAGGTGGCTGTAGCAAAGTCAATGTTAGTTTTTAAATGTTGGTTGTATATATTAAGAAATTGTTTGTGCACTTCCATCACCATAACACATACACACAGTTTCAGATATCAGCAGGAATGTGGTCAATGTTCGCTGAGAGTTTCAGAAAGAAATCTTCAGGGGCCTCTTTAGAAGTTTTGTGGCAGACCTGAAGTCCTGATTATTTTGTTTATATATGAAGGACTGGCTTACTGAACTAGTACCGACAGCCCCAGATCCCATCTGTTCTTGGAACTAAGTAGTGTCAGGCCTGGGTCATACTTAGATTGGGGACACCAACAAATATCAGATGCTGTAGGCCAGAGCTTTCCAAACTTTTCATGTTGGTGACACACTTTTTTTAGACATGCATCATTTTGCAATGCAATAATTCAGTTTTACTAGCAAACTGGAGGTTAAACTAACCCCTTATTAAAGATACAGACACATACATACATTGTAATAACAAAATATATGGGAACACAATATATCTCATGAAAACCTTTCATATATTTTTACTATTTTTAAAAAATATGTGATTTATAAATAATAACATACTTTTTCAAGATTGTAGGCGACATACCTACACACTTCAGGCGACACACTAGCATGTCTTGGTTCACCATTTGGAAAGCCGTGCTGTAGGCTATATTTCAAAAGAAGTCATGGCAAACCACCTCTTGCCTATGAAAGCCTTATGAGATTCATGGATTCGTCATAAGTTGACAGGTGATTTGTAGGCGTATTCTTGGCTGGGATAGTAAGAGCATTGTAAACTCCTGTGGAATCATACCCAGAGTTCAGGGGTGACCCCCTGACCATATACCTAGGCAATGTCTTAAAACATCTCAATAAAAGAATAGATCTCACCTTGCTTACTCATCATGGGTGTAGTGAAAAAAGTCACTGATAATAGTACTGTGGCTAAATCCCACCGGGCCTACCTTTGTGCTGAGAAGAGATGGTCAGGAAAAGTGTGTTCAAGTACGTGTGTATCCAGTTCTCAAATATTACCTTGGTAAGGCTATCTGTTATATTGTTTTATTTTCGTATAGTGACATGTACATTGATGGTGCTACATGAATAGACAAAGGTCTACATACACATACATATACACAGTGGATGTAAGGGAAGATCATGTGAGAGATTGGCACCAACCAAGCCTCACACTCCAGCAGACTGTCCTTCAGAACTCACAGGCCCACTATCTCTTCTTCCTTCTTTTTGCTGTTTCGTGTTCATTTGCTTTTTCAGAACAGATGAGTAATGAGAGCAAAGAGAAGGAACAGCAGACTCTCCATTTGCCCCTTTCTTCTTTTCTGGGTGATGGCACAGATTGGGTCTAGAGTGAGAGTGGCAAGGCAGTTACAGGGGCAGCAGGGTGTGGAGATCAGTCTCCTTGTCCACTGAATGAGCACTGAGCGTGCTGAAGACTGAACACTGAGATTCCTCCCCTAGTTAGTAAGCTACATAAGATCTAGAGAAATGACTTTACTTCCTACATAGAGAGAGAGATATTCCACATTGTTATTGTGTGCCCTAAAGAAAACTTATCATGGGGGTTTCCTGGCAGAATTTGTTCAGAGTGAGTTTGGCCGTGCGTTCTTCTGAGGCTAAGAGAGTGTGACTTGCCTAAGGCTACCTAGTGGGTTTCCATGGATGAGCAGGGATATGAACCCAGGTTTCCCCATGTCCTAGTCTAATATTCAGGGCTTTCCAAATGGCGTACCGTGACATGTTAGTGTTTCATCTGAAATGTGTAGGTGTGTCGCGTACAATCTTGGAAATGTATGTTATTATTTATAAATCATATATTTTTAAAAATATATGAAAGGTTTTCATGAGATACGTTGTGTCCCCATACATTTTGTTATTACAATTTATGTATATGTCTGTGTCTCTTATAAGGGGTTAGTTTAACCTCCAGTTTGCTAGTAAAACTGAATTACTGTGTTGCAAAATGATGCATGTCTAAAAAAGTATGTCATCAACATGAAAAGTTTGAAAAGCTCTGCACTACACCATACTGGCTCTCAACTATTCTATACTGACAAGTTATTTAGGTTGATACATTCTCATACTGCAAACTGGTATATCCCAAACAAATATAGTAGTTTTCAATGTCAAAAGAGCAAAACTGTAAGAAGCTGTAGTTGGAAGACAGTGCTGATGTGCTGATGTGAAATGGTAGAGATGTACTGATACCACACAAAGTTCAGCCCACATATATGTTACTAAACCCTTGTACTGGGCTATCAGGCATCCAGCACATGTTTCCTCACCCTGCTCCAGTCTCATACAAATTTATTGGGGCAGCATACTGATGCTTATCAAAGGTAGCGCTGTGGATAGGGCTCGTGAAAAACAATATGTTTACCTCAAATTAGTGCAATTTAACTTGTAATTCTACACAAATATTTCAGAAGATTTAGCATGTCTACCTTTATTGTGTTGATGAAATTAATATGTTTCTCCACTTTCACCCATCAAAAATGTTGCCTGAGGACATAATGAACAACTTACGGTTTAATACTGAAAGGTTAGCAGCCTTCTTTGTCTGGTTACCTCAACAGATCACAAGAAATGATTTTTCCTTTGATCCTTGGGTGTTCCTAAATGGGAGGCAGACATACTTGTAAATTCTTCTTTTTCTTCCTCCTCCTAATATTTTAAATATCAAGTTGTTCCATTCAAAGTATTTTTTTAAAAAAAATACAATACCACGCACATACTTAACAAAAGTAAAACTGAAATCAAATTCTCACCCCTCCATAGCCTAAATGATTCTGTTAGTAGCATCAGGTGCTGTTGTGATAAATATATATATATATATAATGGCAGATGTTTTTACAAACTGAAGTCCAGAAAAGGTTTATATCATAAAAATTATAGTAAATAAAATAATTATGCCATAATATGCTTATATGGAATAAATGTGTCATGCCTATATAATATATATCTGCTGATAGACACCTATCCTCCATGAATTGACCATCTGATTTACTTTCAGCTGTCCCATGCAAATCTGGCCAGCATCACAAATAATCTGTTTTGCAGGGATTATTTGACAAAAAGATATAATATGTAAATCAGTGTCAGCTGGTTAGGCCTCTTGTAATGTTAATTGGTTGTTGGCTGCTTCTTTTTCTTCCTTTCTCCTTTAACAAGACTGAAGATTAGAACGATCTTCAAGGCTGTTAGCATCTTGTTAATAGTTCACAATGGCTGTCTTACATTTCATCCATATGAACTATATCGGTAATGCAGTTCAGCATCTGGATGCTGCTGCTGTTCTCTTTCCCACAAAAGAATTTTACCTCACTCTTTAAGCAATAGAAACAAACAGCCTAATTTCATTGTGGATGAAACAAAGGATAATTGTTCCCTGTCCTTTTGAGCCACCACTGGCTGTGGGGCTAGATCTCAATTTCATTGCACCTTTAGATGTGCATGAGAATATGGATGTCATCAGTTGATGTTGCATTATGTTCAGTGGGACATACTCCATGCTGAAGAACTGACTTCAGTCATCATGATTTAGTTACTACCAGATTGGTTTATTATAACGCATTCTATGTAGGTTTGCCTTTGAAGGCAATGGAGAAACTTGAATTGATCTAAAATGTGGTGGCCAGATTTCTGTCTGGTCTTTGCCTGCCAGAGCACAGAATATTCTGTCCAATTCCTTCATTTCCTATTGGCTTCCAGTTTCCATTTGAAGTATTGGTTCTAATCTTCTTTCAGGTCCTAAATGGCTTAGGAGAACCAGGTTATCATGGCAAGTACATTCTTCCAGCTAGGTCTGCCTGGAAACTTAGGCTAGTGTCAGAAGAAGCGGCAGCCTCCGTTTGTCTTGGCGTTGTCTCAGGAAATTCGAGTGATGGCACTACGATTCTGAAATGATTTCCCCACTGAAATTGTGTCCATTTTTCTAATTACTGAAGATATATTTATGTCAATTGACTTTTAATATGTAATCCCCTAGTTTTATGATGGAACTCCCTTCCCCGGGAGGTCCACTTGACCCTTTTACTACTGTCTTTCCACCAGCAAGTAAAGAAGTTTTTATTTAAGGAGGTTTTGGTTTTTAGTGTAGGTGGCAGACAAAACTTTTAATAGAGGAGTGTGTGTTATTATTTTATTATGTTTTTAAGTATCTTTTAATGCTATTTTTAACTTTCTTTTAATGTTGTTTTTAACTGTTTGCAAGTTATGTTTTTTAAGTGGAAATTTAGTTTAATTGTATTTTAACTTTCACTTTTTAAAAATTGTATTACACTTTTACGATGTAGTATGCTGGGTGAAAGGCAAGATATTAAATAAAACGAATGAATGAATATTACTGCCATTATTTTAAAGTTTTGTATCACTAGCCATGGGTATAAATATAGCTACCCAACTTAACAGGCAGCATTTTTGTGGTTCAGGGCGGCTGCGCTCAACCGTGTGGTCTTCCTCATGCTCTGGCAGTTCCTTCCACTTTCCCAGCTGTCTTCTGAGTTCACTTTGCATTCTGGGCACTTTTCCCAGCCAGAGTTTAAATCTTGGTTTGAACTCATTGGCTGCTCCTTTCCTGGGCCAGATTCAATTGTAGTTTTCTCTATGATCTGGGAAAGGGCTATTTAAGCAGATTTTCCCCAGCTGGACACTCACTTTGCTTGGTGAGTCATCTCACCCACCCTCCATTGTTTTCTGTTTGTTCTTGCATGCTTTGCTTTTTGTCCCAACTTTGTGTGGTTGGCATGGGTCCTGGGTCCAGGACTGGATTAACAGTGCCACCAAGCTGGATAACTTTTGGCATCCCCTTGTGGTTGTCAAGGGGTGCAGGGGTGGTGGCGGGCATGCACAGCTTGGGAGGTGTATGTGCCCCCTGCACTCCTTGGGTTATGGGGTGGTGCTGGCACCTGCCACCACTCTGCTTCTGGCAGAGGCTGGCTGGTAAGACTCATTGGTGACCAGGCAGGTTGGCTGATGCTTGGATTCGGATCCATCCATGTGCCAACCCTGTAACAGCTGTAACCAAATAAAGTTGTGGCCTTTTCTCTCCACATCCATGTATATTGTGTTTCTGTGGCTGGTTACAGTTCTTGCTCATGAACTCACAATTCTGTTTCTTTCTTTTTTTATGATGTTTAAGTACGGTTTTTATGTAATATTTTTAATTTCCTTTACTACTTGTACTTACACTTTTTTATTTATTATATATTATCTTTTGATTATTACTATTACAAAGTATACTCTTCTGGTACTTTTAGTTGAGAGGTGAGATGTGAACTGATAGTGATGTTATTCTACTTTTCCAATTAGAGATCACTCAGGCAAATGTCTCACCGTATAGGAGTATCAAGTCATAAATAATAGTAAAGCAAGCAAAGCAAGGAGCATTAACTAAGCTGCAGTGGGGTGAAAAGGCTGCATATTTGTTCCTCTGCCCTTCAGCTGTGGATAACTTGATGCCTTTGCCCATAAAAGCATTGTCACACATGACATTTGGTGGCATAGTAATTACCTTGTTCATTACAAGTTCCTTAACTATTTAGGATTATGCTGCAGATAAGCTCTGTGTGTGTGTGTGTGTGTGTTGTGAGGAGATGCAAATGAATGTGAAAAAAGCTGACAAAAAAAAAAAGAAATAACAGACTCCCATTGGAAAAAGCATTTGTTGGAATAAAAATTGTGTGCCATATATGTGTGCCAAATGAACACTACAATTGGTATTTTGGTATTAGTCCATTTTTCACTGTCTGCCTGCCCCAACTGTGCTGAGTGAAGCCCAAATGGACACTGCTTATTCCAGTTCTTCTGATGGTTGCAGCTAATGCGACTTCCCCTGGCCTTTCTAGGGAGATAGGTTAGAGATGGGCAATGTGGATATCATAGGCTGTATATGCCCTCTCTTGCCATCACTGTTACCTTTGCATTACAGCTGGAACCCCCAAGATATCCCCCACCCCCAAGATCACCACCAAAAACAATTTCGGCCCTTAGTTTTTAGCTGAAAAAAAAAAACCACTATTGGGGGAGGCACAGCAAAATAATCTCTCCCCCCCCCCCTCTTTCAAAGGCAGTGATGGCATTCTAGGGTCCTCCAGAGGAGCTAAAAATGGTGGCATTTGGCCCTCCGGATTCTTGATGTGCCCAACCCTGGTTTGAAACAAGAGTGCTTCTTGAAGATGGCTTTAATAAAAAGTGTGCTGCCCACATGTCCTGCTTTGACAGGAAATCTGGAGCAGGGGACTGACACTGCTACACTAACAAATTTTGCAGAGAAGGTGGGTAGGGCATAGTCCCCCAAATGCCCCCCCCAGTTGCCCATTTTCTGCACCCACCCATTTGTACTGCAGCATTTCTTTGTTTTGCAGAGAACTTGGATCGGATTCTCAAGTTATTGGTACATGAACAAATTTCACCTTTGGTGTATCCAAATATTGATGCTGCTTTCTCCTCCTTATGCTTGTCACAGTTTTGTGGGTTAGTAGTTGCATCAAGCAAAGCAGTTTAAGGTTCATTGAGGAATGGTAGTAGAAGGAATATTTAAAAGAAGCAGATAAATATTCCTACTTCTTCCTATTTCATCTGAACAATCTGCTCTCTATTTTAAAAGGTTTAGAATGTATTAAGTACATCCTAGGAAAATATAGATCTTTTCTGCATCTTTAAAGATAGGAGGGGTTGAAGATGTCATGCTGACAATGGAATTTTTTTGTTAGCGAATACAGGTCAAGCTGGATGGTGGGAAAACAAAACAATGGCTAGATATGACAACTTAATACTGATAGGACACTGAAGGATTTGAGTAATTTGTTGCCTTCAGCCACATTTCTCTGTAAAGCGGTGCAGGAAAGGAATAATGCTGTAAGACTGTCAGAAAAACACTTGTAATTAAGGACATTTCTATAGCACTTGAGGGCAAGAGCTTTTCAGAAGGATTTCTAATGTTGCCAGCTAAGAAGACTTCCTGGAAATTAAAAACAATTCATGCGTAGAAGAAAATCAAGTTAGCAGTTCTAGCTGCAAGAGGGGAAGCTCTGACACATCTGTTCCATTTCTTCCCCCTTTTTTTTTTCCCTTTTCTTTTCTTGCTATTTTTTCCCTTCAGGTCTGTAGAGGCCTAATTGCTCTCATTTTAAATAGCTATAAGGTAGAATGAAGACTGTGATCCAATGCATATACTTCCATGAAGATCAATTCTGTTGGAATCAGTGAGAGCTAAAGTTGAGTGCATTTGGGGAATCTGGGACTTAGCTGTAATCTTCAAACCATTCACTGAGGAGAAATCATACTGGCTCCAATTATGTTCTTCCTAGGGATGGGTGAGAATTTCATTTCACTTTGATTTTGATCCACATTTAGCAAAATGCACAACATTTGAATATGAAAAAAAGGCAAAAGTCACAAGCTTGCCCATCCCTAGATGTTTCCTACATCTGTTAAATTTTTAAAAATCATGAACAGGTGCCAGTTAGGAAAGCTCATTCAACTCCAAGGACTAAATACCTGTTTTCCTAGACCTAGTACTTCTACAAACACAAATGTTTAGCATTCTGAGGATCCAACTGGATATGCCCCCCTTTATTGTGTATCATTCTTCTTAAAAAAGTAGCAAGGCATGGGGTGGTGAAGCATGGGAAGGGTAATAGCCCTTTCCTTACTTTAGAGACTCACTGAAAATCCCTTCTGGACTTTCCACAGCTTCTGTTAGGACCAGGAGAAGAGGAGAACTTCAGTAGAGCCAGTGGGATCTTCTCTCCCTGGGTATAGTGGGGGGAATCTTCATGACTTTATAGTTGGGACTGATTAACCCGCTACAATGTTTTCCTGATTGAAATCACTCCCCATGTCCATAATTTTTTTTAAAAAAAAATCAGTGGTGAGCTATTTGCTTAACTTCACATCTGACTTGGCCGAAAGTCTAAACAAATCTTTAAAAGCAATAGAATATTAATGCATCAGCAGCCTATGCTATTATCATTGGGCTTGATCCAAGCAGTGTAAAACTCTTCTAACTTCTAATGATTTTCATCTGGAGCAGCATGTGTTTAATGTTCCAGATAGACTCAGTGGAACTTAAGCACTAAGTGAAAGTGCTTAAGTGACTTTTCCCCATTATTTAATATATAAAGCAATTTTTCATATTTGTGTGTGCCACAAGACATTTATCCTAAGCTAGCCATGTCGACATGAATGTGTTCAGCATGCAAAGACAGCAGAATTTAGTGTGTGTGTGTGTGTGTGTGTGATAGTAAATTTATTGGCTAGAATCCTGTTGGTGTATGCAGTAGTGGATGTACTTTTTCAAGTAGTAATGAAATACAAAAAATGGGCAGCATCCTTTTGGTGGCATATGCAATAAGTTGTGCTACACATGCAGAATGGGCTTTTTGAACAATGCAAAATGGTTGTATCCAGCTGATGGCAGTGGCAGCAGTGTTGCATGTGCAGAACTAATCCACCTAGAATAGTGTGCCAGTGTACATTATGTATTGTGTATTGCATCTGTGTGTATTCCATTGTGCAATGAGGTGACAGCATTCACTGTTTCTCATACATGTCACTTCTACAGTAGTATTGAGTAGCAGGAAGGCATAGTGTTAATGTAGAACAGTTCCATCAATCATTTTTATGCATACTGAGACAATGTAGGCTCTCAGCTGGCTTCCTCTGTGCAGCCAATTTTTTGAGGGCTTTACTTCCTTCACCATAGTCTTTTTCCTCCTGGTCCTCCTGGCTCTTTTTTCTCCTGCCACCATCACCTATGCTGGTTCAGTAATGCTGGTCAAGTGCACCAACAATTAGATTTCTTTATTAGATTGCAGTGGTTGCTTGTGGACCAATTGTGGTGGGAAGTACAGCTTTCTTCTCATCAGCCCATGAGCCACCATAGTAGTTTGAAAGCCTTATTATGATGTTGCTTGCTCAAATTAACTATACACAGAACATTGACTCAGGCGAGATTCTAGATTTTCTCTTCTTTGCATATACTTTTATGTGTATGTTCCTAAAATAAATTTGCATTTCTGTTGTTCCAGTATATGACAGCTGCTGCACCTATGCAAGGGACCTACATTCCCCAGTACACTCCTGTGCCTCCAACAGCTGTCCCTCTTGAAGTAAGTCTACCTTGCCTGCATTGATACATGAATGTACACTTTGTTTTATTGTCCAATGGGGAACAAAGATGAGATCATCTACTTGTTTGTTTTTTAAAAAATAAAGCTCACTTCAGAGATATGTGCAGATGACATTGGCATTTGGGTTTTCACCATGGGATAAAAATGGTACATTTCATTGGATAGTCCATTCTTTCTGAAGTTGCTGGGGAAGGGGGAGAGCAGCAAGACAATAAAAAGCCAACCATCAGATTGCAAGCAAAAAGAGGTTCAAGAAAAAAAGACTTAGAAAATGGGGTTCTTGATGCTATCATTAGCATAAGATTTATGTCATATGTGATTGCTGAAAGTCAAGAGCCAGCAGAAATCGTGACTGAGAACAGGACACCTTCCTCTTGTATATGCAGACCTGGAGGATGCTGCACTGACTGAGTGCTTTTTCATCCTCGATGAAGGATTTGCTCCCTCCCTCCTTGGGTTGAGTCCTGTTGATGACAGCCTGATGAGTAAGTATGTCCTCAGCACTGTAGTCCACAAGCTACTTGGAGAACTACGATGTGACTTCTCCTGCTGTTCACCTTCGTAAGGCCTTCTGGACAAATAAACAAAAAGGAAAAAAGAGAGGGACCCTTGAGGGGAAAAAAGAAAGGCGATGTTCATTCTTAAGCTCATACATTTATTTTTGGTTCCGCACAATTTTGTTTTAGCCTACTTTTCATCCAATTATTATGTGATGGACACAGCATGGAGCCATTGGTTTTGTTTTGAACTCCTTAAGAATAGATTTGTTTGCCACTCTTTCAATAGCTGAGAACACTTTTCTTAAAAAGCTGGGTTGGCACACCTCCACTGTAAATATTGAGGTTCCACAGAAAAGTTTTTCTGCACTGTTGCCTGCAAATATTGGTTGTCCTCAATGATCACCCTGTGTATTTGGATGTGTCACTTCTCTATCATCCATCTTTTGAAATCTTCACAGTACAGTGGTTTTTCACTCTCTTATCATGTTTTGCTGTTCATGTTAACCAAAACACTCCTTTTGAACATTTTTCATTAATCTTTATTAAGGAATACCATGCTACAGTTTTTGAAAAGTTTTGCTGAGTTTGGTTTCTAAGTGCTTCTTAAAAGTAATTGGTTTCCTCATCAGAAAAAAAATTAGAATGATCTATTTCTGCTTAGTTATCTAGGACTCTAACGAGAACAAATCTGAGTTCTTAAAGCCCTTACTTCAGTTCTTCTGCACACTGAAGGGTAATTGCAAAGTTATTTTTAACCCATAGAGTCCACAAAGTCTTACTGAGGAACACTTAAAGTAAAATTAATCACTCCATCAATAAACAAGCCAACATATTTTCAGGGATTATTCCATAAACAAATTAATTTGGTTTTCAAAATAGCAAAAACTTACTCTTGAAAAAAAATAATCATTTTTAGGTAGTTTTGTAGTTAGGTATGTACAGTTTAAAAAACAGTAAATGACTACATGCTACTGTGGGGGTGGAAATCACGTGGCCCTCCAAATAAAATTGGCATGCAAGTCCCACCATTTCTCACCATTGGTTGTGCTAGCCAGCAGTGATGAGAGTTGCAGTCCTACCATATCTGGAGGGCTATGCGAATTCCATCCCCATACTACTGCGTTGCTAAACTGCTTCTTAAAATGATCAAAAAATGTCCTTTCATCATTGTTCAAAGCATAAGTGTCACATTTCCAACAAAGGCTTGATTCTGATTTCACTGCACTGAAGGAGGAAACAACTCTGTCAGATCAATTTTGGATCCCTCCCTGAGATCCAAATCAAGCCAGCCATGCTTAATAGATGATAAAATGCAGTAGCTTAATCTACAGTATGTGGATTTCAACACAGCATTCTAAGGGACAAGAGTTCTTCAGGCACTGTATGCAAAGCTGTGATCATGGCATACCTCTTTTTGAAATGTGTAGCATTTCTGTCATATCAGCATGTAGTGAAGCTGCACGGAAATAATGAGGTTAGTGGGACCATGCTGACTTTCTCCTTATGGAACTTGCTGCAATTATTAAAATCAGTAAAGTCCTTTGTCTTCTTGTTGGTTTCTTCAGGGTGTTGTTGCTGATACCTCTCCGCAGACTGTAGCACCTTCATCACAGGAAGCCAGTGGTCAACAGCAACAGATGGCCGTGGAAACATCCAATGAACATGCATCTGCATATTCCTACCAACAGTCAAAGTAAGTTGGTGGTGTTCATTGAGCTGGTCAACAGGTACATCTTTTTTCTCGACTAAGGATTCCGTTAAAATTCAGAGAAGATACGTTAAATTCATGTGCTTGAATCATCTATGATTGCCATTCAAGCAATAATATGATCTGGGTAAGTTGCTATTTTTGTTTCACAGATAGGGGTTGCAAATCTTTGCAGCCTTGGTTGAGATTAGGGCCAATTCTGCATGGCGTCATAGTCCCCTGATGGGGAAATGATGGCAGTGGTCTATGGGTTGTGCTTTTGCATGACCACCAAACAGTTTTGGGTGCTGCCTGTGGCCCCAGAGAGACACTTTGTACAGCACTGTTCTAAGGCCAGTGATGGTATCATAATTATTAGATGTCAATATTGGACTTAGAACAGTGATGTGCAGAGTGTCTCTCTTGGGCCACAGGCAGGACCCAAAACTGTGCTGTGGGCCTCAGTCTTCACCTCAATCTAATAGAGGTGATGAGACCCAATGTGGTATAGTGGCCTGAGGACTGGATTAGGATTGCAGGAGCCCAAGGCTTAAATCCCTGCTTGGTCATAGAAACCCACTGAATGATCTCTTTGAGCCTCAGAGGAAAGCGGTGGCAAATCTTGTCAAGAAAACTCTGTGTTAGGTTTACCTTACGGTTGAAACAACTTGAAGACCTACAGCAAGAACAGCAATAGAGTTGATACATGGACCCATATCTCCCAGAACTTAAGTCCAACTATTTAATCTGGGTCATTTCCTCAGTAAACTATTATAGTGCTATTATTCCACTGTCAACATTTTGTGGAATCCAGGGGTTTGCAGGTTAGGGAGTGGCCTCCTTGGGATGTTGAAAGTGGAATAATAGCACTATAACAGTCTAGTGCGGAAATGGCCCAAATGTTTTCCAAATTTCTAGCAACCAAGGCCACTGTTTTCTTTTTCTAAAATAAAATTGGAGGCACATTTTACTCCAGCACCTAAGACAGACCAGCTTCTGCATCACTCACCTCATGTGTTTCTTTATGAACCATTGGTGTGTGTCTGTTACTGGAAAGAGATATTTTCCTTAAAATGAAATGCTGGGATTTTCATATTACCACCTCCATAATTTTAGGATCCTGGCCAAATGAAATTGTAAATGTCTCCATTAAACCCAGCAGTTTTACAACTGTGTAAAACAATACAGAGGAAGATAACAGGGTTAACCATTTAAAGAAATATGTCTATTCATCCTCTTTTATTCTGAAGTAGATTTTTAAAGTAGTGATTTTGTCATGTATTTATTTTTTTGAAACATATTCAATAGCAAAATTATAATTCCCTTTAGACAATGGTTTTGAGTATCTGTAGCACCAGGAGTGAGCAGAAGCACATCAGAATCTATGATAAGATCTACAGGTGATTGCAGGAGCTGGTGCAAGTCAGATTAACAATCACAACAACAGACAAATGGTTTCCTCCTGAATTAGATTGCTGAAAAAGAAGACTTGGGTGAAACCAGGAGGAAATATATGTGTGAAGGACTTTCTGAGTAAGATCCTGATGCTAATTACAGATTCCCAGACTGAACACATACTTAGAATCAAAATCATCTTGTTCATTAATTATTTGCATATATCCAACTTTTTTGTTCCTGACTTTTAAATGAGGGACCTCATAGTTCTAGTTTATAAAAAAGAATTTGCACAACTTATATTTTGGACATTCGGACACAAAAATTGATTTTTTTAGGGGATGAGTGGGCTGCCCTCCAATGTCTCTGGGTGGCTAGTGCAACCAGCTATCCTCCCACAGTTGCCCACTCCTGCTGTAGGCAAACTTCAGGGTTTTCAGAATTTGCTTTCTTTCTTTAGACCCCTCCCTAAACTGCAAACCCCAGAATTCCATAAGATGTTGAAAGAGGAATAATAGTGCTATAACAGTCTAGTGCGGAAATGGCCTTTGTTTACTCATTTTTATCCTGCCTTTGTCCCAACAATGGGTCTCAAGGCAGCTAACAACTTTAAAACAATATAAATTGAAACATTCATAAAAGTGTAAATATCAGCTTTAAAAAGCATTTAAACAATTTATAAAGTTAAAATATTAAATGCATTAAGTACATGTTAAAATATTAAATACATTAAGATACATTAAAAGCTATAGCCTGGATACATTTTAAAGGGAAGTGGATTTTTTTAGAGAAAAGGAAAAAAGAAAAGGTCAATTTCTACATTGACTTAATGATCACTTTGCTTGTTTTTGCAGACAATAAAGAGGACTGAAAAATGTTGTTCTGAAAAGTTTGCCTTGAATAGAGAAACTTCATTGAACAAGAAGTTGGCTTCCAGTTTGCACAGGCGTCAACAGATTTTTCTTTTTCATTTTCTACCTTACCCAACAAAAACAAAACAGTGTTTCTATGTGCTGTGCAAATTGTTCAGTCATGTAGTCTGATAGTTTTATTTTTGCTATTTTTTTATTAAAGAATAAAAGACCCACAGCGAAACACTGGGTTGATATCTCATCTGAATGAACATTTGAAATTCAGAATTTACTTGCAAGTGTAGATAATTTGTTTCCGTTTTCTAAACAACAACAGAGAACCGAAGATGTCAAGAGGGAGGAGGCTGAGATGAAAACTAATGGTCTTCCTGAAGTATCCAGCTATTCTTTCCCCCTTTCTTGTTGAATTCAAATGTGTTTTTGATTTTTGGGGTTTTTTGTTTATTTTTTTTTTTAAAGAAATGTTTAGGTAAGGTTTATCTTGAATCTTAATTGCCTTAATTTTAAGGACGTCAAAGGCTCTCAAGGCAAGCTGTCAACGTCTTGGTGAAAGAAAGGAGAATGAATTCAAAACTTAAAGCAGTGTCAACTGGGGCTGGAGCTCAAGTGACTGAATTTTTAGATGAATGACAACAACAAAACGATAAACTGTACAGTTTAGCAGAAAATGATTTTTTTTCTTCTTTTGAAGAAAACCTGTCAAAATAGAGGAACTGTGGGAACTTCAAGAATTGAAAAAAAAAGAAGACTTTTATGAACTTTCTTCGTGTTGACAGAGAAGAATATAGAAGGCTAAAGTGTTTTACAATAAAATTATTGAATGGGTGGGGGGGCGGTCAACTTGCATTTTAAAGAATGCAGGGTTTTTTTCTTGCAAATGGAGATTTTTTTTTTTAATTTACAAAGCGTGATCGCTGGCAAAAGCATTAGTGCTTTTTATCTGCAGTCTTTTTTATGAGCTTTAAAAAGTTTTTAGTCCGCTTTGCTTGTCACATTGCAAACACCTAGCTTAAAAGCATTTTGGGGGGAGGGGGACTTAAGTAGATAG
Organism: Cyclura pinguis; assembly: GCA_030412105.1. Classification (NCBI taxonomy): domain Eukaryota; kingdom Metazoa; phylum Chordata; class Lepidosauria; order Squamata; family Iguanidae; genus Cyclura; species Cyclura pinguis. The sequence continues at coordinate 44,746,469 of CM059604.1, forward strand.
GAGCTTATGGTCAAAAAAGTGCAAAAAAAGCAATAGCTAGAAGAAATTGTTGACAATTTCTGTAGTCTTTCCTAGTTGTGATCAAGATGCAGCCTATGGATGGCCTATTTTATACCAAAGATGAAATGACATCCTACCGAAGTCCAGAAGATAGAGGGTTTCTTTTTTCCTTATTTCTTTCCTTTTTTAAAAAAAAGGAGTCTTTATTTGACCTACATGGCCGGACCAGTTCGTATCTTTGTGTTTGTTTAAACTATCTTCCACTGGTATTTTATGTGCTACATACTTAGGCTTATAATGGAAAGTTCTGAGTACTTGGCATTCAGAAACGCTTAGCAGAATTTCACAGCATGAAGGAATATATGGGTGCCGGCTCTTTTACCCTAATGTGTTTTAACTTAGGTGCGCTTTTCTGTTGTGTTGCCCAGTTTTTTTTGTACTGCAATGGTTGTCTTCCTTCTTCATAGCATCCCAGGTTCGTTTCTTCTTTTCTTCCTGTGTCATCTTCCAGTATTCAGAAAAAAAGCAGTCATCAGTTTGCATTTGGGTGGTGCATTCAAGTCAGTTAGAGGACGTCAATGAGAACAGATGGTCAGTGTTTTCATTTAACTCTCCCATGTGAGAAGAAAATTTCAAAGTGGCTCACTTAGTTCTTTCATGCAAGCATGAAGTTAACAATCACTTTATACTAACTGGCTTTTTGTGGTCTTAATATGTTTGCTGACAATCACAAATTAGTCTGATTAGGCAAAAGACAATAGCAACTAAATCGAATCAGTGCAAACCTATTTTTAAAAGATAAAAGATTATATGGAGTCTTTATATGGAGGATTTAAGAGATATCACCTTGTGTCATCTGCCCCCCCAAAAAGGAGGGAGGGATATCATGCAGTAACCATAAGTGATGGGCTGGCCATGGAGAAGAGACCTCCAGATCTTGCCAGTGGTATATGTGGAAAGTTTTTTCAAGTGTGCATTCCATTCATCTTCCACTTCCTTGTCCTCCACTACTTTCCCCAAATTTAAAAGTGGCACGACAAACTAGGGATTTCTTCTTTGCAAGCACTAGTTGAAGAAAAGGGAGTTATGTGTAAGCAGATGCATGAACCTGCCATCTGGCAGCCTGTGACTCAAGAAGGGAAGGTGCTTTATGCCAGAGTAGTGGGATGAGCTCCCCTCACAACCGCTGCCACATGGAACAGGGGCTATACCTTCTCTATACATGCTCATGGAATGTGGACTTGGAACTCCTAGAGACTTCAGCCCCCAAATTAGAGTATCTATTTTTGAATGAGGCAATGTTCTTTTCTCTGTAAGACAGAACAAGATCTGGAAAACGATGCACTTAAAAAAAATAAACCACAAGATTGAAATGGTCCTGCGTTGGGGGGGGGAAATGAAATGGTCACTTCAGTGGCTGAGGTATATTCAGAACAGGGTAACCATATTGATAAGTAAGAAAATAAAATATGAATTAACAGCTTTCTTTTGGATCAACCAGATTCAATTAAAGCTGCAATCCACTAAACTTGACTGCCACACAAACTCCGTTGTAATGACACAAGGTTTGTGCAGGAGCGCTGTCAGGGGGTTGTGCACAGAATCTGTGGTTACTTTAAATAACTTTGAAAAGAATCAAGTATTTTTTTAAGAATTCTAAAAAGGTTTCCTTATTTTTAATGTAGTTATCCTGGGTTTGGTGGGGATGGGATAGGGTTACCAGAACAAATGGCTGCTAAATATGCAATGTTAAAAAGGAAAAGGAAAAAAAAAAGAAAGAAAGAAAAGGAAAATAGGATGCCACCTAGTGAACCAGCACAGACAGGAGGACCTGGTTATCTGGGGAAAAAAAATCTAAAAGTAGATGTAGGATCCAGTGACTACATGTTAACTTTTCTGATGAAAAGGACCACAGCACAGAGGGGAAAAAAGGGTCAATATTATGTACAGAGACCTCTAGCTTCTTCCTTTCTTTCATGTGCTTTGCCATTGCTGTTTCCTTTCTGTGAGTATTACTTTTCTGTTCTCCTTCAGAAAATGATGTGCCCATTGGAGTGGATGTATTCAAAAGTAGGCAAGCAAGCCTTATTTTCTTCCTTTTTTTTTTTTTAACATTCTGTCTTTTATCTTCTATGTATAAATAGGGGTTATCCTCCTGTGGCACACTTCTGTTCAATATGAAAGAAGCACGTATTTGTTTGTTTTTAATTGTTTCTGTATAAATTCTAGTTTGGCGCAAAGAAAAGTCTCATTGCTGTTGACAATGAGGCTGCAAGGTAGCTACCGTGTGGCTGATGGAAATGCTGGGCACCTTCCTGTTTCTATTTGGAACTCTGCTGCTTTATTTATAAATTCTGATCATTTTGTTCAGGTTTGTTCAGCAGATAAGGTTAAGCTATCACAGTGAGATTATTTTTTAAAGTCAAGCATCTTCCTCTTCCCCATCATCATCGTCATAAAAAGCTAACGAATAGATTGTATGCATCACGTCAGGTGTTCAACCATTTTGTGTTTTTAATTTTTTTAAACTTCCTTTTTGATAGCCTGCAAACTCTACCGTTTAATAAACTGTAAAGAACGAATTATCCTTTGTCCCAATAGGTTGCCTCAGTTTGAGACAGATCTTGGCCAAGTTACTTTTGGGGTTACCAGCCATATTGGTTGGCAGATTCTACAAACTGTAATCCAAAAAGACTACATTTCCCAAGATCTGCTTTGACAGATCCACTTTGATGTACAAATGAGTCATTTAAAAGGCTGAAATCAGTTCTATAACTATGGGACTGCACTGCTGCATGCTACCACTAAAGGTGAACATACCCCCCCCCCAAAAAAGGTGGGGTCCAATTCTAAATTTAGTTTTATTAACTATTTTATTCACTTCAGACTTGTTAGTCTTCCTGTTCACCTGGGGCATCGGAGTGTGGGGATTGCTCCCAGAGTCTTTGTTTAATGTTTTCAAGATCGGGTGCCTAATATCTTGGCATTGTATTTAACTGATTATGTGAACCGTGTCATTAGCAAAGCTGGATTTTTTTACGCTACACAATTATAGCACTATATTCTGCCTTAACTGCCATGACCTATGGAATCCTGGGATTGGCAGTTTAGGGAGGATTATTTAGAATTCTCAGCCAGAGACCTCTAGTGTCTCACCAAACAACACATCTTAGGATTCCATAGGATATTGCCATGGCTGTTAAAGTGGAATATAGTGGTATAATTTGGCATGCAGTATGGCCCCGTATGACAAGTTGGCTAGGTTTTAAACATTCCAGAATTCAAAAAGCAGTTTTTCAGTACGGCACAGTGTGGCCTGCCATTAAAAGACAAAAGGGCTCATCTAGGCAATGGCTACAAGGAAGCTTGCCTGTGCACCTAAGAGTGCTCGCTGGTTTTCAGCCCTCATGTGGAATGTATACTTTAAAATGTTGGCCTTGGTCTACCTAATCGTAAAGGGTTTTGTGGACTCTGTGAAAGTTCGTATTCAAGCATCTTTATTATAGGGATGTAATTTGCCACTAATACTCTTCTCAAAGGAAGAAATGTGTAATTTTAGCAATTCTCTACCTGCTGCAAGAAAGTCTCTGAAAACTACACAGTTTTCAAAGCTGATTCGCAGTTCTTGACTTCTTCTGTGCAAAATTTGCATTTGAGTGTGTTTGTGTATGTATGTGTACAAAAAACAGGATTTTCTAGGCAGGAAACAGCTTTAACTGTGCACAGAGTTTTCTGTACATAAAATCTATTTCTTGCCCAGAAAATGCTGCTGTCTGCACAAAACAACCATGTGCAGATTTTGCACAAAAATAAATCTCAACCTGTGAAGATTATCACGAGTTCAGGATTCTTTTCATCACAGTTTTTCAACACTCAAAAAAATGACCATTTTTTTTTAATATTTCCAGTATTCCTTCCACCTCTGTTTCTTAAACCCAATAATATTGTATCTTGAAACAAAAAATTCTAACAATGAAACTCTTCACTGATTATAATCAAATATTTTCTTTAGCATTTTTCATTAATTAGTGGAAAAGTGTATATGGGAACCAGTGGGGGCTGGAGTCTTGCATGTCAGTGGAGCAGTGGATCCAGTTTGGAGTATAATCTGAACTTAGGACATTTCCACACTAGACTGTTATAGTGCTACTATTCCACTTTCAACATCCTATGGAATCCTGGGGTTTGCAGTTTAGGGAGGGGCCTCAAAGCCCCCTCCCTAAACTGCAAACTCCAGAATTCCATAGGATGTTGAAAGTGGAATAATAGCACTATAACAATCCAATGCGGAAATGGCCTTAAAAGTTGCTGTCTGAAGTTTTGAACCCTATCTGCACACAGCATCTTGGATAGGTTTCAGCATCTTTCATACTCCCATTAAAGTTCAGACTATGACCCGGAGAGGATTTACTACCCCACTAACATGGAAGTCTTTGTCACCACTGACAGGGACTCTCTATTTGTAAGAGTTAGATTCAAGGCGAAAGGGAATATTTGACCTCTGTGTAACATGCAATTTGCAAGAAAGCAAGGTCCTCATGGGCTCTGTGTTTCTCTGCTGTTCTGCTGCACGTATTTCTTTATCTGCACTCACCAGAAGGGCTGTTACACTAATGCACCTCAGCTCTTCCAAGGTTTAACTCATCCTGTCCTCTTTGTGGGTCAGGAAACTAAAGCAATGCAGAAGAATCATGCAGTAACAAAGCAATGGTTCATAGGCCTTCCTTTTAATCACAGCCCACACATCCGTCCCCTGGTAATCCCTTGGATGTTGAAAGGCCTACCAGTATGGAAACAACCAGTGCTAAATGTTGACATACAGGTATTTGTCTTCACCCTGCTCCTCAAAACAGTTCAAAAATGCAGGCCATTATGTTGATTCATGTAAATAAACCAGCTTTAGCAGTTTTCAACTGTGCAAGGCCACATCTATTGGGTCTTAATTGTCCCTTCTAGGGACAATTGCATGCAAATTCTTTTGTCATCATTTTTCCTCAATAGTGTGAGAATAGCTGCTAAATTCCCAGAAGAAAAGTTAAGCTAAAGAGGTAGCTGGTGAGGTTCATATTCCTCCACATGAGAAAGGTCCTAGAACTGTAACACAGAACCTATATCACTGGAAACCGGTTGAGGCTACCTATGATTTACAAGGCAACACAGAAGCAGATTACCATGAAGCAGTTTTCTGATGGCTATCTCTCCGCTGTGACATCATCTGAGTTGAGCCTTGGCTATGTTGCAGTATAGGTATTATTCAATAGTAGATGGCTTGATGTTTGTATCCTCTTCCAGCTACTCCATACCTTCAGAAATACTTTGATTTAAGCTGATATACTCCAAATTTATTTAAGACAAGCATCCAATCATGATTATGAATATGAGGTGTTAGGAAAGAGAGGTGGGACTAACATACTGAAATGATATTTTTAAAAATTAGTCAGATTATCTTATAAGATTGCATTTGGGAAGGCTTTAGTGATATCTGAGGATTTTGGATTCTTTCTCATGTCACTCCTCAAGGTGTTCCCAATGTGAGATTCATATCTGTCTGCATGACTCTGGATTAGGTAAGAGTTGGGGGGCAGGTAAGAGTTGGTGGGCAGCTTTCTTCTGTTGACTTTGCTGACCAATTTGTCTAGTGATTTTAACAGCTCCAGGTTGGTGAAACTGAGCAAATAGTTCATGGATCCTTTTATAGGAATTAGGATTTTTTTTTTACTGCTTCTATCCTATTTGGGAACAAGCTTATTTGAGGGACTAGCAGTAGTGGATAAAAACCTAGGGCCTTTCACATTTCATAATTACAGTGCTATGATTTCACTTGAGGCGATTCCATCATATGGGATCCTGTGATTTTCAGTTTAAGGAGGGATATTTAGAAGTCCCAGCAGAGAGATCTAGTATCTCACTAATCCACAAACCCCAGGATTCCATAGGAAGTTGCTATGGCAGTTAAAATGGAATTATAGTGCTATAATTTGGTAGTGTGATACAGTCCAAGCAGAGGTTCTTCTGAGGACCTCCATTGGCAAATGTCTCTCCCATCCTGGCAGAGTTCCTTTCTGCTGGTGAAGGGGTGCCCCCTTCCCCATTTAGTGGATCTGAAAGTCCATATTGTTGTGTTAGATTGCTTTCCTGCAATAAGCCAAAGTTCCAGCAGAATTAGGACATGTTTGGAAATAATTTCATCTTGTTGTGTTACATTCTGTTACAACTGTGTTCACATCTGTGGAAAAAAATTCCAGTGATTAGGCGGGTGAGGGATTCTGCCTTGAGCGTCATATTGTATTATTCATTTTATATTAACAATATGAAGGAAGGATATTTATCTATGTATGACTACCAAACTCATCAAAGTTGAGAATGCCTACATTGTAATAAAGTTTATTTTTAATATGTCACAGTATTTTGATCTAAATTATGTTGTCTATAGTATTGAAGAAATGATGTGAAATGCATAGAAAAAGTTGCCTTGGTTCATAACTTTAAGCCTGAGGGTGACTTTATCAGCCATTCTCCTTTCTTCATGTTATTGCTGAGGCCTAAATGACTGAAACAGGTTTATATACCATCTCTTGGATTATTACCTATTTAATAAAAGTGATATGGAAGGTGTAATAACAGGCTTAAATTCATATGGTCAATCCACATGGTGAGGAAGATAAGGAATTTGAAGACAGTTGTGTTTAACTCATACATGGTCAAAATTTTGTTTCAAGGCTTTATTTAATATGAAATTGGTTGTGATGTAGGAAGGGGTAAAGATTTTTCAAATCTGCAGAAACCAAGGATAGTCTAGCAGTGTGGTGGAGTGGGAAAGAAAAGCACGATGCATGTTTCAGAGAACCACTTTTTTTATGCTATGTTGTTCCTCTACAGTGGTGGGTGAATTGTTTCATTTCAAATAAAGCATACCATAATCATGCATGGAAGCACCCATGTGCATACATGGCAAGAAAGATGATCAGGAATTGAACACATATTTTTATTGCTTGTGGAGTAAGGATGTAAATCTTCCACTATTTTGTCCTTGCATGCAAAGATGAATAATTACTGTAGTTTTCTCCATGCTGTGGAAGAAAACAAATATATCTCTGCAGTATTCTACCTGTATTCAAATGTTCCAAAGTATTCCAAGGGAGTTATATGGAGAAATACATTTTCTTGTAAAAAAGAAGAACAGAAAGATGGACGGACGGATGGACAGACAGACAGACATTTTCTGCACAGAAAACATGTTTCTTGTGAAAAATAAAAAGGTATTTCTTCACAGAATTTCTCTGGAATATTTTGAGGCATTCAAATAATAGGAGAAAATTGTGCAAAATTCTTCCCAATGGAATTTCCTATCTGTCAGATAATCTGTTTTTCAACCAGAAAATGAATAATTGAGAATATTCATTCCACCCCTATTGTTTTAAGAATCCTCAAACACCAGAAAAGTTATTTCTCTTTCAGAAAAATCATCTCTCATTCTTGCATCATCTAAAGTGGATTCCAGTCTCAAATTCCTCTTCATACCTCTGATTACAGAAAAGAAACAGTATTTTCACTTTTACGGACCTGTTCTTTGTTTAGAAAATAAATGGAAATGTATGACAAATGCTGTAAAGTGAATGTCAGGTTTGCTTGTATGTGGATTAAAATTCTTGTGTTTACATAAATGAATTTATATTTTGACAGCTGTTACATTTGAGGTTCTTCCACCCTGGTAACTATTTTTTAGGAGCTGTGAACAATCTGCTGTTAATTCTAGTTTATGACTAGGTCTTGATCCTGAAAAAAATTTGATTTAAGAGACAGATGCTTTCAAAAGGGGAGGGGAGGGGAGGGGACCCTTTCAGACTATAGTAGTTTTTTTAATGTGAAATTTCTTACTTTGGAAGATGTATTGACAGATGTTAAGCAATCAGTAGTATAATGCGGAAGTGCCAAATGGGCCGATTCAGTAAACCTCGCTTGCATAACTAAGCTTAGGTTGACTCTAGTCACACTGTGCCTTTGCCAGTGAGGAAACAGAAATCTTGACACTTCCCTATTGGGGCCACAGAGAAAACTTTTTCTCTATTTTCCAGTAGCTACTCCTCTATTGTGGTTGGAATATACAGAAGGTTCACTGAATGTCAGGGTTCAGGAAAGTTCATCTGGGAGGTGGAAGTCTCTAAGATCTCCTGAACTGACATCATACATGGCTTTAATACTTTGAATTGTCCCTGGAAACAAACAGGTAACAGGTACAGCCTTTGCAGGACAGATGTAATTCTTCCTTGTAAGAGAACACCCACCAATGTTCTCACCACTGTATTCTGAAATAGGTGCCATTTCTGAAGACTTCTTAAAGTTAGCCCATACAAGGCACATTGCCATTATCCAGACTAGATGTAAACTAAAGCACCTGTCCATGAATGGATGTACTTGGTGCATCAGCCTATGCTGGCCCCAAGCCATTCCTTGGCTGCAGCTGTTACCTAAGCATCCAGTGAAAAGCCAGAGTCCAGAATCTCAGGCTTCAAGGGGAAGAAAGCAGTTTTACAACTGAAATGAAAGGTCAAATGGAATTATCTAGTATCTTAAGTAATAACAAAATGGAGCTCCTTCTATATGGGGTTGGTCCATGTGATTGCTTCATCTGGTAAGGTACACCCTAAGTTCATGTTGAGTAGAGGTATGCAATACTGATAGCATTGTTCTGCTCATCATAATCAGGAAGGCATTTTGGGCTTCATTCACTATCAGCATGGTAGTTTTGGCCTGGCCATAAGTGCTCCCTCCCTAATGTGGACCCCCAGTGATTTCAGCTTTAGACAAAGCACTCAAGTGGCTACTGTGGCAAAGGCACAGCATGAGTCTAATCAACCTATGCCATACTCCACGGAAAAGGGTTTTGTATAACAGATGGTCTTAAGGGGTAAACAAAATGCTAATTATTTGTTTTCTTTGCTTTGTGCTCGGCAGAATGAGATTGGTCTAAAGAGTCATTCTATAACAGCTCCTCCTCTCAAGTGATTGAAAGATTAATCATTTCATGTAAATACCACCCAAGGAAAAAAATATTTATGTAATAAAATCCAGTTTCCAAGCTTTCGTATATCAAATGGTAAAATGTTTTCCCATTTTAGACTGAAAAGCCTTTTATGTGATTAAAACAATATCATGTTAAAAATAAACCAGGGCTCTGAAATTAGGTAACTTTCCACCAAGTGAATGTGGAGGAGGAACCAAGTTTACACCTCCCAGTTTACAAACTATATGTCCCCCTTCAAAAAAAAAATCTCTGAAAGGAATTAAAACAATGGTTCTGACTTGTAAGGTCATCTTTGTGTTCATGTTTCAAAATGTCATGAAAAGTTCTGTATTGCTGGAGACTTTTTTCCCCCTTGTATTTCTTTTTTCTTTTTTCTTTTTCATTTGTACTACAGTCCTAATAGCTGCCATTTCCCCACTCCTGGGGCTTTCTGTAGATCAGTGGATGTTAGGTTTAAACCCTCTTTTCTTTGATGAAGCTTTCAATAAAAAAATAAATAAAAGCATAGATTTGTGTGCTCTTTATTATAACAGAGGTGGACTGTGAAGAATGGTACAGTGTGGAGAGTGAGAATGACCCCCGTGTGTCTATATGCATATGCAGGGTTGGATTATAATGGTTCAATTTGTTCATATGATCCAAGCTCTTGTGTTGGGATGGAGGAGGGGGTTTGGAGTTGCAGGACCATAAATGGGTGCTTACCAGCCTAGAAGAACTCATGATTGTCAAAGCCTTTCTTCTTTTCCCACCTGACAATCAAGCAGTCTCCTGAATTCTTAAAGGGACGATGGGAGCAGTCCAACCTTCTGGGTACTTAAAAGGGCAATGGAAACAGGTGAGAACATCTCCTTAAAGAAGCAAAAGTTAACAAGGGTGGTCTGAGGATCTTTACAGTTCTTTGGCAATGCTTACCCCACCCTAGTTCCTGCCTCACCTTCTCACTTCGTTTTTACTCTGCAAAGAAGAGAGGTGGCTGCCATTTTGTTTGTGTGTGCACTCTAAAAAAAAAATCTAAAGAGAAAGGTCTGTTCCACAAAGATTGTGATCTATTAGTTCTGAGTGAGTAGGATTGTTCTCTCCCTGCGCCACCAGGATTTTTTGTCTGCATTCTGCATATGCTCTGAAGTTAGTTTTCCTCAGTACTTCAGGGCTTTGGGCTTCTGGATCATATCTGAGTGAGTTGTTGCATTTCTATATGTTTCTGAAGATCCTTAGTGTCTCTAAAGTTTAAAATTCTTTTTTCTTTGTTGCATGGTCTCAGTGACAACATTCTCAACACAGATGCAGTCTTGAATTGATCTCATACCACTAGTAAGAGAGCAGCAAAGAGACTGCAAGGAATTTTGAATGTTATAAGGGCTTTATCTTTAAATGACCCAATATAGGTGTGCATTTTTCTTCCTTTTTGGTACTCTAGAGATTTTCTTTTGTTCTTAGGATTTACAGAACATCTCACAGAAATAAGAGATATGTCAATCCCTTTTTTTTTTCCTGCTTGAGTATTTGTTCCTTCTCTTTCCAAAACTATGCTTCTTCATAAGCTGTATGTTTCTATATTCTTGATTTTTCCCAAGTTCTGTTATTTTGGAGGGTTTTAGAATTTCAGAAATTGTCTTGATTCTTCAACATGTATGTTTAATTAAGCACATAAGATCAGCTATGCCGGGTCACACCAAGGACCTACCTAATATGTTATTCTGTCCACACAATGGCTAACTGTTGTCTTGTGATGTAGCCAAAGAACGTCAGAGTGTAAAACTTAACAAATGAGGAAGACCAGACAAACTGAAAGAGTCTGCAGCAGTTTTCTTTTGCCTGAGCTTACTGAAAAGCGCAAGATTGGTTCCCTCTCTCCTACTGGGTTAATTGAATACAAACTACTTTTGCACTTTGAACTCAGTTTGCAGCAATTGAAGTAAGGAGAGGATGAAGGGGGAAAATCAAACAAGGAGGAGGAAACAGACATTTAAAAAGAGCTGGAAAAGTATAACAACAGCTCGTATTGAATATGCAAAGTTATGGAAAACTCAGCAAATACCTACAATAGAACAATGGTGGGCTACATTTATTGAAAATAAAAATGCGGACATGGTCTCCCAGAGATTAAAGGGGAAATCAGATGATGAGATACAGAAAGAATGGCAAATTGTAACGGGTAATTGCTGGGTTCCAACAGTTGGGAATACGTAATTCATGGTTAAAGTTATATTACGAGTGGGCGACAGGTATATATCATGAAGCGGAAATATGAAGAATGAAATGTAAGAACTAGCAGATAAACTAACAGTATAATGTTGTACAGTACCTTAAGTTTGTAGAAATCTGGAAAATGGAATCTAGATCAATGTGGAAGATCAGATATATTTCTAATGAAGCTGACAATTGAATATGTATTTTTTTTTATAATGAGAATTTTGAAAAAAAATGATTTAAAAAAAGAAAGAGCTGGAAAAGTGAGATGACAGAATTAATCCAGACAGGCCCTGCTCAACTGGTAAATTGGAGGGCTTGGCATTGTTATGTTGTATGGATCATCCTCTTCCCCTCTGCTCTCCGTTCATGTTCTTAAAGTCACTTGTCTTAATGCAGAGATGGCTTTGTATGGCCCTAAAAATGTTGGACTAAAGCTCCCAGTATTTCTCACCATTGGTTATACTGGCTATGGCTGCTTGACATTACAGTCCAATAACATCTAGCCCTGACTTAGTGGGTTGTCATCAGAATAGGAGAAAATTTTGTCTGTTCAGTTTTGCCTTATTATTTGGGTTGTGTGTTATTAAGTGCACAAGGAAAAAATCAGTTTGGTGTAGTGGTTAGAAATTTAGACTAGGATTTGGAAGACCTGGGTTCTTGTGTGAGGCATGTACTGAGACATGAAACTGACTGGGTGAACTTTGGTGTTGAAATAAATGAACCTAATAAAATAAAAAAGGGCATTTAATACTAGAAGGAGAGAGTTGTGAATTGAGGACATACATCCTCAATCCACAAGTGAATCTTTGGTGTTGATGCCCCAGAAACAAACTCTTGTAAAGGTCAAAGATTTCAATGATTTAATCAATGGCTTTGCAGAAGCAAAAGCAAGAAAGCCTCATTTCTAAGGTAAGAAGGTAATAATAATAATTTTGTGCAGCTAGCAAAAGTTCTAGCTGAAATATCAAAACATCAATTTTTTCGTATGTAGGCACCTGGAATATTGATGTGTGAGTGTATACAGGAGGGAGGAGTAAGATTTTTATACTTCATATATTATTCTGTTACCTTGGAATATATTTATTTTCTATGCCACTGCTAGGAATTCATTTGTTTTCAATGCGGCTTCCCATCCAATGGGCCTTATTTTTGAAATTGCTCCAGGCCCCCAGCCACCTTAATCCAGCCTTATGTATGAGCTAAAACACTTACATCCTGGACTACATCATGGGATCTCAGGACAGTGTGCAGTAAAAGCAGTTTAGCCAGTTTAAAACAATTTAATGCAACAGGAAATAGTTTAGATGGATCAAAATCATATTAAACAATTTGACACATTTAAACAAGACAAGTTAAATCCATTTAAAACAGTCTGAGGCAATTGAAAACCGAGGAAATGTGCAAGCTGAAATCTATTAGGCCCCAAAGGCTTTAGTAAAAAGCTATATTTTTACTTGGTGCCAGAATGACACCATTGTTGGTGTAATCAGGGATGTAAAGGGAGAGTATTTACAGTTAGATCAGCAAAGCAGAGAGGACCATCTTCTATGTCTTCCTACAATGTCTTTCCCTTGGTGGTGGGACGGAGAGAGAGGATGTCAGTCCTTGGGATGGAACATATACGGAGAGCTGTTCCTTTTAGTACAGTACTGAAGTCTCAATAAAGCCCCAATAAGATTCTGGCCTCAGTAGGTGGATGCTAAGACAATCTCAAAGTAAGATTTCTAAAATCCACATCAGGGCTGTGACTCAGATTCTATTGGAAAACTATGTGGGTATATGGGACTTCAAGACACCTATCGCCCTACAGTGAGCTCATGCATTTCATAAGGTTTTAGCAGAACACAACACTTCACAAGTGAACTTCTGTGGATGTCTGTGTGCATTGCAGCACTAGTTCTCAACTTCTGGTTCTGCAAAAGCTCTGGGCTTTAACTCCTCAAAGCCCTGGTTGGCCTGACCAATGATCAGGGATTCTATGAGTTGAGGTCCAAAACATTTGGATAGCTAAAGATTGAGAGAGGATGAAGATGACTGGCCCAGCAACAGTGGGAGGAAGCTTTCAAAGTATACTTTTTCAGTAAATCAGTGATTAGGGGAAGGGCAGAGCTATGTCCAGGAGTGGTCCAGCACCAGTTGTGCTGTCAAACAAAACTGTTGCATTGTGAGTGGATATCTGGTGATGCAACTTAAAAAGTTAATCCACTAGTGGTTATGCTAGCACGAAGCCTGAGAAGGATTAATATCGGGACCAAGATAATCTCAGCATTTGAAGGTGGAAGTGCATGAACAGTTTATCCTACTGATAAAGAGTATTACTATAACCTTGCTTAAGAGATCCCAGGATACACAGATATCATAACATTTCAGGGCATCATTCTAAATAGAACTGCAAGCTTATGCACTGGGGTAGGGGGAGGAAATACAAGATCAAAAGGAAAAGAGATGTTGCATAACACTGTATGTATTTATTTAAATATTGAAATATTTATATCTTGCCCTCTGAAGATCTTGGAACAGTATGCAATAAAGCCAATCTGGCAAATCTGAAATAGTATAAACAATGAAAGTGATTTGAAATGGTTAAAAATGAATTAAACAATTTGACAAGTTTCAAAAGACATCTTTAAAACAATTAATGTAGTTTACTATGATTTTACATTTCCGTAACATAAAATGTATATAGGTTAGCATATATAGAGAGATACACATTAGGGGAACAGTAGTAGAGTGGGGTGGAGACTGTGACATGCATATCTGATCAACCTGTGGTCTGGGTGGTAACTGAAGATGACCAACTTCAAGGCCTTTGCCCTCCCTTCTTTTGGTTCTGTACCTTGGAAGTGGACTTGGCCTAAACAGGGCTTCCAATAGAGCAGGAATGGGAATTGTGTGGTCTGGGAGCCACATGTACGCCACCCAGGTTATTTTGTATGTCCTGGGTCCCCTTTTGCTCCTTCCTGTTGCTATACCCCATTTAAAATCAAAGCATCACAATTCCTACTAAACCTAGCAAAAGTTCCAAAAGTGATCAGAGTCTGACCTCATGTTCAATAATATAGTTGTATACAGAACTAGAAGGGTGGGAATCTTGTGGCTCTGTAAGGCCTGAATCCTATTAGTATTCCCAGCTGAATGGAACCATCAAACCAATTGTTGAATGGTGAGTCAACCTTCCAGGATTTGTGGTGGTTCTTTGCTACACCTCCTTAAAGGTAAACACAGTGGCTGCCATCCTGATCATCAATTGCAATGCCATACATCTGACTCGTACTATCACAATTTACTTTTACAGTTGCTGAACAGAAAAAGTGACCCAAGGTCTCCCCAAACTTATGAGCAGCTCACCACTACCGCATACACACAACACACAGCCATTTCCTCATTGTCAGAGACTGAGCCAAATGAGTCCAACTATTTTTCTGCAGCTGGTTCCTTCGCTGCTTATTCACACACACCCCAGCAACATGGGAATGACCACCATGGGCAAGGGATTGCAGTGCTCAAAAGTTGGTTTTGGGGTTCGAATTGGGAGACCTAGATACAAAGATATAGCTATGTCTTGATCACGACATCTTCCCCATGTATTTTTAGGAACAAGAACTGGACTTAATTCTGGTCTGTGTTTTCCCAGGTTTTAAACTTTTTTAAAAGGTTTATTCATCTCTTTCTGGGTCCTGGGGTTCAAAGATTATCTAAGAGCTTGCCTACTAAACAGAAGGCTTCCCTCTCTAAAGCAGGACACATGACCATGATAATGGTCATGAATTAATCGGTAGACTGATCAAATTAAAATAAACACAAGCTGTACAAAATTTAGTAGGGCTAATACCAAGCTTGAAATTTTTTTGGACTACTGGTCTCAGCTAGCATGGACATGAAAAAGATATCTGGAGATTCTAGGAACTGTAGTCCAGAAAGTAATTTTTCCAATCTCTGCCCAGAACTCTGTAAATGTGGCATCTGTCTTTCTGCGTATCAGTGGTCTGTACAAATGTTCAACCCAGTTTCGAAAATCTAAACATTATCATTCCTCTACTGGACCTAGGGCAAATCACAAAAGTGATCAGAGGTTAACCTTACATCCAATAATATATTTTTATACTTGGGTACAGAATAATTTTTAAGTGGCATGCTTCCTCTTTCTACCTGTTTGACATTTTTTAAAAAATTGAGCTCTCCAAATGAAAGTGAATATGATATTTTGGGCCATAAGACAAGAACTTCACTTCTCAGATACTTTGGGAATATCCAACAGTGCACACACATCGTCCTAATAAGCTCTCATAGCAGTTTGACCTTTCATCTGATCTGTCAATTCTCCAGGTCCCCTAAGGAGCTACCATTTTCTCTTTCCTTTCAATGTGGTTTCTTTTCCTCAAGTTAGAATTGTTCCCAGTTAGGAACAGACATTATATATTATTGTAGCCATTCGTTGATTATTTTTTCCTACTGGCACTGGAAACTTAATGCATGGTCATTTGGGGTAACCCCTTGGATAGCAATTGATCCCAAGTTTGCCTTTCAGAGAAGTCATGTCCGAAGTTGTTAGCCAGTGACAGGAAAACTCCATCTGTGGAGGCTACTTGAGTATCTGAAGCAAGTAATGGCCTGCTTTGGAACTAAATTAGACATGTTCATGTCCCATATCAGTTTAACTCCTTTTCCAATGAAAGGTCTGGATCCTATTTGCTATCCCTAACTAGCCAAGAACCAGTGAATCACTTGCTGTTTGATGAGTTAACATGCAGATAAGTCCCACTGATTCAATGGGTCTGTTCTAATTGAAAACAACAACAGAATTTTTTGCCAATAACTGATTTTATTTTTATAAGTCAATGGCTAAGATCCTAGATAGATTTGGTGAAGCATAATATAACGCTGCTAGATGGAGATCTGCTCCCTTCTCCTCTGAGCTCAGGTAGATGTGATAGTCAGGAGTGGTAATTATCAGCTTTGGTTAATATGCCAATTGCAACCCTTCCTAGAATTAGTAGACCTAGATGATAGTGCACACATTGGTAACCTCAAGCTTGGACTTCTGCGATGTGCTGTACATTGAGCTACTTTTGTACCAAGATCAGAAACTCCAACTGGTCCCAAATACGGCAGCCAGATCGATTACAGATAAATTGAGGAGTGAGCATATCACATCAATATTAAAATCACTTCACTGACTGCCAGTTAGTTTCCAGGCAAAGTACAAAGTGTTGTTTATTACCTTTAAAGCCCTACATGGTTTGAGGGCAAGCTACCTGCAGGATCACCTCCTCCCATACAATCTACCCTATACACTCATGTCTTCTGGGGCCACTTACTTAATCCAGCCATGACTAGACAGGCAATGGCCACTGAGAGGACCTTTTTATCTGCCTCCTCTAGACTGTGGAATGGCCTGCTAGAAGAGATTCAACAGCAAAACATGTTATCTGAATTTTAAAAAGTACTGAAGACCTCTCTCTTCTGGTAGGTCTCCCCAGTCAACTTTTAATTATGAATTTTAAATGGTTTTATTAGGTTGTAGTTGTATTTTAATCTATGATGTGTTTTTAGTTGCATATTAATCTGTGATGTACCTTGGGGAGAGATGGGTAAGAAATAAAAAGTCACCATCATCATCGTCATCGTTGTCATCATCGTTATCATTTTGTTATTATTTACAGAACCTATCTATACCCTGCTGAGGCCTGTTGACAAGGCCATTTAGTGCCCAAAGAAGCACAGGGACTGCCAGGCAACATTCAGGCTGTATTCTTACAACTGAACACATGATGGAGAAAACATTTTCCTCTGGAGGTCCTGAAGTATAATGTATGACAGGGTGTTATTTCATGGATCTGCTGGATGATATAGCTTCTTAGTGCTCTTGTGAAAGCAGGTATAATTGACACTTTCTGCTTACAGTGCTCACTACTAGTTCTATAGAGTAGAAGACTGGCAGATTTGTAGGGTCTAAATATGTGGATGAAGTAGTGGCACTATGAGGAGGAGTGCAGATTTGCTACACGCTAAAGTACAATGCGGGGCAAGACAAGCCTGTACCAAAAGAGAAATGGTCCACTTGGACCACAATGGAGCCAGACTGGGTACTCTCTACATAGAAGAATTAATGAGCAGACTGAATCCAATGAATCCAAAGGCTAGTCCCAACTGGAAAAGAATCCTTGAGTCAATGGAACTTACATGAGTGTTGACTTACCAAATTCCTTTTGATTCCAAGCATCTAGTCTAGTTGGGACTAGCAATTGGGTTTAGGCTGGACACAGATCCGACACCAGAAATGCAATTAAAACAAAGAAAAAGAAATGAAAAGAGGAGAGCATTTCAACCTCACAAGATTCTGTTTATGAAGGTGGCCATGACTGGAAAAAGGAACTTCAAAGACAGATCACAATTTGAAAAAGCTGAACTATAACTCAGCAAGAAATCCAGCTCAGTATCTAGTGGTTTGAAGAGGAAGAAGGGTAATTCTTATCTAACTCTATGGCTTTTATCCTACACCATCTTGACAGACCATACTATATATATTAAAGCTCTGCTAAGTGTTTTTCTGCCTCTTTTCCTGCCACACATAGCACTTATCTGATCAGTTGCTGGGCCATGACCACCCTATGGTGATTTAGTAGCCATGGGAGGGAGTACTACATAAAGAAGAGCTCCAGAGAATGATGATGTTTTTGTTTTGTTGCTTGGAAAACCCTGCCATCCTAGCCACTAACTGGCCATGGGCCACACCCCAGCAGATTATGGGTAGGGTCTCCCCATGAAAGGGTCATTTTGCAAGAAGGTACTAGAAATCTCCTTCCACAATGACCTTAAAGTGACATATTCCTTAAAGAGTTTACACTTGGGTATGTCATAACAGGGTTCTAGTGACACTGTTAATCAGCTCAGGAAAGCAAGGATGCTGGTGTTATTATCTAGAAACTCTGTTGTAACTGGTCACTCTTTATAAGATAATTATTATTGTCAGTACTGTCTACATCCCATTACTCTCTGACTTTACTGTATATAATCTCATCTGCCACTAGTGATGTAAATCCTTGACAATTTTGTCCTTGAGTATGAGGGCAAATAATTAAATTAGATTTTTCCCACCACAGGTGTCAAGGTCAGAGACCTGGGCGGCAAGCCAGCCTGGAGAAGAGAGTGGGAGAGCCAGCAAAGTCCAGCCAGGAGGAGACAAGCAAGCACTTACTCAAGGAAGTTCATTTACCAGAGCACCAAGCAAAGCCATAGTCAGAGTTCCAAAGCCAAGGGTCAAGAGTCCAGAGATCAATTCAAGGTATCAGGAACCGAGTGCTGGGAGCAAGGTGCAGGAAGAGGGCTTGTAAGAAGTTTGCCACAAGCAAAGGGAAGCTTCCAGGCAGGCAGTTATATAGCCCCAGGCACAGGTGTGTCCAGTCACTGCTTCTTAAACTTAGCCAAGGAAGCCTCCCTTTGCACAGCCCTCTTGAGTCTCTGCCTTGATTGGGGGCTTATTGAAGCAGGCTCCAGAACCTCTTCAGAATTGGATCCCTGTTGTTCCAAAGGAGCAGACACAGAATCGGATCCCTGTTGCTCTAAAGGAGCAGGCAGAGGGACGTCCGCGCCTGCTTGGTCCATGGCAGCAGGGGGAGCTCTTGAGCTGCAGGACTCATCTCCAGCCAGAGCCACAGGGAGCAACAGCTGCTGCTCATCATCAGCAGCTCTGACAGGGGCTTCAGTTATCACAGCAGGAGAAAATGAATTTTGCACTGCAGTATTTTGCCTTCTTCAAACATTCTGAGGTGTTACACACCAGTTATTCTGCAGCAAAAAACATATGTTTTCTGTGCAGGAAACCCATTTTCTATGAAGAAATCAGGCTTTTGCTCAAAAACACATATTTTTTCCCCAAAAAAATGATTCCTGCACTACACTTTAGGATGCTGGATAACAGTATGTGTGAAAGGGATCTAGGAGTCTTAATAGATTACAAGCTGAACATGAGTCAGCAGTGTGATGCAGTGGCCAAGAAAGCCAACACGATTCTTGGTTGCATCAATAGGAGTATGGTGTCTAGATCAAGGGAGGAAATGGTGCCACTCTCTTCTGCCTTGGTTAGGCCTCATTTGAAATACCGTATCCAGTTCTGGGCACCTGAATTCAAGAAGGATATTGAAAAGCTGGAGTGTGTCCAGAGGAGGGAGACCAAGATGGTGAAGAGTCTAGAATCCATGACCTATGAGGAGCAGCTTAGGGAGCTAGATATGTTTAGTCTGCAGAAGAGAAGGTTAAGAGGGGACATGATAGCCATATTTGAAGGGATATCATGCCATAGAGGGAGCAGGCTTGTTTTCTGCTGCTCCAGAGATTAGGACAAGGAGCCATGGATTCAAACTGTAGGAAAGGAGATTCCGCTTGAACCTCAGGAAGAACTTCCTGACAGTCAGAGCTGTCCGGCAGTGGAATATGTTGCCTTGGAGTGTAGTGGAGTCTCCTTCCTTGGAGGTTTTTAAGCAGAGGCTGGATGGCTATCTGTTGGGAATGCTTTGATGGGTGTTCCTGGATAGCAGGGGGTTGGACTGGACAGCCCCTGTGGTCTCTTCCAATTCTATGATTCTATGCTGAATACCAGGAGAAGTTTGCATTAAATTCTTACTGGTCTGTTCTTCTTAACAAAAGTTCCCAACTGTCAGAGAACCTGTTTTTCCACCTGGGAACAAACAACTGGGAATATTCATCCCTACCGGCCAACTCTTGTAAATATTCCTGCCAACTGAGGAGAATATTTCATGCATCTGATCAAGTGGACTCTAGACCATTAAAACAGAAGCCATAATAAATGTCTCATTCTTTAAGGTGCTATAGCACCATGATAACTAAATAGAACCTCTAAGTTCAGGGATAGTGTGTCATTAAATGCAAGTTAGTTGTTATTTGTAGAGAATAAGATTTAATTTTCTTTCTGTAGTGTCTCAGAAGTGTCTCACCATTGTGAGGAACTTGGATGCTGGACAAGATGGGCCTCATGTTCTTTTTCAGAGTACATTTTTTAGACTATAATTCCAAGAATTATCAAGCCAGCATGCCTACTGGCTGTGCTACATAAGAGATGTGAGTCCAGAAAATCAATTTGTCCAAGCTCTGCTTCTTAGATTCTCCAGTAATTTATGGTTTAAAAAGAAAACTTAAAGTGATCTTTTCAGTTGATTTCACTCTTGCGTCTACTAGGCTATGTTTTAGAACACTTGGAATGCAATGGTAACACATATAAGTTTCAAAATAATTCCTCTTCCGCCATCATCAGCTGATTGATAACTGCATTGTCTTTTGTCTCAGTTCCTTTGCCTTGAGGAAATACGCTAAACCACTAAACAGTGTGGTCACAAGTACATAGAAACGTAATGTCACTCATAGACGTAACAAACAGTTTGTCTTGGTAGTATTTTAAAGAGTGATGGCTGCACTGAAGAATTTTGTGACTTCCAATAATATTTTCACTGGATCTGACAAGGATGTTGTCTAGATAGATTTATAAAAGTCAGTTTTCATATTCTCCTTTATTCCCTGGATGAAAACCAGAACAGGTGGCCAAGCAGCATCAGAGTATAGTCAATATGGCAAAAGGGAGAAGAGGTTGCAGCAGTTTGCTTTTGCCTGAATCTAGAGGAAAGGGCAAGATCCTAATCCCTCCTCCTCTCTCCACTGCTGAGTCAGTTGAGTGCAAACTACTTTTACCCTTTGAACTCAGTTTGCAGCAATTGAAATAAGCTGAGGACAAAGGAGAAAGTGAGAGGAGGAGACACTTTAACTGGGACATTTTAAAAGCTGCTGGGAAAAAAAATGAGATGACAGAAGATTAATTGAGGCTGGCTCTGCCAAACCAGAGGGTGTTAGTTTTTCATAGAATAGTGCATTTGAATAGTTACAGTAGAGTAGAAACTGGATTTGAGGTGGAGGAGGGAGAGATCAAGCATGGCCTTGGATATGAAGAAATGATGGATGTGTGCTTCTCCCTGTCCCATTTGAAATTATCCCTTAAAATCCATTGGTTTTGCAGGATGACTTCTAAATGTCCTCAATTCACTTTAAACTGTGCTAACTTTGAACTCATTCGATTTCTACCCCTATTATTTTTTTCTTGTGATATTATTACTAGGACGAACTTTGAGGGTTTCTCACTTCCTCCCTTTCTTAGATTTGCAGATGGTTAGGGGTGGAACTACAGAGTGTCTTCCAGGCAATGTTATATTCCTGATAATATCATCAGGATCAATTATACAGTTTAGAAGACTCTGCAGCTCAAATTGGCTCCTGGGAAATTTTAGGCCACACGGTTGAGGCCAGCAATGGTATCTGGCATGTGACACACCACAATGCACAGGAACTACATTAGCCAAGCCCCCTTGAAAACTGGGTTTCCAAATCAGTAGTATCCCAGATCCTGAGATTTCAGGGCCAAAACCTGAGGCTTGACAGTGACCTAAGTTGTCACAGGAGGTGGGCCCTAGTGATGTTACAAGAGAGGTGCCCTAGTAAAGTTATTAAATTGATGATACCTTAAACATCAACTATAGTTGCCCAAAGTACACATTCAGTTGGAAGAAGCCACACAAAGTTTAACAAATGAGGAAAATATACGTATACACACACTTTTCGAGCACTCTTGCCCTCAAATATCTCTTCCTTGCTCTGAGGACCAGAGAAGAGGGTACCATGCCCTGAGATCCAGCAACCTCACTGAATAGTGTCATGAGATTTAGAACAACAACGTGCTATGTATATTCATAGTACCACTGATGCTTTAACTTTAGGCCCATCAAATTTCTAAATCCTACCTCCCGATGCCTCTTTGTTTTCAGCAGCTATAGAAAAGGGAGCTCCATGGAGGGTTTGCGTGGGTCAAAATGGATCCACCAGAAGATGTCTAGATTCAATCCTAAACTACTCTGCAGGATCGATCGATCAAATTATTACCACACTTCTCCCCTTATTTGTGGACTCCAAAGCCTCTGATTTTAACATCAATTATTTTTGTGTTGGGCTCAAATTCATATAACAACATAACAAAAAGGTAAGAAACTGAATGTAGCTATACAGAAGAAAAAGAAAAGAAAGACTCCTTTTCTGGTAGAGATTTTCTACCATCTGATCAAGAAGGCATGGATTCTAATGCTGTTTTCCTATAGCTTGTTTTCCTATCATTTAACACACAGTATGCAGTTATCCTCCCTCCCTCTTACTTGTCACATACCATCCATCAGGTAGTTCTACTGTACTGAAGGGAAGGCCTATCATCTGTGACTGTGACCTCTCTGCTTAAGGCTCGATTGAAATATTCTTGCACATCATCATAAATGAAAATGTAGGAGTTTTCACCATAGTTTCCAGCTCAGTATATACGTGCAGTATATACCTGCAGTATATACGTACAGAGTTTCATACTGTTTAATATGCTCATTTTTAGAGCATGTTGTCACTTGGGTTTCTTATAAACATAAAAGTGCAAATTCAGGTTTTATAATTTTTTTTCTATCATAGAAATAGAAATAATAGATAGAAACCAGTAATTTGGTCAGGTTAAGATTGTCAAAGTTGCAAAATGAATCTCCTTCCAGGAATAGATATGATCACCATCACCACATATACGAAGTCATTTAGTGATTCAGGTGGGATCTGAATCAGATACTCCCCAGTTCACAACTTACATTCTTGGGACAAAAACAGAAAAGATACAAGAGATTAGTGGTCATATATCCTACCTTAAAATAGGAATGGACAATCCAGTTCTAGCCTTAAATTCAACTTGACTTGAACTTTGTCATACATTTCAGTCTTAAAAATAGTTTGTCCTGAAATGTAAGAGGTTTTGATCTTGTTTGTGTGAAAATTTGTAGAGACTTTTGTGTGCATTTCTCCTACACACACACACACACACACACACACACACACACATATGTATACATACATACATACATATATATACACACACACATATTTGTATGTGATTTTGTCTGATTCTCTCTCCCACTCTAAGTCTGCTATTGAATGCATTGTTGGACATTACTTTCACTTATATACACAGTTTTATGTACATTTTCCCTTAATATACAGATTTTAGTATGCTTTTTTTAAAAAAAAACTGTTGAAAAATTTGGAGAAAGCTGAATTTTGCAAGATAACCATATCTTGGTTTGCATGTTGACTCAAAGGTGGAGAAGCACCTACTGTTATTATTGTAATTGTTCCTCCACTTTTCTCCAAAATTGGAACTCAGGGCTGCTCAGAAATTAAAAATATAATTAAACAAATTTGGTTAAAACATTTAACAAAACAACATTAAAATAGAATTAAATCATTAGTGACACTAGAAACAACCTAAAAAATGCAATTTAAAGGTTTGAAAGCCATTTCAAAGTACAATTTGAAAAATACAGCATATTCTTAGAAGCCTTTTCTTTAAAAATCTTCAGTTTCAAAAGCCTGTCAGAATAATACTAATAATAAAAAAGTCTTTGCCTGCCTGCTCCATCTTGATTTGAAAAAAAAAATCCTTCAGACCTAAAAGATTTCCTCCTCTAAAATATGGGAAGAGGCTGACTGTTTACCATGGTAGATCTCATATTTAAATTCCACATATGCAAGCTGGTTTAATCCATGGTTGCCAGCCACCTGTATTTTTATAGATGATGGATGGATGGATGGATGGATGGATGGATGGATGGATGGATTGTGTGAATGAGCTATATATATTCTCCCTCCCACATGACTAACAGCAGCTTTAGGGGGCTGATTTAGATTGAGGAAATAACATGGAAGGGCTTAAACTGTCTCTGCCAATGTCAAAACTGGAGCAGTCCACACAAACTGCTTGTTCCTGCTGCTGTTGTTATATCCACTGACCAATCTCCCGTGTTACATTTGTTTTGCTCCTCAGTCACTGCTCTGAAATATTTTAATAATGATCATGGAAATATGACAATCATTCCTTCAGGCTGATAATGATGACCCAAATTTTGCATTCTCATAACTGTAATACAAATGGAGTGAAATCAACAAAATGACTCTCAGTGATTATAGAAGGAATTTTAGGCCACCAGAAACTGTATGTGGCATCAATTCAGTAACAAATGGCAACAATGTCCTGTAGTTGTTCGATAAATGTTGGGCCATCTTCAGCTTCAAGCCTCAAACTGCCCTTATATGTCATTGGCACACCTCAGAATATACAGAGCCATTTTTCTTGTATCTAAATAAATTAAGCAGTTATGCAATCTGTTCAAAAATGCTTTGCGCACTCCTGTTCTAAGTCCTAGAATCTCCTTGGTCAAAACATATCTTCATAAGTCATCTCTTTGATCTGTTCGGTTGAGTTCTAAATAGACTCTGTCTCAAAATCAGTATGATTCTTCTTATTTTCTTAGTTTGACGTGTTTTGTTCCATTAATAAAAACACTTGCCTAAAACTAATGGCTAGTACCAAGCAGACTAGACACACAGAGTTAATTTGTAAATAGCATTCAATATTACATAAATTCCATTGATTTGTTGGATCTACTCTCTATGGGATTCACCACTGGATTTAGGCCAAAAGTATTCTCAAACTCACCTGGACTGCGGTATTTCAGAGAACACTAAGAAATTGTACATGTGCTGCTTTGAGCTTGCTGCAAGGAAGGATGAGACACTGGAGCTTGAGAGAGTTACTTTTTTGGACTACAACTCCTTAAATCTCCTAGCCAGCAGTAAAAAAGATAATATTTATGTTATCAGAGTGTAATGAGCTAGTGCTATAAACATATGCCTGTAGAACTAGGCTAACTATTCTAGTGTGTGTGTGTATGTTTCTTCAATAATGGCCTTCCTTTTCCTACTGGTGAATGACAGCAGCCCCAAACCCCTCCTGGGATATGACAGTTGTTGAGCAGTGGGAAAAGCATGAGCATGGCTATGCTCAAATGTAGGATCGTGTCCTAAGAGAGTTGCATTTGAGATGGGTTAGTTAAGTTTAACTTAAGACATGAAACCCCAGCACTGCCTGTCTCTTCAGGCTCATTCCAGTAATTTGTCTAAGTTAGCCCTCCATTTACAGTACAGTTTTGCAATTAATGGAGGGTCAACAGTCCCACAACCATATAGCACATTATAGATAAGTAGTAGTGCAGTCAGTTGGGTTTCTGCCACTTGGTGACTGGTTTTTGGAATTCTTATTAGCATCATGGCCAAATGTTAACAGCTGTCCAGTGCAGAGAAAGAGTCAGTTTGTATAAATGACCTTGTTTGATACTTTTTGCATTAGCTTGGCAGTTTGAGGCTGGGAAAAAAATATGTAAAGCTGAGAATGGACAAGGAAAATAAATTTTCCTGTATTGTTAATTTGTTTGCATAGTTCTCATAGGAATGGGAGGAAGGGAGACTGGTCATGCTTGCACACTTTGGTTTTCTTTGTTTGCTTTTGTACTATATAACCCTTGGGAATCCATCTTTCATTGGCCTCACCCTGGAAGAAGTTCAGACCAGTCCAGGGGCCCCATTTAGCCATCACTGGGGAATTTGAGCACCAGCCAGGGGTTGTCTCAATAGAATTTGTTATTTAGTCAGTTTTATCATTGGCTGTGAGGCGATGCCGGACCCCATCTGCAAAACAATTGGAATTCTTCTGTTTTGTAGAACATCTGCTGCATCATTGACCACCAATTATGCTATGCCATTGTTCAGCACTGAACAAACTCTTGGAAGACCAGGAACTACACCCAATTATAGAGCAGAACAAGTAGTGGAACTGTGGGAGATCTACTCAGGGGAGATGTACATTTTGGCACATGGAAGTGTATTTAATATGATGGCAGAGCAAAAGCCTCATAAATGGCAGTAGCTAAACCAAGTATTCATATGCATTCTAGTGGTACAATAGTGGTACAAAAGAATTATAATGGAAGAATTTTTATAATAGTAGTTGAATTAAATGTTTAAAAGTACTCAGAAGCATATAGTGTGGCATGGGAAATGGGCATATTGTATGATGCTTTAGGTACTGTCCTATAGCATACTTTTGCCACCTCGGGTGCCACACTGGGAGACCAATAGGAGAAAAATAAAATAAAATTCTGCAATGCACTTCTGATTACAACAGATGTGTATCTGTGGGTAGGTGGCTATCATATCGGCAACAAAATATTGTGATCTAAGTCATGGTGAAAGAGGATGTCCTAACAGAAAAACTGTTTTAAGAAGAAGTGGCCAACACAACTTTCCTACTTCTGATCTCCTCCTGAATATGTAAACCTCATTCTCCAAAAGTCTAAAATACAAGGACTATTTCTTTTGTCCACTGTTATAATGCTATTATTCCACTTTCAACATCCTATGGAATCCTGTGGTTTTCAGTTGAGGGAGGCGCATTTAGAATTCTCAGCCAGAGAGCAATTGGCCCTCAGTAAACTACAAACCCCAGAATTCCACAGGATTATGAAAGTGGAATAATAGCACTATAACAGTGGATAGCAGAAAGGCCCAAAGTTTTAAAGTATAAAGCACAGAAACAGAGAATGCAAGGAGGAACACTGCTGCAACTTTTCTGTTTTGCATTTGTTATTATGTGATAAGTCAACTTTGACTTATGGAGACCCTATGAATAAGGGACTTTCAAGAGACCCTGTTGATAACAGTTCTGCCCAGGTCTTGCAAGCTCAGAACCACGGCATCCTTGATTGAACTATCTTCTTCCTTTCCTACTGACTACAACTTTTCTCCTTCCCACTAAGTCGTATCATCTCATTAAATGTCTTAAGTACAATAGCCTCAGTTTAGTCATTTTGGCTCCTAGTGAGAGTTTAGGCCTGATGTGCTCTTGGATTCATTTCCCCTATGTTACAGAAGTTACACATATCACCAGCAGGATTCCAGGTCCTGATTCCAAGCCTGACACTAACAGCTGCACTACTTCTAGTTCTTGCCTTTTAGCCAGAAATAAATAGCAGTGTAATTCTTGCAGAAGGGTTCTGCCACAGAACAGACTCCAAATAGGCAATACAGATGGGGCATGCATGGAGAAGGAATCCCCTGGAAGAGATAAAGCTCTCCCTTCTACTTATGCTGATTCTCATACAGGCACATCGTAGCATTGGCAGTCATCCAGCTAGCTAAAGGTTCCAGTACAGCTCTTTTATTCGTTGCCATTGGCCAGCTTCTCTCAAGTTCAGTATGAGGGCAGAAAGCATTCCAGGTTAGAACTTGGAAACAAATGGGCCAGTAAGGTATGAAAAAGCTGGTCAAAGAATGACCAGGCCATAAGGCAACTAGTGGAAAGGAGCTGCATATCTACAGAGATTCCCTTTATAATTAAAACAAACCAGTTTGTACCTTTACAGTGTAACTTTAATACCCATATCTGATATATGACGTCCATACTTAACAAGGTCTCTTGATGAGTCCCATCAGGCAATGGCCTTTTTATACAGGCTTTCAAGAACTGACTGGCCATTGAGGCAGGGGCATTTAATGGGCAAGTGGAAGTACTATACTTTTTATTAATGGTATTTTAAAATTACCTCAATTTAGTTGTGTTTAATACAATAAGCTGTTTAATTGTTCTTTACTGGCTTGTTTAAGAAGACTTTATATATACTTTATAGTCTGTCACTATTAGTCAGGGTCTTATCCATCGTGTTTTTTATGTATTTGGTTTTTCTTTTCTTTCTTAAAAGATCTTGTTGCAAGCTGCTGTGAATCCCAGTTTTGGAAAATCAGTGGAATATTATTCAAGTTAATAAATAAAATAATAAGTAGACTTTTTATATTAAAAAAAAATCCACAACATCCTGTGCAACCTCTTCCCTTTGAAAACCAGCACTGGCCATAATAGCTGACAGAACTTTGTCTCTGTGGGAGAGAGTATCTATTCAATATTTAATGGACTGTAGAAAGTGACAGAATGTGACACCTTGTCATTTATTATTAGTGTTTACCACTCCTCAGCCAGGTTTCAAACTGGGTGGGTGTCAGCGTTCAGTCTGAACTAAATTCCAGCAGATTTCAGATGCATTTATGAAGAACTGTGCAAGTTGCCTCATTAAATTGCAATTGTGTACCATGTGCTGTTTTCCCATTACTGTTAAGCAGTTTGACCTTTCTGTTATACTAGTGAATGGCAGCAGTCTCAGTGCCTATAATGTTTATGCATGGAGCAGAAATGTGTTTTAATTTCATGGGGGAAAAAATGCTCTTAAGTATATTTGAATATATTTGCTTATCTTGTACTATATAGCTACTTGGGTGTTCTTTTTAAGTTAACATGTCATCCCAATTCTAAACATTAACAACTAGTTTTCAGACACATTAATGAATTCTGTTTCATTTCTCATTTGTTTTGAAGTTATATGTATTGAGGAACTATTGACTTCCTTCCAGCAGGTGGCACTATTAATCTGTGGACATACATATATTAATCTGAATCCAGGCTTTTGGGTCCTGTAATTCAGGTTGAGTCAGCCAAGGCACTGCTGATATTCCATTTTAACATCTTCCAACTTCTTTGAGTGAAGCACAGATTGAAAGTTACTCAGCATTGGCCATCCTAGATCCTGGTTGCGTCTTCTGATCTCAAGCATGAATTGATGTGCCTAATTCAAGATAAATGAGATAAGTGACTTTGCAACATATTTCTATTGTCCTATTATATGAACACCATCTATGCTTCACCTTCAGTTTCTGAAGTACAGTATTATTTCAGGTGACTAGCCTTTAGAATTGGTCATTAAACAGTTGCTGTTCAGCGTTCCCATATACATCCTACCTGTCCAACCTTTAAGTGTAAGGAAGGGACTGACTGTTGCTGGGGAGATTTAATAAAATGGTAGGCACCAATAAATGTTATTAAACAGGCCATTAAACAGGCTACTATTCTGTCACAGTTCATTGAGGGAGAATATGTAACTGTTATCATCCCTGTATTACCACTTATTCACATCCTCAATTTCTCCTTCTTCTATTCCTGCTGAAGTAACTGCAATAGCAAATTGAGTGAGAACAGGCCAGTGGCTGTTTGAGAAATCTTTATAAATAAGAACTGGGTTAATGGGAATTCCACATGCATTTTTAGCTGTAGCTGGATGACCTGCAACAAGCATCTGCAGGGGACATCCAGTGGTTCTTGGGAGGTCTCTGCAGATAATTCCTTGCATCATGTCTAGTTACAGAAAAATAGCTGGATGCATCTCCACTGATCCCCCTGCTCTCCAGTGACATGGAAACGGCCAGGTGGGTGAAGGGCCTGCATCACTTAAAAAGTGGGTTTGGAATAGGAACATGTGGGTCATTGCTGGGTTGGTAAAGAATTCCAACCTCCATAATAATCAAAAAGTGGGTGATGATATCATAGGTTGGACTTACAGTATTCTAACTCACTAACAGCATGCCAGACCTCATTTCAGTTATCAATTTTTTCCCTAACAAATAGTCTCTGTTTGTCAAGATGTCCTTTCTCAGTGATAATAAGAAAACATTTGATTTCTTTACATCCCTACTTTGTCCTAATATACTTACTCTAATGGTTGTTGCCTCCACTTTCTCTGGCAGATGAAAAAAAAACCCTTAGACCAAAAAGAGACTGCTCTGAACCTACTGGTAAAGGTGAAGACCATTCTGCAAGAAACAGTGAGACTATGGAATGGTGACTCAACACATAGATAAATGTAGTGGATTTAATAGGCTTGCTCTAGGTATGACCAAAATATGTTTTAGGCCTTTTTCGTCTCCTGCATGAAACTGGGTGAAACCATCTGTCCATTTTCTCTGTTGATAAATGAGACAGGGAATTTTGAGAGGCCATTTACACCTAGCAATAATCTTGCAATAAAAAATCGGGCAGAGATATCTTGTATTATTTACCCTTCTAACAATCAATGCCATTCCCTTAAAAGTGTTTTGATATATTTCCAATTTTATAATTTGGGTTTTACACCCCTGCAAATGAATCTGCTTTGCAGATTTGATTGCACCAAATTTGTTCTTTTGGGGGCCTTAATTTGATGAGCTGTAAGTGCACTTGCAGCCCACTGTGAGCATTCAATAATCTAATGGAGCTGTGAAGTACATACGCCTCATTGGATGGAGTCTGATTATTGCAGAAATAGTGCATTAAGAAATCAGACTCATATGCCTTTATTGGATCATCCTTATTGCTCATAATTCACTTGAAAAAATATAGTTCGCCCCTTGTCTCCCTGGTAACATCACATGAAGCCACTCTGCCATGGTGGTAGTGCAATTAAGTCAGTAGGCTATGCTTTTTCATAACTCTTACATCCCCATTTAGGTTTTGTTTTTTGCTTACGGGAAACAACTTTTGAAAGTTTATTACAACTTCTGATACCATTTCACCAGCAAAGAATGTTATCAACCTGTTGCCCTTTTACCATGTCTTGAACAAGGAATATAATAAGCCACTGTTACAAACGCTAGTTGCTCTAAGCTGTTGACCTGGGCAAGGGGACAGAAATCCCGCTGAATGATTTAATGTCTAGTGTTGGCAGAATAAAGACTTTTGTCCCAATTTTATATGAGTGATCTACCCACAGAAACAGGCAGTAGTTTGGGATCAGAGACATCCAGTGGCTCTGGAGACCTTAGCCCACAGTGGATTCTATAATGATTAATCTCGGTTTAGTGGAGCATTTTGCAGAAACCATCCAATGTAGTAAACCTGTTTTGGGAATAGGTTTCAGAATCTTGGACAGCTTCTATAAAATGGAACAGTTTTATAAAACCCAGCATGGATTCACCATCCTAAAGTAACAGAGTCACCAATTATCTCTGCATAAGAAACGAGCAAGCTGGTTGTGCTGATAGGAACTGGAATCCAGTAACTTCTGGATGACCACAGGCTAAACCCTGAAGTAAGTAATCTTTCCTATCGAAGCTGACTTCACTAAGCTGTCTATATGGCACATGGAATACATGAAACAATCATGCAGAGGAACCAATCAGGACCATGCATTCCTCCTTGCAGGTTTTCCAATGACCTCTGCATCTCATTCCACAAAGATCAGCCCCTCCCACATTGCTATTTAAATATTTAGGGACAACTTTTGAAATGCTTTCATACATTTGTTGTATGAATACATATGAGGATATATAGACAGATATCACTCCTGTACACACACTTGGCTGATATTAGTTACAAAGACTGCTGCTACAGAGGTCCCTGGAAACTTTCTGGTGGTGAGTCCTGAAAGACCTAGACCCTGGTTGATTTTTAATTTATTTCTTTATTAAAATATGAAATAAATCACCAGCTTAAAATTGCAAAAAAAGGCTGAAACAGCTAAAAACATGTACATAGGTGCATTAAAAAACAGAATTATGCTGCAACGCCTTTAATAAAAAACTACATTTAACCTTGTTGCCTAAAAGAACCCAATGTAGGTGTCAACTGGGCCTCAAAGGACAAGGCATTCCATGGTGCCACAAAAAGGAAAGTCCTCTCTCATGTCCCTGCACAGTATGCCATTCTGGCTAGTGGAACATGGAGGAGGGCCCTTCTAGAAGATCTCTGTTTTCACATAGACCACAGAGAGAGAGAGAGAGAGAGACAGAAACAGATAGACAGACAAACAGAGACACACACAGAGAGTGATACATATACATGGAGAAGCATTCGTTCAAGGAGGACAGTAGCTGATGCAATATTTAGCTTTTGATAAAATGTATTTCTACTATTTGGACTTTGTCTTGCAGTATTTCCCCTTTATTAGATCTTAGTGTGAATTATTAGTGCATTATTTAATCTTAGCATATATTCATTACTATAGGATATTTGTCTATTATGTAGACATTCCCTCCTTTACCAATTTGGAATTCAAATATGTTAAATGTATTTTTGTTTAAAACATTTGAATTTTTGTACACATTTTTTTTTGCATTTTCCCCAGGGACTAAAGTGTGTTCATGTGAATTTTCCAAGTACCTGCATTTTTAGCTGTGCACACTTTTCAAACGTGTGCATGATTTTGCATCCTTTTTGGCCCACTGAAACACTTCATCAGCTTCAGCAATATATGGATTTCTATGCCAAGATATGCTCCATTTCAGTGCCAGCCTCACGAGATGAGAAATGGGTGTTTTCACAGGGAAATGCAAAGCAAACAAATGTAGTTTCTCTCTCTCTCTCCTCACATCTCAATTAGCTCCTTTATGAGCATGATTTTCCTCAACTTTTGAATCCATCTCAGTTCATGTGCTGTGCTGGAATGTTTTTACCTGTTACCGCCCCACCCCCCGCCAAAAAAAAAGAGAAGGTGTCAACATGCATTGCCTGTGTGCATATAGATGATTTGTGTGGAAGCAGAGAAAGCTACTGTGGCCTCTGATATTTTCATAAAATGGGATTACCATAACAAGGGCTACCTTTAGATTTAAGGAACGTCCTCTTTGGACAAATGCTCTCCTTCCCAGAGGTGTCCTTTATTGAGCAAATTCTCTTAACCTTCTTGTATTAAGAGGTTAAACTGCAGCGAGAAAGCTCTGGGCCAGTGTTTTGAGTCATTGACCTCCCCTCCAGGCTGTGTTCCATAATTTCCCCTGCTGTGCTGAATTGATGCTTCAGATAATACCTCATCTAAGGGTATGAAATAAGCAGCCACTGACAATGAGGAGCCATGCAGCCTTCTAAAGTGCTCATTCAGCACAGCAGAGGACAAAGCAATCGGCAACAGGAGTGTGATTTGGGAAGCATAATGTCTCTAAAGGGATGTGGCAGCTGAGAGGGCTTTGGGGTTGAATGAGAACTTGAAACAAGGAGTACAGGAAAAGATGAGCATGGAAGAGGGAAACAGTACAAGCAGAGGTGATATAAATGAGGAGAAGGAAGGAGTTATTTCAAATTACCATAGGATGTGTGCATTCTAATGTTCAGAACCTTGGTGGGGTTCCCGTGTCTCATGTAAGTCTTAACCTTTTAAAAAAAAATAACTAAGTTTAAATATATTTCTCATATGAATGCCAACATTCAAATCTGTAATTTGAATGCTACCTCTACATGGATGTGATATCCTATTAACAGCTTATGGGAAATATAACTAGTTATAAAATAACAAGTTACTTATAATTAATTATTTTTGCAATGACAAAAACTGAGTTATACCACAAATGCAATTTAATGCAGCATACCTTTGCTTCTTTTGCAGTTTAATTGTAACTTTTTAGTTGCTGTTCTGATTACAAGGATGTAACTTCACTACATGATGGAAGAAGAATGTCACAGGTGTTGGCCTACATTGTGCCCCATGTTCAGTTGTGTGTGTGCAGACAGCAATGAAGCAACTACTTCTACTTCTACAGACTAATTCCTTGTAGCATTCAGGTTATACAAAGGAAAAGGAACAGCAGGTAACTTCTGTTGCTACTTTTGAAAAATGGGGCAGTAGATTTACTTCCTTGAACTCGTGGCTACAATGGTAATGAACTCTTCTGGGGGCCCTGAAACCCTAACTGAACTACTTTTTAAAAATAACTTTCCGAGATCTGATCTCATCCCTCATGAAAAACACTAGTGGTATATCAATGTTTCCATCTGCACTTGTTTCAGTGACCAAATGGGTAAATGTCCACCACTGAAGACTGGAGAAAAGTAGGAGAAATATCTCAGAATTGTGCTTAAGGAACATGGTGGTTGCTAGTGGGGTTTTCTTCTTTTCAATTTGCATTTTTAAACAGATCTGGGAAGTCTTCCATCCTCCAGATCTTGTTGAACTGCAGCTCCCAACAACTCAAGCCAGCGTGAAGAATGCCAAGAGTTCAAATCCAACAACATTTGGAAAGTCACACAATCTTTACCCTCCTTGCAAACAAACTTTCCAAGTCTTGGGCTGCATAACCTTTTCCTATGTTGTATTCCCATGGAAATGATGTTGCACAATGAAGCTTCTTTTATACAGCTCTGCTGTATCATCTCTACAACAATACAAGCCAACAGTCCACCCCCCACCTGTCGCAGGGAGGAATTGTTCCACACTGACAGGAGTATTCAGTCTACCATTTTCTGTTCAAGTTTCATGTGAAAATGGCTTCCTGGTCCTGAATTCACTTATGCAAGGGACTTCTGCCGTGATTACATTAACAGTGAGTAGCCAAAGTCCTGCTTCAGATCACATCATAACATTTGGACATGTGATCCAGTGGTCCATCTAGTCCAGTTGGATGCCTCTTGGAAGCCCACAAAAAGGACATCAGCCCTGGCTGGTATTCAGTGGCATGCTGCCTCTAATCCTGAGGTTCAACCACTTTTCCAATATTATATTGACTTATTCTTTTGTTAGCCGCTTCGAACTGCTTGTATGGAAAAGTGGGGTGTAATTCTTGACCAGTAGCCATTGATAGTCTCATCCTCTGAATTTGTTGAATCTTCCTTTACTTCTAAATTTATATAGTTTAATTAGAAAAGCAATCTGATACTGTCAAATCCCCAACTAACTTGCCAATATATTTATGATTTATTTTTTTTAAAAAAAGAGGAAGAAGCTTTTATAATAAAATTTTGTTTTCTCCCTTTGTTTCCCCTCATGGCTTCTTACGTACAATTCACTTCTCTATGAATTATTTTCATAAATATGAATCTGTAAGGAATCAAGGCATCACGATGGGAAAAGAAACCTGTAATGTGAGTTGATTGAAGATTTTATTAAACCCATGTCCATTGAGTCAGCTTTTTCCAATATATAAGCTATTGAGAACATGAAAGCATACAGGCAGCCTTGCTGTTTGAGATCAAACCTATCTGGTCCATCAACCTGTTTCCTATACAGGCTAGTTTCTTGGTAAATGGATCCAATACTCCTCTCTCATTATATACTACAAACAGGATTCAGAGCATCTTTCCTCTGAGCCACTAAGGTACACATATACATTCATCAAGACTGGTAGTCCTTGATAGTCTTATCCTCCCAAAGCTCCATGAATGTCTTATCCTCTTTCAAAGGCATATATGTTGGTGGCTATCATTATATCTTGAAGCAGTAAATTTAATTAATTAACTGTGCTAAAGTTTGGAAACATTAGTACGCAGTTTCCGTAATTATAACTCCTAGAATGCCTTAGCCAGCACAATCAGTTCAGAGGGTTGTTTTCAAAAAAGTAATGCTTTCAACTCTGATCTAGGCACAGTATGAAAGTAAGACCTCTTTTTGCCAGGATGGAGAATTTTTGCTCTAGATATTCTAGGCAACTCCCACAGTCCTTTACCATTGCCCTTGATGAGTGGAGTGGATGAAGTTATAGGTGAAATCATCTAAAGAGTCAAAGGTTCCCCTTCTTGGACTGGCCTCAGTCGTCT
Organism: Cyclura pinguis; assembly: GCA_030412105.1. Lineage (NCBI taxonomy): Eukaryota > Metazoa > Chordata > Lepidosauria > Squamata > Iguanidae > Cyclura > Cyclura pinguis. The sequence goes on from CM059604.1 coordinate 44,781,979, forward strand.
ACCAATCAACTTCAATAAACTTTGGGTTCTAGGGTTATGAAATTAGAAAAAAAAATCTACTGCAGTTCTCTAAATCACCATGATGCCTCCCACCACCATACTTAGCTTTGTCTTAGTCGATTTCTGCACAATGTTGCCATCTCACAACAGCAGCTGGTTGTTGCCAGTCCAAGAGTCATGCTTTGGCATGACATCATCACTATCCAGCTACTACCCCATTCTCAAGTATTTCCGAACTGCCTTGTATTATTTCCAGAAAAAATCCATTAAGAGCCTCCTTGGTACTTCAATCCCATCAACTGGCTCAGTGCGGTACCGTAATAGCGCTTGATAGCATTTCCTATTGTCTCAGATCCAACAGTGGGTGGGGCATGGGTGTGCCCAGCTTGTCCCTACCTCTGTGCTCCTATGGCATGGTAACTTTGAAATCTGTCACCTCTCCATGTTTATCTTAAATTTCTCCTTTGAGTTATTTTTTTTTACTTTTTTAAATATATTTTTAAGCATTTTAGTGTGAAAATACAATAGTGTACTGGTGTGTCCTGCCCTTACAACATTGCTGTGCTAGTACAGCTCACAAACAAAATAAAACAAAAGGACCAATCAGGGCAGTAGGGTGGAGTGAAGGTGGGGAAAGGGAGTGGCCAAGGACGCTGTAGTGTGGAAGGAACATCAGTGGCAATATCACTACTCATCCGCTTAAGGTGGAAGGGTATGAAAAAGAGTGTTCCTAACCTTACAGCATCATGCAGATGGTAATACTGGGAATGTAATGGTACAATGCTGTAATGGCCAATAGTGTGGAAATAGTCTTAGATGAAGCCTTGAACACTGTACCAAAGAGCTGTACATTCAACCTCCCTGTTTCTGTCCACAGCCATTTATACACTCTTTTCTAATTTCTCTGCTTAGTAATTAACATAGACCACATCTTTTTCTGATCCATAGATCATGATTCCAACAAGTACCCGAGTTCAATAGAAAACAAAGAGGCATGATCATCTCAGCAGTCAATGAGTGATCCATGTCTGAGCTTTAATTTTGGTTTCAATACATCATGTGTTCAAACAATAGTTTGTTTTAGGATGTGCCGCAACCACCTAGAAGAAGAAGGGGAAATATAGCTTTGATGTCTCTTCTTTTTTCATCAGCCTTGGCTATGTTATCCTCCTTGAAGCTGGAAGGATTTTTTTGCAGCTAGCTGAAAAAGCAAAAGCTTAAATAATATTTCTTCTGCCTTTGAACTGTTGGAATAGAAGCCTGTGTTTCCAGCATACAAGGAAGTACTTCAAGGACAGACCCTTTAGTGTGATTGTTAAAAAGCACTTTGAAAAAGATGTGCCTTGCCAAAAAAAAAAGTTTATCCATAAACCAAGAAGCGAAGGGTGTTGTAAAGTCTACATTCAATACCTCAATGATAATTGTGCGGTGAAAAACAAAATTAAATAGATCCTTGGTCTATATCTTACAATCTAATTTTGAAGTTCTGGTGGCATTGTTTAGAAACGGACACAGGAGCTGGTATTGAGGGCTGGTGCTGAAAGTTGCCATGACTGGGCACCTGTGAGGACAGGTTGGGAATCCAACCAATTTCCTTCTATTTTTCATCACTTCAACCTGCTTGTTCACTGATGTCTCTCTTGGATGCAGCCAGCAAGGAAATAATAGTGAGATGGAGAAGCAACAGCTGCTGCTGTCTTCCTATACATTAGTTCTCTACCTGGCAAGAAAGCAGATGGCAGCAATGATGGGTCAGAGGAGTAACAGCTACTGAAAATACAAAAGGATCTGTAGTACCTTTGAGATCCCTGAGAGAAAGAGGTTTGTAGCATAAGCTTTTGTAGACTCAGTCTACATCTTCAGATGCATCAGTTGGAGATAATGGCAATAAAGAGAGGCCGTCCACTGAGAATGTCTTACCCAAGGGCTCTGCAAAACCAGAGACTGCAATGGGGACCTCAATCTTCACATTACCTGAACAAGAAGTGTGTTGGACACTCCTTGAGATGAATGCTCAGGGGCTTTGCAGCAAGGATCATTTCCAAATTCCATATATTTGTTTGGTCTTGGCTCCTCGAACAAGCTTTCTGAGCGCGCAGCAGATGCATATAGTTCCTATGTCACTGTGTTTTCTCCTACTAGTTTCAATGATGGCAGCATAGCAAACCGATGATAAGATAGAGACTGAGATCCTGCGTCCGTTTGCTCCAGCAAGTGTACCCTTCACCTCCTGTCCTGTTCTACAAGCACAAAATCTACCTGGTCCCATGGCCTTAGAGAGAACATGGTGATCTGTGTGACCATGACCTGAAGCCAGTGTATTGTAAGCCACATTATTCTACATCAGCCTGCCCATCAAATAAGATCTTCTTGGACCCACTCCTAAATCACAAAGGAAAGGGCCACATCTGTGGTAGCACCCGAGTTATGGAATTCTCTCCCTAGTCATCTGATTCTGCATTTAGTATATTTAAATGCTTGCCAACATCTCTCTCATTCTCATTTCCTATGTCTATATTTCAGATCTTTTAAAACAATCTTTTAGTTGCTGATTTTCTATTTTTGGCACAGAAAACCACCTTCTATGTCAAGTTAGATGGCAAGTCCATTTAGCTCAGAACTGACTGGCAGCAATTCTCCAGTATTTCCAGAGACAGCTTTTTCTCATCTGTAGCTAGAGAAGTGAGAGACTGACTATAGACCCTTTTGCATAGAAAGCATGGGGTCTACCACTGAGTTTCACCCCTTCTCTTCTTTTTATCTAATGGCTCTTTTATTACGTTGCTGATTGCCATTGAGTGCTATGTCCTGCTGTTTTTATTGTCAGCTACTTCAGAGAGAGATCATTTCGTTACAACTGCCTTATCCTTTTGTCTTTTCCTGTTGCATTTGCAAACCTAGCCTACTTGTATGGCATCTACCTCCTACATCTTCTGGGCAGTTGTGCTTAAAGGGGTGCTCCCACACATGTTGCAAGACAAGCAAATGTACCTTTTGATCATGTAGTCTATTGGCCTTTACTTGAACAGCTCAAAATCCTGCCTTTGATTTGATCAGTGAATCAACAGGTCACTGGAGAGACAAAACAGTTTGAAATCCTCTCCACATAGAAGGCTTGTTGTTCTTTTGGTTCTTTTGCTTCAAGTAGTTTGAGTTTCAAAGAAAAAGAGAAGAAAACGCAGCTTCATGAAATGTGTAAATGGCATTTAGCCTGGTAGAGGGCAATGATGAACATGAAAATATATATGCAGCCTGATTTATCTAAGGTTCCTCTGCTCATTTAGCAAGCCAATCCCCTTGCGGTTTGTTTCCATCTTAACTTCAAGCTGTGTGTAACAAAGACTTTGAAGCTTTTGTTTTATTAAAATCCAGCTTTTAAAGCACAAGATGAAGAAAAATCAATTGCCAAAATAAACAAATGTACAGATATTGAGGCCTCCTCTCCCTCCACAAAAAAATGGAATATGAGCTACTCTGAGCCAAATGTGGAAAAAAATGTTCTTTGATTTTACTTGATGTAATAATATTAGGGAGGGTTTAATGAATGGAAACTGTACTTTGACAGGTGATAATGAGGGAAAAGACAATACCACAAAGAGCTTGATTTTCGCAAGATCCTGGATGAAGAAAAAAGGGGAGTGGGGGAAGAGCTATTTTGCTAAATCAAAACAAATCTTACATTGCTGGGTTTGTATTTACACATACACACCACTTTGGTGTGTGACTTGTGGGAATACTTTATAAAGTATAAATTACTTTATAAAGTAATATGTAGCTCACTTTTCTCATAGTAGTTTGACCAGGCGGGAAATGAAATCGCATTTGAGGAGCATATATAAAAATAATCTGAGCCCTATAAATGGCACCCTGAGGTATTATAAAAGCCCAACAAAGAACTTAAAAGAAAAGAAAACAAAAATTGAATGCATCAGTACACTGATAATATATAGCCATTATCAATGATACATGGTCACTCTTTAGTTTATTTTTTGAAAAGCTGCATTGCTATTTAGAACTGGAATAGAAGTGAAGCAAAGCTAACCAGTTGTCAGATAACTTTATTGCTGTTCAGTGCATCTGCTGTCCCTCCATAATCAAGGTTGAACAAAGCCTTCAGTGCAAACACATGTTTGTTGCAATATTGGAAATTTGAGGACAAGGCCAGTTCCGGCCAGGAAGCTGAGGTGATTTAACCACTCCCAGGCTCACAAATGTTCCTATTCATGTTTTCCCTGGTCATTTTTCTCCTCAGACTGGACTTCTGGTTTTGAAGCCAGTATTTTTTAAAAAAACAAAATGCTCATAGCTGCTGCATTGACAGATAAGAACCAGTGAGCATGAGAAGGATCTAAGTGCTACTGACCTCTGCGACATAGCATTAGGAAGAAATATGGGATTGGGAAACAGTTATTTCTCATAACTTTTAACTCTTCCCATGCAGCTGCCAGCTGTCAGGTCCTGGCCCTCCTTCTGCAATCCGCAGGGCAACAGGGAGGAATTTCAAGGCAAGAACACCACCTTGAAAATTCTGTGGGGAGAGAGTTGATGTTTAAGGTACTATTCTTAATGACATTACCAGTGTCCAACCACCTGTTGCCCTTTTTGGTCCTGAAATCCTCAGGGCCTGGGATAGTCCTGGTTTGGCAACTTGTTGTTGTGGTGTGCCTTCAAGTTGTTTCCAACTTATGGCGACCCTAAAGTGAATCTTTCATATGGTTTTGGCAAGATTTGTTCAGAAGGGGTTTGCTTCGGCCTTCCTCTGAGGCTGAGGGAGTGTGACTTGCTCAAGGTCAGCCAGAGAGTTTCCGTGGCTGAGTGGGGATTCGAACCATGCCTTCCAGAGTCATAGTCTAATGCTCAAACCACTACACCACACTAATTCTTGCAGCTCTAGATAGAATGGTAAAAAGAAGAATGAAGGAGGACAAAGAGGGAAAGAAAAGCAAGTTGTGAGGCATTTGCTAAGGCTGCAAAAGGAAGCTGTGACAGGGGCTATTTCTCCTCAGATTGGTTTTGCAGTTCCAGCCTAATAAGGCACCCTGACACTTATACTGAGCCCTAATTCCACCTTTTAAACATTACCCTTGTGTAAAAAGGCTAGATTCTTAAGTGTTCCCTCAGAACCAAATAGTTTGTTTATAGTAGCATGTTCTTCTTTATTATCTTTATTTTATTATCTTTATTATCAGTGACTTTAGACAACTCAGGCTGACCAAGTAGTTATAAGACAAACTGTATTCTTTATTGTAGTAATATTAGGAATAAAATGTCTTGTTAAGTTCATACAAAGTATAGTGTTTATTTTAACCAGTTCAGACTTCTGACAATCTATGCCAATAACTCCTAGCCTTAGATACCAGTTCTCTGTGTCTTTTCCTCAGCTGCTTAAAGGCACATTCTCTGGCCAAGATTTAAATGAAGGATCTTTTTCAAACATGTGCTTGAATCTTATTGGTTACTTCCAATTAGAGCTGACCCATTGAATTAGCTGTTGACTGGTGAGTTAACATGTAGATAAATCCCATTAAGTCAGTGGGTCTTCTGTACTTAGAACAAACAAAACGATGCAGGCCACAGACTATGGCCCTTTCTGCACCAGGCAATGAGAACAGGGCAGTGCGTCCTCGCACGGAGGTCGTCTGCACCTTGGAGCGGACTAGGAGCGGACTACTTACTGGAGATCTGCACCTCAGTCTGCTCCAAGACGACCCCAAGTGGTCCTCCAGCGTGTTTTTGAAAGACTGGAAAAAACAGGTCTTTATTTTCCTGGAACACGCCATTGCGTTCCTGCTCTCTTGTGCAGATTTGCAGGCTCGCACCAATGAGAGCCTGCCATCTGTGGAGGGTGGGCTTTAGGCGTGGCGAGCTTCAGCGGTTGGTCAGGACCCATGACCAACCGGAAGCCGCCATTTTGGAAGCTAGAAACCGCCAATTTGGAAGCTGGATCAGTGCGGATCTACAGACCTCGCACTGCTCTGATTCACCCTGGACCAAGGAGGAGCCCTGCAGAAGGGCTTCAGGGACAGTCCGTGTTGCTTCGGACCCCAGAAAAAGCAGTGAGTAACGGCACAGAGCGATTCCCTCGCCTCGTGCAGAAAGGGCTTATGTCTCTACTACACAGTTACAGCTATTTGATACATCATAATTATAATGATGACTACAACCCTGGAGCCAGGGTTCAATACCACACTTGTCCATGGAAAACCGTTGGGTGACCTTGGGTGCATCACACACGTACTCAGCTCCATAAAACCCCATTATAGGTTCACCTTAGGGTTGCCATAAGTTGAGAACAACTTGAAGGCACACACCATCACCAACAAACTACTGGAATCCTGGGATCTGAGATTTGCTGAGGTATTTAGAATACTTTTCTGGAAAGTTCTGGAAACAGGACCAGAGCGTTCTACAGAGAATTCTCAGCACCTCATCAAACTGCAAATGCTAGGATTCTGTAGAATGGAGCCGTGGCTTAATAGTGTAATTCTACAGAGCTGTTACAGAAGAACATGGCTCTGGCTTATCCTAGAAGTACCTCCACAGTTTGCCGTGGCAGGGGCATGGGAAAGCGGGCAGTGGGGGTGGGGGAGAGAAGTTTGAATAGAATCTTCCATTGCAGGCCATTATAACTCCATGCTCCTCTAGGCCTGAAAGTCTAAGTGACACACCAGTTGTCTTAAAATTGTGGGCTTCCCTCCCACTCGTCACCCAGCATTAGAAATAGACACCACTTGATTAGAAGCAATAGACAATTAGGATTTGTTGGTGTCATTAACTGCCGTCAGGTCGATTTTGACTTATGCCAACCCTATAAATGAGAGACCCCAATTCACCCTGTCTTCAGTGCCCCTGCTCAGGTCTTGCAGACTCAGGACTCCGCTTTCCTTGAGTCTATCCACCTGTATTGTGGTCATCCTATCCATCTGTATTGTGGTCTCATCATAGGATTTTCTTAGTAAAAGACATTCAAAAGGGGATTATCATGCCTCTTTCTATGTAGTACTAACAAGTGTTAGCTATAGTGCTATTCCCGTTGTCTCCAAGAGATTCTCTCCCCGTGCCATCCTCCTCCCCCTCCACTGCTGCGGTTGGCCAGTAATTGTTTGGCACATTTAGTCTTGCTCCTCAGCAAAAACCTGTCTGATATGGAAGGCCCTACAGGCAGCACTGCTGACATCAACATAGCCTCTTGTTTCACAGAAGCACGCATTCCCACCACCACAGAAAGACAGTGCCATTGATGTGTGGGGGTGGAAATAGGATAGCAAAGGCTTAATAGATAATACCTTGTTTCTCTCATGTGCTTCTGCCAGTTGAGGCACTGCAGAGTGTTAGAGGAATTTAAGAGCTACGTGCTGCAGTAAATGCCCATTCTGTTCTTTGCAACCTTTCTCCTATAGGAGACAAAGTGAAAGCTTAAGATGAATCTGTGATTTTCTGAGAGTAAACAGACATCTGGAGATGTTTATGTATTTGTAGCTCTGGTCAGCAGCGTATAAATTGAAGTCTTCTATCAGTGCAATCCATTTCTCAGCCATCCTGGTATTTCAATCTGAGTCCCAATTGATTTCTATTTCTGGTACCCTTGGTCAGACAAATGGAATTTGTGTTCAAGATAACTAGCAAAGGGATTAACTAAAGAGGAGTTTTGAGATTCCTACTATGGGCCCTGATAGGACAAAAAAAAATAAGACATTTAACCTAGCAATAATATCAGTTATTGGAAAGTATTTGGTTTAGTATTATCCTTCATTGGAAAGTCTTGTATTAAGACTGTAATAAAGCTAGAGAAAAGGAAAGATAACTCAGTTCAGGCACAGTTTATCCATGTTAGGAAAATATTCTGTAAAATTTATGGTATTTAATTCTTTAGAAAGTAGGTTTAAAAAACATGGCTGTTCTTATTTTATCAGGCTGCACAGCCGTGACTGAGGAGGTTAGTTTTAAAACATATACAGTCAGTATAATCTTGTTCTGATCAACGTTTTATGATTTGTATTTAATAAGCAGAAAGCTAGGACAGCGCTTAGTGTTTTAAACCTCTGACCTCCATTCTCACACAGGCTGACGTCAGTATCTGATAGTCTTGTCTGTGTAATTCATTTGTCTTATTAGCATAAGCATACTGTGTTTTCACAGAACTCTAAGGCTGCAACCCTATTAACAAAGCAGTGAAGCCACGGTTTATGACCAAATTATGTACTTTGGGTTAAAAGCATCAAACTTGCCCAGCACATACAGATATAATGCCTAACAAATCCCTGACATGTTTTCTTCCCTCACATCTGGCTTTAAAATAAACTTGTTTTAATGTTTGTACTTTTCCCCTTACAGACCAGTATCTGCTACATCAAGAGAATGTTTGTGGTGATGATTATAAGCTTTCGCATATAATTAGACAGTATTAAATTCAATATATAGGGACCAAAACAACCTGGTCATATTCACTATGTAATATGACAGCCTCAATATCTCTAAATGAATATATGTGTTAGTAGCTCATTAGAAAATAACATAGGGCCTTTCTGCATGACACTGTTATAGTGCTGTTATTCCAGTTTCTACATCCTATGGTATCCTGGCGTTTGCAGTTTAGGAAGGGACATTTAGAATCCTTACCCAGATAGCTCTTTGGCTTCAGTGAACTACAAACCCCAGAATTCCACAGGATGTTGAAAGTAGAATAATAGCATTATAACAATGTAGTGCAGAAAGGCCCATAATAGTGTCCCTGAAAAATCATTTTATATCTACCACTAACTTAATGAGACCCAATACTCCAAAAGAAATTCATGGATGTCTTGGTTCTGTATGCAAATTGATATGATATGGGGCAAAAATATTATCATGGCCGTGGCCATGTACCTATTTCATGGATAAGTTATAACTGGAAACTTAGGTATTTATTCTGTTTATATCAGCCTTTCCCAAGCTGAGTCCATCCAGGTTATTTTGGCCAGTAATTGTCGGTAATGGTGGGACCATACTCTCCAACATTTCACGTATGCAAACCATGACACATGCAGCCGCATCAGAGTGTGGTCAAGATGGAAAAAAAGCTACCAATGAGGAAGAATGCACAAGCTGGGGAAGACTGCAGAAGTTTGAGTTTATATGAGCCTGCATGGAAGGGCAAGTTTTCATCCTCTCTTCTCCTTTCCTCACCCTGAGGCCCTTTTCACAGGATGGCACTCTCATGCATTGTCCCATCAAAATCCCAGCAGTACGTCTGCTGGGATGGGAGCACGTCCCCAGTGCTTCTCTCTGCACCTGACTGGCTCCTTACAGAAGGGCATGCAAGGGATACGCCTCTTCCTTCCACACTGCAGCTGGCCTTCTTCCCGTGTTGCAGTGTGGAAGGTAGTGCGTGATTGTGCTTCTGGCCTTTCTGTGTGGCCGGCTGTGACAGAAGGCTCACACGATCAGGGATCATTGATGGAGTTTTTCAATCATATACCCCATGATTGTGCTGACTGGTGATGCGAGAAGGGCAGGACCATGACGACATTATGTGGAAGTATCATCGCAGTCCTGCTTCTCTTGCATCTCCATGCCAAGAGGACGCTGCTCTGCAGAAAGGACCTGAGTTAACTGCATCCAAGCTACTTTTGCACTTTGAACTTCAGTTTTGCAGCAATTGAAGTATGGTGAGGGCAAAAGAGAATAGTGGGAAGAGGGGGGAGAAACCAGAACATTTTTTAAAAGCTGCTGAAAAGGGATTAATCAGGACTGTTTGTGCCAAGTCAGGATGGTTAGAGGGTATGCAGGACAAGCAGTCTCATGCTTGCCTGTGAACTAAAAGATTGTGTAACATATTAATCAGTCTTCTCTGCCCATTCTGACACAAAAGAGATGGAATTGCTTAGTTACATCCATACTTAACAACAACTACAACAGCAAAAACAACAGTTTAGTATGTCTTACTACTTACCTGTACCAAATTTCACACTTGCTATCAAAAGGGTACAATTTGACACTAAACTGCTTGGCTATATGGATAAATAGTAAGTGTGTTTGAACTCAGTGGGCCATCCTTTAGAATTGTAGGGTTGCACTATAAATCTAGGCCATTTCTGCACAATGAGGCTCTTGTGAGTTATCCTGTCACAGTCCCGGCAGGGAAGGGAGCACAGCAGGAATGCTCCCTTCTGCATGGGACCACCTCCCTGCAGAAGGGGGTGCGATAGACCCGCCTCTTCCTTCCACAATGCAACCAGGCATTTCCCAGGCTGCGCTGGGAAAGGAAGTGTCACCATTGTTCTTCCTGCCCTTCCTCAGGATAGGTAGGTACGGGAGTGTCACATGATCATGGGTGCTAAACAGATTTTATCCATTTAGGGCCTACCCTGTGAGCACAATGCATGGGGATGGGATGGCAGTGGACCAGCAACAACGTCGTGCTGACCGCTGCCATCCTTCTCTCCATATCAGGACAATCCCATTGTGTGGAACTGGCCCTACTAATACCAATTCTGCCAACCGTGTAGATTGGTCTTTAGAAATGACAGAAAAGGAGAGGAGATGAGGGGAGGAGAGTGTGAGCTGGGCTACTATATTGTGATTAAAATGGGGGCCACTTGAAAAGCCACTTCATATGGATAGCATAGCATATGCAACCACTGCCAAGCTAGAGATGTAAAGCATATTCACTGAGTGATAAGAAAGAGTATCTGGCTACCTTAAGACACTATGGCCCTTTCCGCATGGCATTTACCATGCAAAAGGGTGCCTGGAGCATCGTGTGATTGTGAGGAGCGATCTGCATGACGCGCTCACAATCGTGTGATGCCCCAGGGGTTGACAGGCATCGATTGTGCACGTTTTCATTTTCAGCTGGAAGCCAAAAATATTGCATGATTGCACATTGCTCCCGGACCCCGAGCGCACTTACAGGGCGTGCGGAGCCTCTGGAGCTGCACGGGTTGCGCTTCCCGCCCCAGTGCACCCTTGGAAACTCCCAGGCTGCACTGTGGAAGGAAGAGGCAGGGCTCTCACTCGAGCAGGCAGCTCGTGTGGAGCTGAAGCAGCAGGAATGCGAGAGCCTCTCACCAGAGGCTGCTCGTGCAATCCTTGCACCCCAGCACTGGAAAAAGGTAAGGTGCAGAAAGGGCCTATGCCAAGAAAATAATGAACTACTGTGAGATTTTTTCATGCTTTGAGTGATAAATTACTTTAAAAAAGCCACTTTTGCACAAAAAGAAGATTTTTGCCAGAAAATAAGAGTATTTTTGTACAAAAATGTTGCTCTTTGCTCAAAACTTTTCACCAAACAACTTTTTTTTTTTTTTTTTTGCCCAGAAAGGTCCTAAAGTAGGGGGGGGGGAAGTACTGAAAGAGGCATAAAGGCCATTTCCACACTGGGCTTCTGTAACGGTGCAGAGCGACCTCTCATGGAGGTCTTCTACACTGTAGAGTGGACTGGCGTGGACTACTTTTTGTAGTTCCACACCAGAATCCACTCAGGAGTGGCTGGAACTAGCCGCGCTGCGTGTTTTTTAAAAACCTATTTTCGAGATTTTTAAAAAGCACGGAGCACGCAGCCCCATGCTGCTCCGTCGCCCGGCTCCAACGCGGATTTGCAGGCTCGCGCAAATGCGTGCCTGCAGATCTACCGGGGGCGGGCTTCCAGCTGGCGAGCTTCTCTGGTTGGTGGAGAGCCTCCACCATCTGGAAGCCGCCATTTGGGATGCCGGAGGACTGCGGAGCAGCGAGCTGCCGGTAAGCTCCCTTTTGGGGTGCTTTCGCCCGTTTCCCCCCCACATGTGGAAAGGGCCAAAATCTCACCTAGCTGTGGCATGGGAACATCTTTGAAATTATTCAGAGATGCAACAACAAAAGAAATAAAGGTTCCCATCCCCATTCCACACAGTTGTGCTATAGTCATCTGCAATGGTTGTTGAAAGAAAGAAAAGCAAGCAAGAAAGAGAGATCGGTGCAAAGAGCAAGCAAAATCTTTGTCCAAATTTATCTTTTCAGCACCTCCTCTAGGATTTAATACCTATGGTGAAGCGCCTAAACCTGATGGTGGTGCATAGCACATGAGATAACCAGCCAACACATTCAGAATGTTCCAGTGTTTTCCCTCTATCTTCAATGCCCTGAGTGGACACAAGGACCATATTGGAATCAGTCATGGGCTAGCTGAAATTGTAGTCTTCTTGATTTGTTGTTTTGAAGTTTGAAAATCACTATATTAATATGATTCTTCTCTTTAATCACACGATATTAACACTGAAGTACTCATGAAAACTTATGTAGCCATTTAAAAGCAGTTAATTCTTGCAATAAAATGACACATTAAAATAGATTTCAGGAATTTTCTTTCCACTTTTGGTTTATTTATTTTTTATCCTCATTTTTAATTTAACATGCAAATGATTTTATTGTGGTTAAGCCACTAGATGAAGAAAGCAGGCCTGCCTCCAAACAAATGGAAAACGTTTCTAAAGAAATGCCACCTTCATCTAGAAGATTCTACAGTACTTTAAGGGGAAATAGTATGTCTTTGTGACCTTTGGTAACATAATGCGGAGAACACAGGACCAATAGAGAACACTTTTTTAAAAAATGAAAAGTGCTCGGGTCCTATTGACCTCAAGGGGGCACACATGAATAAGTCCTTCAGTGAATGGCTGCAAATTGCTTTTCAGTTGAGATTATTTCCATAATACTAGGAGCACGGCAGAACCATTCTCAAGAGGGTACTGAAATGCAGAAGAAATGCTTGTTCTCCATGAAGATGCTCTCCAAACATTGACTTTTTCCCCATTGTATGTGGTGAATAGCTCATTGGCACAAGAACTAAGAAGGATGAATACAACTTCATAGATGGTCTTAAATGTAACAGTTAGAAAAGTGCTGCTTTAATTTTCAATAAATAACAGTATTATTTTTTTTCTTTTTTAAATCTAATATAATTATATTCTAATTATTAGGAGGACAGTAATCCCAATTTTGATGAGTTCTTCACATTGTTTTCTTAAACAGAGAATTATTTTCCCCTGTGGAAAAAAAATCATAACATGGAAGTGAAGAGTTATGCCATGCCCTTGTCATATTGTATGCCAATGAGCAAGTGTGTTGACAAGTGTGTTGCCAATTAGGTCCAAAATATGAGATTGCATATGCTACAAGTCTTATGTAGGTTCATCGGGATGTCTTGGCTTGTAGTCAGCAAAGCAAAACAGGTAGTAATACAATACAGAAGGAACTGGCAGGAATATAGGCCTTGTTCCCTTTTGCGCTACGCAATTAAAGCACTTTGACACCACATTAACTCTCCTAGTTCCATCCTATGCAGACGGAGCAGGCAGAAATATTGGCATTGGTTCCTTTCACACTGCACAGTTAAAACACTTTGATATCACTTTAACTTCCATGGTTAACATCCTATGGAATCCTGGAATTTGTAGTTTCCTGATGCATTTAGAATTTTCTACCAGAGAACTCTAGTGCCTCACAAACTACAAATCTCAGGATTAAAGTGGTATCAAAGTGCTATAACTGTACAGTGTAAACCCACATTGCTTACCATAGCCAAAAGTAAAATGGGCCTTGCTCCTCATGTCCATAAGTACCGCAAATAACCTCTGTTTTTACCACTTGTGTCTGCCTGAATTTTGCATTATGAAGCTCTTGCAATAGCTTTTGTCTGGGGGGAAATCTAGTTCTAGTAACATGCCTTCAGTGAAGATCAATGCTTTCATCTAGCCTAGATTGGATATTCAAAGTTCTTTGGAATGAGCACTGAATTTGTTATGCACAGCAATTATAAACAGTGGAAGAAGTGACATAATTTCAGGGAGATATGGATTGCCCCCTGAATACGTCGTCCAGTTTAATGGAATGACTCATGTAAATGCCTATTTGCATAATCAAAGGCTGTAGAATTGCTCAAAAGAGAAAGCATGACAGATGTGTCGGCATGATGAACAGTGAAGGAATGCTATATAATACAGCTTTCCTTCACTGTTCGTTATATAAACACATCTGTCATCTTTTCTCTTTATCCTGCAGTTGATGCTTCCCCCCTCCAGCTTGATCACCTGGGCTTATGAAAGCAGACTTCTTATGTGAACAACAAATGGGGTGGGAGAGGCTAGTTGGATAAGCAGAGTGGTTGGATTCTATACAGATAATAATTAGAACTGTAGTAAATTTTCGTTTCTTCCCAAACATTTGTGCTTGAGTGAGTGTGGGGGAGAATTCCAGGTTTCTGTTCTCTTTTCCTCTGCCTTTGTAGACTCAGGAAGTTGAGGGTCTTTGCCCCAGTAATGATGTACTCCAGTCTTTTGCTCTATTTTCCTCCAACCTGACTATGGCCATTTCTGCACTACACTGTTCTAGTGCTATTATTCTTCATTCAACATCCTGTGGAATTCTGCAATTGGTAGTTTACGGAGAACAAAGAGCTCTCTGGCTGAGAATTCTAACTGCCCCTCCCTACACTGCAAACCCCAGGATTTCATAGGAGGCTGAAAGTGGAATAATAGCACTATAACAGTCTAGTGTGGAAATGGCCTGTATTGTACCCAAAGAAGATCAGATCAGATTAGATTAGATAACAACAGGATATTTTAGTCACTGATGCTTACACAGTTGTTCTTGACACCTACTATGGGCTCAAGCCCTTCCAGTCAGGTGTTTTGCCACACCATCGCCAACACTCTAAGCTTAGATATTGTCCTCAAAATGTAGATATTTGGTAGAATTCTCTTGGTAACGTAGACATAAATCATGTAAGATTATATGGGCATCATTGTTGTTGTGTGCCTTCAAGTCACTTCTGATTTATAGTGGCCCTAAGGTGAACCTGTCATGGGGTTTTCTGGGGCTGAGAGTGTGTGATGCAACCCAGGTTACCAAGTGAGTTTCCATCGCTGAGTGTGGAATGAATCCCCAGTTTCCAGGGTCACAGGCCACACTCAAGCCACTATACCACACTGCCTCTCAATATGGACATACATCTCTCTCTCTCGCTCTCTTTCTCTCTCTCTTTGTATTTTTTACAAGGAAGTATTTGCTACATCCAATCCCTATGAGCAACTTTCAAGCCCCGGGGCTCTGCCTTGGCTTTTCTTTTTTTCAGCTAGGGGAAAGGAAGGCAAACTAGCAGTACCTCCTCCAGCCTCAGTTCTGCAGCAAGTAGCTGTGATGGCTCTTCCAGATCTCCAACAAGTCGTTGGAAAGCTGGGGAGGGGACCCCAGAAGCAGAACTGCAGCCAAGTATTGCCTAGTTGCCTCCTACTTCCCCACTCCCCCCCACAAATCTAGGTATTGTGGCAGAGCCCCTGGGGCTTGAAAGCTACCTTCCAGAAGTGGGAGCAGCACAGAGTTGTATCTGGGTAGCATTATGTTCTGCACACCCTGATGTAGGATTGTGGCAGTTATCTCTTGAGCAAGAATTACAACTGAAGGCCAGGTTTTAGAAAGTATCTCTTTAGGGCAGGAGTGGGGTGGGGAAAGTGTGGTTTAGGAACTGCAAGCAAATCTGGACCCCACTTTTGCCATCCCTGAAGCTACCCCATCAGTCTCCCAAAGCTCCTACCCCAAAATCCAAAAATTGTTCTCTACCTGTGAATCTCACTTCAAACCCATGCAAATGCAAGCGAACACACAGTCCCTCTCCAACCTCCCCTGAAACCACTCAGAACACCCCCAATAGCTACTTTTCCTCTGTTTCTCCTTCAAAACAGCAACAGGAAATCACCTCTAGTTGCCATTTTGAAGGAGAAACGAAGCGGGGGGGGGCAGGTTATTTTGTTGCGTTCAGTGTCTGTATGTGTGTAGCCTACAGGCTGTGTGTGTGTATGGCCATTTCCACACTAGACTGTTATAGCGCTATTATTCCACTCGCAACATCCTATGGAATCCTGGGGTTTGCAGTTTCGGGTGGCCCCTCCCAACCTGCAAACCCCAGGATTCCATAGGATGTTGCAAGTGGAATAATAGTGCTTTAACAGTCTAGGGCAGAAATGGCCTGTGTGCATGTGTGCGTGTGTGTGTATGTGTGCGGGTATGTGTGTAGCCTGCAGGAAAAACTGTCACCTGGTCCCCACACAGTTGCCCACCTCTCCCTTGGGGAATGGGTGCTAATCATGTGGCATCCAGCTGTTACAAATCCCAACATTCCTGACCACTGGCTATACTAGCTAGGTCTGCTGGGACCTGAAGTCCAACAGTGTTTGAGGACCATACGATTCCCAGTCCTGCTTTAGAGAGTGGCAGAAAGTAGGGATGAGGCTCTGTTTTCTCTTTTACCTTTTGCTTTTCGCATCAAACCCTAAAGTATTGCAATGGCAGAGTCAAATTACAGAGAAATTGCAGACAATTTTCTAGACCCAAACTACTCATTAAATTAAGCACACTTAAAGTACAAGCTGACACAGGAAGATCGAGAAGTAAATCCCCAATGAGTTTAAGGAGACTTACTCCAGGCAACTGTATAAAAGATTGCAGCCTAATTTTGTTGCAACAATAAGAAGCAAGAGTTGGCTCATTTCTGCACCACACTGTTATAGTGCTATTATTCCATTTTTAATATCCTGTGGAATTTTGGGACCAAAGAGCTCTTTGGCTGAGAATTCTGCCCCTCCCTAAATGGCAAACCCCAGGATTCCCTGGGATGTTGAAAGTGGAATAATAGCACTATAACAGTGACAGAAATGGTGTTCAGTGGATCCTTAAATGGGAAATATTAATTTTTCCAGAAAACTTCCATTGGGCAGAATGAATTTCATCAAATGTATGAAATAGTCACCAAACTGTAACACTTAGTAGTGTATATAGTCCTCCCTCCACATTTGCAGGTTTGACCTTGGGACCATTGGACTTTGCAGGCAAAACACGTGCTTTAATGCTTGTCTTGGCCAAAAGCTGAGGCCAAAGATCAAGCTGTACAGCTGACAGTAATAGGTGTGTTTCACTTCTTTGCTGACCAGAAATTATTACAGAACCCAATCATAGGAGTGCCAGATTTAACCAGAAAGATAAAGTGTGGTGCCTGCTAGGGATATAACTCCTCAGTGATTTTTTTTTTGTTGAATGAAGGAGTGAGTTTTCTTCTTGTTGCAACAAATTCTTCAAAAATATGTGCAGTTTTCGAAGATTGCAGTTCAAAATTCCTTCTGTGCAAAAATTGTATCTGTTTCAGCACAGGAAACAGGGGCTTCTTCACAGAAAATGATATCCCTGCACAGAAAATCCTGTTTTCCGCACAGAAATAGTTGTTTTCTCTGCCCTGTGTGAGATTTTAGTAGAATAAGTTCAAAACTAAAAGATTCTCATCCATCTAGGATTCTTCTCATCAGCGTTTCTTGACACTCAAGGCACACATTTTTTACCAGTTTTGAATATTTGGGAATATTCTTTCCATTCCCATTGCCTGCTTGTGTTGTTTGCCTCTATATATGCCACAGTTGTTGTATATACTCTACTTATATATTCACAAACAAACAAAAAATTAGACAATACCATCAATTGGCAGGTTTCCTTTCCCTCCCAAACCAAACAAAATACAACATGTTCTGCTCCTGCAATTTTTCACCACTTGGGGAAGTGATGAAATATGTAACACTTCATTTATTGGGAAATGTCAAATTTGTATATGTGTAACTGAGAGCCAGTCTGGTTCAGTGGTTTGAGTGCTGGACAACTCTGGAGTACAGGGTTTTAATCTCCACTCAGCCATGGAAACCCATTGGGTGATCTTGAGCAAGTCATACTCTCTTAGAGGAAGTTTTCATCTAAACATTAGGAAGAATTTCCTGATAGTAAGAACAGTTCAACAGTGGAATATGCCACCTCAGAGTGTGGTGGAGTCTCTTTCTCTGGAGGTTTTTAAACAGGCTAGATGGACATCTGTTGGGGATGTTTTAATGGTGTATTCCTGCATGGCAGGAGGTTGGACTCAGTGGTCCCTGTGGTCTCTTCCAACTCTATGATTCTATGAAGACAATGGCACCCATACAAATTTTGCCAAGAAAACCCCATGATAGATCTGCCTTAGGATCACTGTAAGTCAGAAACAACTTGAAATCACACAACAACAACCATATGTGCAACCAAGGGACATGAGAGAACTCCTGGAAAGAAGCAGCATAGCCCCAACAACTAAACAGTACTTTGTAATGTTGAAGGCTTTCATGGCTAGAATCCATAGGTTATTGTGGGTTTTCCAGGCTTTGAGGCTGTGTTCTGTTAGTATTTTCTCCTGACATTTCATCTGCATCTCTGGCTGGCATCTTCAGAGCATGCCACCAATCCTCTGAAGATGCCAGCCACAGATGCAGGTGAAATGTCAGGAGAAAATACTAATAGAACACAGCTTCAAAGCCCAGAAAACCCACAACAACCTACAAACAGTACTTTTTCTACTCCTCCCAATACTAGCAAGTTGCAGGGACAGGCCTTTACTGGATCAATTTTCTTAGGAGCAAACTATCTACAGAACTAGGAAATGTTACTATTTTTGAACTGCAGTTGCAGTGGCCATGCTAGCTGAAGGATTTGGGGAGCTATAGTCCATAAAACATGCACCCCAATTTGGTGCTTTGTTTGTTATAGGCATGCAAGGATAATCTGGAAACAGGTTCCAAAGCATAATTGGGTATACCTAAAGCAAATACTTGTGGTGCCCTCTATCAGAGCTGTTGCAGCAAGCTCTAGGCACCCTCTCCTTCTGGCTTCTTTATGATCTGTAAAGTGGCTCTCAGCTAGCCTTTGAGGATGATCCATTTAGGTACGCTTGCTTTTGATTCTGAGAGGCCCACCATTAAGAAAACTTGAAAACTCTTGGATGTAGGCAAAGTCATGACTGTTGCAGGAGGGGGAACAGCTCAAGAGTTGTGGTTTTCCACTGAAGGCTGTTGATCCACAATTTGTATTTGCTGTGGATAGAATTCCAAACCAAACCCTGCACTGCATTAAGCATGAAAAGCAACCCACTTCTCGAACAAATATAGCTGCGTAGTCCTATGTGATCCCATGCTAACCTTGGACAATCAGGCAGTGTTTCAGGCTTGCTAGCAGTCAGCAGTCAGAATTTAGATTATGAAAGATGCTCACTGTCTCCCCCTCTCCCCCTCTCTCTCTGCCCCACTCCACGCACCAGCTCAGTTCCAAGTCCTTTCATGAGCCCTTCTCTGTTTTTTTCCCCTAACAGGGCAGCATTATGGACACATGCATAGAAATATGCTTCAACAGTGGCACCAGTGTGATCAACTAAATCCAGTGCAGTCCCATAGGGATGATCTGGTAATGGAAGTCTGCACACCACAATCAGTTTTAATTAAATGACTGAGGCATACTTCTCATTTAGCCTGGGCAGTGGCAAAACATCCAGGCTCTTCAAAAGAACTTTGCACATGCCAGGCACATTAAGTTGCTCTTGAAAGCATTTCGCCTCCTGTCCTAGCCAATTGAGAAAGAGGAAAGACAATATTGGCCACAAAAGAGTCTCAGATTCCATCAGTAATTATGGAAATGCCAGTGCAGAGCGATGAAAAGCTAGCTTTTGGCTTTGCACCATGAAGCTTTACTTGGGTTTTTAATGTCTCTCCCTCCAGTTAGCAGCTAATAGCTGGACATAAAGCCTAATCCAAAACTAAGGCAAATCAGTGCAGAATCTATGACCATTTTTGTTTTTTGACGTTTCAACCATATTGCAAATCACACATGAACAATAATTGTCAAAGTAGGATCATATTTGATGAAGTTATATCAAACTGAGGGGTGTAGCTGGTGGAATGAGGGTGATGTTCTCCATAAGAATTTTGCTCCCCAGTAAAATGTTCCTTTAGTCCTCAAATTTCTAGAACTACAGTAACTTAAAAATCTACTTGAACATTAGAAATACAGTTTAGGCACCCAAGTGAATGGGGCTGGCAAAATTACCAAGCGAATCAGAATACAAGTATAAGAGCTCTCTCTGTGTGCGATGTTCAAAATTTGCCTGCTGAAGGAAAAATCAATTGAGGAGTGGAATGCTTATTTGGAGGAGCAATGCCCTCATACCCTACCCATGGAACTACACCCTGTCATATAGGAATTTTTTTAAAAAAAAAATGATAAGTGTACCATTTTAATCTCACATGAACAATTTTCCATTTCAGGAAGAAAGAGCAGTCTAGAAAAAGAAACCATCCCCTGATCTTCTGCTGCTTATCCTACCCTTCACATCTCTCTTCCACTAACCTATATTTTATAAGATAGAGGCCAGGTGTGCAAGACAGATCTTTTCCTGTCTATATTTGGGTTCTGTGTGCTTATTTGTGACTGAAAAAGCAGAGAATTCAGCTGTATGATAACATACTGATAAGCACTGTGCCTGAAAGGACTGATAATAATTGCATAAAGTTTAAATACTATTGAATAATATATCAAATAAATGCCACATGTGGACCTACTTAGTATTACTTCCTAGAGAACAGTGCAGTTCATACTATAAGTACCCTGTGTTTTCTTTCAAAATCTTTCTCTGTAATAATAGGGGATACCACTTTGTCCTTTTTTGTTTAATTGAGTTTCACTGCATGTTACAGATATAGTTCAGTTAATGACGTAAATGTATTCCTGGACATTAATTGCCTCTTTTACAAAAAAATTGGCAACAGAGGCAGAAATAACATGGAATAGGGAAAAGGTCCTATATCACACAAAAGAAGTGCTTTATTCAAAATTAAATCTTGGGTATGTTAATCAGAATGCATCCAAGAATTAACATTTCCCTTTACTGTAATGTGATCTCACAGCAAAACATTCCAGTTTTGGAGCAGAAGTGAAAGCAATCATTCTGAAATGTTCCTTCCACAGAAGTAATATGGTGAATTTTGTCTGAAATTAGTTTGGTAGCTGGTACAAAAAATACTAGAACTCTCTAAAATAAAAAAAAAAATGCATTATTTTTGAGACCTCTTGTGTTCATCCATCATTGATACAAGTCTAGTTCACATTTCCATTTCTATTTGTTACAAAGCATTGTTGACATTATAAGGAAATATACATGTTTGCCATTCCTTGTGAAATCACCAGGTGGCAGTGTGGAATTCATTTAATATGTTACTCTCTGAACTTGTTTGTATAGCTCTTCCACAGTCTATCATCATATTGTTAAGGTCAGGCTGGTCATTCCATGAATAGCATTGTACTACCACTTTCCCCCTTTCATTACAGGTCATTCGGTGTCCAACATGCTGCTTACTGGAGGCTTATGGCTTGTCATTCCAGCCTGTTAATATGTTGTAACCTTCATTACACAGCAACTTTTTGCAGCTGTTCCAAACTTTGTAAATACTACTGGTTCTAGCATAAGGGATTCCCACTTTATTCTTCTCTATAACTTCACTATTACATAACTACTTTTGAAGAAGAGATGAACACTAATGATCATGATCGTATCTGAGTTTAATCTGGGTGACTGCTTTGCACTGAAACTGAATAATACCATTTAGTTATATAGAAATTGATATTTAAGTTTTGATCCTTGAGTATGGAGATATTGCAGTATTTTTACATATTTATGTCTTAAATGTACTATTACCCAGTCACTAATAGCCATCAGGGTAAGACACAAGAAAACACAAATACAATCCAAACTTATGAGTTGTCTGTGATATGAGTGGGCAGGGGCTAGTGTAATGATTTTGGATGAAATTTCCTCCACTCAGACCAAAAGCAATCTCAGTATTCAGTTAAAGGCAACAGAATCTAAAATATGCACCACAAGAAGATCTAAAAATGTATTAGAAATAAAATTATTGACAATACAAAGCAGCAACAGAAATATGGGGAGGAATTTTGCTATATGAATAAAATGACTGGAAGCCTGCTGGGGAGTTAGAAATGTGTAACTTAGATTTGCACATTCAGAACTGTTTGGTATTCACATATGCCTTAGTTTAGAGGACATTTAAAGTCCCCCGCTAGGTGGCAGATGCTGCGATTGATTTGGTGCAGGGGGGGTCCATTCCACCGTCACTCAGGAAGCAGCTGATTGGCATTTTCACCCACCCTCACACAAACAATCTCTGGTGCAAGGAGGACTTGAAACAGGGACCCTGCTTCTGCTTGTCACACCAGGGAGCACCCATGGGAGAGGGTGGGAACATCAGCCAGCTGCTTCCTGAGCAACAAGTTAATGGACCCCCACTGATTTCAGTGGCTGCTTCCTAGCAGTGGGGATTGGGCCAGAATTCACCGTGCAGCTCTGTAAGTAAGGTGGTGATGCAGCCAGAACTCCTCAACAAGATTCCAGCCAATTACCGTATATTGTTTCTCACTATATCCATTGTAACTCCTTCCATACAATGCAGCTTCTCGCTTATTGTTCCCGTCATGCTGATGATTGGAAAGGGCATGACCACATGACAATGGCCACATCATGGATGTCACCACTTGAAGTCATTTTTCATAGCTTTCCTTTTGGGGTTTTGCTGTGCTTCAGCATTGTACTCGCCTTGTAGATAGTGACAATAAAACTGTTGATCCTTGTGGTTTTGAGTTGTCGATTTTGGGCCTACCAAAGACTGAATTGTTATTTTATTAAAAAGTTCAAAGCATTTACTTATTTGATTTATGTATGCAATGCCATTTGGACATTGACATGGAATGTATTCTATGCAGTTAGAAGCAAACCTTGGGAGTAACTAGTTGTAGATAACTGGTTACTTGTAATTAATCTCTTTCTCCCCATAAAGAAGTCACAAATATATTATGAGTGTAGCTTTATGAAAGATGACATCATTCCTTTTGTGGTGTAACTGTAACTTCTTAGTTCCTTCTATTGTTAAAGGCATGTGATCTCACTATAATGGAAAAGATATATCACATTATTCCAGTTTTGGTTCATGCTGTGCCATATGCTGCTGCATCAGTCTCTATTGTGGGTTTTATGGTGACAATAAGTTAGCTAGAAGGAGAGTGTGTAGCATAGGAGAGCAGCTTCAAGTGTTTCTAAAATAGTTAATAGAACAATAGCTTTTTTAGTTACTTTTGAGAAACAGGAAAGTAAAGAACTAATTATCAAAAAATGTAGCTATTTCAGACATCTCCTCTTCACCTGTCCATCACTTTATTCGAGCCACTCGAGGAGGCTTTCAAAATAAAAAGAAATACAAGTTAAAACAACATGGAGTTAAAAGTTAAGATTAAAATAGCATTAACATATGTATAGCACTAAAAACCATTGAAAACATTATTTTACAATGAAAGAATACATTCATCCTTAGCATCTTGGAGCTATAATGGTAATTAATTACTTTTAAAAATAACATTCCAAATATTGATAAGGGACATTTAGCCATCAGTGTCATAAATAAAGCAATTCTATGATACTTTTGAGGCTAATGAGAGAAAGAAATTTTCAACATAAACTTTCAGGGACTCAAGTCTACTTCTTCAGATACATTTCATGAAATGGACTGGAATTCCCAAAAGCTTAAGCTAGAAATTTCTTTCTGTTAAGTCTCAATGGTGCTAAAGAATGTTATTATTCTTGTTGTTTTTGTTAGTTTAATCTATATACAGCCCTCCTTTCTCCCAATAATGGGACTAAAACAAGACAGATTAAAACAAACTATACCCAAACTTCAATAAAAAATATAAATATAAAACTCATTTAAAAGAAAATTAAACACCTTGTAAGGTTGAAAACATTAAAATTTGTTAAAAAAAAAACCTACATCACATTCAGTTTCTAAATGCCTAATGGTACAAGAATGTTTTAACTTGCTGGCAGAAAGAGAGCAAGGATGGAACCATCTTGGCCTTCTTAGGAGGGGAGTTCCAAAGTCTGGGAGCAGCCACTGAGAAGGCCCTCTCCTTGTTCCTTCCAAATGAGCTTGAAAAGGTGGTGAGACAGAAAGAAGGGCCTCTTCAGAAGATCTCAGAGCACAAATGGACTCAGAAACAAAGATACAGCCTTTCAAATAGCCCAGACCCAAACCTTATTATCTTTATATCTTTTAATGCTGATAATACTAACACAGCTTGACTTTCAGTACCATCACCATCCCACCATTAGTCCTCATAACCATAACTCTTCCTTTCAAGCAAGTAAGGCCAACAGGATTCTCCTCTCCCATCTTTGGCAGGAGACTTATTTCTTAAGAAGATCCTGGGAACACTCACCACAGAACTTAATATTAATTTAGATTCCTTCCTTTAGGCCTTGATTACTGTGGTACTCAAGGACCTCAGCGGCCCTGATTCCTTCTTCCTGGTAAATTGCTCCAGATTTTGGAGAGGGAAATGCATTGTTAAAAATGCACTAGTAGGAATTACTAAAGTTGCAGCTGTTTAGTATTCTGCCTCATTCCTCTGGTCTCTGGTAGTTTAATTCCATGGTAGTGTTAGGTATGACAAGGAAATGCATTTTGAATTTTGTGCATACATCTGTAAATATGCCAGTGTGCTAGTTTTTCACTTTGACAGTTCAGGCAAGAAACTTTCTTCAGCATTTTTGAGTCAAAGAGTAAACAGTTCTGTGGAATTTCAGAAACATGGAAAGGGGAAATTTGTTATTTTGAGGCTGTGACCTTAATGGTCTGATGCAAGGGGAACAGGTAGGTGATAATTTATGTTGCTTCACTTACTTTGAAATAGGGTAAGTGAAACCTGCTGTGTTTGCTGCACCTCACTCATTTGGGGGGGCGGTATCTGCATCTGTGGCCCCAAATATTGCCATGATAGCTATTGTTTTAGGGTAAACAGCCTGGAAATGTTACTTTTTTGGACTGGCTGAGAAAATGTAGGAGTTGTAGTTCCTGCAATACTAATGCTTCCAAGCACTGGTGGTAGGAGGATGGGTGTGGGGGTCAGTTTGGCTGTGGTGAAAAATTCAGAACTTTGACAAGTTATTTTTAATAACAAATCCCAGGGCTTGAAGATTCAGGGAGATATTATTTTAAAAAAACAGGAAAGGAAAGGAAAGGTAAAAAGTAACACTCATTTTAACTACAAAGTAAAGTACAAAGTAAAACTCATTTTAACTACAAACTCAAATTTGTTTGAAGTTTGTCTAGGTAACAGACGTACCTAACTTACAGAGAAAGTGGACCAAAGAAATGGAACTATATGCAATGGAATTCTAGAAATTCAGTGCCTGTGGAGTTAACTAGGTATTTTTGCTTACCACCAGTGGCAGAGCTTGGAGTGCATGGAGGGTGGGTGGGAGGGGATGAGGCTACGGCACGGGGGCATGGCCACAGTGTGTGGAGGCATGGAGGTGGCACACAGGTGCATGGCTATGAGCCAGGACACCTCAAAAACATTGCTTCTGGGGGAAGACTGCCTCCATCATCCCCCTATCCCTACATGACTGCTCACCACTGCTCCCTGAAACCTCCTTTGACTCATAACTACGGATTCTTCCTTTCAATCTCCTATTTTCAGGTACAAAGAGGTGTGAAAGCAGCCATGTGAGAAGGTAATTAGGAGAAATATTGTATTAGGACTAGGGCTGTGCCATACACATTCTGGAGATTCTCTGATATTGGGATGTAGACTGCCTTTTCAGATTCTTGAGAAACAGCATCCCTGTGTTAGAATCATGTGGGATTTTTAGTAAATCTAATCAAAATAAGAAAAATGATACAAGGAAATTGGCTGGCAGGCTGGTGGTGCATGAGGAGGCGATGTTGGGCAGAAATAACTTGGCAAAGAGCTAGATGCTACAAAGCAATATGATCTGAACTATGAAATTTCATTTAGGTCTGCCTCTATGTCTCTGGGTAAAAACGATTGGTTAGCTATACTTCTTGCATAGCAGATAAATGGATTGTATAGATGAAAGTTGTGTTGACCCTATCAGCCCTGAATGTACTTCAGATCAGCTATATATTTATCTGAATGATGATAATTGATGAAAATTGCTAATACATAATTTTTTGACAAGTGGATTTCAAGATAAGTTAGCTGATTTTAATTTTCCCTAGAAATTCATGGAACGTTGGTCATGGCCAGCTTGATTGCAAACGACTTAGTCCCAAATCAAATTATTAGTCTCGACTAGAGAAAAGTGTCAACTAAAGAAGAGCTGTGAGTCCTTTGGGTCCCACCCCAAGAGAAAGGCAACATGTGAATCAAATGAAATAAAATAAAATAAGAACTATTGAATCAACAGGAACTTGATAAGTTCCATTGACTCAATAAGTCTGCTCTAGATGGGAGTGACAGTAAGATTTAGTTGGCCTTCAATCCGTTGGATGAAATATATAATATCTGCATATATTCATGTATTAAGAGGCCTGCATAGTTTGTTCATAGTATGGAACATTGTGTCAACAGTGCATTTGAAAGGATTATTAAAATATTAAAATAGGCTTAGAAAGCCCTGCAATAGAACTTTCACTTAAATATGTTGGTCAAGACCAATAGGGAACCATTTCCCTACACTTGGTCCTCCAGATGTTTTGGACTTGAACTCCCAGAAACTCTACCCATTAGTTATGTTGGCTTGGGCTTCTGGGAGCTGAAGTCCAAAAAGTATCTGGATGTCCAAAGGTTGAGAACCACTGATCCAGAGGATAACAAGCAAGGAGCATGTATATGTGCACACAGCAAGCAGATTTCTAGAACTTCACTCCTGGATGGAAAGTACGGGAGAAATAAAAGAAATTCTACTGGAAGATAGTATTTGACAAATGACTCTGTAATTAAGTCAGCCTGCTCTAGTGACTTCAGTTTAGAAATGTAGCAGGGTCAAGTCAGCTTGTATTTGGCCAAAGTCTGTTTTGATATGGATTGAAAGAGCACTTGCATTTTCCAAACAATATTTTGAATGATAGAAATGCATAGTTTGCTCTAAAGGATAAGAGTTTTGTGCTTCTACTGAAATATGTGAAGTAAAAACAAAAATAATCACACTACCAAATGCATTTCAATGGCTGGGTTCCTTTAATGGCTTATATTCTTTGGCAAGCCTTCCTTGCAATTATTCCATCTGAAGATAATTGTGTGATATCATCCATAAAGCCAAAGCACAAATCAGCCCAGCTACTGAGCAGCTCAGAGTGCTGCTGTTTAAAGGCATGCCTTTGAAAAAGTGGTCTCCCATTTGCAACCATATGTCAACTAGGGCAGGCAGAGGAAAAGAAAAGACAGGAAGGGAAGCATCCATGCTCACTAACCCAATTAAAAATACTTCTAGTAATTTAGTGATTGGTAATCATTATGTCCAAATGAATAGAGATATTAAGTATGGAACAAAAATAAAAGGAAATGGTACTTTGCTGCAAATATGTTTGTGGCCTTCATGGATACATACTCCTTGAACAGTCCTGTTATGGCCCTGTGCACCCCCCAAGATTGATATGATTTAATTGGAGAAATATTATTTAATTGGCATATACATTAATTGGCATTCATATAAAATGGAACCTGAGGTGATTGGAAGGTCAAGCTGGGCAGAGAAAAATTACTGACCGAAAATGTGTGATTGCAAGGTAGATCAGCCAATCCCCTCTAGGCATAGCTGAAGTCATTGTCAGGCAGATTACCTAGAAACTCAGCACCCCATCTGGTGATCAAGCTCCATTAAGACCATGGACTTTACTTCTAATAAATGCACAGGTTTGTATTGGTAGGGACTCATTAAGCATTCACTTGGCTAGGCAAGAGCTGTTTTTCCATAGTAGGGACAACATGGTAATGGCTCATACTAGTGGAGGTTTTCTCAGCTTTCTCAGCTGTAGCACCAAAATTTTGGAATGTATTCCCCATGGAAGTCTGACTGGTACCAACATGGGTGTCCTTCCAGTGCCAAGTCAGAAACATTTTAATTTTACTCTTTTAATTAAGTCTTTTTAATTTAATCCTTAAAGACTTTGAGCACAATTTTACTTTGAAATATACATGTACATGGTTTTAGATTGTTGCCGCTTTTAAATGATGTTTTAACTGTAGTCTTGTTTAATGGCCAGAACCCTGTTGGGAAGTTACGAATGCATAACCTACAGGTAGTTACCCATTCAATAACTATTTGGTATTCATATCATGTGAGCAATCTGTGGCATGAAGGGGAACACCAAAAAAGGGGGGGGGACTTCTATCTGTCACAATGTGGGTTGCTTATGGGACAAGGTGGAAACATCAGCCAGCTGCTTCCCAAGCAACAGGGGAATGGTCCCCCATCGACTGCAGCAGCTGCTTCTTAGTAAGTAGGACTGGGAGGATTGGGCTGGGATTCACTGCACATAGCTGTGCAATTGTGGTGTTCACCCATTCATGACTCTTCAACAGGATTCCAGATGATATGTCTCTGTCTTGATTAAATTATTTATAGTTCTAATCAGGAAATGTGTTAAATTGTTAAGATAACACACCACCCTAAGAACCCATGATAAAGGGTAGGAGAGGGAGAGGGAGAGGAAGAGAGATCTCCTGCCCTTTATCATGGTTTTGTGTGTTTGTGTGTGTATTGTCTGTAACCATAGAATCAATACCCCATTCAGAACTCCCCACTACCACTATCTGGTCATTTAAAGATTACTCCAGCTGACTGGAAGACATAAATTAAAAATGACACCTGTGAGACATACTATAGTAAGGTAACTGAGATGTAAAGAATTTTTGGAAATTTTCTCATCTGTGATGAGAATGTATCGTATCTGTTTTTCTATCTCACACAACAACAAAAATGTTTTGGGGAAAACTCTTCACGTTTTTTTAAGTGAAATATTTGCAACCCCCCTCTGAAATGCAAAAAAAAAAAAAATCAAAACCTTTGCAATCTTGTCTAGCAGGGATAAAACATTTGAAACTTTTCATTGCAAGCTAAGATTTACCACCTTTGTAAGCAACGTTTCCTGTCTGTGTCTAAACAGTTGCGAGAATAATCACTCAGTTCAGTAGGCTGATGACTAAACTGCTGACTGGGGCTGGTTACAGAGAACACTTAATTCCCTTGTGGTAACAA
This sequence comes from Cyclura pinguis, assembly GCA_030412105.1. Classification (NCBI taxonomy): domain Eukaryota; kingdom Metazoa; phylum Chordata; class Lepidosauria; order Squamata; family Iguanidae; genus Cyclura; species Cyclura pinguis. The sequence continues at coordinate 44,810,891 of CM059604.1, forward strand.
CTTCACTATTTACCAATCTTTGTCTAGGCAGAATTCAAATATAGGTTATGATCTATAACGCCCTATGTGAGTTGAGTCTTGACTCTTTGAGAGACTATGGGCCTTTCCGCACAACACTGTTATAGTGCTATTATTCCACTTTCAACATCCTGTGGAATTCTGGGGTTTGTAGTTTATTGAGGCCAAAGGGCTCTCTGGCTGACAATTATAAATGCCACTCCCTAAACTGCAAACCCCAGGATTCCATAGGGTGTTGAAAGTGAAGTAATAGCACTATGACAGTGTAGTGAGGAAAGGCCCTATATCTCTATATGAACCTGCCCAGGTGTTAAGATCTGTGGGGGAGGGCTTTTTAAATCATCCCATCACTGCCACAGGCACATTTGGTGAGTTCACAGGAGACAGCCCTCTCAGGGGCTGCTCCCAGGCTATAGGATTCCTTCCCATCAGAGGCTCAGTTTGGCTCCCTCTCTGTTCTCTTTTCTCTGGGAGACAGGGGCAAAGTAACTTACTTAGATAGGCCTTTACCTGTTAAATGGTTTTCGAAGAAGGGTCTCTTAATGAGGCTTACTGTACTTTTATCTTGCTTACAATGTCTTAAATGTGTCTTAAACTGCTTTAAATTAATGATTGTGTCCAGTTCTGGGCACCCCAATTCAAGAAGGACATGGTCAAGCTGGAGCAGGTCCAGAGGAGGGCGACCAAAATGGTGAAGGGCCTGGAAGCCAAGCCCTATGAGGATAGACTTAGAGAGCTGGGTATGTTCAGTCTGCAGAAGAGAAGGTTAAGAGGGGACATGATAGCTATGTTTAAATATTTGAAGGGATGCCATGTAGAGGAGGGAGAAGGCTTGTTTTCTGCCGCTCCAGAGACCAGGACAAGGAGCAATGGATTCAAGCTGCAGGAAAGGAGATTCCACCTGAACCTCAGGAAGAACTTCCTGACGGTCAGGGCTGTCCGGCAGTGGAATATGCTGCCTCGGAGTGTGGTGGAGTCTCCTTCCTTGGAGGTTTTTAAGCAGAGGCTGGATGGCCATCTGTCGGGAGTGCTTTGAGGGTGTTCCTGCATGGCAGGGGGTTGGACTGGATGGCCCGTGTGGTCTCTTCCAACTCTACATTTCTATGATTCTATGATTCTATGATTTCATAGGATTGCTTATTTAATGGTCTTAAAAACTTTTATTATTAGGTTTTTAGCTGTACAGTCATACCTCCACATTTGCTAGGCTTAGGAACACAATACCCCCATGAAAGTGGAAAAACTGTGAATAACTCTAGGCCCTCCCAGACCATATTTAACAAGCAAAAAAGTATGATCATCATATTCAACCCACCATGGATTCCTTTGAGGCATCAGGGTTCCTTCACAAAGCAGAAGTGGGGGGCTGGTGGGGCTTACTGCCACCTCTACTGCTGCTCCACACCATTTTTAAGAGGGGATTACAAGCCTCATTTGCAGTTTCTCAGTCTCACAAGGCTTGCAGTCCCTATTAAAAATGGCATAGGAAGGCATCAGAGATGACAGCAAATAATCCGTGAATAATCAAATCAACAAAAGTGAAGCTCGCAAATGCAGAGGGCTGACTATACTTTATTTTAATCGATATTGTAATGTTCCTTGAGTCTTGTGCTGAGAGAAAAGTGGGATATAAATTGAAGGAAGAAATAAAATAAGTAAGCAAATAAATTCAAAAACTAGTGCAGAAACAACAGGTGAAAAGGGAGACTTCAGCAATGTGTGGTGGGGAGGCTTGGGTCTTGCAGATGTGTTTGGCTACCACTCCCATAATCTGTTAACATTAGCCATGCTGGGCAAGTCTGAGGAGAGCTACATACCTTCCAACTGTCTCCATTTGTCAAGGAGAGTATCAATCAGTCTTCTGTTGTCCCCCATTTTCAGCTGCTTTAAGGTGTCCAAGTTTCTTTTTCCTCCTCCTCCTACCCACCTTGCCTTCAGTTCTCTTCTGAGTTTATCTTACTCAGTTTACTTCAAAACAATAAACGGAGGGAGAGGAGAGGGTAAACTCTTTCTCTTCCCAGTCATCTCAGGCAAAAGCAAACTGCTGCAGCCTTTCCTATCTTGTGTGTTCTTTCTCATTAGTAACTTCTGCCATCTTGACCACACTCGGATGTGGCTTAGCCACACACACCTTGCTTTTCATTGGTAAAATGTTGGAGGGTATGGAGCTATTAGCCAAACCATTTGTGGGGCCTTAAGTTCCTCACCGCAGGCACAGTATGTGTGTGCATGTGCATCACGGTTATATGAATACTCAGATTTTAAGCTCGGCATGAGCTATAATCGGGTAGACCCAGAGAAAAGGTATTGCAGACTACCAGGCCACAATTGAAACTCATTCATTGGCATTTAATTGTATGCCTCATGTCACAATTTTAGGGTTAAATCTACTGCAGTTCCTATAGAAAGGAATGCTCCTCTTCGTATTTGTTTGACTTCTATCATTTTGTGTGCCTCCCAATGAAACACTGTTAGAGAATAAGCCAAAAGGTTGAAGGCTAAAATAAAATAAACATAAAAAGTTTTTTGTTCTTTTTTTTGTGTGTGTGTGTGGAAATGATACATCAGATATTTATGGAAGAGAAGAGATGTGCCTGGTCATATATCTGCTGTGGTCTGTTGTCCTGCCCTGTGTGCGTGTGTGTGTGTTTAAATGGCACATGATTTAGTTATTCATTTAGTCCATTGTCTCACAATCAGTTATGAGTCATAGTTGCTGTTTAAATTTAAAGAAGGAAAGCAAGCTTGCTGGTTTGTTACAAATTTAGCAACACAATAAAATCTATACTTGGATATCAAAGGAAGATGCCAGAGTTATCTGTTTCTCCAGTGAATTCCTCTGGGAATTCAATTATGAGCATACAAGCATAAATGTATTCAGGAAGAGAAGAAAAACTTGGGCATTCATTTTGTAGCAGTGTTACTCAGCTCCTGGACAGATGAACTAGCCAGTGTTTACCTGGTAGGCAATGGTTTGAGAGGGCCCTCAGAAAAGTGGATACACCATATCTCCTGGCAATATTATCGAATGGTGGTAGTTATGGTAAGGGAGGGTAGAAGCAGTGTTCTCAGGCAATGCTGGGTGCCTGGGAAGTCCCATTTAACTTTCCCAATATGGCCTTCATGTGGATTCACTTTGACATGATTTATGATTGCAGAAGCTGTGTTTAGGGGGTTGAGGAAGGCTGTGGTGCTAGGATTAGCTTTGTGTGGTTCTGTCTTGATGCGTGTGAATGAATAGCAGAGGATAATGTTTGGCAGCAAATCTTGTATACAAGCAAAATCAAAAAGATATAGGGAAAATGCTTCAAGGACTGAGACCTGTTCCTGATCCAAATCATTTCATTTGCAGAAATTTCCTTCAGAATAAATTCCAGTTGAAAATCCAATCTAGTATCCCATTTAATCAGGCTGTGATATCTGTAGCTTCTATCTAGAGGAGCTTGCTGAAGATGTTTCTTTTTTGCATGGTTCAGTGCTTCCTCATTTTTAATTAATTTACAGATATAACCTTAATAGCACCAAGGCACTCCAGGGTGTAGAATAAAATGGGCTCCTGGTGAGCTTCTTAAGGGGAGAAAGTAATTGGTCTATGGTTTGCTGCCTGGCTATGTGCCTTGTGGAAGCGCTGATGGACTTGCTGTGCCTAGCTGCTTAGCAATTAAAATCCTTCAGCCTGAAAGAGGAGAAAGTGGACAGATACCTTTCTATCTATGGAAAGCACAGGGTGTGGAGCGCTGCTAGGTAGTTAACCACTTATGGGCTGTATTTGGTCTTAAAAGAACAGGGAAGACTGTCAGACTTTGACCACAAGGCCCTGTATTCAGATCCCTGCTAGTCCAAAATCCAGTAGAATGACTCACAGAGCCATCTTCCCTAAATCAAAGTGCATAGCTCTCAAGGCCAGTCATGTTAATTTGGCATATGTGGCCAAAAAAAAAAAAAAAAAACAACCAGGCAAGGACACAACAGCCATCATTCAAATAACTAGCAATTTGTTGTCATTTTTAACAGACATCCCACATCTATGCCTGAGGCAGCTCATGCATTTTGCCTAATGGTAAGACTGACTTTCATACACGGACAAGACTGACGGCGCTAACATCAGAGAAAGCATATTTTGCAGAGCATTGAAGTAATGCGTTACAAGTGACAATGTTACCTGCAACACATTGCTGCTTGGGGAAAAGAGGGCATAACAAGGATGCTTTGGAGAAATAGTATTAACAACTGGTAACATGATTTGTGTATGCATATAATGAATAATATCTACTCATTCCTTCCAAAACAGTGTTGCAGGCGGTGTTGCAGAGGGGATTTTTGGCAATTTGGGGCCATGTTTCCATTTTCAAGGAATTGCAAAATAAGAATCTGAAACATATTTGAAACATAGTTATTTCAATGCAATAAAATGCATTACTCTTAAAGAAACAAGCCATAGCTAATGCATTACCTTAGAAAAAGAACAAAAAGGAAACCTAAAGCGTTAGCTTGATAAAATAACACCCCAAGCTCTTGTAGTTTGTCTGCCTTTCTTTGTTTCTAGGTATGTTTGTCTTCCCATAATCTGAAAAACCCACCTTTTGCAAAGCTACACCTTGTTTCTTGCTACTACCCTCTCTACTTCCCATGTGTCATCTCCATCTTTCTGTTCCATTTTCTAAACTGAGCAGAATTTGCACTGATCTTACAGAAACTGGGTGAAGGAAGCCAGCCAAGGAATCAGCAAGAGGCAGATTTAAAGAAACTGCAGGTGTGCAGCGGTTAAAGAAATGAGGGAGGGTGTCTTCTCTCAGCCGGGGAAAATAGCAAACATATTCGAGTGTGCGCTCACTGGTTTCTGTCGCTGTACCTTTGTGGTTTGCCCCCACACCTCCTCCAATGCCTGTGTAGTAAGTGACAGCACCTTGAAATGCAACTTTAATCTCCTTTGGCTGTTTCCCTGTGTGTTCAGAGACAACAGAAACAGATGAGCTAAGAAGTCAGGGGGCAGAGAAGCCACAATATACAGCTGCACACCTGTCAAATCCCCTCAATCATCCATTTGATCACATTGCTTTCAAGGCCTGTAAAGATCAAAACTATTCACACGGCAAGCCTCTGAGGAGGCAACCACTGAACTCTGCTCGAGAGAGGCAAAAGGAAATTGATGAGCTGGCCGTCTTCTGGAAATAAGTAGCTGTTTTGGAGTTGGTAACTAAAGTTAATATGGGAAATGGACAGGCATTGTGTAGGGACTGCACTGAACATGTATATTTGCAGACACAGACAGAAAAACAGTGGAAGGGAAGGAGGGACAGAAAGAGAGAAAGACAGAGGGAGAGAGGGACTGGCATTGCAGTATATATGATACAATTCCTAACTAGGGCAGAATAGGACTTGGCCAATATTTAATTGATTTGCCTGTGGGAAAGTGCCATCGAGTCCCGCACATCAATTGCCACCCTCAGTTTTGATAGACCAGGAAAGAGAAAACTTTATTTAAATCAATTTGCAGAGAGAGGACTTGCTGACATGCGTACAGCTAGAACCCAAATTCCTATCCAGGAACGGGCCTATCAATCCATCCCACCTAAGGGTGCCATTCTTTCTTAATTTCATTGTTGAAGGAAGCAACAAATAATTTTAGCAATTTTCTTTCAAAATCTTTGAAAATGGTACAGTTTCTAAGGACTGTTTGCACTTTGGGATTGTACACACACACACACACACACACAGTGTGAATTTTATGCAGAATAAATTCTCAACTGCAGAATTTTTGTACCGAAATATTTTCTAGACAGAAAAGGCTACTTCTTCTGAAAAGAATGCTTTAAGTGGGAGACTCATTCTTCTTACTTTGCACAGAAATCATGACTTTCTGCACAGGAAACAACATATTATTTTCTGAGCAGAAAATGCTTGATTTTGACAAAATGAGAATTTTCTGCACAATAAGTCCCAAACTGTGAAGATTCTCCTCAGGGCAGGATTTTGACCACTTTTGAATATTTTCAAATGTTCTTTCTCTCTCTCCCTCCCTCAAGCACCCATTTCTCTGCTTCTTTCTTCCTTTCTATGCATTGAGGTGCTGGAGAAGAAGAGACTGCCGTCACCAGAGGTCTTCATTGATTGCTTCCAGATGGCTCTTGAGATTAGTCTGAGGGTCACCAGCCACCCTAGGGCCACCAGTTGTCCACCCTTGTAACTGAAATTAAAATAAAAATAGGCCGGAGTAAAGAAGAAGATAGGGCATTCTCGACTAGAATGACCTATTCGATTGACTGCACCGCTAATCACCATTTCTTCCATTCTCATAAGCAGAAGACACAGCAACACTTTTCCCCTTGCCTATAAGACAGTAGGATATTTTTTGCAGTGTTAATTTGTGAGAACAACTTTTGTTAATTTTTTCTAAAGCTATTATAGTTGCTGCTTTGTTGCATGGATTTTTTCAAATTAGAAACACCAGATTTAGGATGGGTGTTTTCATCTTTTTCATCAACTGAGTAATGCTTCTGAACTCTATGTGTATGGGTCTGCTCTGTGTTACAAAGGGGAAAGACAGCAGTGGTTCACAGACACTTTCTGTGCAAATTACAGAAGCCTTGAAGAGCTGGAGGTGAGAATTCTTGTGGAGGCTGGCAGTTTCCTGACAGGTTGTGTCAATGTATCAAGGCAGCCCTGAGAATGAGAAGTATTAGGAAAGATCTTATACCTAGCTTTGTCTGGTTTTTCAGACTTGTTAGGTGTCTTCTTCCGTTTATGGTAACCTGATCATAGGGTTTTCTTGGCAAGATTTGTTCAGAGGAGGTTTGCCATGTCTTCCTTTGAAGGTGAAAAAGTATAACTTGCCCAAAGCCACCCACTGGATTTCCAAAGACAAGCAGGGATTCAAATCCCAGTCTTCTGGAGTTATAGTCTCAGCTTTCAAACCACTAAACCATTCTGCTTCTTTGTTTCCCAGACAGTGGACAATACTTCAGCAGTTGACTGACCATACAGGATTGAAAGATCTTATATCATACTATATCATAATAGCAAGCATAGAATAACTGTGGATTCATTCTTTAAATGTGGATCCTTAAGTTAACTAATAATCAGCAATATCCACACACAAAGGGGAAGTATCCATTGTTTCGGGGAAAACCTCAGGTTTGCAGAAGTAAAAACAAAAATTTAAGGGAAAAAAACCTAGAGAAGGAAAATCCCCAAACAGCTCAATGCACATACTCAACAGGCACAGAATACTGGAGAGGGACAGCAAACCAGTATTCTAGACACAGATCTGGATGAATAGGAGGACCCTGAATAGGAGTGCCCCAGATTGCAACCTTTGTTGCTGGTTCCATTTATCAACAGAAATGGCATCTTCTTCCTTGCGTCAGCTACATAACAGAAAATAAAGATTTCCCCATTGCTGCCGGTAATCACAGAGTAACTGCCACCAGCAGAATTAAGTCTAAGTGAATGTATTCTTTGCTTCTAAAGTAAAGCTTACATGTAAATCGACCTTAGTTTGGATAGATGAAAGGATCTGATTGCAACAATGGTAATATAGATCTGTTACCAGCTCTTAGTTACAGGATAAATGCAGGGATCCATGCTCATTGTCAATATCTATGATTCTCTTCAGGCCAAGTAATTGGGTATGAAATATTTCAGTAGATAGCTCAATACCTCTACCTATAAAGTCCTAAACAGCTTAGGTCCAGACTATTTGAAAGATTGTATGTCCCTATATAAACCTGCCAGAGCCCTAAGATCCACAGGAGAAGGCTTTCTCTTGGTCCTGCTACCATCCCAGCCTCATCTACTGAGGACATAGGAGAGAGTCTTGTCAGTGGCCACTCCCATCTTCCGGAACGCTCTTCCACGTAAGGCTAGGCTGGCCTCCTCTCTGCTATCCTTTCATCATCAGACAAAAAACATTTCTTTTCAAGCAAGTTTTTAATGTGTGAGCAGGCACTTTATTTATTTATTAAGCTTTTTTAAAAAAAATTTTTGTAGATTTTTATAATTTTATATATATTTTAATGTTTTGAATTGGGTTTTTTTGGGGGGGAGCCACCTGGGGTCCCACTTTGGGAGAAAGGCAGCATAAAAATAAAATGAGTACCTGCCTTGTTCTGTTTTTTATCTTCTCTCAGGGTGGCTCCTAGCAGCCCTAAAACTTACAATAGCCCTTTAAATTTCCTGTTAATACAGGCAACAAGGATGTCACATGGCACCTTTTCAAATCACTCATGAATCTAATAAGCTCTCAGCCCCCAAGTCCATGTAGGGAAGGGTGAGATTTTAATTTCAGTTTGTTTGGTGGTTTTACTAAAAATTTACCTGTATTTGCAGATTTCTTCATATTGGAACTCATAAGTCTGCATCTGAATTCCTGTGTATTAAGTAATTTTAGCCCTGACTTTCTGTTGCCATCTTTTTTCCCCCAGACAGTCTCCTTGTCTTTAACACCAGCATGACAAGCAAGTACAGCACGATCCTCTAATGAGGATTTGAGTTCAGTTTTGAAGAATTGACCCACATTTACAAATGTCTTCATCTTTGCTCTGGAAAGAACCTGTTGTTGTTATGTGCCTTATAGGCCATTTCCACACGGGGTAAATAAAACGGTGCAGTGCGTCCTCCATGGAGGACGTCTGCACCTTGGAGCAGACTGGGTCCAGACTACTTACGATAGATCCGCATCTCAGTCCGCTCCGGAACGACCCCAAGTGGTCCTCAATCGTGTTTTTGAAAGACCTGATTTTTCAGGTCTTTCAAAATGCCGGCGTGCGCCATTGCATGCCTGCTCTCCGATGCAGATTCTCAGGCTCGCACCAATGCGAGCCTGCGATCTGCAGAAGGCGGGCTTTAGGCTGGCGAGCTTCAGTAGTTGGTCGAGACCCACGACCAACCGGAAGCCGCCATTTTGGACACTGGAGCAGTGCGGATCTACGATCACACACTGCTCTTCCTCACCCCGGACCGGACCGGACCCACAGAAGAGCTGGTGAGTAGTGGCAGGGAGCGATTCCCTCGCCGCATGCAGAAATGGCCATAGTCAACTCCAGTTCAAATCCCACTCTCTTTGAGTTCTAATCCAATGCTCAAACCACTACTAATGAACTCACCAGATTTCCTAACTCCTTCTCCCAAAATGCATGATGGCAGGGGAGACTGCAAGATGTTTGTTGTAACATATTGTTCTGCCTTGTGCCACGCTCTCTGAGTTGTAATCAAATTTACGAGTTACTTTATGAATATTCTCTTTCATACATACGTGGTTTGTTTGTTTGTCTTTACAATGAAAGCACATAATACTGCATGTGGACAGTGAAGGAATATATTGGGATATGTTTTCAGCTTGGATGATTAAATGCACATTTCTCATTAACCGTAAGAGGACCAATGCTGAAATTTTCCTTTAATAAATCTGCTTGCAGAAAGCCTATCCCCTGATGAGCAACAGATGGGGTTTCCATAATGGCTCATTACCTCCTTTCTTTGTCATGCTGCTAGAATGAAATGTAAAGTTCTTTATGTTTGTGAAAAAAAATGCAGAAGTCACTGTACATAACTTTGCCCCATCTTTTTTTGGCTTAGCCAGTTAGTCTTCTGAGAGAAGCATAGCTGAAAAGATGGCAAACACCCTACTGAGAATAAGAAAAATTTACCTTTTGTGCTACATACATGTGTGTATGTGTGTGCACATGCCTGTGTCTCCTTGAAGATATAGTTCTTGCAAAGGTGCATAATTTTCACAATTTCAACAGAAAAGGTGCTAGGAATTGATTAGCTGTACAAAGCATTAACCATAAACAAGGAATTTTAAAAAATAAATATAAGTAGAAAGGGGGGGAGAACTATCAAGTTCTCATGCGTCACAATGAATAATTATATATAACTATAGAAAGCTGCAGCTAAAATTATTTCTGTATTTGTTCCATCTTATCATCTGTATAAGGTGAGAAGCATTTTCATATATCTGATTTGATGTCAATACGCAGTTAGTCAATTGTAGTGGTATCCACACCACTACACAATTATAGTGGTCTGATAGTGTTTCAACTGTCATGGCTCCGTTCTATGGAACTCTGGAATTTGTAGTTTCCCAAGGTACTTTTCTGTGGGAGCTCTCTGATGCTGCTCCTAAGGAGAGTGCACTAAAGAATTGGAAATCCCTCACCAAACTACAAATCGCAAGATTTTATAGGATGGACCCATGACAGTTAAGGTGGTATAAAACCTATATGTGCAGTGTGGATACATCCTCTAGCAAGTACTATATGCTAGTAACCCATAAACATGTTATTAGTTTGCAAGCCCTGGGATGCTGACGTATTATTTGTGGAATAACCAACAAACTAAAACCAACACAGTCTGTTCTCACATTCACTTTACAAAATCTGCTCTGTATCTACTCACTTGATGACAGTTCTTGCACATGATAGGTAAGTAGATGAGTGGCATTTATAAGCATCAACCAAAATAAAACTAAATTCTGAGCCCAAGTATACCTCCTTAGAAATGCCCATCCATAGGATTTGCTCCGAAGCCTAAAGAGAGTCTGGTCAATCAAACAAAATGTCTGGCATGTTGTTTTCCACAGCAATCAAGCAGATATCTCTGAGAAGCCTATGAGTAGGCTGTGAAGGCAGTGAACCAAGAGTGGTCAATCTGTGGATTATGAGCTACATGGAAATGTTTGACAGTTCAGCTTTTAAGCTAAAAAGGGCACTCTTCCCAAGATACTAAGTAGTATGTGCTCTCTGTTGCCATTTGGGCTGCTAGTATCTGATGTGAGGGAGAGAGAAAGAATTGAAGATTCATGATCAAAACACAGGACAGAGATGAGGGAGGAAATAGCTAGACAAATATGAAAGGAAAGGGACAGAAGCAGCTTCTTAAGATGTGCGTGGAAAGGAGGAAAGAGCTACTGACTCCTTCTCCATGCTTGTGAAGACTGATGAGCTGTGACCGATATGATCAGAAGAGAGAGCAGAAGCAAGTACAAACCTAGGCTTGACATAGCAGGAAAAAGACTACCAAGCCCTTGGTTAGAGTGAGAGGTCAGTTAATGTTTCCCCCATGCCCATGTTTCAGGGGCTACTCAGGTAATGGAGCCTCTCTCCCTACCTCCATGCTCCTCATTTATTAAGAAAGGAACAATCCAAGCCAGATCTGTAAGGACTTTCTTTTAATGTTCAAAAATAAACCTCTTGATTAATTTAGGTAGGGAATAATTTGGAGAAGAGGAACAACAGCAGCAGCTGCCGTGACAACTGTAACACCTCCAGCTCCATGGCTCTCACAGGCCCCTCCCCAAACTGCAAATCCCAGGATTCCATAGGATTTTGGAATCGGAATAATAGCACTATAACAGTCTAGTGCAGAACTGGCCTTAGCCGACCCTTCTGCCTCATAAAGAAGCTCTCAAACATCTCCTGGCTGGCCTTGATTGGTCACCAAAGGTCATGTGACATGGGAAAGTGGAAACCTCTGACTGTGCATCAAAAATGAAGTTGGGTAGATGACTGAGAGGGAAGGTGCTGATTGTGGGTGACAGTGACTGTGTTCCCTGCTCCCCACAAAGACATTAGGGACTTTGAAGGAATGAGTGAACCCCTGGGTCCAAAAGAAATTTTTCCCTGGCAACCAAACTCATTGTCAGTAGCCCGTATCATAATATCTGTAAAGGTTGCATGTAGATATGAGTAAATCTGTGGCTCAGAGTGGCCTCCCCACCGGTAGTTTTTCCTTTGCTAGAAAGTGGTACACTGTGGATTTTTATTGCACAGGTAACCAACCAAACAACCACCATTCAGCGCACAATAATAATTTAAAGGTAATTAACAGATAGAATCACAAAACAATGAACTTATAAGATATAATTAATTAGAATAGCAGTGTAAGAAAACCAAAGGTTAATCTGTCAGATGATCTAACCAGGCTTAATCAAGAACTACCAGAGTTTAAGAATGGCAATCTTTGTTTCCTTCTTTCAGAATGCTAGAATGAGAGATAGGGATTATTTTCATATTTTAAATCTTAGCAACAATTTTTCTGTTTCATTAAAGTGGCATTGAAGAAACTATATTGTGTCTCTTAGGATAAAATCCTCTACAAGTTTACCTGGAAGTAAGTGAAGGCACGGTGAACTTGATGAGCTTACTGATTAACATATATGCATGGGATTGTGCTGTGAATTACTTAGCAATATTTCCACAAAAAAGAATGACAACTATTCTCTCCTATCTTGTAAATCAAGGTGCACAGGATCCTAGGCCAGTCAGGTAATTTTGACACACAGGGAAAAGGTCCTATGACAGCTTCTCTTTCTTCTTGACTGGAAAAACAAAACCCACAACAGCTATAAATAAATAACTAGTAATTTACTTACCTTGCATGAAATCCAAAATCAGGTCTCACTCTGCCTAATAGTAGAGCTGAGCCTATAAAGAAGAACATTTTGCTTCAGGATCCAGACTGTTCTCAGGCAGAGGGAAGTCCACGATCACACTGAGAAATATCATTATGGACAGAAGACAAATACACTGACTGGTAATAATTTCTGGAATCATTGCAGTACTTTCTCAAGCATGGAACCACTACAGAAATTGCTGCTGGCTGTATCTTTGTCTTGCCTAGTCATACACTGATATTTCTATATGTAGGTGTATGCCGTAGGGTGGCTCAGACTCTGTGAAGGCAAAAAATCCTAGATAAACTGGGCCCTCAGAACTCAGAATGTTTCATCTCTCTCCTTTTTAAAACTTGCCCTCAGGAAGCTCTTATTTTTTAAATCTTAATTGGTTCGTCTCCCCTCTTACTTTCTTCCACAGTTGAGAAAGTAGGAGGAAATGTTTAGAGGGGAATGCCTGATAGAAAGGAAAGAAATGGAAAGAAGATGTCCACCTTTCCTCAGGAGAAGAAAGAACAATGATCCGGAATACAAGAACATGGAGATGCAGGTGCTGGTCAAATCATGGGAGTATCCAAAGGCTCCTCACAAACTTGATTCCACTACATTCTAGCAAAATGATGGCTCCCACTGTGCTCCAGAGCTTGGAAAGCTTACTTTTTGGCTTATAGCTCCCAGAATCCCCCTGCCAGTATGGCTATGATTGCCAGGAGATTCTGGGTCTTGTAGCACAAAAAAGTAAGGTCATTTCTGCACTACAGTGTTATAGTGCTATTATTCCACTTTCAATATCATGTGGAATTTTGGAGTTTGTAGTTTACTGAGACCAAAGAGCTCTCTAGCTGAGAATTCTAAATGCAGCTCCCTAAACTGCAAACCCCAGGATTCCATAGGATGTTGAAAGTGGAATACTAGCACTATCACAGTGTAGTGTGTAAATGGGCTAAGATTTCTAAGATCTGCTATAGCCTGATAAAAAGAGTATCTAAGGGAGTCCTCCCAAGGAGTTCAAGTTCTGTATGACCAATTTATAATTTACCCAAAGTAACCAACTTGCATGTGCACCCTGATTTTACCAGAGTTGCTAACATGCCACCTTTTCTCCTTCATCTGCCTGATAGACAGAAATGCAACTGGCTATGACTCTGAATTTATGCTTCCACACAACTGTCAGAGACATAGAGTTACTACTGCCAAGAAAACAAGGTGATTGTGCTGGAGACATGAGGGTGGGTTGGGTTGGACATGGTTTCTGTGCCTTGAAGTGTCCCTTGAAATTAAATAGATAGCTATCCTGCTTTCATTAACTTAAAGTAATAACTGAAGAATGCTTCCATTTTTGTCTTGGACCTAATGGGAGCTACTACAAAAAAAATCTCCTTTCTTCACTGTTTGATAATGAGAAAATTGGTAAGCTGGCTACTTCCCATGCTAAAAGCTAGCACTGGTATCTGCCAAGGCCAAGAACATCAAGAGAGCCATTGCTACCTCAAGTCTCCCCATGGTAGGCAGCCATCTGCAATTTTGCAATGTCCACATTGCCCCAGAATATTTAACAGAGCGTACTTCAAATTGTAGTAAAGTGCCTGGGGTTGGGTGGGATTTAAGAGGGACCCACTTTGCCAAGGTTCCTTCACATCTGGAGCAGGAATGTTACATAAAGTAGATGTGTAAAAACTTCCTTCTACATGACCTGGAGCAATCATTAATCAAGAAGGGTAGAAAGGAAACACACTGCAGCATTAGACAAGTAATACTGGAAAGAGGCACCAGAGAGCATGGGCAGTAAGTAAAGAGAAGCCAAATATCCAGTCCTGCTGTAACAGGAAAAATGACTGTTCTTTTCAATACTCTGAATCAAAATGATTCAAACATACTGGCACCTAATCTAAAATGGTGTATATAACCCTGCTCTGAATCACTCTCATCTCTTGCAAATGCTAACTGGCCCTATTAATTTTTTTGACCAATAGCCTAGATGCTATCTTCCCCGCCCCCCTCCCCCCCTAGTTTATTTTAAATGCTGCAGTGCAGCAGTACAACATAATCTATTTGTTGCACACATTTCTGTTGAATTTTCTAGTCAGTAGAGTTTTGGTGCCACTGTTTCCAGGTCTGTGGGAAAATGTGTTTTGTTTAGCATATAATGCATAGGTGATCACCGGATATTCAGTATGTTTCCTCTTGGTCCTGATTACAAAGAAGCATAATAAATGGACAGAGAGCTGGCAGAGGGAATTTGCTTTTGCTGGATATGTTCAGATGGTGTTCCTTCCTGTGAATTAGTCACATGCTTTCCGGGGTTTCAAATTCTTCCAGAAGAATGAGCTCTAGCAGAGCATACGCCTGTAAAACAAAGATTAAACTAAAGATAATCTTTACATGGTGCTCTTTGTTCTGAAGTGGTTTCCTGAAAGGGTCTCCAGAGGGATTGATCAAAGATGACAGCTCAGTAAATCTCAGGTATTCCTAGTATTTGAAGTCAAGGACATAGCACAATGCCACCCCTCATAATCCAAGTAGTTAGGGAATACGTTCAGTGAAGCAGCTTCACCTCATAATTACAATTCCTTTACTGAAAAATTGTACAAGAGGGAATGAAAGCAATGAAATATTTTATTTTCACTTTAGTTTAGGATTTTGGCATCCATTTGACATTACAATGAACAGTTTGCCTATTTGAACTTATGTTCAGTGCAACGCAAGGGGAAAGATAACCACAGAACAGCATTGCCACCCATGTGTGTGTGATAAACTGTTGTTTTTGTTGTTGTATGCCTTCAAGTTGTTTTTGACTTATGGCAACCCTAAAGTGAAACTATTACAGTATTTTCTAGGGATTAGAGTGTGTCATACACCCAAGGTCACCCAGTGGATTTCCATACCCAAGTAGAGAACTGAATTTTGGTAGTTTGGTTTGATGTTGTTGGAGTTACAGAGATGGCCTTGGGCTTCATGTTGCCTGCTCTGACCTATACTCAGCTGAACACAGTCACAAACTAGCCTACCAGCTTTATGTAGAGATAGTACGAGGAGCTTCTCAGTGATTTTGGAAACTGCTAGAAACACCCTGTGTTTTATCTGGTCAATTTCATATTTCATCAAAGTCTTTCTGCTTAGTACATTATGGTCTTGCATTGGAATTCTTTTAAGATAGGAACTGGCAACCTAAATGTACTGTCATTTATTAGTTATAAGCAGTGATGTATTTAAGTCTTTTATTTTAAGTCTCAAGTCAAGTCTCAAGTCCTTGAAGATACTTTCAAGTCAAGTCTCGGGTCAAGTCTCAAGTCTGGAAGCCAACTTGTATAACCAAACCAACCAAAATTCCAGAATTGTTGGATAGAGTGAAATAAATTCAGTTTTAACAATTTAAGCAGAGTTGGCTCTCTAAATTTGCAATTTTGCCATCTGCAGCTTCAGAAGTGAGAAATAGGATCCTATCTTACTCCCCATTACTGAAGATTCAAAAGCTTTAGCAGGAAAGATCCTTCTTCCTCAAGCCTGTTGCCTAACACATTTGCTGTTCCCCTCTGAGAAATGCACTCTGCACTCTGGTAGGGGTAGGGGTAGGGGTCTTTTGCTCTTAGGAAATGTTTTAGAAGGCTCCTCTGGTATGCAGTGAGGACAGGCTGTTACCCTTACTTCTAGGGGTCCCTGGGTGATGTCTGGGTTTAGTATAAAAATACAAAGATTGGGGAAATTAGCGGAGCACTGCTTAGCAAAGCAGAGGGCAGGGCAACGCAGCGAGATCTTTAACCCTATGTTTACAGAGTCAGACCACACAAGAACCCGATTATATATCCAATTATCAGTAGTTTATTCAGCAGGATTGGCAAAATTTCCACACACACACACACACACACACACACAGAGCAGTCATTCACACAAGCACACAGGGAGTACTGAGTTTGAAAGACTTAAGAGTGGGAAAAACAGAGGGAAGGAAGGTGGTTATACTGCACCTGATCTTGAAGACTGCAGTTTGGGAAGAAACAAGTGAAGATAGATCAGTAGACAAAGAAAAAGAACTGAGGGAAGCCTTAAACTAGCAGCATGGCAGATGCTAGTCAGAGGTGGGAGTTCTCCAAAAAGAGCCCTAAAAGGGGACTCAATTATAGTGCAAAGTATGCCTGAGGCTAGGGCAAACCCTTTTCTGGGAAAGGACAGAAGCCAAGTTATGCAGATGTACCTCATCTTTGTAGCTCTCGTGATTGCAATCACTAACCTCATCCTGGAGACACTTAGTCTCTCAAGCTATCAAAGTTGCGACCAGCCCATTTGAGGTGTGCATACGTGCCTTCTGAGGTTTTCCTCTTGGATATGTGACTGCGGGATATTTGGTCTGACCTTTGCCAGGGGGTTTCAGCCTTTAAACCCTGATATCTATGTATCCATCTGGTGAACCTCTGACTCAATAAAAAATATAGATAATTACTTCTGTTCTCTGAGATTGGGTCTATCAGCAGATAATAAATATCTCTTTCCCACTGTCAGCAGATAGTGAATATTCCCCTTCCACTATTAGCAGAGGTTAAAAGGAGGCTGAGCAGACCTCAAGCCTGTCTCAAGCCCATTGCCTAACTTGTTTCCTGTTCCTCTCTGAGAAATGTGCCCACACTTTGGGCTTGAGAGAGATTGTCGTGTGACTAGTAGGCAAAAAGAGATGGAAGTATTATTCAAAGTCATAAGGTTTCTGGATGAATGCATTATGTTACTGAACCAAGGGCATTGAGTCAGTCATTAAAAATATGCAAGTCTTGAGTCAAGTCAAATCAGTACATCATTTATGGCCAAGTCGAGTCCGAGTTGAGTCACTGAAGTGACTTAAGTCCAGTTTGAGTCTAGTCTATCAACTTGAGTCTACATCACTAGTTATAAGTAGGGATGGAAAGAATATTCAAAATTATTTAAAAAATAGTTTAAAAATGGGTTTCATCAGTGTCAGGAAACCCTGAAGAGGAACATTCTAGGAAAATCTTTGTTGTTCAGAAGTTATTCTGTGCAAAGAAACTCATGTTTTTGCACAGAAAACAGAATTTGCGGTGCAGAAAACAACATGTCCATGTAGGAATGTTATTTTTATGCAGACATGTTTGTTGAGAAACTGCTGTTTTCTGTTCAGAAAGCTTGTTTTCTTCCATTTTCTGCCCCCTCAACCCTAACAACTATATGCATGGTTTGCACCAAAGAAGTCCTGAATTATGAATAGTCTTTGGAAACTGTAGTTTTCAAAGATTTTTATCACAGTGGGTAGAAAAATGGTAACAATAAAAAATGATGAAGATTTACATCTATAGTTGTAATCACAGCACACTTATATCTCCTGAAACCCTAAATGGTAGTGGTTTCTACAATTTTGATTCCAAAGCATCTGCCACACTAGGGAATCTGCACTTGCCCCTGTTTACTCAGGCAACAGGTGGTGATAGAATCGAGAGGGATAGAAGACATTACTTATCAGTGTTCAACAGGACTCTGAGGGTCATCTTTGTTTTTTGTTTTTAATCTTTTTTTTTTATTAAAAGGGAAAGAATGCAAGTTTTCAAAAAAAAACTTTAGAGAAAAACATAGCTACAAAGAAAGAAAAAAATACACAGAGAGAGAGAGAGAAAGAAAGAGAGAGAGAAGCACCAGTGCAAAAACAAAAGGAGAAAACTTAGATAAAAAGAGTGACTTCCTAATCAATCATTGTTTAGTGCTTTCTTATAATTATAAGCTCCTAAAATATAGATAAATTGATTAAGGCCCTTTCTGTACAAGGCTGATACATCATAGTAGCATCATATTGTCACTTTTACATCTGCACATTAAACTGGTTTGTCGTTGTTCTGTCCTCCATGTTTCTGCACGAGTTGAGGTCTTAGCGCAGTTAACATCGCCATTAAACCGATGTATTGTAAAAACGGAAAAACTCTGATGCAAACCACCCAAACCATTTCTGCTGAATTTTTTGCTACATGCAGAAGTGTACATTGATTCACACCACTTGTGCTAAAACATAGGAACAATTTCTACATTTTTTTTTAAATTGATCAATCAGCAGCAGAAGGGTGGAGTGAGGGAGGGGAATAGGAGTTCCATGAGAACTGACGATGTGGAAGCTACAAGCGATTTTCTTCACTTTACTTCGATAGAAGTAGGAGGACGTGCAGATAGAAATCAGGGTAAGTTGGAGTAAAAAGCACCGCTCATGACACTCAGTGAAACATTCCTCCACTCTAGTGCAGAAATGGCCTAAGACCTCTACAACAAGAATAAAGCCTTAGCTAATAATTAGAGTTGAAATAAATGAATACAAATCAGGTTTTAAAAATTGAATCCTGTTATTGATAATTTCCTCCACCAAGATTCCCCGAGGGGGTTAAAGTTTTCCAATACTTTCTAAAGTGTCAGTCAGATTTATTGTCTAGTAACATTGTTAGTTATTCACCTATGTCAAATCATAAAGCTTCAAAGCCCAATCATCCATTGAAGGGATACCAGGATCATTTCATCTCTGCACAAAAGTTAATCTAGCAGTATAGATCATATACAACAAAATCCTCCAATATTTCTTCCTTAATGTGGAGTCAACGCTGTCAAGGATATTAAATAGACATATTTCAGGCAAATTAATGGGAAAATTAATTTTAAACATTTTTGTAATTTCCTCATGTATTTGTTTCCAGAACTTCCTTGCCTTGCTGCATTGCCACATCTTTGGAAGACTAGAAGGAGCCTACACTGCTACACTGACCTTCATGGACTCTAGTCACAGGGACAGGTGAATCGCTGTTCCTGGTCTGTGCCAGTTTTGTATATATTTCATTCCATTGCCTTTTAGCATTAAATCATTTTTAAAAGTCATATTTAATTACATACCAAAATAGGTATTTTTAACTTACCCTAAGTTAGTGTGGATATAGTTAAAGCCTGTTCTGTACATTCATCTCAGACATATGGATCAAGTCTGTTCATTTCAGAATCCACAAAGATTGAATTTCTCATGCAGCCCCGCCTAGTCATTCTTTAGAATTGTGCCTGAATAACTGCATACAGAAACAGGATCAGTTTTTTCCTATTTCTCTAGCAAGCAATGTCTCTGATGTGGCTCATGTTAGGTAATATAGAAATGGCCATTAACTATGGAACCTTGCAGTGCAAATCCAAATGTTACCATGACTTCACGTTTTCATTTCTCTCCCTTTTAATTATATAAGGACTTCTTAGTCTATATCATATTAAGTATCTAGTTTACATATAGGAATGTGAGTTCTCTCCTTCAGTCTCTCTCTGTGTATCTGTCTCTCTCTTTTTCAGTGATTTTAAAATTAATATATTCTTCTTCTGCCCCATGGAATTATACTGATCTAGATGATGCCAATCCCTACCTGTTTAACATTCAAGGCACACTTCAGTCCATTAAAAAGTGTGTGCACACGCCTGCTCTGGCACTGAAACCATCCCAAAAAAAGTCCTTGCTTTTTCAGCTTTATTTCCAAGTGTCTGCTTATTAGCCACATGGTGGGCATTATTATGCCGCAGCTTGGCTTAATAAATCATTGGCCATTTGGTGCTGATGAGGCTGCTAACCCCTGGGTGTCCAAAATGCTGCCTGTGAGTGAAAAATAAATAGGGAGGAGACTGCTGGAGAAGGTGTGTGTAGTGATGGTAGTGGTGCGTGATATTTTAAAATCTGAGGGGGCAGGGATGGGAACTGAAACTGAAGCAGTGGTATATTCTGCAGTCTTCACTTTTGCTGTTTCAGCTGCAGTTTCAGCATTAGATTGTAATCAGAGCCTGACTCAGGCTGATGTAATGAATAGGGCCACAGGAGGAATCAAATAATAGGAATACCGATTGTTGCTCTAAAAAAGCAGCAATGACTGCTCAAGTCATTATTGGAAAAGTCTATTAGGTGGTATTCACCTGATGAGGTGTTCTTCCAGTACTATTAGGAGAATTTAACAGACCCTTTTATTGTTGGGTTGTAGGGAGGCTGTTGAGAACCCATGAGGTGTGGTGGTTTAACTACTGGACTATGACTCTGGAGACGAGGGCTCAAATCTCTGCTCAACCATGGAAACTCACTGGGTGACCTTGGACAAGTCACACTCCCTCAGGCAAAGGTAAAACCCTCTTCTTAATAAATCCCGAGAAGAAAATCTCATAATAGCTTTGGGCCTTTCTGCATGCGGTTATTAAGGCGGGCCAATGTGTCTTGCCATGGAGGTCTTCTGCACGTTGGAGCGGACTAGGTTCAGTTTATTTACCTTCGTTCTGCAAGCAATTCTGACTAAATGCACCCCCATATGGTGGTAAAGCGCACTATTTGAAAACCAGAAGAAATCGGTTTTCCAGTTTTCCAGATCGATCCGATTCGTACTTTCACAGTGGTGCAGACACGTACATTCACGCCACTCTTATATTGCTATCCATCCATGTTGATGAACTTTGTTACTTTAACTCCACTAGCCTGGTGAAGCTAGCAATTTCAAGAGTTGAGGAACAAGCCAGTAGTTAGGAATCAAGGACAACTAAAGGATACAGAAATATGCCTGAGATGAGGAAGACCTTGCTCAACAAGAAAGCTTAAGTGGAAAATGAATCCCTCTTATATTCCTTCTGGGCTAGGAGAATCCAACAACCAGCCCTGGGTGATGACATCTCTAGGATCTGAAGATACTAAATGGTCAAGACAGAGGTTACACAGATAGTACCATAGCAGAATCAGAAAGACCACCTAAACATCCAGGATTTAATGCAATAAATAGTACACATTCAATGGCCATTTTCACAGAGAAATAAGAATGGATCTGCAAGGAACACTACTGAGTATATGTTTATCCCTAATAACACTCCATTACAAAACCAAACTTTGACAATTTGGAAAAAAAAACCCTCTTGATTCTACTAGTGGAAAATTGAGAAATTTTGCTTCTAAACACAGTGAGAGAGAGAGTGCAAGAGCACTGTGGAAAACTCAGGGTGGAGATTACAACAACTTACAAGTAAGTTCTATATGAGATTTATCTTTTGTTCAAAAGGCATTCAAGCGGAGTGCTTACTTTCTGTTCAAATGACAGATAATGTTGGTGTCTCCTATCTGAATCTCACTATTTGTCAGTTTATGGAGTGCAATTCTCACTCTGTACCAGTTTCTTGTGCTGCATAACTGTTTGGGTAGATTATGGAACTTTTTGAACCTGTCAAGTACTCATTTAATCATGCAGGCTAAGGAAATATACCAAAAATGATAGGACATGGATTTGTGAAGAGCTCTTCACATATCACTACTTATCTCCTGACATGAGAAGTCATTTTACTTCTTTGTCAATTTTCTGTTCTGCCCCTCAAGAGACTGGTCAGTGTTGCATTTATATTACCCTGAGCTATATAGTACCCTGAGCTTTAACATGAGTATGGGAGCCAGTGTGGTAAAATGGCTTCAGCGTTAGACTACAACCGTGGAGACCAGGATTTGATACCCTGCTTGGCCACGGAAACCCACTGGAGGACTTTGAGTGCATCACACACTCTCAGCCCCAGAAAACTCCATGATAGGTTAGCCATAGGATTGCCATAAATCAAAAATGAGTTGAAGGCACACAATAATAACAACATGAATATATTCAGTCCGTATGATGTTAAAGGTGGAAGGACTTGTGGATAAACCTTTAGGGTTCCTGATTTGGGAGTAGTTCTCATTCTTCATTAAAGAATTATCTCACTAGATAAAACCAAGGCCCTTCTGGAAATTCTTCCTACAGGACTTTTCATTTGTTTGTTACCTTTGTATGCTGTCAGTACTCCAATAGATTCAAATGTTGTACAAGGATCTCCAGTAGGAATAGTAAGAATATTTTTAAAATGTCTGGAAAATGGTTGAAAAAAGGGTTTTTTGAAATGTCAGAAAACCCTGACGAGGAAAATCCAAGATGAGTGAGAATCTTTTCATTTTGAGACTTTGCTCCCTATCAAAAAAAAAAAAAAAACACAGAAAAAGCACACAGGTTGCGTGTGTGTAGAAAATGCTGTTTTCTGTGTTTAAACGTGCGCGCGCGTGTACACACACACACACACACAACTCTACATTCTTTTGCACAGAATAATTCCTGACCTGTGAATAGTTTTCAAAAACTGCATAGTTTTCAACGACTTTCTTCCAGCAAAGAAAAAAAATAGTAAAATTATTTGTTCTTGCCTGTGAGAATGTAACTCACAAAAATTGATATCCATGCCTCCACCTCCCCAATTTTATCCATGCAGCAGTTCTGTGAGATAGGTTGGTCTGAGAGACCATGTGACTGACTGGACCAAAGTACCCCAGTGAGTTTCATGTTCTGGTGGCCACTGAAAACTTAAAGCGGGATATGTTCATCAGGCTCTGTTGTTTACCCCAAACATCTGCCACTTTGAGCTATCCTCCATCTGAACTTGAATGTGAACTGGTTTATTTTCCTAACAAAACTGTAAGATAAATTAATATGGATTTATTTCAGTGGCATGCCTGTATTTGTGCTTTGAATGTTAAAATGCAAAAAGCAGATGTTTCTATTAAAAAAAGTCCTGATTCCCACCCACCCACATTTTTCTCCTTCTTAGAACATTTAGCTACTATACCAGTTCTGGAATCAAATCCAGAGGGATTCTTTATCTCATTTGTAGAGCCAAATGACAATATTACTGAAGCTGTTTAAACCATGGCGTCAAATAAAAGCTGCTGGTTCTTTTAAATACACAAACCTGCATAGAACATTAAACACAGTCTCACCTTTCTAGGAATATCTCACACACATGGCTTAAATCCAAATGGTACTTTTGATGTATTGTACTAAATTGAAACAATCTTCTTCCTTTTGGTACAGTAGTTCCCTTATATGTGAAGGGCACCGTTGTTAAATATTCTGGGTGATCCCCTTAGCTTTTTAAATGTTTGGAACCTTTTATTCAGTATAGTGAATAGACAAACTTTATCCTTTGCTCTTCAGAGCAAAGTATCCTGAGCAAAATTTGGGATAATATTTAAAGTAATATGTGCATAGTGCTGAATATATTTTTCATTGTCATCAATGTCACTGCTTCTCAGTTGTTTCTGAATAGCCCAGACTGGTGACTTCCCCCTCCCCCAACAGATATTATATCATGTGGTCAACAAGGGCCAATGGCATGGCTTGACTTCCTCTAACTCTCTCACTCCTCTTGGGAAATATAAGAGATTGTACTGAATCCTTCAAACATAATAACAAATCTGCAAGGGAGAAGCTGAAAAACAACCGGGCCCACCCCTTACCACCTCCCACAGAGTTTTGCTGGAAAAAAAGTTTTCTTTGTATATCATATAAAATTGGCTTTACTTACAATACTTGCAGCGGCCTATCTAGGTTCAACAGTGCCTAGAGCAAGTGTGGAATTTGCGTCTCTGGGTGCTGCTTTTGCCCCTGCTGCCAGCTGGGGCTGAGGAAGACCCTGATGGGGGTGGGGGGCAGCAGTGGCAGGCTAGACTCGGGAGGGAGGGCTGCTGCTGCCGCTGCTACCTCTGCACCAGGCCAGGAATGACCCCAGCAGGGGTGGGTATGGGGGCAGCAGCAGTGGGGGGTGGCCAGCCAGGGAGGGTGGGGGGTTCAGTTTTTTTGCACCCCCTGGCATTGGCATCCAGGGCATGCTCCCCAGTTGTCCCACCTTAGATATACCTCCGAATACTTGTCCATAATCAAATACATGGTCTTATAGAGGAAAAAGAAATAAAATGTCTGCGGGTTAGAGTGAGGGAGAGTGGGTGCAATTAAGCAAATGGAACAGGAAGTCACCATCATGCAAACTGGCAATTCATATATATAGGCATGTAAATGTTGCTAACTCCACCTCTTGAGGATACTATGGAAATGACAAAGTGCTTTTTAAACCCTCTTATGGTGGTGAAGGATAAACAACAGCCCACAGATTAATCCAGAAATTTTTCTCAATGAATGAAAGCTAAAGGCAATAACAAAAAAAGTTCAGGAATTCATTTTTCCACTGAACCCAATTCTGAAATACCGTTCCACCTCCTTCTCCTTCTCCTCCTCAGTGCTCTCATTGGGTGTAAAAGCTCCTACCACTCATAAGCTAACTAGCCCAGTTGCTTCTCATCCCCCAGCAGAAGCCTCTAAATAGATCTCTGAACCTCCTTTTATAAGTGACCTGTGAGATGAGCAGGGATGTGAAAATCCCTTACCCTTGATTTCACTGAATTTATCCAGAGCCCCACCTGCAGTTTCTTCTCATCTCTATCTTGTATTCCTTGCTTTTTCTTCTTGCATGGGCGTTCATATGCGTTTTGGTACTATTATTATCCTCGCTTCTGTCCTGCTTTGTCCCCAATACTGAGATTCAAAACTGTTTAAAAATGTTAGAACTAATACATCAGCGAGACAGCATATCATTCAAAGGCCAGTGCAGTCAGTTCCTAAAAACTTGTTTTAAGTTGCTGGCAGAAGGACAGCAAGGAAAGACCTAGCCTAGACTACCTGTGGAGGGAGTTCCAAAGTCTGGGAGCAACCACCAATCAAAACACATTCCTCTTTCTTGTTTCCAACAAACATCCCTAGGAAGATAATGAGACTGAGAGAAGATCCCCAATGAACTGAGAGCTCAGGTAGGCTCAGATAGGGAGATGAGAGCATTTGGACAACCTGCACCTGAGCCTCATGTTATGGCCCCATGCAACTCCTATGATTGGCATGGTTTAACTGGCAAATATTATTCAACTGGCATGATTAATTGGTGTTGATACAAATTATATCAGAGGTGACTGGATGGTCAAGCTGGAAGAGGCAGGTTATTGACTGTAAAAGTGAGACAGCAAGGCAGGTCAGCCACACTCATCTCCTAGGCAGAAACCAAAGTCATTGTCAGGCTCACAGTGCAGCCACACTTGAGACAATAGGCTTAAGATAATGAGCCGGACATCTCAGAGCTGAAAGGGGAAATCCCCACCAAGTTGTGATTGTTTTAACCGTGATCTTGCACACATGGACATTTCCCTATTGTCTTCCCAACTTCTCCACAATATTGGGCTATTACGATAGCCATTATCCTTTTGTCACCTAAACACCAAGAGCATTAACTCAGTCTGGACTTCATTGTTTGTGCTCCAACTCCCATTGTTCATTTGGCTGGGAGAGTGATTCACACCCATACCCACAGGATATTTTTGGGGTATAAGAAGCCCCAATTTTGAGTGGTTCAGCACAGCCTCTCACCTTTCTGAATACCATGCTGTCCATTTGATTCCTGAACAAGAACTGTCCTTAGGTGCTTACCTAAGCCACACTGCTGTTTCCTTGCTGCTTCCAGACCAGTAATTATCAAGTCATCCCTGAAAGTCCTCTGTGCACACTTTCCTTACTTACCTTTGGTTAGCTCTTGCATGAGTGTGTGAGTGTTTGGATCTTGTGTGAATTTCTTTCAATAAAAACACATTTTGTTTTACATTTGTAATCTCTGGCTAGTTCTTTCCTGCAAGCTAATTAATTCCTGATTGTCATTTGGAGGTACTGGTGTTGCAGATGAACCCCTGAGTTACTCACATTTTGGGGTAACACTTATGAACAGTGTCCCTAATATACACATTTTAATACATTTCCCCATTACCTAATGTGCATCTGTGCACATCCCTTAGCAATACACATTTGTCAAGGTCAGAGACCTGGGCAGCAAGCCAGCCTGGAGAAGAGAGTGGGAGATCCAGCAAAGTCCAGCCAGGAGGAGACAAGCAAGCACTTACTCAAGGAAGTTCATTTACCAGAGCGCCAAGCAAAGCCATGGTCAGAGTTCCAAAGCCAAGGGTCAAGAGTCCAGAGATCAATTCAAGGTATCAGGAACAGCGTGCTGGGAGCAATGTACATGCAAGATGAAAGCTTGTAAGAAGTTTGCCACAAGCAAAGGGAAGCTTCCAGACAGGCAGTTATATAGCCCCAGGCACAGGTGTGTCCGGTCACCACTTCTTAAACTTAGCCAAGGAAGCCTCCCTTTGCACAGCCCTCTTGAGTCTCTGCCTTGATTGGGGACTTATTGAACCAGGCTCCAGAGCCTCTTCAGAATTGGATCCCTGTTGCTCCAAAGGAGCAGGCACAGAATCGGATCCCAAAGGAGCAGGCAGAGGGACATCCGCGCCTGCTTGGTCCATGGCAGCAGGGGGAGCTCTTGAGCTGCAGGACTCATCTCCAGCCAGAGCCACAGGGACCAACAGCTGCTGCTCGTCATCTCCACCCTGAGCAACAGGGACCAACAGCTGCTGCTCATCAGCAGCAGCTCTGACAGGGGCTTCAGTTATCACACATTTCCGTTCTAGGTGTCCCCTCACATAGGCCCTTTCCACATCCTACCTTTTCTTGGTGCTGGGGTGTGGTGATCATGCAAGCAGCCTCTTGTGAGAGGCTCTCGCTTCCCTGCTTCTTCAGCTCTGCACAAGCTTCCTGCTCGCACGAGAACCCCACCTCTTCCTTTTGCAGTGCAGCCTGGGACCTTCCCAGGCTGCACTGAGACAGGAAGTGTGACCGGCCCAGCTCCCGAGGCTCCACACGCCAGGTAAGTGCATGAGGGGGCTGGGAGTAATTCGCGATCGTGCAGCATTTTTGGCTTAAAGCCAAAAATGCAAAGGTACACAATCATTGCCTGCCGGCCCCTGGAGCCTTGCACAATTGTGAGGGCATCCTGCAGATCGCTCCTCACAATCGCGTGATGCTCCAGGCCCTCTTTCACATGGCAGATGCCATGTGAAAAGGGCCGTAAATTGACCAAAGAGAAAAAAAATAATCACCATTTTCTCATAATAAGAGGAAACCAATAGATATAGGCCTGCTTTTGTTATTGCATCACAGACCACTGAGAGAATTCCATGAAATGTGAATTTGTTTACCATCCCTACAGATGAACAAAGCAGTGGATAACATGATCATTGAGGCCCCTCAGTTTTGCCTCACTTCATGTTTCTCGTTCACACTAGTCTATCCTCCCCCTGGCTTGTGACTTCTAGACATGTTGGGCTACAATACCCAGAATCCCATGGTCAATTGACTCCCTTGCTCACTCACTCCTATTGCCTTCTTCGCTTGCTACATAAACATAACAGATTGCTATGCTGTCAAGTCTTTGAGGTGGGCTTGTGATACTATGATATAAGCAGACTCATCTACATAACAGAATACCAGAAATGGAAGCAGTTGTCTGTATCCAGCCTTTGCAATGGTTTTATTATGGATTTGCCTCTCTGTCCTACTCTGGATAGAGGATCCACCTCCAAAACAACCAATGCTTCCACCTCAAATAAGGATTCTATCTAAGCTATTGAAGGAACTAAAAATGCCAAATACATTGTCTGATTGACAAAATATTTGCAACATCAGTGTACCATCTGGTGACTGCTCACATCATTAAGCAAAAATACTTGATGAGAAATAGATAGATGGCAACAGCAAATGATTAGTAATTGAATTCAAAGGAAACACGGGCCTGTTTCCAGTTCTGCACTAGCAGTAATTAACCCTGAGGAAGTTCAGTGAAATTGCCCATTTATCTATTCGAGTTTGTTTGTTTATTCCATGTGCAACTTGCCCTTCCTCCATAGAACTAGAGAAATGGCATAGATTGGATTTCCCATTCTCACTGCTTGCTTCCAAGGAAGCTGTGAGGCAGGTGAAACTGTGAGATACCAAATGGCCCAATGTCTTCCAATGTACTTTGCCAACACCATTTGGTGCTCAAAAGGGACTCCAGGGCAGTTTATACCCAGTAAGGCACATGGATATAAATTGAGAATGAAATATAGCCATCAAAAGCAAAAAACAAAAAACTAGGAGTGAGACATTAAACACAAGTAAAAAAGCAAAGAGATATTCCAAAAATACTATTTATTTCAATGCATCTATCTACCTCTCCACTATGAATAATGCTCAAGATAGCTGTGCCACTAACATAAAGATCAAATACAGAAATCAAGATATGAAGGAATGCAAATATCTAATATAATGCATGGCATCCTGTTCAGCAGTTACGATATTATAAGATAGGTGTATGATATCCTAACTGGTGGGGACTAACTGTCATCCCCGAAGCTCGCTTTGGTCAGACAGCACCCTGACCAAGGTATTTGTGAGGCATAGGAAACTAGAGCACTATAAAATGTCACAGGACGTCTTGAGACAAACAGTTGTAGCAAGACCCCAAGGCTTCTCTCCAGCTGCCTGTTTTCAAGGCACTCCATGACTGGGAGAGTGGTGTGGATGTCATTTCCCAGTGCCCCAACTCCAGCACCTCAGAAATGTTTCAGATGGGATGCTGCAGGCTGCAAATGTAGATTTGTGGGAGGTATCATCAGACATAACTATGATGACAATGCAGGACCTCAGGCTTCATTTATAATAATATTGTACAGTTGGCCCTCCACATTCACTAGGGTTAGGGGCACAGGACCCTCACATAAGTGGGAAAATTGCAAATATCAAAATGTATGTGTCTGTGGGAAGTGGGCTGAGTTATGGAGGGGGAACGGGCACTCAGGGTCCAAACCAGGTCAGGAAAAGGAGAGGGAAGAGAAGGGGTTGGCATGGTGGCCCTATATGTCCTCCTTCCCAGCCATATCCTTCCTTGTGTATGTGTGTGTATTGGGGGGAGAGATGTCAGGAGAGGGTTTGGATGCTGAGAAATTGGGCTGTGGTGTGGAGGGAAGGGTTGAAGAAACTCACAAATAATCAAATCTGTAAGAGTCAAACGCACACATGTGGAAGGCCGACTGTATAATTTATAATAATATATAACAGAAAGTTCAGACAAATCCATTAAACCAGTCATTCAGCATATTTATTTAGAATTCTCTCAAGACAATGGGGGTGGGTTGCATGTGGTGACTGAGAGGGTAGAGACAGCAATTGAAGCCCTGTGTCTCTATCCACTTGTAGCCTACAAGCATTCGGCAAATATGTGGACTGGGCTACAGATTATGACTGGTTAGGTTAGCTTGGTTATCTCCATCATCTTATGAGCATTCAAAAGATTTCACAAATGTGCATTTGAATGGGAAAAATGGTCCCTTGTTTACAATTCTCAATTCACCACTGATTTTTATATGATCAGAACCAGTGTGATACGTGAATGGTGAAAGTTGGTTTTCTTAGACATAATTACTTTCTGAGGCAAACTGCTGTAAGATAGGTTTGGGTATGGTTGTGTTTCTCCATGTTGATTGCATTTGTTAATTTTTTGTGAAAATAAATGGGTTAGGGCTTATAGGGCAGTCTGTATTTTGAAAACTGACTATATATAAAAGACAGTTTGATATGTTTATCATTTTGTCACACTGAAGTGTCCAAGGTACACCTTTTCTTGCAAATCTCTTAAGTGTAATTATATTAAATCATATTGAGTGTGCTTACTGAAGTGAAGTGTACCCAACAATTTTAATTCTGCATTTGATTGTGACCACCATATTTTGAAGGCTGTCTCCTGAATGAGTTTGCTTTAAAAAAAAATTACTGGCCAGACACACTTACACATTTGCACACTTTCAGTAAGCTCAGTAGAATCTGAGCTCACCAGTTCTCAAAATCAAGCTGTGAACTTTTACAATCTCTGGCAGTGATCCTGTGAATACTCTATCAATTGAAACTCCATTTTACAGGGCCTGAATTCCTAGAAGCATTGCTATAACTTTTTCATATTTGAGGGAAATCATATTAATGCAATTATGCTCTCCAGAAGACCAAAGTTTGAGATAGAAACATTTTATAGAACCCTATTTCCTATGAAAGCACATAATAGCCATATATTATGCCCTAGGTTAATGTGGTGAGTAGGTATATTTTCTTAAAAAGCACATTTGGGAGGCAAAAACAACACCCGCTTGATAGAGTCGACTTAATTGCATCTTTAAATCCATCAGGCTAGCTTGATTTGCACTATATCAGACTATAGTGTTTCTCTTGGGGCAAAACTCCATGGTAGAAAATATGCCATACAAGCAGAGAGCTTCTGGTTCAATCATCAGTGTCTTTCAAGTAAATGAACATTTCATAATATGAGCTAAGTATGGGGAAGAACTTTGTTTAGTTCACAGTCAAGTACAAAATTAACTGATTTTGCATGTTGGAACCGATATGTGAAACCAAACTCAGTTACTCTTTGAAATTTGCACTTCTCTGAAATTTTACAATAGAGTTCTTCCATTATTGTTGAGTATGAAATGTGTGCACTAGGGAAAGATGCACTGATGTACAAAGATAAACAGTTTAATGCATTATGGCATGTTTATTAATGAAAATAATAGTATAAATGTGTTATACAAAGACAGCCAATTGCAAAAAAAATGTGTATTATGCAAAATTGCATACAAAAATTCTTGTATTAGGTGTACACAAATATGTAGCTGTGAAACTTTAAAAAAAACTTGAAGCTTTAGAGTGAACTGAGCTTAACTCTGGAAAAAGTATGCCCAATGGCTAATGCACTGTGGGATTTTCGGCAAAAGGGAAAGTTGAAGCTCTCCCATCCCTGCTACACATAGTTAGCTCAAAGTATGTCCTGTTGAACTTAATGAAGTTTACTTATGTGTAAGACAACACTGTGACATCCTACAAATGCTTACTAGGAACTTAGCTGCCCTGAAATCAGTTGGAATCATTCCTGTTAAATATCTTTAAGACTACAGCCTTGGTCTCTTGCATTCCTCTGTTTTCTGACTTCTCCTGTTCCAGCTTCCACCCACATTTTTTCCACACATAGCTGTGATTTCCACACAGAGCTAGTTGAGGCAAAACTTGGACAGGAACAGCTGGTGAAACACCTGCTGCATGGTCTTTGATCTACTGCAGTGCCAGAATAGCTCCTAATGCGTGGAAAGCTTGCCTGGGGCAGGAAGCAGGTATGGAGGAAACCCAGTGCTGTCCAACAAATACCACCATTTCTCTTAGTCTGCTGGTTTGACATACAGTGGTATTTTGTCTTGATGTGTCTGAGGCCATTTCCGCACGGGGCGAGGGAATCGCCCTGTGCCACTATTTACCGGACTTCTTGGCTCCCCAGTCTGGTCTGCGGTGCTCCAGAGCAGTGCGTGCTCATCGTTCTGCACTGCTCCGGGGACGAAAATGGCGGCTTCTGGTTGGTCGAGGCTAAAGCCCGCCCCCGGCAGATCACAGGTTCGCAATCTGCACCGGAAAGCGGGCACGGAATGGCGCACTCTGTGCTTTTGAAAGACCTGTTTTAAGCGGTTTTTCAAAAGCATGCTTGACACCACTTGGGGTCATTCCGGAGCAGGCTGAGGTGTGGATCTACGTTAAGTAGGTCCGACCCAGTCCGTTCCCAGGTGCAGATGTCCTCCCTGGAGGACGCTCCGCACCATTTCTATTAGCCCGTGTGGAAATGGCCTTAGACTCACTTCATCTGGTGTCCCATTTAAGGTTATCTCTAAATATCTTTGCTAAAATAAAAACAGACTAAATATTGATCCATCAGTTTGTATGCCTTTCAGTATTGCAATAAATAATGCCATGTGGACTTCATAAATATATTTGATAAGCATGCCACTTCCATTTTTTAAATTGAAGATACAAGCATTCTGTCACATTGAGGTACAATAGGACTGTAAAGGTATTGTCATCCTTTGTTAAGGTAACAAGGACTGATCTGGGAAGAGAGGGGTATTTTTTCCTTTTTTCCATATCCATATCCATATCCATATTAATGTATCTGTATTAACATTACTGTGTATCTTGCCATCTTGCTCGTAAGACTCATGTTGGGTTAAATGTTGTTCCTCCAGACTACAGTGCTATTTATTCTTAGTAGGTACTGAAAATCTCATCAGTTCTCTATTTTGTATCTAAGGTTCCTTGTGAGAAATACATATGTCCATCATCATTATAAGCTGCTTAATGTTAATGGCTTGCTAGACATAATAGATGATTTCTACTGTCTACGTGGACCTAAATGTTGTAACTTCTGTAAATAATTCTATGTCAAATTAAGATCAGAGAAAACATTTTATCGTGTTGGCTCAAGTTCCCCACAGCTAGGTTACCAGATGTTTTGGCAGCTGCAGTTCTCCAGAAAAGCAAGGATGCTACCCCAGGGCCTTGCAGAGCAGTGAGTTTGCCACTTCCATTCCCCCACCACTTGAGGAAACTAACTCCCTCAGCCTGCCCTGGCAGAACCAGCAGATATGTCCACATCTGACCTCTATGTGCTCTATTCAGAATAACTGAAGAGGGTTAGATAACCTGTACACACACATTGTTATTCACATCTTAACATCTGAGGATTAGAATTCATAGGGACATCCACATGCATGTAAGTGTTCCTTATTCATGCAGATGTCCCTTTTCAGGTGCTGTGGGCGTTGTTACTCCCTTTTCCCCTGCACAGTGCCCAAAGCCCCCCTTCAAACTTACTGTAAAGCCCCAAAGCCCCAAAATATCATGTTGATATTTTGTGTGTCCCCCCGCCCCCCGCGCCAGACACACAATGAAAATGGAACCAATGAGATTCCTGGAGGACTTCCATGGATTTCAGTGCCGATGTCATCATTGTCACCAGAAAGCATGGAATGGCTGTTTGAGGTGACTTCAGGATTTTGCAGTAAGTCAGGGGGATGGTATGGCTCAGTGTAGCTTAGGTCCACATGTGGACATTTATGTTATGCTAAGAATATGTTAGATTGAGGCCATGGTGTATCCAGGTATAGAATGGCGCATTTCTGAATACTTTTACAATCAAAATGCATCACCTCACCCAAAGCTTGAAGGTAACTACTTATAAGTAACAGTTTTAGCTGTAACTAGTTCCTTTTGGCATTGAGGACATAACCGAGTTACACTCAACCACACTAAGTGGTATAGCAACTGCCATCAGCTCTAGCCAGCAGGTCTGCAGGGTATATGTAAGAAAATCTAGTAGTAGCAGATCAACATCATCTGATGAGGTGAATGCTTCCCACCCCATTAGAAAAGTTACTTTTTTGACTATATCTCCAAAAATCAAGACTTGAGTGCCCAGGCTGGCTACAATATTTTTAGAGCTGTAGTCCAAGAAAGCAACTTTTCTAAACTGTGACCCCTTAAGTCTGTAAAACAACATTACAATTGACAGCTTTTGCTTCCCAGGTTGAGTTTCTGTGCCTTTTACCACTGCTTAGCAGGCCACACATTCAACAAGTGCAATATTGCTAAAAATGGAAATGCAGGGATGCAGAAAGCTGCACATGCTAAACTCTTGCAGAGATCCTGTGTGGTACAGCATATAATGTAATAGTTCCACATGTGGAAATGGACTTCTCTCCTCGCAGCAGCCCCTACACTGTTCTGTGGCTAGTAGAGATCGGAGAAGTATCTTGCTACATCTCTAGCTGCCGAGGTCCTCCAGCAGAAATAGCCAGATGCTGCTCTGATTCCCTCTGTTCCCCACAAACCATGAAATGGCCATGGAGGTTGCAGTGGCTGAACACATGATAAAGGAGGGGGCTTTGGTCATTGCAGAGGGTGGAAGGGAATACTGACCTCTGTCCCTGTTGGAATTAACAACATATTCACACCTATATTCACTGGTAATTAGACTGCATATCCTTCTCTAAGAATTTAGCCATGGCTTGTCAGCTTCTCTCTTCCTGCATCACATATCCTTCCTTTGTTCTCTGGGGTCTCATCTTCTTTCACCACTCTCTCTTTCTCCCTACCTGTCCTCCATGTGTGATAACAGCCCCTCTAGACAATATACTCCTACTTTTCTGATACCATATAGTACTCTTTCTTTCCATACCATTCCTCAAGAAGATGAACCTGTGTTGTTTATGTGCAAGTGTTCATGAGTCAAGCCTGTTTTTACATACCTTACAAAGATGACTAAGTTTGATTTCTTCCTCTGCAGGATTTTGTATGTGGGAGGGAAGTGGGCTGGTGAACTGATTAAGCTTAGTATATTAGTTATTCTGCTTGAGACATCCACCACAATCTCTAACTCTTCCCATCGGCAATGACCAAAGTAAGACACAAGCAGGCATAAGGTGGACGTCTGCTCACATACATCACTAACAGGATATCAGCCCCTATCTGTCAAGCAGGTGTTTAGAGTTGAGACAATCTAGTCTTCAAAATATAAGAATACCATCCTCAGTTAGCAGAGCAACTTCTTGGGATGCTTTCCTTCCAGTTTAATTCCAAGCGTTCCCTTGGCTTTTGCTTTTCCAGATCAAAGCCTGAAAGTGGCAAAGGAGAGTACAGATGCCCTTTTCCTGTTCATGCTATTTAAATAAAGATTAATTTCTCCCGCCCCGGTGTCAAATATTAATGAAGAGATAAAGTCTGATGACATTCAAGCTGGGGTCCCTAGTGTCACTTTCATTCCTATTGTCATTTGAGGGAACGCTCCATGCCTTTCATGTTGTGGAAAATGCAAACATGCACAGTATAATCTAACTAACCCAGTTCCCACTTTTCTTATGTAAACTATGAGACATTTCATTTGTTATTTCATCTGATGAAAGGATCTTATTGAGCCCTAAGAAAGATGAGCATTGAGCACGATAATGCCTCCCCCCCCCCGGTAAATTCATTAGCATCACCTACCAAGGGTCCCTTCATAATTACGGATGAAGCTGACCACCTGGAATCAATTCACAGAGGCAGCCAACTGTGGTATTTTCCAATTTCTGAATTCTCTGGCAGGCATCTGCCACCGTTATTCTAACATTATCTTGAATCTGACATCAGTGCTGTGTTTTGTAATGTCCTATGTAGTATCATTTCTCTTGGGTGCTATCATTGTCCCTCTCAAAGCAGGCTTTTATAATAAGGTGCAAAGTGGTGAATAATAAATGCATGTGGTGATTGAATGTCAGTCTTAAAATATGTGATTAAATATATCCCACATACAAATATTGGCCGCCAAATAAAGCAAAGAAAGATGAAATGCTGGTGTGGTTCTTCTTAAGGGTTGGCATGGATAAATGGGGAGAAGTGTAAGGAATTTTTTAAAAAAAAATTGATAAAAGCTACTTTTATGCTCCATTCGGGATCTAAAGTTTGTAAATATTCACTTGGTTCATGAATATTGGTCAGGGAGATTTTGAGGAGCAGGGTTTGAGGAGGTTCATCATGAACAGTGGAAGTTTAATGTTCCTCAAGTCTGTGCTACTCTTACTATTAAATTTATATTGATCGGGCTGAGCCTACCATGAGGCAGAATCAATGAGCAGATTTTGAG
Organism: Cyclura pinguis; assembly: GCA_030412105.1. NCBI lineage: Eukaryota > Metazoa > Chordata > Lepidosauria > Squamata > Iguanidae > Cyclura > Cyclura pinguis. The sequence continues at coordinate 44,846,514 of CM059604.1, forward strand.
CATCAAATTGTTAGTTACTCTGTGGCTGGCATTCTGTGTTGCAGTTACAGATTCATAACCTGGAGTTACAGATCCATAATTGCTCCATATTCAGTAAGACTATACTGTAAGACTACATAAAAGCCCAGCCCAGCCCACCTTAACAGTCAGCAGCTGCACTGGGCAAGGGAGGTCTGTTCAACTGCCAGTCAGGGCACAAGAAAGATGTCATTTCTGCCCCCCCCCCCGAGCAAGACTGTGACTATCAAAAGCGGGATCCCGTCACAATTCCTTGTCACAGCCTTGCTTGCTGACGGGATCTGGCTGGAAAGGTCATTTTCATTGCACCCCAATTGGTCACTGAACAGACTGCTCATAATAAATCTCCCTGAACTTTGCTCCTCAAAATGTCCCTGACCCACATGCATGAAGCAAATGAGTATTTACAGACTTTAGGTCCCACACTGAGCATAAAAGTAGCTTTTACCTGTTTTTTTTTTAAGGCGGGCAGGGGAGGGGTCAGGCCAGGAAATGTTACTCATGTAACTAATTAGTCAATGTAGACTCTTGACACTCATTGTTATTATATTTTAACTAAGCTAAGTTATATTTTTATTAGGGCTGTGCAATAAATTCAACTGAATTCAGCTGAAACCAGCCTGATTTTGGACCAATTTGGACTGGGTCCATATTGGTGCAGGTTGGGCCAATTTGGCTCTAGAACAGGACACACTGGTCCGAAGCAATCCAAATCTTTGAATGCTAAAACTGTTAACATTCTTAAAACAGGACAATCCAGGCATGTTGTCTCCAACATTACCATTTGAAGGAAATAAGGTGGGGCAATTGGGGGAGGCATGAATAGGGTTGCTAATGAACAGCTTAACTTCCAATCTGAGGCAAGGATCTCATTAGCAATTTCCAACTGCAGGGCTTTCAAGGAGGAATTGTGTGGGGTCACTGAAGTAAGGTATTCCATTTTCTTCTACTCTTCCTTGTTCTTTGCTTAAGGTCAGCTGTAACAGTAGCATTGAGCCACTGAGCTGTTAAGTGAGGGGTGTGTTGTGGAACGTGGTGGGAACTGAGTTGACTGCTCTCTCCCAGTTAGAGCCAGAGGGTCCCAGCTTATTTTATTTATTATCTTCTTTTTAATGCTACCCTTTGTTTTATTGACTGTATTGCCTTTTGGTTTGTGAATTCACATCGACCTGCTGAGCATTTTATCTGTAGTTCCCATTCCCAATACATTAATTTATCCCTATCTTGCTTAAGTGACTGTTAAAAAATGAATCCTGTTATTCTTCATAACAGTGCATGCTTATTTGTGTGCATTTGAATTTAGCATTTAATTTTGACCCTCCTCCTTCCCTGACCACTTCCCTCACTAGGTTAGCTGTCTCACTATTGTTTTATTATTTATTCATTATTGTGTGGTTCTCTGTATGTGTAGAAATAAATGTTGGTATTAGGTATATCCCTCCCAATAGCAGCACCTTTCAGAGATGGTGGGATTGCATGCTCCTGTGAGGCAAGAGGCTATGCTGACAGTAGCAGTGCCACTGGTAGGGTCTTCCATCTCAGAGAGATTTTTGCTTAGGAACCAGATTAAATGTGCCAAACTGATACTGGGCAGCAGCAGTAATGGAGGATGAAACTAGCGGAGGATTACTTGAAGACAACGTCAGTGGCATCATAGCAAATGCTTGTTAATATCGCGCAGAAGGAGGCATAGAATGTCTTTTGCATTGACAACCCTATGACGTGACAGTCCAGAATGCAACAAAAAAAGACAGTGCCAGAAGATGAAACTCTCAAGTTGAATGAGCTACTGGGATACAGCAGAAGAGAACTACAAGTCACACTGCGGATAACGATACAACTGGACTTGAGCTGAAAGGACGTTCAACTGTTGACATGCTCAGAAATGAAAGTCCTAAGCTGAACAAGATATATTATAGGGACAAGGAATGTGAGAAACATAAATCAGGGAAAGTTAGACACAGTAAAACAAGAAATGTAATGCATAAGTATTTCAATATTTGGGGTGAGTAAGCTAAAGTAGACAGGAATGAGATTCTGAGTCAGATAATTACACACTGTTTGACTCAGGGAATGAAAATCTAAGAACAAACAGAGTGGCATTAACAGTGAGGAGAGATGTAGGAAAAGCAGTCAAAGGATATAATGCAAAGTCTGACTGAATCACATCAATAAGACTTCAGATGAAACTCATCAATATAACTATAATCCAAGTTTCTGTTCCAGCTACAGAGGCAGAAGAAGAAATTGAAAGCTTCTACGCTGGAATCCAGGAGAAAATAGTACATACTCAGAAACAGGACTTCCTGTTACACATAGGTGATTGGTATGCAAAACTAGGAAACGAGCAGAATCAAAGACTGTAAGAAAATTTGGCCTAAGATCAAAAAATGAAGCAGGAGAGCAACTGAGTGAACTTTTCAAGGCCAAAAGTTTGTTCATCACAAACATGTTCTTTAAGCAACCAAAGGTTTGTTGAGTTAGATAGAGAAATTTAGTTTGTGTCTTGCTGTACAAGTGGCATAAGGAGTTTCTAGTATGTATGTATGTATGTATGTATGTGTGTGTGTATGTATATATCTATTTATCTATTTATTTAAACAAGCCAAATTTACACTGTGGCATTCATAAAGTCTGTCCTGTACATGCTCAGTAATGTGTGAGAGTAACTGCAAAGTGCACCACTCAGTTCCATGCAACAGTTTGCAAAAAGGTTTGCAGAGTACATAGGTCGGTTCTATGCAGGGTTATTTAAAGGCTCAATTGCAGGCTACCAAGCAAATATTTTTTCAGTGGGATATTGTAGCTGAACATGGCATTTCTTCTGTCTAGCCATCATGGCTTTTCCATAATACCATTCACCTCCCCCCATGGTATGATATAATTTTTTCCCACAGTTTATAAACATGCTGTCAAAAAGATAACAGATATTTGCAACAGGGCTGATGAAATCTGGAACTTTCTAACCCTCCCATTTGTCCTTTAGATGAGGAAAGACACATATGTAGCTCCCTTTTACAAGATTTCATGTTGGCAAATAATTGTGGCAAATAATTGAGCAATTTACAAGGAGGGAATATAAAATTATATCTCTAATCACCACCTGATAGTACTCTTCCACTTCCCACCATTTTGTGACTGGCTTTGTCCCGATACTACTATTTGGGACTTGGCCTCAGTCATTTTCAGATCTTTCAAGGGACCTTGACCGTACAGTGTCTGAGGACCTCTGGTTTAAAGTATGGCACTAGTAACACCAAAGTAATGAGTCTGATCCCTTTACATGTCAAGACATTTATTCTGTGGCTTTATTGTCACTCCTCCCTCTGTCCCTGTCCCCTGCTGCTAAAAATAATCTTCCTCTCACCTTCTTATCTCCACAGCACATCAACTGAGCCTCTTTTTAAAAAAAATTGTCTGAAAGTTATTAGTCTGTTTTTAGCTAGAGGAAAGCAGTCAAGAGAGAAACAAGAAACAAAGCTAAGCCAGCTGTGCTCATTGTTAAGAAGCACATGTAATATCAAAGAAGAGAAACAGCTCAAGTTTCCACTATATGAAAAAATATATATATCTGTAGAACAGTTTCCAGAAAGGTGGACAGCGTCACCAGTGATTGTAGACTGAAATGACGTATTTTGGTCTTGAAATAAAAATGTTGAAGATGAGAGGGAAGGAATTGTATTTACCTGTTGTGATATTCTGTAAATGAGAGAGAGAGAGAGAGAGAGAGAGAGACCCTTAAAAAAATTCCGGGCAATTTAAATCCTTCCTAATGATCTGGAAAATCCCAGCTCAAATATCCTACAAGAAAGAGGCAGTTTACTCTTTCCACTAAACAGATGCCTGTGGTTAAGTGAGGGATGAATTTCAGAACTCTACAGGTTCAAAGGGTTAGTAACAACTGTCAGTAATGGACTGGATGAAGGCAAACAAATTGAAGCTTAATCTAGACTAGACAAAGTTGCTTCTGGTCAGTCAAAAGGCAGATCAGAGAATAGGGATTTCACCCGGTGCTGGAGCAGATTATGCTAGCCCTGAAATTTTCATTTCTAGCCTGGACTTATTCCTAGACTCACACCTGAGCTTGGATGCCCAGGTTTCAGAAATGACCAGGAATGGAAGGAAAATGATTCAACTATCTAGACCCAAGACCATTAAGTCCTGCTGGACAACAAAGTGTTGTGGGGGTTTTTTGTTCCATTTGTTTTCTTTCATTTTTATTTTTTTTTATTTTTGAGAAGTTCATCATCATTGGCACTTATATGGCTGGTAAATACAACGTTGCCTTCACTGTGCTAGGAAGAGCCATACTGGCTTAAGAAAGATGAGAATTTCTGTTCAGCTTAGTTTTCCTTTCACTTCGGTTCAGTTTCGATAAGAAATGATCAAAATTCACTGATCATTTCATATGTTAAATGGAAAGGAGTGGAAATGTTAAAAACTCAGAAGTAAGAGACAATGAAGCTTATACATTTCCCATCCTTATCAGTTTACCTGCCGTGACTGGCCATCCAAATAACATCCTCATGCTTTGGAGGAATGGGCACATGGGCTAAATGTAACCAATCCATCTCAAATGGCAGGCAGCTATCAATGCTCAAGGTCAAATGGTGTACTTCTGTTGGGTCCTGCGGGTTTTGTCAGAGTTGGCCTCACCACAACCTCCAGTCTCTGTCCAACCTAAAAGTCTACTTTAGAAGCCTGGGCAACTATCTAGAACTGCGTTTTGCTATAATGGAAGGCTGCAGCAAGAGAGGGAGGGTATGAAAGTCCTGGGAATAGATATGGAAATGCAGCACTGGCTATGGAAGTATACCTTTGCCTCTTGGACAATGAATGTTCTTTTAATGTTTCACTTCAGGAACGCAGGCATTAGTGTAGCTAGCATGTTCTTTGCTTCATCTTTTCCATACACAGTTCCTACCTAGCCTCATCCACACTGCCAAGGTCACTTGTGTGATTTACAGATGGATGATAAGCAACTGAAAAATGGAGAACTTATCAACACAAATGAACTTTGCAGCCATGAAAATGATGTAGATCCATTTGTGGCCTGATTGATTCCTAACCACATCTTCCATAAGAATGTTTTTCCTTTATTGCTGAACACTGAAAAATGATTATCACACTTTGTGAAGGCATACTTTGAGAAGACAGAAACTTTACACTTTCTGCTTCTGTCTCCCCTCCCCACTTTGCAAAGCAATCCTTAGAGAGTTGAATGAATGGTAAAAAAAACAAAGACTGTGGGAAGCTGTCCTTTCCTGTAAACTCTCTCTATGTGTATGTGCCTTAAGGTCACCTGTTCACCTATGGCAACCCCATGAATTTCATAGGTTTTCTTAGAGAAGGAGAACTCAGAGGCAGTTGTACCAGTTACTTCCTCTGTAATATAGTCTGCAGCACCTGGTATTCATTGATGGTCTCCCATCCTAACTAGAGTTGACCATGTTTAGCTTTAGGACTATTTATCTGTAAAAAATATCCACATACTTTCTGGGCTCTTGTCTATGGAACAGAATCTTATCTTTCAAGAGGAGAGGATACTGGCAGAAAAAAGAGTTGATTCATAGAGGTTTTCTTTACATTCCTGTGGCAGAAGTGACTCCCAAACTTTCTCAGAAGTTACCCAGAAATTGTCTTGTTCCCATGGAGATCTGAGAGCATGGGAGTTTTCCTAGATGTCCCAGGGCACATGGCAATTGAATCTCTTGAGTTTAATCTGCTTGATTTTACCTACTGAGAAAAAGGTTATAGAGACCTTTTCATTTCCAGGCTTCTCAGTGGGAATGAAAGCCACTTGGCTTTTGCAACGCCATTCCTTCCAGTCATCTAAAGGTAAGTTTGGGTGACAATGAACTGAGCTAGTTATCACCTGGACTTTATCTCTGGCAGGGGTTTTCTTTTTGTATGTAATTGATTTGATGGGAAAAGGTATCACTGCATGCATTCCCCTGCACCCCTCCCTGCTATCACTGCCATCGCTAGTACTGAGACATCAGTTCCCCTGTGGGTGCTCTTACCTACAAGTTCATGTTTCTGATGGCATGGTGCTACAATTAGTGTCAGCTTTCTACCCTAGTATATAGATGTCTAATAAATATATGGGTATCACACAAGACTGACACCTATCCTTAATTAGAGTGAGGCAGCTGACTCAAGCAGTCCTGAGTTTTCAGGCATCCTGGTCTCCCAAGTTTTCAGGCGTCCCGGTCTCCAACAGACTTCAAAAGATTCAAAAGATTCCATTTGCCATTTTGGCACAGCGACTTGGATTCCTGAATCTCAAATCCCTGCCAAAGATTCGAGGATTCAGTTGGCCCATCCCTAGTTTTTAAGTGCTTTCTTTGCTGCAGGACTTGAGACTTGACTCTTGAGACTGCAGGGTGCAAAATTGAGATTGGACTAGAGACTGTTTGTTTGTTTGTGTGTTTTAAGTGCCTTCCTTGTTGCAAGACTTGAGACTTGAGTGGAAGGTACAGTCTTCTTGAGATTTCAAGGACAGCTGAACATTTCTTTGCATCGCTCCCTTGCAAGGCTCTTTCAGACACAATTCTGGGGTTTGTAGTTTTACAAGGTATCACAGCCTTCTCTGCCAAAGTGTGATGGCGCATGATCAAACTACAAACCCCAGGATGCCAGAAGGAGCTTTGCAAAGAAAAGCTAGTTTTGACCTGGATTATCTGTGTACTGTAATATGTGGCCTGTTTACACAGGCAGGAAAATGTAGGATTTTCCTGCCTGTGTAGAAAGGGCCTTCATGTCATTTTCAATCTGGGGAGATCCTGAGGCAAAACTATTACAATTGTCCTGGCCAGATGTCTTCAGATGCCTTTGCCTAGGCTTTTGCTAAGGCTGAGAGAGTGTGTGTTGCTCAAGATTATCCTTCTTTCCCTTGCTTCTTAAACCCTTTTTGAAAAAAAGGATTCGAAAGATTTGAGATTCATGAGATTCATGGATTCCCAGAACCTTCCAGGGCTTCGGATCTAGATTCGGATTCAGAAAATTCTGGATTCATCCCATCCCTAGCTAAAACAATCAGCTCATTCTGGACCGCATTGTCCTCTGCAAACCCCATTATTTACTCAGCCAGAGAACTATTCACACCCATGCCCTCCAGGTAGAAATTGTGTATAAAAATCTCCAGTTTTGATCAGCTAGCATGGAGTAACGCTGATTGCTGGTCACCACTCTGCCACTCTGATTTCCAATTGTGTACTGTCCTTAGACATAAGTCTAAGCCACATTGCTGCTTCTTTGCTGTTCTTCTGGATCGGTAAATGTTGCCCACTCTCCAAAGTCTGTCCATCAACCTCTCCTCCCTTCACCTTCGGTTAGCCTTGTGTGTGTGTGTGTGTGTGTGTGTGTGTGTGTGTGAGACTGTTTGGATCTCATGTGTGAGTGATTGAATTTCCCTCACTAAAACACATTTTAGTTTATTTTTTGAATCTTGGCTGGTTCTCCCTTACATGAGACCTCATAAACATTGGTGCCAAAGATCTTGTTAGGTTACCCCTTCCCTCCTCATAGGCTTCCTAATTTGAGGTAATAATTACCCACCTTTGAATGGAAGTACTGGCGTCCATTTTTGGGGGTAACAATGGCAGCCCCCAACCATTCCTCCTCAGTCCCCTGTTCATTAGGCTAGTTTACATAGGCTACTTTAAGGCCTGCACTGTTAAAGTAGCCTGTTTTACTTTTAGCCAATGGAAGACAGCATTCCACTGCAAGCAATGAAGTAAGATTCAACTGCCAGTTCATTTTTCTTCTATATGTGCAATTGAGCAGGGAGAAGTATCTTTTGTCTTGGGCAGTAATATGTCTTGGGGCAGCCCTGGCAGCATTCTCAGAATTTACACACCATGTGTACTGTTACACTTGGGAACAACTGCCATGTGGGTCCTTTCATTTACACTGCTTGAAGTGACTAATTATGCGTGAAGTCCCTCTGGCTTTCCTCTTAACTGCTTGGTTTCTCCCCCTCCTGTTGAACTTTCAGGTAGAATTCTGTCTGAGATTGTTCCAAAACAAATCGGAAAGAGCAAGATAAGTGTGGTTAGTTACCCTGCTGATAAGGCAGGTGTCTCTAGAAAAATGGGTGTTTTGGGTATTTAGTGATAGTCAAGTCTCATCTTTAAGACCTGAAATGCAAGATACTTCTGGTGTCTTCTCAACCAATTGCCACAAGGGAACATGGGAAATAAGAGTTCACAGATGCAGGACACTCCCTGGCAATAATGTAAGGGCACTCAGAAGAAACCAGGGGCAACTAGGCCTATTATATGCATCTTTTATTTATTTGATTTATATCCTACCTTTCTCTTGGCATTTAACCCAAGGCTGCTTACAACATGGATCAGAACAAAGTATAGGTTAAAACCTGATAATAAAAATGTTTAAAACAAATAAACGGTCCTGTTAAAACATCAGCTGGAATTCACAGTTGCAGGTACATATGTATAACCTAATGTTATGCATTGGTGACTATTCATGATCTCTTCATGTTCAAATAGTGTAAAGTATACATAGGGATTGTAAAAGCTCCCCAGTCTGGACTTGCTGGGCAGCAGCTGCTGTGAGCGATGGATGTCTGTTCTCTTGCCAATTGGGACACGACAGACTCATGCTTCTGCTCAGAGACTCTCAGCCCATGGCTGCTAGCAATCACAGGTACAAGGAGGAATTGTGATAGGGATCTTGCTTCTGATTATTGCATCAGGGATCATTAGCGGAGACAGGTCAGGGGAACATCAGTATGCTGTTCCCCAGTCAACAGGAGAGCAAACCCCCTGCCATAGCTCACAGCAGCTGCTGCCCAGTAAGTCAGAACTGGGAAGGTGGGCAGGAAACATTACCTAATTATACTTAACTAAGCAGCTGAACTAGAATCTCAGCAATTAATTTTTAAAAATTCAAAGCATATTTAAGATATAATAAAGAAAATAGTAGTACATCCCATTAAAAGGCCCTTCTACCAAAAACAGTTACGAGCCAAAGCCCATCTAAATAAAAAGGTCTTTGCCTGCTAGAGGAAATAGGGCAGAGAAGGTGCTGGCCTAGTCTCCTGTAAGAGAGCTCCACTGCCTGAGAATAGCTACTGAAAGTGCTCTCTTGTGTACCTGTGATGGAGGTAGAATTAAAAATATCTTAAACCTCTGGCATATGGGAAGATATAGTCTTTCAGATGGTCTGAACTGAAACTATATAGGGCTTTACAGTCATGACAAGCACTGTGTATATCATAAACAGCACTTTCAATTCTACCCAGAAGCTGACTAGTACCCAGGGAAGCTTTTGCAGCATCAGGATTATATGTTCCCTGTAAGCAGCCCTGGTCAGAAGTCTGGCTGCAGCATTTTGGACCTGCTAAAGTCTCTGAACAGTTTCCAAAGGTAGCACCACACACAAGTGCATTATGTTAATCCCAAAAGTGTGAGATCAATCATGTATTATCATAGCCAAATGGGACATCTCCAGAACCCAGCTCAGCGGAAATCAGGAAGGTGCTCAGAACTTCTAGGAAACCTATAATAGTCCTCTCAGTCTTTGCCAGCCTTGCCAGTGAGTGGTGGAAGACAGAGGACCAATTATGAGCTTGGCTGTCCATCCGTGAAAAGCACTTGTGCTGCACTGAGTAGAAAAGCTGAGGAGTTGGGCCCAACTTTCATTTGCTCACCATTTTCTGAACCAAAGAAGGTGTCCTGGTCCAGGAGCATCTGTATAAGTGACCCTTTATTCTGAAAGTCCAGTTATTAGAGGGCATTTATAACTTTTGTGACACTGTTGGTGGTGACCTGTGGGGAACTGGTATGAGAAGCAACCCAGGACACTCAACAGTCTCATGTATTGTCCCTGTTTGAAATATTGATTGTGCATATGGGAACAGCAAGCACACAGTAGATGCAACATGTGAACCACCCTTAATTGTCCCTTACTAAGGTACTCTATTCATCTTTCCAAAGTTCAGGAGCTGAGCTGTATGAATACACTAAGTCTGTGATTCCCAACCTGGGTACATGTACCCCCAGGGGTACAAATGAGGACATTTAGGAGTATGAAAAAAATGCATAATTGTGGGGAAAACATAAAATATAAACCATCTTGGAGGATATCACAACTCAATGCTGTTTTTGATTATTACCAACCATGTTGGCATTCTTGTCCTGAAAACTTAAGGGCTGGGGGTGCAGAATCATAGAAATAAAGAGAAGAGTGACACACAGTCTGAATTTCCAGCTGCTATTGGTCCATAAACCTTTTTTTAAAAAAGAGTCTTTCCTACATGCATGTGCACACACAGTCTCCCATTAGAGTTCTCATGACCCTAGTCCTAACACTAGGTGGCTTCTGAAGAATGCAAATACTCTTATCTCTGTCTTCCTTGTGTCCCTCTCCATGAGGAGAGAACACACTTCGTGGAGCCATCCAGTTCTGCCCCAAATCCATGTGAGGGAGGGAAACAATTGGTGATTGCTCTCCCCGTGCCTTTGGCCAGGAGCAAACCAGATCCTGAAACCACAGAGAGTATCTAGGTGTGTAATGGTGCATAATGGGACAAACAGGCCTGGATGGAGTGGCTGGCCTGAAACCCTGCCTTTCCTTCCGTGGCTGTGGGGACATCTCCTTGGGGCAAAAGCTTTCTGAGGGCTTTTTTTCCCCCCTCAAGGTATGAATATAGTGGCGGGGGGGGGTATAATTTATGAAATCAGCTGCCAAGAGGTACAGAAGTGAAAAAAAAACTGGGAAGCACTGCAGTAAGTAGAGTATTACAGTAAGTAGAGTAGTAAATATACTTTCGAGGGGAAATTATCACCTTCATTGTTTCATATCCCAAACCAAACCTGATATCTAAGGAGGCAAGGGACAACGTATTTTACAGCTGCAAACAATTCTGAATATCCCAATGCTGAATGTTCTGCACTGGATGTAATATAGCAAAAGTGCACTATTAAAGCTCTGTTAGAAAGTGATGACAACATGAATGTAATTAAATTAGCACATTAAGTTGATTTTATGTGATAGCTGGGATCACAATGCAAACATTTGTACAGCATTTTTATATTAAAAATGCAGCCCTTTGTTAATTCATCTGGTGTTCATTTTAATACCACCAGTCCTAATAGATTCATTTTTTTTTTTGGATCATATGGCTGTCATATGCTGTTTCCCTAGACATTATGTTGTGAGGAAGCATTGATTACTGGACACTGTAAACTGGCACATTTCCTTTGATTAGATGCATGCTTTTCTAAGCTGTCACTACAAAACCTTTTCTCAGATATCAAACAACTATATATCAAAGCCATTGTATCACCACTTTTGTAACAAATTCTTAGGCAGATGAAATCCAGTTTAACTGTTAAAATATTCTGTTATCAGAACAATATTTTACACATTAGAAGACCAATCTGTGATGTAGAAACAAATTTGCAAAGTTACTTTTTGAGACGACATAGCTGCCAGAACAATCTCCAAACAGGCATAGAATTTAGGGCTATTCAGCTGAATAACAAAGTGAATCATGTTGCTTTGGACTAGTTGTACCAGATCCAGAAGATATTGGACTGGCCCAGTTTGGTTCCAGAGTGGAAGAGCGTAGTCCAAAATGCTTCAGACCAATCTGAAGACTTAGACCATTTCTGCACTACACTGTTACGGTGCTATTATTCCACTTTCAACATCCTGTGGAATTCTGGCTGAGAATTCTAAATGCCCCTCCCTAAACTGTGAACTCCAGGATTCCATAGGATGTTGAAAGTGGAATAATAGCACTATAACAGTGTAGTGTGGAAATGGCCTTATATGTCAAACTTGAGTAGGCAAAGGGTAGATGGTCTGTCTCCAGCATGTCCATATAAAAGGGGCATCAGGGTGATATGATGCAGAGGGGAGGAAGGGAAGTAGACCATGCTCACTGATGGTTCTGATATGCATCCTACAGCATGAATCTCACCAGCATCCTCCAATTACAATGGACAGAAATTACAGGAGGACCTTCAAGTTATATAGCCAACTTTCTCTTGGATTTCATCATCACTCTGTGTTAGTAATAGACCACAAAAAAACTGTGGTGACAGGTTTTTGCCTGTTGGTGTAGCTGAGCCATTCATTTCCTTTTGTCTTGTTGAATAGCTTAGCTTGACCTTCTTACAAATCTATTTAAGGAGTCTCTGTGTATTTCAGGTACACATTTCTCCCCTACCCAACTACCTATTGTTGTTGTAGTTGCTGCTGCAGCTTTTAAGTGTTAGATGGAAGGTAGGTGGGCTAAGTTGCAACAAAAAGGGGAGAGCATTGTCTGGGAACATTCTGAGGTGGGAAAAGATCTCAGAATTGCTATCTTACTTCCCAATAAGGCAGCAAACAAACTGGGATAAAAATACTACAACATCAGAAAGCTTATGGATTCAGCCCTGACCCTGAGTGCTGAATGTTCAGGTGTCTGTGATGGCTGGGAGGTAGATTGCTAACTGGGACTGGCTACAGGGAGCACACAATTCCTTTGTTGCTACAGCTCCATTGGCTGCTGGTCTCTTTCCAGGCACAATTCAGAGTGCTGGTTTTGACCTATCAAACCCTTTATGGCTCTAGCCCAGGCTATATGAAGGACTATATCTTTCCATATGATACTGCCCATGCTGTAAGATCTATAGGGAAGGCACTTATTTCTGTCCCACTGCCTTCACAGGCATAGTTAGTGGGAATGTGGGAGAAGCAGTGGTGGAGCTTGGAGTGTGTGGAGGGGGAGCAGGAGGGGGCGGGGCTACGGCATGAGGGGCGTGGCCACTGTGCATAGGGGTGTGGCTGCGGTGCATGAGGGCACAGCCAGGGCACACGGGGGAGTGGCTACAGGCCGGGACACCCCAGAAACATTGCCACCTGGGGCGAATCGCTCCCCTGCCCCCATGTCCCTACGCGGCTGGGGAAAAGGCTTCTATGGCTGTTCTAACATTTTGGAATTCCCTTCCTAGGGAAGTTAGGATGGTTTTGTTTGTTAGGATGATTCCTAGGAAAGTTAGGATGGTTTGTTTTCTTTTTGGTGTAAGGTTATAATCTTTCCAGACAGCTTTTGAAAACAGATTTTTAAAGGAGGTGTATGGGGCTGTACTGTAATAGAGTTGGTATAATCTTTTCTTTATGGTCTACCATGTCTCTAAAGTTTATTCAAATGTGTCTTTCAATGGGAAAATCTTATCCTTTGATTTCTCAATACAGATTAGTTGGGGAGCATCCAGATTCTTGAATCAGATTCAGATTAATGGTCTGGATCTGAACATATGTGGTCTGGATCCAAATCCCTGTGCACAACTTTCAATTTCAACGTTCAATTTCTACATTGAACAAGTTATAATAGTCAGCGCCTATTGTGAACACTTGATCAGAATTCACTTTCCAAACAAGATTTTGTTTCACTTTATAATCTAATAGTCACGATTCAAGTGCAGCTTTGACATTCATCTTTGTGTTACAAATCAATTTGATAGTGCGGTGGTTCACAAAAGGCACTTGACTTTATTTAAAACACCTCACTATTCTACTTGCTTCCAACCAAGATGTATTGAAAATGCCAGGAAATTTGGTTTTGGAGTTTTACCTATGTGTTTAAATTTCACTTATATGCATATACTATGCTTTGGTGATATTCATAATCATGTTTGTTGAAGGAAAAAAGATGGCCTTGAAAACTTTCCAGAGTCTTGACATTATGGTAAAACAAACACAGTGTGCAATGTCATTACTTCCAGGGTCTTTAGCATGTTTTTCAGCAGCATGACTTATGAATGTTTGACAGAGAACTAGATCAAAATGGATGACAGCAGTTAAGTATATAGCTTGAATTAATCCTATGAACAAGGAGTTTGGGGTTTGGTCAAGGGCATAACTCCACCACCATGAAAAGAGTGGTAGAATAATATAAGAGGAAAAAATCTTAAGACAAGTATCCCTTTGCAGACGTCATGTGATTGTATGTTATGTTAAGTAGGTGGGCCACCAATGTACATTATGATAGGATGGGGGGAAGGAACTTGAGGGGTGTTTTTAAAAAAATAAAAAAAACTGGGTGGGAGAAATCGAAGCTAATTGATTCCTCCATCCAGAGCCTCAACCTTGAATGCTTTTACAAATCTGCCCCTTACAAATCTGAGTCTGAATTCCTGTGTATTCAACCATATCATTTTCAAATTACAAGAAGAGAGATACTACCTAAACATCAGGAAGACTTCTTTTCTGTAAGAACTGTTAAACAGTAGAATAGACTGTCTCTGGAGAGGGTGCACTCTCCATTTTTTTCTGGGAGGGATGTCTTTAAACAGAGCATGGGAGGACATCTTTCAGGAATACTACAGTTATGTATTCCTGCATGGCAGGGGGTTGGACTAGATGGACCTTCCCACTTCCAACTCTAAGATTCTATGATTCTAGGATTTCAGTGTTGAATCAGGCTTGCTGCTTCTTTTTCCTGTTTTCCTGAAAGCTTCCTCATCTTAAACACATATACTTCAGGTGGGTATAGCATGGTTCTCTCCATGCTGGAAAGAGCTGCATCTATTGAATTTGGCAAATGTAGATGGATGAAAAGTTAGTTTCAGATTCTTTTTGAAGAAAGGACAAAATCCACAAATGACATTGTTGTTGTTGCTGCTGTTGTTGTTGTGTGCCTTCAATTCACTTCTGACTTATGGCCATTCTAAGGTGAACCTACCACTGGGTTTTCAGGGGGTGAGAGTGTGTGATGTGCCCAAGGTCACCCACTGGATTTCCATGGCCAAGCAGGGAATTGAATCCCAGGCCCTTTTCGCACGCCATTTCACACGTGTAAGGGCCTCTGGAGTGTCACGCAACTGCGAGGACCATTTCACATGACGTCCTTGCAATCGCGCAATGCTGCTGTGGCCAGTAGGCAGTGATCAAAGAATATATCATTTTCGGCTTCTTGCCAAAAATGATGCGCGATCGCACTTCGCTCTTGGACCCCACACACACTTACCTTGCATGAGGAGCCTCAGGAGGCACAGCCCTCACGTTTCCTTCCCCAGCACAGCCTGGGAAAGTACCTGGCTGCGCTGCGGAAGGAAGGAGCAGAGCCCTCACGCTTCCTTCTGGCCAGCAGGGAGCTCCTGTGGAGAAGAAGCAGAGGGAATGTGAGTGCCTCTTGCAAGAGGTTGCTTGGGTGATCCCATGTCGGAAACAGGTAGGGTGCGGAAAGGGCCAACTCTCAAACCACTACAAGGGAGCAAAAAACTTGGGCTGGCATCCTGTTCAGCATTTGCCGTGTCAAAAATCAGACTTACAGTACCATAAACATTGCATTTCACAGTTATGGTTTACACACCATTGCAACAACCACAAACGCTCCTGAAAACCCACCTTAGAAGTCAAGCAGTTGCACAAGCAGTGCATGCTGATGCACTGGAGAGCAAGGTGCTGAATGATGATGCATCCAGCCCTTTGTTGTCAGTGAGGCAAGGTGTGAAAAGCAGTTGTATCAGGACCCTTTGCTGCTTTTTACACCATGCCTTGCAGGCAAGAGGGGGCTGAACTCATAATCATTCAACACTTCACTCTCAAATGCCCCAGAGCTCCTTTGTTTGCTGCAACTGTCTAGCTTCTAAGGTGGGTTGGCACGGGTTGGATCATCAGACATAGTTACAGTGACAGAGCTCCATCATTGTAGCTACATTTGACAAGGTAGGATCTCAGCAAAGAGGTTTTAAAAAATTCAGAGGCAATAGGAAATAAAACAGAGAAAATTTCCCATCCCTATGCAGAACCCCAAGAAGGAAATGGATATTTGATGCCAAATATTCTAACAAAAACAGGGCCTTTTCCCCAAAAAGAATGATTTGCAGCTTCAGTTTCCTGCTGAGGATCCTAGGATTGGACATCTCAGACCCCCTTCCAAGAATATTACGTGAATAGTCCTCTCTCTCTCCCACCCCTCCTCTGTTTCCTAAATCTAGTTGCTAGTCCCAGCTAGAGTACACCCATTGAGTCAATGGAACTTTTACAGAAATAGACTTACCAACTTTCCTTTGAATTGGTGAGTGTTCTCATGGGCTTTGATCATTTCTTCTTGTAGAAATGTCTGCTAAGCAAAAGATAGTTTTCATTTTTATTGGAGGGAAAGATAGAGAGAGAATGGGAAGGAAGAAGACAGTTTTTGGCTACAGCATCTTCTTTCCTCACCACCCCCTTCCTCATATATTCAGAAATATAAAATAGTGGATATTGTATTACATTCCCATGTGCATGTGAAGTTCAACATGCACGGCTCTGCATTTTATTACTTGTAACACTGAAATAATGAGATCTTATTGCCTATTGGGACAAGGTAACTAGATTTTTGCTCTAGGCCACTTTTCACCCTCTCATGCCCTTTGAGAACATTTGAGATTAAAGTTAGTTTTACATAGTTTAAATGGATTACAGGCCAGTGGAGGAGGAGAGTGAAAGTTCTGAAACTGAATATTTAAACTTCTCCATCTGTATTCTACTTATTTTTCATATTTATATCAGCAATCTGTTAATATGCCTTGGGCGAAATTACATTTTAGCAAAAAAAAAAGTGTGATGAGAATGTATCCACCTAGCTAACAATCAGCAGAATAATAATGAAGATATTTGGAATTAAAACCAAATTCTGGAACAGTCTTCTCCAACCTGGTGTCATATAGATGGGCTGAACTACCATTACAGTCATTCTTGGCCAGTGTAGTTGCTGGCAGTGCTAGTGGGCATGATGAAAGTTTCAGTGCAGACTTCCAGCCTCATGGCGGGCGTGAGAGGGTGTCTGGAGTAGCGCTGCGCAGCTCCGAACTCCCACCTGAAGGTACCCCGCTGAATCGAGACCATCTAACTCCAGCTAGCTATCCCCTCGGTAAGGGGGATGCGGAAGAGGTCTGCAGGGGATCCGTAATTTGTCACCGAACCTTCTTCGAAAGGAGAAAGAGCGGGGGTGCGTAGGATCGAAGGACTGCAATGGGACCTCCAGGATCGCCATGATAGTGGCACAAGCACCACCATTGGCTTTTAAATTAAGAATTCAATAAGAGACAACAAGAAAAGCCCGATCTGGATTACAAACACGTAAGATCATAAGAGTAACGTACCTGCTTCAAAGGTAGCAAGCAGCTTGAAAAGACTCCGAGGACTATAAGCTGGAGAATAATGGTGGATTTCTTAAAGAGACAGTCAAGTTGGTGAGTGTACTGGCTTCAATTTCCTTTTCTTTGGAGGATAACATTACAGATTAAATTTGACGTTTTGTTACGGACATTGGAATCTGGGCAGGACTTTGTTTTTAAAGACAAGAAGTTGAAGAAGGTATCTCTCCTCTTTTCTTTATAAAGAGACTGATTTGTGGAGCTGACAAACTTTTAAATTTGTGTATGGAGATGTAAAAATGGAATGATTGCAGCTGTTTTATTCCTGCTCTTTTTTAAATATTTCATTCGGACTGAAGGATTGCTTTTTGTGTTTTTAAAATTGATATTTAAATTGATATTTGAGGCTGATTTTGGGGATTTAAAGCAGATTGGAATCAACGCTTAGTCTTTTGCTGCAGTTGTGACTGGATATGACTGTTTAAAACTGGCACCGGGAACTGATTAAAAATTGACAGTAATGGAAATGAACTCACGACTTTTAGTGACTGAGTGACTTTTTTTTTTCATTGTGTATCGGACTCTATTTCTTCGATTGTTTACTGGATTATCTTGTTGACTATTTCATGGTTTAATGGATGGAAGAACCTATATAGACTTTGGATTACGATTTGGACTACAGTTTGTTTTTTAAGGAGTTTTTTATGAACTGATAGAACTTTGAACTGGTTATTTTACTATTGGATTTTTTATCCCACTTGATTGTTCTATTTCTAAATGGATTTTAATAGACTTTGACGAGTTTGAAAACAGACAATAGCGGGGACAATTGGCTGCAGAATCAGACTGAAGTCAACTTTCCTTGCTTGTTTTGTCTCCGAAGACAGGCTAGAGAACTGAAGGTCCCCTCCTACGCAGAAAGCGGTTTGAATGTGTAGCTGGTATTTGAGGCTTTGGGTGCTGTGATACGAGAGAAGGCTGTGAAGGCCAGAAAAACACATCTGGGAGGAGGGATTTGGGATTGTTAAAGGGAAACTAATTTCTACTTGCTTACTTTACGATTTGATCATTTGATTTAATTATTTGGTATTGTATATAAATTTATTATCTTGCAAACAATACATATATTAATTGAATACACTTGGACATTCTGGATTTTGATAATTCTAGGTATAATTCATTGTATTAATTGTTTCATTTTACTTATCTATACAAGTTGAGTTCAAGATTTAAGACTGCTTATAACTAGAGTACATTGTTTTCATAGTTGTATGTTCTAGCGAAGGTGCCAGGTTAATAAGCTCATTGAAATAGCAGTTACAGGTTAAGAGGTGGGTGGATTTGCAAAGTGAATTGAAAACCTACTTGCTAAAGATCAATGGATCAAAGAACAAGAAAAGCCACAGTAGCAGCGGTGGCGGCTGTAACAATGACTACCCAATCAGTAAGGAGAACATCAGTGGACACATTCCAGAAACCCCAAGACATAATGCAACAGATGATGGAGGAATCAAGGAACATTAGAGAAGATATTAAAAAGACAGAGACAGATATTAGACAGGACTTAAAGGAAACAAGGAAGGAAATGAGAACAGATATGAAACATGAGATTGAAAAACTTGGGAAGAAGCTGGAAACTTTGACTAAGGATGTCTCAAAGATAAAGACAGAGACCAAAGAAATAAAGGAGCAAGTTAAACAAGTAGAGGTTAAGGGGAAACAACAAGAAGAAGAACTTCAAACAATGCAACAGGAATTGAGATACCGTGAAAGATACCTTCACTTTCGAGGGGTCCCTGATTCAAATGTGGAAGACTTATATGGGAAAATGATCCCGGCCTTGGCAGAATTTCTAGACATAGACGAAGACAAAATGGAGATGTGTGTTGACAGAATGTTTAGAGTTGCCTCTAGAACGGCGAGAGAAAGAAAACTCCCAAGAGATATAATAATAATCTTCAACCGGACTGTTACTAGAGATAAAATCTTACAATGTAGCTATGAAGGAACATTAAAGGTTGAAGATAGAGATGTAAAATTTTTTAAAGATATACCATTCCAAATCCTTAAGAAGAGAAAAGAATACAAACCTTTGGCCAATTTGTTGATGAAATATGAGATAAACTACAGATGGGAGAAGATCGAGGAAATCTCTTTCAATTATAAACAACAGCGATACAGAATTAATTCGGTCTACAAGGCCAAAGAAATGATGGAAAGACTGAAGAAGGACTTTCAGAAGACACCAGAATCAGACAAAGATAACAAACAACAAACTTTGGAAGAAGAAAAAGAGGAAAGAGAAATACAGAGGCAAGGAGAAGAAGATGAAGGGTCAACAAGACAAATATTGGATTAAGAACAAGAAACTGAAGAGGAAGGAGAGCTTGCAGGAGAGTTATTACAGTAACAATACGATTGGATTGCACAGATTTAACAAATAAAATAGCAAAAATGGGGCTTAAAATATATACTTGGAACATTAAAGGATTTAACTCAGAATATAAAAGAAGACAAATATTCCATCATCTGGAAAAGCAAAAATTGGACATAATTTGTTTACAAGAAGTTCGAATAAGAACTCAAGATTTGAAATTTGTACGGAATCCCAAACTAGGCAGTTGTTTTGCGACTATGACTGACCAGAAGAAAAGAGGTGTATTGATATATGTGAATTCAAGATATGATGCACAAATAAAATTTCAACATAAGAATGGACGTTATCTTGCGGTAGAAGTTGATACAAAACCAGACAAGATATTAATACTAGGAATATACGCACCTAACGGAGCCAAAGGAGAATTTTTTCCTAAAATAAATGCTGAAATACAAAGATATGTACAAGACACAGGCAATTCAAATGTGGTGGTACTTGGGGATTTTAATGGAGTAATGAATCCTACAGTGGACAGAACAGTGCAGAAATTGATACCGCGAAATAATGGAAAATTACCTAAAAGTTTTTTCCAGATGATGGATGATTTAGAGTTATATGACATTTGGAGATATAAAAATGGACAATCAGATGGGTATACATTTTTTTCAGATAGACACAAATCTATGTCCAGAGTTGATATGATTTTAGCATCTAAAGAACTGCTTTTGAAGACACATGAAATAGACAGTCCTCCAAATTTGTGCTCAGATCATTTCCCGCTACAAGTGATTTTCAAGGTCATGATCAGAGAGAGGACATGGAGGATCAATGAAGAAATTTTTAACAAGGAAAAGTACATTCAAAAAGCAAAAACAGAGTTAATTATTTCAATGAAAATATGACAGCTGAATTACCAATGAAGACAATATGGGACGCAAATAAAGCTGTGATGCGTGGGAACTTTATCAGATGGTCTTCTGAAAGGAGAGGAAGTGTATAGAAGAAATGATTTTGGGGAACATGAAAGAATTGGAGAAACAGATGAGGAAAAACCTGACAGACAAAACTATAATACAAAAGATTAAGATATGTCAAGCAGAATTGAATCAATTAAATTTGGGACAAATAGAACAACAGATGCGCAGACTAAAACACACTTCTTTTGAACAGGCTAACAAACCTTCTAAACTTTTGGCTAATTTATTGTGAAAAAGAAGATCAAGAAATATAATAACAGAGATTGCAAAGAGGAAGGGAAAGACAACAAAGCAAGAGGAGATAAAACAGGTATTTTACTCGTATTACATAAAGCTATTAAGTAATATCTCGTCAACAAAAAATCAAAGAGAATTGGAAGAATATTTGGAGAGGAAGAATAAAATTAGATTTTCAGAAGAACAGAGAGAGATTTTAAACAAACCACATCGATGATGGAGATAGTAGAAGCTATCAGGAACACAAAGAATGACAAATCTCCAGGACCTGATAGCTTTACAGCAAAGTACTACAAAATTTTGGAATATGAACTCTCAATTCCACTTCAAAAAACAAAAAATGAGATAAAGAACAATGGGTTACCAGAAACATGGAAAGAAGCTAATGTAGTTTTGATTCCGAAAGAAGGAAGAGATGCAACAGATGTTAAGAATTACAGACCCATTTCATTACTAAACACAGACTATAAGATTTTTGCCGCTATTTTGGCAGAGAGACTTTAAAAAGTTCTTCAAGAACACATTCATGAAGATCAGAATAGCTTTTTACCTAAGAGAATGATGCGTGACAATATCAGGACAGTTTTAAATATAATTGAATATTACGAAAAACATAATGAAAGAAAACTAGCCATGGTATTTGTTGACGCAGAAAAGGCATTTGATATGGTCAATTGGTCATTCTTGAAGACGACTATCAAGCAAGCACAAGCAGGAGAAAAATTTATTTCATGGATTGAAGCAATATATTCTCAACAAACGGCGAGACTAATTATAAATGGAGAACATACCAAATGGATTGAAGTACTGAGAGGAACAAGGCAGGGTTGTCCCCTATCACCTCTGTTATTCATTATGACATTAGAAATACTCAACGATAATATAAGAGAAGATGCGACAATAAGAGGAGTCCAGATAAAGAAATATCAATATAAACTCAAAGCCTTTGCAGATGACTTGGTACTTTTTCTTGATGATCCCCTCAAGAGTGTTCAAAGATTGATGGAAATTATTCAAGAGTATGGCGATTACTCTGGTTTCAAGATTAATAAGGAAAAAACAGTGTACATAACAAAAAGTATGAGGGAGAAATAAGAGGCTGAATTCAAACAAACAACAGGATTTAGTAAAGGACAGAAAGCCAAATATTTAGGAGTTTGGATTACAAAAAGAAACAATGAATTGTATCACAATGACTATGATAAAAAATGGAAGGCGATAACTCAAGTTTTGGCAAAATGGACTCAACTTAAAATATCCTTGTTGGGACGAATATCAGTGATAACAATGAATGTTCTTCCAAAAATGAACTATCTTTTTCAAAACGTACCTATCATTACAAATATTAAACCTTTTGTTCAATGGAAGAGAGACATAACCAAATTTATATGGCAAGGCAAGAAACCAAGAATTAAATGGAGAATTATGACGGACCTAACAGTGAGAGAAGGTCTAGGCCTGCCAGACTTACAGGTATATTACAAGGCAGCGGCATTCACTTGGATAAAAGATTGGATGAATCTTCAAAATATGAGAATGCTGGCATTAGAGGGAGCTGATTTAAGAATGGGATGGCACGCCTATATATTCTATGGAAAAGCAGTAATAGATAAAGATTTTACGCATCATTTCGTAAGGAAATCGTTACTTAAAATATGAAGCGAATACAAGAAGAAGAACATAAGGCAGCTACCCAATTTGGTCTCTCTGCAAGAAGCCTTTTTTGGAAGATGGACAGATACAGACAAATAGCTACGATATGAAGACTTACTAGAAATGACAGAAGATTGCGGTATGAAGATGAAATCAAGAGAGAAATTGGAAATTGAAGGAATAAAATTAAGCTGGTTTCCCTACAGACAACGAAAGGAAAGATTTCAAATGGACGTACAAACTTATGGAATACAACAAAAGGAGCAAATCCAATTATTGCGATTGTTAAGAGAAAATCCACCACACTTATTAGCACACTTATATCAAGAAATTTTACATTAAGAATGCGAGGAGGAGACAGTTAAAGCAGCGATGATACAATGGGCACAAAATGTTGGACATCCAATACAATTAGAATGGTGGGAACAGAGTTGGCAACGAACACAGAAATTTACCGCTGCTCAAAATTTAAAAGAAAATTGTTATAAACTATTTCATAGATGGTACATGACACCAGAAAAATTAAAGACAATTTATAAGACGGGTACAGGTCAATGCTGGAAATGTCAAGAGAGTTCGGGTACACTATTTCATATGTGGTGGTCATGTCCCAAAGCAGAAAAATACTGGAAAGAAATACATAAGAAAATATGTTCAATTTTGAAGATTCAATTTGGGATGATACCTGAACTTTACTTGTTAAACATGACACATATATTAGACGGAATGTCAGTGAAGAAATATTGGAGAATTATACTATACATGGTGACGACGGCCCATATTGAGTGTGCACGACTTTGGAAAAATGAAACTATACCTACTATTGAACAGCGGTGGGCAACTTTTACGGAAAATAGAAATGCAGACATTCTTACACAAAGATTAAAAGGGAAATCAGACGAAGACATTAATAAAGAGTGGAAGATTGTTACGGATTTGGGTTGGGTGTAGACAGAAAGCAATGCATAATTCATGATATCAATTACTATACAGGGTAATAATCATAGAAATATCATGTAACAAGTAAAGTAGAGAAATATAGCAGGAACTAACGAATTAAGTTTGACTACTAACATTTTATTGCGATATGCGGTATAACAAATAGAGGAAAGATTAATAATTGTAATCCAGAAAGGAAAGGAAGAAGAAGTAACATTGCATGTAAACATTGCAGAGATAATTGTTTGTTTTATTTGTTGAAACTTTAATAAAATTATAAAAAAAAAAAATTCAGTGCAATGTATTTGTGTGAGAAAACTGCTGTAGAAGATACAATTTGGGCATCTGTGTCTGTTGTATTTCATTCAGTTGCCAGATCACTCACCCTTGCTTTATGCAAAATTCTAGATGTTACTTAACAAACAGGATTACATTCTCTTGCCCCCTTTGGTATCCCTGGTCTATACTAGGTATCTCTTGCCACCTTTTTTACTCCATCAACATATAGGGCTATAAACTCAGTTATATCACTAACATGGCTATTACCACTGTGTTTGGCAAAACAAATTATATATTCAAATTTATTTAAAGACATGATTACATAGATATGATGCTTTAATAAGCATTCATCTCCCTGAGTCTGGCCAAGATCCCGTTAGTCGGTGTAACTATGCTGGAGCCCCTTCACACAATAAAATTATAGTTGATATTCCACTTTAACTGTCATGGCATCCTGAAATCTGCAGTGTGTGTATGTGTGTTTGTGTGTCCATGTGTGTACATTTGTGCTTTCAAACTGCCTGTCAACTTATGGTGACCCTATGAGTTTCATAAGGTTTTCTTAGGCAAGGAATACTCAGAAGTGATTTTGCCAGTTCCTTCCTTTGAAATACAGCCTGCAGCACCTGGCATTCATCCAAGTATTAACCAGAGATGACCCTCTGCTTAGCTTCCAAGATCAGATGGGATCTGGTTCCTTTCTGGTATTTAACCAGTTTAGGGAAGGAGATTTGGAATTCTCAGCCAAAGATCTTTAGTGCCACACCAGACTACAAGCCCCAGGATTTCATGGAATACAGGCATGGTAGTTAAAATGGAATCGTAGTGCTGTAATTACATAGTGTGAAAGGACTCCAGGTGGAAGAGGAGGAGGCACTACAGCAGAGGAAAATAAGTTGCGGATACTGTGACAATATGGTGGATAGCAGCAAAAACTGTATAAAACTGCCCTTCTATCTAGCTGACTTCCAGGCTGCTTGAGAGATAGCAGAATATTTTTACCTCCTAATGGTGATGGTTTTCCCTGCTGTCCCCCTGTTTTCATTGTGCTTTTGACAAAAATAATACTTATACTGATGTATGTGAGACTTCTACCAATGTCAGTCAACAACAAGATTCCAGTATTAGATCGCTGAGCCATCTAGTACGGGGATGGGGGCTGTAGCCTGCAATCCACATCCAGTCTGATAAAGCCTGTGTGGATTCTGTGGCTGAGAGTGCTTGGCTCCAGCTTCAGTTGGTACACCAGTTACAGCCTTTCCTGGATAGAGATACATCCACCACAACTCATGCACTGGTAACCTGCCTATTAGATTACAGTGATGCACTCTGTGTGGGGCAGCCCTTGAAGATGACTGAGAAGCTGCAGCTAGTACAAGATGCAAAATCTCAACTGCTGATTAGACTACCACATAAAAATCATATAATACCAGTCTTATAAGAATAACATTGGCTGCCAATATGCTTCTGATCTGAATTTAAGGTGCTAGTGTTGACATTTAAAGCTCTAAGCAGCTTGAGACTTGGTACTTGAGCAAGTGCCTCTCTCTATTTGTATCTGCCCAAGGATTAAGGTCTACTGTGGGTGGGGGGATCTTCTGTAGCCCACCTATAAGGTTAATACCCTGTGTGAGAACATGGGCGAGTGGGCCTTCTCAGCTGTGACATTCCAACTGTGGAATGCCCTCTCTTTGGAGGCCCAATTGGCACCAACACTGATTTCATTTACGTAACAAGTGAAAGAATGGCTGTTTAATAAAAACTTTGGACATCACTAATTACTCTCAACGCACGTGGTTTTAACAACTGTTTTAACCTTAAAATTTGTAAGAACATCTTAATCGTATTTAATATGTTTTTAGTTTATTTAATTTTTTAAACTAGTTTTACTTGTTTGCATTGATTTTACTTGTACGCTGTTCTGATATCTCTTGATACAGGCAGGATGGAAATATTTAAATATATAAATAAAATGCAATAATAATAAATTTGCAACCTCTTAAGCCTACCAAAGGTCCTATACTCTTGGTTTTTTTATCCAATTTTCTCCCTACCACCACCAAAGGTGAGGCAAGTGGAGCAGAGCTGTCACTGAAGAAACCCACAAGGTCTTCTCCTGTTGCTGTTTCTGGGGCCTTCAAGTAGCATCTTTGCCAGCTCCTCCACCACTGCTTTTCCTTGGGAAAAATGTGGCTTCATTGGGTCTTCTACTATTGCTACCAACCTTAAGAGTAGGGGCAGTTTTGCTAGCTTCAACAGTCGGGGCGCACCGGGGATCTGCCAAAAATTTCACTTGATGGTGGCCTCAGTTGACCCATCTAGCACCGAGTAGTCTCAAAGTCACATAAACTCAACAATCTAGCAAGTGCATGAGATGAACTCCACCATCTGGCTGACCATTCCACGAACTCAGCATCCTGATCTAGGAAATTTTCACATCTCTGAGAACTTCCAACAATCCTATGGTCACCAGCAAAAAACATTTGCTGTGATATTAGCTTGGCTTTTTCAGCAAAGAAGACCAACAATTTTCCAAATACTTCTTTAATCAGAAGATACTGGGAAGTGTCCAGTACCTTCTCTCAGCCAAGAAAGAAAGATGGTACAAATATTAATCTCACAAGGGAAATTCCAGCCCGTGATTGCTTTCTTATGACCTATACACCCTCATCTAACATACTTCCTGTAGTATATGAATGCCCCAGGGTTTTTCTTAAGAAAAAACCACATCCTTAATTTCACTAATATGAACAATTCATGCTGATTAAAGCTGGCCTTGTGAAATTCATCATTCTTTGAAAGTTCAAGTTCCATTTCCAGCCTGAGGTGCATCATAAGTGATACAAAATTGCATCACTATTGAGATTTCACATAACTGAACAAAAATATGAAGATACATCCCCCCCCCCCCCCCATACAGCATTTTAAACCACCAAATCATTGTCAGGACAGCAATAGCTGATGACTTCCTTGTCTTTGGGGCAATGAATCTGCACTTACTCTTTAATTTTAGGCTGGACTTCAAAGGAGAACTTCAAAGCGTTAAACCCAATTCTCAAATGAGGTTCAGCCCTTAGATAGCTCTTTTAAAGTCTAGGCTGAAACCTCGGAGTAGATGCTCAGCCCCACTGATCTGGAAGCTACCAGCTGCTGGTGGATCAGGAGCTAGGTCCTATCAGCCCAAACCAGTGGCAAAGACTGATAGGAATTACTGTTCAGCACTCCTCAGGGCCAACAAATAGTCAAACCTAGGTATTTTCTAGGTTTTCTGGCCTAGGTATTTTCAAAGTCAGGCATTTATTCCTAATCTATGCAAGCTTTGTCCATTTGTGGCTCCAATCACACTGCTTTTACTTTCACAGACTTCCATTTGACCTTGACGGTTGCATGAGGTATGAGCAGTGCATTAAGGGATATTCACACACATATATACCACCCATGCACTTACCATAGGCACAGATGGATGCCATACACACACATGCTTCCCCCTCCCATCCCAGCATGCAGAGATGAGGAGGTTTAGAGCATCCCTGCCTGTGCATTGACTCCTGCTAGGAATGGAAAAAATATTCTCTGTTATTTGTTTCCTGTTCAGATAATGGGTTTCCCAACAGTTGAGAAGCCTGTTTGAGAAGAATAAGAGAGCAGTGAGATTTTTGTGCAGTTTTCTCTCTGTATTTCAGTATTCTGTAGTGTTCTGGAGGATTTTTGTTGAAGAGGAAAGTACTTCCTGCACGAGAAATAGTTGCCAATATCCTACATTGGCTGCTTAGTTATGAACACATAACTAAGGCCATTTCTGCACTAGACTGTTATAGTGTTATTATTCCACTTTCAACATCCTATGGAATCCTGGGGTTTGCAGGTTAGGGAGGGGCCTTTGAGTAATGTGTATGTAAAAAAGAATCATGTTTTTTTCTGTACAGAAAAAGGTGTTACCCTGTATTCTGGGGGTCCCGGGAGGGACACCAAAATATGCTCAACAATAGGTGGGGAAGATTAGCTCTGAGCACTGCTTTAGCGTTACGAGAGGCAAGGTAACATAGCAGGATCTTGTAACCCAGTGTTTACGGGGTCAGGCCAAGTCAAGAAGCAGACCGGTTTGAAAATAATGAATGATCTTTATTAAATACAGGCACACAATGTAAGCAACACACGCACACAGATAACTAAGGAAAATAAAGGTGTGAGTAAGATAGCAGGATTTTCAGAGGGATAGTAGATTCAGGTGATACGAAACCTGTCCTGAAGTCCGGAAGAAGAAGAAGATGGAGAGCGAGGCTGGGGTTCGATGTATCTCAGCACGTGGAGCTGAGGGGAAGCTCGCCAAGCGATGCGCCAGCAAGGCGGTCTGGAACTCGGGAGCGATCCGAGGAAGCGCTCAAAACCAGGAGTTTTTATAAGGAGAATTGTGACCGCAGGCTAGGTCAGACTTGGGGAAAACAATAGATTTGGAGCTGGAGACAAAGCCTCCGAAAGGTCAGAATTTGAATGATTGAGTTACAGCCAAATTATCAATAGGATAGCTGGTATGCAAACGCGGAGTACTTGAGCGTTGTATAGTCTGATCATCAAACTGCCAGCGTGGGGCAGAGGATCTTTTGAAAGTTGCTTGCATACCTAATGGAGGTACTTGCCTTGAGGTCTCCTAAAGCGGTGAGTCGGCTGTTTCTGGCCTGCCTGTATTGTCTCGGAATATTATGGTGATTATTGGCCGAGCTTGTGTGCGAGCCTGTCCGGGGGCCTCGCAAGCACATGGAAGGGATATGTGAAGCCGTATTATCGATATCAAAAGATATCTCTTTATATCCCCCAAAGCTCGGGCTAGCCAGGGCAGTAACAAAGGTCTCTGGGACACTTTGGGATGCTTGAATACAGGGAGAACACTACCCCAAAATATCAATTTTCTCCCACAATAGGAAGAGAACTACACTAACTTTAGTAACTATGGTCTTTGTGTGCATGGATGAAATGAACAAAGATTTGCATCCTTAACCCTTGCTAATTTGTTGGACACGATCACAAAACTGAGGAAGAAGATGGATGAGGATGATTCTCCCCGCTTCCTCTTTTCTAAAACATAAGTACTGTTTCATCAGTCAGCTAAATAACTGCACTAATTTTGCTGGAAAAGATGGCACATTTGGAGATCTGTTCTTGCAGGCCCTCCTCCCCAAGACATCTGTGGCCACATGGGGTTGCAGGTCTAAAACAAAACACAGAAACTTCAGGGGGATCATCCAGATAGCCTCCAAGGGACATTTTGAGCCCCTAAGCTATGGGTTCTATGTGTACCATTTAGAGTGTTGATATGAATTCCACCAAGGATATCCTCAAAAAATAATAAAAGTGAGACCTCAAAAAAAAAAAGGCAGTTTTAATTTGGATCTCTTCCCTTTCATCCTTCAACCAGATGGAGACTAAATATCCCTTCAGAGAGAAGTTGCATTGAATCAGAGAATCATCTTCTCTAGAGTAGGACACATGGCTATCCTTATTAGAATATATGAAAAAAAGAATTCATATTATTGCTTTTGGTCTGGACTTATGTCTTTCCTCCCTTTCCCCTCTCAGGAAGTTTGAACGCTGTTGAAATTTGGCCTAAATAGCAGCTGTTTATTTTGATAAGATTGTTTTTCCAGGTTTCCCTGGACATGCATTTGCATCATTACACTCTGAGAAGAGCTATTCGTAATTATCAGGGAGATTGGGGGCAGAGGGTTTAATGTTTGTTTTGTTTCATGGCTTTATTTTAGCTTCTCATTTCTTTTAAACTATATTTTGCTGGACAAAAATGTCATCTGGCTTTTGTGTTTGAACCTATATGTTTATCATGTTTTTTGTACTGCTGTGATTTTAAATCTTTATTTGATTATCTTGTTCCATTATATAATTGTAGAATAGCTTGTGCGTGTACGTGCCTTCAAATTGCGCCTGCCTTATATTTGTCGTTTAAATAGAAATTATTAATACATAAACATTTGTACAACAGAGGGAAAAAATCAAAAGTTTATCGTATTTATCAGCATAGCTTTTCAGTGATGGGGGAAGATATGCCTGTTGAATTTCTGCCTTTCATACATATTCCCATACACCATCACGTTGTGGACATGTATGAAAAAAATAGGAAATGGTAC
Organism: Cyclura pinguis; assembly: GCA_030412105.1. Classification (NCBI taxonomy): domain Eukaryota; kingdom Metazoa; phylum Chordata; class Lepidosauria; order Squamata; family Iguanidae; genus Cyclura; species Cyclura pinguis. The sequence continues at coordinate 44,876,236 of CM059604.1, forward strand.
GTGCCCAGGAAACATAGCTGCAAGTTAATTTTCCCCAATTTTGTGTCAGTACCACAATGCCTGTAGAAACTGAATCACTCTTACTTAACATTACTGTTTACTGTAATACTTAGAAGTCTACTCCATGTTTCCTGGGTTGATTGGAATCTAGAGCAGAACTAACTTTGACTTTATTTGTGCTTAAAGATCTAGCTGTCTCCAGGAGTTCTAAGAGCGGTTTCAGGTTCCAGTGATTTGGGGGGGGGGGGGGCGCGGGGGGGCTGGAAACTTGTTGTTTCTTTCAGAATGCCTCAGGTCTTTATGGGCAGAGGATTGCACACAGTCAGTTGCTATCCCTAAACAGCACACTCCCCTCCTCCCAGACCACCTACCTGACTTCACTCTTTGAGGCTGCCCCTCCACCATGGGCCCCTTGATGGCCAGTCCAGACCAGCCAGGAGAGATGTTCAGGAGCTGCTCATTTAGGCAGAGGAGTTGGTGAAGAATTGGGAGAGCTGCTACTTGTCCTCCTCCTCCTTCAGGTCACCGAGACCACAGTAGGCTGATCACCTCTGGATCTCTGTTTCCAGCAGTTGTGATTATTGTTAGAGGTCTTATATTTTACCTGTGGTTTCTTTTAATACCACTCACCTGTCTCCCCATTTCCTTCCTCCCACTTCCTGACCCTACTATTAATATTGTTACTGTTGTTGTTACTGTCACTGTTGCTACTGTTAATATTATAAATGTAGAATTTTGTATATCTTTATTATTTTCTTTTAAAATCAGTGCTTTGAAAATGGATGTGAAAAACAATTGACAAATAATGATACTACCAAGAAAGACAAAAATACAGGCAGCATAGTTGGGTCCCCTGACATCAACCCTGGCTCTTTCTAGAAGCTGGCCAGGCAGTCATGAAAGCTTCTGGTGGGCATCCGATGAAATATTTGTTTGATATAAATGGGTATTGCTTAGATTACCTTTTTTGCATTTTTATGAGTCCCCAAAGAATCTTCTATTTATCAAATCTACCCACTAAATCCAATCATGTTCCTGCCCAGCAATTAAGCCATATTCTGTATAGCCTTCAGAAATGTAAAGATGAAAATTCAGCCTTTGCCTTCATGTTACAGAGAATGAGAAGGAAAGCAGCATTAAAACATCAAGGAGCCCAAACAAATCCACCTCGCATGTGTTCTTGTGTGGAAGACACTCTAGCAAAGTGACTGGCACATCTCATTCTACTCTGAACCAGTCTGCAAAAAGGCCTTATTTTTGGAGTATCATTTTGTAAGCTCAGTGTTTAGAGCTGGAGCAAGGATTCCTTAGCCTTCCATGTTTTGGATTATAGCAGCTCCCACAGTTCTTTATCTTTGTCCGTTCTGGGGGTTGGGGGGCTGATGGGAAGTGAAGTTCAAAGTTTCTGGAAGACAAAAGGTTCTTCATGCATATTTTACAGCGTATGGCTTTCCGAAATACTCATGCATTTTAGTAGAATGATGGCAGCTGATTGACTGGGCTTGTCCAGGCTATCAGGCTCAGAAAGAGGAATCTCTCTTCTTGAGATCAACCCCATAGGTAAATTCATTCAGCCAAATATCTTTTTTTTTTAATTTACTGCACTTCATTCTTTAATTTATATACCATGTTTCTTCTGATATCCTGCAACTAAAAATGTGATGATAAAAAGTTTTTTAAAAAATTAAATAAACAATCATATTAAAGCACTACTAATTCAGAACAGTATTAAATCATTTAAAAACATAACAATAAAGTACAGTGCACACTTGTGCGCCATTACAAGATCAAACCACCTAGTAGTCAGAATTCTGTTAGAGACATATACTTTATCTGTGCAGATGTTCATTTTTGGGTGCTATTCCCTTCCTCTTTCTGCAGTGTCTAAAGTCCCTGCCCCTTGACTGAAATACAGCCATTTTGTGCTGTAAGCAGACAGCATCAGAGCAATGTCTGGCTACCTCTCTGTAGCCAGACACACAATAATGAAATGAGCAGTGAGATTGTGGGGGACCTCTAGGGGTCTCACTGCTGTTGTAATAATTGTACATCTGGCTATGGGACATATAACCAGACATTTGTCCAATCCTGCCTACCTGCCATGAAGCATGGAATGGCCATGTAGGGCAACTTCAAGAGCTTTACAGCAAGTCAGGGTGAAGGGTATATGGCTCAGCATAGCATAAGTCTGCATGCAGATATTTATGCTACACTGAGGGTATGCTGGACAAGATCAATGCCTGTTTAAATTTTTAAAAATCTTTACCTGCTGGCAGATGGAAAGCAAGACCCACCCTGGTGTGGTGGCTTGAGTGTTGAATTAGGACTCCAGGATTCACAATCTGAATCCCTGTTCAGACATGAAGACTCACTAGGTGACCTTGGGCAAGCCATGCGCTCTTAGCTTTAGAGGAAGGCAATGGCAAATCCCCTTTGACCAACCTTGCCAAGACAACTCCAGGAAAGGTCACCTGAGGGTCTCCATAAGCCAGGAATGACTTAAAGGCACACAAACAACAGAAGGAGAGCAGAGAAGGGGGCACTGTAGCTTCTTGAGGGAGGAAGTTTCACAGCCTGGCAGTAGCCACTGAAAAGGCCTTCCAGGTATGCTCATGGAAACATCAAAATGATAAGATATGTAGCCATGCAGTGCTGCCACCACTGAGAAGAAATGAAATTGCCTTCAGGAAGCATCGCTGTAACTCACTCAACGCACACTTTTAATTGCAGTGACAGAAGACTTGCCAAAGGAGAGGTTGGGTTTTTGTTTTGTTCTGTTTTTTCCTTCATGAAAACCATGTAGTTCTTTTGGCTTAGCCTTGGGCTAAGAGCAAACCTGTTTCGTAGACACTGAAAACGCATTTGGTGGTTTAAAATGTGTATGATGTATACAGCACAGGGTGCCTAATTGGCTGCAGAGTCTACTTGGGAGGAGGGCATGCATTTGTAAGATGTGAAGGAGCCCCAAGGCTACTGACCTGGTGTCCTAACCATATATTCAATTGTGCATTTACAACATCTGTTTATTCAGAGTTCTGTTTCTACTATTAGGGAGAATAGCTGCTACTTAACTATTGAGTTTTGAAGTGGAGGAGCGAATTTGCCCAACCCTACTCAGTTCTAAAAGCCTGGAAGTAAGAAACCATTTCAATACTAAGACGGGCAGCTAATGCTTTCAAAGGAGTTGCTCTGGTTTCAAATGGCTCATCTGGGAAATCTAAGGAAATGAATCACAGCAAACAGCTGGGTTTTAAAATAATAATTAAAAAAATGATACTGGCAGATGTCCATCATATGCCAGTAAAAGTCCAGCAAAATCAGCAAGTACAGTCCATTACTTATTGTAGATTTGTTGAGCTTTCAAAATGTGGCTTTGTTTCCATTTTACTAGGCTTGGAATGTATGTGCTATATATAGTTTGTATGTTCCAATGATGGGAAGAACACACAGATCAATTTGCCAGTCAACATGGAACTCTGAATGTTTAAAATGAATAGATTTTCATTGACTTCTTGCATCCTTTACTGAAAGTGACTAGGGATGATTTCAAAAATGTTCTTCTGCTTGCTTTTCTCCATGGAATTAAGGCAGGAAATCTGATAATGGAAGTTTGGCAAATCTTTATCTGATGTAACACTGATTGCTCAAACAAACTGTTCCAAATGCATGCTTATGGATAACTTGAATATATTCATTGATTGCTTAATACAGGAGTGGGCAAGGTGTGGCCTTAGGCCTAAATGAAGCTTCCATGACTCTTTCTGTGTCCTTTGCCCTTTCCACATTCCCTGGACCACTCCTTTTCTGCAGTGGCATAGGGATGGGGGGGGCAAGGAGCGTGGTGCACCATGGACGGCACTTCTTTGGGGGCACTGCTGCTCCTTGCCTGCCCCACTGTGCGCTGTCGCCCCTCCCACGCATATTGTTGCCCCTCCCATGCATGCCATTGTCCCTCCCACATGTGCTGTTGCTCCGCCCACACATGCTGTCGCCCCACGCACTTCCTTCTGCCCCTACTCCACTTGCGCCAAGCTACACCACTGCTTCTCTGGCTCCAAAAAGGGCTAATTGCTCCTTTAGCAATTTGCCATTTAAATAAATTGCAAGGTTGCATTGTTCATCATTAAAACTGTGCATGTGTGTGAGTGTGAGTATGTGTTTGTGCATGCACACGTCTTCAAGTCACCTGTTGATCTATGGTGATCCCATCAGTTCCATGACTTTTTAACTGGAAGTAAGGCTCTCACAATATATGGGATTCACTTTTCAGTCATATACAGAGTTCAGCATTTACTACCAAGCATTAGTTAGCTCATTGTTGGCATAATTGGGAGAATAAGAATTAGTAAAATCATAAAGAATTCATAGCCCTGTTATTTTGAAGTGAGTTGGTGATTCTGAGCCATTCATTACTGATCTATGAGAACATGTTTAATAAATATCCAAACCACCTGTAAAAGTTGGGATAGAGATGTGTTAAAGATGGGGCTTTTGTTGTGTTGTGTTGTGCTGTGCTGTGTTTTGTGATCCCCAAATACTGAGTGACCAACTGATTGTCTCAGTGTCCTCTTCATCTTGAGGTCCATGACAACTCCTCAACTCCCCACTTCACCCACCTCTAAGGCTATCCTAAATCTCTCTCCAATGCAAGGTCTTTTTCCTGTGTTAAATACCTGCCTTCATATTTCTATCTGGGATACAAATGCCACTGTGATTGACACTCTTGCAGGAATTTCAGTACAAAGCAAGATGTTCCTGTAATGCATTTGTTTTTAAAAGTCATTGTCCATTGTGTTCTCATGACTCCATTCACCAATTCTCCTTCCATCCTGCGGAGTCCCAAAGTATTAAAGAACATTTCATTCACTTTGAAAGTCCATGTTTCTGCCAGGTGGTGGATGCAGAGTTTTTATCTGCATACTCTAGGCTGCCTATTATTTTCAAACAGCCAGAATTTATAGATCCATAGCAGTGCAATTACCCAATTGGACTGTGGGGCTCAGATCACATCTTTCTGAACTTGCTTTCAGGAACACGGTCCTAAATCCAATTGTGAATCCCAATCAGAATAGACCATTGACTCAATAGACCATTGACTCAATTGCTGAATGGTGAAATCAGCAATACTTGCGTAAATTCCATTGATCAGTTGAGGCTACTCAGAAACTCTGGAACTGTTTTTAAGGGAGGAGCTCAACACTGACAGGCTGGTCATGATTAGTTTTGTGACTTCTTGCTAGTATGTTTTTACAAAACAGTGAAAATATAGTATGTTGCAATTAAAAATCATTGTCATCATATCATCATCATCCAACTGAGGATGGTAATAAGCTGAGTATCATGAAAGCAATAGCAGAATAATGATCATATACTAAACATCTAATTGATAATTCCCAAGAGGCCTCAACTATATGGGAGTCTTAGTGGTCCAGTTTTGTGTGAACATGAGACCTAGTCTTCAGGGCTGAGCCGCCATGCCCCCACTCCCTCTATTCTGAGGTCTATGAGTCTATTTTAGGTAGAATGATCATCTAATGGGAAAACTTGAAAAAAAAGCTAGACAGAACTGAAACCATGCCTCATCCAATGTAAGAAAGACCATGTCATGTCTTACATCCACTAGGATACACTAAATGACAGAGAACTGTTAATTGAAGACCAGTTGTTCCCCAGTTTAAATTAGCCTTCAGTGGAATCTTGTGTGTCTGAAAATGTGTGCTGTAAAAAATTCTAGCTACCCAACATATCTCCCAGAAAGTCACAAGAGAAAAATCTTGATGCCCATTAAGTATAATGATGCACTGAGCAACCTGTAAAATTCTGACCTGTTGGTGTTTTATAGGATCCATTTGAGAAGTACATTTTCCTAGGAGTCAGCTTGTAGGAAGGGGCACCCTTTTCACTTACCCTTTATATATATTCACACATTCTATTGCTTTTATGTTTGATTGGCTCTTCTATACATTTAGTACAGAAGGTACATATTGACTTGAGATCCTCATTTTAAGATGCCAGACTGCTTTTGACAAATGCAGTGTCTGATGAAGCTGAAATGGTTAGCCTGCTAAATGCATTTTAAAATGTCTTCTCTATAAGAAGTGGTTTCTTCCTTGCTGAAGGCTTCAGCATGAAATGAACAGTCCCTTAAAAGCTAAGGCAAGTTCTTTGATTTCAGGGAATTTAGGAGCTTTACTAACATTTACAGTCCTGATTATTTTCAAAGCCTCCTTTTACATATTTCTTCCCATATTGTACAAACAAACACAGCCACACTCAAGCTTCCACTCTGCATAACTGGGTAGTTTCCTTTGGTTTCAGTGAAAGCCATTTCTCTCCCTCCTCCTCTGAATTTTATGACCTGATATTCAGGGTTCAGGAACTCACTTGTTATTTTTCCTTGTTATTTGACGTGGGTAGAAAGAATGTTATTCTTCCTAAGGGAGGTGTTTGACGTTGGGTATGCTGGAATTCTAACAGTGTACTGAAAATAAATTAAACTCACATCCCCTTGCCTGAACTACTTCTCCTCTGATTCAGCAATAACAAAGCTTGTCTCTTTGGCTGATAGTTTTCAAGGGCTATCAGATGATAACTGTTGACTGTCCCATTTCTTATCAGTAAAATTTAGAAGTTCATAATGGACATTTTTTTTTTTTTTTTTTTTGGTAGAATCAAATCCATTAATATGTAGTAAATTTCAAAAGTATCTTCACTCAACACCAGTGTATGAATCGGCTAGCAACTACAAGGTATTAAGTTATCTGCATATGCTAATTTAGACAAGCCTCCCTGGATAGATTGTTCCTTAAATGCTGCGCAACAACCAAAATGCCCTTTCACCCATACCTGCCACCTGATTTTTGATAATGGGGAGGATGGCCATGAATGCCAACTTAAGTAATCAGTTCTTGACAACTGATTATATGAACCAATATGTTCTTGACAACTGATTATATGAACCAATATGGCACATAGGTACTGTCTTGGTACAAATAATGCATAACCAATTACTGGGAGATTGAAGTATACAAAATAAACCCAGGAAAGAGAAGGCATCACAGACTGTTCTGTATAACATTTGGAAACTATATCCCAAACACAATACCACCATATACCAATTTCAATTACAAGAGCAAAGAGCAGATACCCTTGAGACTGTGGGACTCCAAAATTGAGGAATTTCAGGTACACTGGTTTGAGGGCTGGACCAGGAATCTGGAGACCAGGTTTCAAATCCCTGCTCAACCATGGAAATCTGCAGGGTAACCTTGGTCTCCCAAGGTCAAACAGTCTCAGTATTAGAAGGCCTCATGTGATTAATTTTGCCAAGAGAACCCCTTGATGGGGTTAACATAAGTCAAACTTAACTTGATGGCACTACAATAATAAAGGATGTTTATTCCCTGTTCCTTACCTTCCTCATCTTTTATATCATCATATCTCAAATTGCAACTGAATCTATCTTTACTGACATTGTACCACTAACATTGCAAATGAAAAAAAGAAGAGGAAACACATGAGCAAAAATATTAACAAAGGATGAATAGATTTGCATATCCGTGTGTGTGCATGCGTGCACGCGTGTGCAAATCTAGAAATTATTAATATAAATCAAATGCAACTACACTACATTTTTTCGTTATAAGTTATCTGCATTGGTGAAACCTTGCTATCTAAGAGCTGAGTGCTGAAATCTTTCCTATTTGTTTCTTGTACTACTTTATCTTTGAACCAGACTTGGACTTCACAGACACACAAGCAGAGCAAGGATGGCAATCCTGTGAACTCCAATACCATTAGCCCCACAGGGCAATTTTTAAACAAAATCAAAATGAAATGAACTTCCAGGCATGTCCAGAGTTATTTGAGCAAGTTGATATGTTCCCCGCAAAGGGTTCTGAAACTATTAAAATGGCCCTCAAGACCATTTGCTACAGAATCCTGAGATTTTTAGACTGGGTGGTATTCAAAATTTCCTGCTGGAGAGCTCTAGTGTTCTGCTAGAGAGCTCCAGTGAGAACTCCAGCTCTCTAGGAGAAAATTTTAACTACCTCACCAAACTACAAATCCCAGGGTTCTGTATGATGCAGCCATGGCAATTAAAGTGGCATCAAATTGCTATAATTGTGAAGTGTAGGTATATTGTTAGAGTGGAAATGGCCGCCCTACCAACAAAGTTGCTGCCCTACCCAGCACCTCATTCTTGTGTATCCTATGGCTATTCCTGGAGCAGAAGAAGCACCCGCAGAACAGGCCGTGTGATTTTTTTTTTCATTTATTGTGTTAGTAGCATTGTTACATTAGATAGGGGATGTGGGTCCAGTAACTTTAGTCCTGAACAGATTACAGAGTGGAATGGGGTGTCATAAAGCTCTGTCAAGCAGGACAAATCTAACTGTAATCCCTCACCTTCCAAATACCAATTTTCAGCTGTAACTGTCCCCTCCCAATATGGCTATTGCCTCCCTAGTGGAGAGTGAGAAAGGGAAGGAAGCACATAAGAACACGCAGCTTTGTTCTTGTTGCTGGTGCCTCTGCGTTCCATTCCCTGCTCTCCACTTGCAAGGCAGTGGTGTAGCTACAGCTTTTGCCACTCAGGGAGGTCCCTGAGTTTGCAACCCCTGACCCCACATGGTTGTGTGACACCAGTGGAAAGGGAGGAAAGAACACAGCTCTTGCCAACATTGCCTGCTGCTAGGAGCCTCTGAGCTGACCTGGGGGGGGGGGGGCCGAGAAGAAAGAAGATAGTGGAGTGCGAACACTTTCCAAAGTTTTCTGTTTGTAAAGAAAGGCTTCAACCATCCGTCACTTCTTTGTCCTCCTCTCCCCACCCCTCCCCTCCCCTTTTGCCGGTCCCTTTTGGGAACTGGAAGCTGTCTTGCTTTTCGGTAGATGTGGTGCAATCGCCAGTGTGACTTCCTGGGAAGTAACTTTGGCTGGTGTTCAGCACGCCTGTAATGTCCCCAGGAACAATGCTGCTGTTGGTTTCATTAGAGACAGATGCTGAGTATGGTCTTTTTCCTCCCTCCTCCTCCTAGTTGATCTCATAATGGTTGCACCCAAAAGGGTGAGGAACCCTCCCAAAGGGGCTAAGTCATCTCTAGGTTGGGGAGGAGGTGGCCGAATCTTGACCGAGCCACAACCTGGCAAACAAGTTCATCCTTCTCCTCCCCCCCCCTCCAAGCACCTCTGTCTCAAACGCTAACCCTCCCCACCCCCAGAAAAAAAATAACTCCAGTTCCTTCTCCTTCTTTGGCATCCACTCACTAACTTTGGGCACCTCACAAAGCCAGGAGCGGTGGGCAGCACCTCAACCTTTCAGCACGCTATCCTCACTCTTTTTTCCCCATTTTTTGGGCAGAGTTCCCAACCCGTGCACTGCTTTCACCCTCAGAAACCACCATGGTGCCCACCTGTCCCCCATGTGCTTTTGTACGAGTGTACCTGCCTAGTCCAGAGCTGCCCCTTAGCAACCCTGGCCAACGTCAGCTCTGACGTTGCATACCCCACGGCTGGCTTATGGGCCACCAGCCACCACCTTGTGCAGCACCTTGCTCTCTCAATCTCTGGCCATTTCCGCACGGGGCGAGCGAATCGCCCCTTGCCGGTTCTTACCGGACTTCTTGGGTCCACGCTTGGGTCCAGGCTGGTCCGGAGCAGTGCGTGGCCGCTGCTCCGCACTACTCCGGGGACAAAAAGGGTGGCTTCCAGTTAGTTGAGGCTCTCCACCAACCACTGAAGCTTGCCAGCCTAAAGCCTGCCCCTGGCAGATCGCAGGCTCGCACTGGTATGAGCCTGCAAATCTGCACTGGAGCGCGGGAATGGAGTGGCGCGCTCCGTGCTTTTGAAAGACCTGTTTCAAGCGGTGTTTCAAAATCACGCTGGACGACCACTTCGGGTCGTTCAGGAGCGGGCTGAGGTGCGGAACTACAGTAAGTAGGTCTGACCCAGTCTGCTCCGAGGTGCAGATGTCCTCCCTGGAGGATGCTCTGCACCGTTTCTTTAAGCCCGTGTGGAAATGTCCACTCTCTCCACTCCTTCTTTTCTTCCGCCTTCCCTCAGCAAGTTCCCAAGGAGGTGGTGGCACATGGCATCCCCCAAAAAGTGCCACCCAGGGCACACTGCCTCCTGCCCCCTAGCTACGCCACTGTCTCAAGGCAATATCCATGTTGGGAGGGAACAGCTACAGATGAAATTTGGGTTTGGAGGGTAAGATAGGACAGGTACCTTTGTCTCGCTTCACAGAGATTTACAGTGTCTTGTCCTGCTCTGCAATCTGTTTTCCAGGGATCAGTTCCTTGTTTTCCATATAAAAAAGCACACAGTGAGTTGTGTTTTCCTTTCTTTTGTAGCATAAGACTTTGTTAAACTCACTTTTGATCAAATGACTATTGTTCTTGTTTCAGTTTTTTCCCATGTGTTTGTTTGTTTGTTTGTTTTAAAAAAGATGTGTCAGCCTTTTCCCAAAAAGTGCAAGGGTTACATTTAATGTTCTTTTGTTCTATTCACTGTGGCAAGAATATATCACTGTTCTTAGTTTATATGCTACGACGTCTGTCTAAATTCTCAGTTATGTTCTGTGGATTCAGTGTTTTTTAAAATCTTGTTCATAGTATTCTTGACCCTTAATTTGAATGCTTGCTGTGATCCGTGCAATACATGCATACCTCGGTTAGCAAGTCTCTGACAAATAAGCTCCTTTTTACAAAGTCTTTTTATGTCTGGCTAGGCCCCTTCCCATTTTCCTCATCCTCTGTCTAGTTGGAAAGTTTTGAGCAGCATCAGCATTTGGAGCATGGTGAAAGAGAGCAGGAGAAAACCAGATTTTCAGTATGAGGTTGCATCAGCATGTCTGCAGTAAACAATGCAATGAATCTTAAAGTGGAAAAAAGTGGGATTTTATTTAGCGAGTCCTACTGTAGCTGTGTGTGCCAGCCTGCAATAAGGAAGTTAAATAGCAACTGTCTCCAGAATCCCTTACTGAGCATGCACAAAATGCAAAAAAGGGAGAACAGAAGATACCGTCTTATCAGTGTCTCCATCCATCGAGATCATGCAATATTCCACTACCAGAAAAAATCCAGTAATGGCCCCCAATTGTGCAACGCTCCCATTGCCAGCAGCCATGCAGAAAGTAGGGAAGCACGATCTAGATGCTTCCTACTCCAGTGCAGCACAGGAAGTGGCTGGCTGCACTGCAGAAGAAAGGTGCATGTCATTCACACTACTCTTCCAGAGGCAGCCAGCTAGTCGCAGAGGGGAACATTCAGGTTGTGCTCCCATCCTGGCAGTGGTACTACCAAGATCACCATGGGACAATGATGGAGAAGAGTAAAATGCAGAAATTGCCTTATTGAACTCCTCTTCTTTGTTATGGTGTAGGAATCTATTCTTTCCATGTTATTTCTGGTACTGGTATCAAAGTTTCTATTAAAGAAGTAATGTCCAAGAACACCTCTGCTTGGTTAACTGAAGTATATCTGTATATATACGGTATTTCATATATTAATTAATTCTTTCATTTCCTTTTCTGTTACTTTCTGGTTTTTTGTGATGCTTCTCTTGTCTTGAGCCTTTCCAAAGAAACATGTGTTTTTGTCTTTTCATGCTATGCCAGGCTTGGTTGATTACGTTGCTTCTCCTGATAGCTTTCAAGGTATCTTATAACTGTTTGCCTTACATTCCCTTTGGTGTCATTCATTTTTTAATCTCCTCTACCAATGTCTTGCAAATTACCAGGGCTTTCAGTAGTTCATTATTAACTTTCTGGAGGTTCCAGAATATCCTTCCCTTGGCAAGTATAAAAATGCTAATTTCTGATCAGAAACAACAAAAAATAACTTACTTGTGGAAGAAGAGAACTTTTCTCCTGATTATCAATCAAAGTGTACCCTTAACCACGTTTTATTCTCTGCAGGATGCCCCCTGTGACAGCAATAAGAATGTGATGCCATGTCTGTACATAATAAGTTCAGGAAGAGAGATGGCCAGAACAGTAGGAGAAGTCCAGAACTTGGAAAAGTTATGTTTTTGCATTGCAGCTCCCAGAATCAGCAACCAGCAAGGCTACTGATGCTGCTGGATGGGAGATTTTGGGAGCTGTAGTCCAAAATGGTAACCTTCCCAAGCAGAGCAGTATCGCCCGGAAGAATTATGGCAGAATTCTTTTCTCTTTTTCAAAATAAACACCGATTGGGTTTGCAATATAGTACAGAAAAGGCCTAGGATCTTGGGGGCATCTAATGCCTCTGGGGAGTCTGGACCACAGACTCTTTGGGGCATCCTGACAAAGAAGAAACATAGTAAGAAGAATTTGTGGTCAGAGATGCTTAATCTCACTTTAGGATTGTGTAAAGAAGTCCAAACTCAAGAAGCTGCTTTTCCAGATTTGCCTGCTTTCTTTCCCTTCTGAGACATTTCTGCTTGGCTCAGTGTGGCTCCCCCACAACACTCGGCTTCTGTTACTCCAATTATGTAGTAGTTTGTTTCCACTCTTACTATGCTGTTATATTAATACATCCAGAAAGATCCAAGATCTTATTTAGGTTCACAGCATCTGACAAAAGAAATTTTTAAAAATGTATATGCTGAGAAAGCACAAAGCAAGGCACTGTTGAAAGTGTTGAAACAGAAGGATGATTGTTGACAAAATTCTGAAAGCATTTAAAACAGGCCTTGAAAATGTAAACAGCAAAGTGCTCTCTCTTTCATATTCTGTACAACATTCAAACTTGAAATTTAGTTCCTGATAGAAGTTTGAGAAAGTGGCAGAGGAATGCCCATCCAAAAGGAAACTTTGGGATTACTGGGATTACTTCTGCTATTGGCACGTAGCACAGATTGTTTTTATAGGTGCTGGCAACACACAAAACGGGAGATAAACCCAAATATGGAAAGAAATTATGGTGAAGGAGAAAAGTATAGGACTTTCAAATAACACTTTCAAGAACATGTTTTCATTTTGGGAGATTCTTCGCATAGGAGATTTGAAAAAAGAGATACTTTAAGTTCTGAAGAACTTTTGTCAATTTGCTTTGCGCAGTATGCATGTTTAATTTGAACATAAAAGTAGGGGACAGTGTTTTGTTTTGTTCTGTTAACCACAAAAAGCGAATGAAAACCCAACAAAACAGCCAAGTAAAGGAACATCTTGCCAACCGCATATATGGTTCTTCCCCACTCTGTTCCTCTTTCTTCATTCGAAATGTACTTTTAATTCATAGCCTTATTCGTGAATTTTTCTACTCCTTTGATGTGTAAACATAGTGGTGTTGACATAGATTAGTTCAACGTTTGTCTTGGAACTGTTGGTTATTTTCTTAACTTGGGATAGGGAACCTTTGGCCCTTCAAAAAGTTTGGACTTTGAGCCCAGAACAGTCTGGCGTACGGTAAGGGATTGTGGAAGCTGTAATCAAAAACATTTGGAGGGCCAAATGTTCCCAACCAGAGTGGAATGCCCAGTCTCTGAATGAAATCCCTTATAAAATAAAGTTACTACTTTAAGTCTCCTGGTTGTCATTGTTGAATGCCTTCAAGCTGTTTTCGACTTATGGTGACCCTAAGGTGAACCTATCACAGGGTTTTCTATGGCTGAGAGTATGTGACTAGCACAAGTGGATTTCCATGGCTGAGTAGGGAATCGAACTCCAGTATTGTAGTCCTATGCTCAAACCATTACACTACACTGGATCCCAATATGTACAATTGAGGCCCATTCCCATTGTACAAAATTTAGAACTCTAATGCCATCCTGTGCAGTCCTGGGGTTTATAGTTTGGTGAGGCACCAGAGCTCTCTTTTCGAGAATTCTAAATTGCTGTGGTTAGTGCCTTTGGCCCTTTCCATGCAATGCACCCAACCAGCCATGGGGATGGCAAAAGGACAGGGCCGGGACGACGCTTGTGTAATGACGTCTGCATCCCGTCCTTCTCCCATTCTTAGGCAGCGCGATAGCACTGCAAACCATTGACGGATTTTCCCTATCAATAGCCAACAATTGCACCATCCTCTTGCCGTGTGCCTGTACTTACCTTCGCTGCGGAGATCCTGGAAGCATAATGGCTGTCCTTCCTGCCCAAGTCCAGCCTGGGACAGTACCCGGCTTCACTGTGGAAGGGAGAGGCATGGCCATCGTGCTTCCTGGTTCCTGCAGGCAGCCGGTGCAGAGGGGAGCACTCCACTGCACTCCTCTCCCGGGACACCCACTGCCACCATCATCACTGGATGCCGCCAGGACAGAGGTAAGCTGTGAAAAGGGCCTTTGTGTCAACCCCGATTTATGGCTACCCTTTTACAGGGTTTTCTTGTTCTGAACAAGATTGTTCAGGGGAGGTTATCTTCCTCTGAAAATGAGAATATGGCTTACACAAGGGGTTTCCATGGTCAAGCAGAGATGCAAACGCTGGTCTCCCAGAGTTCGAGTCTCCACAAGCAAAGTGTTAATGCCAAACTCATTCTCCTGGATATCTACGTCTAAACCTTAAACCCTAGAATTCCATAGGCTGGGACCATGGCAGATAAAGTTGAGTCCTAGTGCTATAATTGTGTAATGTGAAAGAATCTCTAGTAGTGTCATATCTTCAAGTGCATGTTTTGCAAACATTTAAAAGACATTTATTGAAGGATTATAGTTCAGTTATGGAAGTGAAAACAAATGGTAAATTGAACATTGCATGCAAAATGGTTATTTATTGTTTCTAGCAAATAGGATCTTTCTTATTATAATTATAGTTTACCATCAGGCAATCTAATTAATTATTTTTCTGTATTCTAATCCAACTTTTTAAACCAGCTGCCATTTTATATGTTCTTACAGTGGATGTCTAATCTATGCATGTCTAATCAGATGTTAAGCCCCAAATGGGGATGCACTGGACTTTTTACCAGGTAAGTTCAGAAAGCAGCATTTATAAAGTATAGATAAGCAAATCTTCTGCAGTTAACACTGTTATATAAATGAAATGAAACTGTTATATTAAGAGATGGCAGGAAACCTTTTTTTTGGGGGGGGGGTTAACTGGCAATGTTTTATTGACTTTGGGGCCCTGATAATAACACTAACTGTTTTGTTATACAGTAATATATTGTGGGTCTTCTTTTGATTAACATGCAAATTATTTAGGAAAATCCGATATTTATACAGAAAATTGTCGATATCATAATATATCACAAAATTTATGTGGAATTTTATAGATCAAATAGTAATCTAAGTTCCATTATCCTAACTGGTGGTTGCAAATAATGTGTTGTGTAAATTTGTTGGGACAGAGGTTGAAATAGCTTCACATTTTGCTTTTAATATAACAATCATCATACTTATGCTGGGTGGCGAAAAACGATAAGTTTAGTCTCATTATTTCATTCTTCTTCTTCTTTTACCTCTGATCAGTGAATGGAGTTCAGATATTGGTAGCTGTTTAAATTCTGGGAAGGTTTTCTGTTGAAAGGAACTCTGAGTTGTAGCTCTTGAAGGTTTTCCATGGAATGGGAACTCTGGTTAGTGGACTGAAAAGGTTCCACACAGTATATAGCAGATTTCCTATGGATTCTGTTAACAGTAACAGAGCAACACATTAAAGATTTTCATTAACGATACCAACAATGAGAAATGGATTTTGTTGAGGTTAAGAAAATAATCCAGACTCTGAGAACAAACATGCCTTGGCCTTAGTCAGGAATGCTTACTGATCTGAAGAACCAAGGGATTTCTTATTATTGTGTACAGTTTTTTGAGAGCCATCAACTGTACGTGATCTGAGTCTAACAGTAGGTCAAATACATAGGCCTAAATCCACATATTAGTCCTGACTAGAGTAGAGTAATTTTTGTTTAGTCAACCCTCATTTAAATTCGAGTAATACAGTGCTCTGGTAGAGATTAGCAGCTGGATTGAGGAGAGAAACCACTAGAACAGCGTAGCGACCAATCCTACTGCTATTCCCCTGTGCATCAGAGCAAATCTCTTTGAGAATTAAATCCCAAAGTTAGGTGTATATCACTTACTGAGAGAACAGAACAAAGCATTTAGCTTTCTAATTTCATGTTTTGTCCATGTTAAACGTTACAACCCTGTTTCCCCCCTTTTGGTGTAGTTGATTAATTTAATGTGGGATAAAGTTACCTAACTGTCAGATCTTCAACACAGAGATAGATGGTGTTTATACACGTGTGCGTATCTGTGTGTGCAAATGCACACGTAAACACTGTGGGGAAATGTTTGTAGGAGAGGGTTTTCTTTCCACTGTGACCTCAGTGTAATGTTTCAAGACTGCTAATGTGACCTGTTAAGCTGGCTTGCTGCATCTCAATGATGTCTGAAGTCATTCTTGGCAGGAACCCTTTTAAACAAACTGTCTAGCTTAGGTGAAAATGTGGCAGCTACGTTTCAGAAGGGGCCAGGAGAAGCACCATGGCATGTAAAACTTAAATAGAGGTTGTTTGGACTCACATACAAAGACCACAAGACCGAAGCCATGCTGGGAAATGACAAAGAAGAAATCTGAACTCTAGATATAAATAGAAGATACTGCTGTGGAATCTTCCCTCAGGCCAAAAGAGAAAGCCTTGAAAGAATGCACCGCTGTTGTGACAGTATAATTCAACTGAGGTGTTATCCTATATATATAAAAGATATATATTTGTAAGTCTACCTGTCCATCACACATGTTGAGTTCATCCAGCTGAATTCTTCTCAATTATGAGGGACATTTCCTGTTTAGTTTTGTGTTTTTGTCACTTTTTCTTGGTAAATTGTGGCCTCTACTATGTCAAGTCTTTTTACCTGTTGGCAAAGTCTTGTCAAAATCTAGTTTCTGAGAGTTGCTGACTTATTACTTTTCAGGGTTCTGCTCAGTCCCCAGGGTCTCTAAAGGAAAATATCTGAGAGAAGGTTTGAATGCACTTGGCAAGTAGTGTAGAAATACATACACATAAATGCTATATCAGTGTGCAAACTCATATTTCACATACGGCAGCTGTGAGGGTAAACTTGGAACAGAGGAGGAAGAGGAAGTAGGAAAGAAGGAGAAGCAGAGGCAGCTGTTTATTGATCCAATCAGCAAATCCTTATAATAAAAAAACAGTTAAATTACATAAACAGTGCCCATAAAACACACAATAAATCTCCATGCAAAATCCTTTCGTTATTTTAATTGGATAAAACATTTTGACTGTGGCATCATTGCTGTCAGCAAAATTTAAAAAAAAAAATTGGCTGTAACCGTTGTGGCCAGTATACTATATCAGCCATTTACTGATTAGAGATACATAAATCTGGATAACTCTTCTGTATTTATGATTGCTGCTTAGTCACAATTGTGGCACTCCTGCCATAATTGTAACTCCCCCTACCACCTGCTTTACTGGGCATCAGCTATGTGGAGAGAATGCCAGTGATCAGAGGATGGGTGCATGATGTTTTCATCAGGTTGGGGAGGGTGGGTGTGGTTGGACCAGGAAAAGTTACTTGGTTCAGTATATTTAACTCGCTAGCTTATGTGGAACATTGGCCAATATTTTTATTGTAATACATTTTTCAGTTAAGAAAACCAAACAAAAGAATAAGAACATTCAGGTAGTCATCCTAGTTATGAGATAGTCAGTGTGTTATTACAAACATTACAAAGGTCTTAATAAAAGTTACATGAAGGAAAATTATGGTTTTCAGAGTATAGCGAAAGATCACACATCATCTTGGCATTTAAAATGCTGGGGATGGATTATGGTAAAATTAATGAGTACAACGTAGAAGCAGAATGGCTAGAATTCTGCTGGTTAGTCCCAACCAGAGCAGATCCATTGGATCAATTGCTGAATGGTAAGTTAACATGTAGGTATATCCCCTTGATTCAGTTGGTTTACTCTACTCAGAAGTAACAACATGATTTAGGTCAAGGACTAGAAACTTCAACACAATCCATACTGAAGTAGAGCATGCTCTGGGGTTGGGAATGGGGCCTTGTAATGGTTTCTAGAATGGAAGGATGTATCCATTTCTGATTGAGATTACTTTCATGCGTACTCAATCATAATCCCATGCCTTTTTCTGATCCCCTCTAGAAAGTATGCTTCCCCCCACAATACAAAATTGTTATGATTTCACCCAAGTTTTGTGTTTCTGCCTGCATTTTCTGTGCTGGATGGGGTTACACTCCCACTGAAGGTGCAAATTCACAGTTGGGTGTATTCCTGGCATCAGCCTTGAGTCTGAAGGCCCCTTTATGCAATGTCCTGGAATGTTTTTTCATACTTAGAGCTTGTGTGTCAACTGTAGCCATTCCTAAAATCACCTGATCTAGCACCTCTTACATATAATCCCATTTAGATTATGGTAAATATTTTACATGGGACTGCCTTTGAAGAGCATTTGGAAACTTCTGCTTCAATTGCAGTGTTAACAGGGTGGGGTACAGGGCTCATACAAGTTCCAACAGCTGTTCCAACAGCTCCAATGGCTGCCAGTCTGTTAGCAAGAACAATTCAAAATGATGGTTATGACCTATAAAGCCTCATATGGCTTAAGTCCAAACTTTCTTACAGATTAGCCACTTCTGATATACATCAAGCATTTCTCATGCTCGTTGGGCACTTGTGATGCACATTGGGTACTTGTGATGTTCTTCTCATGCTTGTTGAGCAGATTTGATGTGCATTGTGTACTTCTGATGATCAGGGGACACTTCTGTTGTGCCTTAGGCATTCCTGTTGCACTCTCACTTACTAGCTGGTGTCCGAATATACATCGGGGTGCCCTGATTGTGCCCACTCTACTGGCTACAATTGTTCAATGGACACGAGTACATTATAACACCATGGCAGCCCCTAACTGAATATGAATGTTGCAAAACTACTCAATTCTGTTTCCTGCACCCGTAATTTCACTAAATAAGATCTAAGTCCTATGCTGAATTCCAGCCCATATTACTTTGGGTATTATTTTCTGCCCTAAATCTGCTAGAATAAAAGAAAAATGAAAGAATGCTCTGTGGGCAGTGGAGTGGATGAGAACACCTGATTCACTGAAACACATATATGGCTTATTATGTTTAATTTGTATATCACTGATCATAATGATACTTTACCCGTGACATTTTGAATGATATAGTAAAGAATCAAGGAAGCAATGCCTTTCATGCTGATGCAGATACGATGTCAGAGGAGGACCATGCACAGGATAAAACTGATCAGTAATGTCTCTTGTGGCCAGTTTAGAGTCAAGTGCTAAAAAAACATAGGCAGCATCTGAAACTGACAGAGTATTCACTGAGAAGTCAGCCACACAGCTAGAGAGGCCACTTGAATTCTGGGATGTGAGTAGCTCCTGCACTCAGGGGAGAACAATAGTCTAATGGTGAAAGCAACATTGATTAAGCCTACAGGAATCAGTCCTGTGAAGATTTCCTACCAATAGAAGGAAGCTGGGAGTGTCACTAGTCCTGTCCAAGGTAAATCAAATCTGTATATATGTGTAGCACTGGTCACAAACCTGGTTTGGCCTGGGGTGGATTTACCTCAGGGAAAGGCAGTTGTAGCATTTCAGTTGTTTTTGATTGCAGGTCCCATTGACTATGTTGGCTAGGGCAGTTGGGAGTCATAGCCAACAGCATTAATACAGTCATAGTTGTTCACTCTAATTTACATCAATATGCCACCTCAGAGCATATTATCTTGGGTTTATGTCACATGTCGATAATGGGCAGTTACTTCTCTCAAAGAAAAGTTGTGCAGAACGATGGAAACATTTTAGATGCAAGTAGCTGGGCCTAGAGGATGGACAGATTTGGGAAGTAATGGCTGCATCCTGACTGTGGCCCACCTTGGCACAAGCAGACAGCCATGGAGTTCTTTCTTGGGGTAAAAATGCTAACTTTGTTCCTTTTTGTGCTCCCTCCCCAGTCGGAGCTTCTTGCACATGACAGCAGTTTCTCCTTGGCCTTGCTGAAGTGTAGTTAATTTCTGCCAGACAGCCTGCTTCTCCCTCCCCTTCTAGGTGTCTAATCCAATTCAGCCTAAGTTATGCAACAGAAATGAAGTCCATAACCTTGACGAGGAATTCAAGCAATTAATAAGGCCAAATCCATTTTTAAGAATTTGGAAAAGGAAATGAAGCAACAGCTCTTTTTCTTCATGCTTTGCTGAGTAGGCAAAATTATCTCCACACCAAATTATTCTATCATTTAATGACAAGGAAAACAGCAACTTAATTAAAAGATGTGGATATGGTTAAATGTGGATTCTGAACTCTTGGGAAATAACAAATCTCTCCAAGTTTAAATGTCATGTGTATATTTGTTTGTGAGAAGAAGTCAATTGAAAGCACTACTAAATAAAAAATAATTGCAACCTAACCAAAAGAAAAGGTTTGCTAGACACATCCACATACCATATAGAAATAATATGGAACACAAAGGCCCTTTTGGCACGGCATTTTCCCTGTGAAAGTGCGCCTGGAGCGTCGCACGATTCTGAGGAGCAATCTGCATGACACACAATCGCACAACGCTCCAAGGCTGGCAGGCGCCGATTACGCACCTTTTCATTTTCCGCTAGAAGCTGAAAATGGTGCGTGATTGCGCATTGCTCTCAGGCCCCACGCACACTTACCTGGCGTGCAGAGACTCCAGAGCCACGCCAGTCGCACTTCCTGCCCCAGTCCAGCCTGGGAAGGAAGAGGCGGGGCTCTCACGTGAGCAGGCGGCTCGTGCAGAGCCGAAGGACCCTGGAAACGAGAGCCTCTCACCAGAGGCTGCTTGCGCAATCCCCGCACCCCAGTGCCAGAAGAAGGTAAGGTGCTGAAAGGGCCAAAGATTAATTTGCTGAATGTCTATTGAATACCTGCAAGTTAATCTTAACTCTGGATTGAGACCACAGCAACTTGGAAGGCTTCTTGCCACAAAGAAAATGACATTATTTCATCATTATGGTATCTGGTGGCTGTTCGGGTAATGGCAGTAAATCTGCTCTGGTTTTTAGTTCGAAAGATACTATTGCTGAAACTTTACTATCATAGAATCATAGAATCATAGAATCATAGAAATGTAGAGTTGGAAGAGACCACACGGGCCATCCAGTCCAACCCCCTACCATACAGGAATACCCTCAAAGCACTCCTGACAGATGGCCATCCAGCCTCCTTCTTTAGAAGTTTTTAAGCAGAGCCTAGATGGCCATCTGTTGGGAGTGCTTTGATGTGTGTTTCTGCATTGCAGGGGGTTGGACTCAGTGGCCCCTGTGGTCTATTCCAACTCTATGATTCTATGATTCTATGAAAAGAAATTTCATCTCAACATCAAGAAGAACTTCCTGATTGTAAGAGCAGTTTGACAGTGGAATATACTGTTTTGGAGTGTGGTAGAGTCTCATTCTTTGGAGGTTTTTAACAGAGGCTGGATGGCCATTTGCTGAGGGTGCTTTGATGGTATATTTCTGCATGGCAGGGGTTGGACTCAGTGGCTGTTACGGTCTCTTCCAACTCATGATTCTATGATTCTATTCCATGTACTAACCAAGCCTGATCCTGCTTAGCTTTTGAGATCTGACATGTTCTGGTGCCTTCAAGCTAGGTGTGTTTAAATTTATATATTTTGTATGAATTTTTTACATCTTCCACGTAGGTTACACACATCTCCCTACGGATGGATGCATACTTCAAAAAGTGCATATTGTTCCATTAGTACTTTGCAAAAAATCCACAATCATATGTGTATTCCAGTACACAAGTCAGTACACAGTCACAGTACACGAAGTATATTTCATCTGTATCCAATTTGGACACTCTGAACCAAATTCCTACCTTAAAAAAAAAAAAAATCTAATAGAAGATATTCAGGGAAACAATGAGATTAGCTTTGAAAGTTACAATACATTTTTTTAGCATGATTGCTAAGAATTTTGTTTTGTTTTACTATTCTTAATGGGACTTTTTCTAAGAAAAAAGAGAGAGAGAGAGAACTTTTTTTTCCTGGTGATTAGTAATGAGATTCCTAATGATGAACCCTTGAGTCATACCCTGCTGTGAAGTTGCCAAGTATTTAAAATGCTTTTACTGCATCCACCTCATTGTGAGTCAGAAAATTCAAAAAACTGCAGTGTACTCTACAGCTGTCATGGACCCTTCAGTCTTTGTTGCCTTCCCAGAAACACAAGGCTTTGATTTGTGTCTGTGAAAATGATCGCTTCCAATTGCTTAAGCCCTTAAGCTTTTCAAAGTGATTAAGCTGAGAAATGATTGAATTTCTTTGGAAATGTTTCTGGCTTTCGTGATCTCTTGTGCAAGTTTTATCTTAAATCAGTCAACAATAGTTTCATAAAATATTTTGACTCAGGACAAGACCTAAAAGAAAAAAAAAAAACCTTTTCTTAAGTTTTTTGTAAAAGAGTAGAAAATAAAGCTCCATCTCCATGACTTAATTTGAACCAGGGCTCACAGAGTGGGCTGTAAAGAAAGACATTCTGAATGACGGTCTGAGCTAGGAGTAGCTACAAGCATTGGGCAAAATGACTGCTTCTCCATGCAAGAATTCTGCACCACAAATTAAAGATTTTCTTCAGTTCCCAAATTTATAGAACTGTAGAGAGTGAGGCACTGAAAACCATTCACACCTAGCACTCTTACATTTTTTTGTGTTCATATTCCTTGCCTTTTCTTTGGATGCCTAAACGCTATTTCTACATGCTTAACTGCAGTTTTAAGTTACTGTAATGCTAGAAATTTGGAAACTGAAAGAAGATTTCATTTGGAGAGCCTGAATTCTTATTTGTGGGGCAAACCCCTCATTTTGCCCTCATGCCACACCCCTAGCTTGAGCCGGCCCTATGTTTTGGTGCAGAGAGGAAGTTCCTCTGGTCCTCACCATTTCCCCTAATGTAGGGATGGAAATCTTTGGGTGTTTCATCCTCACATGATAGGATGGATAATTTTTTTTGTATTTTTCTACTTGCTACAGGAGAAAAATAATATTTTCAACCAGTATTTTTGCCCAGTATTGTCACCTGCTGAAGGGTCTGGGGAAATTATTCTGTGATGAAATACATTTGTATGTGGAGGGGTATAGAAAATGGTCATTCTGCGCAAAAACAAAACAAAAAACAAAAAACCCCACACCTTCCATACTGTTTCCAGAAAGAAACACCTTAACACAAATATTGTGCTTTTTGTGTGTGTTTTGTGTATTTATGTATTCCCGGAATGAGGGTTAGGTTTTTGTTTTCATTTTTGTTTTGCATAACAAAGAAGTTTTTTTTGTGGAAAACCCCCCCACCATTTTTGAACAAAAACCCCACATACTCACATGTCAATCCATGATGCAATCTTGCATCAGACATATAGCTATGATCTTATGGCCACTCTCCATCTCCTGGCCTGCCCTCCCAAATCCACCTTTAAATCCAGGCATCCATAGCAAGGGATGGAGATCTGCAATGCTGGCAGGCAGGTTGCTGATGGAAGATGCATCCAGCCCCCTCCTGCTGGTGACAGGCAGCACAATGAGCAGAAGCAGGGGTCCTGTCATGACTCCTCAGTGTACCCACACTCATGGTGGGAGAGGCCTGGGTGCATCCTCCTTCTGGACTCTATTTGCCAGCGTCAAAGATCTCCATCCTTTGGTGCAGCTGGGTGTACTTCAACTTTGGGGACATTTATGATTGTAGCAATTACGCTACAATTGTAAATGTGAATAGGAAAGAGCTATGATATCATAGATCTAACTTTCATCATTGTAACTGACTAACAGAATGCTAGCCATACTTTCAAATTCTATCTCTAAGTCTCGTAACTAGCCTGCCCTGCTTGGCTGCTGCTCTCTGGTATGTTGGAGGAAATTGTCCTTTCAGTGGGGTTCAGGTAAGATTCATCTTGTAGTGCAGTTGATTTTTTTGAACAAGATCCTATTTGCTAGAAGAAGAGGTGGTAGAAGGAATGGTGCAGCAGCAGAGAGAAAAGGACCACAGGCACTGTGATGATGAATGGTGAAGGGATGACAGGAGAAGCCATCCCTATTCGAAGATAAAACTGCCCGACCAGATCCTTATGTGGTGATGATTGTCACTGCTCTCCTATGGCCACTCCTACAACCAAGTCACTTTAATGCTACACAATTAAAGCACCATGATTCCACTGTCATGGCAACATCCTATGAAATCCTTGAATGCGAAGTTAGGAAGGGATATTCAGAATTCTCAGTCAGGGAGCCCTAGTGCCTTCCCAAAGCCCAGAATTCCACTGGATGGAGCCATGGCAATTAAAGGAAAATCATAGTGCTGCAATTGGGTAGTGTGAAAGGGCCCAGAGTTGTTGTTTTTTTTTAAAGAGCTCTGCTGATATAAGTGGCATATAAGTTACAAAGAGATTCTAGTTTTTGGAATCAGGCAAAACATATGGCATTTTGACCTCAGATAGTGAAATGTCTTGAGCTGGTCCTAAGAATAGCTTTTTCAGGCACTTCAGGGCGGCATAGGGATGAACCCCCCCTATTTGTTTGCAGTAACATGTTAAGGGTGTATGTGTGTTCTACTATGGCAGGGATGAGCAAAGTGTAGCCACTAAAGGGCATTCCTCAGCCAACAAGCCCCTCTTAGACTTACTTTTGTGTCCCATGTTAGGGGGAGAGCTCATTTTTTAAAAAGCTGGTTCCTGCTTTTGGAAGTTTCTAGGAGCAGTGATTTTGGATTAAAACAAGACTCAGGAGCCCACCACCACCTTATTTTGCTGCCCTCAGTACATCTGCAAAGTCAGAAGCAGGCCTTGGGACATTTCGGGCTCCTTTGATTCTTCTTTCCCTTCATATTTTTGGGGCTTGTGTAGCCCATAGTGGCTCCAAGGTAGAAAAATTGTCCCTGGATTCCTGGAGCCTCCTAATCTTCATACTATAGTCTCATACCCTCCAACATTCACAGGTGGAAGTAGGGACACATGTGGCTGAACAACATCAGGGTGTGGTCAAAAGAGTGTGGCCAGACAACAAGAGGGCAAAAGTTCTTAATGAGAAAGAACATGCAGAACCACTTACCCAAGAGTAAGTTCCACATATTGGAACATACTTCTAGGTAATAAGTGTATGATTGCAAATAAAACATTTCTCAACATAAGTAGAGTAAAAAAATTTCAACTTCTGTACACCGGGCTGAGGCATAGGGAGAGGACTTTAGGATTTAAAAAAAAAAATCCTCTACAAAAATGGATTCAGGCCACCACACGTCTGATTAGATGATCTTGTCATAAATGGGAAGGCACCTTCCCATCAGTACATGCCTCTGGCTGACATTAATACAGGCCTGACAAATATCTGCCTTCAAATGCACAAGTCAATGTCCATTTTGATAAGTATGCATGTTTTTCTACTTGGCTTGAACAAGAATGTGAAAATTCACAGCTAATCAATCCTACCCCACCTCATCCCTGGATGCATAGTAAATAAGATATATTTGGCAGACAGCGAGGAAGAGCATAGTTTAGGATTATTGTCTGCACACAACAATGTCCATGTCAGAAATCCAGCATCATGGATTTAACTAGCATTCCTATATTAAGAACAACAACAGCCTCATCAGGTCATTTGTTTATGCAGAGAAGGATCCTGCACTGGCAGACACTGGGGGGGAGGGGGGGCTTTTTGATTACAACTAACTCCCCAGACATCTATCCTATTAATTTGGCAATAGAATGTGATGGCATTGATTTTGATCCATAGCCCTCATGGGCCCTAACTAACCAGTCCAATAATAAGAGATTGTGGGATTTGAAGTAATATCACAAATGATTTTAGAATTATAGTAGAAAACATCCAGAGGGGCAAAGATTCTTCACCTTTGATAGAGCCTGGTTCTTTTTCAGTATGTCTGGCCCATGCATGGAGGTTCTTCATTCACTACAGTGTAGGAGTGAGGTAAACTCTGGGAAGCCCTTTCTTACCAATTATTGATTCAGAAATGATATATCTGATACTCGAATGCCATGTGTCCTTCCACAGAAGTTAAAAGATGACAACAATACCGGTATTGTATACCAGAATTGTACCAGTTGGCAATAAATAAAATGAAATAAATATAAAACATAAATTCCAGCAAAGCAGCATGGTATAATGGCTAGAGAGTTGGACTAATATTTGCAAGACCCAGGGTCAAAAGTCAACAGTAGCTGCAAACTAGCTGATCTTGGGCCAATCACCATTTCTCCAACTTGCCTATATCATAGAGTTCCTGCGAGGATGAAATGAGGGTGAGGAGATAACTGTATGTTACTCTGAAGAAAGATGCATTAAATCAATGCATAAATGAATGTAATTTAAGGTTCTATAAGAATCTTAATTGTTTTTTTTCTCTGATACCAACTGCTCATCTACACATCATGCTGTTATGCTCAAATTACAAAGATGTTTGCTCTGTCATTTTATACAAACATCCCAGAGAATTGTTTAGTACTGTGATACCAATTAGGTAAATGTATTCAGAAAGACTATAGAAATGCGATATAGAATAAACCCTGTGGATTCCATCACACGTTCTGAATTTTAGAATAGAGAAGATGCCTGTTGAAAAATGGGCTTCATTTTTAATGCTATCTGAATTTTATTTGGAAAACCAGTTTCATCAGTGTCCTCTGATAACTTTGACAAATGATGTGTTATCTTCACTGTGTTTCCTACTGATGACTCAATTTCTCTGCTTCCTCATTGTATTTCACAATGTGTCAGGAATGATCATCATGGTTTTGGGTGAAGGTGACAGAGCAAAGGAGTTTCAAAAAGACCCGTCATTCTCTGAAAATAAAATGCCTTCATATAACAGTTCATTCCTCCACAGCTGCACATTTTACATCCTGCAAGAGCAGATAGTGTAGGTTATGATGATCCTGGTTTAGTTAACAGCTATATTTTAATGCCTGCTGCCAGAACTAGTTCCAAATTCAGCAGCATCATTTTTCAGAAAGAGATTGAGGCTGCGTTCCCACTGAGCCTAGAAGTAAGCCACATTGAATTCGTTAGATTTACTTCTCACTCTACATGTGTTGGACTTGTATTCTTAAGGCCCTACTGACACTTGTATCAAGATGTTCCACCACCTAACGTACATTCAGTGGCTTATTGCAGTAAGAGTTGATATTTATATGAAGCAGATAAAGCTTTCATTTCTTTGTACACATCGGAAAGAAGGGGCTCTTATCTGATTAATGTGAGACATGGCTAGCCCCTGTCCTGAGATGAAGAACAAGATGGTGCGTCAGTGGCATAACAAGAGCTTTTGCCGCCCCGTGGTGGTCCGTGAGTTTGCCACCCCCCTCAATACACACCAAAAAGTCAAAATGACATATAGGGAAATAAATTTCCTCTTTTTAAAGTGACCTTAGTGAGGGTTCTGCAATGACAGTGGGTGATGGCATTTTGTTTTTAAAGACCACTTTCTCACTAACTCCAGAGGACTGTTATGGTTACAGTATGGCTGCAGGAAAACAACATATTCTCCAACATTTCACGGATTAAGACCAGAGCAAGTATGGCCAAACAAAGGTGAGCATCGAATGTTATGATAGGAGAGGCTACAGCACTTTGCTTTTGCCTGAGCCTACTGGGAAGAGCAAAGATTCTGATCCCTTCTCTCCTACCCCCCATAATGGATTGCAAACTACTTCTGCGCTTTGAACTCAGTTTGTAGCAACTGAAATAAGCCAGGACAAAAGGGGAAGATGGAAAGAGAAACTGGGTGAAAAAGTGGAACAGGGTATTAATCAGAGTTCTTCCTGCCAAATCTGGACAGTGAGAGGTTAGGAAAGAAGAGTTGTTTCTGCTCCCTCACCTCAATTTTTTAGTAGTCAGGTAAAGCAGCCATACATTGCTCTTATATTCTGTTAAGTATTTCAACACCTTCAAAGTGTAGGGCCCAGAAGCAATTTGGACAAATACTCCTTCTCTGAACCTGGGCCAGCCTGGCTATTTACATATTGCTTAAACAGAGGATATGAATTGACCTCACCCAACCACCAAAAGAGGACATAAAAGAGCATAGATTTGCATTAAATATGCATATGCTCCCTTATGAGTACAGACAAATCTGGAAATAATTGTCATTTAAATAGTAAAAGAAGACAGTGATCTGAACTGCTGCGCCAGGGATAACTGCTGGCCAGATTGTCTTAACTTCTGAATCAGACTGGGACTGGACAGCCTTGCAAACAGAACTTGAAGGGGCAAGGTACACTGGAGTGGGGTGGGCACCCAGGCCTCTGGGCCACCAGACAATGGCATGGGGGGAGGGAAAAGCATCTGGCAACTGCCTGGCCCACCCCCCGTGTCTGCCCAGCCAGATGCCTCCAGCAACATGGGGAGAAACCCCCAAAAGGCCAAAATTGAAAGGGATTATGTAGGTGGCAAACATTACAGGTACCATTAAGGATTTCTCCAGTTCTATCCTATTTTTTCCCATAGCAGGTCTCACAAGAGTAGGATCTCTCCTCTTTCTCCAACCCCTACCCCAAAATTTTCAAGCAAGAGGTGGAAGATGCACACATGTCTTTCTCTCCCTTGAGCCTATTGTCTGTGTGTGTGTGTGTGTGTGTGTGTGTGTCTGTGTGTGTAGAAGAAAGGAGGTGGCTCCAGGGAAGCGAGTCTTATCAGCAACCAAACGACTGACTGAAAAAGGAAGGGAGGGAAGGGAAAGGAGAAGGAACACATGCCAAGCAAGGAAACACTCATTTCTCCGGTACCTGAAACTGCTGCCGTCAGCTCTGCTGCTGCTTCTTTCCTTGGCACCCCACCCCCTTTGCCCTTTCCTTCGGATTCTCCCTTCCCCCAACTCTGCCTTGAAGGGGCTTAGCTGAAGGAAATGGGGGCTGCTGACGCTCTCTCCCTTAAGTCCTTCCTTGGGGCAGTAACGTATGTGCTGAGGCTAGTTCTCCTTAAAATCAGAAAGGTGGTTTGTCTGTAGCCTTTGCCACCCCCCAGAAAGTGCTGCCCAGGGCAGACTGTCCTCATTGCCTCTAGCTTGCTCTACCACTGTGGTGTTTCTGCCATTCCATGTACGAAGTCAGACCAGATTGACACTTGAATTCTCCTTCAAAACTGGCAACATAAGACAGCATCTTCCAGTGCAACTGAGGGCAGGAGGGTGAGTTAGAAGCGCTTGGAGCAGCTAATATTGGACACTCAACACTATTCAGCCTCCTCAGTCTTTGCTACTTGAGGCGATGGCCTTCCCTTAACTCATGAATGGGCCAGCCCTGAAATGAAGGCACTTATAACAGTCATGAACATTGGGGATCTAAGATTTCTATTTAAGGATGAAATTATTTATTATTATGTGTTTATTTTAAAAAATTATATCCTGTGCTACATCAAAAGATCTTAGGATATAGCTTGTTGTTATGTCAACTCTGACTCAAGGTGTTTTCTTGGCAGGATTTATTTAGAGGAGGTTTGACACTACCTTCCTCTGAGGCTGAGAGAATGTGATTGGCCCAAGATCACCCAGTGGGTTTCCACGACTGAGTGGAGATTTAAACTCTATGTTCCCTGAGTTTTAGTCCAACACTCAAACCACTACATCACACTGGCTCCTGATCTTGATGGAGTGCAGACAGCAAAGCAGCAATTTCAAACAGTGTGAAACAATTTAACACTATTTAATACAATATACACAGTATACACTATATCAAAGTTCTACAGCCCATTCAGGTCATAATCCCTAGTCACTAAAAACTTTGATGAGAAACCAAGTTTTAACTTGTCCAGTATCTGCACCAACTTGTCCAGTATCTGCATCTTCATGGGGAAGGATATTCTACATCCAGGGCATCAAAACAAAGAAGCCCCTCTTCTGCATCTCCATGTACCATATTGCTTCCACTAGTAGGACACAAAGACTTTGAATCTTCAACTAGAGCTGCTTCACCCAGTCTGGTAAAGTAGTAGCTAGTGGCTTCTCTGTCAGGGGTGCAGTGAATGCATTCAGGATTTAATTATAAACTTAAAAGTAGCTATCCAAAGTGCTAAATCTGATCCCCAAAACAGGTCCATCTTGGTTCATCATGTTGGACCACTCCTTTAAAGAATCCTGACAAGGAAGTCATTGTCTACCACTGGTTTGGTGGCTACTGTATTGGAATAGAACTCCCACAGTCCCCATCTAGCATTGTCATCGTGTTGACAGGAGATAACGAGAGATGTACCCTAACACATCTGGAGGGTACCACATTGGAGAAGGCTAAACTTGAATCTGGTGCACCTTCTGGGCTTCATCTGTAAACACTTCTGCTCTGGAGTTACCTGAAAGTGCTCCCTGGTACTTGTCAGAACCACTCTAGAGAAAATTTCCTTCCTTAGCAAATTGAATGAACCTTGCTAACCCTGGCAAATTGGTGCTACAGTGACTGGGCAACCTTTCATTGTTTGAGAGACAGCTTGTTAACAGCTGAGAATGACTGGTAGATGTTTCCTTAATGAGAGCTAATGGTTGGGAGGTATACAGAGATCTATCTGGAAGGTCTGGAAGGGAAAAATTCGTTCTGCTCCCACCAGCTACAAGGAGTGAAGGAGCTGATAAAAACTGTGTATGAGAGGAAACAAACGGTAGTTTGAAGACAAAAATAGAGAGAACTGACAATCTATGTTATCCATTATAGATTTCCTGAGAAGCAGGTTACTGTTGCTATATTTTTGCCCTTTGGTGACTTTACTTTACCCTGACTCATCCCTTATTTCGGCCCCTCCCTAGCTATTTACCTCAGCCTGTCTCTATCTTCTGATTTATTTCTTCTTCTCCAATAACAGCCGTTTTAAACAAAGACCATCAGACATATTCCCAATCACTAGCTCCACACAGCTGTATCTCTAGATCTCCTCTGTTTTTCTCTCCCATGCCAATTTCTCTCCCATATTCATTTCCACGTATTTAAATTAATCAAGCAGGCCATGATAAGTCACTTCCAAAGCATTATGAATTGCTCTCCTTTTTGTCATTCCTTGTTTTCCGACAAAATTGATTACTTTGTGTAAAGATTATCCAGCATCCTCTGGAATTATATCTAACCAGCTTGCTACTGCATTGACCCTTGCACATAATTTAGCCAAGATTTATCTCTGTAAAGTCAGGGTTGGTAATAGTATCCACAGCTTCATCCAACAGCAATTTAGCTGCCATCCTTAACCACGAATTACTGGGTGTTGCTGAGGTCTCTATATCCACCGCTGTCTTGATTGGCCCTTTTTTGTGTGCGGGATTGGTAAAGGTTGGATGTGGCTGGATACATACAGCTTGGAAATGTTGCTTTTGGTTACACCTCTCAAAAACTCCTGGCCAGTATGATCAGTGACCATCCTGGCTGGGTGAATTCTGGGAGTTCTAGTCCAAAAGAAACTTGTTCATACTCAGAAATAAAGATAAGGAAGTGGAAGAATAGAGGAAGAAAACCCCATTTTTGCTTGTTCATTCTTCATAAATCTTTCCATATAAAGATTTAAACTGAAGGCATTTTCAAAAGTGAAGTTAAAAGCTTGAAGATTGTTAATCCTTCCCTCCAATTAGCTCAGGTTCTACCTAGTATATCCAGTGATGGGAATCACAGCCCCACAACCTTTGGGGAGCTGTCCATTCCCTACCGCTGACATACTGTCTATGTGGTGTGTTATGTTGAAGCCATCCATACCTATTTCATATTATTGCTGCTAGGAATGCACCTATTTAATCCAAATGATGTGATGGATGGGTGACTTTCTGTTCCTTAGAGCAGATATCAGAAAGATATTTATTACCTGTCTCTCATCATCAATGAAAAAGCATAGCACCCATGTGCTCTACTGTACAAGAAGTTAGTTTCTCCCCATAATACTCATAGCAGATTGCTTTCTTTGAAAACAATATCAAGTGATGAGTGCTTTAACCAGTGGATATGAATATAAGCAGAGAGCCAAGTGGGTTTTTGATGTTGTTGTTTTGTATCTTTTCCAACCCCATCTTAGATTGGTACCCTTGGGCTTCCTTCCTTCTTTCTGTAAGGTCACTTCCTGTTTCTCTTTGCACCTCTGTTTTTATGGAAGTCAGCTCTAGGGGTTTTGCTTTGCTACTTTCCTCCTGTATTATAATGAATTGAGTTCCGAATATGATAAATAGAACATTTTCAGTTTTCCTTACCACCAGTCTCCAGATTAGTAATTTCTATTTGTCACAAGCTCAGCTCCTGCATTCTTCCAGTAAAAACTTATGAGAAAATAGTATTAAAATGTTGGTTGATGTGACATCAGACTAGTGGCAAGTACAATGGGAAATACAAACACCCAATGGAAATGTCTGTTAAACACTGTGAACTCTATCTGTAGGTATATAGGAAGTTATCCTATAACAAGTCAAACAGTACTATCTGATGTAAAGGACAACAATTCTCCATAGTCTCAAGTAGGGATAGAAAACAGTTTCATTTGGTCAGGTGTTCTTAATGAAGATTCTCATCTTATGTTTCCTGGACTTGTGAGATGACATGTACCTTGTCTCCAAACTTTGCAACCATTGCAAAATTGATGGTACATTTTAGAGAAATGAAATATCAATAAAGTCATGCATCCATTTTGAAAACGTGAACCATTAAAAATACACATAATCGAAAATACAGGCAGACCTGCTTTACTCAGTGAAAATAAAGCATACATTAAAATGCATACAAAAATATGTAGGTTTTTTAAAAATGTGGGGAAAACACAGGAATTCCCTTGCAGAAACAAAAATCTCAGAACCAATCTTAAACAAGGGTATGACAAGGAGGGATTTGAGGAAATACAACAAAACTATTACCTGTTCTTTTTAACTAGAGATGCCAAAAATTGAACCTGTTGTTCTGTCTTCTAAACATCTGATTAACCACTGAATCATGGCCCTTCTCTTGTTTATATATTTATAGACAAGAGTTCTTAAACAAGATGATGAACATACTATATGAGGGGACATAGCTGCAATGATGTAACTATGGCCCTTTCCTCACAAGATGCCATAAATGGATCTTTTCCATAGTTAAGGCAGATTCTCTTGAAACACGCTAGCGATGCCGCATTCTGCACCTTTCAGCATTAATGTGAATTGAAGTGGAGTGTCTCTGCTGCATTTTGCCCTGCCATGCTGGCCCTGATTGGCCTTCTACCAGTTCTTCCATTTTCTTAATGCACAGTAAAACACATTTAACATTTCTGCATTGAGGCAGCATATGGGATATATGTGGATGAGACAGCGCAAAACTATTTTTTTTCCGTAGTTCAAATAATGTGTCCTAGCTACTGCTTTTAGATGGGATGGCTACTGGATTGCTATGACATTGTGTGGAACCACGGCCCCTGAAACAAATACAACCAGTAGCTACTACGTTTTAGCAATGCCATGCAAAAATGTATTTCGTTTCCATAGCTACATCTCTCAATACTACCCCACAACTCCCCTGCATTTTAAACTATGCAGCCTCCCAGAATAGCAATTTCTGAAAAGCTGAAGAGCAGGGTGATGAGCAAAGATATGTCCAGCCCTCTGTGTCAGGCAGTGGCAGGGTTTCAGCTGCCTGTTGCAACACATTCTGCTACCAGAAGAGGGCTAGGCATGTCATCACTCAGTTCCCCATTCTCCAGTATCTTGGAAATTGCTCTGTTATGGGGGCTGCGTGGTTTAAAAGGTAGGGTTTGGGAGGGGTCTTTTCAGTCATTATGATGCTGCAATGACTGTAAAAATGAATTAGTGTAATTGCAGTGTTGTAAGTTAGGCAGGATGCCAGCCTTTGTTTGACTTGCAAAACAGGGCAAATGGGACCTTGAGTAGGAGCTTAGTTTTCATCACTCCCTCCCCCCGCTTATCTTCATGATGATCTAATCACTTACTATTTTTAAAATAAATTAAAAGAGGGAGGGGAGATTGTCTTGCAATCAGTTCTCATGATCAGAGAAAGAGAAATTTGGAGTGCCGAATCTTAATAGACTGTTCTCTATGCTGAAAGGACAGTGTGAGATCTGAAAGCAGCATTCTAGGTTAACTTCATTTAATTTCATACAATGGAATCATACCCTGTGGAAAGGATTATTGTGGCTTTCAAACAAAGGCCTATTTCCACCTCCAAAAACTGGATTACAGCTCTTTTGAGCTGGATTCTTGCCGCTGAGATCTATACTGATATTTGTTTCAAGACCATCATTATTCTGTTTGAGAGTCTGAAGCTCCTGAAGGGAGGAGAATTGTTAGTTTGAAGAGTGAGGAAGCAAAACACCCTTGCTACTGCTATCTAATTATTTTCAAGTCAATGGCAGGGTTGCATTACCCCAGCAGAGAATGGAAATGCAGCGTTGGAGACACACGCCATAACAAACCCCTTAATTTTGGCAGGGAGCTTGGTTGCTTGTTAAGGGATGTTTGTTTTCTTACACTTGAAGAGATCAAGGTAGACACAAAAGTTTTCATGAGACCTTCAGAATGGCTACAGAAAAGCAAAGCTAGACAAAAAGCAGCCACAAAGCAAACTTTTCAGCAACCTGCCCTCCCTCCCAAAAATAAATAAATAAATAAATAAAATAAATCACAGGTTGTAACCAGACCCTGAGGGTTTCTGAGAAAGCAAAAGGTACACTGAACAAAAATACATTATTTCTTCATATGAAATTATTTTATTTTTAAAATGTTTGTTTGTGATTAAAATATCTTTATCCCACCCTTTTAGCATGGTATCTTAGGGCGGTGATCAGATAAAACAATATAAACAATTCCAAGTTAAAGTGAATGACTAATTTAAACAGCTGAACACACTAAACAGTTTTAAAAAGACTAAAGAGCTTTAAAAACCATATAAGTGCTTAGAAGTGAATTAGGCCCTGAACACGTCAATAAACAAGCCACATTTTGACCTGGTATGAAAAGAAACCAAAGTTGGTACTCATCAGGCCTCCATTTGGCACCTTTTTAATTGCAAGGGAATTTTACAAAAAGAAATATATAATCTGGTTAGGACAAGGGTATGTAAACTCAAGATTGTCTAGTTCCTTACACATTATTAAAACCCAAAGGTTTAAAATAACTTGTTATAAAAAAAAAGTTATTTATAATTAGTTATCAACTCCCAAGGTATAACTCAGTTACATCATGACTATAACTTGATGAGCGATAACTTCATTATGTTCGCAACGTACATGTGACTTTTTAATTGTTTTACTTAGGCAGGTATGGACTTGATGGAGAGATAAGAACTTGTTCATGCTGTACTACATGCTCTTGCATTCAGAGTTTTCAAAAGGAAGTAAGGATCACTATTTTAAGTAAGCTTGAGAAATACGCAATTACAGCATTACTTTTCAAAACCAAATGCAATTGTAACTAATCACTTCTTGGAATTTTGAAGCTTTAACTATGGCCCTTTCCTCACGAGCAAATTAAGATGGGCCAATGCGTCCTGTCACAGAGGTTGTCTGCACCTTGGATCGGACTAGATTCGGACTATTTACCTTAGTTCCACACCTAAGTCCGGTTCGATACGCCCCCAAGCGGTCCTCCAGCGCGGTATGTGAAGACCGGAAAAAAGCAGTTTTTAAATTTTCCGGAGCGCGCCAATTCATTCCTGCTCCGTTGTGCAGATACACAGATTCGCACCAATGCGAGCCTGCGATCAGCGGAGGACGGGCTGTGGGCGTGGTCAGCCTCAGTGGTTGGTCCGGACCCACAAACAACAGGAAGCCGCGATTTTGTCAGCCTCACCATTGCGGATCTAAAGACCTCACGCTGCTCCGAATCGCCCTGGAACAAACAGAGGAGCCTTGTGGAAGGGCTTAAGGGAAAGTCTGTGTTGTTTCGAGCCCAGAAGAAGCAGTAACTAACGGCACGGACTGATTCCTGGCCTCGTGCGGAAAGGGCCTACAACTTTTATGAGATGTGTTAAAAAATTCTTTTTTAAAAAAAAAAAAGTATTAGTTTCCTATCATGTGAATAAATGCATAATCTACTATATAAAAGCCAAAGTTTGTCTGAGAGTTTGTCTATTTGTCTTCGTCAGGCAGGCAAATACCTCATATGATTGGCTGTGTGAAGCGAGAAGACCTTGTATAATTGGCTGGCTGTGAAGATTCCATGGAATCCTGGGGCTGGCAGTTCAGAGGGGGGCTTTTAGAATTCTCAGCCAGAAAGCTTGAATAGGCTGGTTGCTATGGAGATGAGGCCTAGCAGCAACCCCCTCACAAACCCAACCTCTGGATGTTAACAACTCTGAATACAGACTGGATTGGGGAATATGGGCAAAAGTTACAGTACTGAACAACACAGTTTGGGAAATTAGAGACACAGGTCTCAAATCTGTGTATTTCAACCACATTTAACTGCTAAGGTAAGGCAAAGTAATTCCTAAGGTATTTCTAACAACTGTTACCTATGAGAAAATAAAATCCTGAGCAACACCAGGTAAATACGCTAGTTCACGATAAATAGGGGGTGGCAGCCAAATGCAAAGAGTTGATTCCCACGGTTATTTCTGTCTAGTGCCATTTCTGCACAACATTGATATCTGTAATGGGGAAATGTTGCTGGGAGTCCACGAGTTGTGCTTTTGCATGATGTTGTCGCAGTTCCACTGTCAGCGTGTCTCCACCCATCACAATCACAGGATATTCCATTAAAGGAAAAAAAAATCTGTGAATGGCCCACGATCATGCGATGCTCCTGTTGCCAGTGGTCTCTGCTGGAAGGGGAGCACAACAGGAGCACTCCCCTCCTCACCGGCTGCCTCTATGAATGGAGCAAGTGTGACAGTGCCACCTCTTCCTTCCGCAGTGCAGCCAGATACTGTCTCAGCCTGTGCTGGGGCAGGAAGCGTAGCCATTGTCCTTCCAGGACCTTTGCACATCAGGTAAGTGCAGGCAGGTTGCAGGATGGTGGCACAATCACCAGTCATTGATGGGAAAAACCTGTCAAAGATTTACCGTGCAATCACGCCACTTGGGGATGGGAGAAGGATGGGACCTGGATTACATCATGAAGAACCATTATCTAGATCTCGTCCTTCTCCTGTGCCCAGTGCGGGACAACAATGTCCTGCAGCAAGGGCCCTAGTCAGCACCTGCTTTCTTAAAATTTCTAAATAAAAGCTCGGAATCACATAAGTACAGAATTCTTCCCATTAAGATGGTCAAACAGAGCCTTACAACTGCACCTTCTTTTTACAACTAAGAATTGAGTAAATATGTATACCCTACAAGATCAGGACTGAAATGAAAAGACTGGAGGTTGCTGTGTTTAAAAGGAAATGAAAGGTTTAAGAACATGTATTTTAGTGGATGGATTGTATTTTCTTTAATTATATGACTTAGCTGAATTTTAGTGAAAATGAATTACATTGTGAGAAAGTGAAGGCACTATCCCTTTGAAGCGGATTAGCTGGCTGTAACTGGGTGGCAGCAAGATAAGAGTCTGACAGTTAACTATTTAAAGGCTGGATTGGTATCTTTATTACAGTCATTGACCAGCACAAAAGGGGATACAGAATATAAAAGGTAAAGGCATTAAAAACAGTAATAAAATGGGATTAATATTTAAAACAGAATTTAAAACAATATAAATGCAGAGTTAAAAACAGTAATATTACAATTGTAGGCTGGCATAAAACTATAAAACTATAAAATAGACTAGGAATAATAAAATAGCTTATAAAAACAGGTACATAAAATTAGATATAAATATACCTAAAGATTTGGTACCAGTAACAACATTTAGTTATCAGATGAAGAGCCCTGATAGACTTAGGCCCTTTCCGCACAAGGCAAGGGAATTACTCCGTGCCGTTACCTACCACTTCTTCTGGGGTCCAAAGCTACGCAGACTGTCCCTGAAGCCCTTCCGCAGCGCTCCTCCTTGGTCCAGGGCGAATCGGAGCAGTGCGAGGTCTATAGATCCGCACTACTCCAGCTTCCAAAATGGCAGTTCTGGCTTCCAAAATGGTGGCTTCTGGTTGGTCGTGGGTCCCGACCAACCACTGAAGCTCACCACGCCTAAAGCCCGCCCTCCGCAGATTGCAGGCTCGCATTGGTGCGAGCCTGTGAATCTGCACAAGGGAGCAGGAATGCAATGGCGCGTTCCAGGAAAATAAAGACCTGTTTTTTGCTGTCTTTAGAAAACACACTGGAGGACCACTTGGGGTCATTTTGGAGTGGACTGAGGTGCAGATCTCCAGGAAGTAGTCTGCTCCTAGTCCACTCCAAGGTGCAGACGACCTCCGTGAGAGGACGCACTGCCCCGTTCTAATTGCCTGGTGCGGAAAGGGCCTTAGGCGGGCCATTGGATGATGTATTTGCTACACTATGCTGCTAATCATCACTTGTAGCATTTTAATAGCTGCTGCACAGAATTTGGTCACCCTGTAAGTTATATTAGGATTCATATCTGAGAGCAACAGAGAAACATAAAACTGATCAGACCTACCAGTATAATTATAGAGTATTGGCAAAATAAGATCAGACTGTAAATCTCTATAGAACGAGCACTGAAGGAGCACATGTTCTACAGTTTCTATCTGGCCAGAGTCACATGGGCAGCATCTCTCTGAAAATGAAATTTTCCTATAGCGACCTTTGAGGATAGCTGACAGAAGAGCATGACATCGAGCCAAGGTGAAGGCCTTATGGTGTGTTGGCAGTTCTAGATTGCTTATGTAAGCCATTGGCATTTTTAAGTACTTGTTATATTTACTGACAATGAATGAAGGGGATCTGACTAGATCAATTTGGTGCTCTACGTCAGTGATACACTGTTTTATGGCCGGTTTAGCCTGATCATACCCCAAACTAAATAGAAGATTGGGGAAAAGCCCAAGGTCAAGATTTTACTTGAAATTGTGAAGGCTGGATTAAAGAAAGATGGAACCCCAAGATTATTTTGCAACAGCTCTTATGTTCTTTGAGAGACTAGGAATTTCCAAATATGAAGTGAAGACTATGAGCAGATTTGATAAAGAACTTGAGACTGGGGATCACTGGATATAAGAATGAATTGTTGGGGGTTCAATGCAAGGGAGGGAAATGTAGGGTTAATCTGGAAGTGATGGCTAGTGAAAACTGTATGGATAAACAAACAAGTTGACTCAGTGGAGGGATTAGCCTGCAGAACTGGAGAAAGAAGGGCTCAGGTAGTGCTGGATTGTAAAATGGGAAGTGTTGTGCAAGAGGGTCAGAAGGGAAAGGCTATTCTGGAATTGGTGCTGGGGAATTTGTACTGAATGAAAAACAAAGTCATTAAGATTTAATGAAAAGGTTGACTTGTAATGAGGAATGGAGAGAGAGCAAGGTGAAAAAGGAAGGTATTCTGTCCCAAGATAATTCTTTCAAAGCAGAAAATTGGCAGGAAATGGGAAAAAGATAATAAGACATGAAGGAGAGAATCTGGGGATATGAGAGAGAGATCACAATTAGGATGGAGGAGGAGATAAGCAACAGTTAAATTTCAAATGAAACAGAAGAAATAATATGTGGTTGAAATAAGGTTATGAGGTTATCAGAATTAGTTACAGATATAAGACAATGAGAAGTGAACATAGGCTTGATCTTGATAAGAACTTTATGTGATGAAATATGATACAAATATTGGAGTTTAAATACAATGGAAATTTTAGATTTACAAGTGAGTTTAAAGATAGAATAGATTTAGTGAGGCTATATAATGTGTAAGAGATTTATAGCTATCTTTAGAGCTAATGCAATACTGCTTATGATGTAATGACTTAAATTCTGATTACAGAAAGATATTGATTGATATTTTAACGCTAGATATGTCAGCCTTGAGAAGAAGGGAAATATTTTGGCTGTGCAGAAATAATGTAGCAGGGGATGGAAAGAGGAGAACTGTTGGGTTTTTATTTGGAGAAGCTTGAAATAATTTAAATGTTATATACCATTTACAGGAAGAATGGAAATAATCCTTTTTGCTATTCGCTCATATTTTCTTTCTTTTTCTTTTTCTACCTTTGTGTATATGTAGAATTTTACTATATCTGATTACTATTTTATTTGAATAAAAATATTTTTTTTAAAAAAAAAAGGTCTGACTTTTTAAAAAAGGGGCTTTAATAGGGATTTTTTAAACTACCCTTTATCTTTCTGGTGTATATTTTATATTATTTTCAATGTTATTCATAGTTTAAATTAATCAATTAATATTTTGTGATTTTTATTTGCATGGTAACTGTTTTAATTTGTAAACCACATCTGGTCCCAGTTTAGGCAACAAGGGCAGAATATAAATAATGTGGATGATTGGTGATGATGATCATAAAAACATTTCAACAAGCACCAAAAACTGCAGTCCATAAGACCAAAACCAGGATAGAAAAATGAGAACAGCATTG
This sequence comes from Cyclura pinguis, assembly GCA_030412105.1. Classification (NCBI taxonomy): domain Eukaryota; kingdom Metazoa; phylum Chordata; class Lepidosauria; order Squamata; family Iguanidae; genus Cyclura; species Cyclura pinguis. Next base: position 44,916,559 of record CM059604.1, read on the forward strand.
GCATACCCCCCATAGTGGTAGGTTTTTTTCCTCCAAGAATTGGAGATTATTGTACCTCAGACAAAAGGTTGTTCCAGATCATGGAGGTTAATACCATAAAGACCTTGTCTGGTATTCTGTATTGCAGATTTGTAACCTACATGGACCTGTAACCTAGAGTTACAAATCCGTAACTGCTCTGTATTCAATAAGACTATGTTGACACAACCACGGTACTATTGCCATTCTTTTAAATGACCACCTTAACTATCAGGAGCTCCGTCAAATAAAGGAGATTTGTTTAGCTGCTGATCAGAGCACAACGAGGAGGATGTTTTCAGCCTCATCCCACTAGCAAGTGAAGCTGCAACATTCTCAAGCAGGATTCCTGTTGCAATTCCTTGTTATAGGACCTTTCCACACTAGACTGCTATAGTGCTATTATTCCACTTTCAACATCCTATGGAATCCTGGGGTTTGCAGTTTAAGGAGGGGTCTTTAGAATTCTCAGCCAGAGAGCGCGTTGGCCTCAGTAAACTACAAAACCCAAAATTCCACAGAATGTTGAAACTGGAATAATAGCACTATAACAGTGTAGTGCAGAAAGGCCCATAGTCTCGCTCAGTGGCAGGAGAGAGCTGGAAATGTTACCCTCTCTGCAGCCCAATTGTCAGCTGAACTGACTTCCTTTTTTCAGCTGGTCGAATTCCAGTTTGTAGTTTACTGAGAATTCTAAATGCCCCTCCTAAACTGCAAACTCCAGGATTCCCTAGGATGTTGAAAGTGGAATAATAGAACTATAACAGTATAGTGTGGAAAGGCCCTTAGTTTCGCATCTGTAGCTAAGTAGCCAGTGTCAGTGGCGTAGGAACGGGGAGGTGAGGGGGTTCGTGCATCCTGGGTGGCACTTTTTGAGGGGTGCCACCATTCATTGCCTGTCTCCCCTGTGTGCTGTTGTCCCGCCCGCATGTTCTGTTGCCCTGCCCTGCCGTCGCCCCGCCTGTGCCCTTCCACCCACGCCACTACCCTGCTCACACCAAGCTACGCCACTGGCCAGTGTAGAATATTGGCACTTGTCACCATTTCAGATGGCTTAAGGTTTTAGAGCACGGCTTTAGCTAATGAACAGAGAATGAGCAGGAAGGCTAACGGAAGAAAACAATCTTGAGCAGTTGCACTTTTTTTTTCATTCACAGATAACAGCACATGTAGATATTATTTGTCACAGCAGACAGTAGAAATGGGCGTCCAACCATAGTATCTTATTTCCATGTGTATATTTCTGTGCATATATGTATGTTTGGGTACTGTGGAACTTATTAAGGCCTATGTGAAAAAAACAGGGGTTGGACTTAAATCTGTTTGACTTATTGCCCTGTTTTCCTAACTGTTCCCAATCTATAGAAGTTTTTGAAAAATGGATCTATGTGAAGCAAAGATAAATGCTGAAAAAATATGCCGAAGAGGAGAATCCAATAAGATAGTTGTGGGGGAAAGAGAGAGAGAAGGGGGAAAAGTAAAACAATCTTCTCCCTTCCTACATAGTCATTTCCAAACTGGGGGAAAAGACATTAATTTGAGAGCCAAATGTAATTCCTTCAGATAACTATGATATTGAAATATATTATCATTTTAATGCAACAAGACAGTTTAATCAGTCACTGTAGAAAGAAAGATACATTTTTCCCTCTTTCATCTCACACATCGATTATTCATCAGCTACCAAAAAGACAGTCATTTTTCCTAGCATTAATATAAATACTATAGCATGCGTGGACCTTACTCCATAGCTATATAAAAACTCTTCTGGGTGTCTTTTAAAACAGGCTGATTGAGGCAAAGGCAATCTAGTTGCATCTAAGCCAAATGTCTTCTTCAGTGTTATTTATGTATCACCATCTTCACTGAAAACTACTGAAGTGTTAAGATTATCAGCTTCTGTTTTGAAACAAACTGAAATATGTACTTTCAATAGAAACCGAAGGAAGTTACCAAGACTTGGCTGCATCCTAGAACATTTAGCTCAACACTTAAAGCTTACATTGAAATAGAGCTTAGTCCAGAATTCATTTTCAGGACTAAGGTATCACTGGTGTATGTGACATGACAGGTGAGAGAGGGTGTCTCCTAGAGCTGGCCATTGTGATTAGCTGATTTTGAGCATCATGAAAAAGCAGCTATTCTTATTACAGATATACCTTGGTTAATGAAATAGATATGTTCCTTGGCTTTACTTTACTAACGGACACTATGGTACCAGAGGTTGGATTAACATGGAAAGAACAGGTATAGGTTCCTGCACCACAAAAAGGGTGAACAGTTGCACAAGTTTCAGCATTTTTTTAAATTAAAAACTAACAATATGCATTCTTGAAATGAAACAACCAAGTCAGGTAAGCCTTGAATAAAAAAACAAAAACATTTTGAACCTGATAGAGACTACTTGAAAGCTTCTTTCAAAATGCAGTCAGGGATATTTTTTTTTCCCTTTCAGCACCTTCTTTTTTTTTCTGTGAGATCCATTTTGGATATAGACCAACGAGTATATTTTTTCAACATGCCAAGGGCAGTTGCTGAAGCAGGCTAATCTGCTTTCCTCCTTTCTTTCTGGTTTTTCTCTTCAAACATGCACAGTAAGTGCAGCTGCTCTTTATCTTGCTTGTTGTAGGCAGGTACACACAGCTACAATAGGATAACCTAGAGCAGAATCCCACTCTTTCCCAGCCCAAGGCTTGTTGCATTGTTTACTGCAGACACCTTGCTCCAACCCTGCACAAAAGTCTGTTTTTCTAGCCCTGCTTCAATATGCTTTCAGTGCCAGTGCTGCTTAAAAGATAAAAAGACTTTGTAAAAAAAAGGAGCTTCTTTTTCAGAGGCTTTGGTAAGTGAAATATGCTTGTTTATTATTATTATTATTAATAATAATAATTTATCATCATCATCATCATCACTACTACTACTACTACTTTGACTGGCATCCTGTTGAGCAGTTACAAAGATAGACTTATGCATTCATAACAGTTGCATATTCCTGTTTATGATTGTGGCAGGCTTGCCATGATTGCAAAAGACCCCTAAACCTACACTAACAGCCAGCATCCACACTGAGCAATCTGAGATCTGTTCTGCTGGCAATTGAGGTGTGGAAGGATGTTTCCAGTCCTCTCCCACTAGCACTCCGTGACATTACAGTCAGAAGCAAGCCCCCTCTCACACTGCAGATCACTGGTAAAAATATCATCCAGCAGCTTTCCAACTGCCAGCAGAATAGACTCTGTTGCTCAGTGCAATTGCTGGCTATTAAGGTAGGGTTGGGGAGCCAGTTAAGGAGACGATATGTAGTTACACATTTGTTACTACATCTTTGATGTAGGATCTCAGCCATTGTTGTTGTTGTTGTTATATTAAAACATTTCTATTCTCCCCTTTATCATAGGATCCCAAGGTGGCATGTACTATAAATAATTTAATATACTTCCAGATTAAAAAAGCATAAATAATTTGAACTATAGAAAAGCATATTCAACATTCTTGTTGTTATTATTGTGTGCCTTCAAGTCGTTTCTGATTTATGGTGACCCCAAGGCAAACCTATCACACAGTTTTCTGGGGCTGACAGTATGTGATGCATCCAAGGTCACCCAGTGGGTTTCCATGGCCAAGTGGGGAATCAAACCTTGGTCTCAAATGGTTGGAGTCTGACATTCAAACCACTATACCACACTGGCGCTCTCTATATTAAACATGTAGTTAAATCCACTGTAACTTTAGTGAAATCAACAGCAATTTTGAAATCGACAACAGTTTAAAAGCATGTGCATGGATACCTTGAACTAAATTAATCCTGAAGGCTTTAATTAAAAAAAAAAACATGTTTTGACTTAGAGCAAGAAAGAAGACAACATTGACATTAGATGGCCCTCAAAGGAGAAGGCATTCCACAATTGAAGCCCCACAACCAAGAAGGCCCTCTTCCATGTCTTCCCATGCTTTATTGCTCTCACTGGTGGGCCACAAAGGATGATCCCTCCTGCAGACCTCAATTGTTGAGCAGGTACATAAATGGAGAATGACTCCTTCAGTGTCAATGTCTCAAGTTGTCACTTATAATATACTTAGAATACCAATATATGGAAAGTTCTTGAGGTATTTTTTCTTGATCACCTTAAAGGTATTATGTGCTTCGTGTTGAAGAAAGGAATATAATTTGCCACTCTACCTGAGGCAACTTAACCTGTGTTATTTCTACACCATGTCATTTATCTCAGTTCCATAAAATCAGAGTCATACTTATCTCTGTGTTCTATGATAAGACAAAAAGAGCTTCCAAGTTACTTTTTTGGATGTTACTCTTCTGACTGGGGGATCTTGGGAGTAAAAGACTGAAAAAGTATTTCTCTCTCTCTCTCTCTCTCTCTCTCTCACACACACACACACACACACACACTGGTTTGAAGGTGTGATCTTTGAAATGGTACATTCTTCAAACTTCGCATGCTAAACATTAAGAACTGCTAGACACTTGGAGTCGTCTTCTGCTCCAAAAGATGCAACTATAATTATATCTATGTAATCATGTGAAAAGGTGAAAAAAGAAAGTAGGTTGTTGTGGGCTTTCCAGGCTTTGAGACCCTGTTCTATTAGTATTTACTCCTGATGTTTTGCTTGGATCTGGGGCTGGCATCTTCAGAGGATCTGATCCTCTGATGATGCCAGCCACAGATGCAGGTGAAATGTCAGGGGTAAATACTAATAGAACACGGTCTCAAAGCCTGGAAAACCCACAACAACCTATGGATTCCAGCCACGAAAGCCTTCGACTTTACATCAGAAGTCCAACTATTTAATAACCAGATAATTCACAATAGAATAATGGCAACAAGCAGAGGTTTGGCACTTTGATTTTAACGTACCAATGTAATGCAAGTAAGTCACTAATATGTAGAGATGGTCTGAGAATGACTAGTAAACCAACAAACAATTGTAACTCTAGAGTATTGGCTCACAGTCCTCCAGATGTTTTGGACTTCACTCCCAGAATTCTTACTGGGTAGTGGCTGGAGCTTCTTGGAGTTGAAGTCTAAAATATCTGGAGAATGAAAGGTGAGAACTACTGCTCTAGAGAGACCTCTTCCTGGTCATATTTTCAGTCAGAGATATTAGAAAAATACCTAGGCTGCATGATAGATAGCATCTTGAATAAAACTGGACATCTTCACAGATACACTGATACAACTTCCAGCTATACCAAATTGATTGTAGCTCCACACAGTATCTTACCACTGCCAGCATCTTGGGAGCACTTGCACATACATCTGAATGTGTTAAACTACATTCAGGACAGCAACTAATGCATTTCCAGACTGTCCTTGTTTCCTAGTGTTTTAACCAATGTTTGAGACATTGATAGCTGTCTTTTATTGAGTCATGCTGTTTGATCATCTCTAATCTAGTACTGTCTACACTGATGGCATCAGCTCTCCAAGGTTTTAGGTAAAGGTCTCTCCCATTACCTGCTACCTGTAGTTTCTTTTTTCCCCCAAGGACTGAAACTGGGATCTCCTGCAGATATACAGTGTGCCCTGCCACTGAGGAGTTCTCCTTCCCTAAAGTTTTTAGTCTGTGAAAATAGTTCCTAAGTAAGAAGGCCACATATAAATCTCCAATAAGAGGACATGCATAATTAAAAAAGGAGGACACATTAAAATGCATACACTAAGCTAGGTGTATAGACATGAATTTAGTAATATAGAAATACAGATGCAAATTTAGAAACATTTACTATCTTTTAAATAAAACAAGTTACATTTCTTGATAGTAGGAAGATCTGTGCCTGGGAGGGCACTGTGCAACCTCTCAGTCTGTATCTTCATGCATACTGTGATAAGTAACCTTGTTCTCGAAAAATATAGATGGTTCTTTATCTTTACATGGGTTTTAAACACTTCTAAAATACTTCAAACAGAGGATTATCATCTGTAAATTAGGACACATGGCTATGGATGTAAGTATTTGACTATTTTGTCCTTGTATGCAAGGATGAATAATTTCCACATTTTTTTACCTTCTATAGGAGAAAATGCATATTCGTATACTCTTTTAGAAAAAGCTTTAAAAGTGGATATTGAAAATGGTAGGGTTTTTTGTGGAAAATGTGTTTTTTGCACAACATATTTCTCACATAAAAACATTGTTTCCAGATTTGCTGATTTTCCTGCAAAAAAAGTCATTTAGAACAAAAACACATGGCTATCTGGGAACAGTATTTTTTTTCCTATGATAATTTTTTTGTGTGCGTTGAAAAACTGGTTTTTGAATGTGCAAAAGCCACTGTTTTGGATAGTCATATGGGGGATTTCTTCAAGACTGCTGTTCTTTCCACACAAAATGAATGATGTGATGGAAGGGGTTGGCAAAAATTTAAATGTTTTGCAAAAAAGAATATTTCCAGATAGTCACACATGGGGTTACATGAACAAGATTTCATGACACTCTTATAGTGCGATGATTCCACTTTCAACCTCCTATGGAATCCTAAGGTTTGCACTTCCGGGAGGGGCCAGGGCAGGATTCCATAGGAGGTTGAAAGTGGAGTCATCGCGCTATAAGGGTGTCGTGCAGAAATAGCCCTAAAGTTATGCATCCATAATTGATTCATGGTCCCTATATATTAACAATTGTCTTATTACTGTCACAGTCATAAAAATCTCCCAGTCCTGCTTTACTGGGTAGCATCCTCTATGAGCAATGGAAGTCTGTTATCCTACCAGCTAGGCTACAGTATACTAATGTTTCCACACATTCTTTGTCTGCAATCTCCAGTGCAAGGAGGTATTGCAACAGGGATACTCCTGAGTGTTGCACCAGAGATTGCTGAAAGGACGGGGATTGAAACATCCATATACTGAATCCCACTTGACTGGAAAACAGACCTCTATCACTTGCAGCAGCTGCTGCACAATAAAGCAGGATGGGGGTGAGGGCAGTCAGGCCAGGAGATACTCTCTAGTTAAGTATACTTAGGCCATTTCTGCGCTGGGCTATTAAAACGGTGCAGAGCGACCTCCAACGGAGGTCTTCTGCACCGTGGAGTGGACTGGGGCAGACTACTTTTTGTAGTTCCGTACCTCAGTCCAGTTCGGAGTGACCGGAACTGGTTGTGCAGTGTGCTTTTTAAGAACCTCTTTTAAGAGGTTTTTAAAAAGCACGGAGCGCGAGACTCTGTGTTGCTCCGTCGCCGTGCTCCGCTGCAGATTTGCAGGCGTGCACAAGTGCATGCCTGCAGATCTGCTGGGGGTGGGCTTTAGGCTGGTGAGCTTCTCCGGTTGGTGGAGAGCCTCCACCAACCGGAAGCCGCCATTTTGGACACCGGAGCAGTGCGGAGTGACGAGCTCGCACTGCTCCTCGTCCCGACGGACTCGCCCGGACGCTCAAGAAAGCCGTTGAGTTCCGTTTTTGCGCGTTTCCTTTCTCGCGTGTGGAAAGGGCCTATGTTATACTTAAGTAAATGATCTAGGACAGCTTTATCATAACAACTACAGTTTTCACAAAAAAGCACATGTGTGTCTACACAGAATGGTTTCCTGAAATATTTTAGGATTCTACAAAAACTGAATAAAAACTGCACAAGAATTTCACCATTGTCTTATTCTTCCCACTTGAGTTTCCTGGATATCAGGAAACCCATTTTTTTTTTTCAGCCTGGAAATGAACAACAGCAAATATTCTTTCCATCTCTATGCATGGCCACTTTATTTCAGAGACCACAGACTGCTGATCTTGGGAATGAAAAATCATTTGTCAGAATTCTTGAACGCGACTCAATTTCACACCCCCAAGGTACTAAAACTATGCCTTTTCCAGGGTGTAGAAATGTAATCAATTATGAAATGAAATCCATATCTTATGCTTTCGTCCTGCTCCCAATATGTATTGGGGGTATGTAGCAAATCTTGGTAAACTAACTTTTTCAGACTACAGCTGCCAGAAATGTGTGAGTTTTAGTTTTCAAGAAGTAATATTTCTATGGAAAAAGTGGAAGAATGGAAGAGATGTTTGTGCAAATGGAAACCACCATTCCTATTTACAAATGTTTTCAAGTCCTCATTCCTTTTGTATAACTTGGAAGTCTGTGCCTTTTGCCAGTTATGATTACCTTACATTAATATTATACATCCATTATTGAAATGCAAGGCTTTCTCTTCGTCTTTGCATAAGTCAGCAGGGATTCAATTTCCCATTTCCTGAAGACAACATGTATTGCAACTGAGATTGATATCAGAATACATTCTGCATGTCTGACTAGTATTTTCTCTGGAAATGGCAAAATATGTAAAATAAACAAGGAAGTGACCCATAAGCAACTATAAGCAATTATTTGGTTACTTGCAATCATGTTGAAATATTGTATGATTCTGTTGGTAATGCTCAGTGTATCCCAACAAGGCAGTCATATTGTTTTGGAAAAACTGATAATGTGAATTGCCCTAGCCAATTATATATAACTTCAGTTAGATCTCAAGGCTTACACTACACTCGGTTTTAATGAGTAATCTGAGGGCATCTCATGGTACAGTACTTTTAAAGCTGTGGAGGTCCTGGTGGCCTTGATAAGGACATAAAGGGAAGTACAGTGAGGATCACTGTGTAGGATATCTCTCTTGCAAGCTGCTCTCTTTCCCAGCAAAGTGGTTTATAGTTTTGGCACCAATAAACTACAGTAATCCCTCCACATTCGCTAGCGTTAGGGGCACAGGACTCTTGTGACAGTGAAATAAACGTGAATAACTCTAGGCCCTCCCAAACATATTTAACACAAAAAAAAGTATGAGCATCATTTTTAACCCACCGTGGATTCCTTTGAGGCATCAGAGTTTCTTCACAAGGCAGAAAGGAGTGACTGGTGGGGCTTACTGGTACCTCCACTGCTGACCCACATCATTTTTTAAGAGGGACTTAAAAGACTTGTTTTGCAGTTTCTCAGTCTCACAAGGCTTGCAGTCCCTATTAAAAATGGCATAGGGAGGCAGCAGAGGTGACAGCAAATAATCTATAAATAATCAAATCCGCAAAAGTGAAACCTGCAAATGTAGAGGGCTGACTGTACTTTTCTTAGTACTTTTCAAAGTAACTAATTTAATCTCTTGCAGCATAAGAGAGAGGAAGGGAAAGAGAGAAGAAAAAGAAGGAATGTAGCAGCACCTTTGAGGTTAACTGAGTTTTATTTTACTATGAACTTTTGTGAACCCACTTCTTCAGATGCAGTTCAGAATGATAGCCAAGTCTTGGATTCAAGTCTTCATTGGCTTATAAACAGCCTCCAAATCTTAAACTACTACTTACTTACAGCAAGATGCATAACATGAATGGTAACATAAGGGCAAAACAATGCCACAAACCCTGGTGCCAACTCTGTCCACACATCTACTTTGGGAGCAATATTAGAGAGGCCAATAACATCAGGCACAATATCAGAGGTACTTTGTCTAATGTGACAGATGCCATTGTATGCAAGCAAACCCCTCTACACTTTACATTGGAGAAACAGAACAGTCTCTGTGCAAGAGGATTAATGGAGAGAAATCAGACATTTGAAGTAGCAATATTCAAAAACCAGTTGCAGAACATTTCAATCTCCCTGAACATAGAGTATGGGATTTATGATCATGGTCACTGAACAAGGAAATTATAAAGGAAGACTAGAAATTAAAACAGCTGTATTAAATTATATTCACAAATTCTAATCCATTAGCAAAGATATGAACAAAGACAATGGCTTCATGGCACACTCTGTATATTAATACAAGTGTCTTGCTTCTGTACATGTAACAAAAAGAATCTTAGAGAGAATTTTGAATCCAGGGAAACTGACTTTTGGTAAGCAGATTTGTTGCTTTCACACGTCAGCACTAACTGACCACTGGAAAAACCTAAATGACCTGTATTATATTAACGCAGCCCTGTGGAAATGTAGGGCAAGGGTCATGGTTTGCATCTGTCTAGATCAGGGCCTTTTAAACAGTGTGCTGCAACACGTTAGTGTGTTGCCTGAAGTGTGTAGGTATGTCGCGTACAATCTTGGAAATGTATGTTATTATTTATAAATCGTTTATTTTAAAAAATATATGAAAGGTTTTCATGAGATATGTTGTGTACCCATACATTTTGTTTTTACAATTTATGTATGTGTCTGCATCTCTTATAAGGGGTTGGTTTAACCTCCGGTTTGCTAGTAAAACTGAAATGACTGTGTCACGAAATGCTCCATGTCTAAAAAGTGTGTCACCAGCATGAAAAGTTTGGAAAGCTCTTGTCTAGATCCTATGACATTCCACCCACACCCACTCACACAACATTATGTCCTCAGGCCCACATGTCATTCTTTACTCCATATGAAGAATTGAGTCTATATCCATCAAAGCTCATACTAAAATAAAAGCCAGTTAGTTTTAAGGTGCTGCTGCATTCCTTCTTCTTTTTTCTCTTCCTCCTTTTTATGCTATAAGAAACTAACATGGCTATTTCTTTGAAAGGTACTAAGAAAGGTACTGTGTATGTGTTTATAGCACTATAGGATCAGGATTCAGGAAACATTTCTATCTTATTGAAGTCTACAGAAATGGAAATGGATTCCATGATGGAAATGCAGGAGAGAAGAAGTCAGATGAAGAAGTCAGAAGCAGAGAAAGGATCACATAGCATCAATTCTGATTTAAAGGCAGCACACTTGGCCTACTTCCCCCTCCTAGATCAGCCAGCTCAGACTGACTCTTCACAGTGGCCTAAAATGATTGCCTTAATGCAGAAAGTAGGAGTCACACAGAAGCTCTTCATACATTAAGCAGTATGGGGCAGTCCCTTTAGAATCAACCTAGAATATTAAGGAGAAATCGTATTCACACCAATAGTACTACTTCCTGAAAAAGCATTTACTCACAGTTATTATATCACAAACTTACAAATTAAGCCCATATTGACCTTCTAATAACTAATCACAAAACATGCTAAATGTAAGATACATAGGTAAGGAAAATCCTGTGCTGTGATAACCAGATGTCTCTTGCAGAAGCACTGCTGTGGAAAAAAAAACACACCATAACAACTATATAATCTAGTCTGCTGCTCAAATTGCAGAATGTAAAAGGCAGCAGTAAGGTGTTGAAGGAAGCATCCATATACTATGCAGTTGGCCCTATATCCCCTAGGTTAGCTTGTTGCCTTCAAGTCTGGCAATGGATGCTGTCCCATCACTAGTGCTGATCTTTGTATGTGGAATGGGAAAAGGTGTCATCTTGTTCTTTTGCTTCAGTAGCAATATTCTTGGACTCACCCTGCTTTCCCTTGTGGGAAATGCATGTCAGGTGGTTGCAGGTACATTCCAGCTAGCTACACATCCTGCTGACAACAGGCATACTGGTTTTGCAACCAGCAACCATATATTTGGCAGCCATATGGAGGACCCAAATGTACATATTGATGTTGATGCTTTGTATTACTCCACATGAAGGGTACTCCTACATGGTCCCTTCATACCACCAACAGATGATGGATGGCTTGGCTGGCAGTGGGTGGGGCTAGCCAGTGCAACTCTCCCAGCCCTTTTAATATATAACCAACATGTTCTGGAGCAGTTCAATTCAGAGTCATGCCCCACAGACCAGAGCCAGTCCTAGGCCATTTCTGTACTCCACTGTTATAGTGCTTTCAACATCCTATGAATCCTGGGAGGGACATTTAAAATTCTCAGCCAGAGAGCTCTTTGGCCTCAGTAAACTACAAACCCCAGAATCCCACAGGATGTTGAAAGTAGAATAATAGCACTATAACAGTGTAGTATGGATATGGTCCAAGTCGTCAGCTGCCAGTACATGGCACATTTCTTGGAAACTGTGAATATTATAATAGCACAAAAGCAGTACTGATCCCTGCTACACTCAGGGGGAAATGTCCACTCTGGCAAATCAGATAGCTCAAGTTCTGTTATAGTGGAGCACTTCCCAAGCTGGTGCATTCCATATTTTAGAAGGAATGTCCATCATTCTTGATCATTGGGAAAGGCTGCATTAGAATGAGAACTGCTGATAAATTATAGTAGGGGTGGGAGTCATGCAGTCAGCCCCATGGACTGTTTTTGTATCCCATGAGCACCTCCAGATCCTCAGTCCTTTTCCAAAGAATAACAACAAACAACAACAACAAGTTTAAAAAAGGAAAATTTCTTCTTTTTGAAGCCCCCAGGAAAAGTGATTTTCTTTCTTAATGAAGTATAGCTTCTTCCAAAAAACAGAAGTTGACATCTGGCCACTTATGGAGTTTTTTCCTGCCTTTTTTGGTTGAGGGTGGCAAAAGTGAGATTCTGGTACATCCTGGGAATTAGGCCCCAGAACCACTATGCGTGGGGGTGTGGCTGCGGTGCATGGGGCCGTGGACAGGGCATGCAGGGGTGTGGCTACGGGCCGGGATGCCCAAAAAACATTGCCACCCAGGGCAAACTGCCCCCATCACCCCCCGTCCCTACAAGACTGGGCTTGTTGTCTGCAGAGCTAAACTTTGGTAATGAATCGAGGGCCTCTACAGGCTAAGAAATAATTCTGAGGGCCCTACCACACCATACAATTATAGCAATATGATTCTTCCTTAAATGCCACATCTCCATCCTAAGAAACCCTGAGAGTTTCTTGATGTGTTTAGAATTCTCAGCCAGACAGCTTTAGTGCCTTACCAAATGACAAGCCCCATGATTCCATGGGATGTTGCTATGGCAGCTGAAGTGCAATCATAATGCTATAATTGTATCGTGCGAAACAGCCCTGAAAGATAACTGGGGTCTTAAAGAAAAACACTACTGTCAATTTTGTACCTTCCTGAGCACCCCACCCCTCTTCCTCACATGTAGCTGCCATGAGTGGAGAGCACATCTGGCATACATTTCTACAACTTTGTTAGCTGATTTCTTAAGTTGTTTCTCAAACAGAGTATTGAACTGCACAAAACTTTAACAAATATGTATATGTTTATATACATAGTGCCTCCTTTTTAATTTGGTTTGCTCATTATAAGGAAAGATTTTAATCAGGGGAGTTAGTGAACTGAGTAATCTGTCATTATTGTGCTTTTCATTAGCCTCCAAGATCATTCCTATGCTGCTCCAGTATATTCAAACTAAATGAGGATTTAGCATTCAAAAGCACCCGCTTGTAATGAGTCATTATTTCTAATATATTCAATTCGTACCAGATAATTTCAGTGTAAATCCTGTTAACTAGTTCCCCCCAGTGGTCCTTGTTTTGCTATTATTCTAGAAAGAACACACACAATTCTTGTACAATTGCTGCAGGAAATTAACCACTGTGCCTGCTGTCATTGTGTTTGTTAACATGGATTTGTGATTATTCTGTTTCCATTTCTGTCTCATATTGTAAATTCATTGACTTAACTAAGCTTATATCAGTAGACAAAATCATAATAAAGCCTTAGTTTGCACATTCATCTTCTTGCTAATCATAAAGCGCAATGGATCTCAGCCATGTTTCACCCACATAGAGAGAAATCTATTCACTATGTGTGAAATGAAAGCATGCCCCCCACCCACACACTAAGGATGCAATTCTTCCCTAAGACCCTTTCCTCAAGGCATCCTGGCATGGGGACCTGAGAGGAGCAGGACTGCAACAATGCTTCCGCAAGACATTGTTGTGGTCCCATCCTTCTCACATTGCCAGCCAGCACAACCACAGGGTAAATCATTGATGGATTTTCTCTGTCAATGACCCCCAATTGCACAATGCTCCTGCACTTAGCTGCCATGTAGAAGGACTAGAAGCATGAAGCAGGTGCTTCCTGTCCCAGTGCAGCACAGGAAAGAGCCCAGCTGCACTGCAGAAGGAAGAGGCGTGGGAGATGATCCAGTGCAGATGGGAGCATTCCTGTCACCCTCCCTTCCCGCCAAAGGCACTGCCAAGATCACAACAGGAGGACAACAAAATAAGGTAAGGTGCAAAGAAGGCCTAAGTTTCTTCTCAAAGGTAGCAATGATTAATTTTAGCAATTTTCTTCCCATTGTGAGAACGCCTTCAAAAATCACAGTTTCTGAAGGCCATTCAGAATTCAGGACTTATTCTGCACAAAATTTGCATATACTCTGTTTTGCACAGAGAACAGTATTTTTATGCATCAGAAATGGCATTGTCTGCATGGGAAATAATATTTAATGCAAAAATATTAATTCCTGTGCAGAAAATACTGTTTTTTCTAAATCAGAAAAAAATATTAGGGAAGGAACAAGAAGGTTTCAGAAGAGGGAAGTCAACCATAGATGTCTCTATGGTGCTTTTATCAGCCTTTGATTCCATACCCAGAGGCAGGCTATGGACAAAACTATCTGCCTATTCAGTGGATAAAAGACTGCTCTGTATAATCAGGAGGTTACATTTTAATCCCACTACACAGATTAGATGTGGCTGCCAAGGCACTCTTACCAACTCTATTCCTATCAAAATGGGGGGTTCATCAAGGATGCATTCTAGCTCCCACACTGTTTGGTCTGTATCTAAATGACCTAGGAGCATCTGTTAAGTCCTAGGATGGTTATCCTCCAGAACTGACCACAGTGAACATAACCCTACTCCTTTATGGAGATGATGCTCTCCTTTTGTCTGAAACAAAAGTGGGAATTAGACAAGTATTGACAGTGTTTGTGGCCTATTGCAACAACAACCAATTAAACGTCAACTATAACAAATGCAAAATTATAGCATTTTCAAGAAAATGATCAACAGGTGTATTGCAGGCCATAGAACTGAACAAGTTACTTCTTTCAAATATCTAGGAGCTACTTTCCACTCTTTGGGATTTTGGGCTTTCCAGTGTAAATGAGCTATTACACTGGCCTCAAACACTGGGAAAGCAATAACCCATTTTTTCTATACAAAAGGAGGACAGTTTGTTCCATTAGTTGTCAAGATATTTAGTGCTAAGGTCCTCCCACAATTATTGCATGCAATCCCAGTTTGGATTTTGGGTTTTTCACCCTTAATGAAACAAGTATTATTAACTTTCTTAAGGAAATTATTCACCGTCCCAAACTATGTGCCTTCAGCAGTGTTAAGGCTTGAGGCTGGAATGACATTGATTGAACGTGTTGCCTGGAAATGGGCCTTGGGGTATTGGTTAATATGCTTTTTTTTGGCGGGGGGGTACATTTATTTGTTACAAAAAGACACCTAAACCTCCAATCTGACAAATATGATTAAAGAAAAACTGCTCAGATTGGAATTATCAGAAAACTTCCTCACTACAGGCAGATTCTAACCAATGAATAAAAGACGTAGATAATCAATATACAACCGCTGCTGCACACTCTTCCTGTTCCCCTGTTAGTTTAGGCCTGACATTTGGTATTAGTGTAGAAGCTAAATATCTTAAAAATTTAACTATTCCCAAGTATCATCTGGCCTTCAGCAGAGCTAGATTTAATGTCATTCCATGAGCTATCCTAGAGGGCCATTATCAAGGAAAGGCATATAATGAGTGTGTTTGCCCTTGTAGAGAGAGAAAAGTGGAATCTATAGAACATGTTTTCTTTGAATGTTCCTTTTACAAAGATGACCAACTGAGAGTGATAAGTCCCCTCTTAAGAAAGTACCCAGGAAGATTCTGGAACTGGTTTTTAAAATGTTTATTGGATGACTCTGATAAAAGGGTAACCAAGGAAGTAGCAAAATTCGTTGTATCAGCTGCTAATCCTGTAAAATAACTCTATAAATGTTACAGTAACCCAGGCTCCCTTTGTTATGAAGTGATGGTTATTTAATTACAAGTGCTTGACTATGATGAGTATGATTTTTAATGGTTTTTAGACCTCTACGAAATGCATATTAATGGAACTCCAGTAAGTTATTAAGTACTGCAATTTGGTTTTTACTATATTTTAAATAAATAAATGCACTTTAATGTCACAAATGTATTTTAAATGTAAATGTAATTTAATGATGCAGATGTATTTTAAAGGTAAATGTATTTTAATGACCCAAATATATTGTAATTGTAAATGTATTTTGATGATAGTATTTTACAGTGATGTATGTAAGTCTTTTACTCCAAGTTTCAAATCAAGTCTCAAGTCTCTACTTTCAAGTCTCAAATCAAGTCTGGGAGCCAACTTTACACCCCACCCTATATTCCAGAATTTCTGGACAGAGTCACATAAAGTCAGTTTTAATAATTTAAGCACAGTTGGCCCTCTGCATTTGTGATTTTGCTATTTGCAGCTTCAGAAGTGGAGAATAGGATCCTTCTTACTTTCTATTTCTGAAGCTGGAGGATTTTTCAGATCCTTCTTATTCCCTATTATTGAAGCTTCAAAAGGATCCTTCCTTCTCAAGCCTGTTGCCTAACAAATTTGCTGCTGCTGACTAGACAAGCCCACTGCCTAACCCATTTGCTGTTCCCTTTGAGAAATGCACCCACACTTTGGGCTTGAGACAGATTGTAATGTGACCAGTAAGCAAAAAGAGATGGAAACGTTGTTCAAAGTTGTAAGGTTTCTGGATGAATGTGTTGTGTTACTGAACCAAGGGCTGCAAGTCAGTCACTAAAAATATACAAGTCTCAAGTCGAATCGAGTCAGTGCATCATTTATTGCCGAGTTGAGTCCGAGTCAGGTCACTGAAGTGACTTAAGTCCAACTTGAGTCCGAGTCAGTCGACTTGAGTCTACATCACTGGTATTTTAACGTTAGTGATGTGCCTTATGGTTTGTGAACTGCAATAAAGGCTGATGATGAGGATGACTATGCCATGATCCCGTGTCATCCCGTTGCAGTCTCAGCAATGCCTGAGCACTCCCCGCCACATCGGCCCGCTGCCAGTAGATGGGTAGCATTAGGGACACTGCTTCCTTCTGCAACACAGCCTGCCTCTACCTGGGTTATATCATGGAAGGAAGTGCTTGGTAGTGCTTCTGCCCTTCCTGCACACCCACAGCCAATGGAATGGTAATGGTATACAGTGCCAACAGTGGTATACAATGCCATCATGATGGATGGCGATGAGACAGCAGTGGGACCACAGCAATGTTGTACAATGGCACATGTCACAGACCAGCAGCAACGCATCTCCATGCCAGGATGGCACTGTCATGTGATAAGGACCTAAGACTTAGAAGGGTAGTTGAAAACTAGGTAAGATCCTCAAATGTAGAGATATATCATTGAATACCAAAGCCAGGATCATCCATGTCATAGTAGTTATAAATTTCTGTGCATGGATATGAAAGCTGGACATTGAATAAAGCTGGCAAGGAATAAACTCAACTTGAAATGTGGTGATGAAGAAAAGTTCTATGGATATCATGGAACACTAAAAAGATGCTTAGTGGATCTGAGAGCACATTAAACTTTGAACTCTCACTGGAATGAAGGCTACCATGTGAGATTATGTGACCCCTTGGAAAAAAATGGTAAACTTGGTAAAGTAGAAGAAATAGGGAAAGGTGGGAAACCACATTACAGATCAATTGATTCAATCAAAGAAGCCATGGCCCTGAGTCTGCAAGATCTGAGCAGGGCTCTTAAGAACATGGTCTTTTGGACATTTCTCATTCATGAGGTCACCATATAAGTGAAGCGGACTTGATAGCATGCAATAACCAAAAAAGCTCATGTTTTGTACTGCAGTGAATGAGAATTTGGAGACTCATCTCCAACAGGTGGTTTACATGTGTGTGTGTTTGGCTAGAACAACTCAGGCCATTTCCATACCGGGCTTCTGAAACGGTGTAGAGCAACCTCTCACTGAGGTCTTCTACACCGTAGAGTGGACTGGCGTGGACTACTTTTCATAGTTCCACACCAGAATCCACTCAGGAGCGACCGGAACTAGCCGGGCTGCGTGTTTTTTAAAAACCTCTTTTTCGAGGTTTTTAAAAAGCACGGAGCGCGCAGCCCCGTGCCGCTCCGTCGCCCGGCTCTAAAGTGGATTTGCAGGCGCGCGCAAGTGCATGCCTGCAGATCTGCAGGAGGCAGGTTTCCGGCTGGCGATCTTCTCCAGTTGGTGGAGAGCCTCCACCAACCGGAAGCTGCCATCTGGGACGCCGGAGTGTGGAGCAGCGAGCTCACGCTGCTCCGCGTGGCGACGGACTTATCCGGCTGCGGGTAAGCTCCGTTTTAGCGTGTTTTCGCCCGTTTCCCCCCCACACATGTGAAAAGGGCCTCAGTCTTCTAAAAAGTAGTGAAACCAAGAAACAAAGAAGGACATTTCTCTAAATTACAGGCAATTGAGTCTTTTATCATATTTGTTTCCTTGTTTCTTGGGATGCCAGTTTAGTATGCCATTGAATATGATTCTGGGAGTCACAGTCCAAAAAACTGGACCAAAGTTCAGAACCTGGATGAGATATTTCAGCACAGGGTTGTATCATTTGTGACTCCCTAAACAGAGCATTGTCTACCCAACACATATTTTGGCTTTCTGGTGCTTGACAGTCCCTCTATTCCTGTTCTTTCAGTCCCAGCCATCCAACAAAAACCAAAGGTCCGAGTGGGTTACAAAACATAAACTGGCAGGCTGTACTCTGCTTTGAGGATTATAAACTGAGGCCATTTCCATACTGGAACTGTTATAGCACTATTATTCCACTTGCGACATCCTATGGAATCTGGCCGGCCCCTCCTGAAACTGACCCCAGGATTCCATAGGATGTTGCAAGTGGAATAATAGCGCTATAACAGTCCAGTGCGGAAATCCCCTGAGACAGCTTATTTTAGCCTGAATTAATTCCTTCATGAGAACCAATGTGGTATAGTGGTTTGAGCATCAGACTATGACCTTGGAGACCAGGGTTCAGTTCCCCACTCAGCCATGGAATCCCAGTGGGTGACTTTGGGCAGGTCACACACTCTCAGCCTCAGAAAACCTTAGGGTTGCCGTAAGTCAGAAATTACTTGAAGGCACACAACAACAACCACAGTTCCTTCACAAAATAGTACCTCTAGCAAAGAAGTCAACTTGAGCTCTGGACATAACACAGAGAAACAATGTTCTTTAAACTAGGGTGGGAATCATCTGGTCCTCCAGAGACTGTTGGACTACAACTCCCAACAGCCCTAAACAGCATAGTCGATAGTGAGGAATGCTGGAAGTTGTAGTGTAATATCTGGAGGGCTGCATCATTCCAAACCATTCTAAGGTTAAACGAGACCTAACTGGGCCTCACATGTCTCTTTTGCCTAACGTTTTTTATGTAATGAAAAGCAACTCTAACAGCTGCAATCAAAAGAAGAGGAAAGATCAAAATCCAAAATCATCCTTCCACTCATTCCCAGTGCTTTTCCACTTATAAGGGGAAATATACAGATTCCTCCAGATCATCTCCTTTGTGAAGGGTGAAATCAGATAAATGTTGCTACAGGAAAAAAAAGTCTCAATCCAGAATCTTCCCCTTCCACTTCTCTTGTTCCTTATCAGAGCCTACAATACACAGCTTAAAAAGAAAAACAAATAAAAAGAATGAGACATGTGCCTGAGTATCACATCAAGGTTGGCTCTGAGACACAAATAAATACTGTTGTCAACACAGGATGGGTTTTCCAAAGAGTGAGTCACTATCCATACTTATCTTTCTGTGTTGCTCACTCACACATGTTTTTGACCCAGATTAGCGAAGGAGAGGAAGGAAATACGTGACATTTTCTTGGAACAGCTTTATTGATGTCCATAGAGTGAAGCAAGAATGAATGTAGCACTCATCCCATGTAACAGCTTTGTCTCAGATAATGGTGGATGCTTTTCTTCCTTTGCAATTTGCATATGAATATTCAGCATTGTATACTTTCCTTCCCCCCTTTTTTAAGGTCCATTAGAATATTTTTTAACAGGGTTTGCTTTGACACCCCCCCCCCCTTGTCTATGTTGCTAACTTCTTTCTCCTGAATTAAAAGGGTCAACATCCTGTGTTTTGAGTTTAGCACAACGGTAGCAATGATCTATGTCATCTTCGATTTTGTTGTGAAACGTTGCAGGAATTGGTCTGGTACATTCCCATGCAGAAGTATTATGGTTATTACTGCAAACAGTAGTGTGCAGGGGTTAATACTGCAGGTCACATCAAACAAGCCCATGATATGAGTATTATGAATAATGTTAACTATGATGCACATTTTCAGAAGGATATAATTCTAAGAAATGATTTTTTTTATCACTAGCAATTACATTTCACAGTTGAGAGTTTCCTGATATGTTTCTATTCCTGTGGGTCATTTGTATCAATGATATCATTTGGAGGCAATTGCTGAGCCTCCATAATGGACTTAGGGAAGACGTGAGTACAAGGCAGCCTGAAACCCACTTTTGTGGCCCCTGAACTCCACTGCCAGTCTTCCCCATTTTTAAAAAGTTATTACTATTTTCAGGCAATTTCTACTTCAAAATTATGCAAAAAAACAAAAACAAAAACCCTACCCCAAGCATGAAAAAATACCAAAAAGAAACCACATAAACACCTCAGATACCATCATTTCCCCTTGCAGTCCCTTTCAAATAGTAACAGGAAGTGATGTAATGCCATTTCCTGTCACTATTTTAAGAGGAGTGTAGAGAAAAACAGAGGTATTTAGGCTTCCTGTAGGATGAGGGGCATGGAGGTGTTGGAGGAAAATTGGTCCCTGTTACCCACCCCTGATTTGTGAAATCCCCCTTTAGTTGAGCAGCTATCTTACTTCAATAGTGAAGCACATAATTAAAACAACCACCAAGCTGTTTTCTAGCCCTGAAAAATAAGAGAATGGGCAAGAGCAGAGCAGAGCAATACTCTGAGCATGTTCGGTTTTGCACTTCAAATAGTTCCACTGTGACTTCAGGAATAAAGTGGAGTTTCTTCTGCTGACCTGATACTATACCCATTTGCTTTGGAATAAGTGCAATTCTATGGTAGAAAAGGATAATCCATATTTAAAGTAAGCATAAATAAGTAACAATAGTAAAGTGAGGATGCATGCCCGCTGTGTATAAAATGTTTTTAAACTTTTTTTTGTCTATGTATGAATTTGTATCTTACAGACACCAACTTTGATCAGATATTTTGGGGACATGTGGCTAGCCTATGTTAGCAAATATATCTAATCCACAGACATACTGTATGCACTTTCTCCCCTTCCCCATTATTCATACTCTCTCTGTCTCTCTTTCTTTCCAATTAATAGAATACACACACATATACATGCCCTGGCATGTCAATGTCAGTCCAATGCCCTTTCCGCATCCTACCTTTTCTCAGCGCTGGGGTGTGGTGCTCACATGAGCAGCCTCTTGTGAGAGACCCTTGCATCCAGGTTTCTTCAGCTCCACAAGAGCTTCCTGCTCGCACGAGAGCCCCACCTCTTCCTTTCACAGTGCAGCCTGGGACCTTCCCAGGCTGCACTGAGACAGGAAGCACAACCAGCCTAGCTCCCAAGGCTCCGCATGCAAGGTAAGTGCGTGTGGGGCCTGGGAGCAATGCACAACCATGCATGATTTTTGGCTTAAAGCCAAAAATGAAAAAGTGCGCGAGCGGTGCCTGCCAGGCCCTGGAGCGTCACGCAAATGTGAGTGCATCGTGTGGACCACTCCTCACATTTGCATGATGCTCGAGGGGCCCTTTCGCATGGAAAATGCCATGCAAAAAGGGCCCAAGTGTAGGCAATGGGGGCCCTTTCACAATACACAATGTATGATTCTACTTTAAATGCCATGGCAACATCCTATGGAATCCTGGGATTTGCAATTTGTGTGTTGTGTGCCTTCAAGTCATTTCTGACTTATGCCTGGGTTTTCTGGGGGCTGAGAGTGTGTGACATGCCCAAGATCACCCAGTGGTTTTCCATGGCTGAGTGGGAAATTGAACACTGATCTCCAGGGGTCTTGGTTGTAGTCCAGTGCTCAAACCACTACTACACCATGGCCATTTCTGCACCTTACCTTTTTCTGGCGCTAGGGTGCAGGGATTGCGCAGGCAGCCTCCGGCGAGAGGCTCTCGCATCTCTGCTGCTTCAGCTCCTCATGAGCTGCCTGCTCACACGAGAGTCCCACCTCTTCCTTCCGCAGTGCAGCCTGGGAGTTTCCCAGGCTGTGCTGGGGCAGGAAACGCGACCAGCATGGCTCTGGAGGCTCTGCACACCAGGTCAGTGTGTGAGGGGGCCCGGGAGCAATGCTCGATTGTGCACCATTTTCGGCTTTCAGCCAAAAATGAAAAGGTGCGCGATTGGTGCCTGCCAGCCCCTGGAGTGTTGTGCGATTGTGGGTGCGTTGTGCAGATCGCTCCTCACAATTGCGCGATGCTCCAGACGCCCTTTCGCATGGCAAATGCCATGCAGAAAGGGCCCATGTTGACTTTCTATTTGCAGTTCAGGAAGGAGCATTTAGAATGCTCAGCCAGGGAGGTGCTTCACCAGACTACAAACCCTAGGATTCCATAGGATGTTGCCATGACTGTTAATGTGGAATAGACACACTATAACTGTGTTTTCTGAAACGGGCCCAATCCTAGTATCTGATCTTATTGCTTGCTATTCTCCATATGATCACTTGGGTCTCCATGGGATGTTGGAGCTAGCATTTTAGTTGGAGCAGACCTGATCTGTAGAAAAACAAAATTCTGTGTGATGAACCAGTTTGAACTATCACATATAAGTCTACACATGGATATTCAGGAGCGATGGAACTGAGTGGGCTTAAGAATGTAGTAAAACCTCTGGTTTCAAATATTTTATACATTGTCCAAGTTGTTCTTTGCTTCATGTCAGTCCCATGCACACCCAGAATTCAATGAGATTTGATACTGGGTAAATATGCATTTATTTTATTTATGAGACACAGGTCCTTTCCGCAGCCCACTCCCAACCTGTTGGGGATGATAGGAGTTTCAGCCCCACGGAAACGCAGCGGAAAAACCAGAGTTCAGCGAGCCAACAGCAGCAGCCTTGTTCCCCAGTAAGGATACTCACACACGGAGGAGTTTCTTCCTAAACAGGAGGCATTTCATCTTGCAGCAAAGTTCCGTTATATACAAAACACAGGACAGATGGACAAAAGCTTATGCCAGGCACCAGGTTTGGTCAACAGCCAAATACATACTGGCGTTGCTTTGTTATATACATATCTACAACCAATCAGGTAGAGGTTTGCACACCTCCCTCTACCATCTGCACACGACCCCAGTTTCTTATGCAACCTTGCAATTACCCACAGCTGGGGCATGATGCAACATCTTTGCAGTGGGCTGATCATTTTCCCAGGGTTCCCTGCCTGGAATCCCTGACACAACCCACAATGGCGATGGGACCATGATGATGGTTCTGCATGACATCATCGGGATCCCATCATGATCCCATGGCCACCCATTGCAATTGCAGAGTAAATCATTGATTGCACAGTCCTCCCAGGGCCCTCTTGCACTTATCTGCTGTGCAGAGGGTCAGGAAGTGTAATGGCTACGTTTCCTCCCTCAGCACAGCCAGGGAAAGTGCCAGGCTACACTGTGGAAGGGAGGGGCAAAGCCATCTCCCCAGTTTGAGTCTAACACTCAAACCACTACCACATGATGGCTCCTACACACAAATAGCAACTATACATGTCCTACTCTCTACTTCTCAATACTCCAACAACTAATCATATTTTAACTGTCCTCTGTTCTTTGAATATGGCAAGAATGAAAATTTCAGATAATTTGCCAGATAATATTTTCAAAATGGAACAGATAAATAAATGACATGTTTGTAAGTCTAAGTTTATAACTCAGCAACTTATTTATTTGGACTGCAACTCTCCAAATCCTAATGGCCATGCTGACTGAAGCATTCTGGGAGCTGTAGTGTAAAAAAGTAACTAACCATGCTCTATGCTATCAGCAGTACAATATTTTCAGCCCCTACAGTAGTCTACCTCAGAAATCAAGTTCTTTTCCTGATTTTCTCATAGCAAGCACCATCAAAGTGGCTGAATGAAGAGATGTTTTTCTTTGTTCAAAGTATGTTTGCCACACTAATAAAGTAGTTACAAAGCCCAAACATTCACACATTTTACAGTTTTATTGCTGCAACGAATCTGACCTCTGCTGACAGTGACTTTTAAAAGTTTGGTCAGCTTGACATTTCAAAGGCCAAGGGTACATATTTACAGCCAGAAAAACAGTGAGGTCTTAAAAATTATAGTGTTTCTGTGTCCTGCAGACAACAGATGACCCCTGTCTATCCTTACCAGTTAATGGCTGTCCAGTCACTCTTTAGTAACTATAAATGTTCTACAAAGAATTGGCCAGCTGATATCAAGGACATGTAAATTAGACAAATTCTTCTTTCCTTGGCTAGCTAACGCAGATGTGGGCAACACAAGAACCATGGATATTTGGAATCCCCAGAAGTTTTTTCAGTCCCTAACGATCTCACTGGCCACACCAACAAAATGTACTGTATTCCACTTTATTTTGCTGCTATGCTGCAGAATTCCAGCAGCACAGTAGCATTTACCTTCTTTTAAATGAAGCAAAAGTACCTTTAACAGTCTTAGGTCCCATTTGACAAAGGACACATTGCCACACTCACTAGTTATTTTAGAGGTAGGCAGGAGGACTATGAAAGTCAAAAGGTGGTGTATAAGCAACATTATAAATAAATGAGCAGCTGCATAGCTTGGAGTGCAAGTGGGGGGGCGGGGGTGGGGTCAAGCAGAGGGGCAGGGACATGACCATGTCACGCAGGGGGCATGGCCATGTGACTTGGGGGACATGGCCATATCACACGGGGGCTTGGCTGCATCATGAGTGGGCATGGCCACATCGCACAGGGGCATGGCCACATCACGTGGGGTGCCCTCAAAAAATTGCCACCCGGAGCTCACTGCCCACATCACCCCCCATCTGTACGCCAGTGTAAATAAGTCTGGCTACCTGTAACACCTCCTGGGTTCTCATAGTAATCCTAAGAAGCATGTTGCACTATCACACCCATTTTACAGAGGAGAATATTACAATGGGAGCAAACAGTATGACCCATGACTCTAGAGCTACCATTTCTTAAAAGTCTTTCCACTGGGATGATTCACATATGCCCATTCACCATATCAATAACTAAAGCATCAAAGAGTGACTCATACATATGAATCACGTCCTATCCAGAGATCAGAAAATTAGTGGAAAGAAGTTTAATGCATTTAGTCAATCAGTTATAAGCTTTAAAAATCTAGTTCAGTTGGATTTACGTCATAAAGTAGAAGAGTTTAACAATTAAGTTTATGTTAAATCATCATCTCAATTTAAGTGTTTGCTCTAAAAGCTTTGCTAGAAAAACTGCTGTTCACAATTATTACTGGTTTATTACTTTCGTACAGTTTCCCTTGTGTATCCTAGCAAAAGTTCTAGGGTCACAACAAGGTCAGAGGAAGATCCACTGAATGCAAGGAAGACCACTCTCCTTCCAAGCTGTCCTTATTTCTTGTTGGTTTCACATCTTTTAGCTTTGGAATATCATACAAATTGTTGACTGAAATTAATTCTGGAATGAAATTAATGCTGAAATTCCAACTTGCATTCAATCGCTTAAGTTTTAAAAAAAAGAATATGATTGAATTGTCTCTTTTTGTTATAAATTTTCCAACTTAATTGATAACTTGATTGGTTTTAACACATTAGTTCCTATCTCTGATGCCTTCACAGATCCAATAGGAAACAACTTTCAGAAAAACCTCATATGACTTCAACCATGATGTTTTGAGGAGAAGTCAGTGCACAGAAGGATCCAGCTGCAAGTTAAAGAGCACTGAACTAAACAAGTGAAGGAAACAAACCAATTCATCTCTCTTTTTACAGCTGATCCCTACATTTTCCATTAAACCAAGTGACTGTAAACCTGTTTGAGCCTCTTCTGGGACTCCTCCTGTACATGCATTTTAAGTGAAGAAATTAATAATTTGATTCAGTAAAGATTTTATTGCTAGGAAACCAAACTGGGGGGTTCTAAAATAAGTTTAAAGATGAGAAATGACTCTACCAGTTTGAAATAGTCTCTCCTTTAGATATTAGTATATATATTTAGTTATGATGCTGCAAAACAATTCCTGGAACAAGAAGTGCCAATTTTCTTATTTCATTAAAAAACTGATTTCTCATGAGCATTCATGCTGATGTATGAATACCTATTGTTCCTAATTTAAGCACACATTTAATCTTACACAAAGGGAGATATATACAATGTGGCCTTGGTACATTAGATTGTTTTATATTTGTGAAACCTCTGTTCATGATTCTTTAAACATCATTGTTGCAGTCCACTATTCCCAAATAGACCTTTAACTGTAACACATCAAACTTTCTCAAGCGCTAACAAAGATGTAAATCTTCATTTGTCTCATCTTCACAACAGTGATGGAAAACTGAAAAATAATACTCTTCACCCTCTGAAAGATTGAGGTATTTTGCAGTACCGTTGACAAGGGAACAATTTTTTTCCACACATCAAGCAAAATTGTAAAGTTGCAGAACACGACAACAGTTGCTACTTTGTTGCTTAGATTTTTAAGGGTTAGGCACAATGTGTTTGTATCTTTCAAAACAACCAGTCATGTTTTTATCTAGTTTTGCTTTGTTCCTCAAATGGAAAGACCCTAATTTTATGCAGAGTTTTCACAAATTACATAGCCATTAATGAGCAAAAAAAAAAGTCATGTTCTCACCTAGAGGTGAGAGGGATCTCTTGAGGCTTGAAAATTTGTCGTCAAAATGTCTTGTTGACTTGAAACAGCTTAAACTAACAAGAACAATAAATTCAGTGACTAATCACCAAGTACTAAGCAGAAAGAGAGGAAAATGAAGAGGGAAGGCTGGCATTTGCAAAGTTGACAGAATGTATGACTTGCTACACATCCTAATAAATGCCATGCTCGCCCATAAGACATGTAGAATCACACCAACAATAAGACCATTAGTGGCAACACAGGTATGTTTATATGTGTATTCAGTACCTGTGATCAGTACAATTTCCTTTGATACTATGCTAGTAATAACACAACTTGGGTTGCACTGACATATCCTTGAGAGCTCTCACAATCTGTATACCATGAGAAAAGCTGCCCAGAGCAATATCATCATGATACATGCTCCCACAATATTGAAAGATGCCCTCCATGAAGTGGAATGATACGGCTGGCCTAACTGATCCTAGCTATCAATGCCTGAGCAGCAGACTCTGAAGAAACTGTTGAACTTAACACAGGATCAGAAGAGTTTGGTGGAGCAATGTTATTAGCAGTGACAAATACCTTTATATTGTCCTAGCATAAAGATACAATGGCCAGATGACTAGAAAGCAAGTGTACATAGAAAATAATTTGCGAACCCATTTTTCTTATAGGGTGGAAGGCAACGTACAGACTGCATATCACCCCTATCAATTTTGTGGCCTTTCCCCAAGGCCTTCCTGCTTTTCTTTTAAAGAGATTTTTTTTATTTTCAAAATACATAAAATCATATATAAACACAAATATGTATATCATTATTATAGTTCCCCCACCCCCCCGCCTCTATATATCAAGAATTTTCCAGTTGAATCCTTTTTCTCCCTTATACATATCTTGTCAAATACCAACATACTCAATCCACTGACATTTACATGTTTAGCCAGAGCATTACCCTTTTCCATTCTCTTTCAAAATTTTGAACCGTTTTATTCTTAAGGGGGTTAGCTAATTTTTCAGTCCCTACCATGTCTAACATTTTTAATTTCCATTCATCTAATTGAAAGCTGTTTTATCTTTCCAATGTTTTGCATTTGTCAGCCATACTGCTGTAATCAAACACAATAATATATTCTGTTGTTTTCTAACCTCCCAGTTCTGGCCTAATATATTCAATAAACAAAATTCTGGTACCATTTCAAAATTAACTTTGCAAATTTTTTGAATTTCATCATGAATTCCCTTCCAAAATTTCTTAACCTTAGAACAAGTCCACCACATATAAAAAAGTTCCCACCTTTTCCCCACATTTCCAACACTTCGCATCTCCATTTTAGGTTATTTTTTGAAGTCTTTCTGGAGTCACATACCACCTATGTAACATTTTGTAATAATTTTCTCTTAAATTTAAATTTGGAGTGAATTTTATGTCTGTTTTCCATACTTTTCCCCATGCATCTAACTCAGTTGGACGACCTATATTTTGAGCCCACTTAATCATTGACTCTTTTATTGACTCAGATTCAAAATCCCTTTTTAATAATAGTTTGTAAAACTTTGAGATTCTCTCCCAAGGCCTTCCTCCTGATGTCCCATTTTTCCCTTAATATTGCTGCCACATTGCTGAATCTCAATGACACAACAGCAGACATCCATTTAAATGAAAAACTTCTGCTTAGAAATAAGGTGCGTGGGGAGCATGTGCCTTGTTTTGACCACTAGTCAGTGCTCTTGGAAATCTCCTAGAAGTGCTAATCAGCCTCAAAGCAAGGTGCATGCTCCCTATGTGCCTTGCTTTAAAGTTGAAGTGCTTTGTTTAAATTTTCATTAACTTAAGTGCTTTATTTAAATTTTGGTGACACAAGCAGAGGGGGTGCTGGAGGAGAGTTCTGCAGATTTCCTAGACGGCCAAAGAGACAAATAAATGAGTCCTAGAGAAAATCGGGCCTGAGCTATCTTTGGATACAAGATGACTTAAGTGAGACTATCATACTTCAGACATATCATGAGAAGGCATGACACCTAGAAAAGACAATAATGGTTGGCAAGTTGAAAGGCAGTAGAAAAAGAAGGAAATCTCATTGCTTATGGATAGCCTCAGCCGAGGAAACCACAGCCTTGAGTTTGCAAGACTCGATGACAGCGTGACTAGAAGAGCTCTCATTCATAGTGTTGCCATAAGTCAAAGGCAACTTGACAGCAGTTAACAACAACAACAATGAAAATAGGATTTTTTTAAGTGTACAGAACAGATATTTTTCATTGCTAAGATATATCAACTGCAGTACAAATGTGAAGATCAAGCACAGACTGCCTAGTAGGCATATTGACACCTAAATGGATTTCTTGGAAGGAAGTCCATTGGCTTTGGTTGCTCTCCCATGTCATGTGTTTAGGATTTTGTCTAAGTTTCCATCACTTTGCTTCCATTGGCAGAAAGATTCTAAGGGCCCATTTTAGGCATATGTTTTTCATGCAGTCAAAAACTCCAGCCCTTACGAAAGGTTTCCTTGTGCCAATGAGAGTGATAATTTGTATTTTTGGAAGGGCACAGCAGGCTGAATATGCAGCTGGAAACAAGTAATAAAAATAAAACTGGAAAGAGCAAATACAAGACCAAATAAATATTAGAGAGAACCATCTCTCAAATACAGTATTTCATAATGTCTTTGGTGCTTTGTACATTGCACACTGTGGGTAAAATCTCTGTGAATGGCATCTTTCATGATTATTTACTATTGCATGTGGTTATGTAGAATATAGGCCAAAACTTACTTCAGCCACAAATTCACTAGGTGGCCTCAGGTAAGCGCCAATCTCTTAACCTCAGCCTCCTATCATTTCTATGCAGGTAAGCTAAAGTACAACCTTCCCTATCCTGGCATTGTCCAGATCCAAGCTTGGAAAGTTAATTTTTTAAAAAAAAAAAAATCTGTTACAGTTATAGATCCAAGAATGCCCACCAAATGGTTATTACAGTTACAAGGTTTTTTTAAAAAAGTAATTTCTCTGCTTCTCCCTACCCCCAAGAAACTGAAATGCAATTTTGGTTTTATGCATAATCTAAGCGAGAGTTCAGGGCCTTAGTTTATGAGGCAGCAAGAAATGAATGCATGAATGACAACAATTAAGGAATTTCATGTCTTACAGAAATTTGATAATAGTATGGGGCTTGCTAAATTTAATATTGTTCAGGGCCAGGACTTATCCTAATCTGGCCCTGCTAAAAATGTCACTTTTTAGTTGCTTTAGAAAACAGGATGCTACTAGTTTCTGGCCTGTGGTACTAACCACAATCTCCTCTCATCCACCTCATCGCTGCCTCAACACCCACAATCTAATACAAGCCAATATCATGGGCCAGTATTTGAAACATGTGATATTCCTCCTCTGTCATTCAATAAGGCCATACCCCTGTAACCATAATGGTAACAACAACAAAAAGTTAGTGTTATACCACAAAAGGAGTGAAATTACCCATTGATAAATTACAGACATAAAGTAATAAAGTTACACCTTCACTATTGGAAAAAGAAATTAATCACAAGTAACCCATTATCTGCACTGGGTTTCTTCTATGCTCTGCCCAGATGTATTGACCCACAGCTCCCATTGGTTTTAGTTAGCCTGTCCAGTGACACTGCTGGGAAGACAGTTTTCAACCGATATATCTGGAGAGTGCCTGGAAAAGGGGATACACTGATTATTTTCTGCTTACCATATATTTTGACCCTCAAACAGAAAGTAGTTCCATTAAGTTCAGTGGGGATTCCTCTCAAGTTAGATGTTACAGGATTTCGATGTAAGACATTTGAATGACTTCTTCATTTTGAACTGAGGAAGAACTTTCAAGAGAATGCAAAGTATTATAACTTGAGACAAAAAAACCGGGCACTTACAAATTTCAGTTATTATGGAAGAGCCACATTCCAGGTGCACACCAGATGAAGAAGTGGGACAAGGACCAAGCAAGTAACAGGTAGGGTAAATCATAATCCCATTTCTCAGCTGAAAAGAAAAAGAAAATCTGTTTTTGCAACCCAGTGATCCTAAGGATGTACAACAGAAGGTCTAACATTTCCAAGTTATATTTGCTTTCAGATTCTGGGAAATGCTGTGAAGAGAAGATTTTATTACCTGTGTTCTGTTTTAGTGCAAATGGATTTGTGAAAATGGCCAAATGTTTATACGGTGCTGCACCTGCAAGTCATATAGTTAAGCCACTAAATATACCATTTGCATCAGCAAAGATACAAAATTGCACCTCAATTACCTCCTTTATGGAAAATTTACCATGCTTGCTTTTCCAGTTTGGATCAGACAAATTTGACTGCACAGTTCTGTAGAATTCCCTCTTGGTCCTCAACAAAGTGATCATGTCTCCCAGAGCAATATTAGGAATGCATTAGAATTATATGAATGACAGATTATATTTTCATTTAAAACAATAGAAGCTCACCCCTTAAGTCAAAGTAAATTCTGCTGATTTTTTCTTTAAACTTGTCAATAAAAGTGGTTATGATTGCAGGCATAATGATGCATATCACTTCCAGGTAAGTATGGAAATGTGTTAAGGATATTGCTTCATTGGAACTATCTACAAGTATGATACAAATACAAAGAGTTTGCCACATGTGCTTGCAGATAATGTGAAACATATCTTTGAACTTTTAACCTTATTTTATCTTATCTTATTCTTGAACTCTTATAGGATACTGTTGAAGGCCTCATTGCAATGGAGGTAAGCTGTTAAGGAATGAATGTTGGTGATGGACAGCAGTTGACAAAGCCAAAAGAAAAGTGGGTTAGGACAACCCCTTCTCTTTCTTGCTCACATGCCTTCCTCCTCCATCTAACAGGAAGCTGAGGAAAGTACAGATGGTGCATGTGCGCACGCACACGCACACACTAGTACGTTTTTTCAGTCTTGATTTGTGTCATTAAAAAGTATTAAATCAATAGTATGTTTGCTTTACGTAGACAATTTGAAAACAGATTGCAAAACAGGAGAGAATAGGGTGATGAAAAAAAGGAATGTCAAAATATCTCCATACTGATTTTCCTATATGTCTCTGAATTCCACCTGTCTTTTCTTCCCAACCTTCTTTCACATCACATTGTAAGACACTGTTTTTAATTCCCCCCTCCCCAGAACTTTCTATGGTGCACATTGTGCACTTTCTATGGTGCACATTGAAATGCACACACATTTCAACAGATTTCAAACACATACTTTTACACATATGATTCCCATTGTCTAAAGTGTTTTCTGAGTTGTGTGGGTTTATCTACACATAATTCAAACACAAATTATTCTGATTTTTAAGCTCCTTTAACTCATTTGAATTATTTAATTTAATTTTTTTTTTGGTTATAATTTGGATTTGTTTAAACTGTTTATATTGTTTTATTTGTTTGCTGTCCTGAGATCTTGAGATAAAAGTGTAGGATAGACAGAAATATAACAGTAAAGGAGGGGCAAATTTAGCACATGATTGTTCTTAAATACAGGAAAGTGAAATGTAAGTGCATGTGAAGTGTAAGTGCATGTTTCAATAACAATATCCTAATCTTCCTAATCTTTAGGTTGGACAAATTTGTTAACAAATCCCATTAATATGTTTTGTATCCCTAATGAAAAGGCAAACTTGTTTTGTATCAGACAAATAGCCGCAAGAGTCAAATGGGAATTATTCTCAGATTCTACTGAATATACTTTTTCTTTATCCTCTAGGTTATCCAAAAAAAAGCCCTTACTGACACAAAGCTGGAGAACTATATTTTTCAAATGGCTTTGTTGGGAAGAAGTGCTTACCATGATGGTAAATGAAGAGATTTGTTTCCAGAGGTTTCTGTTGGGAAAAATGTAAAAAATGTAGTGTTGGTGCTGTCATCAGTGGCAGATATGAAAGAAATAATAGTATTCATTATTTTACAGCCTCCCCCCACCACAGCTGGTAGCCAACATTTCTCCAGCTCAGCATGCTGCTAGTATGACATCATTTTAGGGGCATTTTAGATGAACCAATGCAGATGTTGGCTTCTCACTTGTGACCACTAAGAAGAGATCCACTGCTACCACAGATGGCAGTAAATTATCTTTTTTCAGTTCAGAAAAAGAAGATATTAAGAGTAGGAGCAAGGTAGGGAGAGGGGAAAAGGTGGGGGGCTGGCTATCATGGGAAACTAGTAGAAAACATTCACCATCCCTTCCCTACAATAATGAACAAAACATGTGTGCCTTCAAGTTGTCTGCTGACTTATGCAATATGCCATGAAGTTCATAGGGTTTTCGAAGGTAAGGAGTACTCAGAGGTGTTTTTGCCAGTTCCTTCCTCTGAAACATATAGTACAGCACCTGGCATTAATTGGTGGTCTCCCATCCAGGTACAAACCAAGAATGCTCCTGCTTAGCTTCCAAGATCAGACAGGATTTGGTGCCTTTAGGGTATTTAGGACAGGGAGATTAACAAAATGCCATCCCTGAAAAAATAATCGTTGGCAGATTTGAGGATAATTGCTTTAGATCTAGTTGATGAAGGATTTCAGCTTGCTTATTGTAGGACGGCTCATGTAACTTTGAAAACTTCCCACCAGGTAACAGAATAACAGAAACAGAATTCCTCACTACTACATGTGCAAGGTAGTTTGGCTTTACCAGGGGAGTAATTTTTCACTCGTTTCAAAGGAAAACATGCAATTTTAGCAATGTTTTTCCTGCTATAAGAAAGTCTTCAACAAATGTGCAGTGCTCAAAGACCATTCACAGTTCAGGATTCATTGTGTGTAAAATGTGGCATTTGGCTGTTCCGCATGGGAAACAGCATTGCCTTCTCCGTAAAATCATTTTGTGAGCAGAAAATGCTGTTTTGATGTTCAACCATGGAATAAAGAGACCAGACACAAAGTTGGGTTAACTAAGGGCCACTTTATTTTGATCTGTTTTATATAAATTGCGTTAAGCTGAAAGATACAAGAGAGGAGAAGCAACATGATACAGGTCCAGCTGATGCCAGGGTCATAACGTTACAACCTGCTCAGCCTACCCATGGGCGATAACACCTGAGCCCCAGGGGCAATCCAAATTGCTTTGGTTGCTCCCCAATCCAGCATCTTGGAAGGTAACCCAGGGACTCCCACCCAAGCTGCAGGGCTCTAAAAGTGAGAGCCTTATTCCCAGGTTCACCTCAAGGGTAGCCTCCTTCACCGAACCCCCTGGGATGCAAGGCCCTAAGGAGGTGGTTCCAGAGCCCTACCCTACACCAAATGGGTGCCAATAGGTGATCACCAATATTTTATTATCCCCCATTATCTGCTAAAGGACAACCTACTTAACAACACCACCCAGAGCCAATTTTCCCAATTCCATCAAATACAGTATGGGATAGGCAAAAAAAAAAAAAAAACCCTGAGAAAAGTGGGAGAAATCCTATCTGGCCTCAAAGCAACCTGATTAACTCACACTGCATTGAGGGCGGGAGAGTGGGTCAACGTAGAGCACCAAATGGCATGTATAGGGGGCGAATTGGTTCATTATCTCCTTGCCTCTATCACATATTTTGATTTGCTTAGCACCAATCAAACATAACACTTTGGTCTCACTCCATGGAGACCATCAAAAGCTTACCTTTCTCTGCAGCGATGTTTGTTTTGTGAGTCCATGTAAATATTCTGCACACAGAGACAAAGAAGTTCACATGCAATTTTTGTGCCAAATAAGTCCCAAACTGTGAAGATTCTCCCCAGTCCAGTGTTACTGCCCTGGTTAGCCCTAGCTTGTGGGATATAAAAAAAATCTCTCAATTTTACTAATTCGGCCTCATATACCC
Source organism: Cyclura pinguis (assembly GCA_030412105.1). Classification (NCBI taxonomy): domain Eukaryota; kingdom Metazoa; phylum Chordata; class Lepidosauria; order Squamata; family Iguanidae; genus Cyclura; species Cyclura pinguis. The sequence continues at coordinate 44,951,063 of CM059604.1, forward strand.
ATTCCCCTCCACGTGCTTGCAAGGCCCCCGGACAAGCACGCACACAGGCTCGGCCGATAATCACCCGTAACATTACAACACAATACAGGCAGGCCAGAAATAGCCGACTCGCAGCTTCAGGAGACCTCAAAGGCAAGTACCTTTATTAAGTATGCACACAGCTTTCAAAAGATCCTCTGCCCCACGCTGGCAGCTTGACGATTGAACTATGCAATGCTCAAGTACTCCGCGTTTGCATACTGGTTATCCTATTGACAATTCGGCTATAATTCAATCATTCAAATTCTGACCTTTCGGAGGCTTTGTCTCCAGCCCCAAACTCATTGTTTTCCCCAAGTCCGAACCAGCCTGCGGTCACAATTCTCCTTATAAAAACCCCTGACTTTGAGCGTTTCCTCGGATTGCTCTTGGCTTCCATCCTGCCTTGCTGTTGCTTTGTCCAGCGAGCCTTCCCCTCAGCTCCATGTGCTGAGATCCACACTCCGTAGCTTCTCCGCTTCCCACCCAGGTTTCAGGACAGGTGAAGTATCACCCAAACCAACAACTCCTCTAAAAATCCCTCTATCCCACTCCAACCTTTATTTCCTTAGTTATCTGTGTGAGTGTGCTGCATACACTGTTTGATTGTGTTTTAATAAAATATCTTTTATTATTTCAACTTCTGTGTGCTCCTTGACTCAGCCTGACCCTGTAAACATAGGGTTCAAGATCTCGCTACGTTACCCTGCCTCTCGTATTGCTAGGCTGTGCTCTTGGCTAATTTCCCCAACTTACAAAATTGAGAGCGCATTTAGGTGTCCCTCCCGGGACCCCCAGAAATCAGGGTATCACCAGGATTCTCCTCATCAGGGTTTCATGACACTGAAGGAACACATTTTTGACCATTTTTCAAATATTTTTGAAGATTCTTTCCATTCCTAGGCTATGCCCACTACATAGTTGGTATCTTGACCTCTTCTATTGGTGTTACCATAGTTAGGACTGCACTGTTACTGATTAATAAGCTTAAAAGCTATTTTCATGTAGACATCTAATATAACAGCTGTGTGTCCTGAAACCCTTCTCTGAATTTTATTTACAGAGTAAACCAAGCAAATACCATAGAGCTTCCATCAATTGTGCCTTTGAGAACAGCAACAAAAGAGTGTGAGGATATAGCCACAATAGTATTTTTTGTAGTGTTCTCCAGCTTATATTTTCTCATCCCCAGAAAGAACATCTTAAAGAACAGATAATGATCTGTATTATTGTCTTACAAATATCTTTCTCTTTTTAATTTATGGTGAAAATCCAAAGACTCTGCAGTTTAGGTACATTTCGTGGTGGCTAAACAATGCTTCCTTTAATCAGAAAGTTTCTGCTGTTCTCAGCTCTTTGGTGTTGTTTAAGCAATTTTCCTCCACAACTCTCATTTGGGGTTATTTATCTCATCCTTCCTGGGCATGTTGGCATTTCCTAGCTATATCTGCCATGCAGGATAACTGCTGTTTCCTGTGTTAGCACACCCAAAAAATATTCATATTCTCCCCATCCTAGCATCTATGCTTCGGTTCAGTGTGTGTTTCACATTTTCCCCAGATCTCAAGCCTAATCAAAAAGTTTGGAAAAGCTACCTTTTGAAGCTACAACTCACTGGATCACCTCTCTAGTGCCTACATTTCCAAGTCCTATAGATTTTCGGAATTGATTGATTAATTAATTAATTAACTAAGGCCATTTCCACACTATACTGTTATAGCGCTCTTATTCCACTTTCAACTTCCTATGGAATTCTGAGCTTTGCAGTTTAGGGAGGGGCCAAAACTACTTGCCACTAACACCTATGCAGTGTCTTTTTGCCTAATTCGAGATGAGAGCCAAGGTGAGACAGTCAGGCGAAAACCTTTCTCTTCAAACAGGCTTTCATGTAAGCCAGGCAGCTTCATTTATTAACTGCTGTACTGGAATATCCTTTTAAATGTTTTTGTGATTTTATATCTGTTTAATGTTTTTAAGTGTTTTGAATGTATTTAATATTTTGAATCTTTTTAATATGTATTTATTGTTGGGAAGCCATGTTGGGTCTCAATTCTGGGAGAAAGACAGCCTAGAAATACAATAAATAAATAAATACATACATACCTCAACTTGACTAAGAAATTATCTGGAAAAATAAGCAGGAACAAAATACCTTGTTTTAAGTAAAATTTCCATGCTGTGCGTTAAATCAAAAATTATATCTATACCTTGGGCAGTAACAAGCCATTTTTAATGAGAGAACACTAAATAATGAGAATCACACGTGAAGTTAACCTTAAAAACAACAATGTTCTAGAAAATGAAAGATCGATTGTGTTTTACGATCAGATCCTGGGTTAGATTTAGGCCATTTCAACACGGGGTAAGTAAAATGGTGCAGTACGTCCTCCATGGAGGACATCTGCACCTTGGAGCAGATTGGGTCCGGACTACTTACCGTAGATCCACACCTCAGTCCGCTCCGGAAAGACCCCAAGTGGTCCTCCAGAGTGTTTTTGAAAGACCTGGATTTTCAGTTCTTTCAAAATGCTGGCACGCACCATTGCGTGCCTGCTCTCCGATGCGGATTCACAGGCTCGCACCAATGCAAGCCTGCGATCTGCGGAGGGCGGGCTTTAGGCTGGCGAGCTTCAGCAGTTGGTCGAGACCCACGACCAACCGGAAGCCACCATTTTGGATGCCGGAGCAGTGCGGATCTATGACCACGCACTGCTTCTCCTCACCCCGGACCAGATCAGACCAACAGAAGAGTAGCGGCAGGGAATAGCGGCAGGGAGCAATTCCCTTGCCACATGCTGAAGTCTAGGCCAAAGTCTAGTTTTCCAAATGATATGGACTGCCATTCCCCTAATTGCACTCAGGGTAGCCAATTGTGAGGGATGATAGGAATTGCAATTAAACACCAGAGGGGGCCACAAGCTGCTCATTCTTGCTTTTACATATTTATTTGTGTTGGGAAGAGTATATTGTTCATTAACAATATGTCATTCTGTGCACAGATCAGCAATAGGCTGAGAAGAACTATATGGTTATAAGTATGTATGAATCTCTCATAGCTGAGAAGCCTTCTTGTTTGTGTGTGTGTATGTGTTTTAAAAGGAAGTAATTCTGTTTTCATGCATTTTGTCCACAATCAAAAGCCAAGTTACTATTCATTAAGTTTTTGCAAAGTAGGGCTCATTAATGCATAAACTTACTTAAACAGGCCTCATGCCGTGCAATGCATAATATTGCCATGTCCCCTGAGATAACCTCTTATGTAAGCCAAACTGAAGTGTCTTTGTTCTGCCTACTATTTGCATATAGTACGTTCTATATGGCTGTGCCCCCACCTCATTTACAGCCAGCTCCTTTAGTCTGAGCTTGGAAATTGTGTTGACATGGGGTAGCAGGGGAGAGCTTCCAATTCCTTTAATTCATTCCTTAATTCAGCAGAAGTATTTGTTCAAGCTTACTACAAAGACATTCAAATTTACATAAAACCCACAATATCATACTTATTTATCTTGAAATCATAAATGCACATGGCGGTGGGTGTTTGTTAACTTGTACTCACCTTACAATATTCAAGGCCTACAGCTCTTGCTTCAGTATCAATAAATAAAAAGGGATAGTTTTTAGCAAGGCAGATTAACTCACGCAATGAATTTTACATGCAATGAAAAAAATTGTTAGATATTTTATTTGTTGTTGATGGATTCATCCCAATGCTTACAGGTAAGCCAGTAAATTCGATGGGACTCCAGTTAATCTTAACTGCCTTAAGTTCCATGAATTTTAATGGGTCTCGTCCAGGACTGATTAGTTTCGGTGAGTCCAGTCAAGGTTTGGCAGCCTTCTCCACCTCCAGTTTGTGCCTCTCATTGCCATTGCCAACTAATTCAGTGTTGGGTGGTGGAAAAATAAAGCAGTGCCTCTCATCGCCATTACCAACAAATTCAATATTGAGTAGTAGAAAAATAAATCAAAGTTGGGTGATGGAATTAAAAAAAAAATCCCTGTTTTCTGGATTAAAATACGGTACCTTGCTGTGTTTCTGGCAACCTCTTGGGATTGTGACTTTTCTTTGAAACAAGGCACACATGCTTCACACATCTTGTTTTAGCTTGGAAATACGCTTCATTTTGCTGTTGTCATTGGCTCACTACTACATTTCAGTGGTATATCATTAGGTCCAAGTGAATCCTGGGGAACTGAGCCTCCAGCAACATGAATTTGCCCATCTCCAGTTTGTTCTATGCCAAACAGGCTCATTCCAACCACTTGTATTTTAGTGCCTATGATGGGAAGAGGTACCTGTGGGTTTTTCTGGTTCCAGTGGCCAGATAACTTGATCAGCCTTTAGCACTAAGCGCTTCAGCTTTAGAGAAGAAGGTACCATTTGCTTCTTTGTGTTACAGGAGAAAATACAGAGACAGTCAATGTGTTTTTTTAAAAAAACAAAAAAAACAAAATAAAATCTCAACACAGCTAATTACCAAGGTATCCTGCATGTGATTTGGGAATTCCTATGACCAAGTTTTAGTGGAAAGAGAGTACAGTCTATGGGTCACATGAAACAATGCAATACCAATAGTGTAAATGTTTGCTATTTGTGGAATCCCTATTTTCGTCCTTGCACATGCGTAAAACCCAGTACTTCCATTTTGTTTCCACAAGTCATTGCACAAGTTATGCAAGGTTTTTGTTCTATTAACTGTCCGAGTTGCCACATTACTGCAAGATTGAGCAACATAGGGCCTGTTGTTTGCCTATGCCCCAAAAACGCAAACTGTTGCTCCCAGAGATCTCTGGGGGAGCAATTTGTCATTTTTCATTTTGAATGTTAGTTTTCCCTGGAACAGTTTTAGCTGAAAAAAGCGTCTTTTTTCAGTGAATAGACTTGGGTGACAGGGAAAACAGTTGATCAAGATCCAGATGAGGGCAAAAGTATCCCTAGATCCACTTCTTCATTGCTAATTGTGAAAACCACCTCTACCTACTTTGATAACTTAGCATCGGATACGCTTCCATATTCATTATTCATGTATGCAGGCATTGTTCAATTGTGCTCTTTCAGTTTAATAACATTCATTCCATTTCTGTGAGGACATGCATATGTGTGGGAAGAACAATGGGATCTTTACATCATAGATGGCTTAACTATTTAAAAAGAATTTAAGAAATGAGACCATTGTCTTCTGAACAGAATAATGTCTTCATATGAATTTGTGCTGTTTTTCACAAATACAGTGTCCGCTTTGTCCTTATAGCTTTGAATGGACTCTCTTAGAAGCAATTAATATCAGGTTTTACAACTGACTGACCATCTGCTAAATCAAACACATTCCATACAATTAACACTTTATTCAAGCACTAAGTCAAACTGCAGGGTTAACTGAAAGAGAAAACAGAAAGAGATATCTTTGGCTGAATGCAAAGTTCACTAATGATTGAATTTTACAACTTATCTTTGAACTGGATCAGAAGAGAGCTAGATGTCTTTGTGAAGTACAGTATCAGATTGGTTGGGTGGGAAGGCTGCTGCTGCCGCTGCCTCTAGTTATACCTGTTATGAAATAATTTCTAATACATGTGTTTATGTGTACATATGGATTACAGTATCATTTTTCAAAGAAGCTGAGGTATTTCATGTGGTACAGGTGTCAATCATTTTTTATGAGAGCATTGTTCAGTTTGAAATGTTCACTGCCATTACAACTAACAGTGTGATGAAATAGCTAGCAGTCTTTCTGAAATCTACTGTGTTTTCCTTGAATCTGACACCTGGTCATTCATCTAGGAAAGATTAGCATTTTCCGGTACTGCATGAGTATTGTCACTTCTCAAAAATCTGCTGATGGGCTGTCAAGCTATGTCATATTCAGCTATGAGGTCAGGGATTCCTAGCTGCACTGAAATAAGGTTAACGGACCACAACATGTAAACTGGTTCTTTATATCTGTCACAGAGCTGATTCTTCTGAAATCTAAAACATAAAGGGTAGAGTAATGCTCTGATGTTTCATGAAAAAATCTTGAAAAATGCAGCTGGACCTAGATATTATTATACACGCTCAGCTAACTACAAAAAAACAGCAATCACTTGTTTAGTTCCTGCTCCTCTTTTGTAATATGTCTTTCAATTTTCCCATGTTCTGGGTTCACAGCATCATAAATTTCAAAGATCAGAAAGAAGCCAAGCAGCTAATATTAGTTGGATCCAAAGGTGCTTTTATCTGGATACAGGAAGGTTGGAGAACACTCCACTAAATCTAAATGGAAGTAAGGGTGAGACAGTGTTCACCACTTCCCTCTACAGGCTTCCTTCTCTCATGCTGATCTGAAAATTCCAACAATTCTCTAGCATGATGCTACTCAGAGTGGTGGTCCATGGACCAATGGCAGTCTATGAGCCATCACCTGACAGACTCTGAAATTTCCAACAATGAAAGGAATAATTGTAGGCAATGGAATCAAATATGCTGTCAGTGTCTCGTATATTGGGGGAATATTGCTAGTACTGTTACTCCACTGGAAAACCCTGTCCCGGGGTCTACAATTTTGATATTAAAATATGATTCCATGTGCCTGAGAGGTCACCCGGATGAGGACGTAGGCAGCAATGGTCAAACAATTGAAAACCAGGTCAGGCCAGTAAACCCCCCCTGTCATATGGCCCCAGGAGGCCTCAAGCTGTGCAAACCCACAGTAGACAAAGGGTCCTCAGCCCCTGAGAAGCTGACTTGAGGGGATTAGTGTGTTTGCCCCAAGTTGAGCAAAATCCTATCAGGCAAGGACCATTTACATGAAGTCACACCACAACCCAATGCAGCCAAAGATCCTGAGACATTGGCAACACCTTGTAATCTCATCATGCAAAGGAAGTTACCATTGTGGAGCTTCTTTCTCATTGCAACACCCATTGTTCTCCCCGGGAAAGGATTAGCCCTCCAGGTACTTTTTCCCCTGCAAAGAGTCCCTGTTTGTGAGCTGTTCTTTGCATCACTCCCAGTCACCACAGCAGACCGTTTCTCCATCCGTTGAGTAATCCCCTCAGTCCTCTCAGTGCTGAGCTCCACTTCTGCACTGTTTTCCCTGGACCAAGGACTTCAGGAAAAGGTGCAGTATTACCCCAGCTACAACCCCTCCAATATTCCCCCTATCCTGTTTCCTCTCTTTTGCTTCTTAATAGGTCTGGAGTGAGTGTGTGAGTGATTGCATTGGTGTGTGAAACTTTCATTCAATAAAATCATTTTATTGGACATCTTTGTTTGGTTTTTGGCTTGGCCTGACCCCATAAAAACTGGGTAAAAAGACCCCGCTAGGTTACCATGCCTCTCGCATTGCTATTGCTCGTGCTCTGGCTAGTTTCCATTCCCCATCACATGGAGCACATTGAGGTGTCCCCCAAGGGACCCCAGAAATCAGGGTAACAGTACTCTGCATCAGATAGCTGTAGAGGTAGATGTTGGGGGAGCAGTGGCCTATTTAGGGTCAACAGCACCCAAGGCAAGCATGGAAGTTGTGCTCCTAGGTGCTTCTTCTCCACCGCTGCCCCCCTCCCAGGCCTAGGAAGACCCCGGTAGGGGGGGGTAGCAGAGAGCCAGGCCCTGGCGGAAGGGCTGCTGCTGCTGCCTCCACCACACCTGGCCAGGAACCACCCTAGCAGGAGCGGCAGCAGGTCAGGCCCAAGAGGAAGGGTGGGGAGGTCAGCTTTTTTGTGCCCCCCAATATTGGCACCCAGGGCACACATCCCAGTTAACCCACCCTAGATACATCTCTGTGGGGGAAGGATACAGAGGAAAGGGTGAGCCAAGACCACAGAATGGGCCATTCATGTGCTCTGGATCCTATCCATTGTTTTTATTGGAAACTCTGTTTCAGTTTCATGTATATACTTCAGCCCTGTTCAAGTTTTACTCACCACGCTGTCTTGAACATAGAAGCAAGGAAGCACTTAGCATATTTTTCTGTCATCACTTTTCTCACATGGAGGAAGTATAGAAGTTACTGCTTATGTGGAGACCTTCTTCTCCCTGGCAGATACAGAACTTTCCATGTCACAAAAGCAACAATGGAAGGAGGTAGGGCTGAGCAATCATAGTAATAGTTGAACAGGGCTTAGATAGGGAAGAAGTCTATTGACATCTAAGGAGGTATTTTTGGTTCGTAGAGTCTTCCCGAAATGGTGTCAGACTCATAGCATTCTTTAGTCTACTGGTTCTTATGTTGTTGGATAAGCTATTTCCTACACTTTTTTTTTTAAATATTCTCTTGCTGAAAAAACAAAAACAAAAAAACAAAAAACATTTTTCCACATTTCAGATGTAATGGATTTTCATTCCTACCTCTTAAAAATACTTCCAAGGTCAAATGTTGAAACAGCACACAATTTGCTTCACGTAATTGGCTGAAATGAGGCAGCTGCCAGCTCTGAGCTCAGTGCTCAAATAACCAGGCACAGCATAAAACTGAGATTCCAGATTTTCCACAGTTGCCCCAACACAGGGATTAATCATTCCACTTTCTCCCAGCTTCAGTGCTAAAGTTTCACCAAGCCAGAGTCTGATGATTATATTCCCTTTCCCTCACACCGCTGTCTTCTCCCCCATTGCAGAATGCCTCTCATTTCATAATCCAGAGGAAAATTTCTGCATTGGCTACAATTCCAGGAAGGTTATTTGTTACTTTATTATGCTCGGCAACTCTTCTGATTGATAGTATTGCAAGTGGATTTTCCATTGTGCAACATTAACTGCAAGCAGAGTTCTACCCAGAAATTTTCATGATCCTACCACCCTAGTTTCACAACCCCAGTTATTGGCAAAGGGGATCAAAGACAAAGTCAGCTTGACCTCCACTTGTCTTTTGAGGTGAAAGCAGTGCAGATGGCAGCACTCAATGCTTCTGATGCTAGGCCTGTTGGTTGCTGGCTTTTATCAGAAGTGGGCAGCACATGGCTCTGTGCCTCTGATTTTCAGCCTGCCACAGCCACACAATTGGCAATATCAAGAGCTGCAGCAGCTACCATCCACACTGCCAAAATTATGGAGGCTTTCCCACCTGTACTTTCTTACCATCATTTCAGAAAAGAAAGTAGACTGCCCACTTTTCCATCTTGCAGGGCTCTATGATGCAGGAGGATGATCTAGCAGTAGACTTTCAAAGTTTACTGCAGCAATAACAAATCGGAAGCCCTCAATAAAGAAACATAGAATTAAATGATGGTTCAGCCTTTCCCTATTCCAGAGGATCCAACATGTATCAGACTCTCACCTCTGTAAAGTTTCCCATCTCTTCTCAGTATGACAAACATTCAAATTTACTATTTAAGCATGGATTCCCATTAAAAGATTTTCTGTGACTCTGCCATAGCTGGTCATTGAAGTCATCCTGGTACCCTGGAAATAAATGACAGCTGAGAGGTCAGTTTATGATGTAACTATGCAACAGTTTCTTAGATCCTAGTGGTCTGGAATATCTGATACTACAGCTAACCACACACGGAAAAAAAAATACCAGGTCAAATGCTGCTTCTCTTAAACATTACAATCCAGTCCTGTGACAATCTGATGTATTATGGATCTGAAGATCTCTAGATACAGCCAGCCCATAAAGGGAATGTAAAGGGATTGCAAAGGTGACTTTCTCATTATTTTCTTTCCTTAAAAACCAACCAGGAACTGTCTATGTCATTGCCTCTTCTCAACTGTTAATAATAGCCCATCACAGATTATCAAGCTGAACCTACCAATAAATGCCTCTGCTTGTCCAGTTACCTTGGGGTGGAAGACCTGGACTGAGAAGGAAATTTAAGGGTGAAAGGGCAAGATGTGTGATAGAAGCCTAAGGACTGGCACAGTGGGGCCAAGCTGGAGAGAGAATCTGTCACAACTTGACTTTCCAACATGGACGTCCAACTGTCCTTCTATGTCTGGTGTAGAATATGGTTGGTGGTATTAAATGCTCTAGTTCATTGCTCTAGCCCAAGGGTTTTCAAATCCCTTACAATGCAGAATGGGCAATCTATTCCAAAAGTAGAAGACATTTGCATAAAATCCTTCTTGTTGATTTGGCAAGAACTCATTGGGGGGAAAAACATTCTGCAAATGTGTTAGAATGATTGTTGGGCAAATAATTGCTACTTTGTACACATTAAACTAACTCTGAGTTGTCTGTACAGTTGCGCTTTTTCTCTGATTTCTGTTAGCAATTAAGATTACTTTAAAAGCTCCAACTAGACAAAAGTGTGGCAGACCTAGAAGGGTAGCTCATATGCTAAAAGACAGTTTATGAGAAAATATCATCATTACTTGACAGCTGTTTTGAGCCTTTGTGATTCAGTTCCAAAATATTTCAAGTTGTAAATTTGGCTTCACCATTTTAATTGCAAAAAAGGCCTTTTCTAATCTACCATGATTCTCAACCCAGAGGAATTGCTCAGTTCTTTGGCAAAAGGTTCCATCTTTGTTGGACTTAAGAATTGCTTTATTGCTCTGCAAGCGAGGAACTCCTCATGAAACAAAGCTACAGTTTCATTTCTATAGTGCTGCCCATGCACTATGTTAAAAAAAAGCTGATGTATGATAAAAGTCTGTTGCCTTTTGCCATTGTGCTAACCCCTAAGGAATGCTCTATAAAATGGCGAAAAGGAGTACATTTGTTCAATTACTTTTCAAACTATTCTATTCAACCACACAAAACCTCAGTTTTCCAATGTGATGAATACATTGTTAAGAATTTCTATAAGCAGCTTCAATGATGCCTTGACCAGTATTGTCGATGACAACAATACTGCTATTGTTTTTACATTTCAAAAGATTTTTCCACTGAGGGAGAATGCATATTAAATATTACACGCACACACACACACATACACAATGTTCACATTGTATTGTTTCCTCAGCTCTTATTTTATTTTCTCTTTTTCTTCCTTCCTCCTTCTGAAACACAGTGATCAGATAACTGTAAAGCACAGATATAAAAGTAAGGTTCTTTCCCCCTGCCTCAGCTTCACTGAATTCATGAGCTCAGTGAAATGAACACAATATCCGGTACACCACTACTTTACCCTGTATATAGTTCATCCTGTAAATACTTTGAAGCACAGCCACATTAGTCATTAGATGTGCAAGAGATGGCCGTTACTTGGCACAGATTAAAGATCAGCAGTGATCCAAAATATATAGTAGCAACAGTGATACAATCAAATACTGAGAAAAGAAAACTCTTTCCGTTTGTAGGATGCTGTGACATGGTGACTTGGCAATGGGGATGGGTTCGTGTGTGTGAGAGAGAGAGAAAGAAATTTCATATCCATGACAGTTTATCTCCCCCTGGTTTGGCCCTGCATCTTAAGAAACACAAAATGGTGATCAAAACAGCTCTGTCATCTTCCCTTGCTGAAGAAGTGTGTTGCTGAGAATAGAAGAATACTATTGACAGTATGGCTCTACATATCTGATTTTAGAATAGGGTTGCCCAACTGCGGCAGGTCAGTTTTATGCATTGCTGGCATATGCCTTCAAGTCGTTTCTGACTCTAAAGTGAACCTATCATAAGATTTTCTCGGCAGGATTTCTTCAGAGGGGATCTGCCGTGTCTTCCACAGACACTGAGAGAATGTGACTTGCCCAAGGTCACCCAGTGGGCTTCCATGGCTGAGTGGGGATTCAAATCTCTGGGCTCCAAAGTCCTAGTCCCACAATCAACTTTATCATGTTGGCTCGATTTTCTTCACAGACTGGCAAAAATGCCTTGAAAGGCACAGAAATTAAGAAAAAAAGCTCTAGAATGAACCATCACTTCTGGAGGATCCCAGGAGCGATAGTTCACCTCCCCCCACAACAAAATGTGCTGTTTGAGGAGTCTAGATGGGTTGAAGATGGTTTATGGTCTACCAAAAATTCCAAGGCTTTTTTCACAATTGTTTTACAGCAAATAGTCACTCAAAATTTTCTGCTGTATTAGCAGGCAGGCAAACAGGATTTTATTGAATTTCTGCAAGAGGAGGAGAAATTCTCCAGACTTTCCCCCCATAGTATGGAACTTCACATTATTAGAGTCAGAAGCATGGTTTCTTTCCTTTTGTCTAAGGGCTTGTGAAGAATAAGGGTAGAGCAAGTGTCAGCAACATGAACTGCACTGACTACTTGCCCACCATTTTGCATCCATCACAGTATTTCAAACCTGTCACAGTTTCAGAGTAGTGTGTGTATATGGGCTTGTGGCGCTGACAGAGGCATATCTAGCATAAACAGCAGCTAGGGCAATTATGGAAGTTGCACACTTATCTGCTTCCTCCTCCTCTACTGCCGCCACTAAATCTTCTGCCACAGCTTTGTGCACACACACCATGGTACTGGCACCCAGGGCATGTGCTTTATTTGCCCCACCCTAGATATACCTCTGAGTGCTGACAGTCTTGACAAAAAACTACCTCCTTTCTGAGGAATTGGACATGAAGTAGAATTCCCTTCCTTAGTATTTGAATGGCATGCTGGTGAATCAAGGTTCCAGTTTTATTGAAAGAAAACAGAGAGAATGTGAAAATATCTCAGAAATTCTCTCAGCAGAACATCTTCTGCAAATTTCCAACCGAGCTTTGTACATTACCCTGACCACCTGTCAATCTCTTGGCCTTGTTATTGTTAACACTAATGAAGCAGTCCTGGAATGAAATAGAAAGGAAAACAGAAATTTATTTATTTACTTACTTACTTGTTTACTTCCTTTCTTATTTCTATGCCAGCCTATATAAAAATATCTCAGGGTAGTTAAATACTAACAGGTTAAAACAATTTAAAGCAGTACTAACAATTTAAATAGTGGTTAAATAATGGCTTGAGTGCTGGACTACAAGCCTGGAGACCAGGGTTTGATTCAGCCATGGAAACCTTGGCTTGCACTGCACACTCTCAGCTTCAGAAACCCCATGATAGGTTTTGAAGGCAAGCAACAACAACAACAACAACTCACATTAAACAAATTAATAGATTAAAATAGGTTTAAAAGATTTAAAGTAAATCAATGAGGCCAAAGGCTTTAATAAATAGGCATGTTTTTACTTGGTACCTAAAGGAAACCAATGTTGGCCACAATCAGGCCTCCAAAGAGAGGGCATTCCAAAATTGGGGTCCCACAACTGGGAAGTCCTTGTCATGCCCTGCCTTGGAGACTGTGGCAGCGAGGAGGAGGAGGAGGACTCTGAGGAAGAGGCTTCCCCAGAGGTTGAAGTGACCCCCGAAGCTGGTCCAGAGGGAAATAATACACAACAACAAGGGCCTGAGCCAGGGGAACAAATAGAGGAAGACATAACCGACACATCTACCTTGCAGCAGAGATGCCGTGAAAGGGAGGGCTTGTGTCGCTCGGCCCATTTAAGTAGTAAGCGAGCCCTAATGAGAGAACACCTGTGGCATCTGCAGCCATAGATACAAGAGGGCTCCAACTGGCCTTTCCTCCCACGGTCAGCAACTGGTCTCTTTGGCCCTGAAACCCTGTGCTATGCTCTTGGATCTGGTTGTCTTGGAACTCTGCCTGTTTGGATTTGCCCCTTTGGATTTGTTTGCTCTAGGCTTCCTTTCTGTTTGGACATTCTTTGACTCTTGCCTCGTAAGTAGGAACTGTGCTGCTTGAGATTTACTGCCTGCTTGTTGCAGACATGACCAGTCCTTTTCCCACATACTCACAGTCCTTCTCCCACATACTCACAAAGTATATCAAGCTCACTGGTGGGGCACAGAAGAAGACACACCCACACATGCACTGCAGACTTCAGGCTGGCACATATAGAGAGAGGCACTCCCTCAATTATCAAGGTGTCAAACTATTTAGGTATTTAAATGTCATCACAAGCACTTTGAATTCAGACTGGAAGCATATCACCAGCTGATACAATTCTTTTAGGACTGTCATTCTACAATGTCTATATGGTATTCCAGTCAGCAATCAAGCCACTGCATTTTCCATTCGTCGCAGCTCCTAAATTATACTGGACATTACGATCTGTTCTAACATCTGGATAAAATGTTGCTGTTTTGTTATTCATATCTGGCTCATTCACAGTTTAAGAAGTAAATTAGTTCATCTTTGGTCTTACACATGACTCCAGAAGCCCTTTCACACTGAATCATTGTAGTAGTATAATTCCACTAATCGCCATGGCAGCATCCTATGGAATCCTGGGATGCCAGCGCTTTGCCCAATTATAAATTCCAGGATTCCACAGGATGTTGTCATTGTAGTGAAAGTGAAATCATATTGCTATACTTGTGTGGTGTAAAATGGTCTTGGTAAGCACCCTTATACTAGAAAGAGAAGCCCTTTCTAATGCCACACATACACCAAGGAACTGTAGGCAGTGGCAGCTTGTTAGTGTACGACTTCCATATTCTTACAGGTGCTGTTCTTTCAGACATTATACCTATTCCTCTTCCACCTCACATGTGAAGCAGCGATTAGTCACTAATTCATGTTTTTAGAGACCATATTTTGAAATGCATAGGCAGTACATAGATTCTGGAGAATATATGTGCTCAGCATATGCCATCTGAAAAACGGCAATGTTTAAGAAGGCATACTATTTCATAAGATACACTTCTATAACTCTGTTGAGGCTGCCTGCTATTTTAAGGAAAAATGTGTCCCTACTCTTACCTTAAATTGATCTTTTTTTAATTTGCTGTTATGATTGATACAGTCCCATATGACATGGTATATTTTAATATCACCAGCTGACAAATGGATAATGAAGAAATGCAAGTTAACAGTTGACATCAGGATAGAAATGCACAGGTATTATGGTCTGGCCAGACCCCAAGGCTGGAGCAAAATAAAATGCAGCGTAAACAGATACATTTGGAAATAGGATTTAGACTACATTCACAGCTGAGGAAAAATGAGGAAAGTCAGAAGAGGAGAGAGATACTGGAGCATTTTAAAAGTAATGGAAAAGCAGGGACCACAAAGGAATAATCAGGACTATCTCTTTCAAATCACAGCAGTTGAATGGTATAAACAATACAGGAGACAAATAATGCAGGGGTGTAACTACACAAGGCATTGTCCCCCCACAAGAATTCTGCTCCCAATAAAATTTTCCTACAGTCCCCAAATTTCTTGTATTGCCCGGTGAAAAAAAATCTAGAACCGTTATATTTGCTGTGTTTGCATTCCCATAATAACTCTGCCTGCCCCTTTTCTTTGGATATCTCAATTAACCATTCTCTATGGAAGCCATGTGGCTCATATGGGGGCCCTGGCACATTTGAAGGGAGTCACAGACTGAAAACTGTGGGAAGGGGAGCCCCAAGGGTTTATGGGAGGCCTGGTACTTGAACCAAGGGAATACTCATGCAACAACATAGTTTTTCCTAAACATATTGGCTGAGTGCAGATTCAGCAAGGTAGTTTCCTTGACAAAATCCAGGAACAAAACTGATAACATGACTAGAGGTGACCTCCAACTTTCATTGTCTAATTGGACCCCAATACCATGAAATTTCCAGAAAAACACCAAGCTCAGGGATCACATCAACCCTGAAAGATGTTTAACTTCATACAATCTTTTGAAAAAGATTTTGTCCATTATGTTGGAACATTCAAATTTTCTTGGTGTTCAGTAATAAATGATTTTCTGTCTAGCTGTTTGTGTTGTATCCCTGTTTGACTGGGGGGCTATGGAACCTGAGAAGAACTCTGAGGGCCAAAAAAGAGTTGAGAATGGCTGATCTAATTTGTATTTCTAAATGTTCAGCATACATTTTAGGCTACTGCTATGCTAGAAATTTGGGGGCTGAAGAAACATTTCACTGGGGGCAAATTCTTATCTGAGGAGAGAATGCCCACATTTTGCCTCCCTCTATAGCTAGATGCCCCCAGAGCTGGCTCTCCTTCAAGATGCATTGTAAATTGGGAAGATCTAAAAAAAGATCTAAAACTGAGGAATTGCTGGCTGAATGGTGAAGTGAACCTTTTAAAAATGTTTGTTTCAATGCAGAGTCTGGGAAAGCTACCTTTGTGGACTGCAATTTTCAGAATCCCACGGGGAGTTGAAATCCACACAAATAACTTTTCGAAGGCCTGCCTTAACATGGCTTGGGGTGCTGAACACAAAAACCAAGCTCCTCTTCAGGCAGTATTATATCTGGAGTGAACTCTGTCACAGTCAACATTTTATTATTCCATTTCATGTGCTCAAAGTATTCATTTCAGTATTAGCTTTTCTCTGTCAGGTGCCTCTAATCTCTTTTCAAGGATCCAGATAGTTCTTCTTCTTTTTTTTTAATAATCATTTTATTCAAACTCAGATATAAAACAAACAATTATAACTGTCAACTTATTTGAAATATTTCTGATCTTCCACATTGATCTAGATTTCATTATCAATATCTCTTAACATGCTTAAAATATTGTACCACATTTTAGTGCTATTATTACTTGTTGATTCTTGCATTTCCATCTCCATATTCCCTCTTCATGATATATATCCTGTAACCCCCTCATAATTTATCTTAAATCATGAATCACAGATTTCCATCTGATGGTACCCAGCAATTACCCATTACAATTTGCCATTCTTTTTGTATCTCTTCCTCTGATTTCCCTTTTAATCTCTGAGAGACCATATCAGCATTTTTGTTTTCAATAAGTGTACCCCACCATTGTTCTAATGTGGATATTTGCTGAGTTTTCCACATCTTTGCATATTCAATACGAGCTGTTGTTATCATGTACAATAATATTCTCCAGTACTTCTTCATACCAGTACCTTCTAATACATCAGTCATATTTAACAAATACAATTCTGGTAACTTAGCAAACTGTACTTTCATTAATGCACATATTTTGTTATGTATTTCAGTCCAACATTTCTTAGCTTTAGGACATGTCCACCACATATGATATATTGTACCGGCCTCATTCTGACATTTCCAACATTGTCCAGTACCTGTATTATAAATCTTTTTTAATTTATCTGGTGTCATGTACCATCTATGAAATAGCTTGTAATAGTTCTCTTTCAAATTCTGTGCTACTGTAAATTTCTGTGTTTTTTTTTCCAGCTCTGCTCCCAAGACTCTAATTGTATTGAATGTCCGATATTTTGAGCCCATGAAATCATTGTTGCCTTTACTGTTTCTTCTTGCCTCTCCTGATGTAGTATTTCTTGATATATTTGGGCAAGTAAATGAAATGGATTTTTGAACAGCCATTTAATTACTCCAGTTTTCTCTTTAAGTTCAATTCCATATCTTTTTATATCCATCTGAAACCTTTCTGCTAACTGTCTGTAAGAAAACCAACTTAATGTTATTCCCTCTTGTTCTAGTTTTTCTCTTGTTTTAATTTTAAAGTTGTTGGACGTTGATCTCTCAATTATATTGTCATATCGCAACCATTTATCTGTATCCGTCCATCTGCCAAAAAAGGCCTCCTGCGGTGAGACCCAGGTGGGGAGCTGCCGTATGTTTTTAGTTTTATAATCCTCCCAAATTTTCAGAAGCGATTTTCTGATAAAGTGATGTGTGAAGTCTTTATCTATTTTTGCTTTATCATAAAACATATAGGCATGGCACCCCATTCTCAGGTCTGCTCCCTCCAGTGCCAACATTCGCGTGTCTTATAGGTCTACCCAGTCTTTTATCCACGTAAAAGCCGCGACCTTATAGTATATTTGAAAGTCTGGTAGTCCCATTCCTCCTCTACTTTTTAAGTCTGTCATAGTATTCCATTTTATCCTAGGTTTTTTCCCTTGCCATATAAACTTAGTTAGTTCTCTCTTCCATTGTATGAAAGGTTTCATGTTCGTTATTATAGGAAGATTTTGGAACAAAAAGTTCATTTTTGGCAAAACATTCATCTTTATTGCAGCTATCCTCCCCATCATTGACAAACGCATGGAGGTCCAACTTTCCAAGTCTTTTGTTATTTCTTTCCATTTTTTTTCATAATTATTTTGAAATAACTCATTGTTTCTTTTGGCTATCCAAATACCTAGATATTTTACCTTTTGTCCCCTACTGAATCCTGTTTTTTGTACTAATTCCATCTCTTCTCTTTCAGTCATATTTTTGGCTAAGAAGACTGTTTTTTCCTTATTAACTTTAAAACCAGAGAATTCTACATATTCTTGAACTGTAGTAATCAATTTTTCAATACATTTCCCTGGGTCATCCAGTAAGAAGACCAGATCGTCAGTGAAAGCTTTTAACTTGTAATGATATTTCTTAATTCGGACTCCTCTTATTTCTTTATCTTCTCTTATAGCATTGTTAAGTATTTCCATTGTCATGATAAACAGCAGAGGAGACAGGGGACACCCTTGTCTCGTCCCTCTGTGCAGTTCTATCATTTGTGTTCTTTCACCGTTTATGACCAGTCGAGCTTGTTGTTGGCTGTAAATTGCTTCAATCCATGCAACAAATTTTTCTTCTGCCTGCATCTGTTTAACCTCCATCTTCATGAATGGCCAGCTGATCGTGTCAAAAGCTTTCTCCGCATCTACAAATATCATGGCCATTTTCCGTCCTTATGCTTTTCATAGTATTCGATTACATTTAAGACCGTTCTAATGTTATTTCTCAAAGATCTTTTTGATAGAAAACCATTCTGGTCCTCATCAATTATCTCTTTTTTGAGGCACTTTTTTGAGCCTTGCTGCTAGAATTGAAGCAAAGATCTTGTAGTCTGTATTCAAAAGTGATATTGGTCTATAGTTCTTTACATCACTCAAATCTCTTCCTTCTTTTGGGATCAGCACAACTTTAGCTTCTTTCCAAGTATCTGGTATTCCTTCCTTTATTATTTCATTTATAGTGCTTTGCAAAGGTATTGAAATCTCATGTTCCATAATTTTATAATATCTTGCAGTGAAGCCGTCAGGTCCTGGAGCTTTATCGTTCTTCAAATTCCTAATAGCCTCAACTACTTCCATCATAGTAATAGATTTGTTCAAGATTGATCTTTGATCTTCATTAAATCTCATTTTATTCATTTTCTCCAGATATTCTTCCACCAAAAATCCAGATAGTTCTGACATTAGTGTGTTTCACAATATATTTGATCCATTGAGAAGCCAGAGGAAGTCAGTACATACATGCACTGCAGGTGTGGTAAAGTTTTCCCATTCCAGAGTATTGCTTATGTGTGCTATGCTTGTTTGATTTTATCTGACTCTGCTCTTTTATACACCGTGAATATTTATGGTTCATTGCAGGACCCAAAATGGTGAACTTTGAAATGCATCATTGCCCAGGACTTCCTGCTGCCAGTGGAGGAAAGAGCTGTATCAACAGCCCTGCAGAAAGGGCAGGGTTTTTTTCAGTCAAGTATCTCTTATCCAAATAAAACCATGGAGGTCTATGTGTAAACAGCTGTGCAAGGCAGTTGACTGTACTCAGCATATTTTGGATTTGGTGGCAGATTCCCTGACTAAAAACTCTAAAAAGGGAGGATCCGAGTGCCAATCAGGTTTTGTTGTCTTTGCATCTAGGTCTACTTTTTAACATCTCAAAAGATGTTAGGGGAAGGGAATTGTAGCTAAATAAATCTGCAGTGAGAGGTAATAAGCGAATAATCTTGTTATATTAAAGATACATTATATTATGTATATCATATATCTAGTTATATTAAAGATACAAATGCTTTTAATCTATAACATGTAAAAAGATAAAGGTCCAGTTGTAGTGCTAGAGAGACTGAGACAGCCACTTCAGGAAGCAGTTACTGCACAGCAAGCTGAAGAAAGGAGACATGGTGGTCTAATTATGGAGAACAAAAACATGTGGATCTTAGAACCTGCCATGTGATACACACACACACACACACTAGCTAGCCTTCTGACTTCAGAAGGATTATATGCCAAGTTCAATGTCAAAACAAAACTGAGGTATCAAATCAATTATCCTCTCTGTATGCAGATTGGGAAAATGCACCATTCTGTGCTTTGCCTTTGGCAGAAAAATATCTTTCCTCAGCCCTGAAAAGATGGTCAACATCTCCCATCCCTTAAGGGATATAATAATAGTAGTAGTAGATAAGGAAAAGGAGGAAGAGGAGGAGGAGAGGGGGAAGGAGGAGGAGGAGGAGGAAGAGGAGGGTTTGATCTGCCACCAGGGATGCAGCAATCTGGTGGTGTCCTCCTTCTCTTCTCTTGCATAGATCTCCATAGTGTCCTGTACTACCACTATGCAGGTCACAGAGAGGATCCTCTTCAAACCGGCCAACCAGGTAGTTTTGCTGGTGGGACTGTAGGCCCAAGTCAAATTCCTCACCTAGGCATAAAGAAGATTGAAGTGTGTAGTCAGCACAGTCTGTATTCGACTTCCCACCCACTCTTCCCTTGAAAGGAAAGTGGTTTTTCACATTACAAATCTAGGGAGATGATGCCACTGTTGTAGGTAGCCACTGTTTGATGGGACTGTGGGGGATTTTACCCAGGTGTTCCTTCTACAGGGTTTTTGCCTCCTTTGTGACAGCATGTGTCTTCTTTAATTGAATAATTGTTAATGCTATCATTTATCTGTCACAACTTTATTGGAGTAGGATTGATGTGTTTGAGCATTGTGCTAAATCTGGTCTCAGGGGTAGGTAGGCTTAACCACCACAAAATGGCAGTTTCCTTTAAAGGACCTATGGGCAAGGCCTAGAGGCATTGACTCGTCTTCAGGGTCTCAGCAGGCTGGGATCTATTACAGGAAGAAGGGCCATACAGCAGTTCACACTGCAGGGAGGCCCATTATCTCTGCCGTTCCCATGGTTCTCCCAATCTGGGCATGGCACCAATTGGCAAATAAGTCAACTGATTTCCAGATCTGGAGAGCCCACCTCATCTATGACCAATAAAGTGGTCTGAAAAAGTGTGTGGTATCTTACTTGTTTCTCTCATTTTCTCTTTCTCTCTCTCGCTCACACACACACACACGCATAGAGTGGCATGTGCTTCGTCACTATTGGTGCAATGTCTGTGGTACTGCAAAGGTTCTGGTTTAATAGAACAAGGCCTGCTTCTGAATAGACATGCACAGAAAGACATGTCCATTCGACAGACATGTATTCCGAGTCAAAGTACACTTTGAGAGTTAGTCCAGCAGACGTATACAAAAATTGGACTACACAGTCATTTTTTATTGAAGTCTTCCATGTTTTCTAAAGTGCTCAGCATGTTTTCCAATCATTATTTTTCCTGTCTTCTTATCTAGTCTACCTGAGGCTTAATTTCAGCCAGGAAATATGGAACTCCCTCCTGAGGAAGAGAGGGAGACCAGACTGGCTTTATCCCTTGTGAGTTTCCAGTGGCAGTGAAGACTGTACTATTTCGCTTGGCCTCTGCATCTTAAAATTAGGGGTGTCTACCTTGCAAGTTTCTTCATGTCCAGTTTTAGAGCCATTTTTAAAGAGAAGTCCAGAGTGTTTTCATTGGTTTTTAGTTAATTTTTTAAAATGTTTTTCAAGCATGTTTACCTATTATGTGTTTCCTTGGGGGCCAGGTGGCTTGAGGGGTAATAAATCTGTTTGTTTGTTTAATTAATTAATTAATTGCATACAAAATAACAGACTTTTTGCTGAGCTAGGGCTTTTAAATGTTCTGATCAGAAACTCACAGTCTGGCTTTTAATTGTCCTGATCCAAAACTCACAGATTACTATATCAGTGCTGAGTTCACTCTAAACACACACACACACACCCTTCAAGGATGTTTCCTCTGTGATATTGACCAACATGAAAAAACTACTGTACAAGGGGCTGGAGTCTTGTCTTCCAGAGATTTGATTTTACACTCTTCCACTCACCTTGCTGTTGTTGTTGTTGTTTGCCTTCAAGTCATTTTTAACTTATCACAATCCTAAGCCGATCCTATCTCACAGGGTTTTCTTATCTCACAGAATTTTTCAGATGAGGTTTGCCTTTGCCTCTCTCTAAGGCTGAGGGGGGTGTGACTTGTCCAATGTCACCCATTAGGTTTCCATGGCTGAGCAGAGACTGAAACCCTGGTCTCCAGTGTCCTAGTCTAACACTCAAACCACTACAAGATGTTGGTGCTCTCTCCTCTTGCTCACTGAGTGTAAAACTCTCAGCTACATAATTTTTGGGGAATGGAGGGACACGTTACTTGCTATCTTTTTCAAATATGCTGATCAGCACCATGAAATTCAAAGCAGTTAGGGTTTTCCCTTCCTGTATAATTCTTAAAAATAAATAAATTGGCAATTGCCAGAAGAGTATTCATAAAAATAATTTCAAATACTATGTAGGTAGCTGGAGCAATCTTCAATAGTTCCTCCAGTAAATTGCATTCAGACCTACTGTTTCATCTTAGATGGTCTCAGCAGGGATAACTGAAAATGCAAATTTAAATTGCCGTTAAGCGCTCATATATTTTCCCTCGCAATCAGAAAGATACTCAAAGATCCTGAAATAGTTTTCCTTCTCTTTTACCACTTAGAGATTTAAACATTCTGCCTTTCCAACTAGTTAAAGTGGTTCAAGGCTCTAATGGTTTTCAAAAATCTTCCTTGGAGTTTCCTTACACATCACAGTGGGGGGCCGGTTACATAGAGGAGAGAGACAGAGGGAAGAAGAGATGAGAAAAGAGGAGGAAAGTGATAATATTGGAACAGGTTTTATTTTTAATATACTTAGCTATGTAAGTTGTAATAGGACCAAACTGAGTAATGGACACATTTTCATGGTCACAAAATAAAAAGGTTCTGCAGCCAAAATAAATGTGTGTGCTTTTACAACAAAAAATGAAATAAATATTCTACATCCACCGTAAACTACAAATTTGATGTCACACTTATTTTTTCTCTATTAAGAAAACAACAAAAAGGTTCATGTGTTAGAAAATAAATTGTTACTATAATGGTCAAAGAACATGGCCTAAATCCAGCTATAAGCCCTTTAACTGAATGCAAATTTAGTAAATTTCACTGAATTAATGGATGCAGTCTAGTCAGGATTATCAACTGGATTTAGGTTTATGTAGGCAGCTGAGGATAACCTGATGAGTACAATCCACAGATCAAGGGCCCTTTCACATTCCATAATTATAGGACTATGGCCATTTCTGCTCTACACTGGCCGTTTCCGCACTAGGCTGTTATAGCACGATGATTCCACTTTCAAATCCTATGGAATCCTGGGGTTTGCGGTTTCAGGAGGGGCCAGACGGTCCCTCCTGAAACTGCAAACCCCAGGATTCCATAGGATGTTGAAAGTGGAATTATCATGCCATAACAGCCTAGTGTGGAAACGGCCCTCGTTATAGCACTATTATTCCACTTCCAACATCCTGTGGAATTCTGGGGTTTGTAGTTTACTGAGGCCAAAGAGCTCTCTGGCTGATAATTCTAAATGCTCCTTCCTAAACTGCAAACCCCAGAATTCCACAGGATGTTGAAAGTGGAATAATAGCACTATAACAGTGTAACATGGAAAGGCCCTATGATTCTACTTTAACGGTCATGGAAGCATCCTATGGAATCTCAACTGCAAATCCTGGGATTCCGTATCGTGGAACTATGACAGTTAAAGTGGAATTCTGTAGCATGCACAGGCCCTGTATAGATTTGTAGTTCATGGGAGTTCACACCACAATGGCAGCTACATTGCTGTAGAAAATATCTTATAGAAATATACCTGTAGTAAACTCCTGACCATATTCTTTCACTCCAAGATGTTGATTATGATCTTTAAAGCTCAAAATGGCCCGGGATGCCTTCTTCTACACATTTGCCTAAGTGTCAAGTGTCAAGGTCTGTCTTCTGTGTCTGAGGCCCTTTCCATACCATACTCCATTAGCACATTCTTCCATTACAATCCCAGCATCGCCATTCACACTATGGTAGTAGGTTAGAAATTCTCTCTTCTGCACCCTTCCACCTTAAGCGGATGAGTAGCGCTATTGCCACCAGTGTTCCTTCCACATTGTAGCACCCTTGGCCAGTCCCTTGCCCTGCTTTCACCCCACCCTGCTGCTCCTGATTGAGTGGGGGGGGGGATTGTTTTTTTTGTTTGTTTGTTTGGAAGCTTTACTAATGCAACAATGTTGTAACAGCATGACACACCGGTATACTATTGCACTTTTGTGCTATAATGCTTAAAAATGTATTTTAAAAAAATACAAAGTTTTAACTCAAAGGTGAAATTGAAAACAAACATGTAGAAGTGATAGATTTCAAAGGTATCATGCCATGGAAGTAACTGAGGGAGGGAAAAACTGGGCATGCCTATGACCCTCCCATTCCTGGATCTGGCAAGGCAGGAAGCACTATCAAGAGCTATTATGGTACTACACTGACCCAGCCAACGGGATTGTAGCGCTAAAGGAGGCTCTTAACAGATTTTTTTCTGGAAATAGAAGAAGGCAGTTTGGCAACGCTTGGGGATGGGATAGCAGCTGGATAGTGGTGACGTCATGTGGTAGCACAACTCCTGAACCGGAAACAATCTGTTGCTGTTACTGGAAAGTGACTTCATGCGGAAATGGCCTGAATGCTGACGGTGGTAATTCATCTGAAGACATGGAGGAGGTCCTTCTCAATCATGTCAACCCAGTTATCAAATGTTCTCTTCCTAGGTGCATGCATTTTGCTGTTTTCCTTTACCACCAATCTAAAACCAGGGCTGTTTGCCCTGTTTATATGGTTTTAGTGATCATAGCATGGTTCTTACCATTACACATTTTTATTTTGCTTTGTGCATTTTCATGATTTTATGTTAAATTCTTTCAAAACTGATCTGACTGATTGTACCCCACCTTGAGATCTTTTGATATAGAGTGAGATATGGTGAGTCTATTCAAAATGTCACATATTTTGAAGTGATGGAATAAGCTGCACATTGGTGGTAATGGTTTTATCCTCTCACAGCAGAACATAGAGAAAATATCTTCTTTAAGTTCTGCTGAAGGAGAGTCCCGTCTTCAGTCACTTCTGATTGGCTAATTCTTTTGCTTCCCCTAAGAATTCCACAGAGAGATCCTCTGGTCTCTGGGAAGAACGAATTGCCATGCAGCAAGGTGAACTAGGCCCTGTTATCATTTATTGTCCACTTGTAGTGTGCTAATAAGATGCTTGTATGTCTTGGGAACCAGGGTTATCATCTAAATAGAAGTTTCCCTGTGAGACTATTAATTCCAGAATCTAATATTATCAGTCAAGTCCTATTGATTTCAGTGTGAGATCATTTAATATGCAGTTACCTTTTCCACTGAGACTAATGGGACTTAAAATCACTTAACTGTGCTGGACCATGATATTATTACATTTTTTAAAAATTACATCTCTAATACCCAACCTTTCTTGTAAGTGTTAAAGGCTGTATTCATGGTTCTTACCTCTTTCTCCCCACTTTAACTTCCTGAAAAACCTGTGAAGTAGGACAGGCCAAGAAACAGCAGTTGGCTTCCTGTCACCCAATGAGCTCAACAGCTGAGAAGAGATTCGAACCTGGATTTGCTCAGTCCTAGTCTAACATTCTAACTACAAACCCACAATATCTCTCCATAGTTTATCTCGTATTTCATGCAGTTCCCATACACAAAAATGTTTGTTCATTCAGAGTCCCTCTGTTAATATAAATAGTATTCTTTTCTTACAGGAAATTGTTATTATTATTGTTGTTATTGTATATTGTATTATTGTAAATTGTATTGTATTATATATTATTACCATTATTGTTGTTATTGTTGCTGTCATATGATGAGGGCACAAAGACAGAGAAATGTCCCTTACCTTAGATGCTGTGTTTTGCCCTGTTTGGCTCAATGGGAAGAGGATTAAACCATTTTTCCATGAGTTGCTCTAGCAGTGGTCAGGTAGATGTGGGGCTGTACGTGCAACCAGTGGTGGAGTGGAACTGGGCAGCTACATACTCCTGTCCACTCTCAATGGTTGAGACATAGGGCCTCATTTCTGCTCCCAAGTGAGCTGAGATAACATGGGGCATGGACATAATCCAGCTGAACAGAAGCAGTTTTAAGTGCCATTAGTTCAGTGGTCATTAACTTTTGTTGAAATCCATAGCATGTGGAAGTGACTAAAGTTTGTTCATTACCTCAGGAGTGGTTGAGATCTTAGCTACATTGATTATTGCTTGTAGAAAGATGGAGCAAAGATAATGAAAAAGTTTATAAGAGGCCAGTCATGGACTCATTGAGAGAAGGACACAAGGCCCATATGACTAAGCAGTCTGCATGGAGAATGGAATTGGACAGGATGAGACAACAGCTGGGAAGAACCACAATCTGTTCAGTGATGTCATTTCATTTCCATTTGGAAACAGTGAAAAAGAATGAGTAAATGAAGAAACTAATAACAAGTCTGCAACCTTGCATAAGCCTTAATTGTAATGTACAGGGCAATAGAGAATTGCCTCGATTGCATCAAAGGTACGCATTTTGGAGGCAGATACATTATGGTTGTACTTTTTAATACTTATTCTTTAAAAAAATGTTACAGACAACATTGATACAAGCAGTCCACTTCCAAAGGACACCAGAAGTAATGATTTTAGAATGTTTTGTTGTTTCACCAGGCAATATAGAGCTAAACAGGAACATATCCTCTATTAGGCAGCAATATAAGGTCATAGCTGCCACTGGACTAGGAAATGCATTGCACCTTGGCCTCCTAACAATGGGAGCCTTCTGTCAATGCTTACCTTTTACCCCAACCCCTGCCCTGACAGACAAGATGACTGTGCTTGTGGCGGGGGGGCAGCTTTGTCATTCTTGCCTATGGGCACCCGGCCACTAAACTATGACTTCCATCACAGTGTGTAACAATGTCCTAATAATGTGTATATTCTTGACTATAAAGAACAATAAATAAGCATGAAGAATATTGTCAGCAGATAACAGAATTTTTTTTATTGTTTCAGTAACACCCTATCAAACAATTCTCAAGAGTGTAGAAGCTACAGCAGAAGAAACACAGTGTTGCTCCAAAAGGTACCGATGTTTCTTCTGTAATCTAAAATCGCTGCAAATAATACTTGTGTCAAGAACCAATCTCTTTTGGTAAGAGATTGAAGACAGAGAGTGAAATCCCATAGATAGAGATGGGAGAGAGTTTTAGTTCAAAGGCAACTGTATAACAGTTCATAAACACCTCAGAAAGTGTTGTTGTTGTTGCTGTTCAGCCTTTTTTCCTAGTTTAAGACTCAAAGTGGTTTACAAAGCATTAAAAAAATAAAGATTCACAAAATACAAAAGTTAAGAAGAGGTTAAACAATCAGAAAATTAAAACGAAGTTAATGAAACTTATACTAAAATCTGTTAGTCTTAAGGATGTCACAAGGCTCTCTTCCTTTTTTGTTTTGTTTTGATGTATTTCTTATAAGCCAAACCAAAAACACACAAATTTCAACATCTTCAGGATGGAAACAACTTTAAACAAATTAAAGAATGTTTTAAAAGTGAATGTGAGAGAAACCAGAATGCAACGCTGGAGGAGTGTGGAGCAGCGAGCTCGCGCTGCTCCACACGGCGACAGACTTACCCGGCTGGAGGTAAGCTCCGTTTTGGGGCATTTTCGCCCGTTTCCCCCCGACATGTGAAAAGGGCCTATGTTGGGCTGCCTTTGGAAACTGTTCAGAAACTTCAGCAGGTTCAAAGCGCAGCAACCAGATTGCTGACCAGGGCCAGTTACAGAGAGCACATAACTCCCTTGTTAAAACAGTTTCACTGACCGCCTGTTCATTTCTGGGCACAATTCAGAGTGCTTGTCATGATCTATAAAGCCTTATATGGATTAGGTCCAGACTATTTGAAATACAGTCATCCCTCCACGTTTGCAGGTTTCACTTTTGCGGACTTGATCATCCACAGATTATTTGTTGTCACCTCTGCTGCCTCCCTAGGCCATTTTTAATAGAGACTGCAAGACTCCTGAGACTGAGAAACTGCAAACAAGGCTTGTAAGTTCCTATTAAAAATGGTGTGGGGCAGCAGTGGAGGTGGCAGTAAGCCCCACCAGCCCCCAACTTCTACCTTGGGAAGGAACCTTGATGCTTCAAATCCACAGTGGGTTGAATATGGTGATCACACTTTTTTTGTGTGTTAACTATGGTTTGGGAGGGCCTAGAGCTATTCACAGTTTTCACTTTCATGGGAGTCCTGTGCCCCTAACCCTAGTGAACGTGGAGGGATTACTGTACTGTTTCTCCCTATACCAACTGGATAGAGCCCTAAGATCTGCAGAGGAAGGCTTTCTCCTGGTCCCACTACCATCTCAGGCTCATCTGCTGAGGACAGCGGAGAGAGCCTTCTCAGTGGCTGCTCCCACCCTGTGAAATGTGCCTCCGTGGGAGCCTAGGCTGGACCCTCCTTGCACTCCTTTCACCAGCAGATAAAAGCATTTCTTTTTAAGCAAGCTTTTATGTGAGCTGGGGAGCTTTTTAGTTATTTATTAACCTGTCTTCAAAATTGCACATTGTTATAGGTTTTTATAATTTTATACTTTGTTAATGTTTTTAATTATGTTAATGTTTTTAACTTATTTTTGGAATCTGCCTTGAGTCCCATTCTGGGAGAAAAGGCAGCATACAAATACAATAAATAAATAAACGTATGGTGAGGGTATCAAAATTCTGCAAATTTGTGTTTTGATGTTTGGCCCTTTAAGAAGCCAAAGCTGCTTTGATCTTTCCTAGCCTGTCCAAAATCCCCAGTGCCTTACTTTTGATATCATTACTGTATACTGCAATACTGCACTGCATTTATCAATGATTTTGATACACAATAAATCTGAGCTTCTGCTTTATTTTTTTGCAGAAATTACATGGGCCTGCAATAACATGTGCATCTCAGCTGCTTGGCTATGAATCCAGAAGTACCCACCAGATTTAGCATTTATGATTTATGAGCCATTCACAAAACTGGTAAGAGACAAGTAAAGAAAATGGATACACATTCCAATTACTGCAAACTCTTCTAATAACATATATTTCAGAGCATGCCTTTCTTTTTTCTCCCTATAACCTAAAATATAAAACCCATCATAAGCAAATGGAAGTCAATTTTCAATCTACATCTGAGGCATCGTTTATCATTAGGATCTATGAGCATATGAATATTAATTTTTTTTTCCAATTCGTTCACATCTCCTTTAAAGCACTACTTCACATTACATTTTTGAATGATAGAGTTCAATTCATTCACATCCAAATAATATGAAGGCCCAGGTTTAAATTACATCTTTTAAAAATTGTGAAGCTCAGAGTTTTCTGTCTTTGCATTATTCATCTTCATATGTCATGCTGATTTTTTTTATGCTGTAGAGCTGAAGTCTTTGAGTTAGATCCACTCCCTTTATTCCTGAGGTATAAATTGCTTAGCAAAATATTTCCATTTTCTAACTGCTAGCATTTGGATGTTGTTGCTTCAGATTAGTTATACACACTGTCCCATCTCTTCCCTTTAATTCCACTCCTACAGTCCCTTCTTCCCTCTCCCCAGAATCTAGATTTTTTTAAAAAACTATATTATCTTGGTTTCATAGTCTATCAACTGTTACTGGCTAGAGTTTCAGACCATCAATTACTCAGATTATATTAACAGAAGAAATGCCATAATAAATTGGCTTCAGTGATATTTTGAAATCTATGCAAAAATAAGATTTATCGTTAGCAAAGAACTGGTGGGAACATAATCCCAAAAAGATTGTTGAAAATAGTGAAGTAAAAATCTTATTCGAACTGATGAACACTTAGAATATAATACATCAGACTTAACTATGGTTAAGGAAAATAAAAAATAGCAATGGTGAAGGGATAGCAGATCGAAGACAAAGAAGGGGGAAAGATTGTGAGATACTGAGGCCTACAAATTGAGATTCACTGTCTCTGGGAAAAGAAAACTATGGTTCCAGTGATGATAGGTATTCTGGAAGCAACTCCAAAAGGACCAAGAAACCATCTAAATGAAATCAGCATAGATAGGATCAGAATAGCACAATTACAAAAAGTGACACTGTTTGGAACATGGCACATTATCTCATGATACTTCACCTCTCTAGATTCTTGGATAGACTGTGAATCACTGATGGTCCAAAATTTCAACTGGTAACACCTGGAGGAGTGCGAAACTTTATCACACAGCTGTTGTCTTTCAGTCGTTTAAGGGAATGGAAACATACCAGTATAGAAACAATAACTCTCACACCCTCTCTGCAAAAACACCGTGCGTCACCAATTTGGTGATGCATATTTCCACAGTCTTCCATGCCATACCACTGACCCCACCTCCCTTCCTGTTTCCATGCTGCCTGACACAGGCACTATTTGGAAGAAAAAGAAATGCCAAAACTGAACAATCACACAATTTTGGTATAATGTGAGATTTGGTGTCATCATTTCAAGATTTAATTCTTCTGGAGTCTTCGTTTCTGAACCGTAGCAGAAAGATACCATCGCATCAATACACAATAGTGGAAATGCAGGATCATTGACTCCATTAACAGATATTTCTTGTGAATGAAGAGATGATGCAATAATGATGGGAATGCAATCCTGCAACAGGAGAGTGATGTTATCATGTGACAGGAGGGATCAAACATGGAACTAAGCCAGTGCAATCATGCGACAAATCCAGTGTGTGACAAAATTCTGAGATTATTATTGTTGTTAACATATTGTTGTTAACAAAACATATAGATTTACTTTACTTCTATTTTTATTTAGGCACTTGTACCCCTACCTTTCTCCCACTTTTGACTCAAATGAACTTACAATAATTTAAAATAAAAGTTTAGCTAAAATCTTATTTTGCAAACCTTAAAAAAACAATTAAACAGCAGTTCTGTTAAAAGCACACAGTTAAAGATAGTTCTAAAGCACATATAAAACATAGCTGAAAAGATACAAGATTAAAAAAAATGTAGCACACTAGTTTCAAATACTCTTTTGCCACGTGATAAAAAAAACCGAGGCCTGAATAAATAGTAATTTCTTTGCCTGCCAGCTGAAAGAGAACAGAGAGGAGGCTAATCAGACCTCAGATGGAAGGCGCAATCCTGGGAGGAGCAACCAAGAAGGCTCCGTTCTGTGAGAGAAGGCCCTCTTACCCCCCCAAAAGTAAATCTTCAATTTTGTGGGGGAGATAATCTGCACCTAAGCAATGTAGGGCTTTAAAAGTCACAACCAGCACTTTGAATGCTGCCTAGAAATGGAGTGGTAGCCAGTGAAGCTACCTGGGAGTTATATATTCCCTGTAACCAGCCTGGCCACAGCATTTTGTACCTGCTGTACTTTCTGAACAGCTTCCAAAGGCAGCCCCCGCATTGTAGTAACCACATGGGGTGTAATCAAGGCATGTGCCACTGTGGTTAGATCTGACATCTCAAGGAAGATGTGCAGTGAAGCAACAGCTTTAACTGTGCAAACACGCTCCTGGCTACTGCCACACCTGAACATCCAGGTTCAGATCTGAGTTCAGCAGTATGCCCAAGTTGTGAACCTGAGATTTCAGGGGGAGTGTAACCCCATCCAATACCAGCTGAATCACTATCCCCTGACTTGCCTTACAACTGAACAGGAACACCTCTATCTCATACGGATTTTAATTGGTTTACCCTCATCCACTCCATTACTGATATAGCCATCACATTTTATCTGGTATTGTGCACAAGTGGCAAGGGAGGGAAGACAACATCTGTTGGCTCCGGGCAGCGTATTTCTCCATTACCTTCCTTCCTCCATCGATGCTGCAGTCACGACCATTTCCTTTCTGCTGCCACTGCCTGTGCTGCTGTAGTTCTGCCAACATAGTTCACCTGAGGATTTTAACGTTAGGTCCATCTGCCAAAGAAAACAGAGCTGCTCCAATACCTTTTGCTGACTGAAGTGAAGCCAAACTCCTGACCCCTTGCACATACAGAAGATGATTGGACTGAAAGATGAAAGTTGGTCCAACAATGACATTGCAAGACATCTCATCATCTGAAGCTGGAGGGCATGCACCCACTCCCACTTCCACAGAGCGAAGCATTGAGGGTGGCCATGGAGACTGCCTGTACCACCATAGCACAAGTGGTTGCCAGAGCCAATTTATCTACGGAGCCTCACTCTGAGGAAGGACACCTGTAAAGTGAGGCATTTGGGACCGAATAAAGATCCTCCCCAAATGATGGCTCACTGTTCAAGGTCCTTAGAGTGAAACATCAAGTTTCAGAAAGGCATGATATCTTCTCTCCTGAGTAAAGAAGAGTAGAGAATTAGGACACAAGGACTGAACTGACATTTTCTCTGTATAAGAAAACTTATGGGAGATTCAGAAATGTATCCAGTAGCCATGAACACAGAAAGCCACAGTCAGTGGTGTAGGAACGTGGGGGCGGAGAGGGCGATTCGCCCCAGGCAGCAATGTTTCTGGGGCATCCCAGCCGGTAGCCATGCCCCACTCACCCTGGCCACACTCCAGGCACCACAGCCACACCCCCGCACAGTGGCTATGCCCCCTTCTGCCGCTCCCCCTCCACACACTCCAAGTTCCACCACTGGCCATGGTCTTCCTGTGTGAAGTAAAACAATACTCCGAAAAGAGTATGCTGTTTTCTGTACACGAGTACTACCCAATCTTCATGTTTTTTACGATTTAGTCAAGGCAAATTAGGTTTGTGGCCTGCTACAAAGTTTGCCCTTAATGCCTGTATTAGTCAGCTGAGATTTAAAAGGAAATTGGTTCATAAATAAATCAGTTCATGAATATTATTTATTTTTATTTGTTATTTGTTCTTATATATTTATTTGTTAATTACATTTGTATTCCAGCTTTCCTCCAACTAGCCCAAAACTCCAATTAGCTCAGTGCATCATTTTCATCCTCATAACAACCCAGTGAAGTAGGTCAGGCTAAGAGGGGGTTAGTGCTGCAAGGTCACCCAATGAGTTTCAAGTCTCTCTTAAGTCCCCATGTAAAACACTAGCTACTGTATCTGGAATATGTACATTCTTCAGCGTGCTATTGATAAGCTAAGTATGATAATGATTTTTGTCTTCTGCAGTGCATGCAGATATATATACATTACTTGTCAAATACTAAAGGCATCTTTGGAGTATTTACAGACTTTTCTCAGTGTAAATAACCGGAGCTGCATCAATTGTAGCAACGATCGGCTCACCCAGGGTACAGCAGCCATTGCAAGGGAACCATAAATGTTGCATTATGTTTGTAAGGTGTTTATAAAACAACATGAGTGACTGCGTAAGCTGATTTTCTGTGCGGCACAAGTCTGTATGTGTGTGTGCATGTGTGTGTTTAAAATTTCTTCACCAGCCCTTGTGAAGTTGACACTTGACTAAGATAGGTGCATGACTTCCAGATGAGCGTCAGCTTTGGAGAGTGAAAACTCAGGCAAAGGGAATATAAATTGGTTTATCAAAGGAAACAAAAAATGGGGGGAAATATGAGGGGCATATTGCTAAATATATTAAGACAAAAAAAATAATCCAGAGAAATAAGTTCCATTAAGTTCAATCAGACTTGTATCCAGATCAGAGCTGGGATAAGTTATTTTGGGGACTACAACTCCCCAGATTCTCCAGCCTTCATGGCTAATAAGCCCATGTGGGTTCAGAAACAGAGAGTTGTAGGTAAAAAAAGGAATTTCTCCAAGCCATCCACTAGATAAATGTCTGAAGGACTGAAAGTTTAATAAACATTTCCATGTTATCATGGGTATACATGCAAGACTTGCTGAAGAACTATAAAAGGCAAAACCAATGAACATGATACATTCCTTTTGCTTCCATGACAACAAGAAGCACAAACTCTGAAAAAACAACTGAAATTTTTTGAGAATATCTCTTCTCCTTTTCCTTTTCCAACGATATTGCTACACACATTAGGGCTCCTGCATTAGGGCATGGCCAGATAGTTCACGCCTGATTTCATGGGACCATTTGTCTCCAATAAAACTGATAGCTGGGGGAAAAAATCCAATATGATGGGGTTTTACTTTTTAAATATGAAGTCCCCAGGATATTTATTTTAGCCTCCAGATCACCTGTCAACTTATGGGTACTTCATCAATTTCATGAGGATTTCCTAGGCAAAGAATACTCAGAGGTGGCTTGGTCAGCTCCTTCCTCCTGAAATACAGCCTTCAGCACCTGGTATTCATTGGTAGTTTCCTATCTGAATGCTGTCCAGGGTCTGGTTCATTTAGGGCATTTGGGTCCTCACCAGCAGCTCCAGCACCTGAGTAAAAGGCTGGCAGCATTCCTCTAAACCTGGCTTCAGCAACTTTAATATATCTTGGGGACACTGTTCTGCCCCTGCAGTCCACCGGGGCCACACAGACTGCCAAACCCCCCAATAAATAAGCAAATAAATGAAATGGTTTACTTGCTGGTTTGAAAAATTGAGGAGGGGGTTTAAATTTAAACGGCACCAAGAAGACCTGCAACATATGTCAAAGGTCAACTGGCTTTCCTGGGGCTTTGAAGGAGATACAGTTCACCCTTCTTCTTGTGCCAGAGAAAGGCCTCTCTCCTACACACACACACACACACACACACACACACGAAGACACGATGTCAAGGGCCATAAAGCAGTCTTTGAGTTACACTCAGCTCTGGGCTGCCATTTGTCCCCCCCACCCCCCGTAGTAAAAATGCCCAATATCAGAATGTCCAACAAGAATCGCAGTGCTAATCATGATACTTTCTCTCCCCTGATCACTGTAATAAGCCATCAGAGCAGTGTATTACTAGCAGAGAAGAAGGTAGATTTCACAAATGATGTTGTGACTATCTGACCAAGGGTGGCAGCAAAAGTATGTCCTCTATTACTTACCAACCAGAACTAAGAGAGGCAGCCCTACCAACATCCCTCTTCAGGCATGGTCCATCTAATTCAATCCTCTTCTTGTTCCTAAATCTAAGAACCAGAGTTTGGGAATTTTATGTTTTAGGATTAAAAGTCTTAGTATCCTTTGGTCAACAGCTATGGGGGAGCTGTAATCCCCAAAACTGGGATTATAATAACTGCTTGGAATGTACTTTTGGAGGACACTTTACTGGGGACTGACAGCACAGAATCATACCCAATACTGAGAGGAATGCTCTTTGAACTCACCTATGCACTGCATGGCAGAAGGGCAATGTGTAGGTGATTTTATCCCCAAAGGACAGCAAGGATCTTTGAACATCACTCTGATAAGTCAAGAAGAAGAAGGCCTCAAAACACATGGAAAAGCTTGGCTGAAGGGCACTGTAGTACTTTGATGATGATGATGATGATGATGATGATGATGATGATGATGATGATAAAAGGATTCCTCCCCCTCCTTTGACCATATAAGCTGTAAAATGAGATTTCCCCATATCCACGCTCCCTCCACCTTTCATTAATCAAAGAGTGAATACCATCTATGCTTATTTGAGACTGTCCTGGCATTTAACATTATCAGATTATACAAGAACCACAAATTAGGAAACTTCTACTTTTGATACAGTAAATAGAAATCTGGAATTTATCCAAGGACTGTAGCAATGGGAGACCTGAGTTCAAAATCTTTAGTTCAAGTCCACCATATTCTCTCTCTCTCTTTCTCTCTCCCTGCCCCCCCCCCCGCCTTGTTATTCCTGTTCTTGTATCTTCTGCTTGCTCAGAGATTGAAAGAAATGTCCAGGGACTCTTTAATACTTCCTTTCTAACTCTAATGTTTTCCCTTTTCCTGTAAACAACCTAACATCACAAAAGAAAGTAATTCAGCTACATGAATCTGCAATAAAATTCTGAACATCCATAAATAGAATTATTATGAATGATGGCAGCTTGACAAATGTTAGATTCAACAATGCTAAGAGATCCCATGATTCTGTTTATTTTTCCTAAGCTAAGCTGAGCAAAGCAGAATGTAGCTGTATACTACAATGATTCAGTTATTTCGGACAACACGTCTAATGCTGTCATTGAAGAACATAGATCAAGACTCACAAAAACAGTGAGCCCGTGTATTTGCCAGACCTGCAAGTACTTTGAGGATGATATACCTAACAGGCTTTCAGTAAAGGAGGTTTTCTTTCAGAAGGATGTTTAAGCTGGTACAAGATGAGCAGAGCAATCCAAAGGTAGTCAAGTATAGGTGTGTAATTCTATACTATCTTCTCAAAGGAAGTAACAGGTAATTTTAGCAATTTTCTTCCTGCTGCAAGAAGGTCTTTGAAAACCACATGGTTTCTGACATCTATTCAGGGCTTATTCTTTGCAGAATTCATAACTGGTTGATTTGTCCTGAAAACAGCATTTTTTGTGTCGAAAAAGCTATTTCCTGAACAGAAAGTGCTGTTTTCAGTGCAAATCAACCACAGGTGAATTTTACATGCAATAAGTCCCAATGCTCATAATGTACAGAAAATGCTGTTTTCTGCAGAGAACAATTACACTCATATTTTGTACGGAATAAATCCCCAACTGGAAAGATTCTTTCAGTCCAGGATTCTTCCAATTAGGGATTGTCAACACTTGTAAAATGTGTTTTTCAGCCATTTTTTAAATATTCTTTCCACC
Source organism: Cyclura pinguis (assembly GCA_030412105.1). Taxonomy (NCBI): domain Eukaryota; kingdom Metazoa; phylum Chordata; class Lepidosauria; order Squamata; family Iguanidae; genus Cyclura; species Cyclura pinguis. Next base: position 44,987,582 of record CM059604.1, read on the forward strand.
CATAAAATTCAAGTAGAACAGAGTGGTAGATCTCTCATCAGAGCCAAAGCCCTGTGGCTTATGTTGGTCTGATTGGAAAGTAGGTTAATGTATCATAAGGGCCCAATGAGAATTTGGAGGAAAAAAATTACATTTTTGGTGGCAACGCTAGCTGGGGATCCCAGGTATTGTAGTCCAAAAGGTAATTTTTCTGAGTTCTGGGACCAAGAATCAGTCATGTCAAGGGAGCTGTGGAGGTTTGGACCCAGGAGGTGAACACCATGAAATCCTGCTATTGGACCACCCACACAATAGCATTTGGGACTTTCCACCTGTTTGTGCGTAGCAGGAGTTGCTCCTATAATGGAGCCCCCACCTTACTTCTGGAGGTCAGTAACGGACTGTAATACTGCATAGCTTCCTCCTAACTGCCAGTCGAAACAGGATAATCCTCTCATTTTATCCTTTTATCCATGGCTTCTTTTACCTTAAGAACTCTTTCAGACTTCATAAACTGTTCATCCCCTGGATTAAAATATATTGTGAAAAAGACTAGAAAACTTCTGAGTTTAGCATGGATCTCCCGGCTTTAAAGCACAGTTCAGGTTTAATAGTCTATGCCACCTCCTCATGTTTCTCTAGCACCTGCTAGAAACTCTGCATCTCATCATCATTCACTCCATTGGAGGGACAGGAAGGTTTTCACTTTTTAATATGGTACCATCTCACTTCACCTCCAAAGACATCAGTGTTCTAATCTACATGTGGTTATTTGACTTTAACAGTACATCCTTTTCTTGTTCCTGTAAAGAAGCCAAGGGATGTAGGGATCTTTTTTTTCCTTTTTAAGTATACAGGAAGTGAAACTCATCAGGGGAAAGAACCAACTACAGCAGTTTCCATCTGCAACTGCAACACAGAACACAGACACTAAGAAGGAGAAACAGACTATGAAAATAGTTACAGATTCCCAATTATGCCACTTGCCAACAGACATGTCAAGAAGATGAGTGATTTGTGGGTGATTGCAGCAAGCCTCTGACAGTGAAATTTTGGAAATAGGCAAGACAGTAAGTTGGACACAGATTTAGACTTACTAGGAATAAATTTAATGACAGCAATAGGAGATAGATTAGTTATAATTAACTCAGGACCACTGAATTCAATGCAAAGGTGTATCTAGGGAGAGGCAAGTAGGATACGTGTCCTGGGCACCAATGCCAGGGGGGCACCAAAAAGCCATGCATGCAGAGGTGGGAGTGGGGTGGGGGTAAGAAGCTTGCCCTAGGCACTGTTTACGCTAGATACTGATTCAAGATGCATCCTGTAAATCTAATTAAGTCTAAATCTGACCCAGTGTGGCCCTCCAAATGTGGTTGGAATGCAACTTCCAGCATTCCTTACTACTGCCTCATCTGTTTAGGGCTAACCAGAGCTGTGTTTTGTTAATATCTGGAGAGACACCTTTTGCCCACTTCCTTTGTACTGGATCATCTTCCATTATCAATGTCATGTCCTACCAGGAGAAGACTTTCTATAATAAAGAAGGAGAAAGGCCAGCCTGAATAACTGGCTTCAGTCAGAGCCAGAGGTGGCTTGTAGCTCTGCCTTGGAGCCAGGGAAGATGGCAGCACTACCTTGAAAGCAGAAGGTAGACTATCCCATGGAGACTCTGAAGAGGAGGGGTAAGAGATTCTGTTGACTAAAGTGGCAACAGCAAAAGAGTATGACCTGCTTTGGCCTACTTTAAAAGGAAACATTGATCTAATTAGGCCAGCTCTGTTGACTTGCAGCTGGCTATAAATTAACACAGCTATGGGTGTCACTGCTTGGTATTGTGTTATATTCCTTAAACAATCATTTCCTGACCTTCAGTTTGCTCCTTGGCCTCTTTGCTTCAGCAGTTCCTTGCCTGGTATTTGACTCTTCTCAAACTGTCTTTTATTCTCAGACCCTGGATGACATTGACCTCAGTTATGCTCTTATATATCCTAACTTGGTTTCTCCATTGCTTGTTCTCCTGAAGCACAGGTACATTCTCCAGGGGACTTGCCACCTTGAAACAAGATAATTGAAGTCATAGGCTATGTTGGAGACACACACAATATTCCATCATACAGAAGTAGAACAGATTTAAATATTTTGCATAAGTTCAGTCATTAATGTGAGACCAGCTATCAGTGCAGATGAAATAATCATAGTATTCCCATTTATAAACCTTGATTAGTTTGGGCAGCTTCCTATGTAATTGTAAATCCAACTTTTGTGTATATGGAGCTTTATGGCTGGATGGCCATCTGTCGGGAGTGCTTTGAGGGTATTCCTGCATGGCAGGGGGTTGGACTGGGTGGCCCGTGTGGTCTCTTCCAACTCTACATTTCTATGATTCTATGGTAGCTGTAGAGAGAGGTATTCATTACCTTCCTCGTGCAACTCCCCACTGACCACGGTACCCACCTCTCTCAAATTTGGTCATTTAGTGGCAGAGGAGAGTGCAGGATAGCCACATAGCATCCAGCTATGTTCCTCCAGCTAGATAATCTCATGAAAATATCATATTCCTGGAAGGTCTCCCAAGAGGTCCTGAAGGATGATGTCATCATCATCACCATCCAGAGGACCCCTCAGAAGGACCCCTGGAAGGTCCCAGAGAATGATAACATTGTAATGCATCCAGTTATAGGAACATAGTCAGATACTGTCTCCCTCCCTCTCCAGCCATTAAATGGCTTGGGGGAAGCAGAAGATATCTGCTCAAAGGGTGGGAGGCAAGAACAGATGTAGGATCTTAGCTAATTGTGTCTAAAGTATTCAGCACTTCAAATACAAAATACAGAATTGTATGTTTTATTTCTAAAGTGAGTCTTACAAATGCAGGTGTTATTTAAATTCATGGTTTACACAGTCAGAGAGGAAGCCATCATGTAGGAAGATCTTACATGATAAAGAATTTCTCTGTGCACCACATAAACCATCAACATTTTTAGTCTTGACTATGCAACTGCCACTGGAGCATTGTAGAAGATACCATAAATGGTTGTTATAAGCTTCTGCCTAATTTTAAAACTCCTAACCTCAACAGGAAGAATAGATCCTTCTCTCTTGCTTTGTATGTGAATAGGTAGACAAATGTGCAAAAAAATAAAACAAACCCATATGTGTAGTTATCCTGTAACATCTGTTTTTGCCTACAACTGAGAATTTTTGTTTTCTTTTATTCCTTAGGTAAGAAAAAAAATTCCAATTTCTTCATACTAGATTGATCTGGGTTTTTAAAAAATGTGTTTATTTATTCCCTTCCTGGGACATAACACTGTTCACAATGTTACTAAAAGCTAATAAACACAGGACATTATAAATATAATATTATGCATTAAAACAGTCATTAAATTACTTTAAACCACTATCTTAACAAATACATTAGTAAAGATACAGTATGTTCATTTAAAATGAGGTAACTATTAAAGCCCTACCTAAATAGAAGCGTGTTTGCCTACTTGTGGGAGGACAACAGAGAGAGAGCTAGCTTAGCCTCCCTAAGAAGGCCATTCATAATCTAGGAGCAACCATAGAGGAGGCTCTCTCCATGCTCCCCAACCATCCTGATTAATCCCCTGTTGTCCACTTTTTTCAGCTGCTTTTAAAACTTCCCAGTCTCTCACCTCCCGCCACTTTTCCCCTTTCTCTTCAACTTACTTCAGTCACTGCATAGGGAGTTCAAAGTGCTGAAGTAGTTTGCACTTAATTAACTCAGCAAAGGAGGGGGACAAAATCCTGTCTTTCCTGGGCAAAAGCAAATTGCTGAAGCTCATCCTAGTTTGTGCATTCTTCCTCATAAATAATGTTTGCTATCTTGACTCTACTCTTATATCACTTGGCCACATGTTTCCCAGTTTTTTTCTGTGAAATATTGGAGGAAATGCCTCTCCTTTCTCCTTACCAAATGTGTCTCTGAAAGTACAATTGTCAGAAAGAACCTCTCTTACAGGTTTTAAAACTCAACCTGGCTCTGATGGATCTGCTAATCAATGAGCTCGGTTCTAGAGTTCTGACATACAAAGAACAGTTTTGAAGATGACAGACTTTGATGTCAGGCAACCTCAACAGATGTACCGGGGAGGGGGGGGTCATGTATTGATTGTATTTTACCAAACAGATCTTGGGCATCAGGATAAGTATCCATAATTATTCTGCTAGTTAAACTATTATCACATCAACATCTACAAACACCTATATACCTGAAGTTCCCATTTTGAATTTAATATATTTTGGAGCAGCAGATCCTGTCCCTTTAATGATTGCATGGAAGAAGACATTTCACCACATGCTGTTTACTTGACAAGCAATATTTGCTCTTCTCAAAAAGGCAGGACCTTTGACTCTTAGTTCACCTGACAATTCTTCTGATAAGCAAACTCCACCAGCCACCTGCATATTTCTCCCTCAGATGGCTGTATTTGCATCTGCAGTCTGCACAGCTTTCCTGAGTGACTTCTTATCAGACATCTCAAACAATTGCTAGAAAATAAACATTGGGGATGATAGTGCAGGTGGCTGATGGTGTTGCTTAGAATCATTGAACCTCTCTTGAGTTGCTTAAATCGTATCCAGTTAAAGCCTCTCTAGAACTTAAGCACATAAGCAAAGCTGTACTAATCCAGGCCAAATGCTCACCTAACATAATGTCTGTTTCCACAGTGGTAGACCAGCCAAATGCCTCTTGAGAAAACCATAAACAGGACATGGGAACAATAGCAGCTCTTGCTTGTCCTCCCTGGCAACTGCTGTTTAGAGGTACACTGCCTCTGATATAACAAATAAAATAAATAATATAAACAATGTGTTTTCATGTTGGTTACTAGGTGTTAATAGCCTAATTTGCCTAACTTAACTACCTCTCTTACGACAAATTAGGCTATTAATACCCCTGAAAACTCTGTGACAGTTGGTTTACATTAGGATCACCATAAATTGGAAATGATTTTATTATCACAGAGTTTTCAGGGGCTAAGAGTGTATGATGCACCAAGGGTCACCCAGTGAGTTTCCATGGCCAAGCAGAAGAACTGAATTCTGATCTCCAGGACTGTAGTCAAAGCACTATTTAAATTGCTGTTGAACTTATTGCTTATAAGGAGTTACAACAACAGAGAAGAACCCTCAAGGGGAAAACAAGGAGAGGCACACAATGCCAGAAGGAAAGAAATTCATAAAGTTCCAAGACTTCCCTTTTGGTGTGAATTTGGAGTAGGGAAGATATAGCCCACCTAAGGCCAATTCATGCCTATCCGAGTTTCCTAAGGACTAACTTGTTCCTCCTAATAACAGGAATCTTCTGAGGAGTGAGTAGCTTTGGAAGTTTTGTTAGATATCATAATTGTATTGTCTCTGGACTTGTGACACAGATAGACTTTCCCATTTTGTTAAGAAAGCTAATTCCCAGGGTAGTGATTCTCTGTGTTTCTAGCATTATAGTTACTTGTAACATTTAGCAACCCAGAAGTACCACCCAAGTTACCCTGAGTGGTCTTGGTGGGGTATAAATAAAGTGATTAATTGATACTGCGTTCATTGTTGTTGTGTGGCTTCAAGTTGTTTCCAACTTATGGTTACCCTAAGGTGACCCTATCATGGTATTTTCTGTGACTGAGAGTATTTGACACACTCAAGGTCACCCAGTGGGTTTCCATGGCTGAGTGGGGAATCAAACCCTGGTCGAACCATTACACCAATCTGGCTCTCACCACATTATACATTTTCCTTTTATGTTTAATATAAGTGGCCATGATTCTTTCCTGGAAAAGTAGGCCTGTGTTCATGTGCTTAAGATTGCAAAACCATGTAATGAGAGAACCCCAGCTCTATTTTAACAGCTGAGATCCCCATCTGGGGACATCTATTTTATCTCTAAGGAAAGAGAAGGCATGCAGAGTGAAAACAAATGACAGGAAGGAGGTTTATATACTTTTTGCTTGGTTCTAAAGGTAGAATCATATGATGATGGCAATGAGCAATCCCAAGCAAGTAGGAAATTGTCTTTGGAAATGTTTAGTCCCAGCCTTCTGGAATAACCTGGGTCTGAGAGTTTTCCATGGGTCTCACATCCTGCATTCAAAGCACAGAGACAGGAATCAGCGTTGACATGAGTATATTCCATTCTCCCTTTACTTCATTCAATGTGAAACTAAAGAAGGACAGATGAAAATTACAGCAACTGTTGCAGTGTATGCCCCCATTCTCCAGGATTTATCCTGATATAGTAAATGGCAATGATTCAAGAGATGCAACTACTCCAGGTCCTGCACTAGCAACAAGCTGAAGGAAAAATGTATAGCTAGATTCCTCTTCTTTCCCAGTCACTTCCTGAATTTCTAAATCATCCACTTTTTTTGTGTTACTTGAGTAATGAAGTAAACCTACACGGGATCAGGCTATCAGTCTAACCAAAATTTCAGGGCTGAACATAGGTTCAGGTATGGAGATTTTTGTCTTGTTCAGTAGACATATTGTACTATTTAATTTCTGTGCTACCACTTTTAGAATAGCTAGCATAAAGAAAACCCTATTTTAGATACTCCTCCTTGATTGTTTTAATCCAGCTTCGATAGTTTGGGGCACGAGGTTACCCTCAGGCTTAATCTCTATCAAAATACTTGGTATTTTGTGGTTTGCATGGGCCAATTTGTGTTTTTGCTTGCTTGCTTCTTTCCACCCCAACTGTAACCTCAAGGTTGACTCTGAAAATTCACAGGTGTCTGCCAGGCCATTTTCTGCATTTCAAAAACCCATTGGCCTAAACTGATTTAGTAATACCAGCTAGAATAGACTCACTGAATCAGCTGTTGAATGGCAAGTCAACAACTACGTATATTCCATAGATTCATAAGGTCTTGTCCTAGTTGGGACTACCAACTGGACAGAAGCCTTTTCTTTTAATCTACTAGTACCTATTCTTCTGCATACGTGGGGGCTTGGGACAGCTTCCTTAGTACCTAGAATTAAGTGACTTACATTTGGGATGACCCACTTCCAAGCAGGCACGCCAGGGATAGGCAAAGTGTGGCCTCTGGCAACATGTAAAACTAACTTTTTTTTTTCACTGCTTGGGAAAAAACATGAAAAAATGTATTTTGCACCTCCTGGTAGCTTGCAGTGGTCATTTGGGGCTTGCAGAAGTCATCAGGGTCTCAAAAGGCCCCCATCCACCCATCAAGTTAAAACCAGAAGTGACTGTCAAGGCAGTGCCAGTTTTGTTGCTATTGAGTTATAATTGTTTTTACTTTGTTTTTACTTTTTTGCCATGGTGCTACATTTGCTACAACAAATGCTGAGGGCAAAAATTCAGCCCCCAGTCCTGTCAACATTCCTTGCCTCTGAGATAGGTACTGTGTTACTGATTTTGTTCTAAGAGAGAACAGTGATGGCATGATAATGAAATATGAAGAATTCTCTAGATGTTCCTTCCTTCTTGCTTATTTATTTGGGGGCAGGGAGGTTAAACCACATAAGTGAGAAAGTTCTTTCTTGAAGAAGTATGTCTTCTGCGAAGTAGCATATACCAATGTGTTGGACTACAACTCCACTGTCCCCTGCCAGCATAACCAGTGCTTGTTCTGGTCCAGAGATATTGGAATTTGTAAACTAATGTCTCTGGAATGGAACAAGTTAGAAGAAGCCACCTTACCCCTTAAGCACTCCAGGTTTTAGAGATGGAGCAGGGGATGATTTATTTGATCAAATCAGCCAAATAAAGTAACATTCCACGTCAACAATTAAAGAAATAATTGATGCCTATGGAGAAGCATGCAGTGTTCAGTTCACTTTTTCCAAAGCGCTGCAAAACAGTCCTGCTCATTTAAGTCTGGTGAATAGGTCTAGAAATTATCCTAGATCGACTTAGAAAATCAACCTCATTCTATACCAGGAGTGGCCAACTGCACAAGACTAAGGGGCTGCATAAACCCTCAAGGAGACCTTGGAAGGGTGTAGTCTCCACTGAACCTAGTCCTACCAAAAAAGAAAGAGAAAGATAGATAGAAAGAAAAAAAAAGGGGAGAAGTTGCCCCAAAACACCTCCAGATGACCTCTAGGGGAGATGGTGGGTTTCCTGGGCCCTGAAAGGGCATTTTGGGGCATTTTGAGGTAAAGCATTTTGAAGAAAGAAAAAAGAAAAGAAAAAAATTGTTTTGACCCCTTGGTCAAAAACTATTATGGAAATGCCCCCATGCCCCCTAGATATCATGGGGGAGGTATTTTGAAGCAATAAAAGTATTTTTGGAAAACATTGCAGAAAAAGTTTTTGGCCCTTGTGGGGCCCTGGGGGCTGCGTGTTTACCCATCCCCTGCTCTATGCAATAAAAGCAGGCAATTTGTAGGCCTGTGGCTGTATGTGGCTCCCAAGGCTACCTTTGTGGCCCTCAGCCACACTTCTCAAACCACATTTTCTCTGGTGGGGTCTTCACTCTACACACACCACAGCAAGCCCAGATATCTCCATTTTCATCTACAGTCCCTCTCAAAGGTCACTTCCAATGGCCATTTCAAGAGGATCAACAGAGGCACATGAAGGTATTTGCAGGCAGCATGAAGTTCTAAATTCCCCAAAGATGCCAGATCCTACCTGATCTTGGACACTACGTAGGGTCAGCCCTGGTTAGAACTTGAATGGGAGATTGCCAATGAATACTAGGTGCTGTAGGTTATATTTCAAAGGAAAGAACTGGCAAAACCACCTCTGAGTATACCTTGCTTAAGAAAACCCTATGAAATTCATGGTGCCACCATAAGTTGTCAGGTGACTTGAAGGCACATATACACACGGGGTTCTGGGGTGTTTTGGGGGGTGGATGGTATTTTCACATGTTGAGGGGGCTTTCTGATTGGTTTTGGAGAAAAAAATGGAACAATCTTTTTTAAAAAAAATAGTGGGTTGGGGTGCTTTAGAAGGTTGGTGGGGGGCTTTGGGGCCACTATACCCTTATTTAGTCTATACCCTTATTCAGCCCCCAAAAGATCCTGGGTTCAAGATGTGGCCCCTGGACCCAATGCAGATGTCCTTCCCTGCTCTACTAGATAACATAGACTCCAAAGTCAAACCAAAATCCCAGATTATCCAATGATCCCATCTCGGGTTGCTCAGCATTACACCTATCAGCAGCAAAAGAGGCAGATAAACAAGGGTTTGTTGTTGTTGTTGTTGTTGTTTGATGTAACTTCATAACAACTTCATAATTATATATCCAAGTGTTTCTCTGTTACACTACACAAATTGTCATGCTTGATCAAAGTGACAAACTAATCAGACCAAACAAAGACTGTAGAAAGGTTTTGGATCCAATCCTTCAACTGCTTTGAGTTTCTTCCTAAGACACACTTCCAATATCTTGCTCTAGAATGTATGTGGATGACTCAAAACTTCACCAAAGTTGATATTTACGCATAGGTTGACATTCCTAAAATCTTCACACAAGTACAAGACCAATCAAAATCCTTTGACTTTTGAGGAAAAGTTGTAGCTTTGGGCCCATTTTTCATGGAACTTGTTATGAAACAAATTTTAGGGATTATATATGCTAGTGCTCTCTTTTTTCTTTCCATTCAGATCATAAACAAAATCATAAACATCACCTTGGTCAATGAGAGGTAAATTTTCTGGTATTTGTAAAGACAAGCATCACAGAGATAAATGAGGGCAACATTATGAGGGAACTGATCACTTCAATAGTGCTTATACTGTTAAGATCCCAAACTGTAATTATCCATAGCAACGGTGTGTCAGTGTGATTGTTTCGCATATATTTGCCAGGACTTGGCACTCTGCTAGCCACCCACCCACCCTTATGCCTTCAGAGGGGGAGATCATGGAAAAAGGAAGTGGTCTACACTATAAAGTGGTCCAACTTTTAAAACTGCAGAAAAAGGTCCGGAGGATTTGTTTGAATTGGAGGCTGCTGTTGGGCTAGACCCAGTTAAATTGCCCGCACACGTTGTTTTGAAGCTCAGCTAGGTATAAGTGTCAAAGGCATGATGAAAAAGGAGAATATTTAGGTGAATGTTTGCAACCATCTGTTGCATTAGAAAGAGAAGTAAAAGTCTCATTAAAGTACAATGAGATTTTAATAGATTCACCAGGAAGAGGACGTAATTCTTAAAATGTCAGGGTTATGCCATCTCCAAAGAAAAAAGTTCAGTACCTTCGAAGTCATAGGTCCATATCACTAATGCAGCCACTCTGCAGGGTGAGAAGGCTTACAATATTAGAAAAATACGCAACCTTCTTCATTATATATGGCAAAACTTCCCTCTCTTTTCCCCTCTCCTTTTCTCTGATAATTGTCCCTTGAAGGTCATTTCAAAGAACCAGCCTGCCACAAGATTATTGTGATCGGCCTATGTGAATCCAAGTTTTTGTTTGTTTGTTTGTTTAAATATTTGACAGAGATTGGAAGTAACCAGTTAAAATAAGGCAGCCTTTTGTAAAGACCAACATTTGGAGGATTAGTGAGAGTATAACAGAGTTATATTACATTTAATAAGTAATATATTGAGTGGAAACGACATTGTTTTGGTGTAAAGTATAACTCATTCTAGTTACTTTTGAAAGTTATTTTAAAGGACTTAAAGCAGTTTTGAAGTAATCTGACAAGAATTTGTTGAGTTTTATGACAACCTCTTGTGGACAATACATGTTGATGGGCTAGGTTAGAATAGAAAGAAGTGAAAAGTTGCATTTAAATCAGTGGAAAAACATAACTGAACAAGCTGTTAGATACCATGTTTTAGAACAGCATCCCGCAATCTGATTACAGATTGCAAACCCCACTTTCTCCAGAGAGCAATTGTATTGGTGGGGGGGGGGGACTTGTAAGTACCTAAAAAATACCAAGTTAGGAATGACACCTTAAAGAACACTTTTGGGGGGGGAAAAAGGTGACTAGCAGGCAATAGTCTTAATCAAAACATTATATGAGATTTTCTCTGCTTGTGCTGTAGTTTTTAAAACTGATGTTAGCAGAAAACATAGCAGCAACTTCATTTACATCAATGTAAATGGGTTACATTTTTGAGCTTAGTTAGTGAAACATGTTAAGCCTTTTCTACATTCCAGTTGCTGCTGTGTTGGGAATAATGTGTAGCACCTTGGAGATCTGCTTTAAAGTTCACAATACAACCCGGTGGGCAGCAGAATCAAAGACAAAGAGAAAGATCATGAAATACTGAGGCCAAAAATTTAGGTTCTGCACCCCGGGAAAAGAAAACTATGGTTTCGGTAGTAATAGATGCTCTAGGAGCAGTTCCAAATGGATTGACAAAACACTTTAAAAGGAAGAAAGACTTCTTTTTCTCAATCACAGTGGTGTCTCACAAATCACGTTCTAATTGTTGCCACCTGGAATCTTAAGCCCCATAGAATTTTTACATCACCATTTCTGACATCTTGTTTGGGCTTATTTTCCCATCAGTTGTTTGCAAATGGCAAATCTTTGGGTGGGGGTATACATTCTAATGTATCATTGCAGCAAATTTGCCAGAGCGTTTCTTATAATCATTCTGTGCAATCTAGGAGCATCAGCAGTAAAGCTTCATCTTTTTCTTTACACAGACGTTTACTATGTGTAGTTACTTTTTTCAATATTTGCCTTGATGCTATTTGTTTAAAATACCTGTTCTTGAGTTGCAAATACAAATCCCTCAGTTTCTTTTTCAATGTTCTTTCAGTAACCATTTCTAGAGTTTCCTCTTCTCAGCTTTTCTTTTTATGCATTTAATGTACTGACCATGAAATAGTTTGTTTTGATAGGTTGCTATCATCAACTTCTTCTTCTTCTTCTTCTTCTTCTTCTTCTTCTTCTTCTTCTTCTTCTTCTTCTTCTTCTTCTTCATCTTGGTTTATGTATATCTTCTGCTTTACGCAGTCTGGGATTCAAGGAAGCTTATATAAGTTAAAACAAGCACAACTAAAAATTCACATCATACAAAAGTTTAAAATGTAATCAGACTATTAGTGAATTTTTAAAAAAACAGTTAAAAACATAATCACTAAAAAGAAAACAAGTAATACACAGTTTAGCAAATTGCGCAAGCTTGCTACTGCAAGCATAATTTTCATTATTATTTTTTGCTTGAAATTAACTAATTTAAAAAGTATGCATATACTGCAGTGTATGAACTTACACAAGACTATTTTAAAGACTAGGGAACGATAGCAAAAGGTAAAGGATTATTAGAAAGAGGAAAACAAAGGATGGCGGGGAGACTTATACAGAAAAGAATAGAATCCGCCCTCTTGGGGCTCTCACGCCCCAGTAGATACACTCCTTACAGAGATTTGATGAATGACCTTTCTGCTGTTACAGAATCAAAGGGACAGATCAGTTTCCAGAGTGAATGAAGCAGAGTGAATCACATGATCTCTTGTGAGCTTTGGAATGTTTAGCAAATGAAGTCATCCAGACAGCATGAAACAGAGTTATGTCTCTGTTGCCCAGTCGTGTTTATGGAAAAATGAGTTTGGGGGATTGGTTTTTGCTTAAGCACATAGTGTTCCTTGCTACCTAGTCACACACAGATTGCTTCAATAAAGTAGTCCTTGTCCTTGAAATGGTGTCCTTCCAGGCCTCTGTGATTTCTCAGAGGCCTAAAGTCCCTTCCATATGTGACTCCCATGTACCCTTTTAAAAAGAAAAGAAAACAGCAGATCAGAGGTCTGTTAAATCTATATGTTTTATCCAGATGAGAAAGCCAAGAAAGACACACAAAAATTGTTAATGGTTTATGAAGGTATATTGCAGCAATAAAATCCCTATTAAAATTCAAAAACATCCACTCTTTCTTTTTTCAGCATTAATTTTCAATATCTGTTCTTCACATTGTTTCATTTCAGTCCTAGGCCATTTCTGCACTACGCTGTTATAGTGCTATTATTCCACTTTCAACATCCTATGGAATCTTGGGGTTTGCAGTTTAGGGAGGGGCATTTAGAACTCTCAGCCAGAGAGCTCTTTGGCCTTAGTAAACTACAAAGCCCAGAATTCCACAGGCTGTTGAAAGTGGAATAATAGCACTATAACAATAGCACTATAGCATTGTAGTGCAGAAATGGCCCTATTCAAAAATAACCAGTTAGCTAATGGCAATAGTATCTGTGGCTAATATACTATTTTAAAAGGAAACTGTTATTTCAAAAACTATGAGAGCCAGTATGGTGTACTGCTTTGAATGTTAGACATCCAGAAGATCAGGGTTTGAATCACTGCTCAGCTATGGGAACTTAGTGGGTGACTGTAGATAAGACAAACTCTCTGGGGTTCATCTGGCAACTGGGAAAAAGAGTGGAGTAAAATAATGGATAGTGGACACACTTTCCAGGAGTTTTACTGGGTGCAGTGCTTGCTTTCCTTGCATAAATTTAATGAAGTAGCTAACAGTTCCCACATCTTGGCTGCAGTTTCCTAGAGGTCAAATAAAGCCTTGCCACTGTTCCTTGCAGCTCTTGAGAGGGATAGTTTCAGCAGCCTCCTGGGCCTGTTGCATTTCTTAAAATGCTTTCATGAAAATATAACTAAAATATACTATACATATTACTACACATTGCAGGAAATAGGACAGAGCATGGAAACAGCATTTAACTATAATTACACTGTTACAACAGGTGAATGATACCTGTTTCACTGTCATGACTACTCCTATGGAATGTTGAGATTTGTAGTTTGGTGAGAGAGGGATGTAAAGGATATTCATAAATATTCAAATCTCAGATAAAAGGGGGGCTTCTTAAGTGTTGGAGAATCCTAGAGGGATGAACATTTTTGGAATCTGGGACATATACTGATGAAAGACACACATGAGATTTTATGTCATTTTATTTCATTTGGTACAGAACATGGCATCTTTTGCACAAAAAGTTATTATCTGTGCAGAAAACAATATTTCTGAACAGAAATTCTGTTTTCTGTAAAAAAAAATGTGGAATTTTTCTTGGAGTAAATCCTGAACTGCATGAAGACATTTTCACATGGGAGAAAAATAGTCAGATTATCCATTCGTGCCTGTAAGAACAAAATTTATGAAGTTTTACATCCCTATGATGAAGTATCTCCTGTGATAAAGTGCCTACTGGAACAGACTTCATTCCAACTGAATTAAAGCACTATAGCTCTCAAGCAGAAAATTCTACATAGCTCACCAAATTCTAAGCCCCAGGATTCAAAAGAAAGGAGCCATGCCAGGTCAAAAGTGGTACCAAACTGCCAAAACTACATAGTACAGATATACTCTTCATGTTTGAAGTGCTATGCATGACTTATCTAAAGATCTCTGCCCCTCTTCCTCCCTCCCTCCCTCCCTCCCTCCCTCCTATACATACACACACACAGGTGCACACACACACACACACACACACACACATGCACAAAGAGCCTAGGATTTAATAGTACCTGCTGTCTCAGAGACTCTTACAACTGCAAGGCACTACAAGGATCAGCCATGACACTTTCAAAATGCTACATAAAATTAATGTAATTTAAGCCAAATATTACTCAAGATTGCTTGAAACTGATGTGTTCTAGCAGACCAGTTGGAGATCTCCCCACAGTCCTTGTGAAAGTAAATGGTCTCATGGAAATGTCTACATGCACACATATGTGAGAATGGATTTTCAGATCACCTTTAGTTAAAAGGATCTGTTACCCTAATTTTCTGAGGGTCCTGGGGGTCCTGATTGCCGAATTAGTTAATTTGAATTCTGGGAGGTCCTGGTCACCAAATATGTTGCCCGAGTTTCTGGGAGTCCCGGTCACCACCAGAGTTTCCAGAGATCCCAGTCACCACCAGAGTTTCCGGAAGTCCCGGTCACTGCCTGAGCTACCTGGGATCCCTCAAAGGATAGCTAGTCTGACCCCGATTTTAAAGGTGTTTCCAAGTTGTATTAAGCATGTGCCCAGGGCATACGAGAGGTAGGGTAACTCAGCAGGATCTTAAAACCCCATGTATACCAGGTCAAGTCAGATCAAAAACCAAGCTAAAGGTGTATGAAACAATTTTTATTTTATTTTTGTAAAATGTAAGTCACTACGCACTCACTCACACTAGCAATCACACACAGAGAGAGCCTAAAAGAAAATAAAAGAGAGGAAAATTGATAGGGGATTTTAGAGAGGGATTTTCAGGGAAATACTCCACCTGATCCTGACGTCCAGGAAGTCAAAGTTGAAACGGAGGATTGAGAGTGCGGGGGAGGGGACTGAGGGGAATGCTCAGCAAACAGAGTGACAGCAATTCAGGAGGAAAATGTAAACGAACCCCCGAACAGCTAAAAACATGGGGTTTTTACAGGAAAAATATACCTGGAGGGCTAGTTCTTTCCCGGGGAGAACAATAGGAGGGCTAGATCAAAGCCCTCAATGGCAGACATCTCCGGCTGAATGTTCCTCGGTGCTATGTGAATGACTCTGCCGGAGTGGAACAAAGGCTTAGGTAGAATGGAAATTGCCCTCACTTGGGAGGCTGATTGTGATTCCATCGAGCTGCCATCCCAGTGCGAAGGGCCCTTTGTCTGTTTGATAGTCAGAAAGTCGGGAGGGCTCCCTGGGCTACATGACAGATTAAGTCACTGGCCAGACCGGAATTTTCCTAACTTCAGCCGTTGAGCCGCTCCTGCCTTTGTGCTCTTACAGTGACCCTGTCAAACACTTGGATTGATTTTTAATATTAGCCATGTGGAGACATCAATTAAATGTGGTGAATTAATAAACTGTAGACCCTGAGAGAGAACTATTGGCCATAGTAACAGATCTATAATGGGGAGCACTAGATATAAACCTATTAGTAAATGTAACCCAAAAACTGGGGCCAATATAGGTACCAAACTTTCATATCACATTAATTTATACACTTGGTTGGTTGGTTGGTTGGTGTCTCACTCACTAGACTGAAATTGAGATCCACATGATCCTGAATGGGTTGCAGAAGAGAAAATGCAACAATCCTTTTTAACACTTTTCACTCAGAGAATATTAACTTTTGTTTAATACACAGGCAGTACTGAAATTCTCTGAGACAAGATGTGTAAATATTATGAGTTTCTATATGGGCAGCCAGCCAGTTGCATAAAAAATCCTTGCCAAGATTTTACAAGTGCCCTATCTCTACGCTAATGAGTATATATCAGGGAAGATAAAGGACCCGCACGTTAGCATATCAAGACCTTTGACTTTCAGTAGTGCTTAGTAGATGTTTGTTCTTTAGTAACAGCAGCTTTACAAATATTACCAGTAATATTACTGAAGCCAAAACATACATTTTATGCAGACTCAGTCCACACAAAAATACAGCTATCAGAGCAATCTTGAGTTTTTTGGGGAAAGTGAGAGACAGTAGTTGATCTGTCTAGCAGACTAGACAACTTGGCAAGACGGAAGCTCAACAACAACCGGATTCCATACAAACCCCACCCATACACAGATCTGGCAGAGAAAAAATTAGGCCAAGTCTTCTTTGTAAAAACATTTAAAAGTAGCTTTACTTACAAATTACTTGTGCGTAGTCAAACACATGGTCTAATGGAGAAGAGCCAGAGAACAAAAAGTGGCTGCAGGTTAGCATGATGCATGATGAGGGCAGGCATGGTAAAACAAGTAAGTAGAATGTCAGCTGGCAAGCAAGCTAACATTTAGTGAGTATTGGCATGCAAAGGTTGCTAACTCTAAGTCAATGGAAGGAAATAAGATTTGGTAGAAGCCCTGCTATACTGGCAGAATCATAATATGTTGCCCACATGATATCCACTCTCGTAAAACCCTCCACCAGCGTAACTGCTCTTTTGTTAAAGATATCCTAAGACTAAAAATAGGATTGTTATTGTCCTGGCTAGCCCGAGCTTCTGGGATATAAAGATATCTTTTGATATCAATAATTCGGCCCCACATACCCATTCCCCTCCACGTGCTTGGGAGGCCCCCGGACAAGCACACACACCGGCTCGGCCGATAATCACCGTAATATTACAACACAATACAGGCAGGTCAGATATAGCTGACTCACAGCTTCAGGAGACCTCAAGGCAAGTACCTCCATTATGTATGCACGCAACTTTCAGAAGATCCTCTGCCCCACGCTGGCAGCTTGATGATCGGACTATACAACACTCAAGCACTCCGCGTTTGCATACTGGCTATCCTATTGACAATTTGGCTATAATTCAATCATTCAAATTCTGACCTTTTGGAGGTTTTGTCTCCAGCCCCAAACCCATTGTTTTCCACCAAGTCCGAACCGGCCTGCGGTCACAATTCTCCTTATAAAAACCCCTGACTTTGAGCGCTTCTTTGGATCACTCTTGGCTTCCATCCCGCCTTGCTATCGCTTTGTCCAGAGAGCCTTCCCCTCAGCCCCGCGTGCTGAGATCCATGGTCCCCAGCTTCTCCGCTTCTAACCAGGCTTCAGGACAGGTGAAGTATCACCCAAACCAACAACTCCTCTAAAAATCCCTCTATCCCTCTCCAACCTTTATTTCCTTAGTTATCTGTGTGAGTGTGCTGCATACACTGTTTGATTGTGTTTTAATAAACAACATTTATTATTTCAACTTCTGTGTGCTCCTTGACTCAGCCTGACCCCGTAAACATAGGGATCAAGATCTCGCTACGTTACCCTGCCTCTCGTATTGCTAGGCTGTGCTCTTGGCTAATTTCCCCAACTTATATAATTGAGAGCGCATTTAGGTGTCCCTCTCGGGACCTCCAGGAATCAGGGTAACAGGATGTCTAAAATAGGTTGAAGTCATAGGCAGGTGGGTGCAGTATAAGTGAGTGGGGGTCCCATAGTTTTCCTATACTGTTGGCCCTCTGTATCCATGGGTTCAGCATCCATGGATTCAACCAATCATAGCTCAAAAATATTTGAAAAAAAAATCCCAAAAGCAAACCTTGATTTTGCCACATGCTGAGCACTGCATTGATATGTAGGCATACTCTGCTGTAGCTTCCTGCTATTTCAAAGATCCTCAGGCTCTCTCCAGTGCTCATTTGTTTTGTTTGCCATTTTATATAAGGGGCGCTATTTTACTATGATATTGTATATAGTGGGACTTGAGCATCCACAGATTTTGGTGTCTATGGGGGTTCCTGGAACCAAACCCCAGCAGATACCAAGGGCCTACTGTGTTCCTCAAGACCATGGCCTTGTTTGTGCAGCAGCTTTACACCAACATATAGCATGAGGTCCTTGCATGAGATCCTCTTTGGTTCCATGTTGTACAGTTAGAGCTCACAAGGGGGAAGTGATAGGGCATATGGGAAAGGAAGCACTTTGCACTAACCTCCCATCTCTAGAACACCTCAAGAAATTTGAGCACTTTGTATGCTTTTTTTACCATGCTTGCCTGATGAAGAAGCCTATGAGTTTTGAAACCTAGTGTGATGTATCTTGTGCTTTTGAGTTGGTTTGAGAAAGGTAACACCACAGGATGTAATGTAGATTTTCTTTTACAACCTGACATCCAGAGCAAGCTTGCTTTTCTTAGCCTGGTTTAGCGGTGTACAAAGAAAGGTGGAGAAATTAAAAGATACATGGGAGGTGCATCTCTAGTGATCTTCCCTGAAGAAGCAGCTCCAACCATGGCCATCCACAGTTGCAACACATGGTGTAGTGTATAATTTCTGCAATTGTCTTCTGTAGGTCTCCCCAACCTACTTTTGTTGTATGTCAATTTGTGTCTTATCTTGTCTGGTCTCAAATTTCAGTGGTTAACTGTTTAAAAAGGCATCAAACCATATGTTTTGCAATTTATAATAACTTCATACTTTATTTTTTCCTCGCCACATCCCTGGGCCATTTAGGGACACTGGCCTAAATTCTACTATTCATTCCAATTAGAATAAATACAGTAAATCAATGAGGTTTACATAGGTGTTGGTTCATCATTCATCTGTTGATTCAATAAACCTATTTTGTTGGGACTAGCCATTGGATTTAGGCAACTGTATGATTTATGTGTAGTTTGCCACAAGGAAACAATAATCAATTTGTTCAGTTAATAGTAAAGAACAGCTTAACTCTGTTACATCTTGTGTAAAATGGAGTTTGTATGAAAAACTGGACTCACAATTATGATATGATAATATGGTGATGCTGTGGTATATGAGTGCATAGTGTGTAGAGAAGCTGGTGTTTGGAACACTCAACAAAAATACATGAGGGGAGAAAATTTTATTACAGTTTTCTATATATCTGGGAGCTGCTACTATTGGAGTGGCCAAACTGCAGCCCATAGACTGCATACAACCCCCAGAGCCCACTTTTGTGTCCCCTGAAGCCCCCTCCATCTCTCCTAAATTGTCCCATCTCTCCAATTCTTAAAGATCAATATGTTGGGTACAATTTTTAGGCATTTTTTGCCTGAAAACAACATAGAAAGCCCCTTATGGTAACACATAGAACACACCCACCAAACACTCCAAAACCCATTTTCTTCAACAGTCCCTCTCAAAATGGTGACAGCAAGTATTTGGAGGATTTGGGCTTCCTGTTTCAGGGGGTGAGGGAGGAGATTGGCCCCTGGCCTCCATGCAGTTGCCCATCCCTCTTCTATTACCACATGACTAGGAGAATGAAGAAAGGGCCTGGAAGTGACAGGTCGATGTGAGAATTACAATAAGGAGGATGGACATATATGCAACTTTAAAAAAAAGATAAGATACGGATGCAATAAAAAAAATAAATAAAAATTAAGAACTGAGCATGAAAGAAAGCATCAGAGCAGGTAATACAGAAAGAAAAACACCAGACAGCTACAAGTCCCTGTACCTAACAGCCTCTGGAGACACACCATTACTTGCGCAAGCATAGTGGCATGTGTCCATTTCCAACACATGGAACCAGGACTAAATCATCACACATCCAGATTAGCTTGAAAGTCTCATCTACTGCATTTATAGGTATGTTTCCTAGATTTTATTGGATCTTTGATCTTGTAGGAAGCATTATCTAAACTGGTGATGAGTATCATTTGAGACCATAAAAGCAGTTCAATAATGATGCCATTAGTTCTATATTTCACAGAGGAAGGTTGAAGAAATAGATACCCAATAATTTTTCATGATAAATAATGTTGTGTTCATGCTGGGACACAGAATTACTGTGAGTAAATCTTGGGAGCCTGTAGCATTTCAGCTGGTGGCTTGGAGATTTATTCTGCTTGTGCGGAAGTCAACAGGCAATACTCCTATTGATTTTACTTGGACAGGATAGGACAGAACTAAACATTTCCAGATGAAATTACATACTTGCAAAAAGCCATGGGGTCTTTCTTTTCATTCTGTGCATGCAGCTCGATTCATCTTCATTGTGCACTGTAGCTAGTGAATAACATATTTTAAAACTCCATTTAATGGCAAATGGTGGTGGTGAGAGAACTATATTCAAAACTGCTGAAGGGGACAAGGAAGCCAGCTAAGAAACATTTAGGAAGGGGAAAAACTTTTCCTCAGCTGGTTAGGGTGAGAGACATTTCTTGCAACACGGGATTAACCATCTCAGCTCATTTCCAAGGAATATACACTAATAGCAAAACATTGGTGAGGAGCATGTGAACATAGGACGATATATGTTCTATTATGCTGCAATAGTCTAGTTTAAAAGTTGCCAAAGCAAGTGTAACAGTGGTCAGATTTCCAATTGGTCAAGTCAAAACGCATAAATGGCACAGTCAACACATACAAGTAAGATTGATAAGGAATCAATCTTTGGGGATGTAGAAGAATACAAGGAACCATTCAACACTTCATTTTCAGCAAGTGTTGGTGTAATGGAATCCGAAGTCAAGCTACCCCAGGCAATTTTAAATGACCATAAAAAGTTCTGCATTGGGACATCATTCATAGGGAAGCTTACCTCCTAGGAGTTCTCAATATTTAACAGGGTACACAATCACTTCTCTTTTAAGTTCTAGAGATGAATTTACTCACTCCTCCACCAGCTGCTTTTGATTTGGAAGAAGGGACATGTATCAATTTAACTGGACACACAGTTGGATGCATATTTTCGTTATATGAACAAATTTAGAAGACATTCTAAATTTCTGGGCCAGGTGGGCAATTTTGGGGGGTTGAAGGGCAACACTGGTCCCCAAGAAGAACTTGGAAGACCACACACCCCTCCTGCATCTCTGCAAAAAGTTCAAATTTTGTTCACAAGTGCCCACAAACACCCCATTGAGTTATGGTGAGAAAATTCATCCTCTTTTTTCCTGCCCCCCCCCCGAAATATTTTAGACCCTGAAAAAGCCTTTTTAAAACAGGAAATGAAATGGAAGTCAACTTCATATTCACTTTCTGTTAAAAAAAATTGCCACCTCTAAATCTAAAACATCCAAGGGGCCCAAAACATGTCAGAATTGCCTCCATGGCCTAAAGAGATAGGCATGGGGTATTAGTTTTTTTAAAAAAATGTTTTGGACACTAGGGGCCCCTGGGGGCCACATGCAACAAATGAGTTGCCTTTTCCCCATGACTATTCCAGGCTATCATGTGTTCTCGGTCTTACAAAAAAAAAAAAAATCCAGGAGAGCAATTCCAAATGTGGAAGTGATGGTGAGCCAAGGACAAATTCAGGAGAACTTGGTTCTGCTGAAGACAGAATGAATTGTCAGGGCTGAGGACAGATTTCTCTGGGAGGCATAGTGTGACCCCAGGCAGCTTAGCACTAGCATATCAGTAAGATGGGGCAGAAAGATGTACTTGCCATCCTTTTTCTTTTCAAGTATTTGTTTTTTGTCACCATCATCATGGGCTGGATCTAGCCTTGGTCATACTGGAAGAGGATTCACTAAAATCAATGCAACTGAACTAGGGCCATTTCCACACTACACTGTTATACTGCTATTATTCCACTTTCAGCATCCTATGGAATCCTGGGCTTTGCAGTTGAGGGAGGGGTATTTAGAATTCTCAGCCAGAGAGCTCTTTGACCTCAGTAAACTACAAACCCCAGAATTCCACAGGATGTTGAAAGTGAAACTATGGCCATTTCCACACGGGCTAATAGAAACGGTGCAGAGCGGAGGACATCTGCACCTGGGAGTCGACTGGGTCGGACCTACTTAACGTATATCCACACCTCAGCCCACTCCGGAATGACCCCAAGTGGTCGTCAAGCATGCTTTTGAAAGACCGCTTAAAACAGGTGTTTCAAAAGCACGGAGCGCACCATTCCGTGCCCGCTCTCCGGTGTAGATCTGCAGGCTCGCCCAACCAGAAGCTGCCATTTTCGTCCCCAGAGCAGTGCAGAGCAATGAGCACTCACTGCTCTGGAGCAGCGCAGACCGGACCAGGGAGCCAAGAAGTCCGGTAAGTAGCGGCACAGGGCGATTCCCTCGCCCCGTGCGGAAATGGCCTATAACACTGTAACAGTGTAGTGTACAAAGGCCCTAAAGTGAGTCCCATTTAAGTCAATGGGTCTACTCAAGCATGACTAAAGCTGAATTCAGCTCAATCATCATCATCATGAAATTTTATATGCCACTCATTTAGCAAAAAAACCCCAAAACCCTTCCACTTTTAGACTACAAAGACTTTCTTACGAGTCCTTCTAGGTGCTGAGCTTCGCTGCCTAACACAGTAACATTTGTTTGCCAAAACATCTGCTTTAATTAGATTGTGTGGAAACTAATCCCATCGCATTTTAAGTTAGTTAAGAGTGTACTTTATTTTTCTGAGTTGCATCCTTTTTTAAAGACGTTCTAAGCAACTAAGACACTGTTTATCATAAATCTATCTGCATTTCACAGTCCCATTAAACTGAATAGCAGCTCTGTGTTGCTTTGTTAGACTTATATTATAAAGCACCCCATTCCAGTTCTGTTGCATTAGTTGTTATATATTTGATGTATTTTTTGAAAAAGTGACAAGTCCATAATCAAATTCTGCATTTTCATTGTCCTGTCTCATGAACTAAATTAAATGGATATTTTGCCTGTTTCCCTATTTCAGAATTCACCTAGAGATATCCCATATATTTAGACAATGAAAACTAATATTGACTTTTTATATACATCTGAAGTGGTATTGGGCTGCTGATCCATTTGGAGAAGTAATTTCAAATAATGGAGACACCACTGTATTTACACCACAATGGTGAGTCAGTGTGGAATAATATTATATAGTACCCCCTTGGGGAGAATATAAATATTGACAATAGCAGATATATAGGAGATTGGTAGCAATTTTCATAAGGTAATCTCCTAGAGCCAACCACATTTTCCCTTTGGCCTAACATTTCTCTCAAGGAGACTGTAACTGTATATGAAAAATCTAGGCACAGTGCCCTATTACATATTTTGATAACTGTATGTTAGATTGTCACAGTTCTGAGGGTGATTCTAAACAAGATCTGAAGCACATTCTGTGCCTCATCCTTATGGCCCTGTTCCTGTTATCCATCACGTCTGGTTTAGAATAATCCAATTTTTTTTGGCATGCCTGAAGTGATAGCACTGGAAAGTTGGCAGATATTTTTGTTTAAACAACATTTCCCAACAGTCTGCTGGCAGGTGTTTCCAGAGTACTTCTGAGCACAGTTTTTGGACAGAACATGTGCTTGCCAATGAACATAGCAACAACCATGTGTGGGGAGAGTGTTTTCCTCAGCACAGTTGGGACAGCACTACGTGCTTTCAGTACGATACTGAAAGGTAGTGTTTTGAGCAGTGGGTCAGTAACAGTAAAGTGATAAGCCGCAGTATATAGTTACATGACTATTTGGTGCTCCTGGTAGTGAAACCCTCATGCTTTTGTTTGCTTGTCCTAATAATTAAATTTGTTATCTTCTTTTTTAAAAAATGTCCCCTGTTTTGATCCTGCTGGGAGATGGTAACCACAAGCCGACATATAAAGGCAGTAAACATTAAAAGTGCACGAAACATGTACTTTTACAATCAAAATAAATATCTGAATGCTTTCATAACCCATTAGTCCTTCAATATTTACAAGAGAGGAGGATGGATTCAGTCTGTGTTGACAGTGGAACTTTCCGCTGTAGTTGAATGAAACCAATCTTTGTTATGGGAGCAATAAAAAAGAAGTTGGGGGAAAATAAGTGACAACAGATATCAACTCCCTCAAAAGGAGTGAAATAGTTTTAATACAGAGATCATGTCAGGAAAGAGATCGTTTTAATTCTTAGATTGTTATTCTCTTGGCTACCATAAACATGCCAACATAGGTGGCAATGGCAACGAGGGTACAGTAGCAAGGGTAAAATTGCTATGGAGATGGGGAACAGCCTAGAAAGTCATCTCCATCAAGAGGAAAAGCGCCTCCTGCCAGGTCCTGGGCAGCTGGGAATTGGTAGGGCAGTCTTCTCTGATGACAGGTATGATTTTCTCTTTTATTTCCATCACTGCCACCACACTGTTGGCACAGAGTTCTAAAAAGGGCCTCACTCTGGCTTAATGGAGCATTATGCTGGTGAAAGTCACCAAGAGGACTCCAGTCTCAGAACCTTTAACAGTCTGATCACTGTACAGTCTAGTGGATATTGCTTTAGCACAATATACCTCTTCTGTATAGTAAAAATGTCTTCAGCAATGGCCCTTTCCGCACACGGTTATTAAGGCGGGCCAATGCGTCTTGCCACGGAGGTCTTCTGCACATTGGAGCGGACTAGGTTCAGTTTATTTACTTTCGTTCTGCACGTAATTCCGACTAAATGCACCCTCATGTGGTGGTAAAGCGCGCTATTTGAAAACCAGAAGAAATCAGTTTCCAATTTTCCAGATTGATCTGATTCGTACTTTCACAGTGATGCAGACACGTACATTTGCACCAATGCGAATTGGTGATCAGGGGACGGCTCATGGGAGGGGCCAGGGGGTAGTATGGACTTTCGCATGTACGCATGTACGCAATGACGTACTAAACCGTACAAAAAAAGGGGGGGCAATCACAGCCAACAGGGTGGGGTGAGGGGAGTAGCAGGAGCGGCCATGGCAGAGGCAGTGTGGATTCATGAACTTGCACTCCTCCGAATCAGAATGGAACATACGCAGTAGCTGTGCAGAAGGAAATGAGGGAAAGTCCGCCTTGTTTCGAGCCCAGAAAATCCAGTAAGAAACGGCACAAACCGATTCACCAGCCTCGTGCGGAAAGGACCAATGTCTGGATGTTCAAAAGAACAAGAATAAGAAACAGCATAAAACAGGTGTTATTACAGGTATGCCTCAGTTACCAAAATAAATGTGTTCCGAACATTATTTCTTTGACAGAAGATTTGATACTAGAGGTAGCAATAACATTGAAAACTGGGAGAGATTCCTGCACCACAAAGAAGAGCAATTCAACATGTTTTGGAAGCTTTTTATACTAAGCTAACAATACCTAGGTGTGAAATGAACAACCAGATTAAGTAAGCCATGCATAAGTAAACAAAAACATTTTGAGCCTTTTGCAGACCACTTAAAATATTTTATTCGAAATGCAAGGATGCCTGTTTTGCCCTTTTTTCTTTTTTCTTTTTTTTTTACTTTTATCATGCAGCATCTCGCTGTGGCAATCTAAATGAACAGATTTTTCTAAGGCTTCTGTTGAAGGACTCTGCCTGAATCACTGAAGATCTGAACACAAAGGGAGGGTGCTTTGGGAATCTTCTGCAGCCACTTCCTCTTTCTGCATTTGTCTGTGTGAGCAGTGTTAATAAACTTTCTGCTGTAAACATATTTTAGTTCCAGTAAACTGTGTTGGAAACCTTAATAATTTGTCTCCCATACTTTGCTGCAGATAGGGAGCTGATTCATGACTAGAGTTTCACACCTAATTGTGTGGGCTGGCATCACTGACAGGTTTTTCTCTGGGAATAGTGGAAAGGAGCCCAGTTCTAGCCATGCCATCCAAAAGCCTATATTAAAAGAAGCTTCCTTCTCAGAGGTTTAATTAACTGAAGTATGCCTTATAACCAGAATAGCTTCCAGCCTTTAGACTATAAACTGAGATTGTCCTTGAAATGAAGTTCGGTCATCTTCTTCATCCATGGATCCTACAAATGGCTAAAAACAGGCCGATAAGTAAACAAATCCTTCAGTCCTTTCAAGAAGAGAGTCTCCTTTCTGACCCAGAATGAACTGTCCAAAATCTTCTAGAAGAGATCAGCCCACCCTGGAATCCTAGATAGTGAGCATGCTTCAGAAGCTAACTGTAAGAGGAGGATAAATGGAGATAAATGTTGGCAAGCCAGTTTTGTTTTTAATACCAGCACCAGTTCAATTTGCAGCAGCATCCTGGGCTACATTTGTGTGGCAGAGTCTCAGTCTGCCTCTACCTGGCTTTTTTGCAAAACAGATTTCCCCAAATCAGGGGCAAATGGGGAAATTCATGGATGGAAAATATGAGTTTAAGGAAAACAAGGATCAGAAGACAAGAAGTCCTGAGAAAGAGAGGGAGGGAGATGTAACAGGTTCAGTGAATAAAACTTGAAGTGGAGATCTGCTGGAACTGTAAGGAGAAATAAGAGCAGTATGAAAACTGATGGAAGTGGGTGCTCAGGTGGCAAAGCTAGCAAGGTTAGGACTGAGTGATTGCCAGGAGTTGAGAAAGGGTACCAGCTTCTCCATGCTCTCCAGTTGTCCCAGTTTGTCAGGGTTTGTCAGAGATGGCCACGGTTAATCCCCTGGCATCCCACTTTCTCAGCTACATTTAAAATGTCCCAGTTCATCTCTCTCTCTCTCTCCCTCCTAATTTCCTTCCTTATCCTCAGCTTAATTTAGTTGCTTCAAACTCAGTTCAAAATGCGAAAGTAGTTTGCATTCCATAAACTCAGCAGGATGGGGAGAAGAATCAGCCATAGAGGTTTGGTCTTCCCAGTAGGCTCAGGCAAAAACAAACTACTGCTTAAAACAGTAATTTTGTGAGTTCTTCCTCATTAATAACCATTGCCTTTTGTTGCCTAGCCACATCCTTTTGACTATATTTTCATATTGCTTGGGCAAACATGTCACAGTTTTTATCTTTGAAATGTTGGAAAGTATGTTCCCTTCAGAAGGCTTCAACCCCATTTTTGCTCTCACATTGAAAGAGATCCTCCACAAAGCTCCAAAAGGTGCTACTGGTCATTTTGTTGAAACTGGAGGCATTTTGATGGCCTACCCACCGTTTTGAGGGTCCTACAGACCAAAGCAGAAAGTGAGCATTTGGTTACTCCCTGTTTAAGAAAAACTCCGGTTTTGAAAAATAAAATGTGAGGACCCTTGAGGGATTTACAAAAACACCCTTAGAAGCTGCATGGGGGATGCATTTTCTAAATCCTGCTTTAGGCAAAGGGAAACCTCTGGGAACTAAGGAAAGAAGGTGCCTTGGTTGTGTGGAAAACTACACAGAAGAGTGCTCAGTTGTCTGGAACTGTAGTAATTCCCACAAATTCTAATGAGACAGTGATATTGTGGGTAGACCCAAATGTCCTCCATCTCTTAGGGTAATAGGCTTCTCATATTCAGATATACACACCCTATGCTTGAACATCAGGCATGTTTAATCAGGGAGGAATGTGGGAATTTGAGTTTGGATTTGGGCAGAAGGCTGCCAACTGACCCACTTCCCTCATTCATGTGAAATTAGTGTTAATATCATGTCTGGAAAACAGGAGTGAGCATATTTAGGACCCTGCTGATTTGGGGCTCCTACAGCTGTACAATCACAGTGGCTATTCTGGCAACCAGAAATAAAGTTATCAGACCTCAGGGCCTGCTCCTGAATCTCCAGTTTTGATTAATCATCTCCAGGAAAGAGAGTAAAGTACAAATTCTCCAGTTCTGATGAAACCATATGTCCTTATACAAGCCATTGTGAGCTTTAAGATCTGCAGAGAAGGGCTTCCTCTCATTCCCACCATCTTCACAAGCATGTTATGGGAGGATACAGGAGAAAGCTTTCTACATGGTTACTCCCAGACTGTAGAAGTCCAGTTGGCCCCATGCCTGCTTCCTTTCCACTGACACGTGAAGACCTTTTTATTCAGGCAGGACTTGGAGTTTTAAACAATATAGCAGTGATATGTGCGAGGGGGTGAGGATAATGTAGTGGTTTGAGCATTGGACTATGAATCTAGAGCCCAGGCTTTGCTTCCCCATTTGGCCATGGAAACCCTCTGGGTGGCCTTTGGTGTGTTATCCTCTCTGTTCCCAGAAAACTGCATGATCGGTTTGCGTTAGGGTTGCCATAAGTCAGAAACAATCAGAAGTCATGCAACAGCAACAGTATGTGCAAAGTTTTGTGCTGTATTTTATTTTTTAAATTTCTTATTAGTAATTACTGTATGTTTTAAATATGCTTTTAACAGTTTTAACCATGGCCTTTAATATAATGTTATTTCATTTTTGTTTAACTTTTTTACAATAACATTTAAATTTAATATTGTTTCAGACGTCTGGATGCAGACTAGAATCTCATCCCAGGAGAAAGTCAAGGCATAAATTCAATTAATTAGTCTTCCTTATCCCATTTCCCTAAGTAGGTGAACAGGAAATAATCACCTCATTTCACCTTGAGCTTGCAACAGGCCTTTTAGCTAAGATTCCTGTCTTAATTTTCAAACAGGAAAATATATTCTCTGTGTGTCTGAATGACAAACTGTGAGAAACTGTGGTTGGTACTTAATGCATGACAGGTGATATCATTGTGGTGACATCACTAGAAGTTTTGGCCAAGAAACCTCAAGGCCTGGCATCATCCTGAATCGGCAACCTTAACCAGAAATGATATGTCACTCAGAGTTGACTTTTGAGCTGAAGGGGAGGAGTGTTGATGTTTCTAGGTAGGCAAGCACCACCAACACATTTAGCTGGACTTTTAAAGAGCTTTTTTTGGCACCCAAACTATTTTCAGCTGAAAAGTGTTCGGGCGTACTGGGGGCTTGAAGGGGTTCCTGGAAGTTCCAAGGGCCACATTGAATCCACTCAAAGGCCATATGTGGTTCTTGGGTCAAGTAATTTCCACCTGTCCTCTAAGAATCACATGCCCCACTATGTGAAAGGTTTTTCTGAGACATAAGAAAAAGGCTTTCTCTATCATATTACTCTACCTGTGGAAGGCTGTCCCCTTGGGGGCACAGCTGGCACTGACCTTGGCCTCATTTTAGTCCCAAGTGAAAATATGGCTACTACCTTCTGCTTTTCTGGCCTTGTGACCACAGCTTGCTTTTGGCAATTGGATTATGAGGTTGTTGTCGTTTTAATTCTGTCTCAGTTATGCTGAATTGTTTTAAATTCAATACAGTAAGAGTATTAGAATAAAAATAATACAATATGAATTGTTCAGACTGTTTTTACAATTGTTTTACAATTGAGCTAAATGGCTATAGGGCGAATGAGAAATATACATAATAAATAAATAAATAATAAGAGATAAATAATAAACAAACAAGTGGCACCTCCAGATTTTGCCAGGAAGCAGCCATTCATCATGAGTATGTGCACGCGTGCACGCACGCACGCACACAGGGCTATTTGTTCTGTGTCTGTCTGTCTGTCTGTCAATTTTTTGGCCACTGACATGATTTTGTAAGCTTTGGGTCTTTTTTGCTTTTATGCATCAAAGAAGGATAGAAGAGCTTACTGTAATTACCATTTACACTGGCTCTCTCCTCTAAAATCCTGTCTTGGTTTTGTTTTGTTCCTTTCTTTGATTAAATAATTTGGACTAATTTTACAATCTACATTAGCTGTCTTGCTCTTCACTTAGTTATATTTCAACAAAAGAGATGTATTCTATTCATAATATTAATTCATACACTTTCTATACAAAGAAGTGAATATGGTTGCGTAAGATGAAATAAATTTTATGGAGTTCTCTCACCTGAGAAACAGAATTGAACTGACCAAACAAAGAGAAGTGATTCTTTGGAGCTTCAGTATTAAGTGTGTTTGGCTTATCTTTCCATGAAAGAGATATCACCCCAGCAGTGTTTCAACGCTTTGGTGGCATACGTCACTGAAGTGCAAATTAGGAATGACCTCATTCAGCTTCCTCTGTCCTTTCTCTGACACACACGGGTAGTAACTCAAAATAACTGTTTTGGAAATTATATTGCTATTGCTCATGTGAGGCCTGTGTGACCAGCTGTGCTGTTCTGGCTGTATCAAGGGGCAACCTGTTGCCAGAAGGCATTTGCTACCTGAGAAGAAGCAGCCAGGATTCTTCTAAAACAAATTGTTTGGGCACTTATGAAACAAGATCACTGAACCATCTCCATCTGTTATCACTCTTCCTATGTCTCACGTTCTCAAGCTACAACAATTCCTGGTAGCATCACTCCCCTCACACCTGCAGATTGAGCAAAGTTGTGTGAAGAGAAGTCTCTACATACAAACACCATAGAGGTGACTTCTGTTGTCATGCTAAGCCCTTTTGTGATTGCCGTTCCCTCAGTTCAGTGACTCCTTTTGTGTCTCTGAATTCGTTTTTGTGCCTTTTCCCCTAACACCACGTTTTCACACTGCACAATGCAACACTTTGATACCCCTTTGCCATGTGTCCACCTTATGGAATCCTGAGACTTGTCATTTTCATGAGGCATTTAAAAATCTCAAACAGAGAGGTCTAGTATGACACTCAGCTACAAATTCCAGGATTCTGCACAATTGAAGCCATGGCAAATCAAGTGCTATCAATCTGCTACCATTGTGCAGTGTTCATCTACACCAAAGTTTGGCAGCTGTGGAAAGCTAGGGGGCTGTATTAACCCTCCACCTCAGAGACTTGGAAGACTACTACCTCTCCTGCACTTACCCCCACATATTTTTTAAAAAAAATCAAAAAACGCCCCCCCACCACCACCCCAAAGGCTTCCACAGGCCTTTTAGGGGATATGGAGGGCATTTTTACCATGTTTTGAGATCTTCAGGTGCAAGAGAAATGTGTTTTTTTTAACAACAAGAAATGAGCAGAAGTCATTTGCTGTTCACTTCTTGTTTCCAAAATTGCCTCTCCTGTGCCTAAATTGGTCCCAAACATGGTGGAAACTCCCCCCACATCCATTAGAGAGCATTATGCATGACCTCTGGGGGTCCAAATGTGATAGAAATGCCTTCCATACCCCTTAGAGGTCATTTTGGAGAAAAACAACAATAACAGTAATAGTGGGGGGGGGGGAGTAGAACACAGTCTATCTTGCCTGGGTCCCTTTCACACTAAACAGTTTTAGTGATTTCATTTTAAGAGACAACATCCTAAGAATACCCTCTCCAGACAACACATGCGCACACGTGTCTTGTGGTACCTTGGGTTGCAATCCTAAACACACTGACTAGGTTATAAACCTGAAATACACAGTAAGGCTTACTTCATTAGCATTGTTAGTAGTTAATGAATTTCTTGCAATGTTAAGACTCAAAACACTTAGACTCAAAAGTCTTGTGGGAAACAGACAATTTAAATAAATGAGTGTGGAAATACCATAAGGACACTACATTTTGTGAGATGAGGTATTTATACAATCTTTTTGAAATCTTTTTTTTTTTAATTTGAAAAACAGTACAAGCACCAGAGCTTAGTTTTGCTGTTTGGTAATACACATTGCTGAACTGCAAAAGGTTATGCCAGCTAGTTATATACGGTTTGGTTTTGTTCTGCCAGCAGAGTCTTTGAGGAAATCCAGGTGTTCTTTCTCTTGGTCATCTGAGACTTTCTTGCACTATTTCCTTGCTTTTCTCAGGATGCTGTGAGGCAGTAAGAGCTAATAAAAATAAAAGAGTAGCCAGCATTTATTTGCTGCCAACAGAAAGATGCAGAATGTAAAGGAGCTTTGTGGAGTTTGTTGCATCTCAGTGATATGTGGGAGGTAGAAATACAGAATGAACTGAAGAAATCTGAAAGAAGGCATTTGTTGGAGATCTACAACAATTTCCTTAAGCAATGCTTCACATTAGGGTGGGGGATCCTAGCACACTGTCCCCTCTCCCATTTTCAGACGTTAATATAGGGAAAATAATGGCTAGTTCCAACATGTCTATGACAGTGTCTTTTAAGTTCTGCTATGTGAAACACAAAGAAAGCTCCAGAAGTGCCACAAATACACAGAGTTTCACAGCTCAAGACCACCAGCAGGGCCAACATAAGGCCAGCAGGAATTATGCTGAATCCAAACCCCAACCTAGAGGTATTAAACATTTCTTAGGAGTAATGCTCAACCTAGCCTGAATTTGAGCTGGCATTGAGGGCATGCCCCTGTATTGGAGGAGGTTTATATCTCAGCTAACTGGACTCCTTCACCACCTGCTTTTTGGTTGCTTTGGTGGTCATATTTCTCCAGTTCTATCAGAAAATTTCTGTTAGGAGATCTGTGAGATCAGGTGGCAGAAGAGGAGTCCACAGGCAGAAGATCATTTTTGTCAGAAGAAGGGCATTTTTTTTTCCAGCAGAAGAGATTTGTGTCTAACCCTAACATCCTAGAACTGGTGCATTTTTGAGTCAGGATGGCTTTTCCCATCTATGATTATTTGTGCCTTCTCATCTGTGGCTTTCTCCTTCCTTCTTCTTCCTTTTTTTTTTTCTTATCATGTATTGTGGATGGTATTCAAGTCATTTCCAAGCCCTGTAAGAAGAAATAATTAAAAAGAAAAAACAAAAGTATTTAGAATCCAAACCATATAGTATTTGAGATCCAAAAATGTGTTTTGGTCTTAAATAGATTGAACAGATATTAACACTTGGAAAAATCCCAGATTTAGCACTACATTAACCTGCCCAGACTCAATCAGCTAATCAAGCCATTTGAATTAAATGCTGTCTGTAATTGGATCCAACTATCCCTGGCAAAGGAATGAAACAAAGAACAAAACAATTGTTGTAGCAGCAAGAAGCCCTATTGTTCACAACAGCATCCAGTCCATTCCAACCTCCACTCAGCCTCCAGCTCCAGCTGGAATGCATTGTACGTGCACAGTGCACAGAAAACAGCTGCTCTTAAATGGATTGTTATAAGTCATTGTATTATACAATAAGGGTCTTATTCTGGAGCATTGTCTTCACTGGGAGCATGTCAAATGTTGCTCCATTCAACAGAAGCAGGCCCTAGGAGTATTTTGAAGGAACTTGTCATGAGTGGTGATGCTGGCTGAAGATTCTAGGAGTTTAAAAAAGTAATGTTTCCAAGCTCCTCACTTAAGTGTGCACCTAATTAAGCATGTAGAGTTACAGGTTTTTAAAAACCCCTGTCACAATTTGTCTACCTAGCCCTGTATTGCTCAGTCAGACTGCAAGCAACTCTTCAAAGTCAGAGGTCAGTCTTAGCCTTTTCCATTTGAGATGTTGAACTAGAAGACTTCCACATGGCAAGCGTGTGGTGCTGGTGAGCTACGCTCTGCCCACCAACACAGTTACAGTTTTCCACTTCCCAGACACCGCAGTTAGTCCAACTTTTTAGATATTATAAATATTGTACTGGTTGTGTGCCTAAATATCCAGTGGTTCCCAAACTTCAGTTTTCCAGCTGTTTTGGACTTCAGCTCCCAGATTTTTTGATTTTGGGGCAAGCTTGATATGGTTTCTGGGAACTAAAGTCCAAAACTCTTGGAGGACAAAATTTTGAGAACTACTGCCCTAAAGGCATCAGACCCTGTCTGATCTTCGAAGATAAGCAGGGTCAACAAGTGGTTGGGAGACCACCAATGAATAAATACCAGATGCCATGGGCTATATTTCAGAGGAAGGAACTTGCAGAAACTCCTCTGAGTACTCCTCGCCTAAGATAACCATAAGTCAACAAGACACTTGAAGGCACATCCATACATGTGCTCACACACTAGTTGTAGTCTCAATACACAGTATGAGTATTACTAAACTAAGGAGGAGAATGATATAATAGTCAGAGGTAGACCAAAACATTCTGCTGTCTGAACAACAGCAGTCTCTGAAGGACAGCCCCATCTAAAATTAAGCTTTGTATTACCCAAAGGCAGTCAAATTATTTAGACACCAGCTAAAGGGAGAAAAAAATCCACAAATATCCAACTCCCTGGCAGTAAAAATACATTTTATTTTATTTATATCTCACCTTTGTCTCAGCATGGGACCCAAAGTGGCTTCCAACAAAATGAAATAAAGTAGCAAGCAATTATAAACTAAATCATAGGCGTTTGTTGACCTTTCATGGCACACCCCAAATGTGCTACCTGAGGCACTTTCCCTAAGAGTAAGATGGGTCCTGATAGCAGTATAACCAATGCAGCAGATAGAATAATCAGGGAAATAGGTTGCTATACTCATTCTATAGGGGGCTTCCCTGTAGTTCTTGCAATCCTGGTTTCTTTCTTTGATGATTTCCCTTCAGTCTCACGAAATGCCCAAGTCTCTGGTTGCTCTTCCTGCCTGCCTGCTGATGGAGCAAAGTTGTCAAACATTAACTTGCACTTCCTTGAAGGTGACCACAGGGTGATGTCGTGGTATATAGAATCAGTGTGAGGCCAGAGAACCATGACTGAGGAAAGGAATTGCTGCATTGACTGTACATTTCTTGCAATTAACTATATCTAATTCTCTAAGATAACAAATGTTGAATCCTCTCCTGGACAAAGTGTTACAACAGATGTAAAACACCTGCACAATTTGAAACCTTACATTTTAGTTTATGTCTAAGAATGAACACGCCCAATAATATCCTATCATTTTTAGGTATCATTTTAACCCAGTTTGTGCTTCCTCATCAATTGTAAAAACATTCTCAGAAAGAATTTATACACCATAAGTAGCAGTTTGATCAAGACTGTTAAAACAGATGCGTATTTAATGCATTTCTTTTTCACAGATTCTACTTTCATTCAGCACTGGAAGTCAAAATATGAATTCATGCTGCAGTGTTTTATGGCAAGTACTTGTGGAAGAAATTACCTTAATACCCCAAAGATACGGAATCCTATCTGATCTTGGAAACTAAGGAGGATCAGGCCTTGGTTTGGGCTGCCAAGGAATACCAGGTGCTGTAGGCCATATTTCAGAGGAAGGCAATGACAGACCACCACTGGATATTCCTTGCCTAAGAAAGTCCCATGAAATTAATGGGGTTACCATAAGTCAACAGGCCACTTGATAGTGCATAGTCACACACCTTTGTCGGAGGATCCAAATAGAAAGTGAACTGTTAGAAAAGTGTGACAGTGGTGACCCTCTAAGGACAACCCCATAATTCTATGCTACAATATTGGCCCTTTCCATGTGATACACCCAACCTGCCATGGGGACAAGAGAAGGATGGGGCCAGGATGATCATCCCAGACCCATCCTTCTCCTGTCCCTAGGTGACACAATCACACCACAAATCATTGACAGGTTTTCCCCGTCAATGATTGTTGATTGCACCAGCCTCCCACCGCACGCCCACACTTACCTTTGCTGCAGAGGTCCTGGAAGCATAATGGCTGCACTTTCTGCCCCAGCACACCTGGGACAGTACCCAGCTGCACTGTGACAGGAATAGGCATGGCCACTGCACCTCCTGGTTCCTGCAGGCAGCCAGTGCAGAGGGGAGTACTCCATTGTGCTCATCTCCTGGGAGAGCCACTGCTGCCATCATCACCAGATGCTGCCAGGAAAGAGCTAAACTGCAAAAAGGGCTATTGTCAAGAAACCAAGGAGATCAGACGTACTTCACAGCATGGAGAATCTGGACCAGGAATCTTATTTGCACTCCTTTGCAAGTGACAATGTTTTTTACTCTATTGGATCAAAGAACAGTAGAGAAAATATATGCAAAGACCAGGGCAAGGATGAAGAGCTTCTGCACTGCCTTTTTACACTCCCAGATTCCTTTCCTGATCTTGGAAACATTACTTTTTTGGACTATAACTACCAGAGGCTATGCTGGTTCAGGGATTCTGGGAGATGTAGTCCAAAACAATAATGTTTCCACATTTAACTTGAAAACCCAAAGGAGGCAAAGTTGCTCTTGCTGCGTGGGCTGATACTGCCTTGAAGGATCACATGAGCAGGAAAGCATGTTAATTCCTTCTGCTGGAGGAAAAGGACTTTGAATCCAAACCATTGGGACTTAACAGCCAAGTAACTGAGCAGAAGATTTTACTGCAAGCACTTCATCATATCCTAGTCCATTATTTTTGAGAATGCTTAGAAATGAGGAGAGAACTAGTCCTTTAACTTAGAATCACATTTGTCTATTGGACTGGATAATATCTGAATGTATATTGAGATTGGATCCAATTCATTTTTGTGTTGATGTTGTTGTGTGCCTTCAAGTTGTTTCCAGCTTATGACAACCCTAAGGCAAACCTATCATGGGTGTTGCTGGGGGCTGAGAGTGTGTGACACACCAACGTCATGCAGTGGGTTTCTATGGCCAAGCGGGGAATCAAAGTCTGGACTCTAGGTTTGTAGTCCAATACTCAAATAACTACATCATGCTGGTTCCCTCACACATACTGCTGCTATATAGTTTAAAACACAAAGGCCTGCCTCAGTTGAAAGATCTTCACCTGCCAATGGAAACAGAACAGGCAGGGGGCTTCACATGCCTATGAAGATGGTGGGACTGAAAGAAAGCCCTCCTCTGAAAGCTCACAGTGGCTTGTATAAGGATATATGGTCTTTCAGATAGTCAGGACCCAAGGCAGTGTAGGGTCGGTCTGTCTGTCTGTCTGTCTGTCTTTTCCCTTTCCCTTTTCTTTTAAATTGTGCTCAGAAATGAGCTGTCCACCAGTGAGATTGTTTCAATGGCAGCTTGCATGATCCCTGTAACCAACTCCCACCACACCATGCTGGTTTTCATTTATGCCTTTTTATAAATTATTGCATTGTCTTCACATTCCTCTCAAAGAGAACTAAGATCATTTTCTTAATAATAAAAAGGTAATTATTATATCACTTTTTTCTGCCACGTGGGTGATGGAAAATATTACAATATCAACACTAGAAAAGAGGACTGAAGCTCTTTTTTATATCTACATATAGGATTACTTTTTCAGGTTGGTGAAGGCCAGAACAGATGAGAGAGTGATTAGCTCATAAGCAGATCTGTCACTGGCATATCCTGCAACTGTCCTGATTTGGCAGGACAGTCCCAATTAATCCTATGTTGTCTCACTGTTTGGCTGCAATTAAAATGTCCCTCCTCATTTCTGTCTCCTACTCCCACTTTCCCTCTTACTCCTACAAAAGTAGTTTGCACTCAATTAACTTGGCGGGGCGGGGGAGGAGGGGGGAGTCTTGCTATTTCCAATAGGCTCAGACAAAAGCAAACCACTAACCCTGATTACATTCATAAACTGTGGTAAAATCCTCCATGAAAAGATTTTCAAATGTCATTGCTAAAATGGTGTTCCAGAAACTCCTGAGACAGACTTTTAAAAATTACAATTGGAAGCTGTCTTGACATAGATTGATTTTAAATTTTGCATGAATCAAAATTTATCAGGGGCCCTTTCTCATTACACAGTTATAGTTTTATGATTCTGTTTTAGCTGCAACATTCCATGGGGTTTGCAGCTTGGTGAGGCACTATGGCTATCAAGCTGATAGTTCTAAATGCCCCTCCCTAAGCTGTAAATCTCAGGATTCCACAGGATGTTGCCATGGCAGTTAAAGTGGAAAGGGCTCTAGATCTCAGAAGGAAACCAGCGTTGAGGGAGTCATTTTTCTAGACCTGCCTTGACTAGAAAAATATACTTGTTTAAGCAGTCACAAAAGCCGTGTGAGTACATTTTGTTGTTAGGTGAGTTATTTCTACACTGTTGTTCTTTGTGGATGAGTACTGCTTCAGATTTCCAACCCACCCCTGCAAAGGTATGAAGATAAGTTTGTTCTCAGTTGCCAACCATGGCAACTAGACAATCCCATTTTCCAATACATTATGCTTAACAAGTGACTCAGAGTTGCAATCCTGTGCTACATTGCTGGGAGTAAACCTTTACAAAATCGGACTGGATTGCATTACACACCACCAATACTTTGTTTAACACCTAACAAACATTTTGTGGTATGTAAACCAACTTTTAGACATTGATGCAGGAACAGTTCTTATGCAGACATTTCACCAACATGAGGTACACTTTAATAGTGTAGGCTGGTGGGCAGAAAATAGATCTCTGTATTGCTGCTTAATAAAATTGATCCTTCTAGATTGCTCACCTTCAGCAATGGGAAGGTTATGTTATGTTCTTTCATTGCAGGAAGAGGGATTTGTTGAAGCAAACATGTTTACCATATGATAGGATAGAAGTATAAACATGGGAGAGAGTATAGTTATGGCACAAAAATATCAGGAGGTTGCAGTACCTGTTGTTGTAGTTCTTGAGAATTTTTTAAAAAATCTGAATAATGTTTCTGTTGATCCAGACTATTTTCTGGCAATTTCTGGCACCTGCTGCAACATTCTGGGTTTTTTCTTAATTCCAAGACATATAACAACAAATGTTCCCTTCTCTTCATCTCCTTTCTTTTTTAATTTTAATTTTTTACTGCCATGGTGGATCAGTGAAATGACACTTTTGCACTGTAACACTGTAACTTAAAAAAACTGTACAGAGAAGAAAAGTGTTCTTTAAACCACAGGACTACCATGTACTGATTTTTTATGTTTATGTTGTTGTTGTTGTTTTGCCTTTGGAAGAGCCCTAGAGAAGATCCAAGAATTGCTACAAACCATCCTTCAAAAGAATGCAATAAGTGGACAAAGAGGAGACAAAAGCCAGCAAAACCTATATTGTGAGAACTCGTGCTTCTTTCAACCCATCTGGAGGAACTCTGTTCACAAGCAAAGAAGAGCATCCAGTTACAGTTACATCCAGTGCACATTTTTAAAGAATGTACTGCAGGTATTATATTTCTCTGGCATATGTCTCCAATAGTCTTCCACTCAGTACTTGATAAATCCCATACTTATTTAGATGGTCTCAGAACTGTGGTGCTTTCATACTAAACAATTATAGCATTATGATTTTAACTGATATGCCCGAATCCTATAGAATCCTAGAGTTTCTAGTCTGGTGAGGTGAGCCCTCTGGTTGAGAATTCTAAATGGTTGTTGCTGTTGTTGTTGTTGTTGTGTGCCTTCAGGTATTTTCTGACTTACAGTGACACTAAGGAAAACCTATCACCGGGATTTCGGGGACTGAAAGTATGTGACATACCCAAGGTCAACCAGTGGATTTCCATTACTGAGCAGAGAATCAAACACTGGTCTCCAGGCTGTAGTCCAATGCTCAAACTCTATACTATGCTGGCTCCCTGAGAATTCTAAATATCTTTCCCTAATTTCATACCATGCAACTGTTACACTTTAAGCCACACTTGCTTATCTGCCTTCCCACTTTTTCACTAGATTTTAAAATGTCCTGATTTTACCAACCCAATTCCAAGCTTTAATTTAAAAAAAAAAGGCAAGGAAAATATTAGTTATAGGGCAAAACATCCATAAGACCACCCATTCAAGGAGCTCTTCTTGAGGTGAAGATGAGGCACTACCTTTTGGCATGTCCAGCAAAGGCTCAGCTAGGCTGCGTGGAGGAAGCAGAAGTGAAGTGAAGTGAAGTGAAGTGAAGGAGAAGCAGCCTTGCCCAGTGGAGGAACCAGCAGCAGCAAAGACTAGGAAGAGGGCAACAATTCTGCCCTTGGCCCTTTTCACATGGCATTTGCCATGCGAAAGGGCCTCTGGAGCATCACACAATTGTGAGGGGCCATTCACATGATGTCCTCGCAATTGCGCAATGCTGCCAGAGCTGGCAGCCGCCGATGGTGCACTATTTCATTTTCAGCTTCTAGCCGAAAATGGTGCGTGATCACACATCGCTCCAGGGCCCCATGCGCACTTACCATGTGTGCGGAGCCTCCGGAGCCACGGCGCTCGTACTTCCTGCCCCAGTGCAGTCTGGGAAAATCCCAGGCTGCACTGCGGAAGGAATGAAGAGGAGGAGCCCTCACGCTGCCTGCTCGCTAGCAGGCAGCGGCTGCGGAGGCAAAGCAGCAGAGACACAAGAGCCTCTCGCAAGAGGCTGCTCACGCGATCCCTGCACTCCAGTGCCGCAAGAACGTACGGTGCAAAAAGGGCCCTTATCAACATGTTGTTGCTAGTGAACAGCAGCAACCATGATGCTAGAGGCCACTGGTTTTTCCTCCTCCATCTAGGGTGTGACATGAGGTGGGAGAAGCCAGGGCCCTGCTTCTAGCAAGACTGCTGCCAATGCTGCCATCTCCATAAGTCCTCTTGGTTCAGCACTAGTTCCATGGCTGTTCCCCCTCACATGGAACTAACACTGAGTAGACAGGGACTGTGATGGCAGCAGCAGTGGCCATGGGAACAGCACTGTTAGCAGCAGGTCCTAGGGCACTCCTGTCTTATCTCATGCAAGGAACAAGAGGAAGAGGAAATGATGGCCTCCGTCATCATGGTTACTGCTGTGCACAGGCAACAACATATACTAATGGCTGAGTTTCTGCCCTTCTCCTCATCTTCACTGCTGCCTCCGCTGTAGGAATATTTGGTGTGCATATTAAACACAGAGTGCAGTAGGGCTAGCACAGCTTGAGCGTGTAGTAGAAACAGAAGTAATGATTCTGGATTCTCTTGTAAAGTAAAAAGAAGAAAGGCATTTTATTGCCTCAGGAAATCCATCTTAGGAGAGTAATGGAGATAGACAAAAGAAGTTGATCTATACTTGGTTACAAGAGCCCCTAAAAGTTGGCTGTCAAGAGTGTAAGCTAGCATCCATTGCTGGGGTTGGTGCCTCATTGATGCCCCTTCCAGACAGAAGGAAAACAAAGAAACTAACTTTTTGAGAGAAGAGGGAACTGATGTCTACAGGTAGGAAAGAATTAAAAGGCTTGAGTGCATAGATCAAAGAAATATACAGAGCGATGAAACAAAAGGGCAGTCATTTTCTAAACTCCCCGGTCTCACTAATCACTTTACAAGTATTGATGCCTCTTGGCTTCCAACATCCTCCACCCAGGAAGTGTTACCCTGGCCATGGGCCAAAACAGTTCCTTCTCATTTTTGCCTCTGCTCCTTCTTCCTCCTGGCCTCATTGATCTGTTATCAACCATACTGAGTGGTGGCACTTCATTGTCAACTCAGGAGGAATTGCCTGAGCTGGTGGCACTGTTCTTCCACACAAGCCCAGGCCTGTGCCACTCCCCCAGCCAAGCAGTTGTGTAGCTAAATAACAACAGCTGGTGCTTGTGCAGTGTTTGGAGGGAGGGTGGAAGATGCGGCATGGCAGCACTGGTGTGGCAGATGCAGGCCAGTGACAGAAATAGCAACAGTGATGACAGCTGCTTGGAAAGCAGCCACTACTGGGAAAGGAAGGAAGATGGTGGTCCTGGTTTTCAGCTATGAAATGTTCCATAGAATATTGCCATGACAGTTAAAAATGGACTCATGATGCTATGGTTCTCTAGGGTGTAAGGCCTTGAGGAATGGACAACTGTAGGAGGTCTGGGAACCAGTTTTCTTCCCCTAGGTTTCTCTGGGGCCCACATGAATTGCCAAACATGGCAAAAAAAAAAAACCCTGGAAGGGTCTAGATATCCATCGCTCATTTTGGGGGGAGAAAAAAAGAAAAAAAAGAGAGAGAAAAAAATTCCTTTAAACTGAGCAGGAGGACCCTGCAAACCATTTAAAAGGTGAATTGGTGCTTTCAGAGGCTTCCAGAAGAGATAATTCACCACTTTGAGGAAGCAGAAAATGGATGGTATGGGTAGCCTACTGGGGTTACAGGTCACAAAAGGAGCCTAGGGAAGCCACTTGCAGCCCCTGGGTTGCACCCTGTCTTAGAACATGGATTGTGTCAAAGATTCCACAAATTCAAATTCAGTTACAAACTTGTGAATGAAAAGCTGGCAGAAATATGTCAGGACTTTGCTATGTGGGGAGGAGAGAGGGCATAAAGACCCCATTTCTCAAGTCCTGTGTGATTTTTCCTCAGGAGTTAATGTATCTATGGCCAGCTCGCTGGTTTAATACTCCAGTGATTGTTGTAAGCAATGAAGTAGGTATGTATGCTAAAGTTGCAAATCCTTTCATTTGGGGGCAGGGGGAGCAGGATGTCTGTTCTATGTTGATAAGCACGTTATGAGTTTATAGGTATTTAAAAAGATGCACCTTAATTTTCTTAACATAGCCACACAAACACACTGTTTTATGGAGCAATTTAACCTTGGATGTTTCTAAAAGACAAACCTGAGGATTTTGCTGACTCTCTCACTCCATAGCTACTAAAATCTCCTCCCCACACCTCCCAGAATCTTAAGCAACACCCCGATCCATGTTCCAATAAGCAACCATTGTATTAAAATGGTATCTTTGGATCCCTTTGTCAGCCTTGTAAGAACATCGTTAATCCTAGCTACATGAGTCAGGACGGCATCATCATTCTGCTATATTCATCAGTGAGCACAGGGTGAAAGAAACAATAGTCCTAAGATGCCAGGAGACTTGTAATTAAAGTACAAAGACAGCTTTATGCTAGAATTTAGGATATACCCTTTCAAATCCATCACTGTTACAGCTTCCATTAATTGAAAAGGGGCTAAAAAGAAACATTCCCACATATCATGTTAGAACAATATTTTACTGACTATGCAAGTCTGGTTTGCTAAATGTTCTATGT
Source organism: Cyclura pinguis (assembly GCA_030412105.1). Taxonomy (NCBI): domain Eukaryota; kingdom Metazoa; phylum Chordata; class Lepidosauria; order Squamata; family Iguanidae; genus Cyclura; species Cyclura pinguis. Next base: position 45,030,153 of record CM059604.1, read on the forward strand.
TCAGCAAGAGCAGTGAATACAGAACATGGACAACCATGCTAAACAAGATGAAACTGTATTGTTGTAAACCAAAGTAGGGTTCATGCAGTCCTGATGTTGAACTGCAAGCCCCAGCAGCCCCAGCCACCATAGTCATGGTGAGGGACATAGAGAGTTGCAGTCCAGTAACATTTGGAGAACCACACAATCCCTACCCCTATTGTAAGCTGTGCTGTCATGGTAAGCCAATTTTGTGAGCATGAGATGACATAGTTTCTCTCCATGACAAATCTTGGAAAAGTTACTCTTTTAAATCATAACTCCTGGAATCTCTCAGTCAGTATGCTTCCATGCTCTGTACATTGGATGTTAATGAGACATGAGGTTGTTCTGGACAAATCAAATGAAAGTCATGAGCAATGTGTTACCATACCTTACATATACACACCATCTTGCTGGATAGGAAAATTAGTGAGAAATATCATTTTCTTAAAAAATTAGACACTTATGACTGGAAACATGTGGTACAAAGACACTAACTGCAAGCCTGTGCTAGGTCAAGCTGACCTCAGCATGACCAGGTCATAAGTTCAAGAGGATTAGACAGAAAACCCTGATGTTAATGAGTTTCGGATAATACTCTCAACAACCCAACTTCCAAATACAATAGAAGACAAAACTGCCCAGGTGAAGCAATGAAGCACCCCTGCTGTAAGCTTATCCTACAGAGACCTTTCCTATTTACCTTACCCAACCAAGACATTAAGAGACTGTCATGACTCCCACCAATGCTTTGTCACCTAAAGTTAAGACAATCAGCCTGTTCCAGAGTCCTTTGTTTGCTCTGGAGAACACACACCCCTTCAGGGTAGGAAATAGGGTAAAAAAAAGAAACCCTGATCCAGCCCAAGTAATTTGTAGTATGTAGTACGTAGTATGTGGGTGGTGCTACATAGCACTCCAGACTCCCATTCCTCCATGCTACCCTCAAATTCCTTTTTGAGTCACTCCACTTTGATCTTCTGCTTCAAGACTGGTAAACATCAATCACTCCACCCAAAATTTCTCTCTATTCAACTTTCTTGCCTTTCCCTTCAATAGCCCTGTTTTGTTCATGTGGTTGCTTGATTTCTTGTGTGTGTGTATTAATTTCCAATAAAATACTCTTTTAACTTTTAACTGGAGTCATCTCTGCAGTTAGTACTGCGATACACAGGTGAAAAGATCCTGCCATTACCCTTCTCTTGCAGGCCTCCTTTGAGCTAATAATTTTCCAAATCCTAAAGAGATGCTGGCACTGCTGGTGGATCTAAAGGTCCCCCACTTTCTGGGGTAACAAATGCTGCCAGAAATGGGATCCAAAAATGAGCTTTGACCTAAGAAGTTTGTAGAAAATAGTGCACAGAAGCAGTTTAGAGCATGTTGGCTTTGTAACTAGGAAGCTTCTAGAAGAGGAAATAAGAATCAGTGTGTTGTACTAATAATGAGATTGTTTAACTAGGATTTGGGAACTAACTGGGGGACCGTGGACCAGATACTCTGTCTCAACCTGATCTATTTCACAGGGGTATTGATGGAGAGAAATCAAACCTTTGGGTGGGAGTAGAGCCACCCTGACCCCATTTGAGGAAAGGTGACACACAGATGCCAATTTAAAAAATGAAAAGAAAAAAAAATGAACTGGAAATCTGAGCATAAAGTGAACTAGTGTTTCTGTGAATAGATCTAGAAATACTTGCCTGTCTGTGACCGCTACAGTGTTCATATCATGCCCATCTTGCCAATATATTATTGGTTCAGGGACTTAAAGAGACCATAAGTTTTGTGAGCATTCTCTAGTATAAGTAAATAAATAATGCAAACTGTAAAAGCATCTAAAGTCTGTTTAGAACTTTCTACTGCTGGGGTAGAAGAGATCAGTAAAAGAAGCAAAAGCAATTTAAGCATGAGTGTTTCTAAAGGACAAATGTACAAATGAACTTGTAGGCCTAGTATAGAACACAGACCCAAGCGCACACAAGTGCAGCCCTTCTCCCCTAAAGCGTGCTTTCCTGAGACCCACAGGTTCTTTTTAAAATATTCACATTCTCAACACGTTGCCTTTATGGTTACACCAATATGTTCAAAATCATAATCTGATCAGAGCAGGGGCTTCCAGCCCTCTAGATCTTGTCAGACGTGACCTTCCATCATCCCTAGCCCATCATCATCCCATGCTGGCTAGGGATGAAGGGAGCTGGAGTCCAACAGAACCTGGAGTCCAACAGAACCTGGAGACCCACAGTTTCTTTAGCCTTGGTTAGAAAAAAATGTAAGAGATGAAGATGTAAAGAGAAATTAGAAAATAAAGGGGCAGGAATCTTATGGTCCTCCAGATTATAAACAAGTGGAAGCCCCGGCAGCCCAACTGACATAGGCAATGGTGAAGCATGCCAGCAGTTAGAATCCAACAGTATCTAGAGGCCTGTATGATTTCCACCCTTGCTATATATATTGCAGGTCACGCAAACAGACATGGTGAAGGGAATGAGAATACAGTACAATACAGTACCCTCATCAAAGGGCTGTAGGGGAAAATGCACGCGTCAATAATTTTGGGGGATGGGCCTAATGTACAGATGTGTATAAGTCAATATTAGAAGTCTCTAAGCCAAGGTGGGAGAACAGGAGTAATTGCTTATAAACAATGCCAGAGTCTGAATGGTCATAATGGAAAACTTGTGCATATGAGAGTATTGGTTTGATCTGGTCAATACTATTGGTCCATTTCCAGACACAACTCAAAGTGCTGATCATGATATTTACTCATTTGAAAGACCATATCAGCTTTACCATGACATTCCCTGTGGCGCTGGGCAAATGGAAAGGGCAAGAGCAGCTCTTTGGTCCTCCAAAGGAAGCAAATGTGGGCACAGCCTGAGTGGCTCTTCTTAATTCAGGTGCTGGTGTCAGCTGTAATGAAGGTAGTGTTAAAGGTAGCGTGGCCTGCAGCTATGACTTGTCTGTGCCTTGTGGCAGCTTGAACTACTTACTGGAGAGCCAGTTACCTGAGGAGTAGGGCATTGTGCTGCATACGTGCACACACACCCCTGGTCAGATTCATACGCTGTTGCAGGGTTTTGGTCACAGGGTGTGTGCAGCTGGGCCTCTGGCTGGCCAGTTCTCCTTAACCTCAGCAGGTCACAGTGTGGCTCCCGAGGAAGAAGACACCCTGTGGTCAACCTCTTCTTCAAAATTTCAGTGGCTAGGAAGCACAACCACTGCCAGGTTTGTTGTCTTTTTCCTAAGCTGTGGCTCCTAGAGCCAAGATTACCCTGCCAGCTGTTGAGCCAGCCCAGTTCCTGGTGGGGAATCCCATGGGTCTCCGGTTGTTTCTCCCCATGTTGCAATAACAGCTTCTTGCTCCCATCTTCTCCAGAAACAGCTGAGCTGGCTGCCTGAAAAAGGATTAAGCTACTTTTGCTTTGCTCTTGCAATAAGTGCTCTACTGGCAGCCAGCAAAGTTGTTTATTATATTCAGGTTGTGGAAGCAGGATTAAGTACTGTAGCCTTAGCATCCAAATAGCAGCACTCTATGCAAGAAACAAATATGGCTTCAGGAGAGAAATACGGTTGATATTAATGTTGCGTCTGGCAATGACCAGCCTCAGCATACTCCCAAAGGACCAAGATTTCTACTCTGAAAACTGCTGAAGTATGTGTGATACACATTTCCTTTGTTTAGTAAGTCAAATCGAAGTGAGCTAATTCTTCTGTGGTGGATTGTAAAATGTCCTCTATTTTGCACTTGGTAACAATGTGTTAACAGGGGGAGGTGCAGGGAAGGGACTCTACATTACATGCCCAGCTGACCGCTGTTGCTACCAGGTCTGGCTGGAGGGACCAAACTACTGTGTGCGTCTTGTTCTCCCCTTCCACTTCCCCCTTGAATGGTATCACTTTGTGCTTCCAAAGCTCATTAAACTACACAAGTGATTTCTTCAAAAAAAAGAAAAAAAGACTATATTGGCTTTAAAAACTTTCAGATTATCTGAAGGACTGTATCTCCTTCTATGAGCCTGTCCAACTTTAAGATCTTTGGGGGAAGGCTTTCTTTGTGTCCTGCTGCCACAACAGATACATTTGGCGAGAACATGGCCTTCTCAGTGGCTGCACCTCTCATGTGGAATTCCCTTCCAAAGGAGACTCAATTGGTCCCCCCTCTACTTACTTTCAGGCAAAGACCTTTTTATTTAGCAGGCATTTGGCATTTAAGTTATTGTAGTAAAAAGATCTTTTTAATGAGGTATTACAGTCAGCCCTCCACATCTGTGGGTTTCACTTTTGCGAATTTGATTATTTACAGATTATTTGCTATCACCTCTGCTGCCTCCCTATGCCATTTTTAATAGAGGCTGCAAGCCTCGTGAGACTGAGAAATTGCGAACCAGGCTTGTAAGTCCCTACTAAAATGGTGTGGGGCAGCAGTGGAGGTGGCAGTAAGCCCCACCAGCCAGCCACTTCTGCCTTGTGAAGGAATCCTGATGCCTCAAAGGAATCCATAGTGGGCTGAATATGATGATCATACTTTTTTGTGTGTTAAATATGATTTGGGAGGGCCCAGAGTTATTCATGATTTTTCCACTTTCACGGGAGTCCTGTGCCCCTAACCGTAGCGAATGTGGAGGGATGACTGTATCCTTTATTTTAATGTTCTTTTGATTGTTGTAATTTAATGATGTAATGGACTGCTTATTTAATGATTTTAAAACTTTTATATCAAGTAGGTTTTTAGTGTATTTTGTTTTTAACTTGATGTGAGCCACCTTCCAGGGGAAAAGGCAGGATATTAAACAGAAAGACAGACAGACAGACAGACAGACAATTGTAGCTCCTCAGTAAACTAAGAAATCAAGGACAAAGCAACATGCTCACTTACACACTGCTTAAAGAATGAGGGCAGACAGTAAGAATAAATGAACAGTGGAAATAAGTGAAGTATAAAGTGAGGTCACTCAAGGATTTCTGTTGTCATGTGTTGTCATGTGTTTGTGTCTTAGGTCACTTGGTTATTTGTTAGATTTGTTAGTATAATCAAGGGTTGTCTTAAGGTGTATAGTTCTTAATCAAGTTAACGAAATGGACAGATTGTGAACTCTAGGTAAGAGTTTGTATTATGAATTGTGTATATTGTGTGTCTTACATTGTTTGTAAATTATGTTTGTAATTTGTTGGTTAAAACTTGATCCATGCATTTGTATTTTTTGTATGGTTACGTACATTTTGGTTTGTATGTTTTGTCCTTTGCTCTTTTGTTTTAAAGATAATGTTGATTTAAAAAAAAAAAGGATTTCTGTTGTAACCTGTCCTTTTCATCTTGTCTGTAAAAAGTCTGGTTTATAAATGAGCAATGAAGCACCAGATAATTCAGGAATGGTGAAAACCACAGAAGATTGAAGAGCTCTAAAATGATCTCCAAATTGGCTGACAGCCAGCCACAGGACCTGTTCAATCTGTGCTATCAGCCTATCACAGATCTCAGAATGTTGAAAAGTAGGGCTTGGGGAAGATAAAAGGAGCATTTCGGCAGTTTAACTGACAGTTGAATTGGGGAGTTAAAGGTTGGTCTGAGTTGTGGTTGGAGTGCATGAGAGAAAGTGAGAATGCAAAGTGTAACACTGATAGTAGTAGTAAGCCAGCATTTATGCTTGTTGTTGTAAAGAAGCCTTTTGTTGAACAAACTGTTCCTAGTCACTGTTACACTTCTGCCTGTGTTTTTCGTTCAGGGGAATGGGAGAGTCTCAGGATCCTTTCACGTTACATGAGTATAGCATTATGATTCAGCTTTAACTCCCGTAGTTCCAACCTGCAGAATCCCAAGTTTTGCCATTTGGTGAGCTCTCTGGCTGACAATTCTAAATGAACTTCCCTAAACTCTGGAGAAGAGGGTTTGAATCCACACATGGCCATGGAAACCTACTGGCTGACCTTGGGCAAGTCATATTCTCTTAGCCTCAGAGGAAAGTAATAGCAAACTCCGTCTGAACAAATTTGGCCAAGAAAATCCCATGATAGGTTTTCCTTGGGGGTCTCCATAAATCAGAAGTGACTTGAAGGCACACAACAACAACAACAACAACAGCAACAGCAACAAATTATAAATTCCAGGATTCCATAGAATGTTACCATGGCAGTTAAAGTAGAATCAAAGCACTATAATTTAGGTAGCATGAAAGGGCCTTAAGTCACACAAGTCACAAACAAGAACCTTTGAACACACACACACCTGACTTAACACAGAGCCCCTATATACTAAATCCAAGAAAGGGCTTAGAAGAGGGGGTAAGGTGGGTGATAGCAACCAGGGTTGCTGAGTGAGGATCCTCAAAGGGCATACTGTCACAGAAGTATTTTCCCTAAGGAAATGATATTTTTGGTTTAGAACAGAAGAGAACTAAGGAAAGAGATGAGAAATGTCCCATAAAATTATATATAATGTGGCAAAAGTGGATAGAAAAAAAATTTTTTTCCTAATGTTAGATCTCAATATTATTCATGGCAACTAAAGAGATTCAGAACAAACAAAAGGATCTTATTCACACAGTAGTAAGACAAGTAATGTACGGAATTTGCTGCCACAAGAAGTAGTGATGGCCACTCCTTTAAACAGCTTTGAAAGAGGATTAGACAGTGTAATGAAGACAAAGGGCTGTCACTGGGTATTAGCCATGATGGCTATATTCCATCGCCAGGTTCAGAAGCAGTATGTTGGTGGCAGCAGCAACAAAAAGCAATTGCTATTGCTCTTGTGCCTTACTTGTGGTTTTTCCAAAAGCATTTGGTTGGCTGCTGCAGAAAACAGGGTGCTGGCTTAGATGGATTCAGAGCTTGGCAGTAACTAGCTATAAATAACTACTGTCAAAGTTGAAAGAGGTATTGATGGCAAGTTAACTCCTTATTATAAGTTGATTCCTTGTTACAAAGTCAAAAGAGATATTGCTTACAAGTTAATTCCTTTGTTCTAGTAACAAATGTATAATTATATTGCATTGTTATTGCAACATGTTGGCTCTTTCTGTGGTGTAATTGAATTTTTTAGCTACTTTTACAGTTAAAGGCTTCTCCTACTTAGGGACTGGAGCACTGTCAAAACACAGAGGCCCTTTTCACATGTGGGGGGGGGGGAATGGGCGAAAACGCCCAAAAACGGAGGTTACCTCCAGCCGGGTAAGTCCGTCGCCCCGCGGAGCAGCGCGAGCTCGCTGCTTCACACTCCTCCGTCGTCGCAGATGGCAGCTTCCGGTTCGTGGAGCCTCTCCACCAACCGGACAAGCTCGCCAGCCGGAAGCCCGCCCCCGGCAGATCTGCAGGCACGCACTTGCGCGCGCCTGCAGATCCACTTTAGAGCCGGGTGACGGAGCGGCGCGGGGCTGCGCGCTCCGTGCTTTCTAAAAACCTCTAAAAAGAGGTTTTTAAAAAACACGCAGCCCCGTTAGTTCCAGCCGCTCCTGATGGATTCTGGTGTGAAACTACAAAAAGTAGTCCACGCCAGTCCACTCTACGGTGTAGACGACCTCCGTGAGAGGTCACTCTAGACCGTTCCCCCACACACACATGTGAAAAGGGCCATAGTTGGTTGAAAAGCAGAACTCATGTACTGTACTGTACTGTAGGGATCATGAAGGATTTATGGAGGTTCACTTGGGACCAACTGTGTGCGCACTGCTTGAAAAGTCCTTCAGGCAACTTTGCATCTTTTCCCCCCTCTCAGTTCACCTTGCAAGCAGTGTGTGCACACAAGCAGTCCCAAGCAAGCTTCCATAGAAAAACTGACAAAAGAGTAGACCCCCCCATTGAATTAATGGAGCTTGTCCTTAATTTGAAAGCATCCAAACAGTGAGTCATCTGATAATGGGGCATCAAAAGCTTCCTGTATAAGAGTGTGGTCTCACAAAATGAAGGAGGAATACCTCATGGTTGAAGTGTTAGCTCAAGCCCCATTGTGTGTGTTGCAGTAAGAGGAACAGAAGGAGGTCAGTGGCATGTAGCATTCAGATGCTTTTAAATGTAACCAAAATAACTATCAAAAAAAGCAAGTAAAAGATTTTTGCTTTGTTTTGTTTTCAGTAATACTATAACAGTAAGTAAGGTCTTTGGAGAGTGGGCCTTTCGTTGAGAATTATTATTTTTGAAAAGTAACTTCTCAAGCTCTAATCCAGCAAGACTTTTCTTCTCAGTGCATAATTATAGAGTGGTTTGAAAGCAGAAGACAGGCCAAAAAAAAAGGGGGAGGGGAGCAAACAAGCAAGCAAGCAAAATTAAGCGGTTTTCAAGTCACATGAAAATAAATCATGTGTTTTCCATATGAGGAATTACCATGTTAAAATAAATATGCAAGTATGATTGCTAGATCTGATAGAAGGTTAGGCTCAAACTCATCAAATTCTACTATTTGCTTATTAAACCATATTTTTCTTGAATGACTCTCAAAGAGAGAATATGTGAACAGAGGGAAAATACATGCATAAAATTATCCTTACAGTCTTATAAATATTCAGAAGAGTTTGAATGCCATCCAAGTATTTATTATAATATTAGCTACTTTACTCATCATCATCATCATCATTTATTGATTAGTCGACTGACCATTTTACAGGAGAAAGGAGAATAAGAGTGAGAAGGCAAACCAACGCTGAACAATTAGTGAAAAGGCTACATAAACCTTATTTACAAGTGGAAATGAGATCTAAATCACTTATATAAATTGGATTTCAGCTGCAATAGTGCAACTAGGTGCTGGTGCCCAGCTCTCCTGATGTGTAAGGGACAGGCCTAATTAATCTTCTATCAACCCACTTTTTTTTCAACTGCTTTTAAAATGCCCCCATTTCTTTCTCCTCTGCCCACTTCCCCCTTTGTCCTCAGCTTACTACAACTAATGCAAATTGAGTTCAAACTGCAAAAGTAGTTTTCACTCAATCAACACAGCAGTGGGAAGAGAAAAAGAAGGGGCAGACTCTTGCCTTTCCGGCAAAAGCAAACTCCTGCAGCCTCCCCTAGCTAGTGTGTTCTTTTTCACTGATAACTTTTGCCATCCCGACTATACTCTGATGTTGCTTGGCCACAGGTGTCCTAGTTTTCACCTGTGAAATGTTGGACAGTATGCCAGTTATTTAAGGTTCTGGACCTAGTAGTGTGATAGGGATCCACTTCAGGTGGCTGTTTGGTATTACTTCTGTTAACAAGTAAATAGTTAATATTTCTCTTATCCTTACCTCCTCTTCCCCGCTTTACAGCTGCTTCTGTTTTCATGATGGGTTGGAAGGGATAAGAGGCAGACAGCCTGTTTGCCAACAGTGATCAAAACAAAAACAAGAAACAAAATAAAAGGGATGAAACAGAATAATTGGTATGGGAATAAAGGAAATACAAAAACTGGATCATCTTTGTAATATTTTGTTCGGTTGACAGGCAGCAGCCCAACAAGCACCAACATGATAAATCAGACCACCCCATTTTTAATTAGCTTCTTCCTCTGAACAACTTTTAAGGGCAACGTCACACAAAGAGCAGTATAGATGATCACCAGTTAGAAATCAGGAAGGAAAAAACATTTTGGTTGACATTTTTTTGTCCCTGGTCGCCATGGCAATCTGGAGGTCCAAACATAACCTAATGGTGCAAATCAGAAGCTGACCAGAGAAAGTCATCAATGAATGTGCAGTATTCATACACTCTGTTGCTCCACACTGCCTGCATGTTGAAATGTATGTCTACACTGGTGTGTGCATCCATCCATACAGGTATACACGTGTAGTCAGAGCTCCATGCAACTGTGAGTCTTAGAAAAACAGGTTTTCTGACCACATGGGAGCCAGCCATCACATCTTAAGCTTACACGCACAAACATAAGCCACGCATTTCATTGCCTGGAGTGCAGGGGTTAGGCCAATTCCATCTCCATTAGTTTCCTGCACATTCATTATGCATTTAAACCCTAAAATACGAAGAGGATTAGTACCTTTCAGGTATTCTGCTCTAGCCCAAATGCATCGTTAAACTAATCATGAAGATAACAAAAATTGGTTTATAAATGTAGAGAAGCTAAAAACCATGCCATAGTTGCCTGTATGTGAGGGATGATTATGGGCAACAGATGTTCTAATTTAATTGTGACTAGGCAACAAGCATAATGCTTGTACACTATTGACAATATGAATTAAACTGTTACAAAAACCTTTCAGCATGTAACTTTCTGTAAACGCTTTGCTTCAAGCTGAACCTTTTTGTTGTTGTTGTGTGCCTTCAAGTCATTTCCGATTTATGGTGACCCTAAGGTGAACCTATCATGACGTTTTCTGGGGCTGAGAGTGTGTAATGTGCCCAAGGTCACCCAGTGGGTTTCCATGGATGAGCAGGGAACAGAGCCATGGTCTCCAGGGCTGTAGAGCAACACGCAAACTACTACACCATGCTAGCTCACTAAACATTTTTACACCAATGTAAATTGATGAATGAATTTCTCAGGACAAGCATGAAGTAGCAGAAGTGATTGTGCAAAGGGGAAAAAAATTTAAAATCCCAAATTCAAAACAGTAGTGCAATTTATTGATCATTTGCACCATGCACAAGTGTTTAGCTGTATTTCAGGAATGGGGGACAGTGTTGGACTACAAATCCCATCATTCTGTACTATTCAATGTGCTGGCTAGAGCTAATGGAAGTCATAGTCCAACAACATCATAGTCCAATAGCATTTAGAAGACAGCTAGTTTCTCACTCTTCATATATATGCTTCACCTCTATGTTTGCACCACTAGGCCCAAAACATGTCTTGCATTATATTTTTTTCCAGTCATGGTTGTATGCTGATCATACCTAAGTAGGTATGACAAAATTTGGAGCTGGGTAAATTTGAGACATCTTATAAATAATATACATAAACTGCAACATTTAGTGAGTGAATTGTCTATGGCAAAGAATCACAGTAAGATAAAGTTGCAATTCTAGCATGGTGTGTCTTTAAAAGCTGAGTATAAGATAACAGATCAGGTCCTACAGTGAGTTCCCAAAACATTTCTTCTTCTCCTTAGTATTATGTCCATGGGTATAATTTAAACCCATCTCTTTAATCGTGATTGCCACCAACCAGAATGTTCTTGTCCAGACCAGCTGCCAGATAGTGAAAAGCTTGTAAAAGCCCAGCATTTGTGTACACTGAGGCTAAATGTTAGGATTGGTGTATGCATAGATGCATTGTGATACATGAATATGTAAAACAAATGGTGCCATCACACCACGATCTCTCCCCTCGTTTCAGGTTTGTGAGGAGGCGGCCCCATACACCAAAACTGTAAAGCATTCAGTCACTCTTTCCCCTTCACATAGATCCAACTAAACCAAAGGTCAGTTGAGCACTTTTAGAAGTCCAATCTCTACTGTATGAGGACAGCACATTTTAATGGACCCTAGGTATGAACACATAAGTCAAAATCAAATTTGTACCAATGTTGGTGCCATTTACTTTTATTAAAGCTTTTGGGTCCTCATTGATTTTATCAAATTTGCACATGTGCTATGCTTGGCATTATTTTAAATGCTTTTTAATTTTTTTTTAAGTGACAAATTATTTAATATAGTTTAAGTCTTTTAAAATTATTGGGTTTTTGCCTTAAATTGATTTAAGGACTGAGTGAATATTTCATCAGGGGCAGAGTTCGGGGGGGCGTGGCGGCAATACCCTCATTTTCCCCTTGCTGTGGCTACACTCCTGATGCATAGGCTTTGTGCAGAGAGGATAGAATTATAGAGTTTAAAGAGACCCCAGAGGCCATCCAGTCCAACCCCTACTATGCAGGAACACACATCAAAGCATTCCCAACAGATGGCCATCCAGCCTCTGCTTTTAGCCTCCAAAGAAGGAGACTCCACCACACTCCGAGGCAGCATATTTCACTGCCGAACAGCTCTGACCGTCAGAATGGTCTTCCTGAGGTTCAGGTGGAATCTCCTTTCCTGTAGCTTGAATCCATCGCTCCTTGTCCTAGTCTCTGGAGCAGCAGAAAACAAGCCCGCTCCCTCCTTGACATAACATCCCTTCAAATATTTAAATATGGCTATCATGTTCCCTTTTAACTTTCTCTTCTGCAGACTAAACATACCCAGCTCCCTAAGCTGCTCCTCACAGGGCATGGCCTTCACCACCCTTCACGATTTTGGTCACCCTCCTCTGGACATGCTCCAATTTGTTGATATCCTTCTTGAATTGAGGTGCCCAGAACTGGATACGGTATTCCAAATGAGGTTTAAACAATATAGAGTGGTACCATTACTTCCCTTGATCAAGACACTGTAGTCCTATTGATGCAACCAAGAATCGCATTGGCTTTCTTGGCTGCCGCATCACACTGCTGACTCATGTTCAGCTTGTGATCTACCAAGACTCCTAGATCCCTACATGAATGGCAAATGCAGAACCAGTGCACAGAGGTTCCAAACATAGGGCCAGGCTATGTTGAAGCATTGCCCAAAGTGCCCCACTCAGTCCAAAACTTGTTTTTGTTGCTCTTTGCAATATTATTGTTCTCTTAAAATTGTAAGAAATGCATAAAAATGAAAAAGTTTGCCTGCATGTTTAAGCCAGGTAAGAAAAAGTGAAGGTGTGGGACAGAAGAGTACAAACACGTAGGCAGACAGACATGTGGCGGAGACCGCACAACACTGTTATAGTGCTATTATTGAACTTTCAACATCCTATAGAGTCCTAGGGTTTGCAGTTTAGGGAGGGGCATTTCGAGTTCTCAGCCAGAGAGCTCTTTGGGCTCAGTAAATTACAAACCCCAGAATTCCACAGGATGTTGAAATAGCACTATAATAGCAGACACGACCACAGAACATGCACTATAGTTGGGTTGAGAACAGGGATCAATAATTGTACTTTTGGACCCAGGGGTGCATTAGACAAGGAGCTTATGGCCCTCCAGATGTGGTTGAGCTGCACCCATGAGCCTGCACGGTCAACGGCAATGGGTTATGGGTATTGTGACACAATATCCAGAAGCCCGTCCATCGTCCTTCCCTGGCAAAAGCCCCACTGAGCGATTTTTAACCTCGAGACATATATGTAGGTTGGGGCAATGGGACCCATTTCCAACCCCTACCCCTCATGTGTTGTGTGTGAACTACCCCTTCTGGTATCACGTGGAAATGACCTTCAACTTCATGTGACAGATGAGGGCAATGGTACAGAACAGGAAGATTAAGAGTAATAACATTTGGTGTAATATGTGTGTGTGAGAGAGAGAGGCAGAGAGAGCCACGTTATGGCTTAACAGCCACTGCGGCCCGTGTGTGTGTGTGTGTGAGAGAGAGAGAGAGAGAGAGAGAGCGAGCGTGCAAGGGGGCGACGCGGGGGAGGCCGGCTCGAGGCCTCGGATTGACACGACCAGCCAGGCGAAGAGGCTTCATGTCAAAACCCGGCCAGAAGAGGGGAGGAGGGCGGGCCAGAGAAGGAACTACTGTGAGAGTTGAGAAAGTCCTGCCCAGCTGTTTGCGAACTTTTTAAGGTTTCCTGTTTCCCCTGCAGGCAGGGCTGAAGCGAAGCGAAGGGAAGGGGAGTGAGTCACACGCGCACTCCCAGGAGCCGCCGAGCCGCAGCTGCCCGGGCTGCCTCTGGCGGGGCCTCTTTGGCTCGCCCTCGCGCGCTCAGCTCGGCTGGGGAGCCCCCCTCCCCGCCGAACCTCGCCCGCTTCCCTGCGCCCCAGAGAGGAGAGAGCCCCAGCCGTCTCCCCTCCGCCGCCTCGGAGCTCCCCCAGGGATATATAGTACAATGAGCTGGCTTCCCAAGCACGTTTTGTTGTGGACTCTCTTGCACAGCGCGGCTCCCCCGCCGGTTCGGGGCACAGGTAAACCTCTCCTTTCCCCGCCTGCCTGAGGAATGTGGCTGAGTTTTCCGGAGGGTCTTTTCTCCTCTTCCTTCCGAGAACGGCTTAGCTTGCAAACGGCGACGTATCTTCGAGGTTCCTGAGGGAAAGAAAGCAGCGGCTTTGGCCAAGCGCTCTTTAATTGCCTTTGGTTCACTTCCTCTCCTGCTTCAGCGTTGTTGTTCTGAAAAGTTTCTGGTAACTTTGCAGTCGGCGGTCCCCTCCCCACCTCTCCCCTTTGTATGCTGAAGGAGACAGCACGCCCATCCTTCGGAATCCGCGGCGTGGCTGCGATGGCTGTGGGTTGCCTGTCCCAGATATGGGTGGAAGTTGTAAGTCTGCCCTTGGGGGTACTGTATCTGTCAGGGAGCATGCCGCCTTGTCTTGCAGCTGCGGAAGCGGCCACGCCTGGCCCCAAAGGAACTACTGTGTGGAAATTGGGGGAGCTGGGTTGGCTTGGCATGGCGGGGTTTGACAAACGGGTGACAGGTTGGGGTACAGGGCCTTAGGAGAGGGAAACTTTTATCATGTGCTAATACGTTCCCCCACTGAGTCAAAATAGGCAAAATAATTAGGGTCAAACTTTCAAAACGTTAGTTCCCTTAGTTTTTTCAAGTCAGAACATAAACACTTTCCCCTTACAAAGCATACTTACATAATTTGCTTTGCTCAGTCATTAGCATGCTTTTTGAAATTACAAGAAAGTAGCTGGGAAGGCCAAGGAGCAGCGTGAGAGTATAGTGACAGGTTTGTCAAAAACAGTAGAGTGATGAATTCTTTAAAAAAAAAACAACTTATGGCAAGCGCATATAGCTGGATGTGTGAGTTGCTTTAGATCATTCTTAGTGTCTGAATTTAAAATGTATCATGACTTCCCATCTTATTTTTGCTTTGTTGTCTTGTTTGTGTGTGGATTCCTTTTCCGCCCTCGTTTAACAGGCTTTGATGCGCGTTTCAAAAAGATAAGTGATGTACAAACTCAAGCCCTTTCACTGCATTAAAAAAAAAAAATGTCCAGATTGTGTGTACCATTGCTGGGAACTAGTGATGTGGCTGCAGTCTTTAAACTCCCTTAAAATTAACATAACTACTTAAGAATTTTCACTGTACTGATGTTTTCATATTGTAGTTCTTGCTTGCACATCTGCGGAGTGGTATTTTTACCCACGGTCTGGTTACTAGCTAGGGCCAAGATTGTACTAGAAGTGATAAGCACAATTGGGAAAGCAAGATACTAAATAAAAAGCAGGAATGGGAATTCTGCCAGTGTAGCCAATGGTGATGAAAGCTGAGAGATGCAACCCAATGAGATCTGGAGGGCCGCAGAGTTCCCACCCCTCCTCTGCAGGAAAGATAGGGAATACATGATTGTTAAGGTGTTGAACTACAGCTCCTCTTTTATCCCTCACTGTTGGTTGTGTCTCCTAGGATTCCCATTGGAGGGCCGCATAATTCCCGTCCCTAGGCTCTAAAGGTTTAACCAGAAATGGTACCACATGCCCAGAAACCCTTTGCCCTCTGACAAGTTACTGTGTTTTATCTATTGCTGTGTCTTATATTGGAATCTCCTTTCTCGAACATCTATGGGCACACCAGTTCTCTCCTCAAAATCAGTTTGAAAAGTATAAAAGTGCAAGTGTGTGAATTTCATGATGCTTAAATTTTCCCTTTCTGCCTCTCCAAGGTACAAGATCTATGGGTAGGGACTTTTCCTCTTTATGCTGATTTTGCAAAATAATAGAGAATACCTTAATGTCATGTGTGTTGGCTGTAAAATCGTATTGTAAGAAAAATACTGACAGATTTAATGGAGCCATCATCCTGTGTAAACATATTATTGGAAAACACATTTATGCATATTACACATGTGTAGCCTATATATTATCGTATGAATAACCACCTTATCCGTGTTAAACATTCTGTATTAAACAGTCTTTCAAGTGTAATTTTTTGTTCCCAATTTCCTAATTATTTTTTAAATTTTTTAAAAAGATTCTTCAATACAAACAGAAAAACAAAAACAGAAAAGAAAACAAAAGAAAGAAACAACAAACAGAAAAAAAGAACAATTACCATATTCGCTGGCATATAAGACGTACCAGCATATAAAACATACCCTATTTATATGCCAGAAAATACTGTTTGCTGATGTATACAATACACTGGCATATAAGATGCACCCCATTTTCAAACAGTATTTTTGAAAAAAAAGTGAGTCATACGCCAGCAAGTACAGTAACATTGGCTTCCAAATTTCATAATGGTAGTTATAAATTTTGCTATATAAGATAACTTCTCTGATGATATAGTCTTCAAACATTTCTTCAAGGTAACAAAACTTGATAATGCTATAGTCAACATGTTATTCTCACTATTCTGCCAAAATACAGTCAAAGGTTCCAAGTCATTCAAAAATGACCCCAATGGTTTTTCTCTAATCAATATTGATAATTTGCCCATTTCAGGTAGGACAGTCAATTTAAGCAACTAGTCTTCATTTGTAGGAACTACAATGCTTTTCCGCTTCTGTATATTAATCTTGCTGCCATGGTCATATATCGTAGTAATCTTCATATCTCTTCTCCATTTGGCTACCCAATGATCCTAAAAGTCACAATAAATACAGTTCAGGTTTCAATTGCTTATTGACCTTCAAAATCTTCTGTATCAGGCTGTATATCTGTCTCCAAAATTCTTTGGCCTTCTCCCAAGCCCACCACATATCGTAAATGTCCCAGCTTGTTGCTCATGTTTTTAACATACATTAGAAACCCCTTTATGCATTTTGGCCAATTTTTCTGGAGTCAAAAACTCTCCTCGGGATCGTAACATAAAATAAGTTTCACTGTCTTTGACCAGATTTTTTCCCCATTGTTCCATCTGTGTCAAGTTCTGGGCCCACTTTATCATACAACCATTAACTTGTTCCTTCTCCAACTCATTTTTTTTTTAAATTTACACCTTACCAATCAAATGTTCATCATCCATATGTAATTAGTCCTCAAATTAATCCTCTTCAAAAACATACATTTTCTTATCCATTTTAAATCTTTCAAATATTTGTCTCTAAGAATACCATTGAAAACTGTTACACTCTGTCAGTAGTTCTTCATTTGACTTAATTCTATATTGGTCTTGATCAAATTCTGGGAGTTCCTGGTAAGTTACTTTTCTTTTGTTGTTGTTTCCTTTCTATAGAAGGTTTCTTGTGTTGAAACCCACAAAGGCATCTTGGGCATATCTTTGGTTTGTATTTATTCCAAATTCTTCACAAGTCACATCTTGCGAAATTATTATTAAAAATCAGCATTCACTTTAACTCTATCATACCATAAATAATGATGCCACCCAAGCCTCAGTTCACACCCCTTTAAATCCAATACTCTCTTATTAGTCAACCTAATCCAGTCTTTCAACCAAACCAAATAGCATACAGAAAAATACAGTTTCAATTCAGATAGTCCCAGTCCTTCTCTTTGCTTTATATCTTGTAAATTTTTGTATTTAATTCTCTTGCCGTATGAATTTCAATAAGTCTCTCTGCCATTGTTTAGATATCGCGTCACTAGTCAAAATCAGGAAGCACCTTCAGTTCTTCTTCCTTTCTTTTTATTTCCTTTAAAACTAACTAATTTGATAATTATTTTATGTGCTTCATTGTAGAAAATAAATTGGACCTAGACCATAGTTGTTCACTATTGGTATAAGTGAAATCTTGATCCTGCAATTACTTTTTAAGTGAATACCTGCAATGTTCTATTGAAGGGAATGGAACTGTGATGACTTTGGGTTGTTAAAGATAGGAAGAAATGCACACAAATATCTTGGTATACGTCCTCAGGTGTAAGATACATATTTATCAAGTAACTTGCTATGTGGGTCTTATCAGTAGAAGAATCAAGGCAAAGACAAGACAAGAAAGTAATGGACAGTGTTTTGCAAGCATACCAGAAACTTTCCCAGATCCCGTTTCAACTTCAATGAGTCTTGCAAAGATGGCTCTTAAGGCCAAGAGATCTTCTGGAGCAGGATTCAAGGCAACAGTAGCACTTCTGTTCACCTATAAGGTTGTTTGGGTCCTGATAAGTCTGTGTGAAAGCTAGCATGATCAATAAGTGTAATGGTCTAATAAAAACAAACTCCCTGGACATTCCCTCTGTTTTTTTGGTTTTTTTCTTGCAGCAATGTCTATTAGACTAAATAGGTGACACATAAAAGCTCTGAGCATTGGATTGCTACCCTGGAGACTGAGGTTTAATTCCTCGCTTGGCCATGGAAACCCACTGGCTGACCTTTGCTGCATCACACAATTTCAGAAAACTCCATTACATGGACACCTTAGGGTCACCATAAGAAACAACGTGAAGGAACACAGCAGCAGCAGCAGCAACAAAAGTTTTCAGTACGACTTAGAACAAGTGAAAATAAAAGTATCATTCACATGCCTCTTGCACATATACTTTCTCTTCTTCCGTCATCCTTCTCGCTTGCTTTCTTTATACCTTAAGTTTAAAATAAATTGTAGTTACTGCAAATAAGGCAGGTGAAACAGGAATCCTGGGGAGTGAGGCTAAAAGCAATCAATATTTTAATCATGTTGAGAAGTGGTGTGTGTGTGCATATATTGCAACTGCGTTGGAAAATGTTTGAAAGCTATTATGTTATATCGCTTAGGATTATTTTTGTAAGGTGCACACTTAACTATAGATCTCCAGCTTTTAGAGTTGTATGACGAATCTTAATTAACTTCGGAAAAGTTCATCTGTTTGGGGTGATCTGTACACAAAAGCCTCCAAATAATCCTACTTGGAATATTAAATGGACAGTGTCCAAGGAAAATAAATTAACTGGGTATCACACCCTCTTTAGTCATAACTGATCATATTGCGATGTGACTACTTTTTAAGTGAGCCAGTATAAAAGCTACACTTTCAGTCATAAGGGTTGTTTTTATATACTTTGATGCCTATATGAAAGTTATTCAGTATGCAGCAAAACTGTGATTCATTTCTTTTTCTGTGTGCGGAAATTCTGGAGAAAAAGCTAATAGTCCAATGAAAGATTTTACCATTATCTACATACAGACTGAAACGTCACTAAAACTGTTTGTCTACAGTCTCCATTGTGTTAATAGCCAGATTGGTTATGGTTGCACAGGTTTTCTTCAAGACAACAAAAACAGTCACAATCAGCAGAAGAAAAGGAAAGACCCAATGAGTTTGAAACTTTTTCAAGCTGTGATTTGTCTGTGTGTCTTTGAAGTTTTCCTTTCTCTTATCATTCTTTCCCCTTTTCTCCCAGACCTTAGAGTTGCATGTAAAAAAAGTAAGGCCTGAAAGTATGGGATGATGCATTGGGCCCAGAAAAATCCTACATGTATGGCCCTGTGAAAAGTTCCATTGCCATATTCATAGTTTGTACCCTATACCCTAGCCACATATGCATGCTTACCCTCTTTTTGCTTCTCTTAATAATTAAATGTCTTAGCTTTTACCTCTCTGGCCACATTCACGCATGTGAAACCATTTTGAAACATGGCTTATGCCACCAGGAGAGAGCAGCAGCAAGCCCAGCTGGCTCATGCACAGTTGAGACAAGGAGTTGAGAGGTTTTTGCTTTCTATTACTGGTAGTAATAGAACATTAACTGTAGTTAATGTTAACTTAGATTAGTTTAAAACAGGTTTGGGCAAAATGGAGAATGGTTAGTCCTGATCAGAGTTGGTTCTTAAAACCAAGGCATTGTTTTACTAATGAAATGGAGAATTATTTTAACTTTGCGTGAAAAGAATCAAACACTTATTTATTATAAATGCTTTCTACTGCATAATAGAACAAGGGATTATAGGGAAAAGATTACATTAATATATATGTTCAAAATACAACAGTGTTAGGATTCTGAGCAGTGAAATGTTAGGACTTTATGTGGAGATGCTATTAATAAATTCATAGTACCATAACTACTTTGATATGATTACTTGAGTCTGTTTAGAATACAACTGCTAGGTTAGTATGTTTGCTTCTTGTTATATTTACCTTTTCTCATTTAAGCTCTAATAAACATGCTCATATCTAAGGTCATCCCCTTTTAAAGGAGGGAGAGAGAGACTGTTTTCTTGTACAGATATAGCAGATGTGACATAGGCAATCTCAAGCAAACACTTTATATTCTACTTTTCCCAAAAAGTAAGACTCAAGGCAGCTTTATCTGCCAAGTATACTTCTTCCACAACTGGTCTCCAAACCCATGCAACTGTAGAAAACATATCATTTTCTCCATGTTTAAAAGGAACTGTGACAAGGATGCAGTTTGCTAATTGATTTAGCATTGCATAACATTAACATAATAAGTTGAATCAAGTCAGAATGTTGAGATACCAAGCTGATATTGCCAAGAAAATAACAACATGTAAACTTGTATTTTTTCCTGTGTTCTACAATTCTAATTACATCAGCTCTCAACAATATCTCCTGTAGTCTGAAACAAACCTATTATGGAGTAAAGTTCTATTGAACAAACTGGGAAGACTTAGATCTGAGTAAGCATGTATAGGAGTGCACTGCAAGCACAAAACCACATTGTGCTTCCACTGGCTTTGAAGACAGGGTGAAGTAAGATGCTTTGCTAGGCAAGACAGCTGGCAGCATCAGCTTTTTACTTGCTTGTATCCCTGGGTAACCTCAGTTGAATCAGTTAAAAACAAGCACTTTTTCCTTTTAACAGAAAGCTACTGGGAATTTCTTGACTAATGTATGGAATATATAGTGTACATCACACTCTGGAGCAACATAAGCAGGTGTAGGTATGTTTGATGTGGGTTATGATTATCTGAGTGTATTGTAAAAATCCTACTGGGGTTGAGTAAAAGAAGAGAAATCCTTAGAGGAAAGCGTGTCATGTGTAGTTTTGGTGAAAAACAAGCTTGAATTGGGGATGGGCAAAGAAAGGCTGGAGTGTTTCTAGCTGGGGCTTGAAACTGGAAATGCAGATTTGGCAAAAGAGGAGGGCTGCTCCAACTGCTGTCATGGGATTATGTTACCTGTAATAAGAGTACAGTGGGCCCTCCATATTCATTGGTTTCACTTTTACAGATTTAATGATTTGTGGATTTGATTACTAAGTTTTCTCTAGGAAACTCTAGGTCCTCCAGGGTGATTCTATAGTCAACTTCTGTTGGAAGCTGACCATAGAGTTGCACAGCGGTGGAGCTTGAAGCATGCGGGGGGGGGGGGCTGGGGTTGTGCCTATGGCATGTGGGGATGGAGCTATGGTATGTGGGGGTGGGGCTATGGCAGATGGGGCAGGGCTATGCTGTGTGGGGTGGGGCTACAGTGTGTGGGGGCAGGACTACAGTGGATGGGGCAGGGCTGTGATGGGTTGAGGAGGGCAAGCAAGGAGCTGTGGTACCCCCCAAAAATTGCCACTGGGGGCCTACCACCCCCATAGCCCCTCTGTCCCTGCACCACTGGAGGACCTAGAGATTGCTAGAGAAGTGCTCTCTCTGTTAAAAAGAAAATAGCATTTACAATTTTTATTTTCATTCCCAGTTTTTCCACTTTCATAGGGGTTTTGCTTCCTGATCCACACAAAAGTGGAGGGTCAGCTATAGTTCTTTATCTCACTTATGTTCTATTTGAGTTTTTATAAATAAACAGGCCTTTAAAAACTATCATGCATCTCCAGTGTGGTCTCATCAAAAGGAGATGCAGTCTCGTAGTTCTATCTGTGGAACTTTTCACTGTTCAGAAGTTTGGAGCAGGTAATGATACCCAACAATTCAGCTGAATTTGCTCTGTGGTATGATGAAAAAGTAGTTTGTAGTTAGCTGGCTTCAAATATTGAGTGGATTTCTCCAGTCTCCCATCTTAGATCTCTGAATCCAAATGATTATTAGCGTTTGTCAGACCATAAGTTCCCATTTCCACCAAAAGAAATCTAAGGTCAAACTAGATGTGACACTAAATGGAGTGTTGGCAGTTATGTGATTTTTTTAAAAAAATATACTATACCTAGTAACTTCTAGGGCTGTGTGTGGTGGACATGGATAGAGGTTAATGTAGTTGAAATGAAAATTCCCTCCCATGAAGCTGCTATTTGGCTCAGGAGGGAAATTCCCTTTGGTGGCAAGACCTCCCATATTGTAGCTAAGAACAGGTTTTGGAGATTTTTGTTTTTATTTTTTTTTAAATATTTGTTTATGTATTTGAGGAAGAAAGATTTAAATTCACCTGTTGCATCAAGATACTGATCAGTCCTGCAGTACTTATTTATTTTGTTGTTGTTTTTGCGTGCCTTGTTTCTGAGTTATGGTAACTCTAAGGTGACCGTATCATGGTGTTTTCTCGAGCTTAAAGTATGTGACATGCCCAAGGTCACCCAGTGGGTTTCTATGTCCAAGCAGGGAATTCAACCCCCGGGTCATAGTCCAATGTTTAAACCACTACATCATGCTGGCTTTGATGGAGGCACAGAACTGCAAATGATGTGTTTTATCATAGTATGTGTAGTCTGGCCTTTAATTAACCTCCTGAGGTATTGCTATAGGTTTTCCTGGTTGTCCCTAATATTTTGCTAACAAAACCTAAGAACAATAGTTACACCATTGAACTGCAAGGCCAACTTTCTTTGAGTAAACACTAAAAATGAGTAGTTAGGCAATTTGAGGAGGTTTATTCACAAGCATACGTGCCACTCTAAGCCTATGAGACTATTGAGATGAGCAGAGGGACAGTGATGATGAAGTTTGTGTTTAGTGAGAGAATGATAGTTCTTGGCCACAGCACTAAGACCACAGTTATAGGCCACAGTACTTAAGAATGAGCTTGATTGCTATCTGTCTACCATTTTAACTAGAAATTAGAAGACGGAGTAGTTGCTAAACTTGGAAAATGGCTCTGCTGATTGTTTCAAAATGCTTAGTACTGTAAATAAAGGAAGTAGGTGTGAGGACAGGCAGTGCTAATTTTGAGGCAGCAAGGGGAAAGAATTGTCATATTTTGATAGTTTGACAAATAATTGCAGGATTTGACATTTGGCTTTACCGCATAAATGTTGTTGAGGTTGGACTTTTGTTGATAGACTTCTGTGTTTGTGCTATGCCTTTTGGGAGTAAAGGCAAGGCTTGGGACAAGAGGAATGCATAGCATATGTGCTTTGTCTTACTATACTGGGTGTGCAGATTTCTTTAAAATGAAAAACCCCATTTTTAACCAATTTCAGCTTATGATTGGCATTAAAAGTATGTCATAGGATATGCAGTTGCTATCTGTGCCACAACTTCAGCACAGTGCCAGAATGTAGAGTTAGATGGCAGGCCTAATCCAGTTGTTTACAGTGTGGTGCTAATAATACCTTGGTCACAGATTCAGTCCTGTATAGGTCAAGGGTATTTTATCTTTGTTTTTGCCCTATTCATTTACCTCCATTTTGAGAAAAAAAAAGTAAAAGAAATGCAAAAGTTGAGTGGGAATTTTGATTGTAGGATGACTTGTATCTCTCTCATTCATAGGGTTGTCTTAAGTCGAAATCTACCTGACCATAGTTAACAACAACAACAACAACAACAACAACATGCTTAAGAATTAAAAAAAAAAATGGATAGAGTATACTTTTGCAGAGGATTTTTTTTTAAATACTGGGACAAATGCACAATTAATCAAATGAGCTAATAAGAGAGTTCATCAGATCATGTCCTGAGCATCTATTCAATATTACAGAGATCTTTCATATTTGTTTTTCCCAAGGATAGGACTTTAGATTAAATTTATGCATCAGTCTTGTGGGGGGGGCAGAATTTTATGTTTTCTCTCATCCGTTCTCAGGGTGGTGTCTCATATTCAGGACTGTTTACAATGCGTATTGGTTGCCAGTTGGAAATTTATTAACTGAATTGGTTGTTTTACTTGTATGATAACTTCAGTTGCATAAATTCTGTGTCTGTTCCAGTGAACAGACATACTTGGCCCATTGATCTCCAAGATAGTGGCGAACCAGAAATTAACCACAGTATGGAATACCACACCACGCTATGCTCATACTGATTAAATAACACTTCTTTTAAGGATGTGACCTTTATCAGGTACACAGCACAGTTGTTTTTTTAGCACTTTGGAGCTTAAATTAACATAAAAAGCCCTCAGTACAACATGTTAGGTTAAAAGATTTTTTTTCACAATTAAATAACCACTTTAAATTGATATTCAGCATATCTTCCCACCTCCAGTGTGCAGGATTTCACTACTCACAGTGCTGGAAAAAAAGTAGAATTTTCCATCACATCTCATGGGTATTTTGGGTTTAGAAAGGGTGGTGGTGGAATGTGATGCTATTACTTTTCATTAGAAAATTGTCACTGATTTTGCCTAGGGATAAGAAGGAAGACTCATCATCATCATCATCATCTGTTTATAGTTCCATCACTGTACATGGTGCTCTACAAGGAAAAGAACAAAACAAACAAACAAACAAACAAACAAAAAGAACAAAAAAACCTACTTCTCTGTCCTCAGGCTTAAAACCTAAAGATATGATACACAAGCAAAGGAGGTAGCAGAAGGGGAGGGGATGAAGTCTAGCAGATACTGCATCTTCTGAGACCACAGAAGAGTTGCATTTGGGATAGAGGGAGGGCCCTTCATGTGCTTCTGGATCTACATATTACAGATTTGTGCCTTCCTGTTCTTCATTCCCTTCAAGGCCACAGCAGTGGCAGTTGGGCTGAAGGCCAGGCCTTTCATCTGCTTCTGGACTTAGGCATGTTGGAACTGTAATTTCTGTTACTGTTTTTTTTTTCTTTTCTTCAGAATGGCAGATTGAATAACCAAGCATAGTAGCACTGAGTGCAGTAAAGCCAATGAATGAAAGTCAGAGAGGACTGATCAAAATGTGCAGTATATCCATTATAATTTCTGGTCACTGCTTCACTAACTATATGGTAATATTGTTATTTTGTTACTACTGGAAAAGTCACCATTAGACAATATTACTAATTTTAATGTGGTGAATGATTTGTTTTAACACACACTCATTCCATGGTAATGGATTGTTTAGCTCTTTTATACAACCTTAGAATGATCTTTTGGTGAAGTTCTTTGGTCTGACAAGCAATCTGTTCAACGTCGTTCAGAGGGTACATCAGAGAGGATGTTCACCACGTTAAAATGTTGCATTAAAATTGTTGTCTGATTTTAATTAGAAAAAAAAAACATAGATGAGACCCAGATGTTATAAAATCTATTTCCAGGCACTGGACATTTAAATGACAGATTGTACCTCTGTTTAACCAGTATCATGTCACAAAATCAGTTTGAATTTGTGCACCATTTCTAGAAGTCTTCTGCATTACCTAGCTGTATATGTGTAATGGATGAGAACCTTTATCTAGATTCTTCCACCTTATCCTGTGCCAGGGCTTGTATCATTCTTATTTTGGACATGTATTTAATTTCCTAGTAGAATAAAATATAGTAGAGTACTTCACAAATAAATCATCTTATGAATTTTCAGAAACAGGCAGGGGAGCAGGAACCAGTCATATATTGATTGACTGACATGTCACAATTACTGTAGTATTTCTTTAAGGAGAGGGAGAAATCTTTGCTTCATTTTGAAAAAGGATCTCTTAGAAAGACTATCCATTCTCTGCAAATCAACCTTAATAATAATTAAAAATGTTTCCAGAATTACTTGTGCAAAATGAAATGGCTGGTGATATGGGAAACACTTTGACTAAGAACAACTCTTGAGTTCCTGTTTGTTTGCAGGTTTTCCGTTTTGACAAAACTTGCAGAGAAAAAAAAAACACCTCAATTTGTGCAGCACTTTGTTTTCTGAGATACTTGAGGAACTGACGAGTTAGTTTTTTTAAAATATAATAGAAAATTATGATATACTATAGGCATGGGCGTTTTTACATCGTCTAGTCATTTATATGTTAGGTGGGAAAAAATTGACAAAATCTTGCACTTTTGAAAGTATTATTATAATTTCCAAAGTTAGTAACTTACTTTTGCCTTCAACAGAGGTATTAATTAAACATGATAGCTAATTAAACAGGGCAGAAAGGCAAAATTCCCTATAATGTTACATGAGGAAGTAAAAATCTAAAATCTAGTAACAGTTGTACGGTTATTGTTAGAATATACCATGTCTTCCAGAACAACTGCAGATGTTTGGGGATATATATATATATATATATAGGGTAAGGAACCACTCTTCTTCTAGATGTTTTGGACTACAGTTCCCACAGTCTCGTACTGTTGGTCAGACTGCCTGAGGCTTCTGAGAACTGTAGCCCAAACTTCTAGAGAGCCAACTATTACCCCTCTTTATTTTCCAATACATGGCTGAGAAGCCTGCATATGGTACTCTGTGTTGTGGTCCATTAAATGCTCTATAAATCCAGAGCATGGAAGTAACATGTTAACAAGTAATACCATCATCTCTTTTTAAAAAATGATGTAATGTTGGTAATGTTATTTGAGAGAGGGGTGTAAGAAGGAACATGTTCACTGGTTCAAAAATGTTATTGGGAGGGTTGTTTTGCCATTTCTGGAATGCAATTTCTGTCATTTCTGGAGTGCTCTAAGTGATTGTGTATGTGTGTGTGTGTGCGCGTGTGTGTGTGTGTGCACGTGCGCGCATTCACAATGCAAAAATTATAAGCTCCAAGTCTGTCTGTTTCCGCCTCTCCTTAAAGAAAAGAGAACTGAGGCACCTTCTTGTCCACTGCTCTGAGTTACACCAATTGCTTCTACATTTAATTTATTTAAAAGACAGTATAAACAGAAAGGGCTCACAAAATGTAAGAGGAAAAGCTAAGCTTCCTATATTGGGTAATGCCTTCTTTTATGCCAAGAGCAAGAATTCCACAGGAAGATGGACATTTTTAACATTTCTGAAATGCAGAGTCTTAGAGCCCACAAACATCTGAAATATCCTTTCAGGTGCTTTTTAGTAGCTTGGCTTAGTTATTTGTTATTCTAAAGAAAAGGGTTTAAATCTGGGATGTAGTTATAACTGAGGCTAGCGTACAAGTTGACAGCATGTGCTTAGTCATTTCAAAGCAATGCTAGGCCTTTCCTATTTAGCACCAAACTCTAGTCTGCTATAGAATAAATGTATGTAGTAATAGGCATCAGGTTTTTGAGCACAGAAGTGCAAGGACTTTAAGTAAAGATGTGGAAGTGCATGTTGTAGTTGCAAGGAATTTTATTTACATAGGATGCCACCAGACAGATGCCATTCATGCCAGGCTAGAATCCAGAGATCTCAGTTGTTTCCAGTTCATTTTTAATGCTTTTACTTGACAACCATAGTTGCTGTTAATATCAGGCTCCAGGAAACTTTTATAATAGTTTCCTTAGAGCATTTGTATACAACACTGACAGTAGCCAGGAGACAGACACTGCATCTGTGATATTGCAGTTTTATGCTTCTGACAGGTATATGTCTGATAAAACAAAACTGTTGCTCAACAAGCCACATTAAAAAGGAAATAAAATGCAACCATGCAGCACTACCATATATATCAAAGTGATGGGATGAGATCAATGGGGACCATAGACAGTCACTGCCTTTCCTTATATTTCACTGAAGGAAGACGGAGGGGGAGAGAGAAAGAGAGAGAGAGTCAATTTTCTGAAAGCCCTGAATGTTTTGAACTAGAAATGTTGCTGACAAACTTAATGTACCTGTGACTCATTGTTTCCCTTTGCATATCACTTTAAACCATAAGTTAGAGTTTACTTAACCGCATGTAATAACCCATCCCAATTACAACTAAAATTCTGTTCAAAGTCAGGAATGCATATCTACTAAGATTTACCATTAGGCAGAGCAAGACAGCTGCCTTAGATATTGGGCGCTGTCTGCAGACTACAAAGTGTTTTGTTTTTGTTTGTTTTTTTAAAAAATGATTATTATAATGATGATTTTATTTTTCTGCCAGAGAGTGGAAGAGGTGATTTTAAAACTTCTTGCTTCTGGTGCCAAAGCACCTTGCTTTGAAATAGTGCTTGGGGAACAGGGTGCAAAATGTAGCTCAGCATCAGACAGCAAAATATTGTGGGTTGGTCCTGCCCTTTTCATTTTGTTTTCCACATTTTTCCCCAAGTATTTGGCTCTAATTCCTTCTCCCAACTCTGTACCTCCGTAGTATCAAACAGAAATGGACTTGGAACTACAGGAGCATAACTGCAACTGCAGCACTCATACTGATCCTACCAATTCGCTTAGGAGAATCAGCGTGGTGTAGTAATATTTGACATTTATATAGTGCTTTGAAGTTTTCAAAGAATTTCACATGTCTTATCTTCTCTCACTCCTTACAGCAGCTTTGTAAGGGTAGTTCAGTATTAAAGTCTCCATAATGCAGATGGAGTTGAGACTGGGAAAGGGTAGCTTTTATAAAGGCAACTTAGTGCGTTCATGGCAGAGGTGCCACAAAAACAGTATGCATCATTGAGAACCTTGCAAAATGAAGGGGCCTTATTATGCAGATAAGCATACTTGTGAATAGTTTGCACACACAGTGTATATGTAGCCTTATGGAACCTTGATTAGGGCAGAATGTTTTGCTATTTATTTATAATTCTCAACAAAACTTAAAATGGAAATATTTTTATTTATAGTGCAAGCCTAATGCTGATTTAGCTAATGAACCTTGTGGTACTGTGTTTTAAATAAAACCTAACAGACTCTGACAAATAATCAACATCCTCAATCCTTGTCTATAAGGAAGCCCTTTGCAGTGCCCCTACTGCGGAACTAGAAGTGAAAGAAAATTAATAACGCAAATATCAGTGACTTGCTTACATGTGTGTATGTGAATTTTCAGTGGGAAAAAAGCCCACAATCAGAGATGAATTGTTCACAATTTAAGAGGCAAGTGGACATGGCTTTTTTATGGATTTGAAGGATTTGGATATTATGTGCATCTTAATTGCATATTGGGATTGCTCAAAGGTGAGGCTACAGTTGGTGGGGAACACCATGCTGTTCCTGAAACAAATACTTTCAAGTGTGAACAAGGCTCCGCAGTAGGAAGAAGATGGAAAGTTATTTAACATATACTTTAATGGAAAACCTACACTTAAATAAATGCCAACAGTAACTTTAAATAACAACTGATAACCTCTGCAGCCGTATATGCAGAGGCTTATATGATCACAGAAAGAAAGTACCATTGTCCTTTGATAAGATGAGCAGCAAAGTAGTGAATGAGAAACCTCCTCAGCAGAGACCTTAGCGTCTGGACCCCGTGTTTTCCAGAGACTGTCCAAGTTTTTAGCAGTAAGTTGTGTATTTTAAGTAATTCTTGCTTGTAATCTTACAGCATAATGAGAATCAAGTGCCTGGTGGCTCAGATGTCAAGCATTTGCTGCATCCTCCCCCACCAAAGAGCTGAATACGATGTATCCTCAGAAACATATCTGATCTGCTTGAGGTCTTTTTCTTCCATAAGAAGTTTGTAAGATATTTAAGTACTTGACTCCCCACTTGGCCATGGAAAGCCATTGGGTGACTTTGAGTGTGTCAGACACTCTCAGCCTCAGAAAAGCCCACGACAGGGTCATCTTAGGGTTGCCATAAGTCAAAAACAATTTGAAGGCACAAAGCAAAAACAACTACTACTTCTACTACTACTGCTGTTGCTGCTACTACTACTTAGGGCTATTTCCTCACTTAAAAAGAAAGCTAGTAGCTATGGATAAAAGGCTAGTTCATCTTCGCTGCACATGATAACTTCCTGCTAGGAGCCAAAACCCAAGTAGAATTCATGGATTGAGAGTTGCTGTCTCTCTGAACGAAAGTCATGTGCTCACGCTATGAGAAACTTCTTAGCAAGACTTAGATATTTCATCTCAGAAGCTGATATGCAGAAACTGATAATGGAGACATTATACTAGGGATGCCCAACCTTGTTGAATGTTCTTCCATCCCACAGTATCACCCAGAATGGCTCTTCTGAGCAGTCCTTGGGCTCCGGTGTGCATGTATGTGCCTTCAAGTCACCTATCAACTTAGGGCAACCCCACAAACTTCATTGGGTTTCTTAGGCAAGGAATACGCAGAAGTGGTTTTGCCAGTCCTTCCTCTGAAATATAACCTAAGTACCTGATATTCTTTGGTGATCCCCTATCTGAGTACTAACCAGATTTGGCCCTGCTTAGCTTGCAAGATCAGACAGGATCTGGTACCTTTAGGCTATTTAAGCCATACCTGCTAACATTTCACAGATGAAAACCAGGATAGTGTGGTCAAGATGTAAACTATTAATGAGGAAGAACACATAAGTTAGGAAAGAATGTAGCAATTTGCTTTTGCCTGAGCCTACATGAAAGGGCAAGTTTCTGCACGTCCTCCTGCTGAGTTAACCAAGTGCAGACTGTTTTTGCACTTTGAATTCAGTTTGTAGCAATGGCAGTGAGCTGAGGACAAAGGGGGAAGGTTGGAGGAGGAGAAAGAAACTTGGACATTTTAAAAACAGCTGAAAAAGTGGGACAGCAAATCATTAATCAAGATTGTCTTTGCTAACTTAGGACCATTGGGGAGGATAAGTTCCCTATATTACTGGTATATTTCCACATGAACAATGATCTTTCTCAAAAGTTGTAATGGAAGAACAGAGTTGGTCAGACAGCTGAAATCAACTAGTTACACAAAAATGAGAGCACAGCTTAAGAGAGTTCAAGGTAAATATAGTTACCAGTAAGGGCTAATGTTAAAAGTTTCTTGCCAGTCTTAATGGAAAATCAATAGCCAGAGCCCAAATGACTCTCTTCTCCCCAAGTGGGTGACTTGTATTTGGTTGCTGCAAGAGTTATCAGATTGCAGGTCAAATCTTAGGTAGAGCTGGAAAACATTACTTGTTTAGCTTCCAGAATCTTATTGCCTACATGGCCACTTGCCATCTTTTCTGTAAATTCTAGGACCTGCAGTTCAGAAAAGTAACTTTTCTGAGCTCCAGTGAGGTATGTATAAGATTTTCAACAACAAAGGCCTGAAGATGGCAGCCATTTCTCCTTCCCACTCAGCATTCTTCCTGTAGTCTTGCCATGGCAGCTGAAATGGTACCTTTTTTTTCCTGTTATTTTGGGTGACAGGTGCCTATTATCAGAGGTGAAATGGAGGTTTCTGGTTTACTTCTGTTTGACAACTATATACTATGTGATGTTGATTCAGATTTTGTCAGATTGCTCAGAGGGCTGGCTTTTAAACAACAGGAAAGGGAAGTTTCTGATGTGACCAGTGAGGCATAAAATAGGTTTGCTAGTAACCCAAACAAGTGGTAGATAAAAGTGCTATCTCCACATAAATTTCTTTCTCATGAAATCTGACACATCATGGTGTCATATTTATAAGTCTCTAAGGAACAATAAGGCTTTCCAAGTAAGAGTATTTTGTTGAATATTTTCCTGGGAATAATGCAAGTCCTATTAAAAACTAGTTTATGTAAGTTATATGCTTTTTTTATTGCCTGTGTAGACTGTTTCATTAATTTCAGATGGCAACATCTGTCAAGGAAGCAAATACCCAAGACTTAAAAATTTGTTTGCTTTTGCC
This sequence comes from Cyclura pinguis, assembly GCA_030412105.1. Classification (NCBI taxonomy): domain Eukaryota; kingdom Metazoa; phylum Chordata; class Lepidosauria; order Squamata; family Iguanidae; genus Cyclura; species Cyclura pinguis. The sequence goes on from CM059604.1 coordinate 45,061,598, forward strand.
AATGGCAGGAAGTACTTGAAAACACAGAATACTTCAAGTTTTTAATTCTGAAGGTTTTCTGATAGATGTTTGTCCCAAAGAATTAAGTTTTTTTAAAAAAAACATTTCTAAGAAGATAAGTGAGATGTGAGGGGTGTAGCATATGAACTGCCAGGAAAAGCATCTCATCTTTATAATCTCTCTGTGTGTGTATGTACGTGCAGAGTGCAAAGCGACTTGCTTAGTCAAAAGACATGTGATGAAGAACATGCATTTAAAGGTACAGTCTTCACTTTTGTGAGGGTTAGAGATGCAGGACCTCCTCAGAAGTGGAAAACTGTAAATATCTTCCTTCTTCTCCCTGAGTGCGTGAGTGACATACATGCAACCTCCCTCCTCACACTCCCCCATCCTATCCCTTCCTCCTGCCCGGCTGCTTGAATGAGTGAGTGAGCGATGGAATGCACGTGTGCACCTTCCCTCATCCTGCTCTCCCCATCTCATCACCTCCCCCCCCACCCAAGCAAGTGAGCGAGCAAGGGAATGCATGTGAGTGTCCTTCCTCTTCTTGCCACCCCATCCCATTCCATCCCGTTCCTTCCCGCTCCCTGAGTGAGTGAGTAAGCAAGGGAACAAAGCCAGTGCCTTCCCTCCTTGTGCTCCCCATTCCATCCCCTTCCTCCTGCCTGGGCAAGGGAATTCACATGTGTGCCCTTCTACTCTCCCTGTCTCATCTCCTTCCCACTTGCCCACCCACCTGAGCAAAGGGACATGCATCTCCTCTCTTCGCCCACTGCCTTGTCCCATCCCTTCCCTCCCTGCCCAAGCAAATGAGTGAGCACGAGAATGCACATATGCATCTTCCTGCTGTCTCTGTACCGTCCCCTTCTCCTTTGCCCGCCCACTCAAGTGAGGGAGGGAGGGAATGCCTGTGCATGCCCTCCCTCCTCCCACTTCCCATCCTATTTGCTTCCCCCACTCAAACGTGCTCTCCTTCCTTGCACTCCCCCCTACATATGTAAGTGAGTGTGGAATCGAAGTAGAGGCAGCAGCAAATAATCTATGGATAATCAAATTCACGAGTATCAGACCCACAAATGCGGAGGGATTACTGTACTGACTCTGCAGTGGATGAAATTGTCAGTTTGACTTCTCTGTTAGAAACACATTAAAATATACATTTAAATATACATTCCCATATTTATTTGCTTCGTACATGCTTATTCTTCATCAAAAAGTGCAAATTTCAGTGTGGATAAAAGTATGTTTTCTAAAGCTGCAGTTCTACACACATTTACCTAGGAGGAGATGCTATTGAACTTTGTGGATGAACATGTAGATGATTGCATTGTAACTTAATGGGAAGACAAACCTTTCTAAAATATACTGCAAAATGGCTCTATAATCCTAAGCACATTTACCTGGAAGTATGCCCTATTGATCACAGTGAGACTTATCTTTGAGTAGAGATATGTTCCTTATGTGATGTAATATTTCTTACACAAGGATCAACATTCAAAACCTTATTCCAGTTGGACTTTTAAAGTTCTGTTTTCTTAAATAGTTGATATTCTCTTGTAATTCCTCACAGGAAAAAGCTTCTTGTAAAATCCTATTCCCATACATGACTTCAGAACAAAGGCAGGGATGCTTGCTTGTTTTACTTACCTATATCCATCCCATCTTATCTAGGTATCTAAGATGCAGCACTTGATACCAATAAACTAACTCACATACAAATGGATTTGTCTATATATATACCACTATATAACATTACAAGACACCCACACTCTGATATGAAAATCAAAGTACTCATGCCCATCTAAAATGTTAGTTTTCAAGTCCATGAGATATTTCTCAGGAGTTCTTTCTTAAATAACAAAGGGCTCCGTTTGCTTTGCAGGACAATACATTCTGCAGTAAAGAAGTCATTATCACAGCAATTCATCACCACTGGAGAAAATGTATGCTATCTGACCTTTTGTGTTTCTCAAATCAAACCTTAGCAACAATTAGTCTCAATGGGAGAGCTTCAGTGGACTGCTGATAACAGAGATCTGTAAGGCTACTAGATAGATTCATTTTGCTTTTTTAAAGCATAAGGTTGACATATGCATAGTGCAAAAATTCCCTTGCAAAAGAGCAAGTAAACAGTAAACATATTTCAGCAATACTCAAGACACTCGTCTTTGGCATAGTCTGAGTTCAGGAGTGCTTGTGTTATGAAGAGAAAGTGTGAGAGTGCTCAGACTTAGCCTTTAAATGCCACTTCTGCTTTGATATGGACTCTCATATATTCCAGGGAAAGGGCACCCAGACGAAGGATAAAATGTACCAGTTTTGAAACAGATGATTCACTTCCCCTGTGGGTACTGTGATTTCTTCGGTTGCTGAGAGGAAGCCCCCCCACCAATTCTGCAGAAATTAAACCTGACCTCTTTTAAAAATCTTTAGAATGTTAGGACGACTGCCTACTTGTGCTATATTTATTTAATTACTATTATTGGCATAAGACAAAGTTATTATGTTTGCCCACTTCAATATGAATTCAAGTCACACTAATGTTTGTCTTGTCAGTAGAGCAACAAAAGCGTTAAAATGTACTGTTTGTAAAGCTACGAATGTTCTACAAGCACAAAATTACATACCAAAACTGCAAATCAAAAGGATTCTGATTATCACATTTTCCCCCCTACAAGTGCTTTTGGAATGAATCATGGAGGAATCACATGAAAAATTATTTGTATCGTACCTGAAAGTCTATATGCACTATCAAGAAAAGATCAATGAGCAAGTTCTGGGAAGATATGAGAATCTTTCTCATAAAACTTAGGAAAACATTTAGGGACTTCCAGTTACAGTACAAGATATTTGCACTTGTATGCCTGTCTGCACCTGTCTTGTGCTTATTGCTGCAGGATAGAACTAGATATTGCCCTTGCAAATGATTTTCCCCAGATATGTATATGCTGAGATAGGAAAGGGCACATTTGTAGAATAGCATCAATGGATGGAAAAAAGGAGTGATTCTCCCCTCCTTTATTTTTTTTAAAGCTTGTTTAAGTGAAGTGATAAAATGGAAGAAAGTATGTGTGTGGGGGGGGGGGAATCTGTCTATATTTCATCATAACTTTTTTCCATTTGCAGCTGAAGATCATTTATCCAAAATGTTGGATGGGAAAATCAAGCTTGCAGCACTTTGCAAGTTTTGTGATGTAAAATTAACAAGCTGCAAAAATGAAGGCCGTTGCAAGAGTCACTGCAATCGCACATCTATCTGCGCTGACAAGAATGAAGTATGTGCAGCTGTTTGGTAAGTTCAATCTGACTGTGTACATGGATTTACATTTGATTTATAATTCCTTTACCTATCAGTGAAGTATATTTTTATTGAGACATTCAGAACTTCCATCTAACTACATTCATTCCATTATTTCATTTTTCATACTTTAATTAGCTGCAGAATCCATTCTGATACTAGTGCAAAGTGGGTTTTTTAAAAAAAACCAACAGTTGGCTATGAAATATGCTGTGTGTTCTCTGACACACTTTATGTCTTGTGATTCCGGCAACTCTCACACTGTTTAGAATAGGTGCAAAGAGATACTGTAGCACCTTTGAGACCTTTGTTCTCTAAGGTGGTACAAGATCCCTTTGTATACCAATCCAGACTAACATGGCTGTGTCTTTAAACTCTGTTTAGAATGCACAGATTTGAGATACCAAATCAATTTTAAGAAATCATAGGCTTAACATGTATAATTTGTAATTTCATTCTGAATGGCTGTAATTATCTTACAAAATGAAAATAAAAAGGGGGACGGCAACTGTGAGAGCCTCATATCTGCTTGTTGCTGTATAAGGGGACACCCCCCCTCCATGCACACATATATTCAGTTACTAAACTGCATAGTTGGGCTTTACAGTATGACCAATTTCTGGATGGCTACAGAAGGAAAGGAGTGGGGGTGGGGTCTGGATCCAGAGTCTCTCTTCAACATCTGAACAGATAATGGGTGCCATAAAAGTTAAGCATTATATTATAAAAGTATTAGGGTATCTCAACATGGATCTACATGGCTAAAGCTCACTATGTACACAGTCATGCTTTCTGCATTCAGAGCTTTCGTTCCATCCAGATTTACTTTGCATGCACAGATCACCTCCAGCAGAAACTAATCTGAACAAGAAAACTGGTTTTCTTGTATGAATTGTACTTTGTTGGATTGAACAAGTTCATCTACAACTGTCCTTCTAAATGCCCTTTAAAAACCAATACAACTCAATGGGCATGGCAGGAACATACAGGGACATATCAACAAAATGTACACATTCGGATTATGCGAAGAGATGCTAAATTGCATTTCTTTATATTTATATATATGTGCTTTCTTTTTCTCAGGGCAGGACCCAGGGTGGCTTTCAGAATAATTACAATAAAATTTCAAACAGTTAAAATCAACTGTATAAAATAACATAAATCCATAACAAAAGTTAAAACAATAAACAGAACATCCTAATAAAAAATAAATAAAACTTCCCCTGCTCACACATTAAAAGCCTGCTTGAAAAGAAATGTTTTTGCCTGCTGGTGAAAGGAAAGTGGGAAGGGGGCCAGCTTAGCCTCCCATGGAAGAGAATTCCAGAGGATGGGAGCAGCCGTTAAAAAGCCTCTCTCCATGACCTCACCAAGTAGACTGGGACAGTAGCAGGACTGAGAAAGAGCTCCTCCCTTCCCCTGCAGATCTTAAAGCTCTGGCAAGTATGTACTGGGAGATACAGTCTTTCAAATAGTCTGGATTAAGCTGTATAGGGCTTTATAGGTTGTGACCACCAGGTTGAACTGTGCCTGGAAACAAACAGGTAGCCAGTGAAACTGTTTTAACAAGGGAGTTATGTGCTCCCTATTACTGACCTCAGTCAGCAGTCTGGCTGCCTCATGTTGAACCAGTTGAAGTTTCCAAACAGTTTTCAAAGGCTGCCTCACAGAGTGCGTTACAGTCGTCCAACCAAGATGTAGTCAAGACATGTATCACTGTAGCCAGATCTGACATCTCAAGAAACGGGAGGAGCTGGCACACAAGTTTTAGCTGTGCAAATGGACTCCTGGCCACTGCTGAAGCCTGGGCATCCATCCTCTGACATTTCAGAGGAAGTATAACACCATCCAGCACAAGTAGAGGCTCTCTTCCTTGATCTGCCTTATGAATGACCAGGAGTAGTTTTATCTTGTCTGGGTTAAGCTTCAATTTGTTTGCCCTCATCCAGTCCATTACTGACACCATTGGTTCATTACTGAGACAGCTTCCTTAGAATCAGATGGAAAGGAGATTGACAGTTGGGTGTCATCAACATATTGGTGACACCAAACCCCCAAACTCTGGATGACATTTCCCACTGGTTTCATATAGATCTTTAACAGTATGGGGGACAAAATGGAATCCTGAGGGAACCTACAGACCAACAGCCAGAAGATCGAACAGGAGTCCCCCAGCACCACCGTCCGAATTCAGTTCTCTAGGAATGACTACGTAACAGTGCCCTCAAGTCCCAGAGAGTCAGCCCAGAAAGGTACCATGGTTGATTGTACTGAAAGCCACTGAGAGGTCCAGCATAACTAACAGGGGCTCTCTCCCTATCCAGTTCCCTGCATGGGTCACCCACCAAGGTGACCAAAGCTGTCTCCATCCCATATTCTATTCAGTTTAAAAGGCAATCCAGGCTTGCCTTCATTTGACCCAAGTCTGTTCTCTAGTTCAAAACTAGGCATAACTTGGAGCACTTGGCTAGCACTTGTCTTGGGACACTTGTCTAGCATCTAATCTGCCCACTTTGAATCGAACACCTCAGGACAATGAACTGTTCTGGAATTCAGCTGGCATTTTTTGTAACATTATAATATTGTACTACGTTATGTATTGCTATTATAAACATTTGTGATCAGACATGTCTTGGCTTGTTATTCTGATCGTTCAAAAAAAATACTTATTCCTTTATAGGAGGAAGAATGATGAAAACATAACATTGGAAACAATATGCCATGATCCTGCACAAAAGCTCCATGGGCATGAATTGACAGACTACAATTCAAAGCAATGTGTAATGTCAGAGAAGAGGGAAGCTGGAGGATTGTTGTATATGTGCTCCTGCAATGAGGAAGAATGCAATGATGAACTTATTTTTTCTCTAGGTATGTTGAGGTTTTATGTTGCATGCGTATTTTTGTTTCATTTTCTTTGTTCTTTCTGCCCTTCCTACTGGAATAGCAGTGGGCGCTATGTTTGTTTGTGGTTGTTGTTTTTTTTGGATTTCCTGCTTTTAGGAAAAAAATGGCCTTCTTTTGTCAACGGGGTAAAATACTATAGGAATTCCAGGGAGAATCTTCTCAAGAAAACTTTCCAATTTGATAAGTACTGCAACTGTGGAGGGCTAGGGGGCTGTGTTAGCCCCCCAGCAAACCTTGGAAGCTTAACACCCCATGCACTACACCCCAAAAGATTTGCCAGGAAAGGCCCTCTTTAACAACAGGAAGTAAGCAGAAGTCACTTGGGAGCATCTGGGGGCAATTTTTTTTTAAAAAAAATTATTATTTATTATTATTTTTATTTAGCTCTAGGGGACCCAGAGCAGACACAGAAAGACCCTGGGTGGTGAATGAAACTCATGGACCACACTTTGCCCACCCCTTCTGTAACAGGAGGCCTATATTTTTTAGCCCTAATAACCTAATGTTCATAGATACTATATGTAGAAGAAGATGGTTCCCTCTTGCCATGAAATTCATTAAGTTTTGGTTTTGAACAGTAAATATTTTCTGCCTTTTGTATCTCTGGGGCAGGTGGCAAGGAATTCCTTCCTCTCACAGATTTTGATGACATCCTCAGGGATATGGGGCTTTTTAAAATGCATTGGGTCCTCTTTGTTAGCCTCCACAAGAGTAGACCCACTGAATTAATTGTTGAATGGTGAGTCAACATGCTGATAAACACAGTTGCTTCTACTGGCTTACTCCAGTAAGGACTAAAATAAAATTTAGCCTGCTGTTTGTTGGCAACTGAACAAGTTCTGAGCTGATTTGTTGTTATTTGCCATCAAATCAGCATTGACTGATACCACATTAATATTTCCTGGTGGGGTTCATGTTACATGAAAATGAAAGTGTCTCTGATGTGGGGCTTTTTTCATTATGAAATGGCTGTTTTATATTTATGAACTGCTCTTACTAGGTATGCTAAATCGTCATACAAAGTACAACAGGTCAGCCCAGGAAGAGGAAACTTAAGAGAAAGAGAAATTTTATTTATTTTCTTTTGTTTTATTTATATACTGTTTTTTCCCAGCGTATGACCCAGGTTGGCTTCCAGCAGGCTAAAACAAGATGTGGCTAAAAAATCTGATAATAAAAAAAAAAAATAAGCAAGTTATTATATTAACTTGCTATTAAATCTTAAAAAGCGCAAAAAACCCACCCATAATAAAGGTAAAAAAATACATCATTTCCCCCAATGACTATCTGAAACCAAAATCATTAAAATGCCTGTTTGAATAGAAAGGTCTTTGCCTACTAGCAAAAGGAGAACAGAGAGACACCAAGGAACCCAAGGAAGGTAATTTGACAGCCTGGGAAAAGCCACCTAAAAGGTTCTCTCCTGTGTCCTCACCAGATGAGCCTGTGACAATAGTAAGACCAAGAGAAAGGCCTGCCCCTAGAATCTTAGAAGTCTGGCAGGTTCGTATAGGGAGATGGTGATAAAATTAATAAAAATGTACTGCCGTTCTGATAGGCTGAACGATTAAGTAGCAGAGTAAGAATATGTAAAGTCGAAGGCTTTCACAGCCAGAATCCATAGGTTGTTGTGGGTTTTTCGGGCTTTGAGGCTGTGTTCTATTAGTATTTGCTCCTGATGTTTCGCCTGCATCTGTGGCTGGCATCTTCAGAGGATCTGGTGGCATGGAAGTGAGACAGAGTATATATACTTGTGTAGTCCCCGGGTGGGAGGAAGCAATTTGCATATGTTGCAGTTGGCCTGTGTGGTGGCCTATTGTTAAATGGGATATCCCCCAGGGTCTATTGTTAGTCAGGGGATATGCATAACAGTGCATTAAGTACATTAGCAATTCATTGTATTGTTTCCTGTAGAGGCACCTCCAGAGTCTAGATGGTGTTCACTGATGTGTTTTTGAGTCTTAATTTTAGTGTTCTTCAGTACTGGTAGCCAAATTTTGTTTACTTTCCAAGTTTCTTCTTTCCTGTTGAAATTGTCCATGTGTTTATGGATTTCAATGGCCTTTCTGTGTAGTCTGACATAGTGGTTGTCAGAACGGTCCAGAATTTCTGTGCTTTCTAAAAGCATTCTGTGTCCAGGTTGGTTTATAACATGTTCTGCTACTGCTGATTTTTCTGGCTGGATCAGTCTGCAGTGTCTTTCATGTTCTTTAATTCGTGTTTGGATGTTGCATTTTGTAGTCCCTGTGTAGAGCTGCCCAAACAATCTACAGACTGACCAAGAAAATTCAACAAATGCTATGTTCAGCAAAGGACGAGGGATCCTCTAACTTCTGCTGGAATTTACAGCATACCTTACAGCTGTGGACAGATCTACATAGAATTCACTGAAAATAGCTGATCCACCCCACAAACAGTATCCCAAGATAGCAAATTGAAGTACCCTATTTGCTGGCGTATAAGACTCGCTTTTTTCCCTGAAAAACACTGTTTGAAAATGGGGTGTATCTTATATGGCAGTATATCATATACACCGGCAAATAATATTTGCTGGCATATAATTGGGGTATGTCTCATATGCCAATGCATCTTATATGCCAGCAAATATGGTTACATGACACATTAATTGATGTTGAACTAATTAATCTCATTAATGCTTAATCTTTAAAATATGACTTTTAAAATAATTGTTTTTTAAAATAAACAACAAATGGGGGAGTAATGAATATTTTTTTAAACACATTATTTCCAAGATCTTGTAGTGGAGTAGGATGAAGTAAAATAAATTGCTTTATTGACATATCTTGGCTCAAACAGAGAAGTAGTCTAGATGGATGCATCTTTCCAAGTTGTTTTTTCATCCAAATTTTTCTTATAGTTAATTGCTAAAATTATTTTGCAATCTTTTTTCCCAAGCCCTAAAAGTGTCATTATAGCAGCTGCATGCTGTTAAGTGTATTACTAATTTAATATTCATCTGCTTCCTTGATTTCTACAACGCACCTGAAAGATAAAGACATTCACAGTGGTGGGAACCCAAAGGTTGGTAGTGCAAATAGAAGTCTGAGGCTGAAATCTAACTTCATGCTGTTGGAGCAGAAATGTCCACCAATGTGCTCTCGGATTGATCCTCAGTGAGATGTTTTGGGACAAAGTTCCAAGCAGATAGGGCAGGAAGAGAAAAAGGGTAAAGTCTATATTCGGATGGTGGAGCTTAAGAGACAGATTAGGGGTAGGAAAGTAATATATCCAGAAACATGAGGAGAGTTGGCCTAAGGTCACAAAATGCTTTGAAGGTGAAACTAAAGAACTCAGGCTGAATCCTGGAGCAGATAAGGAGCAAGTGTAAGAGTCCAAGCAAGGTTTATCATATGGTAAAAACAATGAAAGATCTTGGCTGCAGAATGTTAGATCAATTTGGGGGAGCAAAATGGGGTGACAAAAGACAACACAGGAAAAAATTATAGTAATCTAAGTAAGAGATGACCAGGACATGGACCAGAGTTTTTACCCAGGGGTCTCAGAAGAAAACATGTGTTTTTTGCTGTGTTATATAGAGAAAACTAAAACAGCATAGCGACAGGCTGAACATGGAGGAGTCAAAGATACAGTCAAGAGTGTATGTCTGTTCAGTTGAGTGGCCAGTAACATTGTTAATATTTAAGGAGGTAAGGTGCTTGACGGCTTGCAGGAGGTGGGAAGAGAAATTCAATCTTGGATATAGAGCTGATGATGAAGCATCCAAGCTAGTATTTTCAACAGAAATGCAAAAAAAAAAAAATTGCATAACATTATAGATGTGTTGACGTGTAAAAAAGCTAAAACATTTTGGAAGGAAATACACAATTTAATCAGGGAAATTATTGGGATAGATTTACTTATGTATCCAGAGTTATGTTTGCTAAATATGCTGAAGGGACTTAATGGATATCAGCAAAAGAAATATGGCCGTCTGTTACTATATATGGTGACAGCAACAATGGAAATGCGAGGCGATACCATCAAGTGATGCATGGCTACTTAAACTATTTGATATGTTCCAAATGGGTATTTTAACTATGTATATAAGCAATAATCGAAGTATAGATAAAGTAAATTAGGATTGGGTATATTGGACTGTTATAAGCTCTTTAGAGTTTAGCTACTTAACAATGTGTTCCACTCCAAATGAAAGGAAAACCAGAATTTACTCTCAGGTATGCTATGCTTTTTCTTTTAAGTGAGAATCAGTGTAGGATTCTTGGTCATCCAGCTCTGCCAGGAAGCAGGCTATGTATATTTTAGTTGCATCTTCCAACAGTATGATGGCACATAGATCTTGCATTTTCTAATGGGCTTAAGGAAGGATTGCCAGGCTTATATAGCTTGGTGTAAGCTCTCTCCTTCAGATGTGTAAATCCCATATCTTTCCACAGCCAATAAAGACACTTTATGAGACTGCCTTGGGGAGGCTTTTGCTTTGATCTTTTCTGTAATGTTTTAAAACGTCCATTTTTATCTTGTCTGCCTACTTAATGATGTCCATTATCTCAATGCTGGCAGGGCAGTCAAGCACATAATAGGCTAATAGCTGACTTTAATGATTTCATTCATGTGTTGTTTACTCACCTCTGTGGAAAAAAAATAAGCAGAAAGGTGCTTACAAAAACTAACAAGAATTAAAATCAATGACAGTTTAGACTTAAGGCAACACATTTTTGTGGACATGTTACTGTGCTGGCTGGCTGTTACAGACATGCTAATAACACACTGGCTAATAGAATTAATTAGACTGAATTATGAAAATTATGAAATTATAAAATCTACAGTTGACAGATGCTTCTGGTAGAACCAGGAGCTTTGCAATGCTCACATGCTAGTCAAGAGGTTACTTTCCACCCTTGTGTGTTTTGTAGGGAACCAAAAAAGCTTTTTTGAAGAACCAAAAAGCCCTGTGAGGCATCCGTTGTCCGATACGAACTCTCACAACAGTTTAGATCAAGCGTGGAGAGCTTGTTTCAGCCTGAGAGCTTGACTTCACTTTTGGAAGATATTCATGTTTGTGAGAGGGCCACTTTCCAGTAGTGGCAGGGCAGAGAAAAGGGTAGAACAAAAATACAAGTGCATTTTAGCTAAAAGCTTCTACAGCCAGTCACTTATTAGCTATTCTGAGAGGCCTTTCAGTGTTTTAGAAGAGCGGGGAAAACTGTACAAACACTAGAAAGCCATCAACTGATGACCTGATAGGGAAAGGATATGTGATTATTGGGGAAAGTAGAGGGTCAGGACCCCAGAAGTGTTGGACTCAGTCACAGGGCTTGCAGTTGCCCACCCCTTGTTTAGATAATATAGAAACCGCTTCCGGTCTAGCCTTGTGGGAGGTACAGATAAACAGGAACTCTGAGTCAGACCTTCTTGCTAGAATGCTCTCCCCAGTAAAGCTCATTCTGGATCAATACTTTTGGAAGATGACAGATGAAACTATAGGAATTATTACTGGGTTTTTTTGTTTTATGTCATTATGCTGCCAAAGTATCACAAACTCCAAAGGTTTTAAATTTGATTATGTTGACTTTAATGTTGATATTCACTGGTGGTAGATGATGATGATGATGATGATGATGATGATGATGATGATGATGATGATGATTACAACTTAAGGTTTTGTTGTGCATTACTTCAAGTATTTTTCAGATTTTATTTTCTGGGGCCAAGCAGTTCAGAAACAATTGAAATGCATAAATAGTTACACCAAGGCAAGCCAGAGATTCACAGAAGTATCAAAGAGCACTTCTGCTGGTGGTACTCCCGGAGTGGTTAGCATGTCTTCCATTAGCAAGGGAGTGATAACTAACATTCCTATTTTCTCACAAGTGCATTCTCCTCTCCCTGGCTTAATCTTTTGTGTTCTTTGTTCATTGAGCTTGTTAATAAGAGGCGTACTCTCTGCTTTGGCTTGCTTCGCTTGCCATATGCAGACCATACCACATGCTCACATTGCTTCTTCCTATGTATGAGAGAGAGTGATCAAATTTCTTGATCTGTTATGCATTAGAAACACAGTTGAGCAATGTTCATTACCGCAAGTGGTCTCTCTTTCATTTGACTAATAATGATTTTAACCATCTGTTAGTGCTCAAGGATCTGCATTCCAAAGCAACCAACACACCCTTGTGGATTTTGGCTGGGTTTTCATATTAGTCACATTGTACTTGTGTCTCCTTAAACAGCTGAGTACATTTGGTATGTTGGAGTTATTTCCTGCCAGGCCTCAAAATTTGACACAGGAATGTATCCAAACCTGTGTTCAATTCTTGTAAGGATGGATGGTTCTGTAGAGTAGACATTATTATTCTAGAGCAGGACTACACAAGGGTGACCCTCGAGCTTCTGTTGAATTTCCACCCCCATTAGCTTCAACCAGCTGAGCCAATGAGGACGGATGCTGAGAGTTGCAGTCTGACAACTTCTAGAGGGCCGTAGTTGCCCACCTGTAGGAGAACTTGAATCTCTTCTTGGAAAAATGTTAGTAGATCATAAGAAGCGATTGAATACCATAAAAGGACTAAGAATTTGATTGCCAGCCAGCAGTTGTCTTTAGAGTACAGTTTGTAATTTAGTATATTTTATTCAAGGAGGAAAAATGTATTTGAAGATAGTGTGGTCAAGCTATGTTGACGTGGGGACTTGGATCTACTTAGCATTTAGAAATGGCCTAAACTGAACTGCAGTTAACAGTCTTGTCCAATAACTTGGACAGGCTTCATCATGGATTTGCATATGCATGTACACACACACACACACTGTCAGTGGGAAAGAGGACAATTTGGCTAGCAATTCCAAATGATCTCCAGGATAATGGCCTTTTTCAAAAGATCCCAAAATCATGGTCTGTTCTATCTTGTCACTGTCATTCTGCTTTCCGTTTAGCTACTTGGCTCCTTGAAAAACAAAACCAATTTATCCTTAGTATTTTAGCTTTAAGAAAACAAACTGAGGTAGAGTTCTTCTTTGGATAATTTGTTGTTGGTAAACAATAGATATGTAATCACCAATTAGATAGAACAGTAATCACCAATTAGAACAGGAAAGTAAAATATGGGAAGAATCTTTTCTATATGTTTTCATGTGTTTTAATAATCAATTGGATTGGTTTTTTTGAGTTTTGTATTCTTGTCTTCTATATGTTGTTAGTAGGAGATAATCTTGTAGTTACATAAGTTGTTACATATATAAGATATGGTATGTGATATTCTTTTCATATAAGTCTTGCTCTTTTGTTTTTCTTCCTTTTGATGTATATTTTTCTGGTGTACTGTTATTATGATGGTCTATTTCTGAATAAAAAGATTGAAACGTGAAAAACAACACCAAAAAAACAAGCAGCCATCCCATGATCTGCTGCTATCTCACCATCATCTCCAGGATGTTGTTGTTGTTGTTGTTGTATTTGAGCTTTAGTGCTGCCTTCACTGATTGATGTTTAGGTTGTCCAGAAAATCTTCCCCAAGAAAAGATCAGATTTGTAATGAAGCATCTGCCTACCTCTTCAAAGCAGAGTTTGGCTTGTTAGAATATGTTCAAATGAAATTCAAAACTTCGTTTTGTAACACTAACTCTTGCTCCGTACACAACCTACAAGTATTGTCATTCCCTTTTTATTGTTGTGGATTAGTGTTCCTTTTAAATGAAAACAGCCCCTTTGGGTTGCTTGCCTGGTTAGCCGTGGCAGGAAGACAAACAATTTTTACAGTATCAGACATGCGGTTTCCTGTCTGTGTTTAACTCAGAGGAGAACATCACGGCCAGCTGGTCCACTGCTCTTCCAGACAACCAGATAATAGCCTGTAATAATTTTGTCTTTTGGACTGTCATCCAGATGCACCCTTCACGTGGCTCTTGTCCCATGCATGTTGGCTGCTGCTGCTTGTTTAGTGGAGTGTGGATTTTCTTCTATGTTTATGTAAATGTTCTTTCTGCCCTACTTAATTCAGATAAGAGTGGCCTATCCACAGATGTCAGCAGAAGAGTTGTGCAGATGAGAATGAAGTTTGAATCAAGGTGCTAGTTCACTTGATTTCCTCCCATCTGTTAACTTAATTCTGTTTTATTTTATTTAACATCAGTTGCAAATGCCAAACTGTTGAAGATGTATTGAAGCACACTGATTTATGTCTAAATAGCAGAAAGGCATTTCTGTTTTGGGACTCTAAGACAAAATATTATGAATGCAACAGCAGGGCCTAATTTCCTGAAGAGGCTAGACACTAAGTTTTAATGAAAAAACACTTAGCTACAGGCAAGTTAGTGTAAGAAACTGTCATCCTTAATCTTGCAAACACAGAGATTGCTAACAGTCTCCAAAGGCATGTTTTTCCCTATTTAAACCTGATTGGTCAGTATTGGTACTTCTTGGGAGCTCCAAAGAAACCTAAATTTGACACTATTTTTACTAGGTGGATTTAACCTAAAGCCTGCTTTCTTGTGGATTTTTGTCTTTGAAATGCCACATTTTATTTGGGTGCCTCAGAAAATCAATATGATTCATTTTGATAATTAAACCATTGAATCATGATCTGAGTCAGCAGGAAATGGTCTTTTGACTTTCACAATTACTACAAATTAAATGTTGTAGGCGTGTGTGTGTGTGTGCACACGCGCATACATACACACGAATGGGAAAGTAGACTTCAGAATGAGTGACATATGCTACTTAAGTTATGGTCTTTCTTTGCCAAACAAAATTGGGGCAAGTTGTGAGCAGTCTCTACAAAATGGAACTTTGAATGTGGTGTCTTTCTGTAGAAAAAAAACTGAAAAAGTTAAAAGCTAAGTCTTATGCCAACATAACTATTACTAGTTACTCTTCATGCAACTAATACAAGAAAAGAATTCAAATTTTGCACAAAGAAAATACTGCTGTCCAAAATGGAGGAAAGCAGGAGGAAAAGGGTAGAAAACAAGATGTGAAATTCTACCCATCATGACTTGAAGCTTCAACATTCTATTTTTTCTGGAAGAAAGAGGAGGATTGTTAACATCCGGTTTATTCGTAACAGTGGTGATGCATTAATATTTAACAGGTGTCTGCATACCTAGATAAGCAGTTGCTTAGAAAAATCAAGTTCCTCAAGAACTTTACCTAATCTCTGGATGAAAGTGGAAATGACTTGCATATTTGAATATGTAAAAAAAGAAAAAAAGTTGGGAAATCCTAATCTCCCTGTAAAAAAAAAACAACTCCTCCATTGTCTTCAGTGGTTGAATTGTTGGTTTTACTCTCTGTTATGTGTGTTTGAGTGAAACATAGATGGATAGAGGGCAGACAGACAGATCTAGATAGTTGTGGCTTGAGAAGGAAGAGTTTTATCTTCTCCCTGCTAGTTTTCCTGATCTAGATCAGGGCATCTGTGCTCACTTGGAGGACACTGTTTTAAATACATTAGATATTTCTCAAGTATCTGATGGGCAATCATACAGAAGAAGAAAACCCTTGTTCATAGCTGCCTCATTAGATCTAATGACTTTAAATGATAAGAGGATAGCTTTTGATGGAATGTTAGGAGAAAGCTGTTGACAGCAGGAGCAATTTGACAATAGACTTAATTCCCTAAAGGGGTTGTAAGATGTTCCTTGCAAGGGCTCTTCATGCAGAAGCTTTATGGCTCTACGCTGGGGATGCTCTGATCGTGAATCTCTGCGTCCAGCAATCAGTTATGTTGGCCTAGAAGTCCCACCACCACCACCATCCAATGCTATGATTCACTTTCCTCTGTTCAGTCATCACCACTGTCAGAGGGGCTTGTAGCTGATTGCAGCTAGAGATGAAAATATGAAATCTCATCACAGCGTGTTCCGTGTCCCTGATCCAAATGAGTGGGTGCATACTTACTTCAGAGTAAACAAACAATAACAAAGGGAAGCTGCTTGCTACATAAGGAATTGTAAGTATAGTTTGACCCTGTATTAGGATGAGCTGATGTTTGGGAGAGCTCAGACATATAATATCAAATCTTCTGTCTGAATTGATATAGTCTAAGGAAAACATACTTTTCTTGATGTGTAGTTGTGTTCTAAGTCCAGTAGGCAGTATTGTTTAGCAATTGGTCTTATATAAATGATCCAGGGGAAAATTGATTTTAAAAACCACCAGTTGAATGGTTGTGCAAACCACTAACATATGAAAAGTAATGTGTGTTACTCATTTTAGTTGTTGAGCCATTTAGTTAAACGAATTACTGCCGGAGTATTGATTTCTTGTAATTCAGCAAAACACAGTTTAATCCTGCACATGAAGTGATTTTTTTTTCTTCACTGGATAATGTACATTTCAGAAATAATGAAGAAATTGCTAAATCATAGATGTGCTAAAAGGCAGGGGAAAGTAAAAGGCAGGCAAAAACATTTAGCAAACAAGGGGCAATAGGAAAGGAACTGGAATAACTTCTACTTCCTATGTATTTTCTTAGTATTATAGTTTGAGGTCACTCTTGCATTTTAGTTTAACCTGACCATATAAAGCACCATGGAAGGAAAGGAATGGAGCACAGAAGACAACAGTGTATGCATGTGCAACAGTTCTAGAAAGAACCAGTTCTGGAATGACAAAATTCACAGAGGCATGGGAAATTGTTACAAAAAGATAATAACAGCACAACGAGACAGAAAGAAAATGAGAAATAAGGAGACACAGGCCATTTCTGTACTAGCCTTTGAGGCCCCTCCCTAAACTGCAAACCCCAGGATTCCATAGGATGTTGAAAGTGGAATAATAGCACTATAACATGCTAGTGCGGAAATGGCCACAGTCAATAGCAGATAGGAGTCCTTGTAGAAGATGGACTTGAGGTGTCAGAAACACCTTGTACTATTAACAGACAGATGGCCTTCCCATCCATAGTTTAAAAAAAGAAAAAGATACGTTGCTGACTACCATGGTTCCTTGACTTGTAGTCCTCACTACAGCTTTCTGGTGTGGAAGTACACCACATTTCATGCATTCTGGAACCTGCATGTGGAGCAAAGCAAAAAACCTTGTGCCTCTCAGGATAGTTCGTTCGTTCTTTCTTTCTTTCTTTCTTTCTTTCTTTCTTTCTTTCTTTCTTTCTTTCTACCCCATCTTTCTCCCAGTGTGGGATCTACCATTAAAAATTCATAGAACACTCTGCCAAAATGCTATTCAGGGCCTCCTCCCAACACTTGAACCCTTCTAATATTGTTTCTAATGCAATACATATGCACACTCCTAATTGAGCAAGCTAGTAATTCCTGACCTCTGTGTCAGGGATTCCACCAAAAAAAAAAAAATTAAAGTCTAGCTCCAAAGTGTAAGAATAGTTCTTATACTCCCAGAGAAGGCCAGCTGTATTGTGCCTACATGATTCATTGTTCTGCCTTTGCCTCTTTAGTCAACACATATGAAAAGTATTACTTCACACAATTCATAGTTAAAACTATTCAATTCAATTCCTAAAGGTGTAGAAGGAGCTCAGACAAATTGATGGAGGATGAAGCTGTTGATGGTTTCTAGACATGACCATTTTTTGCTACTTCTAGGATCAGAAGCAATCACTCAGAAACAGCATTTAAGATGAGGATTATTTTTCGTCTCTCCTCCTCATGGGCTACCCGGTATCATCTGGATGGTTACTGGTGGGGAGGGGGCAGAATCTGATGTCAGACAAGATAGGCCTTTTGTCTGAGCTAGCAAATCTGGATTATTCATTTGGTCAGATTTCACAAATGTAGTAGAGAGTGAGTGATTTGCCCATAAAAAACTGCTTTTTCATTTGCTCAGGGCTTGTCTTCTGCTAATAGGAAGACATACCCGGATTGGTAACTGCTGTAAGAACACTGGTAATGGCTCCTCTGAGTATGGGTGGTACTTATGCTTATGCCCTCTGAAAGTAAACATTTTCTGCTATGGAATGTGCTTCTAGATATCAGGAGTTTGGTAAACTCCACTCCAGTTGTTTTTAAGGAAGAGTCAAGACTACTGAGTCATTTCCTTAGAGCTGGAATTAGAGTATTAATTCCCAAAACCAGTCGTTTCAAATTTCAGTCATTTAATAGTCGCAGCCTGTACATATGCAACAGGCCTATGTATATTTTTTTTTCAGTCACGTTGACAGGCTTTTCGGCACTGATGGCTTATAAGTATGTAATGAGAAGTAATCCTCTGTTTTATGTAATCAAACACAGGCCCTACTGAAAAAAAATATATTGCTGGGCATGCTCCAGCAAGAAGAGTTTCATTTAGTTCATTTACAAGTGGTAATTTTTGTCCCCCAAGAAAAGGAGACTTGCAGAATTTGGTGACTGAATTTTATGAAATGGCAAGCAATCTTTCCTTTACTGAAATATCAGTGAGAATTTGCAGGGCAGCCTTACAGTGAGTAGAGCCAACTCTTTATCAAGCTGTGACAGAAAAGAGTTCAAAAGTTGCAGATATGTATAAACATTTCATGCATCTGATGAGAAGTAGGCTGTTGTGTTTATTATGCCATAACAAATGCATGTCTTTATAGTGGAACAGGACTCTGGTGTGTGTTCACACATACACATACACACACACTGTAACGAAAACCTGCAGAACAATAACATTAAGCATTTGTGCAGGATCAATCTAGAACTGAATGTAATAGTGGTAGCTAATGCGCGTTGATGGAGCATGTTGGCCAGTGCAGAGTGATTCATTTCTTCTAGAAAATTTTCAGCAAATAGCAACAGATATGGTAAACGTATGAATTAAAGCAGAAAATACATTTTATATTAATGTCTCAGTTGTAAATAATTTATCAGCATCTATAAAATGGCTTTGGATGCCTTTTTAATAAATAATAACATTGCAACTAGCTGTATCGATGTGCAACAATGCTGACAGTTGTAGTTTTGCCTGGAACTACACAATCCTATGATATCATAGTCCATGGGAGCCTAATTTTCAGTTCTATTAAATCCAGTGGAATTTATGCAACCTCACTGTGTGCAGGATTGTACCCTGAAAATGTATACAGGGAACCAGTAATATCTTTAAAATGGTTATCACATTTGATAACTATCTGTATTTGATTCAACAGCGTGCAGTTTTTTTTTGTTTGCCCCTCCCCCACTGCTAAAAACCCAGACAAGCAAGTGAGCGAGTGGTGTGAAACTTCTCTTTGCTGACACTGTGGCTACAGTTTCTAAATATACTTTCCTGGGGAGTTTTTAAAAATGCATTCCAGGTCGCAGCATGTTGAGAATTGTGACGGGCAAATATGACAGTGGGCATCTTTTGTGTACACTGGAATATTTATTCAAGGCAACCCACTCCATTTTCTATGTGAGTTTGAACCCATCTGTACTTGTTAAAAGAGAGTCTTATTGTTTAAAACAAACACAGGTATAGTGGTGTAATTGAGGCTTAAATTAGGCTTTAATAAAGGGATCATGCAGGAGTGTTCTTAATTCTGTGTAGTGATTGCTTGTTGAATGGTTGCAGTGAATTTGTGTGCTCGGGCCTGGGAAAATTTAGCCAACACTGCCTTTTTTTTGGAAGGGAGAAGCTTCCTTTCCTATTGGTGCTGTGCTAGGACAACATGGACATTTGTTAACTAAAGCGAAGGGCCACAGATGGGAGACAGACTAGGTAACTAAAATGGAAGGAGCATGTAGCAAGACTAAAAATCTATGCCACCTCTGGGGAAACTTTTTTTTTTTATTTGTAGAGTCCATGCAAAATGTTTTTGGAGAAAACATTTTGGGCAGCACTATGTACTTACCCACTAGACATGTCTGCTCAGAACTAACTTCTCTTCATTTTAGTTGGATTTATTCTCAGGTAGGTTTGCAGGATTGCAGTGTCAGTGTTATAGCAACTGATGCTGGCAATCAAATAGGTCTCCTAAGTACAGTATAAATTAGTCTGTTTATTTACATATTTTTTTAAATCAACAAGACTCATAATACCAATTTAAAATACAATCGTACGAAATGATAAATAAACCAATATCATAACCCAATCCGCAACAAAGTAAACCACCAGCATAGAACCAATAGTCCACAGTCCACTAGCCATTAATAATCTATAAAACCTTATGTAAAATGTGTCATTAATCAACTAACCCCAAAGATTTTTGAAAGAGAACAGTAGGGTATTATGCTCTTGCTCTTGGAATCACTCAGACACTTTCAATTGTTTCAAGTATTAACTCCACAGATCTCTGTCCTTACTTGAAGCTCTCTGTTACCTTCTCATGTGAGAGCTTTCTTCTATTAAAGTGATAGATATGCTTTCTAAAATACATCACTCTCTGTAACAGAATACAGAGATGAATGTGTTCTCTATATACAGATGGTTGAAAAAAATCTCTGTGATTTTTGTGCTTGCATGTCTAAGACCTGTTTCAACCATGGGGTCAGGGAAGTACCCCATTATTGGCAGTGGATTTCCTTCGTATTTGTTGAATCCTGTGTGATGTCTGGAACTATGATTTTATGTTTTTCATGCTTGGACAGCAAGCAATTTCTAAGCCATATGCAGTAGGCAAGACATTGTGGCCCATCTGCTGCTTGGCAAATGCCATGGAGACAGTTCATAAAAACCAGAGTGGAGAACTATCAAGCAGCTGGCATGCTAGAATTTTGTGCAGCCCAGTTTAGTTGGTTGAGGCTTTCTGTTAAGGGAGCCCATGCAAAACAAATGAATATTTTCAGTAATCTACTAAATGTTTACTGCTTGCTCTTATCAGCTAGTGTTAAAGTTGTTGCAAAATATTCCACTAAATGTTTGATAGGCCACATTACTACTGAGTCCAATATCCCAGAGACTGTAGATCTCCCTTTATTCCCTCATAGGAACTCCTGCCCATTTCTGAGCCCCACAAATATCCTTGTCTTAATTGCTCCTAACCCAGCTATGCTCTTTCTTTGTATGTATTTTCTTTATGGTAATTTGGTAATTTTTGGTAGTTTCCTGGAAACAAGAACTTGGAAGGGGCTACATCTCCAAGAATGCCTCAGTCATGGCCAATGGCAATTCTGGACACTGTAGCCTAAAATTCGGAGAGTTCTTGTGACTTGTAATGCAAGGCTTAAATCCTATAGTTAATCCCAACTAGAACAGAATGTCTGAACTAATGGTAAGTTGGTAGGTACCAATGAGTCTACTGTACAAGGGACTAAGAACAGGATTCATGCTCCCAAAATAAGCCTTCCAACTTCTGCTAGATTGAGGGTCATCACTAAAATATTTCCCATTCTACAGTTTTAGCTGTGGTTAACTAGTTCCTAGTTATTCCAGCATTTTTTTTGGATGATTATTCCAATGCCTGTCCTCCATCCTGGCATTCTGGTTATAGAGAAAATGACCCCCCCCCCACGACCACCACTATGAAGTTGCAATGTGAATGCACTTGTTCAGGTATCAGTCACACTCTTTTTCCCCCGCCGAGCATTCATTCATTTTATGTGTTATCAAGCCGACTCCAATTTGGGGCAACTTTATCACATGGTTTTGTTGGCAGAGGAAATTTGCCACTGCCTTCATTCAAGATTGAGAGTGTTACCCTGGGGGTCCCAGAGGGACACCTCAATATGCTCCAAGTGATGGGGAAAGTAAGCTCAATGGAGCACAAGCAATAGCAATGCGAGAGGCAGGGTAACCTAGCAAGATCTTTTACCCAGTTTTTACGGGGTCAGGCCCAGTCAGAAATCACACAAAAAGGTCCAATGAATGACTTCATTAAACAGTAGTAGTACTCATCAACACAAACACTCACACACACATCCAAAGGCTAAAGAGAAATAAAGAGTGGAAATAAGATAGAGGGATTGTTGAAGGATTCGTAGTTTGGGTGTACTGCACCTTTTCCTGAAGTCCTTGGTCCGGAAAGCAGTGAAAGAAAAGGAACTCAGCAAAAAGATGCTGAGGGAATCACGTGGCTATCGGGAGCGGGGAGCGGTCAGTTGGTATGACCGGGAGGTATCCAAAGAACTATTCAAAAACGGGGACTATTTGTAGGAAAAATTTACCTTGAGGGCAAATCCTCTCCTAGGGAGAACAAAGGAGACAGCAACGGAAAACAACTTCACACCGGCACCTTCTTTGATATTGGAAGATAACAAGCGGTTACCCAAGTATCAGAATCTTCCGCCGCTTTGGGTTGCAGTGTGAGTTTATGTAGATGGATCTTGCCTGATAAGATTTTATTGCTTCCAGTGTCCAACTTTGTGGGAAAAACTCTTAATCCCTTCAAATTGGCTCCTTAAAGGCTGAGGATCTTTTGTCCACCGTGGGTTGGCACAGCTTGAGGTCTCCTGTGGCTACGTGACTGGGGAGTTTCCTGGTCTGACCTGGTTCTTTCAGTCGTACGACCGTTGTTGCCTATGTGCTCATCCGGGTGACCTCTCTGGTGGGTTAGATTAATTTTATATCGAAGTTGTAGACTCCGGGATAGGGTTTACCAAGGGGGCAATAAGAGCATGTGACTTGTCCAAGTGACCCAGTGGGTTTCCAAGGCTAAGCAAGGATTTGAACCCCAGTCTTCCAAAGTTCCCATCCAACAATCAAGCCAGTATACTACGGGAGCTCTCTTTTTGAGTGTAATCTGTTGTACTTCACCACCATTGCTAGTCTTCTGTTTCTTCCCCAAACAGACTCAATATTCCATATGCCCCTAGCATACTGAGTCAGCATAAGATAGATTATGATTTTCCTCCAGTTGTCTCCCCATACCCTTGGCCTCCTTGCTAAAGTTGCCTTGAGTCACAGGTTTGAGATCAACCTTGAATTTTTGTTTTGGGACAAAGTCAGGATATAAATCAAATAAGCAAGTGAAATAATTTGTTGTAATTCTGCAGTCCTTGGGGTTGTACAAGGTATGGTTTTCTCTATATAAGGATTGGTACTCAAAGAATGAGCTTGTTAATAGGATGGGATGTCCTGCATTATCAGACATGTCTGGGGCTGCAGTAGGAATTGTTACATATACAACTTGAAGAGTGTGAGCTCAGCAGCGTAGAAATAAACAGACTATCCATGTGGAAAGCCTTTTTAAAGGGGGAGGAAGTGTATTTGGGATTCTAATGGTACCTTTGATCATGTTTCTGATTATGATAACAATATAAATAGAGTTACTGCATGTTTTAGCACAGCAAATTTCTAAAGAGCCAGACTACACACTAAAAGGCAAACGTATACAGCACTCCAGTGCACGTTTTTGTAAAGGAGTAAGTTGTTTCTGTAGTGGGGATGGATAGGAATGATAGTGGGGAGCAACGGAGGGGGTACTTAGCCCAACTTGCACTTTACGTTTCCCTGTTTCAAATTGTTCCTGAGCAGCTAACTCCCTTGGAAGCACGCACTTGCTACACACATTGGTTTTCATTTGTATGTGAAACCTCAAAGGGGGAAAGCTGCCAAAGAAAACTTTCTCCTGTTGCTTCTCCAGCCATAATCACACCCTCTGCACTGAGTTTTTCCTGGGGCTCTTTTACACTACAGAATTATAGCACTTTCATTCAACTTCCACTGTCGTGGTTCCATTCTGTGGAATCCTGGGACTTGTGGTTTTGTGAGGCATTGAGAATTGTCTGCCAGAGAGCTCTAGTGCCTCACCAAACTGCAAAGCCCAGGAACTGTGGCAGTCAGAGTAGGATCAAACTACTGTGATGGCACAGCATGAGAAGGATCCTGTACAAAAAAAGTGATTGATGGTTGCAGTACTACTTCGGTACACCACTGGCTCTAATTAATGGGAAGGCTGAGGACAGTAGTTAACAGCAACAACAACATTTGTTATCCTTTGGGAAACTGATGACTTGGCCCTGATTTTTGGTATCACATTTCACGACTTGATAACATTTCAGGTGGCTTTAACAATGGGCTTTTAGTATCAGTTGAAAGATGATGAATGGCAATTCCCTTATACTGTGTGGATGTTTGTCTGTATTTTTCTTCTCCCAATTCCCCCACCCCTGTATTTGAAAACCCTGCTGAAAACAGAGTTTGTACAGACACCCCAGGAGTGTAATTAAGCAAGCCAGTCATTCCACTGTGACTGTGCGTCCCAGTTGTGTCTTCTTTCTCAACTGTTGATAAAGTTCTACACAATAGAAGTCAGTAGTCTGAAAGTACACATCTTGCTCAGCTAAAGTAATTAGGTGATTAAAAAAATCATGATGAAACATCCTTCAGGTCTAAACTAAGGGTTTCTTAGGTGCCTTGAGTCCTGTTTTAGGAGAAAGATGTAAAGACGTAAATCACGGACACAAATAAATAAAATATTGTTACAAGACTGAAACAATTTATAGTACAAGCAACAAGCGTTTAGGCTGTATGCTGGTGACTGTTAAGTAGTCCAGCTAAAACGAGAAATTGGGCCAGACTTTATGCAGAATTATATATACTCTTCCATGAGCTTTCGGCACCAACAAGTAAGCAACCAGTGATTTTTCTCCCTCAATTTCAGCTGGAAAGAATAAAACTTCCCCCCTAAAACTACAGACTTCCCCCACTGATCTAACAGGTTAGGGACCAGAGCACCGTTAGAAAATGGAATTGGCTGAAAAGTTGAACCCATTTACACTACTACAGGGAGCATGAAGTACTAACAGAGGCTTGCTGGTTGCCAGCTACACATGCACTGCTTGCAAAGTCTCTCAACTGGCTTAGTGCCTTTTTCCCCATTCAGCTCACTTTGCAAACAGAGTGCATATGTGAGCAGTTCCAAGCAGGCCTCTGTAGGCAAGAAGAACTGATGAAAGAGCAGACCTGTCAAATCAATGCAATCTGTCCTTAATTTTGAAGCATCGAAAGAGCAATTTATTGGATAATGGGGCATCAAAAGGTGGGGGCTTGCTGTAATGCAACGATAGAGATATAAAATTTCTGGAAATTTTGAAGCCATATGGGAAAAAAGGATTTTTTTTTTTTCATTTTTTAGAAAAAAATGGACATTTTCAGAAAAATTGAAAATATGCAAGATTAGGACTTTTTACAGATTGAAAGTCACTCTGTTACTTTACGAACATAAAATATGACTGTACAATTTGATTTGGCATAGAAGTATCACAATAGGTATATTAAAAATACAGTGTATTCAAACAAGTATTACAAATGGAATTTACTTTTTTTTTTTTAATTTTTATTTGTAACAAATGGAACAACAATCTCCTGAACTGTACGAAACCTCTTTGGTTTTGCTCGTTTATGAGAAGCTGGCCAAAAAACAATTTTAAAAAAACCAGAAGAAACCATCAACATCAGTAACAAAGAAAATTATTTATATTTCTTCTCCACAGTATGAAATAGACATAAAGCAGCCATTCCCATAAAAAGAATGAGGGGGGGAAAGTGTGTGGAAGGGAGGGACTAAGATTCAATGAATAGGCATGAAATTTAATCAAACTTATTTTCTGAGCTATACTTATCAATATGAGTTTTAGTCTCTGCTTCTGCTTCATTATGTTTATCATCATCATCACAGTTATCATGGACGTCTAAAAACCAGATTGAAACAAGCTTCTCTACCCTTTCACACGTCAGTTTATTTCTTGATTTAGTGTGAATGTTTCCAAACATAGACCAGATTCTTTCACATGCTGCAGAAGATTTTCTTCCTTTTTTCAATTTTTCAATTTGGAAAAAAACAAAAAAGGCTTCAGGAAAAAAAATATGGAAAAAAAACTTATTTTTTCTGAATTTTTCTGTTTTTTTTCCCCAGGCCTTCACATCTCTAACATTATCTGTTTTGTTTTCTCTAGACATTTTATACTACAGTTTTCTACAATCACTGATGACTGGCTATGGTAGATGAGACTTGCAGAAGTTCTAGTCCAAAAAATCTGGAAGGTACCAGATGTTTACCTATGCTGATATACGCAGATACTCTTTCAGTGGTAAACATCAAGTTCCAAGGCACTAGATTCAATAAGCCCATCTAGTATATACCCAGTGGAATCTGAGTTACCGTGCTTTGTGACACAGAAATTCAAAGCTCCTTTTGGTTATGCAGCATTGCCTAGTTCTGTAGACTCTGGTTGTTTGCGTTCATCTTGTAGGCATTTACCATATTAATATGGCAGCTTCATATGTACATTTCAAACTGTATTTTATCGTTTTCTTCCAGAAAGTCCATCTCCAGAGGAAGTGACAGGTGTAATATCTAAAGTTGCACTAATAAGCCTTGTCCCATTGCTTGTGATCGCCATTGCTGTGATCTTTATCTTTTACTGCTACCGCATTCAGAGGAGGAGGAAGCTGAATAAGGCATGGGAGAAAAATGTGAAGCCCAGGAGATATAAAGACTGTAGTGATGTTTGTGCCATGATGCCAGATGATGATCAATCTGATATCAGTTCTACTTGTGCCAACAATATTAACCATAATACAGAACTGTTGCCCATTGAACTGGACACCCTGGTGGGCAAAGGACGCTTTGCTGAGGTCTATAAGGCTAAACTGAAGCAAAACACATCAGAACAATTTGAAACAGTGGCTGTCAAGATCTTTCCCTATGAAGAATATGCCTCCTGGAAGACCGAGAAGGACATATTCTCTGATATAAATCTGAAACATGAGAATATCCTCCAGTT
Organism: Cyclura pinguis; assembly: GCA_030412105.1. Taxonomy (NCBI): domain Eukaryota; kingdom Metazoa; phylum Chordata; class Lepidosauria; order Squamata; family Iguanidae; genus Cyclura; species Cyclura pinguis. The sequence goes on from CM059604.1 coordinate 45,088,359, forward strand.
CCTCACAGCAGAGGAGCGCAAGACAGATCTAGGCAAGCAGTACTGGTTGATCACTGCCTTCCACTCAAGGGGAAACTTGCAGGAATACCTCATAAAACACATCATTAGCTGGGAAGACCTCTGGAAATTGGGTGGATCCTTGGCTCGAGGGATTGCCCATCTTCACAGTGACCATACACCTTGTGGCCGACC